>OW203901.1:13631312-14939648 GCA_934046635.1 Buathra laborator | reverse complement strand
ATCGTCTCGAGTGTTCTGCGTTAGGTTGGCGTGTATATCGAGAGCAAAACTCGATCTCGAGGAGACTACCGTGCGCGAGAGAGGCCGCTCACTCGCCCCGGCTTCGGGCATCAAGACATTCGAGACTCTCGGACAGGGCAGCAAGATCGACTACAGCTCAATCGGTCTTCGTCTCGTCGCGTTCTCTCCGCTCTTACCTTTTCCTCCACCTCTTCAACTCGCCTCCGCTGCTTCCTTCGCTTCCTTCTCCAATCCCCTCTACCAACTTCTTCGCCGTGCACACCTCTTGTTCTCCCGACTATATTCAATCCTTCTTCTCTCTTGGATCTCTCGCTGTCTTCGCGTTTTCCCAGCATCCCCATCGCTATCTCTTTGCTCTTCGCAGACCGATGGAACTCTTTTACTCTCCCGAGATTCCACGTGATTCAGTGTGTACGCTTACGTACCAATCGCATCTCGCTTCTCTCGTCTGAACTGAGAGAAGTCTTTGCGTTCCGCTCGCCCTTCGGCCCTTTTATCGCCGGATCTCGATCTCAACGCACGCGGATGCCCGTGAACCGCGCGGCGGCGGCGGCATCCTCTTCTCTCTTTCTCTCGGTTACTACTACTACTACTACTACTACTACTGCTGCTGCTGCTGATGCTGCTGCTGCTTCACATGGCGTGCCCTAATGACGTCTCTCGGAGCGAACGCGCGCACGCGGCCTACCAGCACGTCTAACGAGAGAGACTCTTTCACGTTCCAATGCTAATCCCCGGGAGGCGAGTGAAGTGAACGCGTCGTTTCTATATATCCGCCGATGCTCTCTCTACCTATGTATACCCTTTTGATGCTGCACTCTCGGACAACCTGCCCCTGGACCAACCGTTCACGGGACCCGCTTCGTTACGCGATACTCAACCACTATTTACTTCTCTTTTACTCTCTACTTGTATATACCGCACAGCTATTTCCAGGAGTATTTTGTTAACAAGAATCAGAAACGCTTCAATTTTATTCAATTCTTCGTTTTTACGAAAGTTTTTTTTTTTTTTTTTTTTTTTTTTTTTCACTTTTTCAAAAAAGTTTAGTTGCAACTTTTTTTTTTGTTTTTTAGTTGCAACTTTTTAGTTGTTTCACTTTTACTGATCGTTGGGAAAAAAAAGGAAATGTAATTTTTTGGAAGAATATATGGTGCGTCGATATATCGGCAGAGTTGTAAGAAATTTCAACATATTGTGTCCAACAGTTATTTATTGCATTCAAAAGATTTTGTGGTACTCGATGTGAGGATACAAGTTAGTCTGGTAAGACATACGTATGTTCTATTGTATACATTTGACAAAATTTCTTGAATTACTATTGTTCGTTAATCGCCGTTGTGGTACTGATTTTCATTTTTCTGGTGAATTTTTTGATGATCTATTATTGTAAATGTTCATGTGAGGAATGTGTTTGAATAAAAATAATTTTTTGAATGTGATTCGTCGGATTATCCCAATAGTTTTAATCCGAGATTAAGACAGGCGACGTCCTTTGGAAATTGATTGCAGTCGACTCCACCGCCGCCGCCACCACCACCACCACCACCGCACTTATCGCATACCGGGGATGCAACGGTTTCTAAATTGAAAAAGTTTCATAAAATTGTTAAAAAATGTCGATTTTTAAACAATTATCCGAATGACTTTCGTGCATAATACAGAAAAGTAACGAATATCACAGTCAGTGAAGGTATTTTTTAAAATTAATATCGGCTGTCGCGATGTTTTTTTTTTTTTTTGTTTTCGTACGAATTTCGTGCTGAAGGCATTATTTCGTGATTAATTGTTGAAATTAATCCAAAAACTATTAAGAATTTGTAAAACTTACGTGTTGCCAGTGAAAATACGGATAAGACGAAGAAGAAAAGAAGAGTTATTTTGAAATTCATGGCGACGGTTGCGTTCTTCCAAAGATGCGATTGGTCCAATGTCGGATTAGTGAACTGGTTGTCTTTGCCATGCATTGTCGAAGCTTTTATACAAAAAATCTCGGATTTCGCTGGAGCTTCATTAATGCTTCGGAGATTGCGAAACAAAAAATACTGACGTAAAAATATATGTTTATGCAAGTGGATTATTATTTTGTATTTATAACTTTGCAGCGAAATTGAACGTAACTTTTTTTGTATGGATATTTTTACTGCATTCTTTCAACTGACCAAACACTTCTGAGTATGTCGTTCTATTATTATTAATATCTCGAAAGACGTAACATAATTTTATTAAAAAAAACGGCATCGAAATAACAGTCTTTATCTTGAATGACATTCATCAGTGAATCTGTGTTATCGTATTTTAAGAACAATACCACGTAACGTCTCGTATTATATTTTTCATTGCGCAAGTTGTCACTGTTTTTCGTGTGAATCGATATATCCGGTAAATTTTCCATTTTTCTCCGCAGTTCGGTAACACCTTTTGCCACAAAGTTTTTATTCATTATCACTTAAAAAAAGTTTTTTTTGAGACTATTATTGAACAGTGTTGCCTTAAATTTTTTTTTTATTATTCTGATCGAATTAATTGAATCTAATTGTACATCAATTTTACGAACACAGAGAAAAGATCGAAATAATATCGTTTAGAATACGATAATTACAATTGTTCGAAACCCAAGTATTAGCATCGGTGGAAAAAAACGAAGAAAGCAAAAAAGAAGTAAAACATAAGATATAAAAAAAAAAGAATGTCAAAAGAGTCGGCAAGTGCGCTAAGACCTTCGGAGTTCGGAAGATTGGCTGCGAGGGTAAAAAAGACGTTTGACTCTGCGGCAAGAGTCTCGAGCGGAGCATTGGAGATTCTTGGAGAGGCACAAGGGTCTTCGTGGACCTTATAGTCCGCGCCAACCGCTAAAAACCTAATTAGATGTCATAATTATACCCAGTGGTGGTCAAACGGGCGAATCGTGTTCCCGCCATTTGGCTCGCGGGGTTTCTTCGTTCTCTCGAGTGTATCACGCGATAGCGTATTAGAAGGAACGACGAAGAAGATTCTTTCGAAATCAGAATCATAGCGATCGAGAAGCCAAGATAACCGATTTCAAGGTCAGGATTTATAATTAATTACATGCTGCACGTGATCGATATTATCTCGTGTTTCTCGAGGTACAACGAGCCTCGAAGTAATGCACGGCACGCATGCGGCGTGTGAGAAAACGGTGAAAGACAAAGATGAAAATAACGAAAAATAGCGAGAGACCGTGAAAGGGAAGATGAACTTCTCTAAGCCGTCTGTGATTAATAATCGCCGAGTGACTCTTGAAAAAAATAATTCCGTACGTAAGGCTTCAAATTTTCTTTTTTCTTTTTCTTCAGTTCGTTCCCGTGGGGTTATACAACCAAAGGTAGAACACCCCTGGAGCTGCACGAAGTGGATCCACATGGATATATACATCCATTGCTAAGAAACACAATGGCGTATCTCATCGTCATTTCTCATCCACGCGATATGGATAACGCCTCACTGTTTCTCAGAGTAAATCGACAAAGTATTTCAACTCCCCCTGTCTTTTAGCTCGCAAAGATCTGATTGTTCGACAGTGACGGCGTAATCTCTGTACAAATACACAATTAGACGTTGAAAATGATTTATTTACTAATTGCATAGTCTCTATATCGTTCTAATAACAACGTCATAATGAGAGCATAACGACGTATCTCTATCTATATACTCTCGAAATTACAGTTTATTATCTTCGATTGTGAGGCATGTAACTGGAAATTGATTGGTAGGTACACGCGTTTTAAAAAAAAGGAGTGAAAAAAAAAAAAAAAAAAAACAGTGAAAGCAGCTTTCTCTCTCTCTCGTTCGCCGGTTCGTGTGGATAGAATGTGCGAGGCAAGTGTTTGCGGACTCTTGAAAGCCAACGGGGCGGAAAATATCGTCTCGTGCTTTAGTTAATCGTCGATCCAACACACCTGTCGCACCTCGCTGCGTGAAAAGTTGGCATGAACTCTCCTTATGGCTATCATCGTATAGTATAGTATGGGGTGCGAATGAGCGGTGCGAGAGCGTGTGCGCTCGTCGAGTTCTAGTCTCTCGATATCGAGTGGCAACATCAAGGGACCGAGACAAGGGGGATTCCCCTTCTCCGGTACAAAGTGGCGCGAGCGTTAATGACGCAATGCCCTCCGGGGTGAATCGGCGCGTTCTCCCCGGGCGTAATACACAGCCACCTGTTGCTTCCCGAGGACGAGAATGAGGGGAGGAGCAATTCTCTCAAGTGGAGCGACGAAGTTTTTTGCTCATTTCCCCCTCTCTGTTTGTCGTTCTTCCTTTGACAACATCCCCTCGGCGTTTTTTACCCCAACATTATAATACGCGACGAATACTATTGAGTTCCTTTGCTCCATTATGAGATCGTTAATCGCGACGCGAACCGAACTATATAATCGACTTTTTTTCGTCTTGTATATACCGATCTCGTAATAACACCGATCACGTAGGCATTGTACGTGTCACTCGACGAAACGAGAGACACGAGCAAAATTCTTGGCTCTTCGGCCGTTGAATTCCGAGAAAATCGCAATTTTCGCGATCTCGCGGCAACTTCAGTGGAAATTTTTTTGTACGCACTTTGGCGCTTTGAAATTTTACGAATTACTTCGGAGGACGGTAAATCGCACTTCGATATTTACCGAAAAATGTTTTTCTCGCGTTCGAGAAAATTTTTAATTTTTTTTATTAAACGTAATTGCAGAAATTGAGACGTCGGTGAGCGTCGATTCGTGTTTGTCGCGCGATACGGAGTTTGTCGGGTCAATACGGGAGAGAGGCGAAAATGGCATTGAACTATATTGCCGCTCTTGAGACGGTATATATATATATATATATATAAACAGTTTACATGTACAACTGTTCGCGATAATACAGTTGCTCCGAAGTTCAACACAGTTGGCATACGCGTACGTGTGGATTTAACTCGTCGAGAGCACAGCCTGTCGCACGCTCGGCGGTCGCGTTTGATCAACGCCGGCGTTCAATAATTCATCTGCAACTTGATCGTCGGTGCGCCTCTCGCGCCCGCGCTGTTCGCGGTCTCGCGAAGTCCCCTTTGTACCACTTTGGACCGTTGTTAGCCTACTCGCCGCTTCTGCTCTCGGTATATCACACACGATTCAATAATTGCCTTATCGAGGCACTCTGTATTTTTCGATACCATAAAAGTGTCAGTAGCAACGCTTTCAAGTAAAAAAAAAAAAAGAAATTCGAAAAAAAAAAAGACAATTTCTATGCATCCACATGAAAAAATGAGGAAAAATCCGCAAAACCGCAAAACGTTAACTTTGCGTTGAGTTTTAATTTTACATTCTTATCTCGTGCGTTCACTGTTTTTTTTGTCGGTCCTCTCGCTCGCGATAATTACCGAGCATTATAATTATCCGCTGGAAAGTTTAACGTTTTTCGCATCTGTTCGTTTGCTTTATGACTCCGGTTGATTGATCGAATTCCGATACTTTCTATCTCATTGCGTACAGTTAAAAAACAAAATTCCCGAACGCACATAAACGCAGACACAGCACACAGATAATCGTATTGATATTCCGAAGAAGCGAGTAACGTCATGCATACGAAAAATGTATTGAACACCAAGTATTTCGTTTCGTTATTCGGAGTCGAAATTTTCGTCGAAGCTATGGGGAGAGCGATGATTGTGCGGCCCTGTAGCGCACACAGCTTCTCGGCGTGGACCGGTTCAAAAATACCTCGGATGCCCGCGCCGCGGGACAAGGGAACGATGGGGGTACGGAGGGCACAAGCCGGACAGAGCTATAGGAAGGATAAAGCGAGACAGAGGGAATACAGTCAACGCGAGAACAAGGGGAGATACACAGGCTGAACTGAGACACAAAGATCGAAAAAAAAAAAAAAAAAAAAAAAAAAAAAAAAAAAAAAAATAGAGACCGCGAGAATGATCGAGAAAGATGGGACAACGAAAAAAAAAAAAAAATAGATAGATACGGTGCGAAGGAGAGAGCGCAGTCTCGATGTATTGGTAATAGTAAGAATCGGTTGGTAGTAGTAGAAGTCTGGTGGTGTCTTTATTATACCCGAAGAAATTCAGGCAAACCGAGCGAATCTACCAACCCGTTACTAGTCCGCGCGGGTTAAAGCCTAATGCGAGTCTAATCGCGTGGATGGCAACAAGGTATGTACTCTCCGCTCGGCAAATTCGCGTTTAAAATAATTTTACGCCGTCGCGAACACAGCATCTTGATTGAGAGACTCCTCACCGTTTCAAGCATTTCATCATTACCAGTCGAAAGGTGTTGGGGCTTTAATGAACCATCGAGACAAATTAATTTCCCCGCTAATGAATCAACTTTGCTATATACGAATTATACGTGTATTAAAGTACACGAGAAAGCGTGGATCATAGCTACAAGATAGACATCTACTGTGGACTGTGGAGCGAATTCTATGCTAGAAGAAGAGTAGAAGATGAACGGTTGGAGTATAAGTACCGCTGTTGCGTTGTAGATGGACAGAGAGAAGGAGAGAGAGCAGTGGGTGCTAACGATAAGTATATTAAAGCTGAAGCTCGAGCGTCGCAGCATCCCATCCACGTGCACCACAGGCCACAGAGGATTCTCTGATTAAATCGCCGCGGTTAGTTGGTTCTTGGTACAGTGTTGGCTTCGTCTTGTACATATCCGACAATTTACAACGTGACAACGATCCTCAGACCGGCAAAGTAACGTCGCTCGAGGCGAGAAAATTTCTTAACCCCTCTACCCAGTCGCTGTTACGAACTTCTACTCTCACTTTTTCTTATTTCATCTACATACGACTCTGCGACACTTCGCACTGGTAGAAAGAACGTAAAAACAAGAAAGTGCGCAAGATTTGCGTTTGCGATCGTATGTATGCGTATAACACGTTAGTATACATACAGGTATTCGCGAGACAGTGGAAGAACGACCTAATCGTGATCTGCGCGCAGAGTAACTCGGCTATAGAAGCCGCGATAGGGCCGATATGTATGCGCCATTAGATCCTCGATGGTGTCCAATAAAAGACCGCGAGACCACCGTAAAATCGCGAGATTCCTTGTTATGCCGTATTATATACACAGCAGCAGCATCCTGGTTTGTACCTCGAAGAGTCGGAGAGAATTTAAAGCTTTCATCCTTGTGTACGCTATACTTTCTTTATAGATCTCGCGGAACGATCTCTCACACGTGTGCGATACACATTTGCGCATTGCCGCGCGTACACACGCAACAAACACAGAATCCGAAGTTCTCGCACTGTGGGGACGACGATACCTCGGTGCATTTTGCGTCGGCGAATAGCGAGAATGCGCGAGAGATAAAGAGATGAAAACCATCAATATATAAGATAGCGAGAGGAGACGAAGGTGGAAGGGAAGAGATGAAAAAGAAAAAGAAAGGACCTTCGCCTGAGTCAAGAATCGAGTAAGAAGAAGAAGAAGCTCTTTGAGAGGCGCTAAAAAGGCGCGGCGCTTATAAAATCGTACGCGCGCCTTTATTGGCCGCCCCAACGGGGCGGGAGACGGGAAATTATGTGTACATTCCATCGAAACCTGTTTCTCTTAGTTTCTCAGGTATAATTGGAACGTTTCGTGAAGACTTGTGCTGTTGATGCTCCCGCTGCCGTTGCTGCTTCTACCGCTGCCGCGTGCGTTAGTTGATATTGCTGTTAACTCTGCCACCCGGTTGCACACATCAAACTCCTTGCATCTTCAATCTCCTCCATCGCTTTTCTTTATTCGTGTTTTTTCTTTTTCGCTATAACGTTTTTTGCATCATTGCAATCACTACTCGTTGCGCACGATCGTTTCTTCATCGTCGGAAATGAATATACGCGAGCAGTTCAACTGCGGGAGCTTCAATCTCTCTTTTGTGGATATCATTTTCATCTCTATCTCTGATAACGGGTGTTTATGCATTTATAGAGAAATTTTTTTTTTTTACAATTTACATAAACGATACTTTTTCGATATTTAATCAAATTGTCGCCCATTTTTCGTAAATACTTTTAATTTGATGATTATTTTGTGAGGCAATACCAGCGTCGTTGTTCGCGCCGATCCACGCAGCGGTGGGCGCGAGAGATTTTTTTTTTTTTTTCTAAGCCGCTACCCAACTGCACCCCGGGACTTATATATTTTTCATTCGTTCTCGCCGTACGCAAAGAGAGATCACAGAAGCAAAGAAGCCGAGAAGAATAAAAGAGATTCACGAGAGCATAACTGGCGAGCGGATGGTGTGCGAGCAGAGAGAGAGCGCGAGCGCAGGAGCCGATATAAATGAAATATCGTACGAGGGAGAGTAACCGGAGCCGCGCGCGCGGGCGTCGACTTTCGACGGTAAAATATCACCGACGATTCATTCCACGAGATAAATGTACAACGCCAACCGAAGAGGAGCATCTTTGCGAGTGAAAAAGATGCAGAAGCTGCGAGGAGGGGTGAGAAATACTCGAAAGACTTCTGCCGTTCGACTGGGGAGCGCGCGTATGCAAAAGAGAAATTCATACTAAAGGAATTAGAAATTAGACTACAGACCGATTTTTCTTACCTCCCTCCATTCACAAATGTTCCGAAAGTGTTCAATTAATTATATAATTGTAAGAAAAAAATTATTATTATGAATAATAATAATATTATTCTAAAAAAAAAATGAAAGTAAAAAAAAATTAATTCATTAAAATTATTATTACAAATAATAATAATATTATTTTTCCGGTTCGTTACAAAATCATTTTTAATTGTATTATTACGATGTATTTTTAAAAAAAATTTTGTCGCGTTTATCCACGTGATCGCGTGGCAATTAAACCTTCGAAATAAAATCAAAGAGGGACATCACTAATTAGTCTCCTTATTAATAAAGAATAATTGCCCGCGTTCAGATCCCGCTGCATACGTAATACAGTACGAAATAATTCGTCGGTCATCAGTGAGAAAATAATAGGTTAGGTAGCTATATAAGATTATATATTTCGTCAAAAGTTTGTCAGCATTTGGTCCATTATTGCGCGAATTCGGAGCCACGAAGAAGAATGGAATAAGCGATGGAATGGTGGGGGCAAATGAGCCGCTGAGAAATATAACGTATGATGTACACTATAGAATAGGATGAAAAAAGTGATGAAGTTTTGCTGCCGGGCCTCTTGCATCGGTGGTGAGTTGCCCGGTGAAGTAGAAGCGAGAGGAAAGCTTAATGGACACCCCGTAGAGGCGGATTTCATCGGCGGAGGGCTCGCGCTCGATTGATGACCGCCATATTGCTTTATGCGTTGGAGGAGGCGGTTGGATACCACCGAAGATAGAAGAAGACTTGCGCGCCGAAGCAACCACCACCTTCCCTCTCCTCACCGTCCGAGAGCTGTCAACGCGTGATCATAATTATTTGGCTCCGGCACCGCTGAGAAACTCGAAGAGTGGCGGGAGTGGCAATCTTGTTCTCTCCCTCTCTGTCTTTATCTTCGCCTCATCCCTATCGACCGAAACTCTCCATCTCATCCTTCGTATTCTCTCTTCGCGTTATCCCCCGTATAACAGACTCTCGTGCGCAGTGTTTTTTTGTTTTTATTTTTTTTTCTCTCGCAAATTTACAAGTCAGGAATGCCAACCCTCCGACCCTCCGATAAGTCACGAGGGGGTCTCTCTCCCGGACCTTTTGGCCAATTAACGTGCTTCCATTACATGTTCTCTCGCTGAAGCATCAACTAATAAACTCGGCAAACTGAAATGCTCTCCTCTCGGCAATCTTCATCCCTAAGCGAACCAACGAATTTTCTTTAACACGGCATTAGAAACCGATGAAAACGAGTAATAGAAACTCTTCGCAAGAAATCGATATAAAATCATTATTTGCTTTATTTTATTATTATTTATATTAGTTTATAATAATAAAAATAATTTATTTATTTGTAGTGTTTCGTAAAAAAGGTATACGACACGTGGAATAAACGAAATAAATAAAAAACTGGAGTGAGGAAACTCGGGCACGCAATAATACGTGCGTCGAACTTTTGACGAAAAAATAAAATAAACGGAAGCCGATGCGAAAGAGATAATAATGTACAGCTATAGTCTCGTTATTTTCTCGCTATTTCATAAATCCGATCTTTCGCGGTATCGCTCGGACCCGACGGGGTTATCGGACCCGTAGTTTCAACTCCACGAGTACCCCGTCGGCGTTATTGCATTATGTGGGCGACGATGATGATCGTCGTGCGAGTTTGCGAAAAAGCAGTAGCGGGCATCGTCAGTACAGCGGGAGTATATTAAGTATATTGACGCGAGAAGAATCGTTCTTATAAGTGCGCATATAGTATGCGCAGATCGAATTCAATGAGACCACTGTTGGCGCACGAGTTCATTGATATCGCTCAATTAATAAATTAAAATAACTCGAAGCAATTCTTCGCTGTCTGCCGCGTTTATTCTCCCTTTTCCTCTCCTCTCTCCGACTCTCTTGAGATTCTGCTTCTCTTTGCTTCTCTTTTTCCATCGATCTATTTTAATTCTTACTTCGTCATGCTACTGTAGTCGGGCCGTCGTAAGAAATCGACGAAGAAAGGAAGCGAGAAACGAGAGAAGAGAAACGAGATTTTGCATCAATCTTCGAACAACATCGGTACACAGTGCACGGATCCATGATACGCTCGGAATATATAATACGCAAAGGCTGAGCAAACCACACAGCGCAAAAAGAGATATCGTTGTGATTTTAATTAGTTCGTAAAAGCCATCGTATATACGAAGAATTCGGTTGAGGCCACGATAAGAGTCCAAACGAACGAGAGGAAAAAAAAAACAAAAAAGATAGTTGAGACACGTGACACTATCGCGGATATTCGCCTGTGTTATTCTTATATAAACAAGAGCCCTCGCGAGCAGTTCTGTTTCTGTTTAGCTTCGTGGACAATAGTTCGCGACTCCGAAACATTGGCGCGAAAAAAAAAAAAAAAAAATTTTTTTTAACGAATTTTACCGAATAATTTTTTGATGTTATATTATCGATTAAAAAAATTTTAAAGTTAAAAATATTTATGAAATACTTCTGCGAAAAAAAAATGAAAAATCGTTTTTTTTTTTTTCATCCAATTACAAGATCGATGTTCCACAAGCTACTCGGTCAATGACCGTGAAATTCATCTCGCAGAAGATCAATTCAATGAAACATCGCGAGCAAAGGTGATTACAATAAATAAATGAATTCTCATTACAACTCATCGTGAAAGTCGTGGGTTAAGATAAATGAATAGGTTTGCGAGTTCGCGCCGCGATAATTGTTTCTTAGCCTCTGGCATGAGGAGGATAAAAGTTTGTCTCTCGCTTATGGATATAGCAGTAGAGCGGCGAGCAGAGAGTGGAGTGCGAGTCGAGTCCGAGCGTTGAACGAGGACGATGAAAAGCCTCCGCAGTACCTAACTCGTTGTCGTGAGATAGGACCGTCGGCCGTTTTGACAAATGAACGTCACGGCACGCGGGAATAAAAGGACAAAATGTGTTGCGGAGCAACCGCGACGTCTCTTGAATCATTCGGTAGAGAGATGAGGGAATGAAGAATAAAGAGGAGATGAATATTTCGTATACCGTATGCGTATGTTCTACTGAAAAGCCTTCGCAGCTCGCGAGCATTTTGTTGCCGCAGAGAGAGAGAGAGAAAGAGAGAGAGAGGGAGAGATATGAGTACGAAAACGAGAGAGAAAAGAGTGAAAATCTCGGCGGTGATCCTCTCGTCGAAAAAAGTCAGAGACGGGGAGAGAGTGAAAGAGAGACGAACTCGTGGCGGTAAGCGGGCCATTTAATCCTGATTAATGCCTTCGGATGCTGAGCGCTAATGCTAATACCAGCCACGCCTGGCTATACGGTCGAACAAGTCCAGGAGCAAAGATCCATTGGCCCCCAGAGTTCTTCTTCCTCCTCTTTTGCTGGACGTTCCGCAAACCGTCGACCAACGATTCTAAATCTTAACCCGATAAAACTTAGCCACGTCTGCACGCACGAAAATTCAGAGTCTGAGAACTAAATAGACGAAAGCTATACGGCGAAGGGGGCGATAATTCAATTCGTTATTTATTGAGCTTAAAACTCGAAACGATTGCCCTCAGACTTATTTATGCTCCTATATGTTCGTATATGTTGATTATTTTTGTTGGAAAAAGTTATTTCTCCATTTTGATATCATTGAAATTCTTCCGTACGACACTGTTAGATCGTTTTTGCAATAAATTTTTTTTTTTTTTTTCGCAAACCTCTATTTTTTAGAGTTGACTTACGAAAGTGTTTACGATAATTTTTCGTATCTTTACGAGGACTATAAATCGTTGAAGTTCCGTCAGATCGAAGCTACTTGACCCTGTCGACGCCGAAGCCTCGGGGGCTCGTTGCAAAGGAATATAATTTGCGAGAGCAGGTGTCGGCATAGGTATTTTATTTTTATCACACAAAGAGTCCCGATGCGTGCGCCGAACGGTAAATTGATTCGTTGGATAAAAAAAAAAAAAAAAAAAAAAAAAAAATGAGATAAAAATTGCAACGAGCCGCAAATAATTTCGATATCTTACGCGGTAAAACTTCATCGTATTTATCTGCATACTGTGTAATTTATAGCAATTAAATTAACGGCGTCAAGGTGTTAGCGGAACGTATCAATTTGCGAAATGATTTCTCATCATGAACGATATTCCGATGAATTATTTCCCGATTGTGGTGTTGCTGGCGCGAGGCGATTGAACTTTTGTTTATAACACGGAGACTTGATATCCGTCGTGCGTAAATTCATCGGTAGGGATAGCAAAGGCACGTAGCGTTCTCGGGCGATTATGACTCTCGTATAGCCGAGTTGGCCGAGAGGTGGAGAGGTTGCCCGTGGGGCAAGCATCTGGCCGTAATTACTAAATTATCCTCGAACGCCGGGTCGAGCCGCGTCCGCACTCCGAAGAGTCGCGCCGCTGTCTACCGCCGCGCCTCCTCTCTCGCGCCCGCGCGATCTTTCTTCCGCGCGCCTTGGCATTCACGTGTTCCCTCTCGCAAGGTGACTCCTGCTATCCTCGCGGAAGGTTTATACTCGCCACAGCAAAAGACGCGCCAAGGATCGTCGTCGTTTATCTCAAAGCATCTAACAGATATACAGCTGTTAAGGTTGATCTTTGCCGCTGCCCCGGAGGACACGAGAAATTCCTAAAGATAACGTTTACATACTCTATCCCCAGCTAATTTTTGCCATAAAGTATTTTCTTTGTTGTTTACAGATAAAGACAAAAAAAAAAAAATATGCTCATTTCGATCGATTTCGGTGGAACTATCGCGAATTATCGTAATTGTCTTTAAAATCGAATTATCCGAAATTCGATGTTTGCAGCCAACGAATTAAAAAATAATAATAATATCAGCAAAAAAAACGCGAAAATATCGTTACGAATCTATAGAGATGTATACATATATGTAAATCTTAACAAATATATTACGAAAAACAAATAAATATATCGAACAGCGCGCGCGAGGTGAAAGGCTGTATGACCCGAAGGAAGGGAAGGGGACAAAGCTCTCCACGGTTATTCGAACCCTGGCGAACTCTGTGCCGAAGAAAAAAACGGAGAAAATGAAAAAAAAAAAAAAAAAAAAAAAAGAGAGTATAAGACGAAGACTCGATGGGGTCTTTGCGGCAGGTATATATATATATGTTAGCGATGTATATTCTTTTTTTCGGCATGAAACGTGCGAGTGCACAGCCACGACGACGAGGAGTGAGAGGTCGGGTTATACTATACGCGGAAAGAGGATCGAGCGTGAAGGACCACAATAAGTTGCATGCGAACGAACGAACACGATGTTGGTTGGGGTACGGGGCGCGTACTATATGGTGGAAGTCGAAGAGGCCGCGAAGAGAAGAAGTTGCGAAGGAACTCGAGGGATCAGGATGCACGGAGATGCTGCCGCTGCTGCTGGCGTTGCCGCTGCCATCGCTGTCTACGTCGATGATGCATCGTCCCATGGCGAATACCGCGAGGGAGATCGGGGCCTCGAGAGTTGCTTAAGACTCCTGCAGCATACTTTCGTGCGCTACCCGCGAGGGTACCCTGCGAACTTCATCTTCGAACCTCAAAGACCTCCTACTTCCCCTTCTACCCCCGCGAAAAGGACCTTCCGGTTGGCTGGTACCGCTGCGGGGCCACCGCTGCCTCCCGAACGGGAGAAATAAGACCGAAATATATATATACCGACGAGAGTTAAGGGTGAAATAGCAAAAATGATGCCAAATGGCATCATATAGGTATCAAATAAAATACCTTTCAGTTGCTGTTTAATTTTTTTATGTAATACAATATTATTATTTTTATTAGTAATTTTGTATTTATTTTAACATATACATTCGAAATATGTATTTTTTTCTGTCGAAGATAAAAAGTTGACTTTCACGATTGACTAATTTATTGGCAGGTGATGATAAGAGAAAAACGGCATACCGATCGAGTTGCGGGACATACGTGATTATTATATCGCACACGTTACGACGCCGAGACATGCTAAGCGGTAGCGCCAATCATCGTCGAACGTTGAGATTTTCGATCTCTTTCTCCTTTAACTTTCTCGATCGTAAGATTCTTGAACGCGCGCGGGCGCCTTACGAGTTTCTCGCACCTGCAGCGAATGCTCGCTGTTGCCGAAGTGAAGTCACTATGTATAAAGACGTTTCGATCGTTGGTCCGGTATCCCGTAGCGAGACGTATCGAAGCCCGATAGCCCCCGCAGCATCGGCAACACTCGATCCTTCTTACGCTTCGCTTTTATTCTCGATAAATGTGCACAAAGAGAGACGCGCCAGCGGCGGAACGGCCTCTTCGTAATTGACAACGAGGCACGGCGCGGTGTGTAAACTCCCGGCCCCCTCTCGCCGGTGCTGCTATTACCGCGTTAATCCGTTGCTAATGCTCTCACGGCATGTTTTAAATACGCATTATTCATCGGGATCAGCGTAAAAACATAATTAATTATTTCTCATTGTCGAGAGTCACGGAGGTTTACACTCGTAAAAAAAAAAAAAAAAAAAAAAAAAAATGTATGCGCATAATAACGGCATCGCGGATCGTATTCGCACGTTTTTAGTTAACCACTCGTTAATTTACCGAATGAGAACTATTTTATTCGCGTTCGTCAATATTCCTATCAATACGCAGATCATCCTTTGACCCTTCAACCGCAACTGGATGACTTTGAACACTTATTTTGTTTGCTATCGTCAATTTTATGCCGAAAAGCAACATTTTTATTGTGAAACAAAACCCATTTCTGCTGTCGATAATTTAATAAAAAATTATATTCGAATCAAAAAACTGTCCGATCGTTAAAGAGTTAATGAGTAATCGAGAAATGATTGATCAGCTGTACAAATCGAAATTAAACGATAGATCGATGAGTGAACGATATATTCGATATTTTGAATGAACGAAAATGCGTATCTATAGCTCATAGGATGCATCGGATGCGTGTATATTCGCCGGATTTAAAAATAAAGGGTTTATATATGTATACATTGGGATCGTCGATGTGAGAGAAGGGCCCGCCGGGGGCACGTTTCGAGAGGAGAGATTGAGTTACCAAGAGATAATCGCATGCACGCCCAGCCGCTCGGGCGCACCACGCATATCCCAGCAGCAGCAACCGCGAGAGACTATAGTATACTCCGTGTGTACGTTTGGGCGCAGATGCGGGATGACTTCGACTTCGATTTTAGCGTCGGCTTTGTCGAGGGTTTCGCTCGGTTCTCCACGTTTGCCTCTGCGGCATTTTGGAGCACGAAAAAGGGTAATCCAGCGGCTTGGATTTAGTTCTCACTATGGCGTTAAGAGGCATTAGTTCTCTTCGCGTCTATAGTCGACTTTCTACGCACGCGAGTTCGTCGAACATTTCACGTTTAAACGTTTTTGGGTATCTACCGCTGTGTCTATAATATACAGTAGAAAAAAAAAAAAGAAAACGAAAAAAAAAAAAAAAAAAATGGAGTTCGACTCACTGAATGTGAGGAAGAGCTGTTCCTCACAAAACCGAAAGACGTCAGGGAGAAAATTCGAGAGGAATAAAAAGATTAATGAGATACACTCCGGTTCTCTTTATCGTAACCGTACCGCGCCGACATTGAATACACTCAATGCGTAACGTGGCATGAACACGATGGCCTGCTGCTCATCCTCATCACTTGTTGCTTCGAGAGGATCGCGAGGAAGAAGATGAAGATGAATAAGTACCAGAAGAAGGCTCTCACTGTTCACCCGTTCGAATTTCCTCGCCTCGAGTTTTCGCTGCATTCCTTCGAGTGCATTAAACTACGAGAAACCGAGCAGCGAGTTGTTGTTGCTGTTGTTTTTTTTTTTTTTTCTTTTTACGTTTTTCCAGTCACAGAGCTATGAAATCTTTGCTCACTCGCGGAAAAAATGCGGAATTTATTGCTGGTCGTTGTATGAGACTTAATTGGCGAAGGAAAAGTATTTTACACTCTTTCAAAGCTACTGGCGTTCATTCTCGGAGCTGAATTAACGACGAGATAATCCAATCGAGAGATTTTTTTTTTTTTTCGACACGCTGTTCGTTGAAATATTTAATAACCGCAAATCGCGAATTGCTGTACATAAAATTGTAAATAAAATACGTATTTTTACATCCATTCGATTTCCACTATTTTTAATGATGTTATCATTTTTTTTTAAATTTACAATTACGTAGACCACTTTTGTTGCGAACGGAAAAAAGCTGTCGATGTCTCAAGGAAGTTCGGACAATGTGTTTCCCGAACAACTGGGGGATAAAGCTATCATTACGCGTGTCATTAGCGTCACAGCAAGTGGACAGAGTGGAAAAGGAACAATAACGAACACTCGCGCTATTAAGACGAGAGTCGCGCGGCACTTTTACGGCTGCAGTCGCAAAGCACAGCGGCGCGCATCGCAGTCGTTTCCTCCATCGTCTTGTTTTTTTTTTTTTTTCTTCAACTTCTTCGCGAATAGAGTGGTTATAACTTTACGATTTCGTGGAAAGCCTCGAAGAATAAGATCTCCCGGTACTTTCAACTTTTTTCTCCACTTTCATCCCACGTTTTGCCCTTTCATCATCGCAGTACCGACGGAACCAAACGGATGTAAAACGAATGCACAGAAGAGGGCACCGCGGCTACGGATCGGCGAGTTTGCAATACTATTGATACATCCAATGCTTGACGATAAATGGCAATCCATTAAATAAATTGATTCGCGCTACGAATGTCTATGAAGAAAGTCGATTCTCTTTTACGAGCAGACTGCACCCTCGCGGCTTTTTCACAGTACACCCATTTTGCTCGTTTTTTTTTTACTCTTTTACCACGTATATCAACAAAACTACTCGTTTTCTCTCGTATTGGTTGATTCAACGAAATTTGTTATACAAAAAAAAATTTTTTAAAATGAATCGAAACGAATCGAAAAATTCGATTAATCGAAAAAAAAATGCATATCGCGGTTATTCGAATAAAAAAAATCGTCCGTTGGGCCTAAAATATAAATTATTCGATATATATAACAAAGTCCGATAATTTTCGCATGTAACGCAATATATAATATCAAATGCACCAGTCAGAGCTTTCATCTTGTACCGACGAACGGATGCGACGGTAAGATCCCGGACGTCGTGCAATTGATATAACCAGTTGTATATACTATAACACAGTGTGTACGCCAGTCTCTCATTGATATTTATTGGAGTTTATAGACGAGACGCGATTATTAGAAGGGTGAATATGTCTTCGGCTTATCCCGTTGTTGTCGACTGGACCCGCATCTCTCTCGTGTGTTATATAAGTCAGAAATAACGTCAGAAGTATTTACAATATATAGGAGTGATAGTTCAGAGTTTAGACGCGGAGATTATTAAGGATCTCCTCTGATTTCGTGAGACTTAGATCAACGAAATTTGTCAATGTCTCGGAGGATCCTCCGCGAGAGTAATGCGCGATAAGACTTAACGTTGTGCTTCTGCTTTCAGCTTCTGCTGCTTCTTCTTATGCTCCCGTCTTTTCCTTTTCTCAACGCTTCTCCGAGCTGATTTGGTGAGTGGTAAATTCTCCGACATCGCGCCTAACGCACACAGACCGACGCGCGTTTGTTTGGACAACCCGACGTTATGAGGTTTTATGCGAGAAACTTGGGCTCCCAGCGACACGCTGCGTTATAACTGTACACTGTATCGAAGTCTCTTCGTTCCTCTGTTGCACGCTATTCTCGGGGATTTCTTTTTTTCGCGGGCTTTGCTTTTCTTTCACTAAATTTTCGAGATGAACTACCGGTTGATTTTGCGTAACAGGAATCAGTGCAAACTACGCGAAAATTTATTATTGTAGACATAAGCAAAGCTGAATTTATGGTAAAATGAAAAGAAAATTCGTGAAAAAAAAAATATATATATATTTTTTTTAGTGATAATCAATTATTGACTTTAGCTTCAAGAACATACTGATTCTTCATTGCGAGCGAAAAAGTACAAAAAAAAGAAAATTTTGTCGAGAAATTTTCGTAAAAAAATATAAGAAGATGAGATTTATTTGAAGTAACTGTTCGGTTAGCTTTGGCCCAACGGTATCGAGCGCGAGATCTACGAAAAAAATTAAAAGAAAGCTCCGTAGGGATGACCGAGAGAAAGAAAAGAGGAAGCGGCGATTTCAGAGATATGTGACCCTTTTCTCAAAATTCTGTAAGTTATTCTACTGCGATGTGCTTTGGGTTCCTTTAGGTGCAACTCGCCGCGGGCAGTCAGCGTCATCGATCTCCTATCGACAATAATTTTTCCCTGCTGAGTTCTACGAAACTCTTTGAAAGCGAAGCTGCAAATTCATCGCCTTGGGATTTTCACGAAAACGATTAATTCAATGATTTTTTGTCTTTGTTTTTTTTTTTTCGTTCGAAAAAAAAAAAAAAAAAAAAATGGGTGTTCTGTGATGAAACTTTCTATTCTGGTGCAAAACTCGGAGAAACTCTAAAACGAGATATATATATCAAGTTCCGAGAGTAACTTAAAGAGAATAGAGGGAACGACATGTATAGCACATGGCCGACACGTTTCGGGTCGAATGCGCACTCCTGAAATTTTTCCGGGAAAACATTCGACTCTCGAGATGCTGATCCCGTTTCCACACGGCTCAGTGGAGACTCCCGTGACTCACGACTCTCGCAGTCGAAATATTCTAAAATTTAAAAAATTTACGCATCGTACTCTCGTTTACAAAAAATTATTTTAGCTTTGCGTAAAACGTTAAAAATGAAATAAATTTTAGTTAAAAAAAAAATGTCGTCGCTAAATATTCGTAAGGATTTTTTTGATTATTAAAAAATCTAATTTTCCTTTTTCTCCAATTTTTAAAAGTTCTGAATACTCCCGCGGCGCCAATCACATAAATTAATTTTTATTAATAAGATTTCGTGCTTACGATTCGGAGTGAAGCTTATTTCGCAAAGTTAATGAATTAAACTACGTGTAGTAACATGCAATTTCGCTCATTGCACAATATAATAACATACCGCATAATCGGCGAAGGGTTGCGTGAAGCGTGTTATCTCATGGAAAATGATGTTCACGCGCGTTCGAGCAAAAGATGTTTGGAAGTGAGATATACACATGAAGACGAGAAAGAGGGCCGAACCAAATGCGCGCAGTGCGCAGACAAAACAAACCATTTTATCGTTGTGAACGATCGCCAAATTGTCTCATTAAGGCGATTAGATCGCGCGGTCTCGACTCGCCCAGCAGTCTCTCCTCGAGATAGTGTTATAGTACTCTGTTCGCAAACTCGACTTCAAACTCCCCACTGCGAAATTCCAGCACTCGATTCACTCGTCTGCAATCGAATTTACACGCAACTCTTTGCGTTACGCGTTGAGATTTCTTTTCGCGACTCAACTCAATTTTCCTTGTTTATTTTTTTTTTCTCATAAGCAAAATATGTTTATTCGCGCGTTCGATGACCGCAACAAACACACAGCACGAAGATCGAAGTCTACTGCGTGCGATTTATAAAAAAAGCAATTCGATTCCCGTCTCTGGGTAATCGAAATCGCAGTGCATAAATAAACAGTTCGCGGAATATCGTCTGTTCGCGTGTCTCGATGTCGTTCCAAATCATTGCGGGACAATCGAGAACTGCGGTGGATAAATAAATGCGAGTCGAGACGGCGATGAAGAAGCGAATGAAAATAAATGATGAAACAGAAGAGAGCAGATCTCGTCGGGAGAATATAAAAGAATCAAATTTCTCTGCGGTCCACAAAGGCGTTCGGGAAGATTACGAGACTCGAGACTTCACCGATAAGCAATCTTCGAACGCATATAAACTCTCGTCATATAAATAGATCGTAGTATACTGTAACTACTCGATAGCGCAGATAGCAGTGTTACCCATATTTCCGAACGATACAACTTGACCCGACAACGATAGAAACGATTCGAAACTTCTCCGATCTCATAGCTTAACGTTAATTAAGGCATTCGATCGCATTAACGAAAAAATCGGCGGCTAAAATTTTCACTTTAACGATTTATTCGTTGAGCCAAAAAATAAATATATTTTAAAAGTAAAAAAAAAAAAATTAAATATATTTCTTCCTCCGCCACTTTTGCATCAGAGACAAATTTTTCGGCACTCGACGAGTGCATAAAAAAATATGAAAAATAACCCCAAAATAAAAATATGAATTGAGTCCTCACGAATATCGCAGAAAGATCTTTAGCCCCACAGTTTTTGCTAAATGAATTCCAAAAGATATTCAATCGCTTCATCGTTTCGCCAAGAGCGGCGATGACGATTTGTTCGTTCAATAAAACTACGGGCTGCCGCAGCATGAGATGCATGAATAAACAGTCGGTGCATCCACGCTGTATATAGTTATATACTCCGATATAAATATGCGATATTCTATCGTATCGTGTTTAACGGAAGAGTATCGCGTGTCTCTTTGCGTTGCAGTGTGCCACAAGGAAAAAGGGGGTATATAAGAGGGATGGCTGCGGTGAGGAAAAGGTACGGGGGAGGGAAGGAGAGACAAACGCGTGAGTCTAAAGGACGAGGTGAAACGGCAGAGTGGAAGGCGAGTCTTACGCACCAGGCGGGCCCCCTTCATCCCGGGTACGTTATGAATGCGTGGAATTTATCAATGGACGGCGAGCCGATGATAAATCGGGCGTGTGGATCGTATCGCAACCGAAGCTATACAGACCTCTCTGAGCTCTGAAACGTGTGCAACAGAACATTGCGCACCATCGAGCCAATGTAAAGCTTTCTATTCGCAAGCGTTCAGGAGAGACCGTTGGAAGGTGAGAGAGCGATGATATCGCTCGACGCTCGCGCGCTCACCTCTCGATCCCCCCGACAAGGGGGAGTAAGTAAGCTTTCGCGGTCGCGAAGGACGACCGCCGTGCGGTTTTCACTGTTCCTCGTTCACAGCGTCTACAACGGATTCTGCAGGGAAGGACACTGCCGAGAGTTCTGATCTACTGACTCATACCCCTTAAGCTATCTTCTTTCATTGTCGTTTAGTATTTGCGGTGTATCGAGACAATTTTTTTTCACTTTCAACAACCGATCTTCAGACTCCGAAAGATCGAAAGATTTCGATATGAACGAAAAAAAAACATCGTACCGATAAAAATTGTCTCTTTATTTACCCTTTTTTTTTAATGGTTTAATTCTCTCAAAATTTTATCGTCTATTATACTCCGAATTTCGAAAATAATCGCTGAACCATTTAATCTCTTTTTTGCTCCAAATTTTTAAAAACTTTTATGGAATACAATGCGAAGGATACAAGAGGTAAATTTTTTCTCTCGGACAGACGTGATTGCTATTCCAGTTGGCAAGTTGCTCCCGTTGCCAGGGAACAACGAGAGATAAACGGAGCCGAGTGTCTCTCTATAAGCAGAGTGGAAACTGGAGCTACTTATGGTGTTCTGAAGTTTCGTTCTCCGAGAGACACAACGCATGCATACGGTTGTGTCCTCAAGATACGTTGGTTGACGGTTGAACGCGTTCGTGGCAAAGCAAAAGGGACGTCGTAGGCTCGTATGTCGCTTTGCTTCCTTCCTATCGTTGTTTCTCAAACAATGCGACGAAGATGCGTTTGCTTGCCGGACTCGAGTACCCAATACCGGAGGCCCGCATCCTCCGATTCAATCTCTGCTCTTGTCTCGCCATTTCTCCCTTATAATTTTTTTTTTTTTTTTTTCGTACTTCTCACTTTCTCTTCAGCATTTCCCATCGCTCCCTCACACTTCGGTACGTACTATAGCCGACAATGAAGACCTATTCGTACGGAGAGTAGAATATGCAGACTACACGTATCTCTCGTTTTACGAGTTATCCTCCCACGGTGAACACTCGCGAGGCTCTGGAACGCGGCGCGAGGCCGTTCACCGTCTTTTTATCCCGCCGCATACAATATATATTCGCGCGACAATGAAAAATCCAGGGCCACTAGTCGTGGTTGCACCTCTGTGTACCTCCATTGGCGCGAAATATTATTCTGCACTCGTGGCGTTTCCGTTGTTTTCGACAAAGTTTTTCCGCGATTCTCACACATACACGCGCGTCTATGCCTCGCGTAAACGATAACTGTTCGATGTTTTATTCGGAATATTCGATGTATCCGAGTTCTTTGATCTTTCAGGGATACTGAAAGCATTGTCTCGCGAGAGAATCGGAAAATAGTCGTAAACCTTCGATTTCACGGCGAACTTGTCGCGGTATTAAAAACAAAAGTTACAATATACGGAGATCGTTCGTATATCCGCGAGTGATACTTGCAAAACTGAATTCTTGAAGAGAATTATATATACTCATGTATCAGAACAGAAATGCTGAAATAAAAACATATTTATTCGTGTAGTTCTTCTTCCAGAACAATCCCATTTTTTTTTTATAGAGATAAGAAGATTTTAGTGTCGTTTTTTTTTGATACGCGATCTTTCTTTTTTTAAATATTTTTTGTGCGGTGTATAAGCGTCAATAGAGTTTTAATTTTCATGCGAATAACGACGAATCACGATGTAGCAAATAGTAATAAAATGAATCTATGCACCCAAAGGAATTCTTTGTCGAGAAGAAGCGTCAAACGAAAAGAAAAGAAAGCAATCAAACGGAAGAGAAATTAGATAAAATCGGAATAAAACGAAACGAGTGGAGTTACTAATCGTCTGCCAAATGAGCGGTTGAAAAATCACTCGAAGATCAGAGGACAAAGTGTGCCGTAACTCGCGGTCGAGTTTTGCGTCTGCCGTCGGTAGGGATTCGTCGGTATACCGGATGGAGCGCCCCGTATACTCGCCCCGCAAAGTTTAACAGCATCCCGGCGCCCGACGTCGTTTTCTCAATGTTCTCGCATTGCATTTCAACCGCTCGCGAGAGCTTTATCTCTTCTTTCTTCTTCTTGCGTTATATCGCGGTATATAGTTTCCTGTGTGTGTTACACGAGCGTTTTGCACGCCCTTCGTACGCGCGTACGGAGTTTGCACATTGGTGGTAAACGCGCGCGCGAGTCGGGCGAATTTCTCGTTCGCGAAGCGGAGAAATAAATCTCAGGCGCGCCGTGGCCCGTCGGTGAGTCGACTCGCGCCTCGTCCCATAACTCGCGTTGGCTTTACGACGCCCGCAGCAACCAAACAGCAGCAGCAACACCGCGCGCACACAGAGAAAAGGCACCAAGCGCCGTAAAGCTTCGCCGCGTGTCTCCGTGAATTAGATCGGCGGGCCATCGTCCCCGTCATCCCCCTATCTCTCTTCCTTTCTTATTATACATTTATCTACCTCTTCCTCCCGGCAAACTACCATCGCTTTTCGGCAGACTAACAGAAACCCACCGGGGGATTTACCGTTTCGCGGACGCGTTTACATCCACGCGAAATATTTTCGTTTACTCGACGAGTGGACCGGGACTCCGAAGAGAAGGAAACAGAGTACAGAGAAGATAGAACACTCCGGGATTTCGAAAGTCTCGAGAGTATATTTATGCTTCTGTTCGCAACGAATTTTCGGGACATTTTTTTTCGCCAATTGATACCATGACGAATAGATCGCGACCCCGAGACGACAAGTCACGATAGGCAATGATTGAGTCGTCTCGAAAGATCGATCGATTCTCGAAATTACCGAGTATAAGGAAAATTCATTCCACTGTTACCAAATGCGAAAAATAAAGAGGAAAAAAACATAATTTTCATTTATATTTCGTTTTTTTTTGTTCGATTATCGATTTATTACTCCGAAACAAAAATTGCCTCGATCTCTCGTTAATGAAAATATTTCGCGAAATATAACATTTATTTCACTATTATGTTCTCAAAATCCAAAAAAAAAATTCTTATTTTTGTTCCATTTTTTTTTTTTTTTTGGTTATCGATGTATAATTTGGGAACAAAAAGTGTACTTGGTCTCTCGGTTATGAAAATAATTCGTGAAATATAATGAAGGATAATTGAGTGGTAGACGCGATATATTTGTCGAGTGCGTTAAGTGACGATGAAAGTTATATCGTGAAAGAAACATGGGTGCTATATTAGAAGTGATTTAGAGTCCGGTTTGGTTGAGGTATTCGCACAGATTCCTTCGTGAGCGTTGTGTATAGTAGCCTCTCTCTTTCTCTCTCTCTCTTTCTCTTGGTTACATGTAACTAATTATACCGGCAACGTATAGGTACGCCGTCATTCAACGCGCCATGCCTGACGCGCTCCGCTACTAAACTGCACGTGCGACCTATCGTATGCCTCTTTTCCTCGTGCGAGAAAACACGAAGAGTGTGTTCCCCGTGCACTTGCCTCGACGTCGAATATTCCTTCTCGGTTATTATATCCCGCGAGAGCGGATTGCGTGCTGCGAAACCAAATCGACGTCATAGCAGGAATGGCAATCATTCACGCAAAGATCGAACCTTTTCGATTACTTGTTCCAAAATGGCGATTTAACGAAAAACAAAACAAAAAAAAACAATTTGAGAAAATTTTCAAATTTTTTTTTTTTTTTTTGAAAATCGAAAAAATCGTAAATTTGATTTTGATTTGAGTGAATTTGCAATGAGCGATAAGTCGAAGCAATGATAGCGATTTTGATCGATTTTCGATTACAACTCGTAAATCGGTGTCGTTGCATTGATTCTTCAACGCTCGAGCGCCTTTTCTTGTTGTGATCTCACGCGGGAGATACCATTATTTATGGGCGATTCGTTACGATATAGAAAAAGTATCAGTGAGCGTAATAAAGCGATTGTGCGCGCGGAAGCGTGTCGAATTCAAACTCATCCAGCGCGACCGTTTTACCGTCATCACAACCTGCGTGAGCGCCCGCGCGAACGCAAATAAACAGCCGCGCGGCTAATAACATTAATCTGCCGAGTTACCCGCAGTCAATGTACTTCGTTACTGGGAGTTTGTTATATACGAACACGCAAATCACGCACAGCATAAATCTTTGCTCTTTCGATATTATAATCAAGATATACACGTGTTTTGCTCGGCTCGGTACCCGAGCGCGCGACAGGTGGTAAAACAACAAACTGCGTACGGTAATTGATAAATGGTATCACTGAAATCGTATTATCGAAACCCGACGGAGAGTGCGACTGTCGATGTTATCGTTAAATGAATCGTTTTACACGGAGCAATCATATCATTTTACAGAATATTTTTTAAGGAACTTCCGGTCCGCCGATAAGTTAATATACTTCGATTTTCGTTGCCCCAACCAAAACCAAAATATCAATTTTAAAGCTGCGAAAGAAATAAAATCAACATTTTCGATGTTTTTTTTTTATATCGGAAAGATTTGGCGCGAAATGCACTGAAAAAAAATTCCGCACGAAATTGCGGAAATCTCATATCTATAGAAAGACATTGTTAAGGTTTTCATCGGAACCGGAAACAAGTCGCCGAAACATCCCTTGCGCGATGTTTCGCATATATTTTCCTACATTTTTCAAATATTTATCTGAAATGATTTCATGTCATCGAAGAAAATGCATCGAAACAAGTGAATAAACTTACGGATGAGGCGGTGGTGCATGAAAAGCTGCAGCAGCAGCAGCGGCGGCAGCGGCAGCGTGATGCTCCCACGCGGCAGCTGCAGCGGCCGCGGCGGCTGCTGGATGAGGCGGCGGGGGCGGTCCGTGATGTGTATGAAAGGGGGGCGGTGGGGGTGGCCCATGATGCGGATGAGGGTGGAAGGCAGCGTGAAACGCGGAGTGGGGATGATGCGGCGGTGGCGGCGGCGGTAGCAGTGAGAATGCCTCTTGGTGGTAAGCCACCTCCTTCTCCGGCATCTTGATTCGCCTCTCGTTCTCTACGAGAGCAACGTTACCGCGTCGACAACGTTCGACCTCTTCCGTCACTTCCTCCTTCGACTTATTCGCACCTTCTATCAAGGTCACGGCGATCGTAGATATATCGTCACGACGGACCCCGTGCGAATCTTCGATGTTACGATTGCAACAACGTTCCGCCGCATAGTCCGAACTTGAAACTTCACCGTTGTTCCGAAACACGTTAGATTCGGCTGTTTCGTCGTTGGAAATGTTCCAAAATGAATTATTTGCAGAACGTTCCTTTTCATTCACTTCGTAACTCGCGATATTCACTAAATTTTCGTTTTTTCGATGATTTCTCACAGTCTCCTGAACTTGTCGATAATATAGGATATTCGAATGATCGTATGGGGAATAATAACCGCGGGTAGTCGTCGATGTCGTTGTCGGTACGCGAACGTTTGGCGTTTCGATACAATCGAGACTCTCGACGTCTACATGCTCGTCGGTCTCGTCGGCAACGTACGTTGACCCGCCGCCGGTGGTCAAACACCACCGAGCGTAGCCTTCATCGACGGGCCCGTCGCTCTCACGACTCAGCGAAGAACTAATCCTGACAGGTCCTTTACGAACTTCTTATAACTTATAACTTTGCCAATTCTCGTCGATTCCCCCCTTTCGTGACGTTTTTATACACTTTTTTACTTCACTTGTGTATCCTAACCTCCTAACGCGCGAAGTAACCAATGAGATCCTTTTTTTATTTATTCCGAACGTTATTATTTTGTCACCTCACTATTTTCACTCTAAACAGATAAAACTGTGCGCGATAAATCACGAACGCGTTCACTGTCCACTGGTGATCATTACGATGATATATTTATTCTTTAATCCCTTTGGTTGGTAGAGTTTTCTTCGGTACCCGGTTATCGCGGGACACTGTAAAACTCTCGTAGTTCGAGTCACTGAAAAATTGAGGCAAATTTTCGGTTTTTTTTTTGTTGGCACGCGTACTAAACAAAATGTCGACGCGAATTTACAACGACGAGTAAAACGGACTCCGGGACACTGGACCGTCAAAAAAAACTCGTTGTTTTGTATCGCGACAGCAAAGAATAGAACGTAAAAATTCCGCGACAATTCCGTTGACGCGGAGGGTTAAGAATACGTTGACACGTGTTTTTGTCGCGAACGCACGATCGTTTACCGGTATCGCGTTAGTAACAACGATAGACGCGAAGTGTCGTGGTTACGAGCGGGCAAAACGTGACGTGAGTGTCACGGTGTTTATCCTTTGGCGGGTATGGCGGTACTGAGCCGGAGAAACGAGGGGATGGCGGACGTCGGGGAGGCGCGGGTAGAGAGCCGAGGCGTGCGTCGACTGAGTGAACGTGCGACGAGAAGGGCGAAGGGGTGGGGGACAAGGGAAAGAGAGGAAAATTCAAAATAAGAGTGAGAGAGAAGCGGGACGAAAGGAGGCAGCAGTCGTGCCATCGCGATCGTAAGAACTGGAGGGAAAGAGATATATATAAAAGGAATAAGTCCGAAGCGTTGTACGAACTGCCCGGCGCGAGGGAGAGGGGAGAAAGAGTGAGACTCTACGGTTGTCCAAAGCGTTGAGGGGAAATGAGGAGGATGAATAGAAGCGGTTAGAATGAAAGTGGAAGAGAGAAGTTCCGAGTTTACGGAACGGTGGGGCAGCACTGACGCTTGTCGGGACAGTGAAGGAGGAAAGAATGAGAAAGAGAGTGAGATAAACATTGTCGTTGAAGGTGGGAGTGAGACCTACGCTCGTGGAGAAGGGAGAAGGCGAGAGAGAACGCGTGTCAGCTCGACAACTCAACTAGCACCGTAGCACCCAACGCTCGCTGACGCCCCGAGATGCCTGGATTTCTCTATCCTCCCGTCCTCTCGTACGTATTCTTTTCGTACCTTATTAACTCATTCTTTCGGCTTTCAATGGGTTAATCGTTAATTATTCGAGCAGTTTGTTTGATACACATCAGAAAATAATTCATACGCAACAACAGTTTGTTTGAACATTCAATTGTTAAAGAAATTGTTTCGAGTAATCGGAACAGTATGTCTTCACATAACCTCAACTATCCTTCGTAATAATTTTTTTTTACCCCCGAAATTCGGTAAATAAATGTAACTTTTTTTGAGTTTTCTTTTTATTCAAGTGAGTAATGTTTAATGATAAAAATGTACATTTTGTAAAATTTTTCGATGTTCCCTATTTTATTTTATTCACCCGAAGGAAATTGCATTACTTACACGTCCAATATTCCGAAGACTTACAAGTTGAGTTCTATGAAATAAATTCGAAAAGAATCGACTTCCGGTGGTCGCATGTGACAGACAAAATTCCATCGGAAGGTCGTCGGCTATTCTTGAAAGACAGCGAAGCAACATGTTTTCTTTTCATGGTGCAGATTCTCGGATGTCCGAGGGCTCTCGCGCCCTCCGTTCGGAAAAGTTCTATTCGCACGAGATATTGTCACAGCTCTACGCTCGTGTATTCTCTGTCAACGTCTTCGTTCCTTTTTTTTTTCTCCCAAACTAAACGACCATTCGGTCACTTGTTCGAACATTTGAAACTTTCAACGCGTCTACGAGACCCACACGTGTGGAGAAGAGCGCTTGAAAAAATGTTTTCGTCCCCATGAAGAATTCGTAAAGATACCGAAACGAACTTATGTCTCAGCGCGTCCAATGCCCGAAACTGTATCGGTAACTCGAAACAAATCTCTTGAAAACGACTACGAGAAAACCGTTTTGTTAAATTTTCATCACTTTCTTTAATTATGGAACCATCGCTACCTAATCATTCATCAGACAGATGTAACATCGAAAAAAAAAAAAAAAAAATTAATTACGAGACCTGATAGTTGGTTGTTACATCCCATTTTCTTCTTAACAAGTAGTTGTTCCACCTGATTATTAAATCTCCCAAATAATAATTTTTCTCACTGTGATTTACACCCTCAGAAATATAAAATTGATTTATAATTATATGATTTTTATTAACGTAAAACAAATCTTTTTCTCGTCACTATGACTATAGAAAATGTTGCGCGACTCAAAAAAGAACGATTTACGATCCTTGAAATTGAATTGATCCATAAAACAACAATTAATAACAAAATTAATGAAAAATTGCGCACAATAACGAAAAATCTGAATCAATTAAATCGCCGCACAGGACATCTCCATCGGCAAAGTTACCAAAGTGTGAATACACAATCAATTAATCCTCGAGAATAATTTATCTCGAAAGGCGAATTAATACCCGAAGAGCGTTAATAAGAAAGGTCAGGTTAATAATAGTAGAGTTGTCCCTTACGCGGGCGGTAACGAAGGCGGCATTTCTCGAAAGCCCCGAAAAATCATTTGAGTCCCAAAGAGAAAGTGAGCTGCTAGAGAAGATATATAGAGGATGAAAGAGAGGTTTCATCGTGAGGGTCTTCGATAATCACTGGTATAAGAGGAACGAGGTGCATAGAGTCATTAACTAGCCGTCGGCTCGTTGCGGTCGTCCGCCAAGGTACCCATCTCTCACCCTTCCCGTCCGAGCGCTCACGCGGTCTTTTCGTCTCGAATCTCACCTCCTCTCATCGTCCTCGTCGTCTCTCCCACTTCGTTACTTTCCGTCTCCGGAGCATCTCGTGATCGCGTCTTCTCACTTCGTCGCCAAACACCCGGGCGGCTCATTATTTTGTTGATTTTGGGGCTCGTCGTCCCTCCCACTTCTGCTATTCGGTACCTTCCTCCCTGAAGCGCGATCCTTCTCTCGCTCTCTTGTACACTCTTTCGCTTCTGAAGCCGAACAGCATCCGCAGCTACCTTCCCGCCGTACCTAATTACCGTCGAACGATCGCGGAGGGCCCGACGAAAATCGGGATACGCGTCGCCGAGCCAATCGGCCACGCCGAACGACAGTTCTTCGGCTGATTCGTGCGACTCTCGATGCTCCTCTTTTCTCTCCGCTGGACCCCATTTTTCTCTCTTTCTCTCTGTAGAGATACAGCTCTTCTTTCCAAGCCGCCACCACGCGCTTATGGACGACTCTCGTCTCTTCTTCGCGACTGTTGCCCGGTCTCCATTTAGCACACCGGATGTTTCTCCTAAATGGACCGCACCCTAATTGGACCGCATCGCGAACCTTTCGCTCCGTTCGCGCTTTCCAACCCCCGCGTCCCGTCAAACGGGTTATATCTTTCCCAATGGACTTGAGAAAGAGTTGCGTGAAACTCGAGAGAAATTGTCAACTTCGACGGGAGATGAGGGACGGAGGGGTGGGGGTTGAGGCGGAGAACGAAGACGCGTTTCGCGTGATTTCATGCGGGGAAAAATGGTTGTCGAAATGAAGTTGCAGGACACGCCGAAGGCACGAGAGTCGACGGGGAGGAGTTTATTATGTATTCGATACATATAATGGACTGCAACAGTGAAGCTAAACAGGTTCAACGTTTGTTCGAAATTCTTCGAAAGAATTTGGAGAATACGGTTGGAAATTTGAATGCAAATATTAACGGCTACATCGGGCGCAATGTTTAAGCAAATCCCGAAGAATTCGCGGAAGAAAAATATCTATAGCTACTGTTGAGTAGCTAAGCAATGAAAAAATATATAGGGGATGAAAAAAAAGGTGTATATAGTAAATTGTGTATACAGCATATTTTCCTATGATGGGTATTTAACTATTTAATGTAGAAAAAAAAATGCAAACAATTCTACTTACGCAGTACGTCGTTTATGGCGGTTAAACGGTATAACATCGATCTGTAAAGATTCGAGAAACATTAGTGAATTATCTGGTGTAATTTTATTCTTGTGACTACTTAAAGTTCTTTTACTTTTTTCTTCGAGTTCTGGTTGTATTGTAGTAAAAAAAAAAAAAAAAACCGGAATACAAAACAATGACAACACAGTAAAAGATCGAAAAATTTCCAATTGATTTCCAGAAAAAAGAAAAGCCGTAGCGACCATAACGGCTGTATCAACCCTAATTCTCGCTAAGAATTTCCACATCTAAAATTATATTGGTGATATGAAAGAATAAAGAATTTTAGCGCAAGCAGCGCGTTGAGGCCGACGACGATGTCGTTAACGCAACGCAAGCGATGCGAGCGAAAGGTGACGGAGTTAGAGGTTTCGCCAGTGGCAAACTTGAACGGTTCACGACAGTAAGTGCAGCAGTCGAGGGTTAGCGAAGAGGAGGCGAGAAGGGAGTCGGGGAAAGAGGAGCGCATAAGCGGGAAAGATGGACAGCAAGTGGATAAGACGGCGAGAGGCAAAAGCTCCCATCGTGGAGAGACACGGTGGCCGCGCAGGGCAAAGCCAAGGAGCAGCTGACCAATCGATGATCCAGCGTGCGCGCTTCGCAAAAAGCGGTTACCTCGTCTTCATGGTAGCCGCGTGTAATCCGGTGTGTTAACGAAAAAACGAGGCACGTACGAGAGCGATGCAGCATCGCACAGAGTGCCCCCATAGCGTGTGTTGTTCGAGGGCCGCTCCAGTGGTCCATCGAGCAACGCGGCAACATCGCCAGGCGCTCGTTAGGTTCTCTCGGCCGTTTCTCCGAGATCCTTTCGCGGTTCTACTCCTCCTGAAACCCCTCTTCTTCTTCTTCTTCATCCTCACATACGCCACTCTACCTGTCTGCGAACTCACAACTGTCGTTCCACGAGCGTACATCTTCGATAACGTTTGACAATCTTCGCTCCAACGTAACACCAGATTCCGCAATACAAAACGAAACTTTCATCAAAACCAATTCAATTTTTTTTTTTTTCTAACGAAAAGTGGATCTTTATTTCTACGAATGACTAAATGAAAAATTGCTCCTTTCGTATAAAAAAAAAAAAAAAATTCTTATGACCGCCACATCATAAAATAACTCGAGGAGCTTCGCGTATATTAGAATACAATGGAAGACGATGAAGAAGATACGGGATGGATGTGTTTATTCAGAGAAATTAAGGGAACTGAGGAACTCCCGCGAAGAAAAAGAAGTTCAATCTTCGTGAGGTCCACGAAACTGCATCTATATATGTATAGATACAATAGTGCGGTTTCGCGATGTTGGGCATCTGCGGTACCCGGCTGAAAAGGGGAGGAAGAATCCCTTCACCCATACATATGTATAATACTCCTTCTTCTTCGTCTTCTTCTTATTCTTCTTCTTCTTCTTCTCCTCCTCGCGGAGGCCCCTCTCTCTTCTCTTCGGCATCTCTTTCTCGCGGATGTATGTCTGCTCCGCGAGTGAGCTATATCGCGAGCTATGAGGGAGAGAGTAGGGGAGAATAGGGGCCGAACCAACGATGGAAGTTTACGGGGGGCCTTGCGCAAGGTACCTGTTGGTCAGGTGGGGCCCCACTCTCTTTCAGCCGCTTCGACGCGGTTGCCGTACTCGATTTACGAACGTCGTCGTCTTCCACCGTCCCTCTCCTCCTTCTTCATTCTTCTTCTTCTTAGTTTACTTCGTGTTACTTCTATTCTTTCTCTTTTATTCTACTTCTCTCCACTACTCTCCAAGACTCCGTGGTCCATCCCCCGTTTCGCAAACTCCAGCCTCCGGGTTCGACGAGAAGTCACGTATCACGGCGCGCTTTCATCTCCCGAGCTGAACGGCCCGCGCGGCCACACTGCTAGAGGGTGAAGCCTCTACCACTCCCAACTTTCAGCTTCTATTATCAACTTTTCAAAGACAAACGCTCTTCCATATCTTCATTATATGCAATAACGTCTGTTATCAACTTTTTTTCATATCCCGTTTATTCTAATCACTCGTCTTCGGAATGTCTGCAAGCCATCGGAATCAAATTTGCATACTCGTCATTTCGATCGTTGCCTTTTTTCGATAAATGGTTCGAAATTGAAAAAAAATCTATATAGATGGTTAATAGATACCAATTGAAGCGATGATTGTAGACTGTAAGAAAAAAAAATCATGAAAATCGTCGTGAAGAAATAGCGAAGAAAAAAAATAGATTTTTCGGAGAGTTCGAGAAAAATTCGTAATGCGAGTCCTCGGAGTTTCGTGACTTCCAAGAATATGAGGGTGGTGCAGCATTGGTGGTGATGGTGGCGGCGGGAACGACCGCCGCTGGTTCCAGAGCTGGTGCCGGTTTTTCGAGGACCCCCGCAGTTCGGGCTCATTAACCGCCTCCTTCTCGAACGACGTACCGCCACCGGCTCCGCGCTGATGTGTTCTCCACTCTCTCTCCTTGCCTCGGACTGCCTGATATATACTTCGTCGCATCGCCAAGTAGATGTATACATATATATCCGTATATATACATCCATATAATACGCATGTCTGCGTGCGCGTGCAACGCAACGCGCCCCCAGTCGCTCTCTTCGTTCCATACTCTGCTCATCAGGTAGGAAAGGAGCCGCCTGGGCCGACACGCAGGGCGCTAGGCATCGGGTTAGTCGTCTCGTCGAGCTGCCGCTGATGCTGTGATGCTGCTTCGGGCAACGAGGGTCCGTTCTCTCTGCCGTCCGCAGCCCACAGAGAAACATCACAGAAACGAACGAAGTAGAAGAAGAAGGAGAAGATGAAGTAGAAGAAGAAGAAGAGAACGAGAGCCAAGAGAAAAAGAGACGAAACTATAGATCTACCGACTCTATATAGGTATCCGTTGAATTGCTGCCGAGTCTCTAGGATCGTTTCGGAGCCGAGAATTTCTCCCCCGCATCAACGCCCTGGGAGCCGCCCGTGGACTCCCATCGACCATTCTTCGACCTGACGAGATAATTTGTTCCTCATTTCTTGGGATTTTACCGGGGACCAGAAACGCCACGGTCCCTAGGACACTCATCCGAGAGAGGAAGAGAGCGCGAGAAGAATTAGTACGGCGGTCCAACACCGATATAACCATTTTGCAGCGTGGATGCTGGAAACGGACGACGCGAAGGATGCGTTACTCCGCACCGAAACGGAGAAGAGTAAGATAGCCTACGATAAAACTTTACCGGGAGAGAGCGGTATCTCGTTCCTTATTATTAAGGTCCCATGGACACTTTCGGCGTGGGAAAACGACGTGAACGCTTCTTCGTGTCCGCGTACCACTTTGCTTTACACTATACTTGTGTATCTTCTGTATATATAGAGTTATATCTATACACAGCGATGCGATCGAAACGTCGCACGGAGTCATCGTCTTCGAGGCGATACTCCGTGATGCTTCCATCCTGCTGACTGCCCCTCGCTACTACAGCCACCGAAGAAGGAAACGACAGCTATGTATAACTTGAACCTTCGGAAAGTTTTTTATTTCGTTTTTTTTTTTTTTTTTTTTTTTTCGTGCGGACGATCGAGTTCTCTCACACGACATACGAAAACCTACTACTCGTAGAAACCGGTGCTGGACCTTTCTTTCTCGTTAATCGTCCTTCGGGACACGCCTTTCCACTCAATATAGGAGTTACGTCTCTGAGTCTTAATTGAGCCCACGAGTCGAACGGCATCACCTTTTCTAGTTCGGCTTTAACCGTTTCCAACACTCCCCGGACACATCCGGATTAAGACGTTCTTCGTATTCTATACAAACAATGATCTTTTTTTTTTTCGAATGGTTTTTTTTTTTTTTTTTTTTCGCTCCAAGGTACACAGTTAAAATAGTTTAAACAGACCGGCGTTTAGAATGGTCGTTTCAACGATTCGACGATTCACTTTAAATGATTTGAGAGGCGGGATGTGAATGAGCCGTCGATGGGGGAAACTGAAGAGGTGATGCCGCTCTCGTTGAATAATCAAAGTTGTATCGTAAAGTTGAATTTTATTATTGTGAACTATTTCGCGAAGATTGATAGAAATAATGCGGGGGTAAGAAAATTCTGGTAATCGCGAAGTCATAAGCGATCTTTTTCGGTCATAAAAAGAAATCCGATAACGAACGAGTTTTGCCGGTACACATGGAAAAAAAAAGTACACGCAAAAAATATATAAAAAATATATGAAATTAAAAAAAAAAATATTTCTAGAAATATATTTTTAAATATATCTTTTTCGTTGAAAATATTTGAAACATGTTTTTTTTTTATTTAAGATTTTATAAATTTTTCGTTTTGAACAAATGCCTTATCGATGAGAAAAAAAGAAATTTGTTTCGGAGTAAAATCGCGCGAATTTCTCGTCTCATTGTTCGTCAATCGGCTCGAATTACCCCGCAAACGTTTAAACCGCAACGGTGTCGAAGAAGTCGTTGGCGTGTATCGCGAAAGAGAGCAATAATGCGGTCTCGAATAAAAAGGAACGAATGTCCCGAAGCAGGAGAAGGGAGAGAATTGTGCACACGACTTTGGAGTTGTGCCGAGTGTAGGTACACGCGCGCGCGCGCACACAAGCGTACATGGAGCAGTAAAAGATTATTAAAGAAAATAAAAAGGTAAGGAAGAAGCAAGAGAAGCTTTGGACGGTGGAGAGGGTATGCGAAGAAAGAAGGGAATCACAGGCGTATATAGGGATGGAAGTGGCGCGCGAAGCAGACAGGTTGGTCCGTTCGCCACCCGGAGGCGCCCCAAGGTGGCCGATTCTCGGCGAACGCTTCGTACCGCTCGCAAACGCGAATGACGAAGAGGACGATGCGGGGAAGAATTAAGGGAGAAAGGGAGAAAGAACGAGAGACTTTACGAAGGAACATGGTGGCCTCGCCCCCACGCGAAGACCTCCGACGATGGAGACGCGAAACGAGTCCCTCTCGTTCGCTCGGCGAACTTATACACACAACCGAACTTCGGAAGATCTCGGGTGTTTACCGGGTAACCGGAGTTATACTATACTATATTCGACCTCTCGGCTATCCTCGGCTCTTCTCGGACTGCCGCTGGACCGGCTGCCTGCGTTCTCTCGGCGCACTCGTAACTAATGACTCAATTAATCGTGTGCGCTTTTCGCTCGGGTCCCGCTACAACGAAACTCTCGCGCTCTCTATATGCCCCCCGTTCATCTCGCCAGTATCTCCTTTCTTATTCTTAACTATATCTTTCCTTCTCTCGGTGTACCGTTCGTTTGTCACTCGGCCAATATAAAATCCCCCACCGTCCGGTGGTCTCGACCGATGCTTGACAACAACCGCGCAACATAACTCACTCGTTGTACATCCGCAGATTACACATTTCGTCCAACATCGAGGAATGAATAAACAGGTCGATTGAAACCTGTTTACCGCTCGCAATAAGCGATACCAACGGTGCGTGATTCATTTCTTCATTACTTCGAGACGCATTTTTCGATATATCTTCATTTTCATTGCGGCTTTTGCGGACTTTAAGGCAATTCCAGTTATGCCGCATTAAAGTAAATAACTTCATTACATGATACGAATATCGATTACTGAGAAACGAAAGGGCGTATCGCGAATCCTTTTACACATAAAATAGAGTTATTAAATTCGTCCTTTTGATTCTCAGCAGTCGACAGCAATTTTGCATCTTCTATGATTTCGGTTTTAACCGGAAGTCTGTCGGTACCACTGAGAAAAAAAAACTTCAAATATCGACGGCCTTAAATAATTTCATTTCACAGAAACCAGACATTAAAAAAAAAAAATTGCAAAATATATGTATCCAATATATTATCCCCGAAAAATGGTTTATTACGGATGTATTTTAAAATTCATTTCTGCAAATATAACATCAGGTATAACGAACTATACGATTAACATATTAATTACATAAAAACCCCAAAATTCATATGCTTCCAATATATTTTTTTCCGCGTGGGATCTCACAGCTTGACGTTTTTATTTACCTACTTAAAAACAAAAAAATCACTCAATACGAGTTTCCAGAATGTCAAAAAAATGTCCGTAAAAAAAAAAGTGAAAATTTTGAAGTTCGATTTTCGGTGTGATAAGTTTCGATTCGTCTTTACGCGTGAGAAGAGATATTTTTAATAATTCTACTCTAATTTCTTACTCGATTGCTCGCTATCTCATTTAATCGTTTTATTCATTTTCTGTAGGGGAGCTATTCACGTTCTTTCGCTCTCCATCTCTCTTTCCCTCTTCTCAGCTGGCGTCTGTATCCTCGGGTCCTCTAATCATGACCGAGAATACCGACGATGATGTTCTCTCGTGAACGCGAAGCATCGAGGATAGAGACGTCCTAAGTCCTGATTGCGAGTGTACGTGTGTCCAAAAGCGCGCGCAACCCCTCTATCCAAAGCGCGGGGTGTTAGTGAACATGTATATACGTATAATACGCGTTTACATGTATACTATGCCTAAATTTTTGTGAAGTTATAGCTTTGGGACTAAGATATCGTGTGTGTGCGTTTAGGGACCTACCAAACCGCTTCGTGCCGCCGCTCGCGCTTAGAGTTTCTATATCGTGTTATTAAAGCCGAACGGAAACGGCGCGCGGGGCCTCTCCCGGTCGAATATCCACACACACGAGGTATATATATATGATGGGCGAAAAACTCCACGCGCCGTAATTGGATATAACGCGAGGACCGACGAGGTGGAGATCGCCCGCCGCCGCTTTTCGTACCTCTATACTATGCTGTATATTATATTATACTACCATATCTACTGCGCATATATATGTATATATGTATATATACAGTTATACGATGTGCTGCTGCGCTTCGGTGCAGAGCCGACACGCCGTTAAAAAGCAAAACTCGATCCTCGAGAGTTGCTCTCTTCTTCGCGAGGCCCGTGGAACCGCCCTATACATATGTACCCATATATACCCGATCATCGTCCAGAAAGCCTCAGACTTTCAGGCGTTGCGTGTAGTTGTAACGCGGTCGACGGAACAAATTCGTTTACGAGTTAACCATACCACAACCGTTCACGCGAACGCGCGGCTTTATCCCGCGAATTCTCGTGAGACCCCACAACAATCGACTGCTTTGTCGTATACCGCTCTCAACCCTCTTTTTCACAAATGCCACGATGGTAAATCCCCCCCCCCCCCCCTTCGTACCATCGTAAAGTGGTGACGAACGAAGTGACTCGATCGACGACGCGATACGCTCGACAGGTTAGGACTGTTTTATACGAGCCGACAGACTTCTGTGCCAAATTTTGCATACCGATCCTTGTGAAACGATTGGAAAAGGTGAAAAAAAAAAAAATGACCGCCCTGACGATTACCTTTTTGAGACGAAACCGCACATTCGGGTCGAAACTATTTATCGCTAATAAAAAAATTTAAAAAAAAATCGTATTTCGTTCGTATTAATCTTTCGTTGGATATTTTTATGATTTGGTGATTAGCATCTTTTTTACGCATAGACTGCATAATTATGAGGAAAAGAATACTTTATAGCGAGCGGTAGGGGATCGATGAAACTTACGGGGGTATGCAGCAGGTTTTTCATAATTGGTGTACTCGCTGCACTTGTTGCGTGAAATAAAAACAGAAAAAATACACTGTATTCCATTATTTCAGCGCCCACAGACAGAATACCATTTTTTTCACGCTTTTCATTGTCATTACACTCTGTTTCCCGATTTTTCGTGGTATTCACGGATTAAGTTAGCGACCAGTTTGAACCTCCGGTGGAATAATTACCTGCGGGACTGAAAATCAGTTTCGCCGTTTCGTTGCCTCGGAAATTTGTTCGCATATCCGCGTGAGAATGGATTTTCCATTTCTCAGTGAAAGACGACAGATGAGCAGCGTGAAAATCGCTCGTGGCACTTTATCATTATAGAGTGGAAAGGAAGAGAGAAAATGCCTTTGAGGAGTCGTGCGGACGCGCTGACGAGGGGTACGAAATGCGGGGAAAACTTAAACGAGACTACGCGTTTCTGTATAAGGCGGAGGGACATAGCAGGAGTTGTGAAGGCATCAGCAAGTGTCGCGTGCGTCTCGGCACCTTACAGGTAATAAACTTGTAATGGGACTCTGGCCGCCGGATTTACAGGCTCATTCGTCGCGCCTGCTGGACACTCTCTCTCGGAATCCTTCGTCTCCGAACTTCTTTTTTTTTTTTTTTCTTTTTTTTTGCCTCTTGTTTCCTACGAAACGGACGGAGGACCGCGATGGCGAAGCTGCGGGGGTGCCGACCTCCAAATCAGCACGATGTCGTGTTCAGGATAGTCGGACGTGATTCACGAGCCCACCGGTGCACCCTGAAAAGCTCGTTATGACTCCGACGGAATCCTCGAGAGAGAACAGCATCCGTCTTTCCGTCACCGCGGTTTCCTCGTCGTTCGAAATATTGCGAGTTAAATTTCGAAAGTTTTGCGAAAGAAAGTATAACTAACAAACTATTGTGACTCTTAAAAGCGCCAATTGACGAGAAGAAAAAGGGAGAATAATTGAACAGACGATAGAGAAATGTTGAATAAAGATATTCCTATCGAAAGATCAGAAGCTCTTTAAAAAATCGGTTGACAAAAAAAAATTCTTCGAAAGCTCGATAACGAGGTATACTTCGAAGTTCTTATGTCAGAAAGTTATGGCTATTCGTAGGCGTGCAGTATGATACATCGCATGAATTAATGCGTTAAAAAAAGTATGACAAAGGCTACTTTCTCGAAGATTTCTTGACTCTCTCGGCTCATCCTATCTTAGTTCCTAATTTTTTTTACCTCTCCGACTATACCGAGGTAAATGGATGTGAGTGGCTGAGGTATGTAGAGTATTTAGAGATAGAAAAGAAGTCTTCGGAGGAGCGCCGGGACCTAAAGCCGCGGGGGTGCGAGAGCCCAGAATCTAACGATTTCCTCCTCCCTCTTCGTCTTCTTCTCGTTCTTTCTTTTCTCTCATCTCTAGCTGCTTCCCCGGGCCGCGCGAGACTCGATGAATTACAAGGCTACCTGAGAAAAGGTTGCGCTCGCGCTGACCAAAGCTATAGTCTCGTATTTCGACTTTCGACTTTCGACTTTTTCGTGAGCCCCGATCCTGAAACGATGCGTTTGCCTTACTACTGTAGGCAAACGCACGGATATTCTACTGCGGTACATAATAGTTTCGAGTTCTTAGTCTTAACTGCGCTCGATCTTCTGCACACGCACCGGCATAAATCGCGCGTTTACTAAAATCAGAAGGCTGTAATGTAATTTCTGTATACATAAAAGATACGCCTTTATGATTTTTGGCCGCTCTATGTGTATAGAGAGGTATAGCTCAACCGGTGGAACTCTGATGCAGCAGCCCAACGCGCTCTCGCGGTTGTCTCTCGGACGCTCTTATCTCCGCGACCGATCGGCAAACTGCGATCCGATCCTGTGCTCCGGGGTCCAGAAACTATTCCGCTCGTATATATATATATTTATATACATAGTATATGTATATATATATATATATAGATGTGCACCTTTTCCAGCAGCAGTTCGAACTCCGAACAGCATGAGGAACGGAGCAACAGCAGGCAGATATTCTACTCGCCGTTTGCCGTTTCGTGCTGCCAACATCAGCTATGCCAAGAGCAGCTCTATACCTTCCCTCGAGAGCCGCATCTCGAACCTCGGATGGACCTCGAGGTGTCGAGACTTATAGTAGACTTTACCGAACGCGCGAAACCTCGAGAGATCTCTTAGATATAGAGACCTATTCGCTCCTTGTCGTGAACAACATATACAGATACACCTTCGAACTGTTTGCCTTTGCTGCTCCATAACGAATTAGCCAACGGATGCTTCACAAACGATCCTGCATACGGTATCGACAGGAAAATTGTTCACCTCTTCACGGTGGCAAACGATCACGTAATTGAGGTGATGAAGTGAATTCGATTTTTTTTAAATCACGCGAAATTGTCAAGTATTTTTTTTTTTCGGAGTAAAAGTTTAATGAATATTTGTAATACCGACACTGTAATTGGAATGGTAAGTGAATATCGCGAGGAAAAAAAAAATTGGAAAATCGGCAATCGGCTTATCAACAAATTTTGACGATAAATTAAAGTAAATAAAAAAAAAATAACATACTAATTGAGACGATAAATGAATTTAAAAAAAAATAGTTTGTGTTCATCCGAAGGTAAATGAATTTATTTGAATTTATTTTAAACTTTTGTGACTGTAGAATTATTATTTACGCGATGTAAGGAAAACATTCTTTAATGAAATGAACGTGGGGAGATCGGTTCAGGTGCGTTTAAACGTTGCCGCCGGCATGGCGGATCGAAATGGTTCCGTGGCTGAGCCCTCATTGTTTTTCCTTCACTCCGCGTGATCCGCAGCCTCGAAGCTTCTCGGTCTGTACGCGGCGCGAAAGGTACTCGGTGGCCCTTTGGGTACCCATAAGCGCGCGCGCGCGCGCGAGAAAAGAAAGACGCGATAGGGAATTCAAGGCGGAGAACTCTCCTTGCAAGTCACTCGAAAGCCTTTGTTTCGTGTTTGCTTTAACCCCCGGGAGCCCCTCCTGCGCCGTTACGCTACGATAAAAACCAAAATTGATTCATCCCTGGATGCCTCGAGACCGCGGTAAGTTCGCCCTCCTTCCGACGCCCATCGGCATCTCTCTATATTCCCGAGAGGCACAGCAATTTGCTCGGCCTCTCAACGACGTAATCATCGACGTCAGAGACCCGAGAGTTCCCGCACTCTCACGTTGCGACTTTGCGAATTATTAATAAGTTGCCGCGCGAAAAGGTACATTTTCTTTCGTCTATACCTGACTTCACGCATACCGATCTTCAAGAATTCTGCACGATGATATTCAATGCATTCTTCGTTATTGCATACAGCGTACAAATTCTTCACGCACATTAACTTTATCAGCAAAGTACTTCGCGTGAAAATTGATATTGATTGTCATTAATTTCGATAAGTACGATTCATTACATCGCGGCACTCCGAAACGGCAAAAAATCTTATGCAAAAGATTATTTTATGAATAACAAAAAATAATATAATGTAACACGTGTTAAATAATAATATCGTTATTATTATTAGTTTTTCTGGTAATCACATTTATCGCAAAAAGAATCAGTATTTTGTGGTTTTATTTTATCGTTATGACGAAATGGCAAGAAACTATGATTTTTATGCAAAATCGGCATGTATTGTTCTCCTGCCTAAAGTTCTATAGATTTCGCTCAATTTTGGAAATTCTCGAGCGGTATACAGAAATGAAAAGAGTTTTTACCCTCAACGAGCGTAACGAGCGTTCGACAAAATTTGAATTCGAATGGTGGCGAAGTCTCTCGAACGTTGCTGCCAGCCCCGCCCCGCGCCGGTGAGACTACAAAAGAAGAATCCTCAATTTTTCATTCCGGGACGTGACGGCTGTGCCCCTTGACCAACCGACACCCAAAGTCTCTTCACGGCTCTGTCGACTAGCGTCGTCTCTTCACTCTCCGTAATAATCATCTTGTTCTCAACGCCGACGTGGATACAACAAAAGAACGAAGCGGCGCTAATTACGTCGCCGAGGGCCGTACCGCCGCTGTAACGAATGCTGCGAATGCGCTCCGGTCTATCCACTTTATCTAATATATCCATAGAGTAACAGCTCTTCGAACTTTACGCGTACGCGAAACTAACGTTTCAGCAAACTTTGGCACCGACCGGAACAAACCCCAAGCGCCGGGTATGCATTCCCCGTGAAAGAAAAGTCTCAGCAAACTTTTATTTATTGTATTTTTTTTTTTGTAACGATATACCAGCGTGAAAATTCTTGATGATCGTCAACTTCACGCTATTTTTACGAAAATTCGATTACCCGCACATTTCGAGACAAAATATACGAATCGGAGCTCTCTGTAAGAATATCCATTGAATTTAATCCATCGATGGCTTTGTTTGTGAATTATTAAGTTCCGCGAAATTTTATTACGTCAATAATAAAAATTTGTGATAAATCATTTTTTTTTTTTTTTTTTTACCGAAGTCGGATTATGATACCACTATACAAAAGCTAAACGACGACATCAATGAATATGCAAGCGAACCATGAAAAATTGACGTTATTCGCATAAAAATCCCGTCCGACCGGTCTCGCAATCTTTTCCATTCCCAATCACAGATGAATAACAAAACAATAAGCCGACGAAGCTTCATCCGTAAAATAAGATGTCTTATCATTACGAAATACGAGAAAAAAGAAAGAAAAGAAAAAAAAAGTCAAAACAACATTTATAATTTCGTCGATTACCGATAATCAATAACCAGTAGCTAAAAATAAATCGTTCGCGTGATATTGGACAATTGAATACATTCATCGAACGTCAACAACTCAATAACGTCGAACTATGCACCGTGAAGAATCTTCAGAGAGACCTCCGACACTAATGATCTTAGAGAATACGTCTTTATCCCATTTGAAACGCAACATTCACGCCGACGCGGGTCCTTTACCTAATATGCAAAAATTCTTTTTCACGACGTCGATTAAATCGCGAAATATACGAATTCCACAAATGCGCGACAAACGCGCATAAGCGAGAAACACACAGACCAATTATAAGTGTTACTTTATTGATGGTAATTAAGGACTTCGTAGGAGAGAAAAATACATCTTTTTAGTCACGGTCTCTCGACCGAACAGATGCTTCCTCGTGAAATCCTTTTCGTATCTTCATTTTTTTTATTTTTCTTTTTTACTCTATCCCCCCTTCGGCTCTTTCTTCTTTCTATAATGAGAATGTCTCTTTTAGGACTAACCGGCTTCCTTTCGTCGATAGTTTCGTGGAAGCGCGCGCGCGACTGTGTTAGCGAGATATAGAGAAGAGCGGCGTATAACGTTCTCCGTCTATAATTCCTATATATGTATACATTTCGGGAGGTTCGATGCTTTACTCGAAGAAATATCTGCCGCTCGATGTGTGTTTCGGAATATACATAACATACCTGCGTTTCCAGTTTCGATCGGTCAGAAAGTAAGCGCGCGTGGATAGCGCGCGAGGAGGGCCACCGGTTAGTTTCCAAGAATTGGTTACATACCTCGATCGGTAGGATATCGGTATATATATACATATATATTGTTAAAACCGAACGATCTCTTGTCGGCGATCACTTTGTGTGCGTTCAATCACGATATTAACGATCAGCCAACCAATCCGTGACTAGGCGACCGCGCTAAAGCGATCGTTGTGTTTTTGGGTTCAGACTAATAAGCTCTCGCGCCAACCGACCGATACCGCCCGCGACACCGGTATCACCTTCCGATTTTTCTTCTTTTTCGTTCACTACAATACTACTACTACTCGAAATATACATATCCCCGGCGAGAGGATCGTCTTGTATGAATGCTAAGATCCGAAATTAACGACATAATGATCTCTCGGCCAATCACACGCGGGGAGTGAATAAATGTTTCGGACAAAGTAAGGATCGTTATGGTAGTTTCTACCTCGCGGTATTTCGTGACTCATCTGAGAACGCGGGACACTGCCGATCGCGCCGGCATGTCGCGAAGCATTTCGTTAACGATTCTTTCGTTCTCGGATATGCAGAAAAAATGATAATTGGACTCCGATCGCGCGGAATTAACCGAAGAATGAAACATTTTTTTTTTCACCATTCGGGATTATTATTTGTTGATACTTCGAACGCGTTGCCAGATATCGATATTCGATATATACGTTCGATTTGAAATCGGCTACTCGTACGATAAAAAAAAATAAATAGAAATCTGTTTTATTGGCATTTTGATTGTGAAAAGATTATCTAATCGTAGAATCGACTCGCGATACGATGTTTCTTCGTAATTGGCCGTCAGAAAATGAAGATACATCGAAGACGTTTATTCGAAGCGATAATTTAAAAAACATCGTATTATTTGCATTTTGGTATCGCGAATTATTGAAACGGGCAAATTGCAAGGACAATGACGCAGATGTTCTATACTAAAGTTATAGTACAAACATCCTCTTCGCGGTAGATTATGTCGTGGGGTACCGCGCATATTGCCCCCGTGAGTGCCACGCTGCAGGCGTCGTCTCTTAACGAGCTTTTTTCGACTACCTATTCGAATGAGGAGCTCGCGCCAGGGCTCTTGCTCTTCGCTCGATCAAATTATACGCGCACCGTGAAGAGTAACCACAATTTATATCATATACACTCCATGCTGCCGGTGCGCTTCAGCCGTTTTTTTTATTTTTATTCTCTCGTCCCCTTGATTCTCACATTATTCGTACAGCCGATGTACAATTTGCACCTCTTGATAATAACATAAGTTTTCGCTCTTAACTGTATTCGCTATGAATATCGTTGGTTTTACGTGTAGCGAAATGTATCAATAACTTCGATCGCAAATACGAATATATGAAATGACGATTTTTTTTTTTTTTTTCATTATAATCGATGATTATAAAATCGAAAATAAAAAAAAATGAAACATATGATAATTAATTATCGAAATATTATAATTCACAGTGCAATATCTTGTATTTTAATACGGAAAGAAAAAACAGTATAAAAAATTCCTAGAAATATCGATTAATCTTTCGTGTGATTAATTTTTTCATCGCATACGCGAAGATTTTCGATTTCGGGTTCGGAAGTCCTATTTAGTTCGTCTCGGGCTGTCGGCAATACTCGTTCGAGATCCGTCATCTCTACTTCAACGTCTACACAATAGTCTCAACCTACAGCTTACTATAGTATAGGTATACTGTAGAGGATATAGTAACTATAATAAGGGGTTTGCCGCGAAAGTGACGGATCGCGTGGTTCGCACGACGCTTTCCGACACAACTCGTTGGAAAAAGGAACTCGAGCGTTGGGGAGAAACGACACATCCCTAAGGACAGTCATTTCGTCGTTTCGTCGGAGGTGGAAACCGGAGTTCGAGAATAAGCGACGCTTTTGACTAAGCGACGCTGCCCTCGAGACACTAAAGAAAAACTACGCGAACGCGCGACGAGGAGATACGCGCGTTCTCCGGAGAAGGACACCGGCCCTCCGAGAGCAGGTGAATCTCTGCAGTCGCATGGACACCCTAATGCCCCTTCGGCTCCGACAGTTCTCTGTCGCCTTTACAACGTTCCTGGGTGTTGGTTTTCTTTTTTTTTTCTCTCTTTTTTTTTCTCTCTACGCTTTCCACACTCTTCTCGAGTGGCAAGTCATGCTTGTCAACCTGCGAAGCGTGTTCACCGACTGGATCTTCGAGAACTAACGTGTGTGTTATAACACGGGATCATCTAGGATACTTCAACGTTTACCCACAAACCAGAATCATTATAGCGACAGAAGAAGCGCAAGGTGCAGCTGCAATTAGGATAAATATACGCCGCACACGTTTGACTTTTTTTTTAAATAAGAATAATCAAAAACGCCTCCAAAAAACAAATAAAAATTGTAAAAAAACACATTTAGTGCGGAATAATAAAAAAAAAATCCAACATCTCTGTGGTTTTTAAATATATCGTAAATTAATATTCCATTCAAATTGTGGATTAAAATACATCGATCGAGAGGAATTTTGAGCAAAGTAATGATCGATCGAATTATTTTGGTAATCGTAACGAAAAATAATACGCAATACGCAACTAAAAATAATACCCTTAATAACCGTTGTTATTTCTAAAAAAAAAAATACCGATGGTTAGATCTCGTGACCAAAATCATCACGACGTATTTATCGTCTATAACCATCCGTGATACCCCTTTGTGACTACAGCCGAGCGATATAATAGCAGAAAACGGTTTCGCGTAGGCGATCTCTAATGAAGACATCACATCGGCCACAGGTTGGCGCAGCGATGGAAAAAGAACGAGAACTCTTCGAAGATGGAGCGGGGAAGTGGTCTCCGGTCTCTTGTATAGACCTCGAAGAATCTCGCGAAAGAGATTCAGTGAGTAAAAGGGGAGCGCCCCCCCCCCCTTCCCCCGGCGTTTCTCCAAATCAGTGAGATACACAATGCCGAAAGTCGGCCATTGTGAAGACACGGCGGAGCGGGTAGGTGGTTGGTAGTCCGGAGGCTGTGAAGTCTCGTCGGACAAACGCGGTGGTAGGAACGCCGCCAGAACCGACCGAACCGCCGCATAATGCGAAAGAGAGCTTTGTGCTTCCTGAAAAGAGGAGAGGAGAGGACCGGTGATCTATTGGAGTGCAGTTCGTGTGCTCTTCTAGAATCCGCTTCTCCTCTTCTTTTTTCAACCCCTGGCGAACGGCCATACGCTCGTTTTCGCCTTCTTCGCCTTCTTCTTCCTTCGTCTGAATTCTAGTCTACGGATGATAGAGGCTTCAGCTCGTAACATAACCACGAAGAACCTCGACTAGGCTACGGAAGGTACCTTTCATCGCGAGAGAGGTGGAGCATAAAGTTATACTACGGTCTCTCACAGCCCCCGAGTCGCCGGAACTAAACGCGTGAAAAGGATTTCACAGAGAATCCGAACACGAAGGATGTTGGCATTTATGGTTTTCGTGAGGGGAGACCAGCGGGGGTGTGTGTATCCGTGTGCATATGCATGTACGCACCTTTACGAATTTGAAAGCTCCGAATGCCCCGTATATACCGATCGTACATTAGAGAAAATGAGAGAGAGAACTATCCGAACGCTTGTCGTCGTTCCGCCGCTCGGTCTCGCGGCTTTTCAGCATATACAACATACTAAACTATAGTGTTGTACACATTTCGGCTCGCACTACCTCTCTGATTTTTAACGCCGTTAAGAGTGCATGAAGAGATTTTCTCACTCTCGACTTTAAAAATCACACCGGAGAATCGACGGAATCGCTCGGGACTCGTGAACCGCAACAATCGACCGTCACAATTTCGTGGCAATTACACGGATAATATTGTCGAGTGATGCTGTTTATTCGTAGATTTTTCGCTCAACGCAACATTCCATTGCGTTCAAAGTTTTCACATGGAAAAAGAGTATATCACAAAATATACATACGATACATTTCTGCAAATACATCGCAATATATATGATTAATATATTTATTATATAATAACCCCGAAGTTCGTATATTTTTTGCATAACATTTTTTTTCATGTGGGTTACAGTTTCTCCTCAATAAACAAAGAAAAAAAAGGCGATAAAAAATGTATTTCTCGCGGATAACTCAACTTGAAACTTTTTTTTAATAATTTTTTTTAAAACCGCGAAACTTTTTTTATGCATTCTTAAGCCCGAAAAAAAGGCAAAAGAAATTCATGCGCTCGAAAAGTAGGTGTGAAAAAAACGCATTTTCAAAGGAAAAAATCGAGAAAAATGAAATACCAGGTTAGTGTATAATAATAAAATGCAACTTACACGCTGCAGTTGGTTTTTGACGATGCGAAATGCATCTATAGTCATTTTCGTGAGGGTATAACGCTTTATTATACGAGAAACTCTGCAACACACCTAAAGTTTGTGTGGCGGACTATTATACGTAAGTATGGTACGCTATAGAGAGGGCAAAGAACATTTATAGTTGGTAATAGAAGGGCAACAGCGATAAAGGGAGTAGTAGCAGTCGCGAGAGGTGGCAACCGTCGACTGGTAACTGGTACCCGGTGATTTGTAACTGCTGGTAGCTAAGACCAGTCAACCATCTATCCAACAGTATACGGCTAATCCTACAAAGAGGCACCGCCTCGAACGACCTTACAAAACTTCTGGACAATTTATCCCGTGGCATGCGATACATAAAAGGACCTTACTAACGCTTCTCTGAGCTCTCATACCTATAATATATATATGTATAGCACGGATACAACATATATATAGCATACTTAAGTTAGGTACGTCAAGGGAGATCCTTGTCTGGTTAGGTGGGCAAGAAAAACGAGAGCTGTAGGGCAGAGAACCAGAAACGATGTGAAATGTTCTCTTTCGCGGCTTATCTTTTGTTCGTTGGCCCATCGACCTAAGATCGATGAATCGTAAAAATAAAAAAAATCGAGCAAATGTCTTATCACGATTTCCGATTCCCGATTCCCGATTCCTGATTTCCGATTTCCGATTCCCGATTCCCGATTTCCGATTCCCGATTCCCGATTTCTTCAATCCTCGATTTCGGGAGATTTTGTTGGAGTATTTTAACTTCGTATAGGTGGGAGACACTTCCGAGTAGATCGGAATCATTGCATGAATTTGGAAACTGCGAGTAGAATGTATCTATGGCGGGGTACGTGATATTTGTGAAGAGAGTTGTGCGCAAACGCGTGGCAATCCTTCCGAGGATTAGTAGGGTGTGCGAGTAGAGTAAAAAGGTTCGTTTATAAGCGTTGTGAACTTTTCGGTTTGGAAGAATAATGTCCCGCGTGGTGTGTCCCAAATCCGCGGGGGGCATCTTCGGGGTCCCTAGAAATTCGAGCGGAAGAGTGTACGCGTACGACATTTCCGAGAGGTCTGCGCGACACCCCGCAGTCATATGCTGCTTCGTGTCGGATGTGGAAGATGAAACCATTCCTCAGCATATTCGAAGTAACTACATGACACACGAGAGATCCTTTGAAAGGAAAAACCTAAAATAACACCGACGCGGCTTTCACCAATGTGTTTAGCAGTTTTTTCTCGTGCGAATAATGCAGAACGCACTTGACTAATGGATCGCTGTATTAAAATTATTTCACAGTGACGAAGATTTCGATATCTCGTGTGATTTATCGAACGAAAAAAAAAGTTTAGTTCGCTTCATTTTTAGAAACTCTTTTTTTCATGATGAGGTAAGGTAAGTTATTATAATAGAAAAAATGATGTGTTAAATAATTAGAAAAGAAGTATTAAAATAAATTAACCGGTACACCGTTATTTATCGTTATGTATATTTATTCATAGATCGTCTACGCAATTTTATATTTTTTAAGATTTCGACGCATTGACGAAGAGTCGTATGCGGGTATTTATTACCTCAAAGTTGTGATACATCATTTAAACCCCTTAAACCAGAAATTATCGAATTTGCATGACATCTTAGTAGCATCAATATTTCTTTATTTTCGATCTTTTTTTCCCCAAAATACGTCAATTTAAATCTTTATTTTCATTTGTCCCTATGTTTGTTTTTCACAAAAATTCGTATTTTTTTCTGGTAAAAAGTAAATATCATACAAATAAAAAATAATAATAATAAATAATATTATTAATAACATAAATATAAGTAATTATTAGTAATATATCTTTATTCATTATTATTATGATTATTATTTTGATATTATAATTATGAAATATTAATATTTTTATCTTGTTTAAAATATTGTCACCCGAAGAGTAAAGGGCACGAAATCGCACGAGTGCGTCCCTGAAATCGTGCTTCTCTTCTTCGCATCCCTCTCCAAAAGCCTACACCCTCCCGTCCCGTTCCCTCGCCTTTCTCGCTCGTTTCATTCCTTATTCTCTCTTTCTCTCTATTCCCCTCGCGTCTCAATCTCGAGTCCTCATCATGTTTTAATTTCACGGTCAGCTTTCCTCTCGTGCGCGCCGGACGGTGGACCGTCTCTCTCTCCCTACCCTCGTTCGCTCTCGTCGATTCCCCACCGCCATAGTTTTACAAAGTGGGTTTGGTCTCAATCTTTCCCCACTCTCGATACCACGCGACAGCAGTGAGGGAGGGGATAGCAAGGGCGTTGGAGGGGAAGAACGGACGAAGAGGACGTTTCGCAAACAAAATGGGGGGGGGGGGGAGCGGGGGATGGGAGGTAGAAGAATAATCTCCGAAGAAAAAGAACGAATCTGCTGCGGCTTTGAATCCCATATAAGTGCGAGAGATGCGCACTCGCGTACCCTTCGATTGTGTTACAGGCGCGAGATTAAGAAAGTCGCGCGTAGGCCGTCCACTCAACGATGTATATGCAACGCAACGGATCGCGGGGATAAGGGTTGAGAGTTGTCGGGGCTAAACGATAATCGAGATATTCGCCGCGATCGAAGGGGGCGATTCGTATGAACACGTGCAAAAATCGAATAAACGTTATTATTTGGACTCAAGCAATCAGACTCACATCACACCTCGAAGTATAACTCACACCTGCCGATATTTCATTAGAGGACAATAGACGTACGAAAGATGAATGTATGATCAACGATAAGAAAAAAATCGAAGACTCATTTCATCTTTTTTTTAAATGCGACGATAATACCGCACGCGATCTATTAATAACAATAAAAAATGCCCTCAGACCTATTGATAGACGGGATTAAACATTAGAGATTATCGCTATAATTCACATTCGCGAGACTATATCGTCGGTGGTTGCGAAGAAAATGAGAAATGACATAGAGGTACTATAATTGACGATGTATTAACTGTTAGCACAAACGTATATGAAAAAAATTAAATGTTTTCCAGCGTTGGCGTCACAGAATAAATATTCAAAGGGTTTAAACGTTTTTTCAATTTTGGAATACTTTTTTTTATAATAGATTAAGAATTTATATCGCGCGAAAATACACGACAAGTACAGCGCCGGACTCAGACGAGTGAAATATTGTATCTTTTTTGTGGCACATATCAGAAATATATCGAAGTGAAATTTGTACGACGTTAATTTTACAGACGAAATGTCTTACGACTTATCTTACGCGTCAACATATTTAAACTACTAGTTGTATGAAAGTAGGAATACTTACACAATTGTTTCCGTAATCATATGGCTTCGCGTTGTTGAATTGAGGGCACCACCTCTCACAAACACCTTCGTGCGAACACGAATTCGGCGATAAATTGCCAACAGTCACTCAAACAGTTTTAAACATTGCGACGAAGCATGAAAATTCAACTATAAAAAACTTTGTTGTTATGCGATTGTAACTTTCTATCGTAAAGTTGTCCCATCGCCTTATCGTATCGTTTGCTTTTTTTGTTTTTCTTTTTCCTAACCGCGCTCTTCTAACTGCGTAATAATAATACATTTGTTGATGAACCATGAATCTCGTAGGCTTAATATACATCGCGTTACGCAAATATATATGTCCGAGTTTATTTCCGATACTGTTGAGTACAGTCGTCGTGATCTCCGAGATTTTCAATATAATTTGTCGAACGTATGAATTAATTTTAGAAAGGATTAAAAATGATAAATACGCAATTTGCATGATACAAGCTCGTGCGGGTTACTGCGAGTCGCAGTTTATATCTCGTAGGCAGAGTGGGAAAGGGTTGGCACGAGTGCTCCGTGAACGAAGAATTTTCGTTCGTCCAACGGCGCGCGTCTCTCTCGGGGAACCATTCAGAGTTGAGAATTACGATGCTGAGAAATCAGCTGTTTTCAATCAATGAAAACGCAGTGGGCTTTATGCCTTGTGCATTGTGCGCGTTACCCAAGGCGAGCAGTAGCAACAGCAGCGCAGCAGCACGGGCGTGTTTGTAGAGCGTCATATAGAAGAAAAACATTAAACAGCTGGAACACCGTTGCATTCGCGAGACTCGTTAAGTCCAGTGTGTCGTATTATGTTGAGTATCATTGTCCCGCACGAGGCACGTGTCGGGGATATGGGATTTATACGAATAAATCAACCATCGCGCGTTATCCGCGTATAACGAATAAACAATTTGGGAGTGAACAGAAAGAAAATTAATGACGCGATTCGACGAGAGTTGACAAAACAACAAGCGTCGTCAAATATCACATCGATGCTACCGTCGGAATAAACATTCGGATTTTTATCAATTCCAATCACAGTTCGGAGGTGGTGAAATGTCTTGGCTCTCATGTTTTCCATGGTCGGAAGGTATCAAGAAGAGGGCATGCAGATACCTTCTGCAACGTTATCTCGGACAATTTTTGGAAGAAAAATTAACCCTCGATCAGCTAACCGTCGATCTTTACAATGGAACTGGTCGCGTTACCAACGTCAGTCTCGACGTTCAGGTACAGAAGGAAAAAAAAAAAAAAAAAAAACGAAAAAAACACATACATACGTATTCCTTTCCTTTGTCTCGCGTATCGCGCGCGATGTGTAATGTCAACAATTCTGATTTAATTAACACGAACGCTCTATGCGCATAACATTAACCCTATCGCACTTTGACAATCGACGCTTTTTGTATGCTACTTTGGTAATTCATTTTGCGTTATCCGGTCTCTGGCAATCTTTATGCCAACGAACGTCATAAATACAGTTATTCGCCGAATTTTGAATTTTAGTATCGATCTTATCGTCAACAATGTATTGGCCAATCGATATGTTTAGGAAAGAAATAAAGTGGAAAAAACAACATTTTTGCATTGAAAAAAAAAAAAAAAAAAAAAATCACCTTTTTTTTATATTTCGCAATGCCAGGCGCTCAACGAAATGGGCGAACAACAACATTTGCCGTTGGAATTTGTTGACGGATTTATATCGGAAATGTCCGTCAGTATACCGTGGTCTGCTCTGCTCAGCGAAGCAAGTTACGTCGAGGTGCGAGGCCTCCGGCTGACGGTGCAGCCGCGGCAAAGAACAGAGTCTGGAACTTCGATGTTTGAATCCATGTGGAGTTCCATGACGTCGAGTATGCAACTCGCTCAAGAATGCCTTCAACAGGACGCGGCAAATGCGGGAAATGCGCAACCTCTGGAGGGAGTCGAACTTTTTGCACAGGCGATAGATTCCAGTAAGCAGAAAAAATCATAAAAATTAAAAACAAATTACGAAAAATCAATAACGATCTGAATTTGCGTTCTGCGAAACTAAACGGTAACTTTTTTGAGCCATAAACGTTTTTAATCTGTGAGATAATTTGATTAAATCGTAAGGTATACTGCACTCTGAATTTTATCGAATTTTAATGCTGAAGCAATTTTGTGTACTTTGTGTTATTATTATTATTATTAATCGTAATAATAAAAGCACACGATATTTTGATTAAAATCGAATTTTGATCGAATTCCACGTGTGGTTTTCGTTTACACATGAGATCGAAATTTCACGATCGTTATTGTTGACAATGCAATTGGTTCAATATTTGTGAATGAATAAATTAACTTGTTGTTGTTGTTAGTCATTTTGAATGAGAAGTGCAGTGCTATTGAAATATAATTGATGCAATGAAAATAAAAAATTCTCCAATGAAAAATGTTTTTGGAGTCTCAATAATACGAAATATTCCGATAGAGTTCTATTAATTTATTCCATTCGTTGTTAAATTGTTTAAAAATATTTTTTCAGTCTTGTGCCGAGTGAAAGTACGTTTTCTAGACACTGTGATACGCTTGGAACACGTGCCGCTGGATTCATCGACGGGTGTAGCGATGGAGATGTCGATAAAAAATTTGGAATACTCGGACGAGGCGGGATCGGATCCAAGCAACGTAACCCTGGAGGCTAATCAGCCGGCAAAGGGTTACGTGGTTTCGGCTTTTACGATAAAGCGATTTTATCTCGAGGGTGTGAGCTTTCACACTGACGAATTTCCGTCACGCGCCCGAACTTTTTCTCGTAGTGTTATGACAATGAGCAGAGGCTCGACACCCGATTCTAAAGTAAGAAAAAATTATTTCATTCTCCACGCTTATCATAACAAAAAAAATGTTAAATCTTCATAATCGTTTTCGTTTGTTTTTTTTTTTTTTTCACAGAATTCGGACGGCCAATTTTCATCCGCACAAATATCTCCTTCTCAACACGCGCAAACACCGCCCGATAAGAATATAATCAATAATTTGAGCGAATCGAATCCAATAATGTTTTCCAAGCTCACGGGACGCCAGGAGATTCGATTAAAAGTTAAACAGGGTGAGGGTGTGTTGGGACCAAAAGTAAGAATTAGTATTCGCAATGTCGATGAAAATGGAAAATCGTAAAGGTTTTTGTTTTAGTCTCTAATTTAATTCTAACGTCGCAGGTAGAGCTCGAGACAACATTCGGCTCTTTCATTTCATTTCTAAGTCCGAGGCAAGTTCACGTACTCATGGAGCTCGGACACGGCCTCGCGTCGCCTGACTTGGAGGACATGAGTAACGTAGCGCCGAGAACTTGTACCGAAAAACCAATGGCCGGTAGCGATTTTAATCGTGTCGAGAGAGAACTTATGCACCAACTTCATCCGACCCAAGGATTGAAAACGACGGTACGATCACTTTTTTGCCACAAATAACGGTTTAGAAAAGAATCGTTTTACAAAATGAATTCGGAAAAGTATCGTTTTACAAAATGAGTTCGGAAAAGAATCGTTTTACAAAATGAGTTCGGAAAAGAATTGTTTTACAAAATGAGTTCGGAAAAGAATCATTTTACAAAACGCGTTCGGAAAAAATCGTTTTGCTAAACGCGTTCGGAAAAAAATCGTTTTCCAAAACGCGTTCGGAAAAAAGTCGTTTTGCTAAACGCGTTCGGAAAAGAATCGTTTTGTAAAACGATAATCGTTTATATTTTGACGAACAGAGATAATTAATTTGATGCGTTAATAGGATTTGCGACACACACAAGGATGGTCGACGGCGTCATTGGACGAATCGGACAACGAGGAAGAATTCTTACCAATGCGATTACCCGGTGTGACGTCGATGAGTGATTCGACTCTGACGAATAACATGAGTATGGATGGCAGTATATCGGCGAGTAGCGTCAGTTCGAAGAGTTCATCAACGAATTACCCAAAACTCCAAAAGCATCGACCGAGTGCCGACACGGATCCTTCCGCGGAAACGTCGCAATTTCACGTTCGCGTATCGTCGATAGCTGTAGTTCTCCTTCACGAGGACATACTAACAACATCGATAGAAGGCCGCGGATTAACGAGCGCGAGTACCGAACAAATGAAAAACGCGGCGGAAGAATTTTTCCAAAAACTCGGAATATTCGCCGCCGATGGTTACGGCAACAAAAAATTCGACAAGGCCTCAAAAATGTTTTTAGACGCGTGTCGTCTCAGCCATATTAGGTACCGAAAACGTATAGTTTCTTCAACAAATGTATTCTTTTTTATTTTCGACTATCATTCGTTGTTAAAAATTGAAAATCTGAAAATTTATGACTCATATTTGTTACGCTTTGTTTCAGATTTTTGGCAGCGCCCTTAGTAGTCGAGGGCAGCGAAAAAACAACCCCCCAAGCGTCCGCGATAACGGGCAGTCTGAATTTAGCGAGCCTAGAAATTGTCGAGTGCCTAGTCGACGCGAGTAACAATACGAAGGAAAATTCAACGATAGAATTCGTCGAGTTGCTGGCATTTCCAAAGGATTCATCCGATGGTCTTGGATTCTCGAATACCACAGATTTTCGTATGCACTTCAAGTACACCGAGAAAGCCGTACGACACGGGCAGATAACGAAGTTCGGACATCCGCGCACGGAGATCGAGTGAGTCGATTAATTTCGCAATGTCGTCACCAATCGCAAATCTAATGCTAACGCGTTTCGTTTTTTCTTTTTTTTATTCTACGCACAGCATACAAATGGAACAGTGCAGAAGCGAATTGGACATCACGATCGTGGATAGAATATCGGCGGTACTAAATCCGCAGCCGATATGCAATTGCAATCCGAGTTCAGTTGCCAGAGATCCCGCGGTACATAATTCCACTTGTAACTCATCGAGTATTAATGTTACGAATAACGAGGTTACGTCGCTAAGTTCTAAACGTTCTGTATTTCAGAATCAACAAGCGCTGTTTTATCAAGCCGTCGAAAGCCCTCTTTTGTCCGATTCACGGGTCGACACAAGAATAACTTCTGCCCGCGCGATTATCAAAGTGAGGTACGAGAATCGATGCTTTTGTACAGCCGATATATATACCTTTGCGCTCTCAACCATCCGATACTCGTATAGTTATTTATTTATTAAAAATATTTCCAGATTTCCAATTCCAGACTTGCGGCCACTGCACGACATGAGTCGTTCGCCATGGTGGACGAGATCTGTGCGCTCGGATTTCATAACACTGACTTTATCCGAATTACAAGTTCATTCGTCGACGGAGAGTCGAGCGCATCATTTGGCGCGTCACGAGATTCAATGCCGAAGATTGTTGCTGACTTATACGGAAGCGGATTCGGAGATTCCTGTGGAAATAGGAGTCGCGCAGGCGGATGAGAAAGCCTACGCGTCTTTGCCACAGGACGGTGGATTTGGTTTGCCAAGAATGGTCGTTACGATTTATCCGACGCATCTCGGCGGTCCACTCGATGATAGTTCCGAAGGGGAACCCGAATCGAGTCTCGACGATACCCTCGAACATCCACCGAGGCATCAACCTTCGCCGTTCAGTTCGAAACGCGTTATACACGAATCCGATACACCGCATTCGGAATCTCAGAGTTACGCGGAAAAAGATGATTCCAAACACAGGTAAAGGAAACGTAATCTGACTTTTGTCGAATAACTACCGAAAAAGTTACGTAACTATTTTTTTTTTCATTATTCACAGAGAAGGCGAAGAACTCGTGATACCGGGAAATCGTCAAGAAATGTTGGAATTTATGGAGGATGGTACGAGAGGCGCAAAAGTACAAATTGAGATCGGTCTTCCGTGTCTCTCGGTTCAAATACCATCGAAGCATCTCTACGAATTGCTCTACAATAGAATAAACACCGATCTGTTTCTGTGGGAACCTTCGGCACCGCGACCCAAGTATATGTCGCATATGGATAGTTACATGGGAATGGATTTGGCGTCGACGCTTCTTCAAGAATCGATCTATCCGAGGTGACGATTGTTATTTTTTTTTTTTCCCAATATTTTCTTTTTTTAAATGATGAGACAAATTTCATATAAAAAAATTTTCTTCTCGTCTACAGCAAGTTTAGCATGTGTAAGAGTGGCATACAATACGATACGGATTCGGACTCCGACGAGGAGGGGATTTATCAATCGGCAGCAGATCGGAGCGCTCGTCAACCACCAGCAAAATTGCCTCGCAGCGGTCAAAGCAGATTGGCATTGTCTTTCACGATAGGTCAGGGGCTGTTAAGTATGTACACTCCGGTGCGCGACGTATCGTCGAACGTCATTCCCGGACAACAAGGCGAACTTATTCTACGACTCGAGGACGCAACGATTTTTTCCGTAACCGTTTACAAGGGAAACACGAATCTCGGTTACGTGTGCGCAATGATAAAAACATTGTCGTTGAATCATTGCGGATTGACGACAACACCGTCGCAAACACCGCCTTTAAGACCGATAAACAGCGTGGTACCGCGACATTGTCAACCGGCGATTTATCGAAGCGATGCTACGAAGGATCTAACGAATTCCACGGATAAAGATATGCTAACTGTTGCGGTCAGAATACAAGCTGCTCATCAGACTCACCGAATTAAGGTTTATATCTCACGAAAAAAATTGTCTTACATTCATTGAATTTTGTTTTACAGTGAAGATTTTTAAATTTACTTTTAAAGATCTTCCGAGTCGCAGTTGGCATAAGGAACGCTACACTTAGACACAGAATGTGCGCATCTCAAACTTCGTGGTTTACGCAATTAATGGACGGATTGGACGTTACCGATCATCCAGTTGCAGGATACAGTCCGCCGGGCGTACTGACGGAACTTCATCTTCATTTGTGGGATTGCGCTGTCGATTACAGGTTCTCTTTTCTCTTAGTTTCGATATTCATTCCGATTTATTGCTTAAAGGTTCCTATATATCGAACGTTTTGTCGACATCAGTTTATCCAAACATTTATCACATTAAATTAGTAGTTTAACGATCGTTTGCTTTTTTTTTTCTTGTAGACCGGTGTATCTTCCACTGAGATCGATGGTGACGCTCGGTAGTTTCAGCGTATCGAGCAATATAGCTGCGCGAACTAATACCTCGACACTGAGATTCATAGCCGAGGATTTGGCTTTTTTCATTTCCGACAAATTGGGAAATCACGTCGATCTTAGACGCGATTATGTTTGCGTTATGGATTTGGGACTTTTCGAGTTATCGTTGAGACTAAACGAGAAGATGTTCGGCGGAGCGCCGCGCGTAGATCTGCGCGCGAGTAACAACGTGTTGCACGTGAGAACGTGTTCCGATTCGGGAAGAGCTTTGACCCAATTGCTAACTTATTTCGCGAGCGACGGTGATCTTACAACGAATTCGACGAGTACGGAGAGTATCGCTGTACCGAGTTCCGGAGACGAGGAGAGTTTACTCGGCGAAGAAAGCATCAATAATTTAAGCAAAAGTCAAGTCGAACGCGTCAATAGTTTGATGGAAGAAGCGATGGCTGACACTGTAAAAGGTGATTTACTAGCAATACTATTAATGAAACCAAATGTTTTCCTGAAATTGTTAATTCGTAATTTTTTTTTTTTCACTTCGTTATCGACGCCGACCAGCGTGTAAAGAATGATTTCTTTTCGCAGGAACAACTGTAAACGCCGGTGGAAAATCGCCAGAGTCCGATAACCAAGTCGAAGTTTTTTTCTTTCCCGACGAATCCCATCCGGCGGGACAAAGTGTACCAGAAATGAGCAATAATACGAACGTCTGTACGGTACCGAATCGCAATGCCGATTCCGACGATCCCGACGAAGATTTTTGTATTCTCGGGGAAGAGGCCGGCGCCGGAATTATGCCGCGACACGGTGTACCAGAAGTTCGTTGGCTGTGTCAAGAGTCGTTGCGCGTCGTAGACAATCATTTTTCAGTACCACTCGGTAAAACCGATTTGCTTAAAGCACCGAGACACTTTCCACCCGCTATTTTACGATACACTCTTTGCGAGATGACTCTCGTTTGGCACATGTACGGCGGCAAGGATTTTGGTTCTTCGCAGCCGTGCAGCAAGAAACATGTGACCATTGACGACTCTATGAATCGGGTCGATGCGCTGAGTCAAGGAAGGTACGGAAAAAAGAAAAGCAATTATTAATCCTGAAATAAAATTCTGAATTATTCTATTGAAGTTACCAATATATCATTTTTTTCATTATCAAAAAACTTACGATTTTCCGTAAAAATGCTATAAAATCAAATGAATTCAAAATCCATGAAAAAATAAAAACTGTTGGAAAATGATGTCAAGTTTCTCATTCATATGTATAAATTATTGTAATTGAATCTTTTATTACGTAGGAGTAGATCGGCAGTTCCGGGTGTCGGATTCAGCAAAGTCAGTCCCAACGAAGTACGTTTCGGAAGTGTTCCAAACTCTCCGCGTGCCAAAGTGAAGGAACCTTTGGCGGATTGGCATACCCTCGGTGGTCCCGGTCGTCAGCAGAATGTACTGATGGAACTTCAGTTGAACAAAGTTCGATTTCAGCACGAATCATATCCCGAAAACACGACTGAGGCGTCGCGTCAAGTTCTGTTGGTCAGCGAAATCGAGATAAGGGACCGTCTCGCGTCGTCGCACATCAACAAATTTTTGTATCAATACAGTAGCGAGGCGAGACCTCGACAAACTCACGCGAATATGTTCGCTATGAAAGCCGTTCACGTGCGTCCCGATCCGAAATTAAGCGCTCAAGAGTGTTGCCTAAAGTTGAGCCTTTTGCCGCTGCGTCTTAACATAGATCAGGACAGCCTGCTGTTTCTCATAGATTTTTTCACCGAATTAGCGGGTAATCCAAAAGCGACGCAGGACGGTACGAACGGTCCTAACAACGTTCAATCGTCGCCGGGTTCGAAACAAGGAACACCGACGCATCATCCGCCCGTAATGAGCGTTAATGATCCCGCGCCCGACGGGGCAAACCCAACCGTCGCCCCTACGGATGTAACCGACAACGATATCGTCGATCGCAATTTGCTGATACTTCTGGAGGACGAATTAACGATTAGGGAAAATAAAACAAAAGTTAAAACGAACAATGGACAACAAGACGACAGTCAGCCAATATATTTTCGGTATGTATCGCGTTCTTGAAGTTTTTATTACGCGAAACAGTTTTTATATATATTCTTAATATTAATTTTTTTTTTTTTTTTTTTTTTTTTACAGGAGTGTAATTTTTGCACCGGAGGTTCTCGTTCGATTGGATTATCATGGCAAACGTGTTGATCTGACCCACGGACCGATGGCGGGTTTGCTGATGGGACTCGCGCAGTTAAACTGTTCCGAATTAAGACTGAAGAGGCTGACGCATCGTCACGGTCTACTGGGTTTCGATAAATTAATGGCGTACTTACTCTCCGAGTGGTTGCAGGACATTAAGAAGAATCAGCTTCCCAGTTTGTTGGGTGGCGTCGGGCCTATGCACTCGTTGGTGCAATTGTGTACGTATCTAAGATTTCATCGTTCATTTGACTATCGTAAAGCGTGAAAAAGTCGTTTGTCGGCAAAATGCTCTACGATTTTTTTTAGTTCAGCTTAAAAAAATCGTTCATCGATAATATTGAGATTGCGATTTTTTTTTCGGCTTAAAAAAATCGTTCATCGATAATATTGAGATTACGATTTTTTTTTTTCGGCTTAAAAAAATCGTTCATCGATAATATTGCGATTACGATTTTTTTTTCAGCTTAAAAAAATCGTTCATCGATAATATTGAGATTGCAATTTTTTTTTTTTAGTTCAAGGAATTCGCGATCTGTTTTGGCTGCCGATCGAACAATATCAAAAGGACGGTAGAATAGTACGCGGTCTTCAGCGAGGCGCCAACAGTTTTACGACATCAACAGCGATGGCAGCGTTGGAACTCACCTCGAGACTCGTTCACGCCATACAGAGCACCGCGGAAACGGCCTACGATATGGTCAGTCCCGGTCCCAGCGTTAGGCGCAAAGTCAAGGGACAAAAGGGACGTAGAAAGCGATACAGTCAGCCATTAGATATCCGCGAAGGAATGGCCAACGCTTATATGCTAGTCAAGGAGGTTTGAATTTTCGTATCTTTAATAACTCGCGCCGAATTTGCGTGCAATCAATTTTTTTTTTTTTAATAATCGTTCGAATTTTTTCCGAAGGAGTATCACATTGACTCATAGATCATAGAAATTTCTATAGTTAGAATTATCGAAAGAAAAACGTGTAGTTTTTAGAGTTTACAAAGCTTCGTAGTGCGAATTTCGAAAATTTAGGAATTTTATTCTTGCGATCGAAAAACTTAATATGTAATTGCCGATTTTTTTTTCTTAATTTATTTATTCTTGTTGCAGGGATTGGGCGAAACGGCGAATCAACTGGTACGCGTGGCCAGCGAGGAACACGAGCAAAAGGGTGTATCTGGCGCCGTAGGTGGTGTTTTACGACAAATACCGCCGACGGTCGTGAAGCCGATAATTCTAGCGACCGAAGCAACGAGCAACGTTCTCGGTGGAATGAGATCTCAATTAGTTCCGGACGCCAGACGCGAAGCGGCGCAAAAGTGGAGACACGATACGCGCGACGCGCATTAGAAACACAAAACAAAAAATACACTTTGTGTTTATCGTTATTGACGGCAGCCATGCAATACTCGTAATACGCTGTGCGTTATCGACAAAAAAAGAGCAACGAGAGAGAGAAAGAGAGAGAGAGAGAGAGAGAAAACAATACAAGAAGATGAAACAGCGTTGAGTATCTTCCTGCCAATGAGTCGCGCAAAATGAAGTAATCAGACGTAAATTTTCGGGACTACAAAAACGCTGATTTCATTTCCTACGGTGAAACCGCGCGTATACGTCGCTCGCGCGCGTCTCACCAACGTGATTATGAACAAAAATAAATACGAAAAAAAAAATCTGCCGCGTTATCCGCGGTATCAATGTGGTGCGAGCGGCGGGACTATAAGATTTGCGTTATTTTAATTATAGAGAAAGAAAAATGAAAAAAACGAAAAAAAAAAAAAAACGCGTTTGGTTACGAAGCTAAAAGATCGAACGGTCTGTACGATGTATGAAACTGAACACAATTTATTATATTTATAGAGTTCAATTGACAAGAAATAAATATATATCTATCTATTATGTATATAATATGTATAACTATAATGCAAGGGGTAAGACTCATCGCTCGTATGTATTTTTGTTTCTAACGATGTGAATGTTTTTTACCAAGTGATCATGTATCGCAAGTTTTTTTATTAATAAAATCGTATGCAATATTGATGCAAAATAACAACGGGGGGAAATGGATACGCGACAACTGGATGCCGTCAGAATTCGGAGATAACGTTTTCGTCGATAAAATGATGTGTTCGATGGACAGAAGAGCGAGAATAGTCGGGACCGGTCGTTTTTTTATCGACTGAGGAACCTTCAGAATTCACGCGTATTCTCTACTTCGTTGAATGCCGATCAAAGCTCGAGAAACGCGCGCGTGCAGTTTTTACAGCGCTCGCGAGCCCCGTGTAAATGCTGCCCTCTACGAAGCGCGAGTGCCGAAAGGGTTAAGAATCGTGTCTGCTGCTATGACGATAAGCATTGTTTACCAGCTGATTCGATTTCTCGTTCAACGGAAATTACAAGTTGATTAACTCGGCGAGGGGCTGAATGACGAAAGAAACGAAAAATTTCATGCGAAAATATGGACGTTTTGATCGAAGAGACTATCGATAGTCAGGTGCTCAATGAATCGAAAAATTTTGATGAATACGAAGATTACGAAGACGAGTATGAGGAGAGCGAAAAACAGGAAGAAGATCGCGGTCCTGTGAATATTACGGAGGATACCCTCAAGCAAATAGAACGTGATCTTTGTCTCGTAAGATTGTGTTGGCCGCAAGTGGACCTCGAAGATTCTCATGTTGCGCAATTACCCGAGAGCTACAGGAGTAACAGCGACAAAGAGAAGCTTTTGATGTGGTACGCGGAAAATTTTCGTAAACAATATCACACTATTTTCAAAGATAGAAAACCTTTGCTGATGGTATGCGACAACGAGTGCGGCATTCAGGTAAGGAAAAAACTTGAAAAATTATTTATTCGCACGTGTTAGGTAAATTGTTCAATTATTTGAGGTGAATTGGTAATGGACGAAAAAAAAAATGATTGGTTGCGAATTCGAAAATGGCGTAACGGTCGCACGGCAGTCCCTTACGTTGTCGCGTGCGGGGTGACGGACGTGCCGGCGCGAGTCCTCGTAAATTATTGAAGATTTATCCGTAAAACTTTCGTCAAACTTTTATGTCGTATGGAATCATTCATGTTTTATGCATCTGTATACCTTCAATAATTCAGATCACGTTGTAGAACAACTGATATGTCAAAATGGAGACTCAAATGTTTTTTTTTTTTGTTCTGTCGCTTTGCATAAACATCGTTCTTGTCCGAAAAATTCGTTAACAAAACGTGAAAATTGACTATCCGCGATCCATGGTGCTAATACGCGTTGTGTACCAACTAAGTTGAGCAAATTTTTGTTTTTACTTCGCATAAAAATTCAATGATTGGCTACGAATCCGAAGTCGGTGTAACGGTTATGACGGTTAAGTAGTACTTGCCGTGTCGCGTCGAGTGATGAACGTGCCGCCGCATCCTCGCAAGTTATCGAAAGTTCTTCGAAGAAAACAATGGTCGAACCTTTATTTGTACGTGTCCTATGAAATCCCCAATATCTTCTACATATGCAGCGTAGTTTCACTTTGAAGATTTCGACGACTTTGTGTGAACATTGGTAAGCCGAATAAAAAATCGAAAAAAAAAAAAAAAAAACTCATTAACGACGCCCGAAATTTCACGATCAACGATCAATAATTCCAAATTTGATTCTCTTATTCAATTATCGTTTTTTTTTCGTAAGAGTTTTTCGATGTTTCAATGTTTAATTCTAATACGAGCGACGAAATAATGATTTTTATTGCCGCGACGCCATTTTGTGTTTCGACAATTTTCTACTCAACTTTTACCGTCAAAATTGACAGATGTCATTGTTACGAGAAATAATTGAAATCGCTGAAAAATGAAGTTGTCAGGGATAATGAAAGGAATGAAGGATAAAGAAAAATCGTTATTTTTCTAAGATTCAATCGTTTAATTTAACTGACGTAATTAACTGCATAGGTATCAGGAATTTGTTCTAATACACTCGGCGCTCTCGTTCTCTCACACTCTTTCTCTCATCTATTTTCTAAATAATAAAAATAAACTTCGCTATACATTTATTCATACTAGCAGTTGTGTGTCTGTGTGTGTGTGTCGTGTTTTTTTTTCTGTTTTGTTTTATATGTGATACAATACACGTTACGCGCGATCGCACAGTCACATTCCATATTTACAACGCGACGCTATCTTAGCTTTGGTTTTTCTTATAAATATAACTTTGCCATGGCCCAGGTTCTTCGGCGCCCTAAGGGATTTTCGTGGAATCCGCGAGAAATTATCGTACTTATAAGATCTTCGTCGATAAATTAAGATTCGCTTTTTTTAAAACTCGAATCTCGAAGATTGATCTCGGGGTTGAAAAAACCCTGGAAAATGTTATTTTACTATTAATTCGGATACAACGACGAGATTTAAATTCTTTACGGATTCCTCGAAATTTAATTCAAAGACTGAGATTTCGAACGCCGACAGTGACGAGGTAAAAACGCGACGCTTATTATTTTTAATTTTTTTTTTTTTCCTCCGATTCTTTCTCAATATCGATTTTTTTATACATAAAAGTTTTGACGCAATAACAATTTACAGTTTTATTTTTAATTTTTCACTTAAATTTTTTTTTTCGTCACGATATCTATTCGACACTCGACGAATAGGGAAAACACGAATCGTTAATTATAATATCGTGCGATTCGGTCAGCGGACATTGGACTTTAACGGCATCAAAGCGCACGGTACGATAATAAGAAATACATCGCGGATAGACGAGATTCATTGTATAATCTTATATAACGCAAGCATTTCAATTTTTTTTTCTTTATTTCTCTTCATTTCACCGCAGAAATTTGTGTCTACGAGTATCAGGCCGAGTACACTGCCCTATCCGGAGCTGTACACTTGGCAGGGATGTGCGAACTTCGTGAGCGATCACCTGCAATACCAGGCGCCAAAGAGGCCACTCGCCATGGTGAGTAAAAATTATCTTCGGGTATCTAAAGCTCTTTTACATTTTTTTTCCCTATCAGCACAGAATAATTTCACGTGTACAATGAAAAAAAAAAAAAAATTCCAATATCGATTGGATAAAAATTCAACATAAAATCCCAAAATTTTGTCTCAAATCACGAAAATTTTTCCGATCGGTATTCGGTTCTCGATGATTCGTTTGAAATTTATGATCTACTGATATGAATTTTGAACCTCGACTACCGACAGAGAAATCCGAAAAATTAATCACCGAATGGCGAGAGTTCGAAGATTCTTCGAAATACTTCGATGCGACACAAAAAATTAAATACTTCAATCGATAGACGTGAACGCGAATCGAAAAATTCGCGATCGGGCGATACCCGCTAAAATCATCGATTTTTATAAACTTCGTAACCGTTCTATTGTTTATATAGTCAATGTCACTCTCACTCTCGTTGAAGCTTTTCGCGAGTGTCTATACGCTTAAATATTAATGGAATAACGATAGATCGCTGTCAGCCATTCTTAAACTTGTATTACACAATAATCTTTTTTTTTTTTCTCCATTACAAATTTGGTATATCCTCTCTTATGTACACTGTGGTTTCGGAACGTAAACTTTCGGAAGACTCGAATACGACAACCAAAGCGATAACTCCCGACGGCTTATCCCGGAATCTCTTTATTTTAATTATTTTTTTTTTAATGACAATTAATTTACAAACGAGTATTCGATAACTACGAGATTCTCGTCGCCATCGTAATCGCGAGTCTACCGAAAGTCTTAAGAAGTTGGTAAATCGCATGGACGTCGAATCAATGCGAAAAAAAAAAGAAAAAAAAAATAATATCGAGAATAGCTGAAAAAAAAAAAAAACTATTAAGAACCGATTGTGCGGAAATTAATTTTCTCCCACCGATCATCGTATAGTATTTTTTTTTCTCAATCAGCCGGACTCTCTTTATATCGTATAAATAATCTCAATGTTTTTTTTTGCATTTTTTTTTTTTTTTTTTTTTCTTTAAATAATTCCCTTAGCGTTCATCAATCGCAATAATCACATATGTTTTCAAATAATTCTACTTTCGGCTCTGTTTGATGCTTATCGACGACTTCTTTCTACAAGATTTAAGATTGTCGAGTAGATACTTAAACTGCATTATCTGAAGTCTCGTAACTGCCGGATCGGAACATCTATCGAGCCATTTGAAGAATTTTTCTCCGTGTTCGATGGCCTCTTCGCTGGTAACGGGTACGTCTTCCTGATTGTCGACATCGGTATCTTCCATGTTGAGACTTCTTTTGACGTTCTCGTTGTTGTTGTTGCATAAAACATTGTCGAGTAGCGCGCGCGTCTTACTCGGTGATTTTTTGGCTATCGGAGTAGTCGGCGCAACGCTCGTAGGTGCTGCAAGCGAGAAGCCGCACTGTTTGTAGTATTGCCAAAACCAAGAGCCGTCTTGCTGACTGCTACTCGGATTAAATTGTTGCGATTGTTGTCCCAACAATTGTTGTTGTTGCGTTAACCAATTCCAAAGGGGTTCATCGGGTTTTTTCGCGTTGCCAATGTCCTTTTTGTTGTTCTTTGGGTCTCTCGGCGTCGAACATCCAATATTATCGTTAGTTTTTCTGGGGGACGCGGGTACCGGTGTCGCCGGTGCTTCCGCGGCGGCCGGAAGGCTTTTTCTCGTACACGATTTCGTAACGGTGTCCATCTGCGTGGGGGCTATCGCGGATATGCTGTGTCTGCCGCCCTTACCGCTTCCTTTGGTATATTGCAATCCATTTTCAACCAATCCGACGGTACTGCTGTGCGGTAAACCCGCCTGTAGATTCATCAAACTCTTAGCTAAATTTCCACCGCTCGTACCGGTAAGCAATCCCAATTGTTGTAGCAACAGGGCGCTGTTTTCCGGTCTCATACTCGCCATACTGGTCATCAATCCCATGTAATCGATTTTCGTCGATAGATCGAGTCTCGCGTCGTTTTCGGAATTTTCGTTTATACCGAAAGACGATGCACCCGGTCCGGTGCTCTGATCGATTTTAGCCCTCTTAGCCGCCGGGCCCTCGTCTTCGCTCGAATGATTAGCACCCGCAGCGGCCATTGCCGCAGCTAAATTCGTTCCCGATGACGATGCTGGTGAATGCGCTTCGCTGTCCGGCGTCGATGAATTTCTCGCCATTCCCCGAATTTTGTGCTCCGATTTGCACCAACCCCTCAGCGTCGATTCCGGTACTCCTATATCGCGAGCAACCGATGCTTTGCTTTCACCCTCGTGAACCCTCTGTATGGCTTCCATCTTCTCCGAAGCGGATAGCGCACGCAACGGACGTTTGCCCGGTCTCGCTGATTCGCCTCTCATACTTGTACGGAGGTTGCCACGCAGTGGCTCCTCGACAACCCCGTCTTCGGACGTCTCGTCGAATTCGCGACGTTCTATTGTCGCGAGACCGTTAGCCTCGCGATATAAACGTTCGACTGTCTCCAGTCCGTATCTGGACTCTTCGTACGCCAGTCTGGTTACGAGGTAATCCAGCGTGGCACGGTCCACCGACGACGTTGATCCCCAAACTCCTTCCACAATTGTTTTGTTTTATTTTACTCGGTGTCAATAACGATCGATCTATTTTCATTCGAAATTCGATCGATTTTTTTTTTTCCCTTTTTTTTTTTTTTTTTTCGTCGTTTTAGCAATTATTCCGAGTAAATACGACGCGAGAAACGTATTGCATTGTTGGATGGGAAAAACAAAACTTTGGGTTTCTTCTTCGTTGGCTTTACGATTAAACGCCGAGAGCTCGAAGTTACCAACTGATTAGTTCGTATTTCTACGGCAGTAGTACTACTGGCAGTATAGTAAATAATATTAACCGCGTGTAAAGGCGGTTACGAGGGTAGACGGAAAACCTCGAGGAATAGCACATGCGCCAACAGTAATAAAGAGGACTTTTTTATGAATGAAACGACTCCCACCACCTTACACACTGGCTGTGTCGGCTACGTATATATTGTATATATATATATGTGTATATATATATATATATACACTTTGTCTCACTCTTTTCAACTCCCCTCTTCTCTCACTCTCGGTTCTTCCTCTCGCGTCGAGCCCTCCACAGCCAATCCGATGTGCGCGCGGGAAACAATATTATTGCCTGCACCACGAGGGATCCCCCGAGAACACGAGAGACACTCGAGTCTCGCCACTGATGATTTCGCACGAGCCTCTCGCTGCTCGATGTCTCGCGAAAACCGTTGACTTTTTTTTTTTTTTTTTTTTTTTTTTTTTCGGTCTCTCGAACTATTATATCGTTCGGTCTCTCGCTCAGCCGCGGATCTTCGTTAGTTTCGTGTTTCACGCGTTTTTTTTTTTTTTTTTTTTCGATCTCTCGTCGCCTTTGCGTCGTCTCTTCCACACTTATTATCTTCGCGAGTTTTGCCCGGGCGAATTCTCTACCGCTTCGAGGAACACACACAGTTCGAACGACGCTTTCGTGAGACTTCGAAGTTTCTATCCAAGGTGAACGAGAGAGCGAACACCGTGCTTGGGGTATCGCACTTTGTCACGCACTCACACACACGCGCGCGCGCACGATCGTCCGAGTTTTTTCGTACGAAAAAGTTGCACTTTTACAACGTTTTTTTTTTTTGGCGTTTTTTCGATGAACAATTGCGATTAAACGACAATTGTCTTTTTTTTCGACGTGTATCCTTTTTTAGGTTATGGAGTTCTATTTTTTTTTTTTTTTCACGACACAGCCACGATAACACGATTTTTGTTGTTTGTTTTTCTGTCTTAAATCTTTGGCACCGAGATAAACGCGACGAAACACGTGAGTCAAATCGCAATGGCGGTGATATTTGGTGCGTTAATCGATGAGACACGACGAATCGTTGAGAAAAAAGCAATTAAACTGCAACGCGAAAATGTTTTCGATGAAAAGGTCAGAGAGATCCGTACCTCACGAAGGTTCGACCTCGACTGAGGGAGTCCGCTCGCCAAACGGTAACGCACCACGTTGTAACGCGAATTTCACGCGAAATTCACCTTTCCCCCACTTTTTTTTTTTCACTTCTCCTTTATCTTCGTACTTCGATCAAAACGAAAAAAATCTTCGTATTTTTATTTTCTCTCACTAAACGCGCCGATATTTTTGGCTATTGTTGTTGTTGATGTAACGCCGCGATATTCATTCGTAGATGAATTTATTATTATTATTATTATAGATTATAATACGAATTTTACTTTGTTTCGATATCTCTCTCGTCGCTCGAACAAATAATTGTTAGACACGACGAGCGAACGATGCTTTCGCGACGAACCGCGACGCTCAACTGTGCCGAGTTTGCCGGTGGACGCCGGTTTTCCGCGGACTACGCGACGCCGGCTATTCGTTCCCCTCCCCTCCCCGCTCTCCTCTCACTCTCTCACGGCTCAGCCCCACACCGACGCCGACGCCGCCACCGCCGTCGCGGTCGCTCTTCGCCCCTCGGCTCGCCCATCCACTACCGCGCCGCGTTTCCCCTCACGATCGTTCCCCCTCGCGCTCTCGCCGAATAAGTTTGACTCTCGATACTTTTTTTTTTTTTTTTTCTTCTTTCTTTCTTCTCTTTTTTTTTCTCTCTCTTACACTCTCTTGTTCAGCGGACTCGCTTTTGCGCTTCGGTTCCACTGGTGAACCGGCCTTTCCTCGTGGCTCCGAACCCTCTCGACCCCTCTCGCACTTCGGCCTCGCGAACTACGCTACACAAGAGAACCAAAAAGTATGCTACACGTGCAAAAGAGCGAGCGAGCGCGAGAAAAAGAAAAGAAAACAAAAAAAAGGAACGAACGAGAATGAGAGGGCTCTCCCGCTGTAGCAGCCTCCTCCTCCGTCTCTCCCCCCCGTTTCCCCGACTCGTGTTCGTGTCCGCGAGTTTCCGAGAGAACCAACGAGGCCCAACGTTACATACGAATCCCAACGATCGGTCGCGGGTGCCCGCGCGCGCGCTCATATTTCCGAGAGAGCCGTAATCTACGCGGGACGCGCGTGTGCAAAAAAAAAAAAGAATAACAGGCACACACTCGGCGTTTGGGAAGCTCCGCGATGTTCGCCTCGAAAACCGACGCCCCGCGGGGTTACTCGTGCGAAAGCGAGGCAAACAATGTCTTTTTCTTTTTTCTTTTTTTTTAAAGAATTTCGGGAGAATTATCTTGCGTGTTGTTGGAGTTAATTGATTTTCTTTTCTATTTTTAAACAAAATAATTATAAATTTTCGTAACAGGGATTAATATCGATTCAAGTTTTTCGGCATTTTGGAGTAACTAACAGAAATGATAATCGCGATATATGTTTTTTTTTTCATTCTTAAAATCGATATTTTTTTTCACTCGATGAATAAATGATTTTGGTTATACTTGCGTCACAGTTTAGCAAAAAATTACATTTATCGATGTGTGACAGATATACATTGGGATTCAAATCGAATAGAAACGATTTAGTCGATATTTTAGTCGATTTCGAGATTATTTCTTTATCGATAAATCGTTCATCCGATATTTCAATCGATTTTTAATATTTTTCATATCAACTTTCTCACGATGTAAAGAAATATTGATTTCGTCAATTTCCAACGATCGATTCCAGATTTCTTTCGGCAGTTATTTCCAACAAACGCCACAAAACCATAAGGCAATGAATTCGAACCCCGTATCGAAATAAATAAAAAGTAGCGATGTCGCATCAAAATAATTCATAATTTAGACAAAAATAAAGAATAAAAAAAAAAAATTCATCAGCTCCGATAAAATTGCCGTTTACGAATAATTTGCGAGCGACTTATCGATCGGCGTTTACCTCGCAACAGTCGGGAGCGCGGTGAGTTCAATGAATGTTAAATCGTTGGAAAAGCCGTTGCGGATACAACACAAACGGCGAAAGACGGAAAGTTGTATCGATAGATAATACAATATATAGGTATTGTGTGAATAGTAGAATTTCATGAATGAAAGGTAGAATCGAAACAGTTGGTATAGAGAGAACGGAGGTAATTCAACGTATTCCACGTGGTTACTCGCCGCGCGCGCAATGATCCATTCAGTGTTTCTGTTATCTCATTCATATCTCGAGCGAATGGATGGGCGATACGGGCGGTGAGAGAAGGCAAGAGAGACCGAGAGAGTAACACAGAGAGATGAGTCGGAGAGGGAGAGAAAGAGAGAAAGAGAGAGAGAGAGAGAGAGAGAGAGCGAATGAGTGAGAGTAACTCTATACACGGACGGGTTACTTCCGAACTCCGCTTCGTCTTTCTCCCACTCGCTTTTCTCTCCCTTCTCCGTATCTCTCGCTCTTCCACATTCGAACGCAGATCTTCCCGCCTCTTCTCTTCACTCTAAAACTCCTCTTGGCATCTTTCTCACTCCGTAAGATCAAGGTCCGCGCTTCCGCACGAGGCTTTTGCTCGCACGATCCCTCATCTTTTTGTTTTTATTCAGTCACGACTTTTATTTTTACGTTTTTCGCTTCTCCCTCTCCTGATTCTTCATTCCTCGTATATATACCGTCTTTCCTTCGGTACTTTATGACCTATTCATCATAAATCCAAGATCAAGGTCTCCAAACCGTAATCCTCGGGATACTACGAGGTTTTATACCTGTGTACAACTGTTGCTGTTGTACAATGGGATATACTTCGAGGACTCTGTTACCGAGTAGCTACGCGTACCGTGTAACTGCACTTAACGATACCGCCATTGATGCAGTCGCGTTAAATATTAATATGCGAGTACTTGTTGTACGTGATTTTCAAGAAAATCGATTTTAATCGATGCATATCGTTTTTTTTTTTTTTTTTTACTCGAATACTAAAATTTTTATGGAGTTCTTTTTTTTTTTTTAATACTGATGAATTGTATTAATTGATCGCGGATGTGGATATATAACTTAGGGGACTTTATATTATCGTATAGTCAAAGACGCGAAGGGAACAGATGGCCGACGCGCAAGTCGGAGTCGAGCGAAACTCTCCACGAAGGCAAAAGCTCGCGCTTGGTGAACCATCGTCTCAATTGTACGCGCCGTGAAACGATTAACGAATTGAGTTGCCCTCCAGAGAGACTGAGAAATATCGTGTCACACCACGAAGACCCGTAGAACGAGAACATTGAGAGTCATAAAAAAAAAGACATTACTCGATGCGCAGCTCTTCTAGATGCACCCATAATCAAGTAGGACGTTCAAACACTTTACTCAATAATTACCGTATTTGACGCTACAATTCAGCGTCAAATATTTTCACGTATCTTTACTTCCTGTATCGTATAGTCGCGAGAGCTTAAACCACCGTGAAATCATAAAATTCATGCTGCCGAGTCGCGCATGCGAGACGAACGTTCTCTCTCTCTTTCTCTCTGCACTTCGCAAAGGGGACCGTTAGTAATTAGTACAATTAATTCGCACCTGCCTCGTGTATAGCGGCGTACACGGGGCTTTGCCAACGGAATATGTAGCGACTATCCGTTACATAATTGTATTCAGACATCGAATATTTTATTTGTTTTTTTTTTTTTTTTTTTTCGATTGTTTACAATATCCATATAATCGAATTTTCGCCAAATATCAATCAATCGTAATAATTTTTTTATTTTTTTATTCAGTATCAATAGAAAATAAAATTTGAGTTTGAATCGTAGAATGGTAAACGGACATTTTTTTTTTTTTTTTTTTTCCTCGTGTATCCGAATAAAAAAAAAATGACGAGCTTTTCGGTGATTTAAATCTGTTCGAGTGAAATGAAAAGTGATTCTAATCGACTTTATCTGGTGTTGGGTACGAATTAGAATGGATCGTTAAACGTTTGTCTGTCGTTAGCAGTGGCCCGGAGGGTTTACTGTAAATATAAACAGTTCAAACGAGTGCAGTATCACGAGTGAATGATCTTTTGATGGGAATCCCCCCCCCCTCGAGCGGCTCAAACCAACGAGGCAACGAGAGAGAAGAGCTCCGTACAGCCGTGAAAGATCCACAGCGATAAGCCGAGAGCCACCCCTCGGTGTTCATCGTATATCTATCTTTCTCTCTCCGCTCGTATTCTCACACCCCACCCACTCATTGCTCCCGTACCCGCGCCACCGGTGGATTAAACACTTCAAACTTCAACTCTCTTTTCCGGCTCGGATTTCATTCTTTATAAAAACTTTATTATCCTATGCTACAAGTGTCCCCACACGAGATCCTCCCTATTTTTTTTTCTCTTTATATACGTAACATAATGGTAACGTTGTCGTACAAGCTGCTCGATAAAATACATTCTCGTTTATACCCCTTAAATTTTTACCGCAGTTTTACTACCGTCCGACTATTGTTATTATTTCCGGTAATTGATAGATCCGATTTATTCGATTTTTTTGAATAATATTGAAAATACAAAAATTCATTGATAGTCCCAATTAAGTGTCTCACGGTATTTTATCGTTTACCTGTTTACTTCCTCAGAATTAGTTAACAAGTGTTATTCTCAGATTTTGCATACGGCAAACGCTCGATCTGTTATTAAAAAAAAAATAAAAAAAATACAGTGTTCTCTATGCAGAATTGATAGTACTTTACTGAACGATACTTTTTGAACTCAGAATGCTGCGAAACAAAAACGAAATCTCAGTTTGCCAAAGAAACAATGTTTTTCTAATAGGGAGTAAAATTTGTAAATTCTAACAAAAATACGCAGGCAAATGATTTCTAATTCCCTTATCAATTTGGTTTCATCAATCATGAAATTTAATTATACGAAAAATGATACTTGAGTCGGAAAAGTATTATCGGCCGATTCTCAATTTGTATTTGCGAGAAAAGAGGCACTATCGCCAATCGAAAAAAAAAACACTGAAAAAATCTCGCGAAAAAAAAAAAAGTTGCGCCGAGAAGTAAGAAAAGGCCAAAAACCATGTTAACCCCATGGTCGGTGCTTCTCGCCGGCTGGACGTGAAGGGGATGAGGAAAAAAAAAAGAAAAAAAAAGAACTATCTTCGAAGAACAAGATCGATAGCCACCCTCGTCACCCGCCCACGAGTGCTTCGCGAGGAGAGAGTAAAAGAACGAAAGCGAGGCGAGAGAGTCTCGGCGCGGAGTCTTGTCGTTCCCGAAGCGCTTCTTCGTCGTCGTATTCTTCACCTACGTGTAACGCCAGTGAGCTTTCGAGAAAGAAAACGAAGTAAAAGGGAGCACAAGGTAGAGGAAAATGTGATGCTGAAAAGAGAACTTGAGAGGGGAGGGGATGGCAAAGAACGAGAATTTCTTGAACGAGAAAAGGTCGCAATGCGAAGATACGGAGACGACAGCGACGAGTATCGCGTTAGATAAGAAAGACGCAAATCATGCGTAATAGAATTTTATAACACAATCATAAAAAACTATACATTCTTTCACCGTAAGTAGTGCATAGATTTCCGTAGTTAAGACTATCGTGACAACAACTTTTTGAATTTTCACATTCCTATCAAATTCCCATCAAAACTTAAAACGCGGTATCGATTGCGTATAATACGCGTCATTATTTCCTCCAGAGGATTAATCGATCGACATGGCATGGAATATACATTTGAAATCGATTGCCACCCACAGGGAACAAGCAATACGCAAAAAATATATAAGAAATCCATAAACTTCGGTGTTTTCATATAATTACATATTAATCATTAAAATTGTTGTATATCTGGGGACATAAATATTTTCATCGATAAATTCTAAAATATATCGATAATATACGATATTCAACAAAAATATATTTGATATATCATAAATATATTTCGCGATATATTTTTTTCCATATCGATAAATAACAAAAAGTCGTAAAACTTGTGAAAACTGATAAGAAATGAAATCAGCGTATTTGTTCAAAATTACGATAAAACCGATTAACAAACACATACATCATTATTCGATGTGTCTGTGAGTTTTTTTTTCTCCCCCGTATCAAAAAATGTTTATTTCATTGATTCTCGAAAAACATCGCGCTTCGTTACTCCGAACGTCTAAGCGCGTTACATCGAACTTGATAGTCGAAGAAGCAAGCATCGTCGGTGAAGTAAAAGCAGCGAAAGAAAGAACGCAGATAGAATATAGTTGGAATGGGGGATCTCTGGATAGTAGTACAGCTCTGACGTACGTACGACGAGGGTAGAGTACGTAGAGGGTCTATATAGTGGATGCTATATATAAATATACGCAGTGGTGGTATCTTTCGTGTACCTACTCACTCGCGGAGAGCAATAGTACGTAGTTGGTAGTGGTTCGCTAGTATAGGAGAATAGCCCACGATAGTATTAGTAGTAGTGGAAGGGTCTCTCTGGAAATTTACCGGAGCGCGAGTTACGGGGAACTTGCCCGTGGCTCGTTGAGCGCGGCCCCCGTCGCGGCTTTCGTATCCCGCGAGCGTTCTCTCGGCACCGGCAACGACGTCGACGTCGTCGTCGTCGTCGTCGTCGGCTAAGAGCAAAGGGGCGCCAAGGGTTCGGATCGCTCGTCCGTGGGAGGGTGGTGGGCCCCGCGGGGTGTGCGACCGTGCCGATGGGTTGGGGGCGAACCATCGCGTTACGAGAAGCAGCAGAAGCAGCAGAAGCAGCAGCAGCAGCAGCAGGCCGGTTGGACGCCAACGAGGGTGCGAGAACGTGGGGGAGTGAGTGAGAGAATGAGCAAATGGACGAGCGGACGAACGGACGCGAGTAGTGGAGAGGGTGAAACGAACTACGACGACGTGGACGAGAACGAACAAAGTCGGCAAGAGTAGAAGTGAGAGCAAGAGAGAGATGATAAATATAGAGGTCGTTCGTAGAAGGAGTTCGCGAGCGCGCAGCAGTACCGTTGGGTGGCTGAGGTACACACAGAGGGCTGTAGGCAATGGGGGGGAGGGGGTGGAGGAGTGTAGAATAGAAGAGGAAAGAGGTAGTGAGCGTTGCCGACGTTGGACGAGAAGAAGCAAGAGCACACGGGTGGGTAGGTAGTGTGCTGCGGAATAGAGAAGAGGATGAGGAAAGCAAGCAAGCAAGCAGAGGCAGGCTAGTACGGCAAAAGGTGCCAGCGGGTCGGCGAGGGACGTCGAAGCTCTAGGTACTACAACTACTACCAACACATATATATAGGCGAACGAAGCCCGAGGTAACGCGAACGCGAACGCGAACGACGCGGTCGAAAAGGGGATTGCATGTGTTGCGAATGGGTAGGAGAGAGACGAGGGTATATATATATATAGAGAGACATACACATACAGTAAGAGAATACGCGACGTTGGCCATAGAGAGAAGAGAGAAGAGAGAGCCCATGCTCGCTCGCTGGATGGTTGCCCTAGCGAACGCGAAAAGCCCGGTATACCGAAGTGAGATAGACGCGAGAGACGTGAAAGTGTTGGTAGTAGTGTGCGGAGGGTCCGTGTATTCCGCAGTAAACGGGCAGGCCTGGCTCGTCGACGACGGACCCTCGCATGGCCTGCAGCTGTCTCCTAACCCTCCCTCCGCTCTCTCGTCGCGCACCCCTCGGCCTCCTTCTCGCCACGTTCGGTATACTCACCCCAGCATGGCTCTCGCAGCAGCAGCAGCAGCAGCTCACGAACCTCGCGGACCTCTACTCTCCTCTATAGCTGACGGTGTACAAGAGACCCAAGAGAGAGCGAGAGAAAGCAGTGCACGATGTGCTTGTGCGCCTTGTCGAGAGAAACCATCGAGGAAGGGAGACGAGACGAGGCTAAAACGAACGGTTCTCGCGGGCTGTTCGCTCTTATCCGTTTGTCTCCTTCCTGCATCAGCAAATTCGTATGGTTCTATCCAACCCTCTCCGGGTTTCTCCACGCGGAGTTTCTCTCCATCTAACGCGAACGGTGAAACCCTCACCCTCCGCAATGGCTCTTCATCCTGCCACCCCGTTTCTGCCCACCCAACCTCTAGCGCGCGGCCTCAACTGTGGGCTCTCTCTCCGCGCTGGTCTACCTACCTATACCACCCGTTTCTACTTCACCATCCCTCCCTCCCTCACCCGGACCCCTCTTCATCCGTTCGTCGTCCTCTACCGTGCTAGCAGCTCCTATGTAATGTACTAGGTACCGACCGACCGGAGAGAAACTCACCCCAGTGTAAATACATAGCTGCAGACGCGGCGACCGAGCGACCGACCGCGCGCTCCAGCAGCACCAGCAAGCAGCATCCCAACCACCAGAGGTAGAAGTAGAGAGGAAGCGGTGGTATAGAGAAGGCCAGAGGCAGAAGCAGAAGCAGCAGAAGCAACGGCTGGCGTTACCGTTGCCGCCACCGACGTTGCTCCAACCCCCTCAGGGCCACCCACCCACCTCCGAGTTAACTCGCGATGGAGAAACCCGGGATAGGTATCCCCTGTGCGAGAGAACTTGGCTATACGTTCTATGAAGCTCTCCTACTGGATATAACCCTACGGAGCGAAGTACACTTCGTTGTATATATCACATGCATATATATATATATGTATATATGTATATATATATATTGTACATAGTCGTTTTACAGTAGGTGAAGATATAGCCTTTAGAGAGAGAGAGAGAGTTGGTTAGAGGGGTTTTGGTATAGGTTTAGGCGAGTTGCTGATGGTATTCCGGTTTACATGTACCTGCGATAGGGAGTAGTTACGAAGATCGCGCGGAGGAGGCAATAAGTATGAGGATAGATAGGACGGTAGATGGATAGATATAGAGGATAAGAGTGTCGGAGTTAGTATCGTGGGAATAATGTTGTATGATGCAGGTAAAGGGTTACCGGTAACGAGGGTTCCGGAGATGGATACACAACGAAATTGTCGATGAAAGAAGAAATGGGAGATTTGAATTTTAATAAGTTGTTCGGGTATATCGGTGGGCGTTCGGACGACTCTTTTCTTTTTTTTTGAAGTACTTGTATTTCAATCTCTTTTCTTCTCGACTGCTTCGCGTGATAAGAGAGCGCGGGTACTCGAATACTGGGAAGATGTTTTTTGCGTACTCTTTGATAAGATCCCGGAATACTGGAAACGCGTGGGTAGCACCAGCTGCTATCGTAGAGAAGTAAATTGCAACAAGAGTCGCGTGGGTCGGCGTATTCTGTTCTACGGAAATTTGAATACCCATTCCTACCTTTTTCGTTCTATCTCGTCGTCTCATCTCTTCACCGGTGCGGAGGATCGCGGAAAGGATCGAACGATTAAATACGATCCGCGGAGGATTGGAGTAGTCGCTCCCTATCATGTCTTATTTATGATTCTAATAACAGGGTCGGTATACACGCCTCGAGCACAGTTCGTTATTTTTTATAAACACTTATCGAGTTTGAAAATCAACCGGAAGTTAACAGTTGAAGCTCTTTGTTGGATCTCGTCGATGACTCCGCGGGGTTTCGATGGCGGGAATCGAGTGAGTTTGCTTGTTATCCGTAATCGCCCACTTTAGCACTATTTTTTTTTTTTTTTTATTAAAAAAAAATTTCCGCGGAAATAGTTCGAATTTTTTTTTTTTAAATCAATAAAATCGGCGGTAAATTTGAGAAGTTTATGAGTGCGCGAAATGTTGAAAGGAAAAAAATCAGTATTTCGATAAGATATTTACTGAAGTTGGTGGATAAATCATTCTAACTATCGTTAACGATGGGATTTATAATTTATTAGTGAACGAGAGGGTTAAGGCGAATTATGGATTCACAACAATTTGTCAACTATGATTGATAGACGGCATGATAATACAGTTAATGACAATGCGCTATAAGCGAAGAAGGCGAAAGAATGGAGAGGAGAAAGATATGTATCACCCTCGTTTCGTCGATTTATAAAACGTCGAGCTCTCTCTCGGGTAGTCGGCCGCGAATCGCCCACCGGAAAAGCCAGTAAAGCGACAAGTTGAAACTCCGATAGAAAGAGCCGAGGGACCCAACACTCCCCCTCTTCGATATAGTATATCGTATACTGCGGTGCAGTAGAAACTTTGCTAATTCATATAGAGGGGGTCGCAACAACCCCGACCCCGTGTATCATTTTATATTGAATCTGGTAGGCGGCTTAAATGCTCAACGGACGTAACCACCCCTCAAATAACCGCGTAAACACTTTACACATATTTTAAAATCGAAAACTAAGTGACTAAAGAATTTGTCTATTGAGAGATCGGAACATCGAGGGGTAACGGCAAAACTTTTTGGACCATCGAAATTTCTGTTTAATTAATTATCCCCTTAATTACGATAAATTAAAGTGGCAACAATAGAATCAGCGAAACATTGTAAAAAATGACTGCACAATCATCAAATCATGAAATCAAATTTTGAGGTTACATTCCGCAGTCACAGTAATCACACGTGTATCCCATCCGCGACCCATTAATTTTTTTCCAATCAACCAAAAAACTCCCTAATAACTCTTTCACCGTCTATCGATAAAACGCAAAACGACCGACACTTCGTCCATTTATTTTATTCCATTTACTCGTATAACTCACCGTCCGCGATATAAAAATACATACCACAACTTTTTATTTATCTTGTGCTCTTTACGGGAAGTTGTAAAGGCGCAACAGCATCGATTAACTTACAACCCTCGATATGTTTCCAGCAGTCTTTTCATTCATCCATTTCCCCGTCGGTTTCGACATCGACACTTCCCGTATCCAACCACAAAGCTCCAATTTCGACGCGTCACTACGCAACAAATCGATCCCCCAATCATTAGCAAAAAATTTGACAAATCATACAATAACCCTATTATTTGCGATGAAGAGATACACAGCGTTATTACTAAATCATCTAAATCCAATAGTTTCCTAAATCCAAAGTTATCTACGACTCGGCGAAAACCTTTGAAAATTTCTAATCAAAGGCCCTTTTTCAACTCTATCTCGTCTATATCGGTCCTTTCGTCATTTCCTCTATGCAAATACGCTTATACAGTGGATATAGCCTCGTTGTAAGTACAGTAAACTTTTACATACATACCGTACATACTATACACGGCTACCACCACGACTCCCTCGTCTATGTGCATCGTTCTCGGATCTGCCCCTCCCCTCCCCCCTCCGGTTCGGTTCTCTACCCCGATTTTCCCCCCTTATCCGACCGTTCGCGCTCACGTCGATCGCACGTTATTGGAACTGCCTCGACGCGGCAAAGTAGCCGCGCGATTTCAGTCTCGTCGTGCACGGCGGGTGGCTCCCGAAAGTCCTGGCTATCGTTCGAGGGATTCGAAGGGGGATGGGGGGGTTGGAAAGGGAGGATGAAAACGAAGGGTGAGAGACGCGGAGGAGTGATGAGGGACCTCGAACGCGTTCGTAGGGTGGCGCGGAGAAGCAAGGGGAGGGGGGGAGGGGGGAGAGATGAAATCCACCCCCGCGGCGACTTTTCTACGTCGTTGCTGGACGCTGCAGGGAGCGCGAGCGATAGAACGATAGAATGAAATAAGAAGAACAGAGACGGGTAGAAATGGGAGAACGCGACGACTCACCCCACGTCGTCCTTCGCTTCCTCTCGCGCATCGAGAGTATAGCGTTACAGGAACAAGGCGAAAGCGACTCTCTAACACACATATACATCAATGTATATATATATCTATATATATAGATACACCGATAGAGGGCTAACCGGCGGTAGGGTTTGCTGATCGATAGTTGAAAATAAAAGTAACGAGATACGCCGCTTTTAGACGATCTCGCGGACTCTCCTCCAGCAGGTCGCATCGGTAGTAATACTACGAAAATAGGATACACGTTACATCGGGGATACTCCGCAACTCTATATACCTATCCCTGTATCACCCTTATCGACTTTATATCGGTTCAATCGCGCAGAACTCACTTTTTTTCCAACGATCATCTCTGACGATCACATGTGTTATAAATCCGTCGACGACTTGTTTTATTTTTCAATCGTACAGAAATAACAGGGGTCGTGTCCTATATATTTTTATTTAATTGCCGTCGCTGGGAATCTCACTAACGAAGATGAGACCCTTTTTAAGCGTCAAAATGCCGGGATTTTTCGTCGATAAGAAACAATTTTGATTAAAAAAAAAAAAAAAATCGCTCTCTCGCGGTAACATCGAGAGAGTTGCAGTCTAATTTAACGACATTATGATACTCGTTCAACGGTGAGTGTAACACGGAACTCGTATGGAAATACTTGCTTTAACGACGCAAACTATTTTTAATTTGGAATTTGAAAAGCCACTAACTAAAGAACTTCGGACACTCTGCAATCTGCATTGTCGTCGACCGTTTTGTCATAATTGAAGACAATTTTGGAATTCGTTGAGATCGAAAAAAAAAAAAAATGCTATTCATCGAAACGTCTGCATCGCGATTTATTCGTCCAAATTGAATCAACTCGAGTCACCGAACCCATACTATATCCGTACGTTATTAAGTCGAAAAATCTTCAACGAATGAAAAAAAAAAAAAAAAAAAAATTCTTGAAATAAGCACATTATTCTAAAAATACTTATGTCATATTTCCCTCGAGTATTCGTTTATTCTTGGTTCGAATTTTAATCGTCTATATGCGGCGAACTCTGTTTCCACGTTCGGAGTAAATTTGATTCTTTTTTTTTAATTTTTTTTTTGGCGATCTCAAGCGACTCGCCGTTTGAGATTCTAAAAGTAACCGAGAAATAATTGACGCTTTCTGTGATGATAATAATGTAACGGGTTTGAGATTTTACAACGTCGCGTTCGGGGATGTCGCCGAAAAGGAAAAAGCGGGATGAGAATAAGGTGAAACGCTGTTGTTGGCGTATGCAGGCGTGGCGCGACGATGTGCCACGTTCCGCGCGGGGCGATAATTTTTTTTCCCGTTCGCAACGGGCGGTCTTCAGAAAGGCCGTGTGGCGCGATATTCCTCGTGACGTGGCCTCACCGAACTCTCTTTCTCTCCCTCTCCCCCACTCTCTTTCCCCCCCCGTTTACTATTGCCTTCGCTATTGCTGTGTCTCTGGTCCGTCCGAAACGACGAAACGAGGGTCGGTACTGCGACCCGCGCTCGTTTAGCGAAGAGAGAAACCCGCGCGTTACACGCCGATCGTTTGCTTTTTCCCCGTTAGTGCGACAGAGTGGGCAACGGCGGTGAGAAAGACGGAAAATCTAAATGTATAGAGGACAGCGGTAAGGGGTGGAGAAGGGGCGAACTAGCGAGCCCGGGGTCTCACCCTCGCGTGGCGAGAACGACGCTGCTTCTCGCGGGGGGCTTCGGCTTCCGTACCTGAATCCATGAGGCGATTCGCGTTGGCAGTAGGCTTTTGCTATACACTACAACTACGCCGGTTGTATATCTTTTCCAGGGGCTATAGAAGGCGAGAGAACGCGCGGACTCGCAGGGTCTGAACCGTGAACGCGGGTTAGGGAAGGGAAGGGAGGGAAACGAGCGGGGAAACGGCGAGGGTGGCTGACGAAGGAAACGCGTTCTGGCGCTCTCTTCGCAACTGCTATATTCGTCGTAGATGCATACAGCTTTGACCGGCTTTCTAGGTATAGGCGAGGGCCGACCTTGTACCCGCGGCCTCATCCTAATCTGGCAATATGTCTGCGACGCTCTCCTTTCGGCTCTTCGACGTTTCACGAATACACTTAACCGTCGCGTTTTCAAAGACTATCTTTCTCGGTCTTTTACAAGTTTCTTACTCACGCAACTTTACCTATCCCCTTCCTACCCTCGATATCTCCCGCGCAACCGTTTATTGTAACCTCACTTTTGCTTTCGTGTTCGCGGACTTTACGGCCGCAATGTTAAATTGCGCATTTCGTCCAAACAGCACATTCATAACGTGTATCTTGCGAATGTCTTGTTTTTTATGATCAACAAAAGAATCCCGCGATGTACCCGAATTTATAACGAAACGCGAAAGCGTCGCGATATTAAGTACCTAAAAAAGTTTTTTTTTTAACATGGCGTTCACTTAAAAAAGATTATTGGTTGGGACTACTTTTTCAAAAAAAAAAAATGGTTTCATCCACTAACTCTCAGTTTTCGCAATTAATCATTTTAATTAATCGCAATTAATCACCCGAACTGTTTGAAAAATGGAAAAAAAATGTGAAAAATTTGTATTTTTTTAAATGGCCGTTTATAGTCTCATTTAAAATCGTTTACTTTATTAATTTTTACTATATCCATATTTCGCCATGACAAACGCTTTGCTTACATTTTGAAGTTGCGATGTTAGAATACAATTAAACTTAAAAATATAGATTTTTCGATATTTTTATTATCGATTTGTTATCGATTAAGATTGATAAATTCATTCTTTTTTGTTTATACGATTAAAAAAAATGTAGAACCGTTTTCCAATCTTTGATTATTAGTAAAGGACATTATTAGAACGCAATGTACGCTATAGTTGCCGCTTGTAATGTGAATTTAATTACATTCTAAATTACCATACAGATGCTAAGTAAATCAATTTTCTTTAATCCGTTCAATTACGACGGCAAAGTTTAATATTCATTTACGTCGCGTTACCGTACGTGAATTAACATCGATAAATTTTGTATCCAATGTGTACGGAACGACGACGGCACGAAAGTCTTGTGTGCAAAACGCGCGAAACGATTATAGTACCGAACCGAAGACTTTCGGGAGTTTTGCATTAGTTACGCACCAATGACATGCAACGCGATTTTACCCGCTGCGCTGCCGCCTATAGACGGGAACATTTTTCCGGTGACAATCGAGCGCCCGCGCGAGAATTCAGCCGCGTCGTCGAGGCATCGTGGGTCGCGTCACCGTTGCCTTTGCAGTCGTCGCGTTTGAATTTTCAAGTATCCCAGCAGGCGGTCCCTGACGCGCATTACCGCGTCGGTTTAGAGCCGCGGAGCCTGTCGGGGTATAACTACGATGGGCTCACGGGGGTTGGAATAACGGGAAGCCGATGAGTCAAATCCCCTCGCAACTAATACTTCTCACACATACATACAAATCGTCTATAATCGCGTAGTTACGCTTACATGCGCCGAAGATATTCGTTCGAATGCAATTTTATTATTAAAATTTTAGGGTTATATACTTCGAAATGGATGCGTAGACAATGATATTTTTGTTGTATTTAAAAATTTATTTGCCATTTCAAATAACGATTACGATAACGGCGCATCATGCGAATCAAGAAGATACTTTACGAAATTTTAAATACATTATATATTTTATGTTTATGAAAAATAGCGAATTATAAAATTATTATTAATTAATAAAAACATTTTCCACTGCCGTAATCCAAGTTCTGTGATAGAAATTCGTACAGAATTCGTAACATGACCATTGGACAAAACCCGTCCGGATTTTGCAGTCGATGCGTCCTGCATATACTGTGCAGTATACTGTGACACTGAAGTTCGCAACCGCTCTACCCGCATCTCCGAAGCTCTTCGCAGAGAGAAAAAAAGAAACAAAAAAAATTGTGTGACCGAAAAAAAAAAAAAAAAAAAAAAAAAATCGCTAGAGACGAGCGAAGAGAGGAACGCTGATGGCGCGAGAAATTCGAGATCTCCCGGTGATGCCGCGCGCGGCAGGGAGAACCTTCGTGGAACGCGAATAATGGAGACGAAGGGAACAGATAGTCCAGTAAATTCGATGGCGAATGAAAATCGTCGGAAATACAGACCGCGATAAATGGGTTCTTACTGTTTATTTCTTCGTCATATTTATCGTTGTTGTTTTTAATCGTACAATTCGATGTCGCGCGGTGATGGATAGTTAATCCTTTTTGAATACCCTTAACCTTGCGTATGCGTATTTCGAGAGCCTTACGAAAGTCTTGCGAGTGAACAGAACAACCGACAATTAGAGTTTCTAATAATATATCGAAATATCTATGTCTCCGTATTTATGAAAGGAGACGAAGTCCCATTCAATTATTTTCGTAATGAGAGAACCCCTGTTGACGGGTGGACGACATTAACGGACATCTTCTTCACCATTATTCTAATCGCTTGGATTTTGAATGAGTCGTTACGACGTAACATTTTGTGCGTTTCAATGTATACGTTACAAAGTTGCGGACATACAGTACACGTGTACTTGAGAATATTACGCGTGACATAACCAAATTTTTATTTGTAATCCATCAATTCTGTAAATTAGCGATACATTCATTTTTTTTTCCACTATTTTTTTATTTTTATTTACTCAGCTAATCGAAACAACTTGAAACAATGAAGTAAATAATAGATCGATAAGAGTTGTCTACTCGAAACGGTGGACGCGCGCGCGCGTGTGTTTTCTGGATTTACGGTGACTTCCGGTTGTGCCGGAAGCGTTAGACATCCTGCAACGTTCACTCGGCGTCTGTAAAGGCTACTTTATCGAGATATCCGGTCGGTTTTCGATCCCTTTTGGTCTCAAAGAACCGGCGGTGTTTCGCGATAATGTTCCGGGGACTCGCACACCGCCGGCAGAAATTTGAACCCCTAGAAAACCTATTAAACTTCTAACTGTTTATATCGATTATACACTGAAAAAAGAGTTCATTTGTAGCGAACAAATTAATAGTTAAATATGGCGAAATAAATATTTAGTTATTGTTACCGAATCTCAGTTGCGACAAATAAATTTTGTTAACAATAATTTAATACTTATTTCGCTATATACAACAATACATTTTTTCACTTATAAATAAAAAAAAATAAAAAATGTTCAAGTTAATTAATCATAATTTTGATTAACTCCGTTCAATATTCACGATTTTCATAATTTATTTATACGAATCTCAGAGGCGAAATATTAAATTGATTATTCAATGAAATGGAAAAGCCGCAGATGTGACGAAGGATTAAGGGGCCGTAATAACACGACATTTCGAAAATATTGCCAATATAGCGTTAAACAGGAGTGGAGGCAAATTATCGAAGCGGTATATCCGTACCTGAAATTTTTATTTTTGCATCCCTTCCGGAGTGTCGCCCTCCCCCCCTCCCCCCCTCCCGAACGGTTCGTCGATGAACTCATCAACTTCTTCAGCTCCTTTCATGTTTCCGCAATAACAACAAAACTAAAACAACTTGTACCGTCCTGCGGAGACCTGCAAAAGGTTCGAGAGTTCCCCGGACATCCCTCCCGCTCCCCATTTTTCTTTTAAATACTATAGCATCACCGTATCCCTATTGTCTCTTAGAATTGAAATTCTGCCATCAATATTTCGCGCTATTCTCTCGCGAACAAAAGAAAGCAAAATTCGAACCTTAATGCAACATCTGATAAGAGTAACTGCGATTTAATTAACAATGAAACATATGTATTGTCATTGGCATTTTAAGAAACGCGAGACGATGATTGACAAATAGATTCGGATAGCAAATTAGAGAGACCACAGCTCAGTTCGCTCAGAAGAATACGTAGAACTTGTTTTTTTTTTTTTTCGTTCTATCCTTCGCGAAGAGAGAACTAATTCGATAAAAATAGGTGAAAAAGAGGAATGGCATTAGAAAAGGACACGGTGCGAAACAATCGTTCTCGGGTTCTCAGGGTCGTTTTTTTTCAGTTTCTTTCTCATTTTTTTTTTTTTTTTTTTTTTTTTCATCGAGGGTCTCGAATAAATCGGGAATCCACAGAGGCGAGGTAACCCGCTGTGTAGCAGGGGGTTAACGAAAACTCTTGCGCTAGTTATATATACTGCCCCGAGGATGTTCAAACGATGATCCCGGTTAGCGTTGGTGTGCGCACGCAGAAAAAAAAGAGAGCGAGAGCCGAACGCGCGTCAGAGATCGTCACGCACGTACGCCCATCTCGAGACCTTCGCGTCACCCTCTTTCCCTTTTCCCGCTCACGTTCCTCCTGCCCTCTCGTCTCCCCTACAGGATAACCCATAGGATAACCTGCAATCCCGCAATTCGTGCGCCAGAAACTTCTAGTTAGTAAACCCTGTTTACTCTCTCGTAGCTTTTCCCCGCGTTGACGATTAGTTCCTTCGAGTCATTTAGAATTCCTCGAGCCTCCCGCGGTGCTCGGGTCGTTTTCGATCCATAGAACTCTCCTTCGAATACAATTACCCGATGGATAATCGTCAAACAAACATTTCTTTTTGGTTAAATATTTACACTCAAGAAAAAAAAAAATTCTGAGTCACGATACATTTTTTTTTTTTCGCGAAATATTAATTAACACGAAATATAATTTCGCGTGCCATTTTTTTGCGTCGATTGATATTGAAAATTCACTTACAGACTTAGGATCGAAATAAATTTTTATCTATCAATACCACGATTTTCAACATCGCGCATCGGTCCGCCAGATCCGAGCTGTTTGAGGAAAATCTTGAATTTTTCAAAATTTTGCTTTGCGGTTTTTTTTGTTGTTTTTTTTTAATGCGATTTTTATAATCTTTACTATATCGATATAATTCCGGAACAGATGTTTTCCTTACGTCCTGCATTTCGATTTCACTGCACTTACGCTAAAGAATATTGATTTTTGCACACAGTTTCGTAATGATAAACTCATCGGGTCTCGCGGATCCATATGTAACTTCACAGAGGTGCAAACAAATATGTGTAGTCTTGTAGGGTTAAACACCGGAATTACGAGAACGTAAAAGCTGTTCTCATATTGTAACCCTTATTCAATGATTTCCCTTTTGGCAGCTTCTCCTATGGTTTCCCTCGCTTGTCCCGGCAATGCAGCAAAAGACCGATGTTTCCGGATTCGAATTTCACGATTCCATTGCTACTCTCCGCTTATTTTTTTTTTTTTTTTTTTTTTTTTTTTTCGTTCCCTTACTTAGGTATACGCGAGCCGCGAGGTATACGGTCGTCCGCAGTTACGCCCTCAGGCCAACCGGAGAAATTTTCCACGATCTCGATTTTCTCGCGGCTCCGTTCACGTAGCTATATACCTGCGCGGCAAACAGAGAGAAAAGGGACCGAGAGTACGGCTGCAGATACAGAAAACCCAACGAAGCGCTTTCTCCGCGTGTTCGTAGCTCCGCAACGCAAAACTCGCTGGTTCGCGCTAAAATCGATCCCTCTCGCTCGTTTCTCATACTTAACCCTCCCTGCCGGTTGGCCCTTTTGCGTCGTCGACCCTTATTCTCACTTCCTCTCCACCCCTTATTTTCCGCGCGGCTCAGACCTCCGCGCAGTAGAGCCAACGAGTTGGTCTACGATTTCCATCGTTCCACGCGTATCGTTCTTATTTTCATCTCAAACAAAATCCATCGCAGAACCAACGAACTATAATAAATATAGGTACGCAGCGTTCTTTCCACGTCCGATAAATCGAAAGTGTCGCAAAGTCCGTAAACGATTATTAAAAAAAAAAAAAAAAAAAAAAAAAAAAAATAGGTAAAACGAAACATTGTTAGCGAGAAATTCATTTTTGCCAAGTAATAGCCTCGAGGAGTCGAGCTCTTTGGTAATTGGCAAATCGTTGATGCCGACAAGCTTTAGTAAACACAAGGGTGCTGTTGCAAAACTACCGGAAGTGGAATGGATGAAGAGGGTTGGTCTGGTAGGGAAGGCGAAATGCGTTGGGAAAATTTGCCAGCGTAACTGCAGGTGCTTAACGCTCTCGGGGTCTAAAAAAGTTGGGGGTTTCCTCCCCCCAGCGGTATCGTTATACAGAAACATCAACCGGTACGAGAAGTAGAGTAGTGGCAGCAGTGGCAGTTCGATCGCGAAACAAAAAGCGTGGCGTGCACCCTCCCACGCGATACTTCCGAACACACAGAGAAAAGGATAGAGCGAGCCAACGAGGTATGTGGAGAGAGTGAGGGAGTTCCGTCAATTATCCGAGATTATGAGAAAGTCCTGCAATATAAACTTTTTCCGTTGCTCGTCCGACCACCGCCGGGCAAACAGGTACTTTGCCTTCAAACTATATATACAGATATCTACCTATATACGTGTACTACAACCTAAAGTACCCACGGTATAGATGTATATAGCTGTTAGTAGGTGGAGGAGTTTGGGATATATAGAGAGAGGAGTATCGATCGCCTGCTTCGTCCAGTGCAAAGGTACACGACGATATATATATATATATATATATATCTACATGCAAGTACCTCAGTATCGTCCAGATGTTCATTGAGTCTCGAACTTCAGCGTTACTTACGAAAAAAAAAGAAGATCGAATGATATAGAATGACTTCGACCCTCTTTTTTGGCATAAAATTCGAACCAAACGATCGTGAAGATTGACCTTTCAACCGCGACGCCAGCTACTTTTTCGCTCGGATTTATCACGTACGGGTCTAAAAAAAAAACCAAATTTTTGGCATTTGCTCGTCTTTTTAAGTCGATTCATAACGATATTTATCGATATCTCGAAAAATCGAAGAAATTTGTCGATTTACTCGCGTGCCGATTGGCTGCAAGAATCCGCGAAGTAATTCGACTGTTTAACTCAACCGAACATTCAATTGACGCATAAATGAGAACGCAAAGAGAGTACAACGATTTTCTCGTAAATTAAGATAAATGAAAGACGAATTAAGTCTGCAGATGGTAAGAGTGTCAAATCGACTTTTTGTCCTATCAATCGTTTGAAACAACGGAAAAAAAAATGTACCGGTTTCACCCTCGTTGCTCAACGATGTTTCCACGTATACGCAGCGCTGTTTACCTACAGCTACACAATACACGGTGTGTATAGGTATACGGGGTGTAAATATATAAGCGCAGCAGCCGCAGCCGTAGAAACACACAGGACGAGAGAGGTACCGTTATGCGAGAGTCTCGTCGCACTACAATGGATCTCGCGAGTCCTCCACCCATTCCTCACTCTCTCTCTCTCTCTCTCTCTTTCTCTCGTTTGTTCCTATTCTCTTCCGTTGCTCTGCAATCATTTTGCGCACTTTCTCTCTTCCTCTTTCTCGCCTTCTTGCCTGAGCGACTGTTGGGCTGTTCCCGTCTCTGAGTGGGCGAATAGGAGTGATTCTTCTGGCCGTTGTAGAACGGCAGTATTGTGAGCGTTCCGTATTACTATACAGTATATATAGCATAGAGTTGGGTGCTCTCGACGAAGCCGACCATGTCGGACGGTCGAACCGTCCAACTCCGTCGAGGTTCCTTTAATTAGCTGGGGATTTCGTAAACGTTCCTTCTCTCTTTCCTTCCTTCCTTCTTCCCTTATTGTTCTCCTTCTTCCATAATGGTCGCGAACGACCGGAGTCGATGAACGAAAATTTGCCGCGAAACACCGGCAACCTGGAAGACCCACCGTCGAGTTCTCTTCCATGAAGATATTATTACTCGTGAGAATCCATACGTAAGCGAAATGTAATAAATACGAAATTTGATAAAAATTAAAAACCGCAATTGCTGTCAGAAATATATATTTCTCACTTTTTCAATACTATCGATACGCTAAAATGTAAAAAAAAAAAAAAAAAATGAAAAATTTTTGACGGAAGATTTTAGTTAATTTTGTAGGTCAATACATTAATCGTGGAAAGTGATTTTATCTTTCATGAATTTTACACAACTTTTCGTCAATTAATCTCCAATTCGATAGCATAAATTTGCGAACTATGCGGCATCGTCAAAGTTGATGACCGCAGAACGGTATCGATAGATGTAACGTATCGATAGTTATTCAAGCTGCTAATTGATCATCGATAATTTCCATTTTCTCGAACGAACTCGAATATACGTAACACGAAGAAAATGGAAGTGTTTCATATTCACACCGTGGCTTCTGCACACATACATATACATATATGTATATACATTCGTTGTATATGGTCTCTCGGTATATACGGTAAATGTACTATACCGTTGGTCCCTAGAAAGCGCAAGAGGGTGAGGTAAAGGGAGGAAACTAGTAGAGTAGAGAGCAGTATAGCGAGAGAGCCGCGATGGAAGGACGTTGCGCGGCGTTGGGACTCGGCGATGAGGCTCGTTGGGTGGGTTGGTGGTCCGGAGGGTGAAACGGCGAGATGGCCAAAGGGGAGGGAAAGGGGGCAAGTTAGACGCAGCAGTAACGGCGGAAGCAGTAGAGAAGCAGCAACGCCAGCAGCGCAGTACGAGGCGGGGGGTTGCGGGGGGTTGCGGAGGGTGAGAGGTAAAAGCGCGATAGTACGCGTGGGACCAAAGGGGAGTGCGAGCGAGCTGACTAAAGTGGGTGGAATGGGGTTGGTGAGTTAGGTCGCGAAGGGACGCGCGGCCGGCTAAATAACGGTCTGCCCTATCTTCGTCCTCGCAAACTCACCCTCTCCTTCTCGTTGCCGAGAGGTCTCTCTCTCTCGTTGCTGCTACCAAACCGTCCCCCACACCCTATTGCTGGGACTCGCTCTTCCTCACAGCGCCAATGCCGCTCGCGCTCATTCCACCCTCAAACGCCCATCTCCTCACGATCCCTTTGCCCAGCCGCGCAACTCTCCGTCCTACACTCACACCACCGTTCATCCACCGTTACTCTCCTTCCTAATCCCCCCCAACCCCCCCTCCTCCCCTACAACCACCGCGACGCCCGAGCGCTCACGGCCTCGCGAGGTGGCGTCGACCGAACGAACGCGCGAGGGAGAATCGCCGTCTGCGTTTCTACGCCACCCTCGCGTTTTCGTGCTTCTATATATACACACACACATATATATACATATATATATGTTATGTACATATACCTGCCGGGTACGTAAGTAACGCTGAGAATGGCGGATAGTGGTCCTCCGCCTTTTGCGTATAAATATGCGCTCTCATCGTTGGTCGTTTGCTAGCCGTTTTCGTTTGCGATCTCATCTATGCGAAATTAAATCCCTTCAACTTGGCAGATATTTTTCTGCCTGTTTAACAAAACTTTTGTTTTTTTTTTAGAAAATCGAAGTTACAGTAAAAGTTGTGCAATTATTCTTTTGGATCGAAACAAGTGTCAGGTTTCGAGTACTTCTTTGAACTAAAGAAAAAATGTTGGTGTACTATATTTCGGAAAAAATGCTTTGAAACTGTTAAGTACACATGTCGATGTATCTCACAAAAATGCTTTTCGGATTCTTTAGTTTCCTATAACATCGATACAAAAAAGTGAAACGTCGGAAAAAAAATAGAATTCTTCATTTGTTCTGAACTTTTTGATGCCGATAGCGATAGATGCGAAATAGTATAGCACTTTCGACATAGTGACACGTTTATTTGCGAAATTTCTCAAATTCAAGTATTTAGCTCTCGTGCTTTTGATAATGAAGATCCTGTACGACCTGAAATCGCAATAGTTTGTCGACATTTTCTATAGAAAGTGTCTCTTTCGAGAGGTTGCAAGCGAAGGGTTGTTTTTCATGAGTCTCGCGCATCGGGATAAAGGAAGTTATGCGAAACTCTGTAGGATCGTTAGTTCGGCAGGAGGTAGTAAGCGAGAGAACGAGAAACATGGGAACCGTCGACTACTAAGTCCCGGGCTTTAACAGTCCGGCCACGAAACACACGTACGTACAAACTCTCCGGACTGATCCAACTATCTCGGTGAGTCACGCGCAGAGAGAGCCTCCAATCCGCCTCCCGCCCTCCCTCCCTCTCGTTCTCTCTTTCGCTCTCTCTAACTCTGATGTTCTATCTACCTATTTCGTTCTTCGTCTCTGTTGAATTGCAACGCTACCACACCGTTCCATCTTTGTCTGTTTTACCGACCGCTGACCCATAAATGCGGTCGAGCGACTTTGCAGCAGTAGTCTGCGCGCCGCTCGTATTACGGAAGCGAACTTTTCAAGTTCCCGCGACACTGACCCACTTTGTGAGCGCCTCCCTGATACTACTCTCTTCCTCCCATTCCTCTCCCCCTCCTCTCAACCCCTAACCCACAGTGCCACAGTAGTTACGTACCCGGAGAGCGCGCTGGGAAGGCTACGTATGAATGCCCGCCATGAAAACGCTCTCACTTTCCTCAGCGACGTTATACTACGTTATATGTCTCTCCTACCCGCGCGCGGCTTCCCCCTCCGGAGCATTGGACTCTCGCGGGCTCTTTTCCGCAATTCTTTCTGCGTCTCCACTCTCCCTCTCTTCTCGTACTTTCGTAACCTCTCCTTGACTTCCATACCACCACCCTGCGCCATCAATTTCTTATGACATCGTTCGATCCAAAACTCCACCGGGCTTTCAATCCGGAGGGGTTGGAAAATTTACACAAAAAATGAACTTTACCTGCACGTTGAGGAACGGTGTTATAAATGCTTCGCAGGGCGGTTTTGGTACATTGACACAGATATGCGAAGTCAAGGCACTTGGAAAAGATTGATCGTTAATAAGAAAAAAAGTTTTTATCGCCGGTGATTTTCTCGTGTTTTGCGAGATGTTTTTTCGAACTGTTTTGCGGAATCGTCCGTAACAATGAGCGAACGCGCGCACTATTCCGATTACCTTGAGAATTTTTAAAGCGGAACTACCGGTAATTCAAAAAAAAAAATCCGAAAACTGCAACGTTTTATTTTCATGTTTTAAACACAAGGAATCGATCGCAAATTTCGTGAAAATAAATTGGGTCCACTTAATATGGTTTCGCGAGGGTATGCGACCGTTTGATTTCGCACCGTTAATTGGCTTTTCGAGGGCGAAATGAAGATGAGTAACGTTCAGTCGAGTGTCAAATTGACATTTGATTTGATTACAAGCGTCGCAGCGTAAAATCGGGGTGAGTTATCGAAAGGGGGAAACCGCTAGGCGATTAACAGATTTCGCGGCGATACGCTCGGACGTTTATCGAAGCTTTGTCGGCACGAAATCAAAAAAAAAAAAAAAAAAAACGAAAAAAACGCGGATCGAAAATTCGGACGATTTCGATTTTCAAAAAAAATGAAAAAAAAAAAGTGTTCATCGATAAATTTTATCAATTTTAAAGGGAAACTTGTCGTATTGTAGCATATAGATTACAGTTATAGCGTAAACGCAATAACGCGCGTAATTATGCGGCCGAACGGTAGAGACTTCGGCAAAATCAAAATTTTCATTCTCGCCAAAACTCTCGAACGTTTTTGGGGTCCATATATGCATGCAGCTCTCATCTTACACGCGTATGATGCAACGCGAGAAGTGACCCGCACAGTAGAAGAAGCACGTAGAGTATCGAGAAGCGTATCTCGATTGCGCTCGGAGCTTCGCGGGTGCGGCTCAACAACAAAAGCAAAGAATAAAAAAAGAGAGAGAGGGAGAGAGAGAGAGAGAAAAAAAGAAAGAATAAATGCCAGTTAAGAGTAACAGGCCCCCGTGAGACAGAACAGAAGGCAGGCGGGCGAGTTTCAAGCGAGCGAGTAAGCGAGCGATATAAGCGAAGCCGAGCTGAAACGAAGCTATCGAAGCAAAAGAGAGGCCTGGGTTACACCGCGACGGGACACACGGACCCGGTCGACCATCAGCCATCCTGTCATAGACAGGATGTGAGGGTCCGCGAGCCCGAACCGCGGCCGTACGGCGCGACCCAGCGGCTCGTCGCGGGTTCTCGACTCTCTCGCCCATCGTCGTCGCCGTCGTCGTCGTTTCGCCGGAATTACGCGGCTCCGTGTATTAGTGCGTATGCAGGCTGTTTCGCGGGCGCTCGCGGGCGCGCGCGCGCGAGCGCGAGAGAGACTCCGATAAGTTCCGGTCCACGTCCGTGGGAGAGCTGTTAGACTGTCTGTTTGTGCTTGTGAGCCAACGGCGCCGCCCGTTGTCAGATCTCTACATATCTATGTATTGTACACACGTATACATACGCATACATACATCTATGGATGTATCCTCGTCGATCCGCGGGGCCGGCAAGTAAGGCAAAATGCGTGAGTGAGAAAACGCGAGAGGGAGAGATGTTTATTGCGTACTTTAGGGACGAGCGAGAAAGTAAGATGTATAAAAGAGAGAAATGAGAGGAGAAGATGCAAAGATGTGCGCTCGACGGGCGCGAAACCGGGAGATTCCCCGAGGGTACGAGGGACCAGGTATAAAGCTCCGAGATCCCCGGAACCCCGACCGCGGGGCACCGATATAACTTTACCGAGAGAGAGTCTACTTCTACTACTACTACTACATGTTCCAACTGTTGTATAAACGACGGTACAGGTATACCCCGTGCTATAGGCGCGAAACGCGGTAAAACCGCGGGCGTTCTTCGCCACTACGGTGCAAACGACAAGGGCTCGCTGCTAGCTGACTGTAGGTACGCACACTATACATATACGTATATATTTATGTACCGAATACATATACGTTTATGCTATATGTATTATTCTGAAGATACATATATATAGATATATGTGTAAATATAAAGGGGACGAGTTTTTTTTTTTACGCATGCACGGTCACGTGCGTCGAAGCGCTGTACATATATACGCGCGAGCGTACGCCGGTTCGGCGATGAAGCGCGTACGCGCATACGCGAGTGTATTTCAGCGGAGGCTGTATTTTCTGCGTGTACGGAGCTTCACTATAAATACCCATATCACAAGTACGTCACATACGTTGTAGATACATAGGGGAGATAAGTAGTAATGACGATCGTATATACTTGTCGCAAAACGCGTAGAAACGCGCGCTCCGAAAGATCGTAGTGATTTTAACTATTGTTTCAACCGCAAAACAGACCAATTTAGTCTTTCGTCGGATTTTTATTGCTTCGGAGAAATGAAAAACGATCAATTTGTGAAATAAGATTTATCACCGCGATGTTTCGCGTAAATATAACGGTTTTTTTTTTTTTCGATTTATTTGGTATTTTTTTTTTTTTAGTTCATAATCGATGTTTTAAAGAAAATATTGATTCTTTTTTTTTTTCCGAGATCGCGTATTTTGGAGTATGCAGTCTGCATAAGCATCTCGAGTATACGATAATTGATATAAGAACGTTAAGGTTCGATATGAAATTTTATCTTCCGCGAAATTTTACAAATGCTACTTTAATACGCGATCCGGGTTGTCCTTATATATGTTATACGTGCATATATACCGTGCATCAAGTACATACGATCCCAAGAGCCGCTGACGTGCTGTTCGCGTACAGCTCTCGGACGCGAACGCGAACTCACCAGAGCCGCTTGACAGCGTATTAGAGAGACGAGAGACGCGGACGGAATGGCGGTCGAGGAACAGAGATGTGAGCTGCAAAACCGAGAGCGCAACGCAATACCTACGAGCTGTACCCGTATATACTACATAAGCATATATATACATATATATACTCAAGTATACGTGTATATGTATGTATATCTATAGCTACGACTATCCAGGGTTCGCCTTTGTGAGAGACGCGGTGCTGCTGCTGCTGCTGCTGCTGCTGCATTCGATGCTTCGCTGAGCCCTCCGGCTACACGCTGCACTCGTGGTGCACACACGGCGGTGCACGCACAACGTGAAGAGTGAGAGGTAAAGGGAGAGGAGTGCAAGAGAAGAACGCGAAGCAACGGCAGCTGGTCCCTATGCGTGCGACACTTCCACTCAATTCGCGGGACCCGCATGCTATAGCGCTGCGCACTCTTCCGAGCCGCCGCGATCGGCGATCGTCGTTTCGAAGGGGGCTAAAGGGGGAACACAACTCCGTTGCCCACAATCTCCCGGTACGTTGATGCGCTCGCGAGAACGCCCCGAGCCTCTCTCTCTCTAGTTATTCGTACATATCTTCGTGTGCGTGTGAGTCGGTGTGAGTACATGCGACCGAACGTGTACATGAGGGCACAATTATACACGTACTTGCGGGTGGATCTTTCGTATTCATAGATTCACGAGGTGCGCAAACACGCGGTGTAACATTTAACTTCGCGAAGATTGCGGACTTTTTTTTTTTTTTTTTTCGTTCGATTGGTAACGATTTCTTCGAATTTTCGAGTGTTTGATGCACGAATATCCGGTATTGATACCGGACGCGGGATAAATAAAAAAATTTAACCCTTTAATGAACACTGAAACTAACGCCGTTTCATTATCACGTCATTGTTCGCGTCTGCGTTAAAAAGATTCATAGAATTGAGTTGTAAAATATTCTATGGACCGTAAAAACGCAGCGGGTCGATGCGGAAATAAAATTTATCGGAAAGATATTCATAACTTCGGGTTAAGCAATCCGATCCAATAAACTTTGATTTTTCTAATTTTTTTTTTTTTTTTTTTTTTTTTTTTTTTTTTTTTTTTCACGCATTTACACGCTTTTACGGAGAATTATTTTTATACGCACGAAAATAGTTGCGATTTATAAAGGAGCCAAAGACGCGTTCTTGATGCGCAATTTCTTTGACGCTATTGCAAACATTTGTTTTCAACACAAATAACCCCTTTTCTCAGTGTAGTTCTTTGGGAATTTATTGAAAGGTCTCCAATGCCTATCAGTTGTAGTGGCTTTGCGCGATATATGTGATTTTCTTTTATTTTCCCCATTGTAATAGACCGAACTTTATCGTGGTACAAGTTTATGTTAGCCATGCGTGCTGTATATCGCGCGTTTAGCACGAACGAAACGAGACAAATCTGTGTTACTTGCGCAAACACGACAGCTTGGTATTCGCCATAATCGTTATACCTATAGTCGTGAAGCATAAAACGCTTCACACGTATACACAGTCCGCACACATCGATAGTTATAATACCCGCGATGCCGACTTTGGCGATTCTACACGATCGAGTGATGCAGTGACTTATAGCCGAAGAAAAAAAAAAAAAAACATAAAGAAGAAGATCGTCCAGCGTGTCCTATGGGTTCTTCGCGGTTGCGTGAGGAATCCACGACCGTCCGCCGGGTCCATCCGGGGAAAGTATGACGCGAACGGGAGACGGAGAGAAGACGGTTGAACGATCCAACGGAGTCTCGAAGCGCGACTTTCAATATTTTAAAGTGAAACGAGCCGACTTCGCTCTATCGAGCCGCGACAAATTTTTATCGCGCCGTTATTCAAAAGTATTTTTTAAAAAATTTGTCGTCTGATCGTCTCTGCGTTCGTAAAAAAAAATAAAATAAAATAAAATTTCCGTTATGAGTATAATATGCAAAGACGCGAACGTTCATATCTCATTTCACGATTCAATACGCAAGTCAATAATTGAATTAAATAAAATTTCATACGAATCCAAACATTCATCAAACTTTGCGTTAAATTCGTAAAAATTCGTATAAATTATCGGAAATCAATGGATCGAGTTATTCGTGGAATTTGTGAAAAAAAAAAAAAAAAAAATTCATCGAGTATCCGAAAGGAATCCGTGGTAAAGTTCATCGGTGTGAGTTAGGATTATGGTCGGTGGATGCGAGAACGAAGAATAAAGCTGATACGAAAACTAGAATGACGAGGAATAAAAGAGTATAGAGTTGGAGGGACTGGAAAAGGGTGAGGGGGGAGGGGGGGGGGGGGGGGAGACTGAGGCATCCTCTTTAGAAGACCCTTAACCCTGCGGGTGACGCGCTCGGATCCCGTCGTTCGGTTAGTCCGTCCGTCCATCCATCCATCCGTCCGTTCGCTCATCGTTCGTTCGGTACGAAGCGCATCGGACAAAAGGGTTCAGCGAATCCGCGGAGTTTGCATCGGGGGCCACCTAACCGGCGTCCTCGTGGCTCGACGTTCGAGGGGCGGAGGTGAGCCAGAGAAGGCAACAACAGCAGCAGCAGCAGCAGCAGCACCAGCCAAAGCCCCGAACAAGCACCAAGCAGCAGGAAGCTCGCGATGCGTGACTCACCGAACCGAGCGAATGGTATGGAACCCGCGGGTTCGCGTTCGCGCGTTGCGCACGCCCGCCTCTCCCTCGTTTTACTCTTTCCTTCTCTATCTCTCATATTATATTTCTCACTCTCAAACAAACACACAGAGACAGCCCTCGAACACATACTCCGTTTACACTCGGGTCTCTTCCCGCTTCCCCCGGCTTTGGCTTTCCTCGTTCTTCTCATTCTCGCGTTCCCCGTTTGCCCGCTGACTTTCTTTCTCTTTCTGTTCCCCTCGGATGTTCGCGCTCACCCCCCTTTCCCCCCTCTTTGCCCCCCTCCCCTTCACGGCGTTTCATCGTCGTCGTCCGCGCTGCTCGTTCCGTCACCCCCTCGCCATCGCGCGAACGTTGAACAACGTCGTCGTCGTCGTGCCGCTTTCCACGCGCATTGCCGGTGGCCCCCTCGTCCCTCGCGACCCCGTGTCGTATCAACCCGCCTCACACGCCGCTCTATCGTCGTCGTCGTCGCCGTCGTCGTCGTCGTCGTCGTCTCATGCATGCGCTATGCGTAGTGTGCGCTCCTGAGCGCCGAGCCCCCGGACTCACCCGCGTTCACATATATAGCCCGCGGACCCTTTGTCCTCCGCCCATCACCTCGCGTTATTTCACACTCCCTCGTCGCGTCAACGTGCGTATATACACGCGCAAAGGGACAAGAAAGAAAGAGGGATTGGAGAGGGTTATAAAAGACCACCGATGCAGCCGGGTGAATGCGTGTTCGACGTTACACGGGGCGCACGTGAATTTTCTACATACGCACATAGTATTATTGTGTTTATCATATATATTTATGTGAATATATACCGACGTATGTATATATACGTGAAATGAGCGCATTTGCGCGACGCGTGCACAACGTCCGCGTGCGTAGTATGTATCTACACGGTACTATAAACTTTGTACGCTACTGCGACTATATATATATAAGATATACATATGTAGACCTCTATGTAGGGAAGACACTTATATGCGCGATGTGCGCGAGAACTCAATCGTGTTTATCGCACGATTGATTCTATTTACGGATTGTCGGGAGACTGGTCTATGCGGACGAATGAGTACTAAAAAAAAATTTTGGAGTATCGGGTATCTTTGGGGGGATTACGTTGAAACTGAAGTGAATTTTAGGCTCTTTAATTAGGTGGATATCTGTGGGAAACTTATTGCGTAAAATATGTAACGTGTTTTTTTTTTTTTTTTTTACAAATTAACCATTTATTTTGAAATTTTTAAAATACAAAACCTCGTAGTGCCAAAAATTGTAAAGACGGTTGTTCCCGCGTTACGTATAAATTTATGATTTTTTTTTTTCAATGAAGTATGGAATTAAATGAAAAAAGAACATTTCTGCGTGTGTTACACGCAATCTGAAACTATAATAGTTTAGACCTCAGATTTTGTTGTCTTCAAAGGAACTCCAAAAGAACTAATGGCGCCGAAATTTGTGTGATGAGTACATCGGATAAAAAACTGAAAAAATTTGAAAAAGGTAATCTGATTTCTTTTGCTTTTGTCATTTAAAACATCGCATCCTTCTTATCAGTGAAAAATTAAATTAAAAAAAAAAAATTGCGACGAAATTCTTGACGCCAAGTGAAAGAGCGATAAAGAAAACAGCGATATTTTATTCATCGTTACCTCTCACGATGCGCGGCAGCTTGCGAATTAACCCTTTCGCACAGTTATAGTAGCGCTAAGAACCGTTAAAAGGATTTGTATACACGCGGTATATCATTCGGAAGAAAGTAAAAAGAAAAGATAAAGTAACGGGAAGAAGGAAAAAGACGCTGAGAGATGGAGAATTCGTTTCGTTTTCGCTTACAGTATCCATTGGTACACACGAGTATAGTTAGGGGAGCTTCGCAATTTGTCACGACTTTATGCCGCATGTTGGAAGCGTGTAGTGTAATCGTCGTTGCGCCTCATGCGAATCGTCTCCGCAACACGGTGAGCGAGTTCTCAATAAGTCTCTCAACTCGACGGGTTGCGGGAGAGTGATGACATTCCGCTTCGTCATGTTGCAGCGAACACACGCGGTAGTAGTGTAGGTAACACGTAACGCTGCGCTGGTCAGTTATGACTCGCAACGATTTGTTACTTGTCGGAGTGTGTTACCTCTTCTACTCTACCGTGAGATTGGCGCACAAGCTAACCAGCCAATTGCATGTCATTATCGATGTTTGAACTGCGCTTGGGCTTCGCGAAAGAAGAGATTCCATATAAAGAGCTTTTATAAATATATTTGTACTCTTTATCTATCGGTATCGGCATTTTTTTTTTCGCAGGAATTTTATAATTACGAAAAAAAAATGGTAATGTGCATTTAATTTTGAAAATTATTCAAAAGATCGATGTATCGATATTTCGATCGTGAAATCGAAATATTAAAATTTTCAGTGCTTCTATCGCGGGGTGCTTTTTTTTTATCGTAACTTTTTCGACGAGGATATTGTAACCGCGAATAAAAAAAAACCGAATTTTGGGATTCCGTTGGACGATATCACACTTGTCTTACGAGTTGATTACTCTAATAATAATGTTACGTACCCATTCACTCAATTCTCATCGTGTTCTAGTTAAAAAAAAAGACATTCTATCTGTTGAACACGCGAGGTTGTTGAACATACACGGCACTTACGTCGAACACGTCAATCTTTCGTCGTTTCGTGACTCTCGGTATCGCCAAGTACACGAAGAAGGAAAACGTTAGAACTATTAGGCGCGAAGAAAATCACACGATATGTTTTTTAGATACAATGTTTTGTGTGCCCGTTTCTCGTCGGCGGTAGAGCGTGTGTCACGAGACTGTCGCGCACCGGTCTACGACGTCTCGGCGAGTGAGTCTCTCGCACGTGAAAATTGTCAACGATAAATAACTAGACGAATTCCAGACGACGTGATGAGACAGAGAGAGAGAGAGAGAGAGAAGGAGAAAAGATGAAAAAAAAAAAAAAAATACGAGATTCGACTCAGACTCGGTGAGAAAAAAATGATAAAAAATAAATAACAAGTTGTTACCCCGAGACGCAGACACGTGTTGGCATTCGTCCCATTAGGAAATCTTTCCCCTCGAGCTTTAGAGTAACTCGTAAAAAAAAAAAAAAAAAAAAAACCGATGTCTAACGTGACTCTCGTAAATAATGTACATGTATGAGAATCAATTATGCTTCGGCATTACTCCAAAAATGGGGTAAGCGAACGTCTTTTTCAATTAATATCGAACACGCAATCGCAACTCTTTAATCGACGCTTCAAAGTACAACTGTTGCGCGTGTTTATTGAGTTTCAAATTAGATAGTTTGGTTACTTTCCACTCGTAGAAGATCAGCGTCTTGCATGGTGAATATATTAACAGTGTGGTTCGGAGAACGCCATTACAATAATGAATGAAAAAAAAAAAAATAATAATACAAAAAAATCCGATCCCAAAACAATAGAAATTCCTACAAATTTTCACGAGTAATTAATAAAATAAACTTCCATTCGGGTGGAGAAAACTTATGGCAATCTTTCGCTTCATCCCACTATCGACGGAGTGAAGGGTGAACCGTTGCCAAAACGATCGTAAATTACAATTCATACACAAGAACCCCAATATTCAATGTCCCCTAAAACCCTTCCAAGTTCTCCCACAATTCGCAAAACCTCAACATTCCGCGTTGAAAAAGAAAAAAAAAAAAAAACACGCAAGTCTCGAAAGTGGAGCAAAAGTTTCTCGTGACATAAAAATTCATTATCAAGGAATAATTTCCTTGCGATCTTTGGGAAGTTCGTGGGTAAAATTTGTCCGTTTTTTTGTTGTTTGTGCGAATCGCCGCGCGGACCGTATACAGTCCGCGAGTGAATTTAGGGTGATACACGCCGTACTAATAACAAAAGGGGACCGCGAAGCAGTAGAGAGGTGGGTGTTCGGTTAACGTTGGGGTGTTTCGTCCAAAAACGGAGGGTCGTTCGGAGACGACAGACGTAAGGGAAGTACGAGGGGGTGGGGGGTGGGTAAAGGGGGTTTATACCGCGGATACATAGTGCCGCGGGGGCCTCGCGTCGACGCGCAATAAGGAGGGATCGCGAGGGCAACGAGATATATACGCGGTACGAGAGAGACGAAAATACAAAGTTCGACGAGGAAGGAGAATATCCGCGAGAGAGCACACAGGGTAGAGAGGAGTCGCGTAGGGACGGACAAGGAGAGTGAGGGTCGAGGGAACGAACGAAGTGTCGGAGGGGGTGGCGGGCGGGGGAGTGAAGGAGAACAGGCGAGGGTGAGACAGGAGGTTGTAGGAGGCGACCGGCGAAAGGGAGGAGGTGAGGCAGAGGGAAGAGAGAAACAGCGACGGACGAGGGAAGGCGGTGACCCGCGGTGCCTGTCTGCTGCTGCTGGCCGCGTTTCCAGACCCGCAGCTCTAGCGTTATAGCGTTATGTAGCTCGGGGTGGCGTAGCGCGCGGCGCGGACGTTCGGCGAAGAGAGAGAAGGAGGAAGCCGTGTCATGAGGGCGGGAGAGAGAGAGCAGAGTAGTTGCGAATTGAGAAAGATGAAGATAGAGATGATGATGAAACGAAGCGAGAAGCACAAGCGTGCGATAGGAGGAGATAGAGAGAGAGAGGGAGAGAAGAGAGAGAAAGAGGTATATAGAAGGAGCGAAGAGAAGAGAAGCGCGACGGCGGCGTCGTCGTCGCCGTAGTCGTCGGCGGAGGCGCGCCGAGGCGAACGGACAAGGGACGCGCGCGGCGGGGGTGGGACACGGCCTGGCGAAAAGGGGGACGCCAGGGTGGCGGAGGCAGCGGGGCACAGGGAGGACGGAGGTAATTTGAGCGTCACACGCTGAGCGAGCGGCAACGAACGAACGCCAGGCCAACGTCTATGTGCTACATAAAGAGCCAGCAGCAGCGGCAGCAGCCAGCAGCCAGCAGCACAACGAACGAACGAACGAACGAACGAACACGCCCGCTTCGCCTCGCCTCGACTGCTTCTCCACCTCTGCCTCTTATGTATCCGAACCATCGCGGAACCTACGACGCGACGCGCGAGAGACCCATGTACAACGCGTCCCAAAAGTCCTCTGACGACGAAGACGAAGACGACTCGAGGAGGAGGAGAATTCGCGCGTGGACTTCGTGTCTCTTATCTCTTTTCCTCTACTATCGTATATTCTTGTTTTGCTCTCTTTCTCTCTCTCTCTCGGGTTTCCCCTCTTTCTCTTTCACTTCGTCGCTCTCTATGCGAGTCGCGACCTCGCGGATAACGTGGGCGACGAGACGACCGCAGAGTTTTCGGAGACGAGAGACCACCTTCAGCTCGGATGAGAGTTTGTGATGAGGTCCCTTTCCTTACGTATCACTATATCGCACGAGTAACACGTATGCTGCATGAATATGTTTACATATGCATATTGTTGCGAATTTTTTATTTTTTTTTTCTTTGCAGTTAGTTTCATAAATGAGGCATTAAAATTTATTAAAAATTCATTCGGCGAAAGAATAATTATAGCTCTCGAGGGATTAAGAATCAGTGAGAAAATAGCGTCTCAATCGATAGCAATTATTCGGGTATTCATAGATAAATACTTTAATTTATATTTTATCATATATCTGAGTCTTTGGGACGTTGGAGTTTGTGATGAGATCCCTTTCCATGTACCGCGAGATTTGTTGCATTAATATGTTTTTCATATGCATATCATTCCGAAATTCATCGATGTTTATTAAAACTCATTTGGCGAACTATTATCGGTTACCCTGTGAGGATTAATGTAAAATTAACTTTCAACTGAATCGAATTTTTTCGATATTTCGAGTGAAACATATTTTTTTATTCAAACCAAAAACATTAAATCTTTTCAATAAAACAACTATTTAATTTTTCTATAGCATTTTGATAATTGTAATAATCCCATTTCCAATAATTTCCCCGTCTCTCCATTCAGCATTGAAGGATCAATTATTAATTGTCTGCAATTAGCGTTCTCTCCATTTTATATATTTCGATACATCGCGCGTTGATCTTTCTTTCATTATTTCTGCATTACTATAACAGTCCGAAAGACCTTAAATCTCCGTATAATATACCGACGTTTTAAAGTTGCGAGGGTCTCATTAGCGTATTCTTATCAATGAGATAATCTTGTCGAAAAAAAAAAAGAAAAATCTCTCGCGAGTTTATTTGATCACGTCGTCGACATATTTCCGCAAATTCTTCGAGACCTCCCTTGCGTGGTTTTCCTCGACGTCTTCTTTTGATCCTCGTTTAATTTACTCTCTTATTATTATCTCAATTTATCTTGGTCCACGTGAATTGGCTTCGTCTATGTAGTGAACCGTCGTATACCGTGGTCGGTAGATCGGTGGACCGTCTGTGCTTGTGAGATGCAAGGAGCATATATAGGTTAGGAACCGAGAGGAAGCGAGATGGAGAGAAAGAGAGGATTGATCGCGCAGCGGCTCGCTCGCGGTTATCTCTCTTGGTCTCTCCCGAGCGAGCGACGGAGAGCCAAGAGCCGCCCGGCGCTTCTCTTCTCGCTCCGAAAGTTTCACAGGCTGCTGCTGCCGCTGCAGGCTGCAGACTGTTGGGAGTCTCGGTTTGCCTGCCTGCTGCCTGCTTGCTTCGCCTGCCCGCGCGCTCGAAGCATAGTAGTACGTGTATCGGGTCGGTATCGAGGCGGAACGACGAGAGAGGGTTTCGCGGGTTATATCTACCGCGATCCTACGTGACGTTCTACAAGGCGATTCAAAAGCTTCGACGTTTATTGACCTATCAACGGATGAAATAAAAACGTATGCGCGATCGTCGAAATAAAAGCCGCGTCGATTATCGACAGATATATATATACGTAACGAACGATGCGTCCAACCGAAAGCTCCGATGATGAATCTCGAATTCGGTACGAAACGAATGCATACTGCGAATGCAATTTATTCTCACCTAACATTGTTTAACCCTTTAATACTCATGGAAAAAAGGTCATCACGAAATTGAAATTTTTCGATATTCGCGATGAAAAAATGATATTGATATCTCGAAATACCCGATTCAATTTGGACTTAAAATGAATTCGACTCGAAATGAAATTTTTTTTTTCGGCTTCAGCTCAATAATTAAGAGAGAAATAATACCGTTAAAGAATTAAGTATGCAAATGACGAAACTCGTCGGACTCCAAAAAAATACGTATATTTGGATACATTGAAAAATCATTTATACCAAAAAATATTTATTCAAAAATAAAATTAATGACTAATATTTAGTATACCAGTATTTCTCCATGTCAATACAAATTTCTGTGTCACCAAAACTCTGCTACGATTCGGTAGAAAAAAAAAAAAAAAAAAAACGCATTAAATTTTTTTCCCGATCCATTCGCAAGCGTATTAAAGTTGATACACTGGAGCGTTGGACACGTGAATGAATGTCTGCGCCGAGAAGTTCGTACCGCGAAGGACAAATACGAGATATACGACCAGGAAGAAGTTGCCCTTCCCTTCCGAATACTTTGCAGTGTTGATCCCTTTAGCCCTGTGACATATAGTAGGTATACCATTAGGGAGGGGAATGAGCTGAAGCCTCTTTTTTCTTCGCTCTTCGCTACGACGTCACATGGATTCCGTCGATACAGGTTTTAAAGGACTGCCCCGTTGCCGCTCGTCGAGGGAGTTCCGTGTGCAGCCTCCGTCGATTTCACCGATTCCATCGAAAGCCTTACGCTTCTCATGAATGAAGAAGACGAAGGAAGAAGAAGAAGAACGGGTGTACGCGCGCGCGCGCGCGCTTTTGCCCGCCCGCTACACACCATAAGATTCTTCATTCCGATGGGGACCGCAGCAGAAATCTATATACTACCTGTATAGCGCATCGGGGTGCGCCAAAATGTGCGACCCGATCCCAGAACGCCGCGCTGTGTACCAAGAAAATTCCTCGTTTCTTTGTACGTCTACTTCCCCTCTTCGTTTCACACTCGTGTTCCATCTTCGTCGTGAATTCTTTGACCGTTGCGCCCGGACGCACATCTCTCTTGTCTCCTCTCTTCACTCCGCGCGCCTTGCACAGCGGGAGAAATTTCCGGAGAACGAAATTGCTGTCGCGCGGGTAGAAGCGTGAATATCTCTCCGGAGCTTTTCAATACCCATACTCTCCTGTCGCACTGCTATATACCAATGTGTATAACAGCGAGGATTTAAAGGAGAAAATAATATAGTCCACTCTGATAAGAGAATGTAATGCAGCTTTTTGATTTTCACCCGGAAATCAGATTTTTCTCAAATACGACGAAATAATCGAAATAAACAATTTTTAATTAAATGAACTCAATTTTTTTATTAATTCGCGTGGCATCGGAATAGTACTTTTTCTTCGAAAATCGTACTTTTAAAGAGGGTGTATCGTTGCGTATTACCAAAGAGTGCGATTCACGCGAAATTCAGAGAGAATTTCGACAACTTTCTAATGGAATAAAAATCTGAAAAAAAAAATCAACCATACGGAAGGTGCTAAAGAGATTAATTCACGATAATAATAATTCCAAAAAGTTATTAACAAACTAGCAAAAAAAATCATTGTTTAACGAATTATTCGGTAATCTAACTTTTTCTTTAGCCGAAATTTATTCGATAATTTTTTTTTCTGCATATATCCAATAATTTCCCAATGCTTCGTATTTATATCCGCGAAATAAAAATATCATCTAAATTCGTTTGACGATTGACGTTTTTGCCGCATTAACCGGGCGAAAAAAAAAATTGAGTAAAATCTTTCGTCGCTGGTTATTCGCGCGTTGGCTTCGTCGGTTGTACGGCGGTAATCGCAAAGAAAGACGAAGAAACTACAGGTCGGAGGGCGGGGGACGGAGGGGTTTGAAAGTACCTCTCGTTCGCGTCGATGCCGGGCACGTCTGCCTTTTGGGGCGCTCTGTATATACAAACCTCGTAGGACGAGCGTTGCGCTCACACAGACATAGCGCAAACCTAAACATATAGCAAATATATATATGTATATATATACACATATATAAAATACATACATATATATATATGTATACATAATCATGAGGCGAAGGCTCCCTCACTTTCGCGCTTACACTTGAGCGCGCAAAATACACGCGAGCGCTTCACCGTAGGACGTTCCGCGCGCTCGGCTTATGTACGCACATAGACACGAAGGGGCCGTTCTATGGGTCCGCTCTCACCTCACCTCGAACGTTTATATGTTCGGTCTTCGTCTTTCCCGTTTGGTCTCGATGTGTCTCTTGGAAGGCACCTTCGCCGGGTTACATAGCGACGGCCAATGTGCCCGCGAGAGAGTAAGAGAGAATGTGTCCAGAGAGAGGTATAGCGTTCCGTATAGCGTATATAGCGTGTGCACGGCATGTGGCATTGCACAGAGAGGCAGCAGCGAGAGCAAAACCGGGGGAGGCAAAGGGGAGTGAGTCGGGCCGCAATGTACATGGGATGGCCATGTAAAGGGTGGGAGAGCCGCGGCTGGCTCTCGCGACTAGGGTCACTTATGTATATAGGTAGCAAAACGCCCGGTCGTACGTAGGTACCTACCTACTAGCTAGCAGCTAGCTAGCTAGGCTGCCGCTCGCTAGCCCTCGGTGTTGAACCTACTCGCTATTCTGGCTCCTGGTGGATCCTCCAGCCGCCGTTGGTGCTGCTACTGCTACTGCTGGTGGTGCTGCTGCAGAGACCAGATCCATAGTTAATTACCGGCCTAATCTCTATTCGCGATTGCCTGAAACCGCTCGTAAATCCCTATCGGCCCGTTCGCCGCACGCACAGGCACAGGATATGTATATGTATACGCGCCACCGACCGAACGAACGGGCAAATTCGCGATAGAGGAAGAGAAGACTCCTCTCTCTCCTCTGTCGTACGTTCTCTGTTGCTTATAGCAGAGAAACACCAGAGAGTACGAGTTCTCTGTATAGATAGCGGGTGGGCAGAGAACGTTTTGGCGTCGCCGATGCTCGACGGTGCGTCGAGGATATCCTCAGCGTTGATATTAGTTATAACTATATCACGTATATGAGAAATAGTGTGCGCGGGACAGGTTGCCGTTGAGGAAGGCGATCGGGGAACGAGAACTCTGATTCGCTGTGGCATCTTCACCGGGGATCGATGCAGCGATAATTAGTCGTTCTATCCTCGACAGAGCTACATTTTCGACGATGCATCGTCGATTATTTAAAGCTTAAGGTTGTTGTTTGTGGAGTCTTCAATTATCTACTTATGCCTTCGGATTTGACGGTTTCTTAATCGGTGCGGTAATTTGCCGAAAATAGCTTTTCGATATTTAATTGGAGAGATATCGATATCATTCGATACACTTTACGAAATTTATACGCGTAAAAAAAATGGAGTAAAATCGATAAATTGGTATAAAAAAAACGCAAGAATTGCTTGACACGTCTCGGGTTCACGAAACTTTGTGTGTGAAGTTTCAGAGATTAAATTGAGAGATAAAGCGTTATTTGAAGGAATAAAGAAATAATTGGTGGCTTACGCCGAACGTATAGAGGAGTTAAGAGAGTGTGTTGTCGTGTTGATCGGAAAGAACGGGTGCGGGAGTTTTGATGCAGGATTGATGGGGGGAACGGAGACGTACAAGTACGCGCGAACGAAATCGTCGAGTTCCGGCTCGGCCGGGACGCGTTTCCGGTCACGAGTATACTATAGTCGCGGCCGCGAGCGCGCAAAACTGCTCGAGGCACAAGAGACCGCGCGCGCGACGCGAGATAAAGAGAGAAGGGACACCAGAGCTTCGTTCTCTTTGTGACCCCGCGATTCGTCAGACGATTCGCGAATTCGTATAGCGGCAACAACGCCAGCGACCGTTACACGAGCGTGCGAGATCGCCGTGTGATAATAAAATTAATCGATTTCACGAGACTACCGTTTCGACTCACTCATTTATATCTCTTCTCTTCGCGACTGTTAATGCGTCGAAAACGCTCCGTCGTCTATTTGTTTATTCGATTTATATATCAATTAATCATATTAATATACACGAAATATATATAATACGAAATATATTAATCAGCGACGTTAATTATCTTCCGTATTTCGTCGACACGGTGCGGTGAGAGCGTCGAATTTGAGATCAAAATTGAATAGACACTTTTATCGATTTATGATATTTTTATGAAAGAAAAAAACGTTGAAAACAGATACGAAACAACAAGATAAACTTTGCAAAATTTCTGTTTGATATTTCGTTTGAATAAAGACATTTTTATTCTCGTATTAACATATTTACGCGGCGAAACACATACATTGCATATACGACTTGGTCCCCCTGGCTTTCTATCCCTTCCGTTTTTTTTTCTCCTCTCCCTCTTTCTCTCCTTCTCATCGTTGCACCCTTTCTTCGTGGTTCTCTCTTTATTTCTGATTGTCTCCCTCGCCCTCCGCGCAACGTACGAGCGACGCTCGAACTCGTGGACGGATTATAAAACTGTGCACGCGGCTACGTACGGCGTAATATGCACGAGTGGAATAAAGCCCTCGCGTGAGTGTGTATAGAGACTCCGTTCGTATTTTACGTACGTTTGGAGCAGCGAGCAAAGCAACCTCTCGGTAGGGACCTCGCGGTAGCCCCCTGGCAAATCCTTCTCTCGTCGCGTTGCTTTTTCGGGGAGAACGACGGAGAATACCCCGCGGCAACAGCGGCACACCAATTAGAAACGAGCTAACGGAGCGGAAGACTCTCTCGTGACTTGTCGCGCGCACTGTTCGTTCTCTACTCTTGTATTTGCGTGTCTGTATGGCTGCGTATGTATGTACGAAAAAAAAATGGTGTTAAAGTGTTGGTGAAAATAAGCGTTGGTATGCGTTTACCACCGGTCGTGACCGGACGCGGACGAGCCGCTCTCTCGCTGTCTCGCGGCTCTTTCGAACTGACGAAAAGCGACCTCACCCGCGCTATAGACTCATTTTTCCCGGAAGCCCGTACAACCGTACAAACCATTGCCATTAGCATTTCACAGGGATATACTGGGACTTTGAACGGACGTTATCCCGAAAACTCCCCAATATGCTATTGAAATAATAATAATAGTCGAAAATCCGCTAAACCCACTGAGCTTCACTCCGCCGAATACTAAAAAAAATCACACCTCCGTAGTTTTTTTACTCCAATTTATTAAAAATGAATTAAAATCACAATACTGACGATCTAAAATAAACAGCACCAATGTCCGATGACTTTCGATGTTTTGCTGTCCTCGCTGAGGAATTTTAATCTCGCAACATTAACCATTAGATCTGATTAGTTGGTAAAACAATCGAATAGAAAAAAAAAAATGCTGAAAAGATCGAAGAAAATTGTCCCTTTCGTATGTACCGAGAGCTTTCTGTAATTTCGAAGAACTGCGATCGCGACTGCGACTGAACGATAAGAAGAAAGAACGAAAAAAAAATGAAAAAAAAACTCCGTTGGCACAGAGTCGAGTGAGCATACCGAGGAGCATCGAGCGCGACGCGTCGATCGGGAGATTGCCCGCAGAACCTCTCCTCGTGCTCTGTTCGACATTGAAGATGATTCGAAATTCTCTTGTCGGTGGCAGACGCAACGAGAGACGAGGGAGAATACGCGGGCGGTCCGGAGCGAATAGTTATCCCCAGTGACGCACGAATTTCCCGTTGCTATTCGTACGACAGAAACCTTACACGGGCGATCGATCTCGCACCGGGAATAATATTCGCAAAATTTTCGGTTAGTAGGCTGTCTATGTGACAAACTTGTCTCTCTCTCTCTCTCCGTCGCGTAGATTAATCCGGCAATTATCGCTCGATTCTTGATATTCACGCGAGTGGCTTGTGACACGCGGCAGCTATAGAAACACGCGGTCGTGTAGGCAGCCAAGCAGACAGCATTGATTCGCAGAGGGAGATAGAGAACGGGGAGCGAGCGGCTTGGCTTGGGCTGCGGGGAGATCGAAGCATTGAGCTCGACGAACGAAGAAGCGTAGGCGTCTCTCTTCCCCTCGCGTCTCCTCGCTCTACGACCATTCTACACAGACCTGGATTACGCTAGAACGTTATTCCGCGAAATCTCGTCGCCATAGAGTATTCAGCCGAAGGATATTATGCCGGGAAGGATCGAGGGAATAGCCGAAACTCACGGCTCAACGATGCTACACATCTACCGCTCTGTACATCTGTATAGTATCGGTAATGCACGGTTCCCGTCGCGTTCTCTCGCGCTCTCTCGCGTTCTCTCGCGTTCTCTCGCGTTCTCTCGCGTTCTCTCGCGTTCTCTCGCGTTCTCTCGCGTTCTCTCGCACTGCCCAACAACCACTGCGGACTCTCCACACTCGAGTGATCCGGCGAACCGTGTCGAAGGAATTCGTGGCAAGAACGCGACGTGGAATTTCCGATCGTTATATCATCCTATACCATTAACATTTGCCACTCCCCGAGATTTTTTAATTCCTCGATCTCTTGCAATTATCGTGATACGTAATTACGCTGATCCGTTGCACCGATTATCACCCTTAGTAGTTACGATTCAGCGTAATATTGATCGGAAGGATTTATCGAATCAACGGTAACGTTCATACATAATAGAGACAATGAAATTGCTACGAAAGTTAATCATTCGGAAAAATTCGCGATTTTCGCTTTCGTGAATTTCAAAATTTCCTTATTTTTTCGTAAAGTTACTTTCGAATTTGTAATTTCATTATTATGTGAAGAAAACACGACTACACGGAATGCTCACCCTTTCCGGTAACAATTCGTCGAAATATTGATCGGATTTCATTTATGGGTTCACCGTAATCTCTAATATCGACGGAATCAACGAAATCGCTATAGAAGTTGATCCCTCGAAAAGTCTCGCGATTTTCAAATTCGAAAATTAGAAGTTACATTTTTTTTTTACAGGTAACCTTAAATTTTTTAATTTTTTTTTACTATGCAAAAAAACATTATTCCACGTGGTAACCCGGTTATTAAAAAAAATGTTATCGATCTCTACTGCAACGCGCGATATAAATCAGTGGACACCTGTTACATGCCGCAAATTTGATTAACTTTGATAACAAGTATATAAAGTTGATACCAGTTAATCTCTATGTTGGAATTAACGCGTTAATTTTATAATGCCGCCTGAATACACGAGGACGATAATAGAAGGGAGCGCTCTCGAGCTTTTATAGAGACAATAAAAACTTTCTCGTCTCACGTGTACGAGAATCATCGCAGTCGTAATTTCTCGTGCATCCTCTGCGGGTTATGAAACCTTCAGGAACGTCATGCGTTTGACGTCAGTTTATGATCGTGACGTAGCTTATTGAAGAGACGAGAGGGGATGAAAAAGAGAAGAGAGGAGGAGGAGAAAGAGAATAGAGAGAATAGCGCGAATAGGCAGAAGACGTGGAAAACACGTGTTTCCGTCGAACGAGCGGCAACGTCGTATAAACCGAGCCGAATGCCTCGTGCGAATGTGTTTCCGCTCTCTCGCTCTCCTCTATTTCCCTCTCTCCGTCGACAGTTTCACGGGGCAACTTTCAATCGGGGCCAAGTTCACCGTTCAAGTTCAATGCAATTTTAACTTGAAGGCTTTCGGTATCCCAAGGGTTGTGCGTCCAAACTTCGTATCTTTATCCCACTGCATCGCGATATAACTGTGACAACGGAAGCGAAGTGTTGAACGATAAGATAATTAAGTTCGCATTTAATTTTATTTCACAATACTTTCCGCATCGCCAGCTTTGCCTCGAAGCGTATCGATATATCGATATATGTAGACTTTGCTACGAACTAAAATAAGGAACAATTATTACGTAATTATCCATCCAGTAGGGGCGCCTGGAAAGTTTTTAATAGTTCGGTATGTAATATATAAGAAAATCGATCGAATCGTTACGAAGATTCATTTTGGAGCGAACGTATTTTCGCGCGAAGTTAAGTCGAATAGTTCGATCGGAATTGAGGTTAAAAAGAGCGGGAAATGATGAGAAAAAGTCTCGGTGACGTCTGTTAGGATAGTTCGGCTTTAAAAAGAATACTTTAAAGGCCGGAGGGTTTATAACGGGCCGGGAATATATAGGACGGAGAGCGCATAGTATAGGGAAGGAAGAACTACATATAGAGGTGTAACGAGCAGCAGAACTCGACTCACGAACTCACTCCCAGTTTTTAGTGGCAACTTGTTGCTCTATGCCCATTCATACGGCTCTAACTCCCATTACGTCACGTCACATCAACTTATAATAATGGTAATGCCAGTAGCGCACTGGTGCTCGACTTCCCGGCTAAACTTGAATTCGAAACACGATCGTATCACAACTGTTTCACCGGCGTTACGTATGCATATGTTATGTATGCTTCAACGTCAATGTCAAAACGGTGCAATGTTAATAAACCACGAATTGCACTTAATATATATCTATGGGGGTTGCTAGAGGGATGTTAAATCTGAGTTAAAAATTGCATTTAAAAATTCGTACAAAACTTGTTAACGAACGAAAAAAAACAGAAAAAATATCGTCTATTAATCGATATATCGTCATGTGTCACGTTATTCGATTATTGTCGATCCCAATTTTTTTTATTCTGTTTCACTTTTCGAAGCCGAAAAAAGTTCGAAATTTACCGAAAATCTGAAGAATGCACTACGATTCATTTGATATTCCTTAACTTCCTCAAGTTTTGGATTTCTTCCGTTTTTAAAACTTTTGTTTTTCGCAAAACGTTAGAAAGTCCGATATTTCCGAAAACTTGCGAATTCGTGATAAAAAAGTCTAAAAAACAGTATACTGTCATTAAAACACAGTTTTTGTGTATAACTCCTCTATTTATAAATCTATCAGATACGTCTTTCCATTTTTTGCCATTTTCAAAATCTTTTTTAGCCCTTCGGTCGTTAAAGCTTTTTTATTGGCTGTATTCGTCTTATCGTAACATTTATACGTATTATTATTTGTCTGAGGTAAGTTCGCTCGCGCGCTCGTACGAGTACGCGAGGGATACTCGGGGAGAACCTATAGTATAATTGCGTGAACGAGAAAGAAGCGAGTGTTCCGCATTCTTCGCTTTATGCCCTCGTTCGGTGCAATTTTGTTCGCGGAGGCTTTGCGATCGACCGCCGCGAATCTCGCGAGACGCTCGCGGTTTCGACACCGCCAACGACGACGACGACAGCGGCGTCGCGTTGCCGGGCGTCGACTCTCGATATTTCTCTTTCGTTTTTTTTTTTTTTTTTTTTTTTTTTTTCCTGTCCATTCGTTCGTTCCTTCACTCTTTCCACCTGCATAGAGTTGTTCCTTGTCGTATAGTTCAATCGTACCGGCTGATCCTAAGACTGGATTTGAACGTTACACCTTACCAAATCCTCGCTCGAGGCTACTTCCGCGGTTGGAATAAATTTCTGTCTCTTCGGTGACGAAGAGACATGGAGCTGGAGAAAGAGACGGGGTATAAGTCGTGACGCTCTCGGAGTGCCGCATTTGGAATCCGCAAATCCTTGAAAGGCCGCGACTAAGCAAGTTTGTCCTTCGAATTATTCGAACAGAGCTCATTCGCGAACGAACTAATATATATATAGATATATACCAATTATATAATGGATCTACTCGCGGACGGCTAAATCGTTACATATAGAATCTATAATAATGGCTTCTTATACAGTATCGTTTAAAGTCTAATCGAAAATTTGCATTGCCAAAATATAGGCAATGTCCACCATAAAAGACTACCATAATATTTTTTCAAACCTCTTTATCGATCTTTGTATAACTCTTGAAATTTTTATTTTTTTCGAAAATTTATTTTAATACGAAAAGGTTAAATGAAAAAAAAAAAAAAATTTGATCGATATAAATTTCCGAATTTTGTGTATATAGGTACTCGCCGAATGCCAAAGGGTTAATTATCGATAAATGAAACATTTTTATTATACGACAATTGAATTTCCCTGCGTTTCCTTCGTGGTAATCGAATTATTTATAGCTTTGTTTGAGTCCTTAAGGTATTGACTTCGCGGCAATTAATAACCGTACTAATGTACGCGTAATTATCCAGTGAGTTGCGAGACGCAACTTTACTGCATAGATTTAGTACGTAACGCTACCGACGGTAGTTGATGCGCGCTTAATCGAATTTACTCGCGACCGCACGTTCGCTTAGAATCCTGTGGTTTAATTCGCCTAACAAACACCCGATTACCTAACAAACTCTAACGCCTAACAAACACCAAAATACGATTCATATGCAGACATGTGAGTCGATTTATCCGTTAATGCTAACTTTTTAATGGTATCTCCTTATCGTTTTGTAGAGCCAAAGTTTATTAATATTGTTTTCGCCGAAAAAAAAAAAAAAAAAAAAAAGTTCGAAGCTCAGTCCCGGAATTTGGAACCCTAACGCCTAAAAAACACCAAATTACGATACATATGCAGACATGTGGGTCCATTTATCCGTTAATGTTAACTTTTCAGTGGTATTTCCCTATCGGTTTGTCCATCCAAAGTTTATTAATATTATTTTCGCCGAACGATAGAAAAAAAAAAAAAAAGTTCGAAGCTCAGTCCTGGAATTCGGACTCTCATTCTCACTCCCGACCGATTCACCCTTTTCTTAACCTCTTTCTCACTCCAACAGCATCCGAATGTCATAATTCTTTTTGGCTCCTTTGTTGTTCAACTCGAATTAATATTTCATCTCGCGGTCGAGGGAGATCAACCGCGGCCTTGGCGTCGGGACCCATCGAGACGCGTCCGACAAAACGCCAAATGCCCGCTGTCTCTCGAAACCCTCATTCGGCTACACTACGATTGCTTTCCTTCGTTTTTTTTTAACTTTTTCAAGTACATGTGTGAGTTTCGGAGTTATCGTTACGACCATAATGCACGATACGAGTTTCTCTGAATACAATGTTCAAAGTGGATACTCCGAAATTTCGAAAATCATTGGCTATGAATAATAATTTCTATAATCAAAATTCAAAATATCAATGACACAACATCGTCGTATCGTGTAATTTCAATTATGTATTCATTTCAAACTTTGATTATTATTTATAATTCGCGCAATTCTAATTACTAAATTAATAATAATAATAATAATAATACATTTAAAAAATGTTTCCCTCGAATTGTGATTTTGTGCAAAGTACAGCGATAGATTACTTCTCAAATTCGTCAAACTTCCGAGCGCTCAATAAATTTTTCGGAGTACAATAAAACTTGGAAGCCGCCTGGTAGATGTATATCTTCGTGTTATTCCTATACTTTCATAGAAAATTCGTGGGTATAAGGCACATCCACGGCGGTATTCTCGTTCGGCATTTTTCGAAAAATACAGCGTGACGCGCGCGGGTAAGGCGTTTGGACGGTTTTCGTCGATGGGGCCCGTAGGCCCGACCTCGTGCGGACCCCCCGAATTCCCCCCCTTCGGGCATCAGAATAACAGCACCAGAAGCACGACGGTGCCACATCCTCGCGGCAAAGAGAGCGGTTTGCTCTATGGGGGAAGCGAGGAAGATACCCGCGTTGCTTTTGGCCCGCGGTCGTCTGTTGCCCTTTCAAAGTTAAGAGGTCCCTTCCAGGAATCGGTTCGCGTGGTTTTTCGGCTGGCCGCCTGTGCACTATCCCTCCGAGTCCCGGATGAAGGAAACGCGACTCGTCCGGAACACGTCAGACCCACGACACGGTTGCGTAGCACCATCGACGAGTGCCCCCCAAAAAAAAAAAACAAAAAAAATCCGAACGTTTGAAATGGAATCAGGAAAAACATCGATAAATTCGCATGCAGCCCTCCGAATCGCGAATTTTTCAAAACCTAATGTCGGAAAATCGCATTCTCCTATTTATTCAAATAACTAACGCCACAAAACGCCAATAAACGCCATGAAATGGCTAAACCCTATTCTATTAACACTGATCTTTCTTAAACTACTTGGCGTCGAGACGCTACCGCGACTTTTAATTTAAAAAAAAAATAAAAACTAATGGATAATATAAATTTGCTTTATAGACATTTTTATTTTAATCGAAAAATCGTTGAATCTATATATTCGTCTCTCCAATTACGATGATTCGATTATCAATATTTCATGTATGATAAATTAGAATGTTGAAATTCGGACTAAAATTTTCATCATTATTACGATCCCGTATATAGAATATACGAAGCGTTCTGGATTCGCGACATATGTATTTTCGCTGTGAGGTAAGACGTTCTTGAAAGACTTTGATTCCTTGCGGATTTTCGGCTGATGAACGTACCGCGCGAGGGTACGGAACAACGATCGTGCGATTCGTCGGTTCCCCGGCTTTTCCCCGTCGCCTGTGTAATTGCCCGGATCGAGAGACGAAAGTACGTGCGGTTCTCGAGGAGGACGTCGACCCGGGGACCGTGGTAACGATAGTACGTTACTGCACGAGGCTCCTCGCGAAATGGGTCCCCGCGAGGCGTAACGTAGAACGTTTTCAGGGCCCCGGGCAGAGAGCAGATAGGAGGTAGTTAGCGGAGGCATCCTCGTAAGATTTCGGTGTGGTCGTACGTGTACCTCTCATCCTGCCCACCGTAGCCGCATCAAGTTACGTTCACACCGACTCGACTTTTACAATATCGAAAATTCAACATTTATTTCATTACCTAACTTTATTATTACCGTATTTTCCATAAACCGAAGACATTTCAAGAAATAAAAAAATTCAAAAAAATTTAAAAATATCCTCAAAATTCCGAATCATTCAGAAAAATTTGAGAATTGTGAAAATTTACAAGACACGAATACATGGGATCAAATGAAAAATTTGCATGATGGCTGTGATATGACACCAAACTATACAAATTTGTGTCGTTTACCGTTTGCCGAATAAATCGACACTCCAAGCGCAGTTGTCAATACGATTACGAAGCACCGACTGTAACGGTGCGTCTATAAAAATCCGGCGTTGTGTTCATTTGCGACCATAAAACTCCTACTACTGTAGCTATTGTCAATAAGATTCGAAGTGGACTGGGATAGTTCTATTGTTAGGGATCATACGTAGCTTTTTGGTGCTTTGAATGACTCATATACGGTTAATGTAAATAGAGGTTTCGCATTTTTTGGGGAGTTATCTTCAAATACTCCGTTTAACTAACTGTTTCTTCGATGGTTCAAAGATCATTTTTACGGACGTGCGCAATGCTATTATGAGCAAAGGATACCGGCTTTGTAAATGGCCGGTAAAAATTTTCTCGTATTTGAAAAGACTTCGTACTATAAGCGTTCATTGAGGCATTTCCGCTGTTGCCTGCAATATATCGTTATTACGAATTCGTCGAGCTAAAGGAAATGATTATTGCAATTTTCTGCAATGAACGAATTTTCAAAATTTGCGCATTGTTCAGTGTGAGTGCCGCTTAAGTCCCCGGTCGCCCACCCGCGCACGCAGACACGGAAGCCAAGAGTGTGCACGTGAGACCACGCTGCACACGTTCATGACGCGACTTCTCTCCTCTCGGTCTCTCTCTCTCTCTCTCTCATTTCCCCCCTTCCTCACCCTCGTACGTTTCGGACCTGAAGACCGAAGGCAGATCGATCGTACGATTTTCCTCCTCCGGGTTTTCCGCGGCGGTCACCCTATATATAGTAAAGCACTACCTACTATATAGCGAAGGGTACCAGGGGCCAAGCCGGTGCAGGCTCGCTGGCGTTGCTCGCGATTCCTCGACACCGCGAATTCCCCCTTCAGATTTTCCTTCTCTGCCACACTCGTGGTACATTCGCTGAATCTCTATTCTCCCTCTATCGTTTTTCCTCTATCCCGCTCTCGTTTGGTACGTCGAACGGTCTCGAAGCCACCGATCGATCGGACCGATTTTCCTGTGCTTTTGCACCAGAATTTTTCACCGGTATCCTAACACCGATGAGACGAACTCCGACGAGAAATACTACGAAATGAATATGGGACTTTTTTTCCCCGAGGAACAGTTGACTCAAAACATTTTTCTTTAGATTCTTCAGCCCCTATCCCGTCGCAACAATAGTTATTCTTGGATTGGAAAAAAAAAAAGAAAACATTGTCGCAGCACTCGGAAAATGAAACATTGCACCGGTGGTATTCCGGTTTACAGGGATTTTTTTGCGATAAAGCAACGATGTGTTTGGGAAATCACTCGAAAACCATAGTACCACCATCAACATTGGTTTACCATATCTATTATTGTTTTCTGATATTGAAGAAAATGCTTTATCCACATTCCGAGACAGGATTCGCGTCCAAAAATCGTTCATTAATATCGGTCACCCATCCCAGTAGCCCATCCAATAGCCATACTGTTATGAAGAATTCGTACGTCTTCACTACAGAATCCATCAAGTTTACCTTCTACGATCGCGAATTTGCATCGCAAACCTTCGTCGATCTTCGAGTCGAACTTACTAACTTCTCGGAAAAATATGCCATGCGAATTGCCTATTCGAAGTTTATTCAACCCCACGAGTTATATAATCAACAGCAACCAGTCAATGAACAAAATCACATAATTTTCTATGCACATCTAGCGATACATCGAAAAAAAAGTTGTCCAGTATTAGTTAGTTATATCGATGTTCAGAAGCTTTTGAACATTATAAAGAATCGCGTCTTTCGTTGATTCGTTGATCGATAAACGCTATCGCGAAAGTTTCTCGCATCAAATATACGTATCCGATAGAACAGAAAAGAAAGCCAAGAATGCCGGTTAAAGTCGAAACACATGGCGTAAAAATATCGAAGATTTTGTTCAGCAAGAACAGCACTCTATAGAATTACAGTGCGTACTATGATAAGTGAAATATTCAATTTCTCGCTAAGTATGTCTTCAACTTGCCTCGATCTCCGCTACCTTAACAATAGAGCAAAAAAGAAAAATCGAGAAATACCTACCAATCGCGATACGTAAGAACCATCAACATCCCGGCTTCGCACAATATTGTCGAGGCGTATAACCCCTTTAAATAATTCCGACTATCATTTTCAAACGACATCAGAGTATCTACTGTGTATGCATCGCATCGGCACTGTGGGTTTCTGGCATTAAAACACACAGGCGCACACATACAAAGCGTCAACCAACACCTTATACGTATTATGTAGTGCTGCTCTCGGCTCTCGTCATTGCAGCACAGAGAAGCTGAGGGCATCGCACGCTATAATAGTGTTCTGAGAGGGTGAGCGTTATAGAGAGAGGACTTTGGCTAAGGGTGCCAGAGGACGAGAACGTAGAGGATGGCCGACGCCTTTGGAAACGCGTTGCTTCTCTAGCACTAAGTATAGACGTCCTCGCGACGCCGGCCGTCAATATACCACCCCTAACTAACCTCCACCCTCTCTCGGTTCGACCGTGGGTGTTGGAAGAGACCCAGATATATACATATATAGCTACATATATATACTGAATACAGTATACTATACATATGTCTACTACACAGAGGGTATGACTATAGATACGGGTAAGGGATGTTGAGAATACCTATAGCCTGGTGCGAATATACCTAGTAGGGCGTAGAAGGACAGTATAGAGGAGCCAAAGGACCGATGGACACAGGTTGAGTGGGATAGACATATATAGCAATGGCAAGAGCAAGAGAGTCCGAAGGGTGGTATGAGGGCGAATGCTAGGATGGCCAAGAGGGTGGTAGGTGGATACGAGCCATCCTATCCTATCCTATCCTATCCTACCTCGAACCTTCTCCTATCCTAGCCTATCCTATACTATTCTCACTCCTCTGCACCTATCCTATCCTATCCTATCCTATCCTATCCTATCCTATCCTCCATCCCCTCTATACTACTATCCCATCCTGCAAGCCACCAGCAGCACAGGCTGTCGTACAGTGCTGGCCGTCTCGTACACCCGTACATCGTGGAAACCTAACCCTCCTCCCATCCTATGGCGTGTGGTCGTCGTCGTCGTCGTCGTCGTCGTCGTCTAGCTTAGGGCCAAGCCTCGTTGTGAGAGAGCGAGGAGGCCCGAGGCATCCAGTCGCGCAGGCATGCATGCACCACCATCAGAGTAAAGCGTACCAGAGAGAGAGACGAGAGCGGGACCGAGAGAGCGTCAGAGAGGACAAGAGAACAGCCAAGAGACGAGGGTTTGGTAGGACATTGCGGATATATTCGCGAGAGCGCGACCCCGCGTCCTGCTTGCTATACCACCGGCGAACGTACCATACCGAGAGGTAGTAGTAGCTACCAAGCAGAGAGTAGACCGACCTCGACCACGTCGCAGCGTCCTCGCGCCCCGGCTATCCTGCGACGTAATCAGCGAGAGGACCACCCTCTCCTCCTCTCTTCATCCCCTAGTCCAACCTCTATTCCTCTCCGTACATCTACTCTGTACGCTTGCCACCCTCACCCTCCAGTCTGTGTAACGCTACCTCCAACCTTCTCTCTGCCTTGCTATACCTCTACCCAACCTTCTCATACCTATATACTATACTGGTTTATATATAGCTTTGGTATACCAGTTCTACGTCTATCTTACTCTCTGTCTCTACGTACTATGCATCTTTCTCGGTTCAACCTTTCGAGATACGAGAGAGAGAGAGAGAGACAGTCAATGTGAGAGAACCCTCGCAAACATTGCTTCGCTCTAGCTTCCCTTTCAACCTCTACTCCTCACACCCCCTCGGACTCTTCTCTTCCTGCCCATCGTCGTACATTTGCTCTCGGCCCTTGCTTTAGCCATTGGTACGAAACACGATGCGCCGCTGGCTCGGTTTCACGGAAATTTGTAGTCAAGCTTAGCCGATATTCGATGTTTCTGCGGTTTTTAATTTTAAAGTTGTTGAGTTGAAAAATTCGTCGTTTCGCTCGAGAGGGCGATCGAAAGTTGTGGCAATAACGATGCTTTTCGATTAATACGGAAAATTATGAAATTATTATATGATGATTTGCTGGCAAATTTACGTTTATTGATAAACGTTTAAACGTTATCATTCATCATTATACCATTTTACTATTCGCATTGATCGGTACTGTTTATACTTATAAATGATCCTATCGCCCGTTTTTTTCGACTTTAATTAATTTTCTTTTATTGATTTTGATCAATTTGCAATATGTAAGTTTTAATTTATCTTTATAAGGTTTCGAAATCGTATTTAACTTTTGCGGACAATTTAGACGCGAATAAAATTACAGCGATACACCTGCTGTCCTCTGCCGCCCTATATGAAGTTTAATTAGGCATTCGTTATCAAAACACTTGGGTCGATATGTTCAATTTGTAATTATGAAAAAAAAAAATTAGTTTTTTGCAAATACCACTATTTTTATTCGAATGAATTAGAATTTGAATATCGCGGCTCCGTATTTTTTAATAATGTCGGTTAATAATATATAAAAACATAACCAATTAACGACGAGAGAAAAAAAAATCACAAATTAGATCATTGATAATATCTTCCAAATTCATATAAAATAATTCGCCAATTTCCCTCCGCACCCGTGACGCATAAATTATAATGTATTATCTGCACACCGATCAATGGATCAATGTTCATTAAAATTGGATAAGCTACGACGATAAATCGATAAGTGATATAAAAAATTCTCGTTGCAATTTCAATATTCGGTAGAAAATCCTTTTCGCTATGAAGATGCAGAGTTCGTGATGTATGGGATTGCGTATGGACAGATATGAAATATGTGTTGTATCCCGGTTGAGGTAGGTGAGGTATAAACGGGAGGGTTGACCGGCGCGCACCGTGAGTAACGGAGAGTATAGTACGCTGAAACGTATATGATGGGAAGCGAAGCCAGACGCACATACGCCGTTGTATATACATCTGTTATTGTGATATGGATGTTAATAGGTTAGGGGGTCTCTCCGTAGAACGTCGGGTGAATCACGATTTCGATAAGGGTTTCCAACCAACTCTCTCCCTTCCCCGCCTGTTCGCTCGCTCTCGTCCGTACCACTGCTCTTCCTCTCTCATTCCAATCTCTTCCTCCGGCGCACCCTCTCCGCACTCGCGCATCCGTTCGTCTCTCCGCTATCCTCTTTCCACAATGTTTCCGAGAGAGTGCGGCGAACTACGAGAAGCGCGAGAGATCGCCCGGAGAACTCGCTTCCCTTTCATTTCATCCTTCCTGCGTTCATCTCTATCACTCGTTTTCACGCTCGTTGAAAGCTTCGTGTACCGAACTCGCCCGGTCTCTCATCGTTATTCGCAAACGGTCAACTTCCATTGGGCGTACATTATTATTGTACGCCCTACTGTTCGCGCGAGTATCTCGTCTCTACTCGAAATTTCGCAGTCGTTATTCATTTTTTCACGATTTTTTCGATCTTTTGGTGACGCTTTTTTTTTTTCTCTTTTTTCGCTTTTATTAGCGAGATTATGATGTAGTCTCCGAGTGATTACATTGTGATCTCCGGGAATGTGAACTTACGAGTCGAGGTAACAAGGTTGTGGAGATAATTAACAAAATTCTATTTAAAACCGCTCAACAAAGAACGAACGTAGAGAACGAATGTTGAGCAAATAAAAAAGTGGTACCGGACGTTACAGAGACGCGACACGCAGAGAGCGAAGTAGTTTCGAGATTCAAAGCGTAATAGGAATTACACCTTACAAATTTCGTATGATATCAGACTTATCAAAAATTATTGATACGTAAAAAATTTTGATTAAAAATAAAGTTGAAAAAAAAAAATTAAATTATCGATTTTTACAGGAATATACGAGTGTTTACTCGATGTTATGAGTTAATAAGCTACAAAACTACAAAGCGATTCATTAGTCTAAAGGTAAACATTTATTCTCCTATAATTGTCAAGAATTTGCCAAAAAAATCTTATGATCAAACGATAGAATAAACAATGGAAGATCTCCACAAGTGAAATATATCGAAATCACAGTCAAATTTCGTTATTATCATAGTACGGAAATTAGCAATTCAGTAACGAAGAGCCTTCAAAGAATAAACATAACGCATTATTATCAATCTTATAGATCGACGAACCGCTTTCTACACGCGCTTCCCGTATTTTTCTAATTATCAAAATAAACAAACATCGTTGTAAAAAATACATATTTACTAAATAAAAAAAAAGTCTTCCAATTTCCTTCTAATTTCAATACCTCAATAAGATTCCAAAATAAAAGTCCCTAACATTCGACAATTTTCGCTCGAAACTCGACTATCGACTATCGTCCAAAATGGCTTATCACCATTTTTCGTCTGTTTTTCCCGCGATTTTCTAATAGTCTACCCGGTATACATGTATGAGAAGTATACCGGTGCGTATATATACGACTATACAATATATATATATATATATTCATAACGATCGACCGCGGCGGCCGGTGGCCCGAGGAGCCGGTCGCGTCCGCGTGAGTTGTTCGCTCTCCGAGCCGATCCCCTCGCCTTTCTCGCTCTCACCCCGCTTGGATAACGCAGAGAGAATTAGGGACCCCGTGAGAGTGAGAGAGACCAACGATCGACTGAGCAATCAGGAGTAAAGTGGCAAATCGTCCGTTAAACGAACCCGTCGGCCGTTCTCGTCGCGCAGAACGCCGTGCGCGGGCTTTTCCGAACGTCGCGCCTCAACTATCCACATACACACACACATACGCATTAACACACAAACAGCACCCATATAGGCTATACAATCGCGACAAACTCGCGAACTTAGTATCGGCGTTCGCGAGCGTCGGGAACAGTCTCTATACCTCGCGAGATGCCCGATACCATGACAAACCGGGATGAACAGAGACGGTGAAACTTGAATTGCGAACGCGCCTGGTCAACGCTGACTGCCGACACCACGTACGAAACGTCTGGACGCTTGAGCCTCCGTTTCGCATACTATACAACTGGAATATAGCTTACCTTCCATACCTGTGTATTTATCGTATATACATATATATATATATGTGTATTACGCGCGAGGCTTTCGCGAATACTCGAGTGGTGTGAGTTTCTCTGGGTCTGGCGAGCCTCTGTCCGCATTGCTTCCCCGTCCTTCTCAGTATCTCACCATATAGATATATACTATATATATATGTGTATATATAACATATATATATACAACGTTTATCCTCTATCTCACTTGTCTCGTGTGTGCGAACCGAGTCCTGTGGCTCTCGTCCTATCCATCTGTGTGGGTTTCGTGTGCTTCCCTTGGTCTCTTCCTCCGCTCCTCCCCAACCATCCCTCCCTCCCCCCCCCCTCCTTCCCCCTTGTCGTCCCCCTTCGATCCCGCGACCGTGCTGTGTAGCGCGCTCCGGCACTAGCACCAGCAGCAACGCGGCCGCCGCGCGTTTATGTGGCCCGAGGCTTATATACATCGCGCTCTACCTCTCGCGAGAAACACCTATGTGGATGGGAATGTGTACATAGGGACAGGGGGAAGAGAGCGGATCTCTAGGTATAGGTACTACTATCTAGTATCCCCGGTAATACCGGGTACTAGGTACGCGAGCTCGCCGCGGACCCCGAATAGCGGTTCGCATATTCGGAGATAACGAAGAGAGGGACTCTCACGATGGACCACCGCAACGCTGAACCCATGACCCACACGCCCTTGAATCGTATATATATGTATCGTGTATAAACGCTCCCTCACCGGTTTATCGTCGGTTCTTAGACAACGGCTTTCTTTTCGTAGCTCATTTCAAACCGTTTCGTTCGACGAGATTTTCGGAATTCGATTAATCCGCGCATCGGAAAAATGGTAAAATTTCACTCGCGGCGAACTCCGAAATACGAGCGCGAAATTTTTTTTTTATTTAAAGGTTTATGGAGATCGGAGCGATGCAAAGATTTTTGAAATCTATAAAAAAAAACAATTGAGAGATCGCATGCATTTTGAAAATGATTTTTATTTATTCATTTCATTTCTAGACGGGATCAATCGTATTTATATAAAAATAGAAAGAAACAGTCTGAGATTTATCATCTATACTTTCGGAGCGGTCGATGTATATTTCTCGTTAAAATAATTTTGATCGAAGCCTAAAAAGTTGGATGACCTTGAATAATGATTTGGTATCGTCGAGAAACTGCTGGGATCGACATGAAACTTTCTCGATAACAGTGGCGATATAATTTAACTCATCGGGAATATGTTTTCGAAGTGAAATAATACAATGGTAAAGAAATATTTTAGCCTTGGCGATCGCGTGTAAGAGTTCACCGAACTCTTTCCAAAGTTAAATTCTTCGACGTGGAAAGAGAAAAAAAAAGAAAAAATTCGCCTTATTATATTATTCGCATAAATCGCGATCGCGGAGTTTGAGAACCACTGAGCGCAGCTGCCGCGGCGGCGTCGGCGGCGGCGGTATCTCCGCGTTGTCTGCTCTCTCACACCCTCGCCTTGTGTAGTCCCACGTGGGTGACGGTCGAAGGGGTCGCACGGAATGAGGGTGACGCGCGGGTACGACGACGGGTATATCTACGATGGTCCGCGGCTACGGGGGGTCGTTCGAAACGAACTGGTCGGCTCTCGCGCGCTCCGCGTTCGCAAGAGGATGGAAACAAGACTTCCACCCACTGGCCATCTACACCCTTCTCCTGCCCTCGTCGCTATATATTCTCCTTCCTCTCTTCACCCTTCCTCCCGGCGCTACGTGTTTTTCGTAAGAAAAAAGAACTGCCAGAGAGAAAACGCGAAGACTCGACCCCCGGTCGAGTGTGGAGAGCAGGATCCTCCTTTCCCCTCGCTGCTTCTTCGCTCGCATTACGGAAAATTGCGGGCGAAAACCCTGGAGAAAATCCGCCGCGTCTGCCCGAATCAAGAATTTACCTCGATTTCCTCCCTTCGCTATAGCTCCGCGACGACTTACCCCCCGAGCGGTTGATTCGACGATGCGGGGTTTAATGTAAACGGGTAAAGAGCAATGATTTATCGAATTGCGACCGAAATACTGTCGTGAAAGAGAAAGAGATTAAAAAGAAAAAAAAAAAAACGCCAAAAAAAAATAAAAAACTCGAGATGAAAATCGTCAGAGTCGTAGGTCAAGATTGTATATGTTTGTACGCTGAAGCAGCACGTGCTCGCGTTCGAGAATATAGGTTTCTCGCAGGAGAGTTTAATACTCGTGTATTTACAGATTATTATTGTTATGATCTTCCCTCCCCCCTCTTCATCGCAAATTCGTTCTGTAGTATATACACGTAATATTATTTTACGCTTGAGGAACACGTCGGTGGAGCTATCTCGCTGCTTTTCTCGTCAATTCGTTTGCGATGTTATATTTACCATTCGTGGTCACGAAACTTTTTGAACGATCGTTCTTTGTCGAGTTCCATGTGCAGAATTAAAAAGAGCACTATATCGCGACGATGTTTGAGAAGATTTTTACTTTATCTGCTGTAGAGACCTACGATCACGACGTGCGGAAGAACGATCGCTGTTTTTAATTAATTTTTTTTTAGAGATCCGAAAGTACGATAAAAAAAAACGGAAAACGTTAAAAAAAATTAGTGTATTATAAAAATAATATTAATGATAATGTTATTATTAATAATAATAATAATATTATTAATTATTAATAATAAATAACATTTTGAAAGGTTCTTTTTTTATCCTTGCAGCCTGTGGCTCTGCGTTCGCCAACGTGGTTGATGAACGTCCAGAGGGGCAATAGCTTCGAATACGCGACACTTTTGGTGAGTTTACTTTTGGGACAGGGATACAATGCATTTGTCGTTAGCGGATACGCATCGCGGGAACAAGTTCGTTGCGATATGACGATGCGAATCTGTCCGTATCTACCGGAACCAGAAGCACAACCGTCGCTTCCCGTACCCACAGATACTTCGAGGTATAGAATGAAAGATCCACCGGATTTTAGGAGTCAATTATTACGCGATTTGGAGGCAAAGGAAAAGCAAAAAATCGACGATGAATTGAAGTATCAGGAAGATGAACGGCTGAAAATGTTACTCGTATGTAAATATTTCCAAATCATCGCTTTCAATCTTTTTCATCAACATAATTATTTCGCACATACATCGAAGTAAAGACATCGATGTTTTTAAAATTTTTTATTTTTTTTTTTATTGCGATTTTATTGAGATCGAAGCTTACGAATTGCTTAAATTATTATTAATTATCGGCGTGAAAAATTTTTTTTTACGATTTACAAATTTTTTTTTTTTTTTTTGCTTTTTTTTTATAATACGAAATAAGGAACAAGAACGTCCGCTTCCGGACGAGTATTGGGGAAATAGAATTCACGCGTGGGTCGTGATATTGCCGGAAGCTGGCGGTGCGCGCGATCACGAAATTCGCGAAGCTATTTTCATAGAAACGACTTCCGGAATGTCTTATTCACCGGATGATATCCAAACGAGTCTTTTGTATCACGGCGTCGAGAGTCTGTGGAACAATCGTAATTATTGGGTTAACATGCAACGATGTACCGAGGGATGCGCCAAAATCGATTGGGACTTAACGAATATAAAAAATTGGGAGCATTTACTACCCGGCGAACCGTGGACCATGCGAGGCATCGATGACGATGAAGAGATCGACGAAGAAGTGCAAATTCAACAGAATAAACACTTAGATATGCCGTTTTCATATGTCGAAGCTATCGATATCCATAATTTAGGTACAAAAATATCTTTCGCGATCTTTTCCCATTTTTATATAGACGTAAAAATGTTTTCCTGTTAACGATTTCATAATTGTTAATAGTTTTTTTTTTTTTTTTTCTTATCAAATAATTTTTTTATTGCGCTCCACCTTTCCCGTCGTAAAATTGATTATAAATCGATCCTTCCGTATTTATTTTCTTCTTAACGCGGATTAATCAGATTTCGAGCGCCGCTATCCGAACGGAACGAAAACCGTTTTCTTCAAGAAAACGAGAGTAGATTTTTACGCGCCATACGTTCAGATGGATGGACTCATTCGCAAAATCACTTCTTACGACGACTACGAATATCGTTCTCCGACTCACGTGTACGAGACGTATGCTAACCGAGCCGACAATCTTGTCGCGTCGAAAAGATTCCTCGATAACGCGATCGTTGTTGATTCTTACCGAAGGGGTCGTATCGACGCGTGCAAAGGTATCAATTTCTTCATCGGCGCAGAAATTTTTCTTCGGCGACGATAACGTAATGAAATTAACAACTCGATTAACTCGATTTCTATCGTAGAACATCGTTATTCGGCGAATGGCAACGACAGAGTTAACGAGGAAAGAACTTTGCATTTTTACGACGTCGTGCGCATCGACGGCTTATCGAAAATCGAAATGGATCCGCTGCATCTCACGCAACACTTCATCGGCCGAAGCGATTTTTTGTACTATCGGTAATTTCATTTCGATTTCTATAAATTACGAATTATTAATGTTCTGTTAATTATTAGCGATATAAAAATTTGTATTATTTACGCAACTATCATATTTAGACACGTGGAATACACAGAGAACGAACGTCTTACTCCGCATGATCCGGAAAACAAAATTGTTTCGGTAAATCTATAGAATTTATTGTCTCAATAAGTGAAAAACTATAGACGCTTTTGTACTTTTTTTTTCGTTTTGGCGTTACAGAGAATTATCGAAAAGTATCAAAGAAACGAAAGCATATCGGCGATCAATGATATCGCTATAAGGGAATTCGCAATCGCGGAAAATGAAATTCGACTAAAATATCATTATGATAAATATAACGCCACCAGAGCAACGAGAACTTTCGTCAAACCGCCAATGGCTGAGAGAGGGGATCGTCCGCTTTTTAATCCCCAATTGATTCAGCGATACAACGTAATGTTTCTTCTTTAATTGTCAATTTTACGCAGAATTCGATTTTTAGCAAAAAAATTGAAAGACTTTGCTGCACTCTACAGCCGAATCCAATGGCACTACAGGAGACGCAGCTGGAACTCTTCTACGAACTTGAAAAACAGTTGAAAGAAGAAACTAAGTGTTTGACGCTCGTTGCCGACGCCGTGGAAGAAATCGCCGAGTTTTTGAAAATTAAAAGCAACGAATTCGTATTACCGAAATTGACGATATCGCTGTTCGATAAAAATAGAAACGACGAAGCCAAAGCGGGAATATTCGCCAAAGTGAGTCGCAAACTTTTATGCATTCGCATCTTCCGTTTTTCGTTGGATACTAAAAATGATTTTTTAATTTTTTTGGATGAAAAATAATAAAAATGATTTTTTTTTTTATAAAAAATAATAAAAATGGATTTTTAATTTGCGTCATTGCAGGAAGAACTTTTACACGCGCAAAGTCAGCGAGAGGTCGGGAAGGACGTCGATTATTTGGGACCGTATTTGGCGCGTTTGGGAAATCCGTCGCAGTTAACGAAATTGCAGGCGTCTCATGTGCGCGATGAGTGTCTCAACGATTTAAAACAAATGTTAACCGATCGAGCGAATCGTATATCGGAAGAATTCGAAGCTTGCAGCAAAAAATTGACCAAAGTTCAGAGTTGGTTTACGCAGGTAATCTTGAAACTGATTGTGTTGAAAAAGAGTTTGTAACGAACGTTAAGATACAATTTTGTTGTTCTCCGCTCTCCTATAGACCGAAGGAAAGACGAGTGAAGAGCAGGAGAAAATGTTGAGCGAAACTAACGCGATAAATTTCGATCTCCACACTCTCGACGTGCGATTGCAACGACACTGCGAATTGGCAACCGAAAGATATCGAAAGATGCGAAAGATACTGCAAGCTGACGAACGACTTGCGGTTCTCTACGAATAACAGCGAAATAAACAGAGGAACGGTATGAAATGAAGAAATACACCGTAAAATCGACGACTTTTAGATTATCAGTCATTTTTGTTTGGATGAAAATACACTTTTACGGGCAAAAAAAATGTCTTTTGCTCGATATCACCGTTCACTTTTATCCTACGGAATTGAAGGATTAGTAAAAAAAAAAAAGAAAAACATACGCGTCGAGTTCCATGCGCTCAATCCGGATGTTTCACTGAAACGACCACGAGCCCATTTGACCGATGCAACGACCTGAAAAACAAATTTAATTGTTATCTCCTCCAGAAAATGATTTTTTTTCTTACTAATTTTTATGAATACTATATACACATTTTTTCTAACTTATTTATCGTGTTTTCAGATTAAAAAATGTTATTCTCTGCTGCTATACGAGCAAAAGAAATTCATACCTTGATCGTCAAATGTCGCGAGAGTGAATTTGCTAAGTTTATTCGTGAAACTTCCGACGTTCGTTATCACCGAATTCTCCGGTCTATTCGGATTGCTTGGTTCTGCGTTCACATCATTCAGACGACTTTCTTCCGCGAAACCGGATATAAGAGTGTCCATCATTATTGCCTATAAAAAATTAGAATAATAACGTTAATAACAATAAAAAAAAAAAAATCCGTTTTTTTTTTCTTTTTTTTTCGATTTTAATTCCGCACTTGTCTGGAGAATACTTGAAGTATCTTGTAGACTCGAGCGCCATTTTCGCGAACCGGAAATTGTAGAAAGAGACAAGGCAAACAATCGGGATTTCCTTCGTCGGATGGCTTTGCCATTTCCCAGCTAAGCTCGGAGTACTTCAGTCCCAACAGAAGACTCTAAAAACATCGAATCCCTTATGTTAATAAACTATTAATTTCCGTCGAAGAATTAGCGATTAAAAAATTCGATGAATTCACTTACGCAGTGCATATCGTCGACGATATAAACTCCCGTGGTATTTATCGCAATGAGTACCGGTAAATCACGATTCGTAATCCAAGATGCGAGTCCACGAACCGGTCGTTCTATCTGTCCTTGAAAAAACGCTGCGCCATAAGTTGGTAAACCCCAACAAAATTCGAGATACTTTCTCACGAGTTTCCGTGGATTCGGATTGGTACCCGAGTGATTGGGTATTCTTTTGTACTGTTCGAGAAGTCTCGCTTCCGGTGCGCCTTTGCCACCGACTAAACCCAATCCGAGTCCCAAACCCAACAGAAGACTCGGCGAATTGTAGTGATGAGGCAAAAATCTTGCGCGATGTTTTCTGAAGTACGCTAACGTATGGGTTTGCGGATTGTAGGGTCCTAATTCGATGCGCGCCTGAAGAGCCCCTAAACTCGCGTAACGCGCTTGTCCTTCGCACGGATATCTCCCTGAAACAGATTTTTCAAATGGTTTATTTTTCTCTTATATCAACGAATCCATCGAAATATCGATTTCGAAGGAAAACTTTTCATTCTTTTTTCTCGTAATTTACTTTGGAAAGTGAGGATAACGAGTTATACCTTCGAGAACGTTGTGTCTCGCCTCGGCGTACAATAGTTCGAGAATCTTAGGATCTTTGACTTGTTCCTCGTCGCGTCGAGTGAGAAATACGTTTCTACGAAAGTATAACAGCGGCTCCTCGTCCTCGGGACCGTCTTGCGAACCGTATTTCTTCACTAATCCCGACCACTTTGCCGCTAATTCTAGCGGTCGATGATTCGGACGTAATTGCACCTCCAACTGCGAGGAACACAGCCACATCGCGAATACCGGCTGACCGTTTACAGGGGGTGTTCTGGATAAACCCAATTCACCCTCTGATTGTACAACGGTTAGTGTCTGTTGCGCCGTAGCATTTCGCTCGACTTCCATCGTCAGAAATACACCGGACATCAGATACACTGCTATGGGAACGCACGGACGTGGCGAGACGTACATATGTTGCTGCTGCTGATTTAGATTTTCTAATTTCTGCTGTTGAATATCTGCAATAGCAAAAGTAATGTCCAAACTATAAATTATAGTCGAACCAAAGGTTTTTTTCATTGATATTCAGTGTCGTTTGATGCAAAAGAGGAATTAGAAATACACAAAAGTATAATTTCTTTTTTTTTTACTTTGACGAATTCGTAAAAAAAAAGGTAAATTATGCGTCGGAGATTTATAATAGTGAAAAGAAGTGTTGCTGTGTTTATTACCCCAATACTCACGGGGCAGAGGATGATTTTCCTTTTTGTAATCATTCTGATATCGCCGCAATGGTTGCCCTCTTCTAATTGTATTTTCATCTTGTTGATCCATTCTATCGTACGTTTTGTTGGGTCCTTCGAATCCGATTCGGACCCACGAATAATCGTCGTAAAATTTCGCGTTGTAATCGACGTTACGGAGGTATTTATATCCTCCGACTTATCGCGAAAACAAGAAACAAAAAATTGTTTACGAAATTTTTGTTTTTCTTCCGCTCTGCACGCAGTGCCGTATTTTACTTGTGAAAAAGCACACGTCTACTATCGCGGTTACTATATTTTCCATTGGATTATCTTGTTTACGCCACATGCTCTCGTTTACGGTGGAGGGAAAGATTTTTCGTTGGGGACTTTAACCTCTGCGAAATCACGCGTCGCGCATTATGCGAAATCATACGAAGCGCGAAAGCTTCCGGATATCTTCTCGGGGTCATTAATTTGTCAGAAACAATGACCGATTGCCGCACGTATACAAACGAACAATTAAAACCATCGATTAACACGAGAAAAGAAAATCCCCCGCGAGAACGAGATGACGAACGACTCAAAACATTGTACGCGGATCCTTTAGAGCCGACGGGGTAGTTATTGATTTCTTTCGAAGACACAAGGGCTGTCGTACTGACTGAGTAAACCCTCTTAACACGACTCCAAAGCGCTTGCGCGCTCTTCTCGCGAAGTTTATCATTCGAAAAATAAATATCGCTATCATTTTTTTGGTATTACGTATCTCAGTTTTATTATTTTATTAAATTCGCGAGAAAGTGTTACATTATTTAACAACTTTTGTTTCTTTAGACATCGTTTTGTTGTCTAAAGCGCGGAAAGTTATTGAAAAAAAAAAAAAAAAAAATTCTTTTTTGTTGGTCATCGGGATATAAACGGTAATAGTTAACTTAGTAATAACTGTTCAAACTTTTTCTCCCGTTTGTGTTACTAACACACGTTGCGTATAGTTAACATAAATATTGTTTCCAAGGAGAAACTATCGTCGAGTTGCTACGCGATTTTTTTTTTTATCTCATTGAAATTATTACCAATCTTCTCGACGTTAGTATCGCGTAATTTTTTATACTCTCTTTGTGATTATATCAAATCCGCAACATTCATTGGCATTTCGTCAATTTGCGTTGAATAATATTGTTCGATATCACGGAGAATTCTGATGTCGTCAGTTTTTACGAAGTTTATCGACACACCCTTCCGGCCGAAACGACCCGATCTTCCTATCCTGTGGATGTACAACTCACGATTGTTCGGCAAATCGTAGTTAATTACGAGGGATACCTGCTGCACGTCGATACCACGCGCCCAAACATCGGTCGTTATGAGTACTCGACTAAAAAACACAATTAAAAAAATCATTAAAATCTCATGAAATTTTAATAATAATTTAATTTAAACGGAAATTAATTTTTACCTCTGTCCGGAGCGGAATTCTTTCATTATGTTGTCCCTCTCTTTTTGCGGCATGTCACCGTGCATCGAGCACACGGTGAAATTTGCTTCTCGCATTTTTTCCGTCAACCAGTCGACTTTGCGTTTCGTATTGCAGAATATCACCGCTTGCGTTATCGTCAGTGTGTCGTAGAGATCGCACAGCGTGTCGAACTTCCATTCTTCACGTTCGACAGCGACGAAGAACTGTTTGATTCCTTCCAAAGTCAACTCATCGCTGAATTGGATAATATAATAAACGATTATTAACTGATCGTCAAGATAAAAATGTTTTCTCGCGAATATACTATTCTATCGAATAAATTTCGAGCGGAAAAGCGTTATATTCGTAATAAAGCGTAAAAATAAAGACGATGATAATTAACTTACCGTTTAACGAGAATACGGATGGGATCGGTCATAAATTTACTCGTCATCTCGAGAATCTCGTGAGGCAACGTAGCCGATACGAGAACCACTTGAGTCGCGGGCGGTAGATATCTGTACACATCGTAAATTTGTTCCTTGAATCCCTTGTTGAGCATCTCGTCGGACTCGTCAAGTACGAGCATTTTTATGGATCTCGTCCTTAGTACTCTTCTTTTAATCATATCTGAAAAAAAAAATTTAATATATTTAAGAACCAAAAAAAAAAATGAAATTATGAAATAGTAATTAACTCAGTGTGCCTTACAGGACTAACGGCTAAAAGATCGAAATAGAGCCGAAAATTTGTAAAAATATAGAGAACTAAAAAAAACGTTTATAAAAATCAAAAGAAAATTCACCACAATTTAGTTGCAAAACAAAGTTTCCGCTTACCAAAAACTCTTCCAGGTGTACCGGAAACAACGTGTTGTCCGTAGTCAAGTTTTCTGATATCCTCTCCAAGATTCGTACCGCCGATACACGCGTGACATTGCACATTCATAAAATCTCCCAAAGCGAGAATAACTTTCTGTATCTGTACCGCCAATTCACGCGTCGGCGAGAGTATCAGCACTTGAGTCTCTCGCACTTGCGTGTCGAGAGATTGAAGTATGGAGATTGAAAACGTAGCGGTTTTTCCTGTACCGGATTGTGCCTGCGCTATGACGTCTCGTCCTTTCATTATCGGTTTTATGGACCTTTGCTGAATGGCGGATGGCTTCTCAAAACCTGTGGCAGAAGAAAAAAAAAAACGTTCTCAATACGGAGCCGCATGGGACAATACGAACTATCGCGGCATCCGAATAGACGACAAAATGAAAAGTTCTTCGTGATATTTTGAAATCGCGAAGGAATGAAAGTAACGAATCAAATCAAACGAGGAAATATTTTTGTCGGCTTCGGTTCCGTATTAAAGTTGATAGGCAATTTTGAGGTTAGGAAATATTTTTCGTCGGGAATACAAGTTGAAAATCGGACTCACCGTAGGCGTAGATTCCTCGTAGAAGCTCGTCCCGAAGGCCCATGTTGTCGAAAGTCGGAATAACTTCGACATCTTCGCTCGTTTCGAATTCAACGTTTGATAAGTCTTCTGTTTGGGCAACGCGACGTGACTTTCCCTCGGCCATTTTGAAAACACTGAACGCTAAAAGCGGGACGACTAACGGCGATGTGTTTTGTGGAAAGTGTGGCAGTCGCGCGCGCTTACCGTACGACTAAATTCTGACTGCGAAGTTTAACGAATGTCGGTAAACTGACGAGGGGAGCCACGCCGTTTTTGAGCCGCGAGAGTGGGGGTATATAGTGTCGGACCTTTTCGTGTTTCACATTATAATCGAACTTGTAGGTTCACGATATTAATCGGTTAGAATTCATAGAGATAAGCGAAGGGCACCTATTGAGTATATCGACTATAATTACAAACAACAAGAATTGTCCTTAGATCCATCAGTAGGTAATAAAATTTGTGTCGCTACCGACGCGCACATCCCCCCTTGACGCGCGATTCACCTGCGCCAGTGCCTCCGACCGGAAACGTACAGTTCACTACATTTTTTTTTATTATAATTCAGTAACACTCGTAAACATACTCGCGCGTGCATAAAACTTTTATATCGTACTTCTAGGTAGTACTGTGCGCGAATGATAAACAATAAAAATGTAACAACATTCGATCTCTCAAAAGTCGAGAAATAACATCGAACTTCGCCCGATACACGTGAAAATTTAGCTACAGGTGTCTCGGAGTCTCGATCATCGAGTTCCTCATTAAATTCAACGATGTTTACGAGAAAAAAACAATCGGAAACTTGTATTCCCGTGTCGCTCGACGAACCGTTGACCAGCGATTCGTGTTCGAAACTCATTATGGAGCTAATAAAATACATACTGTATCAGAAGCAACAAATTCCGTTCGCCTATGATACGCTAACCCAACTTCAAACGAGATTCAAGCCTACAGACAGAAATTCAACTTCTACAAAGACAATAATGAGTTCTCTACGTAATATTTCCGACAATTTGAATTCTCAGCTTCATTTAGTCGACTGCGACGTCAAGGAAGTCGTCATAATCATTGGCGCTACGACTGTCTCACCAAAATTGTGCATTAGATTAGAATTACCCGATGAAATTTTGAGCAGTCGGAGTCACATGGAGTACCAACATTCCTCTCGGAAACCTCTGCTCAATCTAATGCGGTAAATTTTGCTTTCACTGAAAAAAAAAAAAAAAAAAAAAAAAAAAAAAAAAAACTTTTTTTTTCATTATTATATTGAAATTAATTATCAAATATTGTTTTCAGATCAATAATCGCTTGTCAAGAGTTTCAAGAAGCGATGGATGTACCGCTGGGTCTGACGAATACATTTGTAATGCTTCAGAAGAGCGATTTAAATCCAATGTCTGATTTCTTTCTGCCGAAGCCGCAGTACATGCCGCCCAATCAGACGACTACTTGTTTTGCGATAAAATTCAGCAACTCTCCAGAGATGGAGATGAACTGTAATTGCAAAAATGCTATAAAGATTTATCACGATTTGCCGCACGGCAAGAGCGACGAAACTTTTGAAAGTAATCAACAGAACAACTGCATTCGCAAAAGTATAAATGACTGTCCCTACGCGTGGTATCAGTCAAAAGAGGTCATAAAAGGTTTCAAATTTTCCAGATGACAGGAATTTCGCGAAACGCGTGTTATAGACAATTGTACCTCGAGTACCAATGCTCAACAGACTTAATTTGAGTTCTGCACGACTCAATATTGCAATCGATATGTACTATTAACGATAGCGCCACAAATATTGTACCCAACATTATTATGAAAATTCGAGCGTCGAGACTTACTTATTTCGAGAAATTATCTGTTTTTTTTTTTATTTTATGAATTATCGTAAATTCCTTAGAGTTTATTCTACAAGAATTAAATTGTTTAATATTCACATCGAGTTATCGTTGTCAATGCAACTATAACTTGCAGAATGAATGAGAAAACATTGATAGATCTATTGGTTGGCGGAAAGCTAAGAAAGACTGATAAATAATCGCCATAAGTTCGCATTTCTTTTTTCATTTGCGAGCGAAATTTATATATATGTATATTAGATTACCGGTTGATTTTGACGAGAATTGTGAAGCAACCATCGTACGAATAAAATGTTTTCTTTTTTTTTTTTATCGCGAAAATAAAATATTTTTTATCATCTTTAAACTGTTGTGAATTTATTATTGCGTCGATCCTTATCATGTCCATCACTTTTTGCTTTTACCGTTAAGCACAACGTATTGGACCCATTCTTGGATTTCGTACGAAGCGACCAACGAGATCAGGTCGAGATAAACGTCTCGACTTCGTGTATTCGAAAGACAATTTTGTAATTACATAGAGTTCGTGAACTTGACGTTTTAACTTTTAATACCGCGTGATTTTCCTATCGTATGAAGTTTTATTTCTTCATACGATTGTCCTATCTAACATTGACCTCTGGTCTGATTTATGTAACGCGTAAACACGCGAATACACAGGTTCTTCGATTATGAAGTATTGACTGATACATCCGAACGATGAACGGGCGTCGCGATTCGACGTCAATCGATCGCGAATCATTTTCGACGAGCGATTTTTTCGTTCATTTCGAGTAGTCATCGAATAATACTCATCGTTAAATTGCATAATTTATTTTTCGACCGAAGATAATCGTACGGTTGAAAGTGGGAGACAAAGTATTAATACTCCTTGCAGTAAATCGTTCGATTCAGTTTTACAAATTTCTTCGATAAATCGATTGAAAAGCTTCGAGAGGCAACATGAGTGGTTTAAAGTTTCTAACGCCGGAGCAGAAGAAATCGTGGAAGGAAAATGGATACATAAAAATTTCAAATGTCTTCACGACTAAGGAATTCAATGAGATATCGGAAGCTTACGATGAATTGTTCGAGCGAAAGAGACGAGAGAATTTGGACGGCTTGGAATCCGCTTGGGCGGGAAAAGACATGAAGAAAGCGGCGGGAAACATTGACTATACGGTAAGTAGATAATTCCGTGTTATTCTCAATTTTTTTTTCGTTATTTCTGAAAAATATCGATCTTTTTATCATTTCCTGAAGCTATACCTTCGTTATTTAAATTTCAAAAATAACTACGCGAAGTTTCAATGAATTTCTTCATTTCGATTTATTTCAGGTAAAATCTATTCACAATCTGCAAATGCACAGTGCAATCTTTACCCGAGTGATAACGAATCCAAAGCTATTGGATGCACTTGAAGATGTCATGGAAACTGAAGACATTGTATTGCATCATACAAAAGCGCATATCAAACCTCCCGAGAAAGGAGCGCCTTACTTGATGCATCAGGACTATCCGTACTTTCCTCACAAGAAACATACGATGCTTGCGGTCTTTTTGCATTTAGACGACACGACACCGGAAAACGGAGGTCTTGCGGTTTATCCCGGAAGTCATAAACTCGGACCGTTGGAAGATCACGGAGTTACGGATGAAAAAGGAGAACAATATCATTACGTCGATCCGAACAAATTTCCTCTTTCCGGTGCGGTACCGATTCCCGCGAAAAAGGGTGAAATCGTTATGTTCTCATATTTGTTGCTACACGGATCGTACCTAAATCTTTCAACGAGACCTCGTCGTATGTTTCTCATCCAAGTGAAAGCTGCGGACGACGAACCGACTGCCGACGTTCATAAGTCGCCGTGTCAAGAATTGGTTCTGCGGGGACGCAATGTTCGTCGCGAAGCTACTATGGCAAACCGATTCATGCATTAAATATTCAATTATTTTCTCCGGAATACGCCGATCGGTATAAAATTTTTTTAAAAATTTCATTACTTCGAATTATTGATTAAAATTTGTATATATATAATCGCTAATAATAAATAAACGAATTTTATTGCAAAGTTATTGTTATTGATACGACTTACGATTGATTAAAGACGACTTCAATACGATCGGACGTGAACCACATTTGTTTCCTTCCGATGAATGGCGGCGCTGACCGCTGGTTTTTTAATAATTTTCTACAATTTTTTATGTATATTCCTTCGATAGTTTTTGATGAAAGATTTTGAATGTCCAATAAGATGGAAGAAGCTGTTAATGGTATTAATGAAATATTATACGAATTGTTATCAAACTTTACATTATTTAATTAAAATTCAAAGGTCGCGAAACCGAAGATCCCGACAATGTTAGTTTAGTCACGTTGGATTTTTTTGACGATGGAGGTGAGAATACAGTGAGTGTTTCTCCATAATTCGAGTTTTTAGTTAAATTATCGTAACAAATAAAATATTACAGACAAACCAGCGATCCACAAGTTTGAACTCTCAGATGTAAGACTCGTGCGTCGAAAAACGGATGCTGAAGATCCCGAAGAAGAATTATATGACCCGAATAATCCGATTGCCGAGGAATCGTTTCTCCTAACGAGAATCGTTGAATCAAATATTTCTAATAATGGACTCGAAAAAAATATTGGCGCCGATGACGAAGATAATTTTTCAGGGAAAATGGAAATTGATAAAAGTGTTAAAGAATTATTGGAAGGGGAACGCCGGAGTTCGAAGATATCGTCAAAAAGAAATAGTGGTGCGCTAACTACACTCGACGAAGAACAAGAAAATAAAAAAAATTACGAAGAAGAAAGAGACGAAAAATCACAGGAAGACGAAATCACAACTGAAGCGATTGACGATACATTGCAAAACTCTATAAAATTCGCAGTTGCATTAGATATCGAAAAGATCGACGAAGAAATGGAAGAATACGAATTATCTACAATAAGCGAAGATTTTCAAGAATTAGATTCGGAGGAAGAAATTACGGGAATTCGCGATGATCGTCATCGCGATAAAGATGATAAAGAGTACCGACTGACTCTCGCGAAAAGCCGAATGTTCGCTCGCGCAGCATCGGTACTCGAGCAAAGGCTAAAAACGATCAGTAGCTTAAAAGAATTGTACGAGAAGCGCAAGAAGATCGCATTGAAAAATCGTTTTCTTAACAAGAAATGTTGTGAATATATTAAAAAAACAACGACGGTTAACCTTTTCGAGAATACGGAGGGAGCTTTGCCGTTACACGGAAATCAAAGGTAAATGATTGAGAATCGATGATTTACGGATTGGAGAAGAGAATTCGTAATTATTAATAGATCGACGATGAATAACAGGTATCACGATGTTCTGGAAGAATACATCGCTACGAAGATTGATTACGGAAACAGAAGGCCTTCCGTAGAACGGGATATCAAGTGTCTCACAGATTCTTATCACATATGCCGAACAAAATTGGATCAACTATACGAGGATTTCAGAGATCGAGAGTTAGAAATTGGACTTCAATGTGTAAACGGAAAAACAGGAAAATCATTGGGCGAACGAAGATTAGGATCGTTGATGAAGAAACAACAATTAAGATTCACAAGTTTAGCGGCCGTGCGAGTAAATTATCTGCGACTTACGCATCTTTTGGCTGATCTTCACGGAAAAATTCGTGAAATGAATCGCTTGGGTGGCGGTCACACGCTGATGGATTACGAACAATTGATGTTAGAAAAAAGTTCTCACGTCGATAAATTGGACGAACGCGACGAAGAGCTGCGAAAGCTTAGAGACAAATGTGCGCAATGCGTTTCAGTGAGTTATCTGACAATACGACAATATCAGACTTTTTTTATTTTGTATTTCGAAAAAATTATTTGAAAATAATTTTTAAACTCCTTGGCGACGTTTTTTAATTTTTTTTTAAGAAAAATAAAAAATAAAAATTTCCGAGAATACGACATTATCAGATTTTTTAAAATCAAATAGAAAAACTCAGTGCGTTCGAAATTAAATTTTTTTTTTTAGGTAACAATAGTGCTTTTCACAATACCAATTAATTGCAGATATTGAGTCACTTGAAGGAAACATCCGACGTTTTTATTTACGAGATAATGAGCGATTCAGCTAAGTTGGCGGAGGTGATGGAGAAGAAAAACGAAGCGCGCACGTCGCTCGCCATTGAACGCCAAAAAATAGAGTCGTTGAGAAAAGTGACTTCTCGGATACGACAGACATACGGACTCCTCGACAATCCAATTATGCTGAGAAAAATGGAAATTGATTTGGAAGCTTTGGATATTCTGAAGCAAAAGATCGAAAAGGCGATGGAAAATCGCTGGTTATCGATTGATCGCGATAACGTTGTTATGTCTGAAAAAAGAACATAAACTTCTATGATATCCGATAATACCAAATAATTATAACGATCTATTGAATCCGATTTTATATATTTATTGCAATATATAAACTTTTAGGGAAGACTTTTTTTTTTTTTGTTTAAATGATTTAATTAGAACTATTAATCTTCTTTTGCTGTTGGTACACAGCAAATTGTACACAAACGTGTCTTCTTTTTCGGTATACGTACGATATCTTCGCTTCCGACGCTTCTTCTCTTTTTCGCGTATTCCTTCTCCTGATCTTTTGGAATCTCGCGGATTTTTATCGTAAGGAGTTTGAAATCGATGATTTTAATAACGCGCAACAGTAAGACGAGTAATCCGAAAAACCAACTCCACGCCATAATCCACGAGAGAATCTTAATTGGGAGATAACGCTTACGATATACCGCAATGGGATACGAAAAAAAAAAAAAAAAAAAAACAGTTATTAGTCGTAAAAAGAGACTTTAAATTTCTTACCCGCAATACTGGTAATACTTGGCAAATGCTGTGTCGGTTCGGACCATAAATTTCTAAGTAATACTGTACGATATCGCATTGTCTGAGTAAAAAAAATGGATTAATTAGATCGCAAAATCTCGAGATATTATCAACTTAATGTTACGCGAAGTACGAAGACGAAACTTATACTTTTTACGTGGAAGAAATTCGGTAGAATTTAAATTGAAAACGTAATGCTGAAGACTTTTCGCAAACATCGAATATCCGTTATCCATGTCGTAGACAACAAACATTGTTACAATCGAGAAAATGAATTGAAAGAGAAGTGCCGGCGGCACGACTCTCCACGGCGCAATGAATCTATAATTAATAATTTCTTTTTTTATAGAAAATTGTGGTAAATTATTATCTTATATTTTCGAAAATATGTGATTTCCCAGTTATTCTTTGATATATCGATATATGTAATGTATTATTTTATTTTATATTATTTATAAATATAATGTGAAGAATTAACGAAATACTTGCATTCGCGTGTCGTATCCTCCTTTGCCGCACATGGCGAACAGTATCAACCAAGTAATGCCGAAAACGCAAGAAGCCATACTGACGAAGTGATAGAGACCACAGCGACCCCGATATTTCGAGGTAACAATGATTTTCTGTCGCCAATCTACTTGGATGATCTCGGACTCTACGTCGATCGGTATATCGTCGGTCATTATTCGTCGCGAAATCGGCGTTACTATTTGAGCCCAAAGCGGACAATGTCCCGCGAAGATATTGTACTGTAAAAATAAGAAAACATAAAAAAAAACAATAACTCGATATAAATATCCACGCGAAAAAATTTCATGGGAAACTATCATAAAAAAATCGCTAACCCACAAAATGTAAAATAATATTGACGAAGCATAACCCGACGTAGCGCTCAAAAAATAGAAAAAAATTTGAAAAATTTTCCACCAAATAGATATTTCGTTGGAATCGGTTTCTATCAATTCCTGATAAGTATCCGCAATTTCCATTTGTTTTTTTTTTTTCTCTATAGCAAAAACTGTAATTGAATCGTATATTAACTATTTCACGACAGAAATCGATCGAATATTCACACGCTGTGTATTCGACTGTTTTTTTTTTCTTTTTTCGATGTAAACAATCGAAGGTACGAACTATCAACGATTTATATTTCAGTGTTTCACATCGGCGACACCAGTCGAACTGTACAAGATTACGATTATATAAACATTTCTAAAAAAAAAATCTATACACTTTTAAACAATTATTGAGGATAAATCTACAAGAAATACTATTTTTCATCGGTATAAAATAGGTTACACCTCAGCATTACTTAATAAAAATAAAAGTTTGTTCATTGTGCTTAACGCGTCTATTCTAGAAGTTTGATTGTCGGCCAAAGTAACAAATCCAATATCGATGCGCATTGATTCTTTGGCTTTCAGAGGCGTCGGAAGTTTAAAAAACTCGACTACAATTGGATTTCAGTAGTAATACACCGCGTAAACTGACGCCACGCAAAAAATTGTATCCTAAAAAAAATAAAATAATTAGGTATCAAGATATTTATTTTTCAAACAAAATTTCAAGGAATATAGAAAAAATTCGAATTTCATACATTGACAAAGTTGTCAAATGCGTAACTATCGGCTTCCGCATCCCATATGCATCTGGTGCCCATTTTTAAACCGGCGCCTTTTTGCTCTCCGAGAACAACGTTCACAATATACTTGTAACGCTTGAACTTCAATTCTGTAACAAATAAATGGACGGCGATAAATTTGCGAATTTTTTCGAAATATTTTGCAGATATACAAATTTTAAGATAAATATTTTTTTTTACTGACCTTTTACTTTGACTTTAATTGTGTCCGCTATACCTTTCGTCCACTTGTTTGCATCCTCCGAATTGTACGTCTTTGTCGATAACTGATCAAATAATACATTGTGAATAACTTCTTTGACGCTCATAGGTTTAAATCTGCATAAAAAAACATTGTTGTAGCATTATTACAGATGATTAGCAACAGCGCATTTAATTCAAAGATAGTTGTTGGGTTCAGTGAATTTTATTTTTTCGATATTTATTAGAAATTGTTGAAACGTTATCGAGTGATAAACGCTATATAAAGTGAATAATATTATTTTAAATTCGAGTTTTCGAAATAATCGTTAAAAATACGAGAAATCGTCGTACAAAAACTTGAGATCGCTGGAAATTATAATATTTCGAATGTCATGCAAAGTAAGGTTATAGATTAATTGACTAGTGATCGGGGATCGACGATGCATCGAATTATCGATGGTTTCATTCGAACGATTTTTATTTGCGTAAATTCTGATAATCGATGAACGAGAGAGGCGAACAATATACTTTTCGTGAAGACGAGGACGTATTTGATAGACCGGTTCCGATAGGGGACCCTCTTCGTCTTGTCCCTCGCCGATTTCTCCGTTGATCAAGGATTTTTTATCGTCCTCCGGATCGTCGTGTTTTGTTTGGTCTTTGTCGTGCACTGGGCTTGTTGAACTTTCCATATCTTCGCGTTCCTCCATTATTGTCATTCGGAAAATGTGCGCCGAGACACGATAGTTAGTTCGCGCGTCACGACACGCTTTGTTGACAAACTTGCGATCCGTTGTTCAGCTGACGCACTCGTTGCTAAGCGACCGGCGTGCAGCAACTCGCAGCGTCAATCGACCCAGTGATTTGGTCGATTGATTATCTACGACGACAGTGCAGAGGCGATCCTTTTATCCGATATACTGTACATTTGGGTGAGTATAATTAATTTATTTTCTTTAAATCGTTATCCCTTCCTGACTTATAAAACAGTGATTTCGTCGTACTTATAACATCGTGTGCTATATGTAGAAAAACAAAAAACATTAGACGTGTCGATAAGATACGATACTAATGATTTCTTAAAATTTTCGAATGGTGTTATTTTTCGATCTTTTTTCCACTTTGACCACATTTATTGAAAACTTCCTCAGCTATTTTGATCTGAAAATGATCGAAAAAACAATCCATTTCGGTATCTTTCTGGAACATGTTATTTTCTTTTGCGTGTGTCGAAGATTCGACATAGCCTTTCGGGGGGCTGATTTCGATGAGAGATGACGATTGAGATTTTAGTAATCGTCTTCACGATTTATAGGGCTTTTTAGTGAATCTCTTTCATAGGATTTCTTAATTAAATCGCCACGGAATATGAAGCAAGGCATTAGGGATTTGCCTCCTGTATAATGACAATAACTTGAATACGATACTTTCATTTATTTTAATTCTATGATACTTTTTATTCAATACTCGCCCGTAGCCCCTAACAAGGCTTACAGTAATGCACAGTGAAATTGTCTTTGTCGACGATTCTGTACTGATAGTTCTTGTACGCCGTGAAGTCGAGTTCTCGCATCTGATTAACGTGATCGTAGATTTTCTTTACGACGGGTGCGAATCCTTGTACGTTCGACGCATTGGCGATCTCGTCGTAATACGCCCATTGCCTCTCTCCCATTTTGTTTATATGTCTTACCTGCGAAAAAATTCACGATAAATTTACGTCCATCAAATACTAAAATTACGAAAAAAAAAAAAAAAAAAATTACCGGTATTCCGTTGTCCAACAATGCCTTCTTTTCTCTCGCGAATTCTTCGCGCATCTTGTTCGACGGCGGTAACATTATGCGTGCCTCGAGTATTCCAAGAATGTACTGCGCTTGAATATGGAACATTGGGAACGGTATGACGATTCCGGGTAATCCCATGAAGAAAAGATTCGGCATATCCACGTGGACGAGGTGTTTGTAGATTGGTTCGACATGATTGTCCTCCGTATTGATCTCAACTTTTTTCGACACGAACGGATACGTGAATTTGTATCCTGTGTAATAAGCAAACAAAATAACGTTACTGAACGCAATCGTCATATAATTTCATTCCGTTCGATACGCTACGAAAAAAAAAAAAGATATTCTATATCCTACGATCTCCGCTCTCATACATAAATTTTATCGTAATTAAGAAATCGAACCCCTGGAAATTTACGTAAATTGATATCTACGATAGTGAAATAGTTACGCGCATCGTGTGTTTCTTACGAATTAAAATTGTTACATTCTCAATGTATTTTTTTCGACATTTCTACAATTGTTAACATTTTTACGAATTTCCGGTGTTTTTTTTTATTTGTTCGAAAATTGTGTCCCTGAATTTTCGGTGTACAAATAAACGCGATGTTACGTTCGGGACGTGTTGCGGCGAACCTGCGAAGTTTGAACGGTGCAATGCGCTCGACGTCCGGGTGGTTGCTGCGTGTATTAATTTTGTTTTAAATCATTTTTTTTTAACTTGGCGTCGACACATTACTCGCGGTTCTTGATAACATTGCAATTATTTCCCTTTAGTAACTCTGCTTCCCCTAAAATTAGCTTTCTTCCTCCGCCGGTCTCCGGTTTACCTTCGTAATAATACCACGAATAATCGAATTTTGCGCGTAATTTTCGGAGAACAATTAAATTTTTTTACCGGTGCAATATATGAAGTCATCGACGTAAGCCGATGTACCGTCCCGAAAAATGAAGGTATTTCCATTGATAGAATTGATGCCGGGCCTCTGCTCCACGTTATCCGACATCGTAGCGTCCAGAGGTTCGGGTAAATCGTGACTCAGATATACCTAAAATTAAACAACGTATTAAATCCAATAATATATTTCCTCAAATGTTACTTCGAATTCTTATTTTTACGTTCCAATCGAACCATTGATGCATCGAAGTATCATGTTTATTATTATTTAAAAATGAATGATAGATCAATGACCAAAGTGCCGTTTCGTGATTAAAAAAAAAATGAATTCAAGTATATTGCGTTATTACGGTCTTTTTACGCCGAGACATTGAATCTCAACATTGAATCCAAAGGTCGCGACGTTTTGCTCCGATAAAAAAAAACGCGCGGGCCGTATGGTCGTTTTGATAAAATTCCCGACGACCCGGATGATTTCTTTACCTTTTCCGCATATTTCGAGACTTCCATAGCAATGTCAATACCCGACCACGAAGCTCCGAGGATGCATACGCTTTTACCCGCGTATTTTTCCGGAATACGATACTGATGGCTGTGTATACTATCGCCGGTGAAAGTTTCACTTCCGGTTATGCGAGGAATATTACCGACCGTATAGTGGCCGTTACACAAAACTACAGCATCGTACGTCTTGACGCTCTCGATCTTTGTCGCGAGATCCAAGAATGTTATTATCCAAATTATCTGACCTCCCGGAAGCGTTTCCGGTTCCACGTGCTTCACGAGGGTATTTAACTGTGAAAATTAAATTTTTTTGTTTATTAAAAAAAAAACGAACGAAGTTTAAGGTATCGTGAGGTTGAAGCATCTTTATGCTCTCGCGTGCAGTTTATACCTTCGTGTGTTGTGATAAATTGAAATGATTTGCGTAATCAAGCAAATACTGTCTGATTACGCTGTGATGAACGAACGAAGGACCGTCCTGTTCCTGGAACGGAAAATCTTGTATCTGCATGATTTCCTTCGGTAGATTTGTTCTGTAAAATAAATCGACGCATCGCGCAATCAATTCGACGAATAAATCTAAAATAAACCCTTCGTAAAAAAACTCGAAAAAAATGCGATATTTATCCGCGGAATTTTGAAAGAATTCAAAAAATTCTCAAATGTACGCAAATAATGCGTATTAATCGAAATGCGATTTAAAAAAAATGCAAAATAAAATACACATAAATTCATTCGCGAGTTGTTGTTATAGCCGCGAATTTATCGTACTGTAAGTGATTACGGTGCGTTCCGATATCCACATCCGTAAACTGATGTCACTGCGCATTTTTTTTTTCGTAGATATTTAATTAATGAACGCTGAGACAATTCGGAAAGAAATTTCAAATGTGACCCTTAATTTAGTGTCACGTTGACTTGTATACATAGTTCGTTACTTCGAGCCCTTTATTGGACAATTCGGGCAAATGCGCCGGTCGAAAAGTGTATCGCGGTGTCAGCTAAGTTTATCGCGCTGAGCTATCGTCTTCGGTTCGGCGTGCCGTAACGAAAGTGGAAAGCGTAAAGCTGCCGCGTGCGCGGTAGATCTCGGCGCGGCACTGCGCAGCATTGACCAATGAGGCTGCGATCTGCGCGCGATTTATTACGGACTGAGGGTATTACTTATATACGTGTACGAGATACGCGCGAATGTACGGCAGTTCCCGCGGTTGATTTGCCAGGAAATAGAGACAAAAAAGGACAACAAATGTGCCCACGCTGCTTAACCTTCCAATCATGAACTTTGCTGTTACGATTACATCAGTCGTGAAATATAATAGTATGAAAATGTGTCGCGATGACACGGGATCCTTCTCGAAGTTAATGTGCATTAATTAATGTGTATCTAATTGTTTAAATTACACAAATTTGTAGGTTAACAACATTTCTTTACGAAAGAAAAGTGATAAAGATGACGTTTTATTAAATAAACATCAAAATAAAAATTAATTATTTGCATTTCGGAAGTACGCGAGGAAATTAATGTCGAAAGACAACAGTGCTACTATTGGTGTACGTAATTAAATGGCTTTCGCAACAATGACGACAAGTTTTCCCCTCGTAAAACCGGCAACTTTTAACCCCTCCGTACGCACGGGGACGTAAATATAAATATATCGGATATCGGATATTGGAGTTACGAAACTGTTTCATTCGTGCGTCTCGCCCCAAACAAATATCGTCGCAAAGAATTTCGCATAAGTTTACCACATTTTCAAACGATAATAAACTTTTTATTATTATTTATTTATTTCGCGTATAGATAAAATTTAATAAATAGAATGGAATAAATTAACTTTATTGAAAGGAGTTACGAATCGATAAATGAAAAAAACAGTGATAGATTAATGGATGAATATATTTTATTATTAAATAAATCTAAAAAAAAAAAAAAAAATTAGACGTTTTTCTTTTTCACGAAAAATATCGCTCCGCGTTCGATACTACGAGTGCAATCGTTTTTACACCCTTAATACGCATTAAGCATTGATAATGTCGCTCACCTGAGATTCTTATACATACTGCTGTGAACCGGAAGTCCATTTTTATCGAATTCCGTATCGTCGGTGTACACCCAGGTGCCGCCGACTTTATCCGTTTGTTCGAAAAGGGTGAGGCTGTAGTTTTCGGGTCTGGAAGCCACGTGCCTGGCTACCACCAGACCAGCAACACCGCCTCCGATTATCGCAATTCTTGTTTTACTGCTTGGCATCTTGATTATAGTATAAAATATACTATACGGTATTATACTGAGTTCCTAAATAATTTTAACCTTTACCGCGGTTTATGTGATACGAATAAACTTTTTTGTTTATAATTGTAATAACTCTCTCGAGTTGTTTAACGTTTCGATAACAAAAATCAATAATAATAATACAGAATTTGTTCGATCTTCGCGAACTGTACGAAACTCGAAAATTTAACAAGAAACCTCCACAGTCACGATATTTGTAGAATTAGATGCGCTTTTCTTTTCCGCGATCTTATATCAACAATGTGCAGTTCCGGAAAACTTTTTTTTAACGGCTTTGCTGCTTTTCGTCGTCTTCCGAAAGTGGTTGATGCAACGATCTTGCAACGTTACTTGGATCTCGTTCGACCGGCGACTGAATGAACATAACTGTGTAAGAGCGATACGAAGCGGACGCTTCGAGGTCCAACCAGCTTCCTTCCACTCCGTTTACGTTCGGCTAAACGATGGTCCACCACCAGCCACAGCGTAGATGGAAAGAGATTTTGTTTTTTTTTCTCTTTTTTCCCCGATTGTTTCTGACGACACCAAGACCGGGCGTGGAGTCAGAATAACGCCGGCTATTGGCAATGTAGAAGACGATTTTAATAGCCCTAAAATATCAAACTTACATCCTCGTCTTCTCGCTTTTTGAAAAAAATAACGATCGATCGCCGACCGATAGAAATACAATATTATTGATATTCTTCCAATTTATCAGCCATTCCATAATTTATAGATCGCTTAAAATTTCAACAAAAAAATAATCGATATGACTAAAATTCGATTAAAAAAAAATTGTTATTTTTCCAATTTCTTCGATTCATTAACAAATAATATGCTTTTTCCAAAAAAAAATTATTTTCGATCTCTATTATCGATCTTTTACCGATGTCGCTTTCTCGAATTCTTGCATTAATTTTTCCGATCTCCAACGATCCGATCAGACGTGGACTAACGGCTAATATATGTTTTCTTAAAGTTTTATTTAACATTTTTGGTAGTATTTCTGCCATTGCAATTCTTATACGTCTTGGGATATAGATTTGTTAAGATTTTATACCGGATATCGATTACGACATCGACGATGTTGAAATCATCGAGACTCTGTTGCTGACAGCATTTTGTTCTACACGTGCATTGATCACATGGTGCGCCAAGGGTTGCAATCGTCTTGTTTAACTTACAAAATCCCTTACGAAGCCAATTGCGCAAGTCGCAATTACATGCATCATTAATCTCGTTAATTCGTTAAACTTCGATACTCGAAAACGATATAATTTCTTGTTGCTTCAAACTAACGTTCGATTGGGTGAACGGCGAATGTTTCGATCTTCTAGTTACTGCGCGAATGTAAAAAAAAATATATATCTACAGCCCCAATTATCGCATAATCGTCGTAACCAGCAATTCTACTCAACGCTTGCAGCAACTTTGTGATATTTTTTTTTTAAATATGAAGAAAAAAAAAAAACTTGCGTTACCCGAACCGATCGACTGCGAAGTTGTAAAACGTTGCAATTTGCAGTGATCATTATGGAATGTTGGTACGGGAGAAAGTAGAATCGCGATAATTATGAAAAATTTGCAACGTGCAATTGAGATCGCGTTAACTCTTCCGCATCCACTCGCAAAGAGAGCGGCTGTTGCATCAACTCGCTCGACTTCAGGGTCATACAGCATGTGGAGTGAACGGAATTAATCTGTCGCATAAGCGCGATATAAAAATTCTCAAAGTGCATCATAATAGTGCATCTCTTTGTCTGATATTTATTACATTGACAAAATCAATAGAATTCCCTATTCGGAACATTTTTTTTTTTTTTTTTTTTTTCGAAATAATTTTTGTTTTTGGGTTTAACGCGGTGCATTGTACTCGCATTTTTAAAATGAATTTTTAATTGTCACGTGTTTTCTACTAATTTTTCGTAACCTCCGATATAAATCACTAAAGCTGAGACCTCGTAAGAACTTATGAATAACTTTTTGGAAATTGACAATGACACGATATTGTAAATACGAGATTTTACGATGCTTGAAATCCGTGTCAAGGATGTGGCGATTCATTACAAAAATGCGATCGGCAGCAAGGATACGACTAACATGTTCCGTCGTAACAAAAAATTAACGACTCTCCTTTTAAGGGGTTCAAGCGACAAGATACTAATTAACTAATTATACTAATTAATATTAATATATTGATTTATAATAAATTAATACACTAACGAAAAAAAAAAGTAAACAAATTTCTAAATACGCAAAAAAAGAAAAAAAAGATCGAAAAAAAGGGATCTGATGTACTGCGTGACGCACGATGAATATATTAATGGAAAATATCGAATTATCGTACTAACGATCTCAGTACATAATCTACACAAATAGATATGTAATAAGATAAAAGTCATTGACATGAAGTTCCGTCGTGTGTGGTACGAACGGTATCATTGTAACGTGGAAACAAAGATCTATTATTAGCTCGAGAAAATCTATAGCGGCTCCTATGATGATGTCACGTGTAATACGAATTTTATGATATTCTGTGGAACCCAAAAAAAAATTAAGATATTCGTCAGCTGCGTGAAGATCGCTGTCGTTATATATTTGTGTTATTGAGAAAAATCGATCGTTAACAAAGAAATTTCCCAACCGACCGCGAAAAAACAAAAAAACGTTACAGTTTCCGAATAAACAATATAACAACGTCGAATAAATATCGACAGCGCGGGATTTCCTATAAGCTGTTGATTTGAATAAATTAATTAAAAAAATCGTAAACTTCGATACAATGAGTAATTTCATAATTGTGTCATTGGCATGACGTTATTTCAATTTACAGATATTGACGATCTTTCCTGCGTCAGAAAATCATAATTATGTCGCAAAAGACAAGAGAAATTGTAACACGAGATGATAAGGGTAAACAGGCCAATGCACGAACAAACATCGTATTCCCCTTATACGGAATTTTTCCGTTGCGATTACTCATACATACTTCGTACTTCTTCTCAAATGTTTCGTTTTTTTTTAGATTGAAATGAAAAAAAAAAAAAAATCTGTTCGCGAAGTAATGAATTTATTCTGATTACATTTTAAAATTGTCGATTCTCGGACCACCCAATCTTTACTTATTCTTATCGGGTAAACGAAGAGCACATGGATTTATTTTGACTGTTGCGAATACCGGAATGATTGTATCTAACATATCGCGACCCACGACCCCTGTGTGATAATTTAGGGCGGAAGTCTTCGAATGAAAAAAACTGGAAATTTATAGAAACTTATAAATGACACGTGTTTTATAAATAAATTAAGAAATTAATTAACGTAATATCGACATGGATCTCACGAAGTATTATCTTTTATTTGTGATTTCTTGCTTCGATCGTATATTCTAATTATTCGAAAGGCTTCGGCAATGAACGGCATTATCTTTTAATTGAGAAATCGGTATCGTATAAAAATGATCTCCGTTTGGCTTATCGTGAAGCAGTTTTCTTATCAGTTGAAAGAAAGTTATCAACGAGACCGATCCTTTCTAAAAAAATTGCCGGCGATCTATTCTCAAACTTTATATTTATCATAACATGATAAACAGCTAACAGCTGATATTAACACTCCGAGCGCCGATAAAGTTGGTATCCTAAACTGGTTTCCGCTCATTATTGAGGTAATATGAAAAAAAATTACGTATTTAATGAACGCATTTCATTTTATACATTGCACGATTTTTTTGAAGTTTTTGGACTTCAGATTTTTTCAGATTTCAGAGACATTGAAATAAAAGGTCCAACATTTTTAAAAATTCAGTGGACGGTACTGTATCTCTTATTTAATTTAGATACATATATATACATTCTTATTTCCTGAATATTTTTAATTAACAATTTCATTTTTTCTCTGATTTTCATGCAATTGATTTCATGAATTGTAATAATAATTTATTTAATTTACAATACAGAGTATTTGAATTTGCGATTTTTTTTTTTTTCAATTTTTATTTGTAGTTTTTGTCCATTACATTCAGACATTTTTCATAGTGCATTGCAAAGTAGGATTTCTATATAATCGCGCGATGTATTTCGCATTCCACGTGACACTGGTCCCTCCGATACAGAGCGCATATATTTCGGAACTGTATTTTGCCATTTACCGTTTTAAAATGCCGTTTTAGTTTTTAAACATATTTTTATTTTTATCGTAACCCATCTGCCGCAGCAGACGCCGATATACGAATAATACGGAGTACTATAATAAAGCATTTTCGCATGCAGCATCGCTGCAACTGCGCTGCCATATAGCTTATTGTATTCCGTGTCGCTAGTTGGAAAAATATTACCCTTTGTAAATCATGCGGCTTAATGGAACGACAGGGATTTGATAGTATTCGTCGCCGTGTGCGGGTGGTGCATAGCAGTCCCGAGATTCGAGGGTCTCATCGTCGAACTGAATACAACAGGCGCCAGTGTTCTCTTCAATTCTGTCACAAACGTGACGCATGGTTGCTCCTTATCGTATGATATGTCACTTTGATCTATCAACGGATATGTAAACGTGTCGTTCTCCCAGTTTTTTTAATATCGTGTGTAATAGGAAATTTTCCTGTATCGGCGATCTAAGATTCAAAATCGCGTAGTCACCTCAGCTATACAAATAATATTCCAAATCGGTAGTTTCTATTTTTAAATATCATCCGTATTAACTTCATCGTCCGTTCAAATAACGATGTTTTTTGTTATAAATAAAGTGAAATTAATAGACTAAAATATAATTCATAATTCATAATTCATAATATAAATATATCGTAAGACACGACAAATTGAATTACAGATGGGTAAGAAATTCGTGAATGACGTTTAGTAATTTCTGAGGATAAGAATGCGCACTCTATTCAGCTATAATTAACTTATTTCCGTTATCTTTATTATCACATGAATTCTTTTATACGCTTAATAGATCACTAAAAAATTATTTTTTCTAATAATAAACTCGTTTTTGCAATTCACTTTTTTTGAGAGAAATTGAGTTTAAATGTGGAAGACTGTCGACAGATCGACTCTGTGAGACGAATGATTCGTTTTACGAATGATCGTCTGTTCTAATAGCACAATTTTAATTTTTGCAAAAAACCCCATTTGGTGATTAAAAAACGATTTTAACATTATAAAAAATCGATTCGTTGATAAATGTCGTGAATAAATCGTTTCGCGAACTCGTTGAATCTCACTATCAGCAAAATTGTCCTTGAGAAAGATTTTAATCATTGCTGATATTCCGCGGTGAGACCTCGATGCAGATATTGACTGATTTCGCAGAGATAATGATAATTAGTTAATTATGTATCATATCATTTTTTTTTTAACAAGCTTTCGAAGCACTCGACGTCAAAGGCGTTGAAATAAATCGACCGCGAGCTTTTGCCGACATTTTATAGTGACCTAAATGCTGAAGATATGATTATCGAGGTATTTAGTTTACCGACCTAATATCCGAAATGATTTAGAGGCATGACGAGTGAATGTACGAATGTCGAGGGTCGCAATGTATCACGCAACTATTGCATATATCGTCACAGCGGTTACACGTGCCCTTCAGAGTAATGCGCTCAATGAAATCATTGACACTTGAAAATAAGTGCATCTCCGTGGGTAATAGATGATTTTGCATGCGATTTACATGCAAACTGTTATCCCCGATTATATAGTGAACAGGAAATCATTACGCTGTTTCAATACTCTTTTTTCATTATGTTACAATCCATTTTCAATACCCGCGCCACGCGAAGCTTCGTCTTTATATGACGTGAAACAATACTTCGCGGTGCCCAGTTGTCCAGGAAATCCTGGAAATTTCATAAATTTCTTCATTGGCTCTTGAATTTGTTTTTTTTTCTTCAATTTTTTATTTCAATTTCAACTCGTACTTTTTTTTATGTTCTCCTGTTTTTTTTTTTAAATCCTGGAAATGTTCTTAAATTTTTCGCGGATCTTTTACGGAACTTCGCGTATTCCTGGAAACATAATTTCCCATCACTAATCTGGCGCTTCGTCTATTTTGACAGACCAATCGCATGCGTTCGGATGCTGTAATTAATTCTAAAAAAATTCTGACGATCGAAAGAAAAGATAATCTTTAGGGTGTTATCCAAGTAAACATAATTGCATATTTGCACAGAGATAACACGTACATGATGAATATTTACATTGGCTTTGTGAAAAAAGAGAGAGCGTCAACGAGTTCGTATAGTTCCCTACATGACGTAAAACAAATTAACTACTAATACCTCTCATATCAGCATTTATATGTCCCCAAAGCGTACACTTGTATATACAAGTTGAAATTATTCAGCTGTTTCGATATGCGACTTTTGAAAGAAATAACAATGACGGAGCATCGACAATTTTTTTTTTTTTCTATTTCAGACGAAAAAAACTCTAAAACACATACTTACACTTACACTTACTTACATACTTACAATCGTTTTATGTACTTTGTCTTCATGTCAGCGGACACCTTACAACTTTATTCACGTTTTTTCTATAGAATGTGAATATTATTTTTTTTTCCTTAAGGTAAAGTAATCCTATCATGTCGGGACGTGTTGTGGATATTGGTATTCTTCGGATTCGCTGTAAATTATATGCTCCGAACGAATCTGAATTTGACAATAGTTGCAATGGTCAAACGTCACGAGGTACCTGCATACAAAAGAGCGGCTTCCCAGTGCGCTTCGGTAGATTACAGCGCAGTTGATCGATGGGCCAACTTAGCATCGAAAAATTATTCATGGCTCGAGTCGTCAACTGTTCAAACAACTCAAAATTCGTTGGTAATGAATTCGAATCTCTTTAAAAGATACCATAACTTTACGCGCATCCAATCAAATTTTTCAATGATTTTTCCCGTTCTCACGCACGTTATAACGAATACGCGCGATTCCTATCGATTAAATAAAAAAAATTTCGATTGATACTGAGAAGCAAATGCGGATTATTTACTATTATTTGATATCAAAACTTTCGACCAAAATATTTAATCTCTTTGGTGCAAATTTGCTTACATTACCGATAAGACTGCAACGTGGAAAAATGATTTATCGCACTTTACGAAAAATAAGGGGCGTCGATTCCTATAAATAAAGTTATATTTATATTCGTATTCGTTTACATTCGGGTATATAATTTCTTATTTTTTTAAATTTATTTTTATTTATGAATCAATTTTTATTGAATCAATCGTATTTTTTCGCACGTGAAGTCGCAGATTAGGGTTAACGACGATCAATACGAATGGGACGAATACGATCAGAGTTTGGCGCTTGGCGCGTACTATTGGATTCATTGGGTCACCCAACTGCCTGGTGGTCTTTTGGCCCGACGTTACGGTACGAAGTTGATATTTGGTTGGGGAAATCTGGCGACTGCACTTCTCGGAATGTTGATACCGATTTTCACTCGTTATCACCTATACGGTCTCGTGACGTTGCGCGTCTTGCAGGGACTTATCGCTGTATGTTGACAAAAATAATCTCTCTGTTTGTACTATTCATTGACTTCGAGAGATTATATTTGTTATCCCCTTTTTTTAGGGCGTTATGTGGCCCTCTATGCACGACATGACTGCTAAATGGATACCACAGAATGAGAGGGGAAAATTTGTTAGTTCGTATCTCGGTGAGTCGCGCAATAATTGATTTTTACAACGAGGAAATTTCTTCGTCAATAGAAAAAAAAATTTTTAAATTCTAAAGGATGCATCGTGTTGATCGATTGATTTCTGTAGGAAGTTCGATCGGTGCAGCCGTTACCTATCCACTGTGCGCTCTTTGCATCGACTGGTACGGTTGGGCGGCGGCATTCTATACATCTTCACTCGTCGGTATTGTTTGGTACGGAGTTACTACTACTTTAACATTAATACTTTACATACGAAATTCTTATACCAATGTGAAAAGTGGAACTATACTTTTCGACTGTTCGCTTAACCCCTCACGTACGGGAGACGTTTTGCCGGTCAAGTAGAACGCTAATTTAATTTGTTCGTAACAATCCGCGAGAGCGTAAAAAAAATTCAGATTCAAAAAATTTTAGCGATTTTTTTACAGTTAAACGGGATAATTGAAGGTAACGACCGGTCGAAAAATTCGGACGTATAATTACGAACTCCGCACGTGAGGCTTAAAAAAACAGATTTTCATTCATTCTTCGATTATAGAGAAATAAATTCGTTGTGAACATCGATATTGTAATTATAACAAAAAAAAAAGACTGCAGTACTTGACGATCCAACAAAAGATCGCGTAAAATTAATTTTTTCAAAAAAATTTAATTCAGGTATTGTTTTTGGTACTTTCTGGTGTTCGACACGCCGCAACAACATCCCCGGATCTCTGATACCGAACGTAACTATATACTCGATAAGATTGGTAATTCCATGACGGAGGAGGTGCACGTTGACGTTCCTTGGAGAAAAATTCTCACCTCTGGACCACTGTGGATAACAACAATAGCGCATTGGGGTGGTGTATGGGGTTTTCTTACTTTTATGACCGAAGCCCCCACCTATCTCACCTATGTTCACGGATGGAACATTAATGCCGTCAGTTCAATTAAAAATTTTAATAAATTAAATTTATTTTCGAAAAAAAAAAAAAAAAATTAACATCTCATATTTATCGTTTATCTTTAATTTTATTTAAAAAAAAATCCAAAAGACGGGAATTCTATCGGGTTTACCGCATCTTCTGCGAATGGCGTTTTCGTATCTCTTCGGAATTCTGAGCGATTGGCTTCTGCGAACCAAGAGAATGTCTCTCACCAATGTACGAAAATTAGCGACATTCATGTGCACCGGAGTTCAGGGGCTCATGACATTGGGTTTGGGATTCAGTGGATGCGAACCGAACCTCGCGATTTTCTTTATAATGGCCGGAACAGCGGTGAACGGCGCAGTTTCCGCCGGTACTCTCGCAAATCTCGTTGATCTCAGTCCAAATTTTGCGAGTGTACTTCTCGGTTTCGCGGGATTGGTAACCGCCAGCGCGGGATTTATATCGCCTATGATAGTCGGCATTCTGACGAACAACAATGTTAGTAGTAAATCTATTTGGAATTTTTACCATTTTCTTTTGTTATCGATGTCAATGATTGACTCGCGATGATTAATCATTTCTATTTGGGAATTCGCAGCAAACGATCGAACAATGGCGCTTAGTTTTCATAATAGCGGCGGCAAATTTGGGATTCAGCGCTGTGGTTTACACTATATGGGGAACTTCGAGCGAACAGCCGTGGAATTTTGCTGGAAAAACTTCGGAACCAAACGCCGAAGAATTGGAACAGTTAAAAAGCAAATCTGCGAAAAATAGCGATGAATCGAACGCGCAAAATGTCAATAATACGATTGATTCGCCATTGCATGATGTTAAATGACATTGAATTACAATTTTTTTTCAGAGAATATGAAAATCATCGATAATCATTAATGACGTAATCAGCGTTTAAATATTCATTATACTTGTGATCGATATCTGATTTTTACAAAGAATTATATTGACATTAAAAAGAATATCTCCGAGACATCCGAAGTTTCGTCAATAAATGATTCCGCACATTGATATTAGTATAAATATAACTTTGTAATTGGCGACAAAACGATTAACGCACCGTCATCCGTGTTTACCAAATAAAATATCTTCGCAAAGTGTCTGCGATTTGAGGAAAAGAAAGACGTTGAAAAATTCCATGAAATCGTTTTTTATCGATTTTTTTTTTTTTTTCAATTATAATAATATCATAATCGTGTTTTCAGTGTTTTGTTTCGATGAGATAATAAAGATGTGATTTTATGAGATTATGAATATAAATAAAATTTCATTGATTCGAAGAAATTTGCCAATTGAACAACAAGTGGGGATATCAATTTTTTTTATTTTCATCGCCGCGATGATTTCTTCGTCGTATCTTAGGGGCGATCGGAGAGGTACGCGTGGGGACAGGACGACGATGTGGACTCACGGTGAAGATTGATATCTCACCCGTGTATTCCGATCCGAACAAAGTCTCGTCAACACGCATAATGTGCAATCGTAAGCCACGTGAAAAAATTAAACGATACTTTTCGATGTTTTATTTGTCGTACACACTGCCTGACATTACTTTAGCTGTGGCTACCCGTCCGCCGACAATGGACGAATAAGATGAACGAATATCCGAAGAACGATACGATTATTCGTGCGAAATCGGAGGTTTTATTGATTTTTTATTAGTCCGACTGAAGTAAGTCAATTCCGTAATATCTACAGCGGATGATTAATGTTTACTTATTCGTCCGATAGTCAGACGATTAGCGACGTAGTATTCGTCCGATAGTCAGATGATTAGCGACTACAGCGGATGATTAATGTTTACTTATTCGTCCGATAGTGAGACGATTAGCGACGTAGTATTCGTCCGATAGTCAGACGATTAGCGACGTAGTATTCGTCCGATAGTCAGACGATTAGCAACGTAGTATTCGTCCGATAGTCAGATGATTAGCGACGAGTATCGCAAAGAATATCCGGACGAATGACATACGATTATTCGTCCGATCGAAATTGTTTAAAATACCACTAAATCAATAATGCGTTCTGTTTCTTTTATCTGTGGAGAAGATTCCGTGACTTTTAAAAATAGTAATTTTCGGTGAAACCCGGGGGAGGGCTCAGCCGCCCCCTTCCTACCCCCCTCCCCCTCTCTCTGTCTATCCGCTGTGCGCCCTCGCAGCTCTTCCGCGTGCATTTGCTTTACGTTTTGTACACCGGAAGATATGGGGGGTATGGTGGGGGTGAAGATGGAGGGGGTGGATGTCTGCACTTGAAAAATCGCTGTTGACAAACTTTGCCAATAGTACGTCGGCTCGAATAAAGTTCGATTACTTGTTTTCACAATTCATTTAATTGTACGCATATCAATAATTCATGATCATGGGAAGCAAAAAGGAAGGAGAAATATTGATTAATAAACTCCGAATCATTTTTTTTTTTTCTACGACGTTATTACTTACGAAGTTCCGGAAATTACTTGTGTATATTACATGTAAAAATGGTTACTTAAATTAATTAATTTGTATTAGCGTCGCCAATATTTGTTTGACCGATTAGGCGGGTCAATGATTTGAAACATCAGGGCGTCAGTCGCACATGGTGGGTAATAATAACCGTCTCCGTTAGTATCAATCCACTGTGCTTCACGTCGCGCTTTCCACCCGATCACTTTCGATTCCCTTATCAGCATAACGAGCTTCCTTCGAATGTAGACGAAGTCAAACGTTTCATAGGTTTCCGAACTGCCGTTCGCGCACAATCGATCTTTTTTAAGCTCCTCCTCGAGGCTCGTACCCAATTGTAAAAAAAAATGTCGCTAAGAGAAATCGTTCGGTATTGTTAAATCCAAAATTACCTCCGGTATATTCCGAAAAAAAAAAAAAAAAATTCATTCAATTTCTTCCGCGACAACCCTCGTTGACGAAGAAGCCCCGGAGAGAGACTTCGACGTAATTTGGCGAATGGAGCAATAATTTCTCTATAATTTTTTTTGAACGTCTGATCCGTTAACTTTGATTTGGAGGCAAATAAAAATATCCCAGTGCGCTAAAATAATCGACAAGTGTGAGAAGTTAATTCTATATCAATCGACGCACTATTTAATAAGGAAGACAAATGGCTAAAGGTAAGCAACTGTTCAATTTTATTCATAGTTTCATTAATTTTTTTTCCCCCTTTTATGTGTCTATTTTATTACCGCCTTCATTCGGAATATTTACACGCGCATTTCAATTATTTATTGTATAGAAAATAATTAACTATGCATTGCTCATTGTTCAAAACAATGTTCAAAAAATGCATATATTTATAGTGCATTTTTTAAATTCCATTTCCGGGTGCAATTAAGTGCTAAAAGGGACCCGACTAACAGAACAAGTAGATTATTACTATTATTATTATTGTTCGCAACGTATTTATATACGTGCGATTTTTATTTCGACAGTTGAATTCTGGTCGATTGATAAATTATCGGCGTATCACGTCGTCGAAACAGTGATTATTATAAATTTATTTTATTGTTAACATCGAATTCATTTAAATCGTGAGATAAAATAGGGAGAACGAGGAAGCGTGCCTCCGCAGATTAAATTAAATAAAAAAAACCCGTCGCCAAGGGTATTTACCCACAAGTGCACCAGTTGTGTAAATCTTTGAGGAAGTGGCGTGGATCTTTAATCTATATATCTATACGAATCCTTCGCGGTGTCTTCGGGAAGTTTACGATTTCATCCGGGAAAACGATGATAATGAAAATGAAGATTTAGGGTCGATCGGAAGATGCGGTAGCGATAAGATGACTTGACACTGTCTGTCAACTTATTTTTTTTTCTCTCCGTAAACCGCGAACGTTGAAAGCGCGAACGCGTCTGATTTTTTTATCTCGTATTTGTATTTAGCATATATGTTCAAGTGAATCGTCACTTTTGTCAAATACGAGATTCCCGATTGTAGATACACGCGTTCATTATATTCCGAAGACGAATCTATTTGCAATTGACGTTAAATGCGTCACGTCCTATTCGATTTACCACGCGTTAAGGGGCAGAAAGGGGGAAGGAAAATTCGATATCTTAATGAAGCACTTTATTCAAACGAAAAAACTGTGTCGTCACTAACGTAATTTTTTTTTTTAATCTCTTTCAGGAAAAGATTTGATCAGCTGCCGCGATGTATTATGGTACATGGTATTCTCAGGATGTGCGGTGAATTACATGATAAAAATAAACTTGAATCTCGTAATAGTGGCGATGGTGATACCAAAAAAAACAAGAGCTTCGATCGCTCAGTGTGCTCTATTAAAAAATTCGACGATATTCAGTAATTTCACCGCACAAAATGTCACCGAATACGATTCATCGACCAGTATACCTGAAGAGATCGATGTAATTACTTGGAATTGACTCTCACTATTACGCCGCAGATTATCAGCCCGAACTCTCCTTTAATTTTAGGATTTTTTTTTCAGTACTCCGATAAGTTTGATTGGTCAGAGTACGAACAGGGATTGATCCTCGGTGCATTCTATTGGCTATACTGGGCAACGCAAGTCCCGGGAGGTTTATTGGGACAGCGTTTCGGAGCGAAACGCATATTCGGCGGTGGCAATTTATTAGGGGCGCTTATTTGCCTTTTACTTCCCCTTGCCATGAAATATCACTTAATGGGACTTGTTTTCCTTCGTTGTCTTCAGGGTTTCATAATGGTATTAACTCATTTTTATCGTTAATTCTTCAGCTATCAGAAAAATTAATTGCAAAGTTCTATATTCGTATTTTTTTTTTTTTCGCTTTTATAGGGAGTTATGTTTCCCTCAATGCACGGATTACCAGCAAAGTGGGTACCACCCAATGAAAGAAGCAAATTTGTCGTCGCTTACTTGGGTATATATCTCAATACGCCAATACTTCGATAAAATAGAGTTTACAATCGTTCGGAAGACATATATAGTTAAATTTTTGTTCTATAGGCGGGTCGGTCGGTACGGCAATAACGTATCCTCTTTGCGCGACGATAATATATTATTTCAATTGGGAGACCGCCTTCTACGTTACGTCGAGTCTCGGATTTATTTGGTACGTAAAATTCAATGGTAACTTTAAAAAATTACTTCCGATCGGAATGTTAATAACAGGTTTTTCCGCTTTTCCACGAAAATAAATTTAAATTTGTTATTAAGGTTTGCGTTATGGTGTTATCTCGTTTACGACTCGCCGCAAGAACACCCGAGAATTTCGAAAGACGAATTGGAATACATTTTAAAAAACACCCCACCGTCTTCGGAGTCGAAGAAGCGACCGGTTCCGTGGGGTGCAATTTTTACTTCGAGACCCTTGTGGATTACTATTGCCGCTCATTGGGGTATTACTTGGGGCTTTTATACACTCTTATCTCAAACTCCTTCGTACTTTAATTATATTCACGGATGGAGTATTAATATGGTAAGTTTGCAAAAAGATATACGAGTTTAATAAATTTTTCATAAGATCGAGAAAATTTATATAAAAAAAAAAAAAAAATGATTACATCTCTATTACTATTATTATCATCATTATTATTAATTATTAATATTAAATTACAGACGGGAATACTCTCGGGAGCGCCGCATTTGACTCTCATTGCCTTTGCCTATTTCTACTCGACTCTTAGCGATTATCTTCTGAAATCGAACACAATGTCCCGTACGGCAGTAAGAAAAATGGCAACAATAATGGCTACCGGCGTTCAAGCGATTATGATAATTGGACTGAGTCTCAGTGGTTGCAAACCTATCCTCGCCGTTGTTTTTATGATTTTGGGAACTTCGATGAACGGAGCACTTTCGTCATCGACGATTGCCAATTTTGTCGATCTCAGTCCAAACTACGCGAGTGTTCTTTTTGGCATTTCCGGTCTCGTGACAAACGCCGCTGGTATCATGTCGCCAATGATCGTCGGCATTCTCACCAACAATAATGTAAGAATCGTTCACCAACTATAATTTAGAACTTCAAGTTCCTCACGTACGGAGATTTTTTGCCGATCAAGTAGAACGCTAATTTCGTTTTTTCGTAACAACAATACGGAAAAGCGTAAAACTAATCTTTTTAGACTATCGGAAAAACAACAGTTCAACGTTATTTTACAATTTTTTTCAAAATTCTTTAGCGATTTTTTTATAGTTAAAAGAGGCAATTAAGGGTAACGACTGGTCGAAAAATTCAAACGTATATTTACGCTCTTCGTACGCGAGGAATTAATTATTAGATCTCTTAATAACTAAAGAAATTTCCCTCTTTACCATAAAAAAAACCATAAATGGTAGAAATTCCTGTAAATTACTACGTCTCTAACTTAAAAAAAAAAGATACTATAGTTATTCTGAAACAGCAGACTTTTTTACGCGGTTTATGCAAAGGCTTTTACTTTGAAATTAGTCTATTGATCGATGTTTTTTATTTATTGCAGCAAACGATAGAACAATGGAGATTAGTTTTTCTGATTGCTGCTGCGAATCTCTCGGTCGGCTGTGTGGCGTACATAATATGGGGAACTTCCGAAGAACAACACTGGAATAATTACGGTAATACGGACGCGGAAGTGGGAGAAGAATTAGAGAAATTCAAAGTAAATACCGATACCAAAAACGAGAGTACTAAAGAAGAAATAATGAAAGAGAAACCACCGAAGGATACCAATACATACGAATGGAAGGAACCAGTAAAAGTCAATAATACCAAATAAAACAATTTTTCTAAAGTAAAAGGCAAAATACTTGAAGAGCGGATCGAGCAAAGTGGCTGTGAATATGAAATTTCTTCCTATAGCGTAGGTGCAGAAAATCATTAATAACTCTCAGCCGATTTGTTTGTTTTCAATTAATTAGGAAAATTATTAATTAATAATCATGTAGTATTATTTGTTTTAGTTGTTTTTATTTTTTATTATTGTTATTATCAATGTGAACTGATCTGCATAATTTTTACGTATCTCTTCGAGTTACTCGGCGATCAACCCGATTTATGTACACTTGCGAGGGAATTACTAGTTGCGATAAGATTTGATAATAAATGTAATTTTAATGAAATCGGATATATATATATATTTTATATAAACTATGAAATAAAAAAAAGTTATATTAATATTACTTTCTTCCCTTCAATTGCTTCACAACGTATTTATAGTTACGTAGATCTGCTTTTTGGTGGGAAATCATGCAGTTGAAAGAAGAGAATGAGATGAATTACTTGAATGAGTAATTGCTGATTCCGTCATCGATCGCGAGAAAAAAAAAAAAAAACACTCGCTGTATAAATTTGATGCTCAATTGTCCGATTATCCATAACCCTTAAAGAAGTCATCTTTCGGTCATCGAAATCATGATAACCAACAAATTAAAACAACTCGAGAATAACTTGCAATGTCCGCGAAGATGGAAGATCACGAGGAAGTTATACCAGCAACGCCGCCGTTAAATGTTGAAGATGAGAAATCTGATAAAAGATCGCGATGGAGTGACGATAAAGGTTTTCATTCGGAGCAAATTGCGATCGAAGATTCTCAAAATGGACGCGAGTCTCTTAAAGTTGCGAACGGAGAAAAAATTAATAACATTCATAACTGTACAGTATAACTAATATTATCGCGAAGGAATTTTTCGACGGTCCATAAAGACGGTATGGTATTTTCAGTGACTAACGTTACGGATAATGGAAATTCCAAGCCTCCGAATTTCGATCTGCCGATCGAAGAAATGGAGCAGAATGACGGATTTGCTGAAGAACTTCGTGACAAACAAGTAATCAATGCGCAAATCGGTGAAACAGATGTTTACGATGAGAAATAGTCAATTTTACATCGATATTTTATTCAATTCAAATGTAACAGATGCCAAGAATATCAGGAAGCAACGATACGAAAATAGACGAGAAAAAAAAATCTATCGACTACCCAAAAAAATGTACGATACAAATCCTACTATTGGGAAGCAATTTTCGTATCGTCCATAAACTAAATATAATTTTCAGTGATTGACGTTATACATAATGGAAATTCCACATCTCCGAATTTCGATCTATCGATCGAAGAAATGGAGCAAAATGACGGGGTTACTGAAGAACGTCATGACGAACAAGTAATCTATTGGCAAATCGATTGAATAAATTTGGGCGATAAAAACTCGAAATTATTTAAACAAATTCAGATAAAACAGATGCTAAAGATATCAGGAGGCGATGATACAAAATTAGACGAAGAAAAAAAGTCTACCGACTGCGCTGACGAATGTAAATGTAAAATGCAACAAGCTTTCGGGCTGATAATCGCGGAGATTAAAAAGGTAAATTCACCCAAAAAAACAACTATCGAAATAAAGAAAAAAGAATATCGAAACCTCCAGCAAAAACGTAATCTCGCGACTATGTCTTCAAAATCAGATAGACGCGGTGATAATTAAACTAAAGACATCAGGTCAGTGTCCCTACACTCCTAAACCGGAGGAGAAAAAAGAGTTCGCAAAATCCGTGCAAAAAAATTCCTCCGTCTGTCACGTTATAATCGGCGAATTGAAGAAGCAACGCGTCGAGATCAACGATATGATGGAATTATACGAAGAGTCGAGACGTGATTTTTCGAATATGGAAGCCGCTGTAAATCATCAACGCGAAAAGGTATTATTTAGTTAAAGTTTCCGCCTTTATCGCGGAAAGAAGAGAAGAAATAACTATCAACTAAATTATTAAAGATTTTATGACGAAATTTCAACGGATATCATATTTGCTGAAAAGCTTTCTTCGCCTTTCTTTCCACAGTACTGTTTTATTTAGATCCAACAGATCGAAGTTATGCTGACGTCTGTAGCGGAAACTTTGAAAAACGTGAAATACGATATCGCCGAACGTCACGAGAATTTCCAATTAGAAATGAAAACGCGACGTATTCGAGTAGAAACGCGAGAAGAAATCTTGGGAGTTTTTCTCAATTGGATATTATCGTTGGATGCGAAGCGATACGAGGAGCAGGAAGCTTCGGATTTACGGGTCAGAGAAGCTACTGAAGAGAGGGAAAGGGACAGAACAATGTTAACATTAGCGGTTCGACAACTTCAAGAAGTCCGAAAAATCGAAATATCTTTGATGACGCAACAGACTGCATTAACTCAAAGTATACGTCCAGTAAAACGTTCAATTGCCTCAAAGTTTTGTTTATAGTAACAAAAAAAAGATTATTTCTTTATTTTATATTCGTAGGAAGAGAAGATCGATTAAACGTACCAATTGCAGAAACACAGCAGACAACGCTTCCCGTCTCTTTCTGCGGATGTTCATCGCCTATTAATCGAGTCGCAATTATTTCTGCTCCATGTTCCGGAGCCACCGGATGCGGTAAATCGAGAGGAAGATATGGTACCGCGCTGATGCGATGCGCCGGTGGAGCCGACGGTTTCGGAACCCCAATGCCAATCGCTACAGGATTGGGAGGCGATAAAAACATCGAATGGAATACGCAAATGCCGTTCGCGTATCACCAAATATTTCGAGGACCAAAGATTTATCATCGTCGTGTACCGATAATACGACGAAAGTCACCAACGAACAATTCCCGGCGTCACAGACGACAGATAAAAAATGTGAGTTTCATTGACGAAAATAACAATTTTTTTTGCATCAACAAAACAGAATATGTGGTAAAAAGAAGAAACTGATTAGCGACGAGATAATTGAAGACAAAATAATAAACATTACGTAAAAAAGAAAAATTTCATAGGATTTTAATGATAAATCGAAATTTGCAGATGCAGAAAACGACGGGAGAGCGACACTGTATATAAATTCATTTGCATAAAACGAAAAAGTATTTCATTCGAATTATTCTTCGGAAAATCAGCGTAAAATTACGGCGGAAGAAAAATACATCGAAAATTCGTAGTGTAAACGGTGAAATGTGATTAAAATTTATCTGTAAAGCAATGCAAGGAAACAATTAACTGGGAACGTTATTAAAAACATAAATCGAACAGAATACGTATAATTTTTTTTCGTTTATTATTGAAACACACAAAACAATACAATACAGAATTTTTGAGTTACGAAAGTAACGAAAAAATGTACAAAATCGTACGGAATACTCTGTACGCCGATTGGTCCATTGGAAGACTATTAAAATGAACGGTGATAGAAGGAATCGTGAAAAAGTTATTAAAATTTCGTAAAATCGTTAAAACTTTCTGTGCGCAATTATTAATTTTTTTTTGTTTAGTTATTTGGAGGTAATAGAGGATAAATGCAATTTCCACGTCGTTTATCGTAAACTGTTATCATAAACGTAAGATATATACGGACACAATAGTGCGACTAGCGTCAAAAGTGCAATGGCTTCTGGTAACACAATAACCTTTCAACGTTAGACTTCGTAACGTTAGGCCTTAAATAGGAATCAATTAATCAGGTAAATCGAATTTTTTTTTATTATTCTACGATATTCTCTATAAATTGTATATATACTATATATATTTATTTTATATATTAATAAATAGTACTTTTTGACTGTACGATCGTTAAACTCTATAATCTGTTAAAATTTTTTAGTAGCGCATCTATGCAACAAGTTCCATTTTTTTTTTTTTTTCGATCTTTCTTCGCCGACTTTGGACTATCGGAATGTCTCTTTTAAGTATTATAAATTTCAAGAATAATCTTGAAAATAAATGAGATGAAATAAATAAATAAATAAATGCTATTAGTGTCGCGATAGAAATTTTCGTGGTTAACAGGTTCAATGGCACCCGAGAAAATTAGCCAACCAGCGGCTATGTATTAATGCTGCTACTAGTAAAACTAACGTGACAATACCTCCTTTTCGTTTTATTACCGTGTAACTAAAGAAAAAAATGTTATTTATCGAGTGCCGACTATTCGAATCCCGAAAAATCTTTTATACTATGAAATATCGTAATCTTCCAAATATGGAATGTTTTTTATACGAAAATTGTATGTTATTGTTCGTGAAGAAAAGTACAACGATCACCTATCTAATATAATATTATGCGCTTTAGTTATGCGTGTTATTCTATCTACCATTCGAATCCTATATACCTTAGGAAGGTATCCGGTTTTTTTTTAAAAAGCCGTTTTTTATATCACGTTTTCTATACTACCCTGTGCTTTCGGATAGTAAAATCGTCAAAACGAGATAACGAGCCTCTATAAAAAAAAAAAAAAAAAATCTTTCGTGAAAGTAGTTAAATAGGAATACGAGATATGGCAGTACATTGGACACTCTACACACGCTGTGGCACGTTAGATATCTCCATAATTGTCGACGCGTCTCGCGATTATGTTTAGACGCCGTAAATCAAATGCTGGTCCGTCAATTTGCGAAGTCTTTAGAATTAGAGACGACTGTCGTTACTTTCGTGCGGAAATTTTTTGAGCTTTGATTACGCAAATATTGTATTGTTATTTTTGTTTGTGGTATTTATCGAATAACAAATCATATGTCCGCTCGAAAGTAACGCGACTATCTCCGCTTGGAACACCGTTTGCTTGAGAGATTTTTTTTTTAAACATTATTCTCGTAACGTATCCCACGTAGTGAAACCATTATGAGGACTTCATAAACATTCAACTATTCAATGTGATGATATTGTTAACGACAAATCGATACTCATCGACGATATTCCTTTCCTAATATATACTTTCTGGTTGATTTATCAATCGTCTCATTTAATCTATTTTAACGGATACTAAGTAACGATTCTATCGAGAAATATATCTTTGATTAGCTTCGTGATAGTTTTTGAACGTTCGCCTGTCGTTCGATATTTTTAATCGGTTTTTTTTTGTTTTTTTTCTTGGCGAATACTATTTTTGTTTTTGGACACAATTTGATTTTTTTTTTTTGTAAATTTTTAGACGTTAGTTGGTGGATCCATTGCGCAGATAATCGATTTGACGACACTGGCAGCGGCCAGAGAAGCATACGGTTGCCACTCTTTGACTCGAGATCCGTCTTTGTAATCGGAAATCCCTCGAACAACGGCAAAACTGTCGCGACAATTTCCAAGGATACTCTCTACCACGGCGTCCATCTCGGCGTCGAAAGCGAGAGAACCGAATCGCGTAGCGAATTTTTGACGCAATTGATCGTCTCTTGCGATGTGGCGACCCGAACCCACCGGTGCTAAGTGAATCCGCGGACAACCGTCCAATCTGCGAAGCGTAATTTATCGTTTATTTTTATTTATCGAATTTTAATTTATTTAAAAAAAAAAAATTATTTTATAGTGTATCGAAGTATTTTTTCTTTTTTTAAACTTTTACCTTTTATTTGTGGAATCATCGGGGGCCGTTGGATGACTAACTTCGATAACATCCCTCTCGCCGATCGCCATGTATAATTTATCGGATTCAATCGGAGGCGCGCTGAAGTCGTGTTCCGACTGAAGACTCCGAAGATTTTCCAAACCCTCAGTTAAATATGTTTTCCACGGCGGAGATGAATTACGTTCGGCCTGAAGTTGCGAAAAAAACGGCATATGAAATCTTTGTGCTCTGATTTCCAATTCTCTTTTCAACTTTATAATTTCTCGATCGATCCTTCATATTTTACCTGTTCCTTGAGATTCGTAGCGATTTCTTGAAGTCCCAAATTCGATGGACAATATTCTTTGGTCTCAAAATGATAATTTCCATTATCGTTCAGTTTCGCACTCTCGCAATAAACATAAACGTACTTCTTGCTGGTTTCGGCCGGATGCGACACGACAACGTCTCCGAGTCTCACGTGTTTATTGTAATCGGTATAATGCGGAACACCGCCACCGACTCCGACCAAAAATACGTAATCGACTTTTTGAAATGTTCCCAAAAGTCGCGTTGTAGTATTTCCCGCTGCGGTCATCGCTTCCCTCGTGTGGCCAACGGTCGGCAGCTTTGTGCAGACTATGCGATGAGCACCAATGTTTCCTAAAGTGTAGACGTTTGATTCGCCTGAAAATTAAATCGACAATCGTCACACAAACTATCCACTGATTTCATCGTAAACGGAGACGAAACGAATCGTGTATTATACACGTGCATTGTGCCGTTATTATCGATCTTTTGCATTATTAATCATCAGCCTCCCTGACGGACAAATGTACGGGAAGCTTTTAGCACGAGATTTGCATTATCGGGAGATATCGAGATGAAGAATCGATAATGAGGATAAAAGGGAAAATTCAAAATTGTGCGAATCTTCGGTGTGAGTCGAAGATACGTTGAAAAAAGGTCTTGAAAATTTCTTCGAAAGCATTCGTGTGCAATCAAAAGTGCTCGCAATATCTGATAAATGCATTTAAAAATATTTGCATAAGTATAGGAAAATTTTCGATAAGATTGAAAAATCTTTTTGTAATGTTGCATCCGGTTCTAAAACATTAATTTTCTAACAAAAGTGAAGTTGCAGAGAAAATTGCGAAAATTTTACGATTTTTCGTGAAATTTTTCTTATTTTGTTTCCAATTTCGATTTAAAAAAGAGATTTTACGGGAATTTCAATTTTTTACCGGAAGTAAGAAAAGATATTCATTTTCTTCAGCTTCGTTCCTTTATAAATATTCATCTAAAAGTGATTTTAAATACTTTAACTTCTTTAAAAATAAATTTGTCGAGTAAAAGACGGATATCGAATTGTATATCCGCATTTTTCGACACTTTGTGCGGAGTAATCAGCGCGTGTGCGACGAATTTTCGTATCAAGCTTTCCGCAGCTTGTAAAAGCGACAATAGAAAAAAATGTGACCTATGATTAGAGGCGAAAGAATTAATACGCATTTCAAAAATGAAATTGCATACAATTCGGTTGAACACACGATGAACATATAGCGTTGAACCCGAAACCTTAAAAAAACGATCGACGAAACAAAATACAATATGATGAAATAATATACAGATGTGAAACGTAAGAAACAAATATTCGTGAAGCACATGAAAAAAAAAAACAAAAAAATGATACGATAAATGTGAAATACGAATGAGTAACGTATGAGAAAAATAATACGGTTGAACGAGTAACTGTACGGTGGAATGAACCCGAAGTAGATATCTTTTTTGTTACGTTGTACAATCCACAGCACCAATTGATATCCTATTACTATTATCGAACACAAGTGAAACCGGAAGCTTTCAAGTGATTCTGTAACAGCATTGCAGTTAATTAGACTGTGACAAACGCTACTTTACCAAATCGGCAAATGACTCTCGGAATTCCATCAGTTGCGTCGGGAGAACCCGCGGTACCTAAAGTTTCATGCAACGATATAATAGGCAAAGATACCGAATGATATTTAACCCTTTAACGGCCATGAAAATTATTTATGATGGTTAAGTAGCAATGATTAATCGCTCGATAACTAAACAATTTTATATTTGAATTTTCATCGACGGTTAAAGAATTAATTTAATCAGTAAAAACGGTTATTCCACGTATCGAAGACTTTCTCGAGATATAACTTATTTTATATCTTTTAATGTTCGTAAAACGTTTAATATAAGTAATTATTTTCTTTCGAACGCTCAATCTTACCGACTGTTGTGTAACGAACGAAAGTTTCCTTATTCTCAATCATCGAATCGACCGCAAGTTTTTCACAGTACTGAGCCGTGATAATCGCTATGGTCGGTTGCTTCGAAGTCGCCATCGTCGGCATCTGTTTCACAACCTGTGAAGCAAAAAAAAAAGAGTTTTTTATTAACAATTACGGATTTATATGAAAGTACGTGGAATCGAAATTACGCACTTGAATTTGCGTGTCTTGATGCGCAACTCTGGTATAAGCTCCGTGATCCATTGCCTTAACGACGCCCTTTTCTTGCAATTCTTTTATTATTGCTGTAACCGCAGCCGGTGTCCAATTGTGTTGTCTGCAAAAAATTTTAAAAAATTTGTATCATTAAATCGATCGAAAAAAAAAAAACAACACTTTTTAATGAAAAATAAACTCACTTAGCTATATCGTCGATCGTAACGGGATTCGGATACGCCGATTCGATGAGCTCCAATACTTTTTCCGGCGTAAGTTCGATCATTTGACCCAAAATCGTTTCGTCTGTAGATACTGTCGAGGAGAATGAAAAATAAAATATAATTCGTTGAACTAAATAAATCGAATCGCCAATTTTCTTTATTTTTATTTTTACTCATTAATGAATAACTTCTTATTATTCAGGAGTAATGTTTTCTAAGAGAAATATTGAATTATAGTGCTCGATGAGGTGTGAATATATACATTAATGATATTTCGTTAAAAAGAGTAAAAAACCCGCGGAAAATTATGTATAAGCCGAGCGAAACGATGAATCTTATCGATCATTTTAATGTAAGAAGAAACGCAGTCCTACCTGTTGGTGAACAGCAACAAATCTTGTTAAGTCAATATTGTTATGGATACGTAACTATTTATGGATTCGATTGGCGTAGCGTTGGAAAACCGAATGGACTGCCAACAAATTAACATTTCATGTAAGGAAGTGAGTTGCTACGGTACAATAGACTCTTCTGAGGGGCCGTCGATGTTTTATAGGTCACGTAGACAAACGAAAAAAATACTTCTGATTCTACTGTTACTATTGATTCAATGAAACTGATGTCGAAAGGGAAAAATATCAATAGTCTGTTGAATTACGTTAAGGAGGGCGTATCGTTGCGTATTACCAAAAAGTGCGATTCACACGAAATTCAGAGAGAATTTCGACAACTTTCGAATGAAATAAAAATCTGAAAAAAATCAACCATAGAGAAGGTGCTAAGAAAATTAATTTTGCTTAATAATAATTCCGAATAGTTATTAACAAATTAGAAACAAAAATTATTGTTTAACGAATTATCCGGTAATCTAACTTTTTCTTTAACCGAAATTTATTCGATAATTTTTTTGAATACTTATGATTTTTTTTCTAATTTTCGAAAAAAAAAAATTTGATGTTTTTAAAAGATGAAAAATCATGAATTTTCGATAATTAGAAAAAATTCTCAAAAAAATTAACAAATACATTTCGGCTAAAGAAAAATTTTTGTTAACGGGTAATTTGTTAAACAATGATTTTTTTTGGTAATTTGTTAATAACTTTTTGAATTATTGTTATGGAAAATTAATCTTCTTAGTATCTTCTGTATGGTTGATTTTTTATAGATTTTTATTAAATTGGGAAGTATTCGTAATTCGCTCTGAATTTCACGTGAATTTCTCTTTGGTAATACGCAGCGATACATCCTCCGTAAATTCTCCACAGATATCTGAAACGGGAATTATAAAAATACAGTACAGTCGTTCCTTCACGGAACAACGGACAGTATGCATTACAGAATCTATCGACCGAACGTTTTTGCTCAGTATATAAGAACCTTAAGGCGTTGATGTATTAATAGAGTACGTGAATGAGAACGTGTAACAGATTGAGACTCAAAAAATTCTATATCTATGACAATCTAAACTTTCTAATTCTAGTTGCGAACTATTGAATTCGATCGATCGTGCATTTCGTGTTAATTGTAGCGATAAAATTCGTTAACATTGCAAATGTTTGGAACAAAAATTAAGAATACTATAACAGTATCTAAGATCAACCGATGTGAAAATGTTGCTGTGTGAACGCTTTGTATCTAATGAGCGATGTATGTACCTAAAGATCGCGGGATGATATTATGAAAAGAAAAAAAAAAATCGATGATTTGCAAAATTCTAAGAGCTTTGTGTAGAGAACAAACAATGCGCAGAACTTTCGATGGAACAATGCAAAATCTACAAATTTTCCTGACCGAACCTGATATCCAAATATTTCTCATGGATGCAGGAAGGGTCGACATTGAGTCGCCGGTACGAGCTGTGAATAATAAAAGATCGAAGATACACCTGTAAATGTGGTATGTGAAGAGCCGCAGTCCGCGGACTTTGAAACATTCTGATATCCGAAGGAATCGAAAAATAATGCGATAATTTACGACTGAAACCGATATTACTTCGGGTAATTATGTTTCATCGATGAATTAATGTGTAAAAGAGTTTTTTTTTGTGAAGAAACGGTACAACGAAAGTTCTTCTCTTTGCTAACATTCTGCGCGATCTTTTTAATACTAAAAATTTAATATCCCGTCGACTTTGGTTTTCGCATATTCCGTAAAAAATGTAATCTCCGTTCGTAAGATATTTGAAGATTTCTCGTGTTAATGAACGACGTCTACGCTTCGGCATAGTTGAGTTTTATATCGCATCTATAATACTCATCTCCGCCCTTTTCCATCCGTCGCTCGGCGGAACTAATTGAATGATCGTCAGTCTAACGTCGCATCGGTAATTGTTCGCTCGGCCGCCCGCAACCACGGTTACGGTTCGCATCGGCCTAAATGTTAATCCAGATCTACTAACGGTCAATTACATTACGAGTATTGAGCTATAATTGGCTGAAATAGATTCAAACGGTTATACGCAGTCGACACGCGTTGTTGAGGACACTGTGTGGAAATAGTACTACTGATTTTGTCGCGACAATTGAAAGGTGGGTAGTGAAATTTTACTCACATGGTCTCAACGGCAGAGTCACGGGATCGTCGAGCTGCTTGAGTTCAATTTCCAATTTTTGTATACTGACGAATTTGTGTTGCATCAGCTTCATTATTTTTTTAATGAAACCAACGTAATCTGCGGCAATACGAAAGAAATTCGTCACATTTAAATAACTTAAAATTTGTATGCAAAAAAAAAAATTTTAATTTGATAAAACTTTTTTTTTAGCAATATTTTTTTTTACATATTTAATTTAATTTTATATATGCGCATAAAAAATTGTATGTCGTACCTCTGGGAAATTCTTGCGGAGTTACAAGCTCTCTGAAAAATTCTTGAGCAACGCTCGGTTGTTCCAATTCTGGAAGATTTTTTTTAAACCAGAATTGCAGAGTTCTGGATTCCTGGGTATGTTTACCGGTTTGAGCGCTGACCAGAAATACTCTGAACTGAAGACACAAGTGTGCCGGCCGGCCGGCGCCATTTGTAACTGTAAACAATGCAATTATTTTTAGGATCGTTTGGCATATCCATGCAGCGTAATGGTGAAAAAAAATGGTAAAAATTGCAGAAAAAAAAATCGCAAAAATTGCAGAAAAAAAAAATCGCAAAAATTGCAGAAAAAAAAAATCGCAAAAATTGCAGAAAAAAAAAATCGCAAAAATTGCAGAAAAAAAAAATGCAAAATCTCACCGGCTGCAGCCTGCTTGTTTATTACTATTCCTTTATGGTCGCCGCCTGCGACGTGAACGTTGGACTCATTGCCATTTTTGGTTGGCGGATCCAACGCTTGCCTCTCGATTATCAAAGTCGTGGAGTTACTTGTCTTGCACTTTGGCGTCATCACAATGTGTTCTGTAATGAATGGTAAATAAAAATCGGATAATTGGCAAACATGTAAAAAAAAAAATATATATATATAAAGAATAAGCGACACAACAAGGAGTTCATTGATTCGATTAAAAACGTAAATTAATATCGAGTTAATAAGAAATTCACGATTGATCGAAGAGGTCCGATTAAAAGTGAGTCATGTCACTTAAATTAGAAGATGACGACAGTTCGCTCGTTAAAGTCGAACGGTACAACAAGAGAATTTTTATCGTAATCAATGCTGCTTCGCGATAATACAAGAATATATTATTGACAATTTAAGAGTGTCGTATTTATTACCAGTCTTTTGATCCTCCATCGCTGATTGTCAGAATTGCTTCTCGATTATTGAAATATTTGTATATTCGAAGGGTTTAAAGAACGAGCGAATGGACCGTGGAAGCTGCAAGAAAACTAAACAGTTCCGAAGGATAGATTGGCGCGAATAAAGGGGCAACAGCCTTGCAATAACGCCCAGTGACTGGAGCAGACTGAGTGTGACGAGTGTGCCGCGGCGCCGATCTCCGAAAAGTCGTTTCTTGTACGCATGCGCCGTACGAACATTGCACTCCTCATTCCCCCATCAAACGCCAATTTTTCGCCGATTCAGTTCGATTCACGCCACAAACGACGCTACGCGCACGCTTGTTGCCGGAAACTGTCGCTTAGAGGTTACAAAACAAACGCGTATTTTCGATTATAAATTTCTTTTAGCAACAGGTAAACAGAGTTCCAAAAACGTTTTATCCGTAACACACCCTCATCTGAGCTTCAAATCGAACATTTTTTTTTTACAGATCGTCGATATGACGTCAACCGAAGAATGGGACGTCGAGAAACACAAACAGGAACACGAATGCGACGAGCATTGGGAACTTCGACGAAATTTTCTCGAAGCACACAAGGACCGATTTGCCGAGGAGGAATTAGTTTGTTTGGCACAAGTTTTCACGAACGTTGAACTTTTGGGATGCAGGTAAATTATTAAATTCACAAAATTTCACCAAAATCAAATTACCGCTCCAAAATCTTTGCTTCTCGTGGCGCATAGTTCTGACCATAAACTCTTCGCCCGGTTTGCAGATATCCAAAGGAAACGATGGATTTGATAGCTGAATTGTCGCAAGACGTAGCGGCAGACTACAGAGAAAAACAAAAGACAAAGTTGCAAAGAACTTTTGTAAAGGCATCGGACGCCGCCAGTTCAAAGGCCAAAGGTACATCCAAGAACTGTGAGTTCTCGTTGTCTATATTCTGATAATATGGAACATTGTAATTTTTTTTTTTTTTTTCGTAATATCCATTTTTAAGTTTAGTGAATATCCGGCAATTTTTTAAAATAATTTTCAGGACTGAAGCCCACGGCGAGAGACGGCGAATCCAACGATAGCAGTGAAAAAATAAGAAAAATGAAATTTGTAGCATCAGACGATGGAAACTCTTGTAAAAAAATGAAAATAGACAATCATCCATTTGGGAAAATGATTTTAATGCAATATCTGGATGACCCACCAGTCGCCATAATACAAAAAGCAGCTGCCAGCAGTAAAGCAAATTTAGAATACAAAGTCGAAAAGAAAGACGAGAATTAGTAAGTAAAATATTGCATACAGTGCATAATATTCGTTTGATATTAAAAAAAAATCAATTGATGTTAAAAAAATAGGAATTTGACGAAAAATGAAAAACCGATTTTTTTCGCGAGAAATTTTATCATAACACAAAAAACTGAGTTTCAAAACCGGAAGTTACATCGCAAAAATTTTCTACTATAAAAGAATTCCAAAGTTTTTGCGATTTAATTTCCGGTATTAAAATCTGAGTTTTCTACCGGAAGTGAGATCAGAGAAAAAATGACGAATATTTTCACAATATCATGAAATTTTCATGATTTCTCTGTGATATCGTTTTCCACTATAAAAAATTTAGATTTCTGATCGAAATCTTATAATTTCTACAACAATCGAAAAAAATACGTAAAATCGTTTAGTTTTTATAACTTTACTTGTTATACGACGAATCAAGAAATTTAAAAACGGTAGATATCTAAATACTTTTGTTTCAGTCATTGCGAAATATTCGTTAATTCAGTTAAATTAGCCGAAGCTTCTGATACTAGCAATAAGAAGGCGAGAGCAGCAGCTTCGGTTCAGGGATTGTCGATACTCCAAAAATCTTGTTACACAGTTAAAGTAAGTAAAAGTAATTGAAGTTCTTACTGTGGCAAGTGGATAGTACGGTATTTGTGAAGAAAAAACATATATATCGCAGGTGAAAAAGATCGAAAGAAAGATCGACTGCGATAAGGATCAATTGATGGGTGGCGAGGAAGGGTCGCAGGATACCATTGCGTCCGATAATATTGGTAGCAAAATGATGAAGATGATGGGTTGGTCGGGTGGAGGTCTCGGCAAAGCGCAACAGGGTATCGTCGAACCCGTAACGTAAGTCAAAATTGAATTGACGACGCGTGAAATATCGTTTTCGTAATGAAATGCTTTGTATTATAAATATACAGCCTTCAGAGACAACTGAGCCGCGAGGGTTTCGGTTTAAAGTTAAATTCTAACAACATGTCGATATTCGTGAAAAAAGCTCGTCAAATATTGCGAAATTATCTTAACGACGGCACGAAGACCGACTTAGTATTCGCGCCGGAATTCACTAACGAGGAAAGAGGGTTGATGCATAAGTACGTACAGCAGCTTATCTCTCAACAATTATCCCCCGTAATGTCCGCAACACCCAGAAGTTGTTATTCTCTCTTTTTTTTTTCTTTTGTCGAATGAAAAAAATAGAGTTGCGAGAGAATTGGGTCTGAAAGGATCGAGTTTCGGTCCAAAGGACAAAAGAACTTTGGTAATTTCGCGAAAACTCACACCGTCCGACATCGTTGAAGAGCTTCTAGCGGCCGGTGGATCTAACGAAAAATACGAACTCGTCGAACCGACGGGAAGTTGAAAAAAAAAAAAAAATAAACAAAAAAAATCAGAGTCCACTATTTTCGATACATCTTTCGGTTATCTCTTTATTCCTTTGTACCTTATTTTCCTTCGTAAATAAAATGAATACCTCTTATCTCACTATAATGTTTCGAGTTTGAAAAATCTATTAATCGTCAACATCGATTATTATGCGTTACGAAATACAATTTATACAAATTCAACGTCATTATCTACAAATAAACAATCGCAACGGCGATCGATGTACATATGCATGTTTATCGCTTATTAATAGCAATGGGGTTCACTTAAAAAAAATAAATGAACTTTTTATAATATTGTGAATGATAAAGGAACTCAACCGCGGGACTATTCGATAATCTCTGCGGTCTACCGCTCTTGTAGAAATACTATATTCTTATATATATATTACAGAATTTTATCGTAGCGCCTCAACAATGATTTGTCAAAATATTTCTGGACACGAGACATTAATTGATTTTAAAAAACATCGTAAAAACTTCAACAAACTTCGCGATCGATCGAAGACATTATTCCAACGCCTTAGGGCCTTCGAAAACTTTCCCTTGCGCAATGCCTTTCAGATTTTCACCGGCATATGAAATAAGTGGGGATATTTCGACCTCTCCGTTCACCGACACAGCGCCGGCATTCAAAAGCCAAGTTTTGTGAAGAGCTAAAAGATCACGTCGGGCCGTTGACGGACAGTCCTGACCAGCAGAATCAGAATTCTTAAGGGCACTGAAATCTTGTTCTCGCGGCACTTCCCATGCAGCGAAATTTTTCGAAAATTTAAATACGTCGAATACAAATTTTTCTACTTTTATGCCGTTCGCCGCTGTAGGCACCTGACGAACGCCGTTATCGTCAATATACGGAATTTTTTTCTTAGCGACATGCAATTCCAAGTCAGTCTCGTGGGTGTAAGCAATAGCTTTTAGAAATTCGAGAGTGAAATAATGATTGCATATGTTTCCGGCATTGAATACCAATTTTCCATCGTCCCGACGGAGTTCCGATGTTTCTTTACTTATCTCGCTGTACTCCACTACACGGTAGTGACCGTCGAACTGAAAAAAAAAACAGAAAATATATATTAATACTAATATTTTAATTTAAAATTTAATGATGCCTTTTTTTTTTCCTTTTTTTTTCGTCATTTATATGATTACCTTGCAGACAACGCCAATGGGCTCCGATGGTTCCGATTTTTCGACAACTTTCGCGCCACAATCGGCCGAAAACGATAAACAGTAACCGATGAATAAAGGATCGGCTACTTTTACCAAAATATTGTCAACGGAATGTGCGTGTATACTGCGTATATTACGTTTCGTCATATCGTCCAAAATTCCTTCGACTTTCAAAGCGCGATAAAGACCCCCATTTCCATCGGGTGCTCGAGACAATCGATGTTTCTCGTCCAATAAAATTTCACCGTTAAAATTGTAACACGGTATCATTCCTTGTTTGAAGGTCTTAACGTTTTCCTTCTTCAGTCCAAAATAATTATTCTCCTCGAAGTAATCGAGCGTCGATTGGTCGGTTGCATTGCTGGTCAGTATGTACCTGAAAATCGACAAAACAATTAGATCGATTATCGTCAATAATCAATCGGTAAACTTTAACAGACAATTTTTTCGTGTAATAGTGAAATCCTTAAAAAAAAAAAATTGAAAATTAATTTTTAAAAACTTCAAATAAAAAAATTATTTTTTATCAAATTCGGAATTTATTGTGAATGAATTTCGTCATATCGTCAGTGACCCTTAAAAAAACAATAATAAATATTTAATATGAATATTTTAAACCGATTTACTTATAGAAAAAAAAAAAAAAATTATTTTTTTTATTTTGAATAAAAATTTCATAAACAATGAAAAAAAATTTCGTGCAAATTTAGCAACTCACCAAGTAATTCCTCCGCGTTTGCCAAACTTCTGTTCGGCTATCAGCTCCAAACGGATTATTCTTTCAGCCTGAATTCTGAACAAAGTTTTGCGTGACGGTAAGCCGACGTCATACATGCCTTTTGGATACGTGACACCGAGTCTCGTACCCTGACCACCGGCCATAAGTAAAACGGCCACTCGTCCTTCGGCAATTTCTTGGAGTCCTAATTCTTCGTATTCTTTCAACTTCTCCGGAGTCGAGGCATTCAGCGAGGCGATAGCTTCGCTGGGAATGGGTTGTACTCTGTCGTCGAGTATTTTATTATTATTCTGCGAGGAACTGGTAGCTTTTGCGAAATAACTCGTCGTTTCGTCGAGATCCACCGACAGTACATCCTGATAAAGTTCGTTGCGTTGACTCGCAGAGATCTCATCCCAGTAACGCAACAGATGGGATTGATTGTATTTCGCGAGTTTATGTCGCAATGCTTCGACGTCCATGATTAGTGATGATAAAAAATACTCGCGAAAGTTGGAAGAACGAAAAAAAACAAAAGAAATGCGAATTGAAATTTTTATTTATCAACTATCCGGCCGAATTGTCGCGGTGAACGAAGTGTGACAGTCAAACTTCCGGTTAGGGTACGTCACACCTGGAGAGGTGTGCAAAGAGAACTGACAGTGCCAGCGAGCGTGGACTGCCATTTAGAGGTATACTACATTATGATAGCTGGACTGACTAGTAATCGAAGATCACCGGCAACCTTTCACTTTCACAATTGTCTCGAAAACTTGTCTCGATTTCTCTCCACTCTCCTCTCGACTCGCGCGCGCACACATACACACACAACGACTTACACCGGCAATGCGACTGTTACACACCCTCACAGCGGCTCACGGAACGACACATCCTTCCTCGACATTGCGAGCACTGTGATTGGCTTACGGTTGCCCTTGATATCTTATCTTTTTCTTATTTCGCTTCCTCGTTTCGAGTGGGGCTATCGATGTATTGTTACTCTATAAAAATACCATTGCATTACTGATTCTTGCAATTGTGGATTTATTGCAAAGCGATACGTGTCTTTTTATCATTTATTCCGTTATTTTATCAATGCACATATGCGCGTATATACACATGCGATTATCGTTGCAAGTGCAATGAACAATCGATGATAAGTACTTGACGAACGATCATTTTTTTATCAGTTCTCGGAGGTGAAAAACATATCGTTCTTGACGATTAAACATAGATACGAAAATGTTGAGAGATAGACGGATCTACATTAGAGCGTTTCTAACACGTTATACGCTAAAAGATCAACGAGAGAAACTTTCGTTTAGCTGACATTCAACAAGCCATCAGCTGTTGACGTCAACGTTAAATTGTTGCAATACTGTACATTTCTTACAACACCACCTATCGGCATTGAGAACGATAGGTTGACAACTTTTAATTACTTTTATTCGATATATCCTTCACCATTATCTACATGTTCGCAGCGTAATAAGAAAAACATAATATGATACAGTAATGAGGCGACTGCGAATAATTTGGATGGCGCCGGTGTTTCCCCGAATCTCGAAACAAGCTTTTTATCCGGCTGCGAAATAACGAAGTTCGACTGCATTCCGATCCCTGTAAAGATCAACCGCTGTGGTGAATGTCGAAAATTCGTTCGTACCACGCGGACAAAGTAACTCGCGGTCATTGAACCCGCTTACTTCGGTGAAAAGAATTCACCGAAGCAATCGAAGAAAAACATTGAATATTTGTTCTTATATAACTCGTTATTTTATAATAATAAAAACAATAATATTATACTACTATTCTATTTCAATGAATAAAAACCGCACGAAGATCCGATTAAAGTTTATTTACAGCTTCCTAACAAAATTATTAAACTGAATCGAATAAAATTGATGGCTATACATTTTTTAGCTGTAGAAAGTATTTAACTTTATATGCATTCGAATCCCACCTATACGACCTCCATGTCTTCGACCCCTGTCTACCTATTCCAAGTAAAAAATGAAATGTAGCTGTTCGTTATTCTCGTCAAATATATAAATCGGCACATTTCCCAGTGGTCGAGAATAGGCGAGCAGATTGTCCGACCGTAGATGTTCGCGACTTCCCTTCCGTCGATTTTTTATCACTGCATGATAAGAAAACACGCGCGTATACTCTACGTCATGTAAATACATGTATATAAGTCCATTCTATTCGGTCCAGCAGAGGATTGGCGCCCCTCCTTTTACGATGCAATATACATGACATAGATTTGTCGCAACAGCTCTGCGAGTGCCAGAGACAGTAAAGTATTTTCCTTCCAATCGTGTGGCTCGTGGCTACTTATCCCCCGGATTCTGTAAGGTTATGTCGAGCCAAAACAAGTCTGGTCCGTTCTTGGACTGGCCATATAAGATTCGATAGTTTTAGTTTAAATTCCAAACGCAATCTAGTCTCCCGTAAAAGTGTCATCTCCGCATTCGAAGTTTTATGTTATCTTTTAATGGATAATACAATGAAAAACAAAAAATCGATAATGTAAGTTTACGCATGTTTTATCCGTCATAGGCGTTCGAGCTTTCGCGACGCTCGTTTTTTTTACTCTATCAATTAATCTAATCGATTTTCAACATCTACACTATTCAACGCACAGCGCGACTCTGACACCAGTACGACTGATAATGACCTTGCACTTTGATCTCACGATATATAACGCGATTGCCGCGTTGGAATATAATCGATGGTCTAGTCACCTGTGCCACTGTAATAGTTATTTAAGTACGCGATATGAAATACACTCATTACGATAATTGCACGGTGAGACGGCAGTCTTTTTTTTTTGTGTCTTGATTTTCTTTTTTCGATGTTTTTGTTGCTACATGACTCGATACAATAGTCTCTATAGTTTTATCATCATTCGACTCTCGTCAGCTGTACGAAGTACTCGTTGATTGCAGGGTTGATAGATGACTTCCAGAAACAGGGCGCTTCCCCTATACGCTAACTTCGCAAGGCGTCTATACAAAAATATACTTTGCGAAAAAACGAAATGGGACAGTCGTCGAGTTTGCATTCCGGTCACAAAGCCAGAAGATCAAGTATGCGACAAATAACGCTATCCAGTATGGGCAAAGGACGCTGCAACAACTCCAAGAATCTGTCGCATACTTTTTCCTTTCCCGACGAGACGCTCAAGGTATTCCGCATTTATATTTTATTATTAACGAGGAACTGGAAAAGTATATATTTGCAATTCCTTTTAATTGTTTCAAAATCATATTTTTTTTAATCGATATTTATTAATTTTTGAAATTATTTACATCGAATATGAAAAAAAAAAAAAAAATAGAACTTTAATTAATGCAAAGCATCAGTTATGTTAATTTTGTAAAATTATTTTTTATTTATTATCGATATTTTTTCACTTTTTTTATTATTTACATCGAATATTTGGGGAAAAAGTTAAAAAAAAAAAAAAATTTCATTAACTCAAAACATCGATTTATTAATAAAGAAATAATAGAGAAATGAAGAATCAAATAGATACTTTCCATTTCTTTGAAATCGATTTAAAAATATTGCGAAACTAACTACACGTGGCCCCCAAGTCGACGTATTGTTATCAGGTGGAGCAGCTGAACGTAAATGTAGCAACGGAAGAGGAGCTCATGACTCTTCCTGGCATAAGTAGAACTTTGGCAGCAAACATAGTCAGTCACAGACAATTGATTGGACGTTTCAATAGAGTAGAAGATTTGGCTCTCGTTTCGGGAGTCGGCGCTCACAAACTCGAACTTTTCAAGTTGGAGGTTTACGTTCCTTCTGCAAGTGCCAGCGGCACATCGTCGCGAGCATCAATTAGCATGGATTCCGTGGGAAACAGCGAGAGCGTTGTAGACGTTAACGGCGCGAGTGTTTTCGCGCTGCAAGCGGTTCCCGGTGTTAATCAGGTGAGCCGATCGACTCTCACTTACGTTTATTTTCTTCCGATCGGACGTAAGAAACGCACAATCGAAAACGAATTATCTTTAGTTTCTTTTATTTACGCTCTTTGACGTTTTAATTTGTATTTCAAACTCAGCCCCCTTCATCCTCGATCCACGCGACCGCTGCTGCGCTGCAATCCGTTCCCAAGAGGTTGTTATTCATTCATAATGCCTCATGTAACAAAAAAAACGAAAAAAAAACAAACAAAATCGACATTATTTGCGAGAAATTTGACTATCAGCCTCAGCTTCGATCCCTACAACACGTACGCAAGCAAAGAAAAAAAAAAATGAAATTTCGATGCACGATATGATTCCCCGTAAGTTCGCGTAAACGAAATAAACGAAAGTAACGTTAATTTTTTACGAATTCGTAGGAATTAGCGTCGAGAATCGTCGAGAGACGTTTGAAAAATGGACCTTATCGCTCGCTGGACGAATTAGCGAAACTACGAGGCATGGGAAAGCATCGTCTCGCTGTGATAAAGCCGTACCTGAGACTCAACGGAATTTCTAACGGTTCCGTTACACCGACACCGAGCAACGGTAGCACGCTATCGTCGTGGATCGGACCTCAAGCTTCCAGTACTCCCAAAGTCAATAATACATCGAGACAGCCGCATCGATCACATCGCAATAAGACACCGTCGAGAATGTAAGCCGATCGGCGATACTTATTCCCAAATAATCGTATTCCCAATAATCGTACCGATAAAATTTATCGTATTTTTTTTTTTTTTTTTCGCGCGGACGATTATACGGAAAGCCGTAAATTCGAGAAATGAATTTATTTCGATCGTTTCTAATTTTTTTTTTTAATTTTCCTCGTTTTAGTCTGCGCAACGACGAGGAAAAGAAATGCGTAGAGTTCAATGCCGGAATTTCGGAGGACGAGATATGGGAATTATTGAGCGTCGCGAGTCCGCGACCGAGTGTACCACCGGAATTCGCCGAAGAATCGTTCGGCAGATCATCGATAAGACTAGCGACTTGGAATTTGACCGGATTTAACAGCGATAAAGCCAGCAATCCCGGAGTTATGGAAGTTGTTTGTAGAACTATTTTGGAAAATCGGTTAGTATCGTTCATTGTCTTCAATTCGAGACGATAGTCGAGGCGATTGTTACGATGATTAAGCGTCGATAATTCCCGTCTCAGGATCTCGTTAATGGCTCTTCAAGAGGTCAAGAGTCAAGAAGCCCTCGATAAATTGACGAGAGAACTAAACTCTCCGAGTTTAAAGCGCGTAAGAGATTGGCGCGAAAATCAACGCGCCTGGCGATCGATACATCTCGGCGCGGGATTGGCGGTGCTTTGGGATTCTAATGCGGATAAATGTATAACGCTAAGAGAACAACCACCGGCCACTACGGTTTTACTTCCGGTTCTTGCCTCCATGATATTTCACGTATGTATCCGATAAATACACTTTATCCGCGTTTTTTTTTTTTTTTTTTTTTTCAATCGAATATCGAGAAATATATGAATGTTTTTTTTTTTTTTTTTTTTTTTTTTTTTTTTTACAGGTAAACCAAGTCGATGTAACTCTGATAAACATACATTTGCATGAATCGAATGACAACAAGATAATTGAACGTTTTACCGACACGAAAAATGCAATATTTCTCGGTGATTTTACGCTCTCCGACGACGCAGCAAACATTTACAACGACGCGCTCGGCGAATCCAATACGGCCGTTTATTCCGAAAAATGCTTGTATAAAGATAAAATAATTTGGGGCAAAGGTTCGAAGAAATTATTCGATACCGGTGTCACCCGAGTTGTGAGACAGGGACTCACGCACTTGGGAATACCACACGGATGGCGATGGGGCGGTCCCGCGTCGAATCACTGTCCTATATGGTGCGAAATATTCACAGAGCTCAGCGAAGTCTGATGATGGCTCGTATGCGTTCACCTTAGCCATTGAATCGAATAAGCAATTGATAGCGTACAACTGAAAAAAAAAAAAAAAAAAAAAAAACAAAAAAAAATAGGAAAAAAAAAAAACAGGAATGTACGCGTGATTTTTAGTCCGCAGTCTCGGTTTGCAAAAGTGTGTGTGTTCCATCGGGATTTTGTTGTTGTTGTTGTTGTTGTTGTTTTCATCATCTTTCTTCCTTCTGACTGCGGAGAAAAATAACTTCCTTACGAAATTTTACAGATTGTCTCTCTGTATCGTTCTTTACCTAAGATAGAGTTATATCCAAAAAAAAAAAAAGAAAAAAAAAAAACAAAAGAGAGAACTCGAAATATTAATATATAGAATGAATTAACAACGTACTGTACATAATGTCATCAATCTCCAGTTTCCGCGGAGATTCCAAACTTATGTAATTACAGTTTTTTCTTTTTTTTTTCTCTCATTATTTAACGATGACGTTCACGAAAAAAAAAAAAAAATCTTGGAACAGAATATCCTTTTTAGAAGGAAACAAGACTGACTATTCCATTTCTAATGAATGCGTGATGGTGCGATGCTGGCATGTCGCATTACAATGTATCCGGTGCATAATAACGTTGAATATAATGAAATATTATTTTTCATAGAATTTTGACGACCATTATTACCTCCTCTCGTTCTTCCCGTTTTCTAATATTTTTTCATTTTTTTTTTTTTTAGGTAAATAATTACGAATAACATTTATTGTTAACGTTAAAAAAACGTTTATAAGTGTAAAATTTTCTTCTGTAAAATCTGTTTGTGGGTTTTTTTTACATCATATACATTATATACATAATCATACATACTTTTTTTTTTCCTTATAAAAATATATATTGGACATTGCTGAAAAATCTCTCTCCGTGAGAAAACTCCGTTCTCAAACACCGATAGATACAAATTCTAACGTCCTAATTTTTTTTTTCTTTTTTTTTTCGTATCATTCGATTAATAACTCAATCTTACTGTACAATATTCGACGATTGAGATTTTCATCGTATCGCGTCAACCATGATTTGCCGTGTTTCTTGAAAACATTGATAAGAAAAAACATTCGCATCGAATGTTCATTCGTTCGTCACGTGAGTAGCTGTAGGGCCTTCGATTGGCTCGAGTTCATCGGTTATAACGATTTCCGTCGATTCCGCTTCTTTGTGAAGCGCTATCATGATTTTGTCGCTCGACGAACTGTCCGAAGAACCTTCTTGCGTCGAAGTCGCGGCTTCCTGAAACAACGAAAAAAAAAGGTAATTAAAAATTCAACAGTTATCCGAGATAAATAATCATAAAGAAAAAAAAAAAAAAACTTACAGTGCTTCGAATCTTCGTATGCGTTTTTATGTGTTTCGTCAGATGATCCGATCGCATAAATTTCTTGGTACATTCGGGACATTGAAACTTCTTTTCGCCGGTATGAGTTCTCCGATGACGTTGGAGTTCATCGGATCTCGTGAATTTTTTACCGCAGAATATCCAACTGCATACGAAGGGTCGTTCCCCCGTGTGCCATCGAAGATGCGCTCGCAAATGGCTTGTTTTTCCGTAAACTTTGTTGCAACCGGCTATGTGACAAATGTGTTGCCGTTTCCGGGTCAAGTCTCGATTTCTCTCACTGTCGCCGCAGTTGGGACAAGTGCAGGCGACCCTTCGACGATGTTGCTTGGTACCGGCCTCGAGATTGTCGTTTGCGAAGGGCGCGGATGGTGATTGTTGCTGTTGCTGTTGTTGCTGCTGTTGTTGTTGCTGTTGCTGAGGCGTAGGAGTGTTACTGGTAACCAAACCGTTCGCTTGTATCGTCTGAAGTATTTGCCACTTCGTGGGATCCGTAGAATCTATATGAACGGCCGGTGAAGTGACCATTGGCGTTCCTGCGTTAGCTGTTGCACCGCTCGAGACGCTTTGAACGGTCGACTGAAGAGCGCTCGCGGGGATAACCTGAACGTTACCCAAACCGGGAATATTCTGCACGGGAATCGATTGAAGAAATCCATTTGTCGCGTTCATCGCACCGGCTGGTTGCAGTTGCATTATACCTCCGTTGCCAACGTTGATTCCTCTCATCATACCTCCTTGTTGCGCTGTTATATTAGCTAAAGCGGAAGCTGGGATAAGGGTCAGTTGCTGTCCTTGAGCACCTGATCGACAAAAAATTTTAAAAAATAATAATAAAAGAGTCATTAATATTCTTAATGGAAAATTCGCACTGATAAAGAAAATCGGTTGAAATCGACAAAATCGGCGCTTGCGGAGGACGAAACACATTTCATTAAACGAAAGAAATACTTAGTTAATTATATCAACTGATAGTTAAATTGACTATTTTTTGCCTTACTATGACAATTATTTCTTTTAAAGAACCGATTATTTGCTTCGCCACCCGCAATCGCTAATTTAGTCGGTTCAACCGATTTTTTTTTTCGGCGCGTAAATCAATTTGTTTCCCAGAAACAATTTTTGGTACCTGTGATAGTAATCGGCTGTATAGTCTGTTGTTGAGGTTGCGCCGCGGGGATATGTATAACTTGGCCGCCGGCCAATTGACTCGCGTCGATACTCGTGAGTTTGATATCATTGCCATCGTCCCCGGGCCTCGTGAGTGCTGAGAGCGTCTGAACGTCAATTTTCTGACCGTCTTTCGTAGTTAAGACGGTCCCACCGGCGCTTCCCGCTCGTCCGAGAGGTCCGATTCCAACGACCTGAATTTTGAATTTTTTCGTAATTAAATTCAATTTAACTATTTTCTCGGTTAATATGAAATTTACGAAGACAATGGATTCTCATAGGCGAGTCGTGTAATAACCTGAACGTTCCCCTGTCCCGCGACACTCGTTGTCCATGTCGTACTGGACGTCGGAGTCGACGAAGCGACTTGCTGCGCCTGTTGTTGCACCTGAATCTCAGTTACTTGCTGTTGTTGTTGCTGAACAACCTGTTGCTGCGTTTGATGCTGCGCCACTACTTGTTGTTGCGCTTGCTGCGCAGCTACTTGCTGAACTACCTGTTGTTGCGCTTGTTGTTGCGCCTGTTGCTGCGCTTGTTGCTGCGCCACTTGCTGTGCAACGTGCTGCGCTACTTGCTGACTCTGTAATCCTTGAAGTTGCGGCAGATTCGCTATTTGCACCTGTTGTATCTGTCCGTTCGGAGTTATTATCTGAGCCATTTGCGGCATTTGCTGAAAAAAAAAAAGAAAAAAAAAAAAGTTCGATTAATATATTTGTTGCGCAATAATAAAAATTCCAAATACGGTTTGGTTTTCGCTGACAATCATATAGTAAATAATTCGAAGTCGTTACTCGCGATCTATTGAAAAAAAAAAAAAAAAAACAAATCGCGAAAGAAAAAATCATGAAAAATAACGAAAAGTCACGAGACTCACCTGCGTTATCTGTGGTATCATTTGCGTACCACCCATATTGAAGACACTGGATAAGGCTTGAATGGGAAAATGCACCGTTTGATAGACGGTTTGTCCATTACCGGCGTTAACTGGTACCTGTACGGGTACAGTTTGTTGAACGTGTTGCATCGGAAATTGTAGCGGTCTGACCTGAACGCTTTGACCTGAAACATCGAGGGTAGCCTTGGAATCTGCCCGTTCGTTATTTCAGGGCGAAGAAGGCAGTTGTTAATCGATGAAAGCGTGAGAGCGATGAAGAGTTAGTAATGAATTAATAATATCGAAAAAAAAATGATAGATGCGAATGAAATGAAAAAGAGGAAATAATGAACGAAGGAGAAGAAGGAGAAGAAGAAGAGAAAAGTTGTTGGGATATGAAAGCGAAATGAGAGAGTAAACTGTACCTGAGGGCAGTTGAACCGTTTGACCTCCGAGATTCTGAAGTATCGATGTCGGAAATACATGCGGCGCTCTTATCAGACTGACCGGATGGGGAGTTATTATCGTTTGGCCGTTAGCGAGATGCACTTGTTGACCACCGGCGGCCGTAAATTGCATCGACGGTTGGGTCTGATGATGCGTACCCGTCGCGGACATCGCCGACGATGGAATAAAAAGTGCTTCCTGACCATCGATATTAACCGTTTGCATCTGCGGTATGACGCTGTAGCTAAGCTGCTGCTGTTGCGGTTGTTGCTGCTGAGTTTGCTGCTGCGCCTGTTGTTGCTGTTGGTTTTGCTGCTGTTGTTGTTGTTGCTGCTGCTGTTGCTGTTGATGCTGTTGTTGTAGCGCTGCTTGCGCCTGTGTGCTGATCAACTGGGCTCCCTGTGACGAGAGTTTTGCATTAATTCGTTGATTTTATGTGTATATATTCCGGTAAAAAGTTCGCGAAAAATTTGCCAATTGCAGTTCTTTTTAAGGATATTTTTTTTTTTCGAAATTTAAAGGGGGAAAAAAAATCACGGAACAACAAACAAATTTAAGAACATTTCAGAACTTTTCCCGAACATGAAAAAATAAAAAAAATAAAAATGAATGAACCAATTATCGAATTTAAGAACATTTCAAAATTTTTCCGGAATAAGAAAAATTGACGAAAAAAAATTGAAGAACCAACGAACAAATTTAAGAACATTCAAGTATTTTCCGCAGCAAAAAAAAATTAACCATATATTCACGACTTCCAGGATTTTCAGGACCATTGGGCACCGTAACAAAATCGATAGAAAACAAGTCGACGATTAATCGATCGATAAAAAATACCTGAAGAAATTGTTGTTGCAGCGCCTGAACAGATATGGTTTGCGTTCTCTGTTGTTCATGTTGTTGTTGTTGCTGCTGCGCAGCCTGCAGCGGCATAAAATTTTGCAACTGCTGCAAAGTGATGACCTGCGGCTGTTGATGCTGATGCATCTGCTGTTGTTGAACATCTTGTTGATGTTGTTGCTGCTGCTGTTGCTGTTGCGCTTGCAACTGTTGCAACACATTTGCGCTTACAAAACGTATCTGCGGCTGAATTTGTTGTTCCAATTGCAATTGTTGCTGTTGTTGCTGCTGCTGTTGTTGTTGTTGTTGTTGTTGCTGTTGTTGCTGCTGTTCCTGCGCCTCTTGCTGGGCGTGCTGCACCTGATTCTGCAAGTGTTCGTTGTGATCCTCGATCTCTTCCTGAAAAAAAATTAATTTACGCTTTACAAAATACGAAAAAAAAAAAAAAAAAAAAAAAAATTTAACGGCGTTTACAAAAATAGAGAATCGATAGCAATGGTTGATTTAACGCCACTTCTCTCCGTCTCACCTCAGCACCGTTTCTTTTATCCAAACTTCGTTTCATAGCGGAGTCGTCTTACGAACTCTCGTCTTGAGCTCAAGAGACATTGACGATGTGTATAAATATTAATAAAAAAAAATTAAATTGATTTTTTTTCTTTATTTTCGACAAGACTTTGACTGTAAATTGTTGACTGTAACATAATGTTAATAAAGTATCTCCGTATCGTTAAATAACATCCGAATCTCTCGAAAGATTGAATAATATTCCAAAAATTGAAATTTTTGTCAATTTTCATAAGCAAATGTTCGAAAAATTGATCGGAACGCAAGATGTGAAATAACAAAGGGAATTTTTGGCGAAGTATTGAATATTATTATTGTTTAGTTAATAATAGCATAGTTTGGATGAATAAACTTTTTGAGTGACACACACGTGCGAAAGGCGATGCTCTCACGCGGTAGACAAAGGCCCAACCTCGAGGACCCGCCGCGAGTACCGCCTCTCTACGCCCCTGCACCGCGGTGCCCCACCCGCGGAACGTTATATACTCCGCTCATCGGTCGCTTCGTTTCGTGCGCTACTCGCAAACACAGTGCCTGTGTACGTCTGTATATATATATATATATATATACATGCACGATGCGCGCGATATCCCATACATTCTCATAGCATCGAGAACGCAGCGCGGAGTCACACATACAGTAAAATACACTCCCCGAGAGAGGTTTCGCGGATAGAGAAACCTCCGCCACACCCGCCCACTCGTGGCTCACGCGGCCCCCTCGAGCTATATAGCTGAACAAACGGGCACACACAGCAGGGGCCTCCGTTCGTTCGTTCGCGGTTCAGCCTCCACCCACTTTCGGTGCCTCGGAGACTCCACCTAACGCGCGAACCGACACGTGTTCTCCTCTCCTCTCTTTCGCTCTCTCTATACCCCTCGTTTTATCTATTCTCACCCCCTTGCCGTTTTTCTCGGTTCGCCCGGCGCCAAACCTCGAGAAACGAACAAAATTGGGACCATCCCCCGTGGCCTATTCGCGCGTCGGTAATAACCCCCCACACGATTTTTTTTTTCATTGTAGTTATTCCGCCGAAAGCGCGATTGAAAAATTTCGTTCGTATGTACAATTACCTGAGTTACTTGCTCGATCTTCGGCGCAGCCATAGCCCACGCTGAGTCGCACACAGTTCTTTCCTCCGAGATATATTTCTGTTATATCCTTTTAGTTCGTGTCACGTTCGTCGCGTGTTAAACACCACTCGTCAATCTCTCACGACGGCACAGATATTTCAACGTATTTAACACTGTCGCACGTTAACGCAAACGCGAATGTTGACAAACAGCTCGGTAGCATCGTTTTCAGGCGTTGAACGCCAATGTACCAAAGTGGTGTAAAAAAAAAGCGTCGGCGAAGCCTCGGGGCTTCGGTCACATTTGTGTTGTCTTCGTGGAAAGAGTAGAAGAAGTTAAAACAAGGACGCTTACGCACCGAGTGTACTGTACGAGTATTATACTGTATATGTACGAAAAAGAAAAAAAAAAAACCTACGGCGCCCGCGCACTAAAACCCGAGGTTCACTTCCACACACTTTATACGTCGGATGTTGGCGGGTTAGCAACTGTGTACGTAACTATGTTTTACTGTCCTTCGGTTTCTCGATCGATAATATTGTATACACGCGATTTTCGTCTTGTACCGTATTGATGCGTATATACATATATCTATATATCTACGAACGTATATATAGATAGCATAAAAACCTCACGATGGATCGTTCGCTCGCACGGCCCCTAGTTTCACACTGACGCACTCGCAGCTTCGTACATGTCGACGCTTTCTCCCACTCCGTCGCGCGTTCCACGAGAGGATAGTCGACAGCGTTGCACACGGTCGACGCCTCGATGCTATAACGGAGGGATGCGGCTTTTCCTTTAGCACGAGTTTCCTATACTTGCATATATATGGCATATATGTATATATGCGCACACCACTCTCTTTGTAGTTTTCTTTACGGTATATCGTTCGCGTTCAAAGCCGTAGCCAAATGTTCACAGCAAACACGCCCAGTTCGTTCCAAAAGCGCGGGCTGCTTTTCGCTTTGATGAGACCCCTCGTAGAGTTAAACGAAGTTTTCCCCACTTGCGCGTGTTTCGCGAAAATCGCAAACTTCGTTGATACAGGATGAGAGGCGCGTCCGCGCGAGGCGTGCACGTATATCCTCTCGCGTTTTACCTCTCAACCGGGTACCGCTCAAGGTCCGCCTGAAACGCGCTCTTTTCCACCGTTGATATATAACAAACACACGCGCGAGCGCGAGAGAAACACGCTTAAAACCGGGGAGAGGCTCGTAAAACGTGCTGTTGGAATAGAGCTCGTAGCCAACTGACGCTGTAGTGGGGCGGTGCGCGCGACGCCACTGCCGTTCCCCGAGTTCCCGTTTACTCGATTTTACCACGGTTCGTGTCCTTCCATTGGTTGGTGCTCTATAACTACGGCCCGGCCTCGGTTAGCAGGGGCGTACGCGGGGGCTGCTGGACGCCCACCCTGTTAAAACCGGGGGACCGTAGCACCCTTCCCCACCCCCCGCTTACCGTGTGTCCGCAACCAGAGAATCCAACAGAGTGCTCTATACACGCGTGTGCAGCGAGGGGATCGACAGGCTCGAGAACCTCGCGGGTAACAAAATCGCGTGACGAGATACCCCGCCAAATATTTGATCCCGAGGAGGGTTATTCCGGCGATGAGGCTGAAACTGTTGTGCCGCTCTCCCGGCACATCGGGTAAAACCGCGTGTGCGCGGATCGCTAAGGGGGGAGGAGCCGCGCGCCACCGCCCCTTCGAGGGTCGACTTTGGCTTAAGGCTTCGCGAGCTCAATGTGTGCTCAGCATCTGCTGCTGCCTATGGCCAGCCCTATATTAAACGGTCCAGCTGTAGTGCAGAGCTGCGATCATGTTGATGCATTTTATTTAGTCTCTTCGACGCTTCGGAGATATCACGTTGCAAAACGCGTCACGATTTCGATAATGCATTTTTCTTTTTTTTACGCATTCGAAATTTGTTGGTATTATAAATTATAATAATAATGTACCTGTCGAGAGCGGCAAATCGCGTCGGGGGTTGAAATTCTGGAAACGTTGTATCCCCGTTTCTTCATAAATCCACGGGTACCCCTGCGCGGGGTACCTGAACCCGAGACCCGAAGCCTCTCAGGGTCGACCACATTGGCGTAGGCACTCGAAAAAGTGTCGAGCGGTCGTAAATAGTGGCGGCAACGACGAAAAAAATTAAGGCTCAGCGAAATTTTAGTACGGCTGGACATAAGCCCTTCGGAGGCTATGTAACGGTCAGTACGCTATAAATCAGTTTTTTTTTTTTTTTTTTTTTTTTACGCTAATGCGTTTGTCGGCTTATAGTTCGAATGGTCATAGATAAGAACGACGATATTAGAGAGATAGTGCGTATATATTTATATGTATATACATATATGGCGTTTGTTGTTGATTTGTTTTTCGTTTTTTTCGTCCGAAGTTTGTATAATGATGTATTGATGTTTTTTTTTTTTTTTTTTTTTTTTTAATAAATAAATTTTACCTCGTCGATGATATATTCCAATAAAGAGACTTGTGTGTGACATTACGGCGGTGATGACATTATTTACACATTCAATATTATATTAATATCGCTTTTTTTGATTCGTTACATTGATCATTTTGAGGGGTCGTGCGATTTTTGCCTCGCGACCCTAATAATAATTTCGAGTACGAAAAATTGTTTTTCATTTTTACGAACCGCGTAATTTTTTTTTTTTTTTTTTTTTTTTTAATACTCGGAGTTATTATCAGATCCGAGTCCGACGTGTTAGAAAATGTTTACCCGCATCGAGTGATCAGAGGGGACGACACTGGGGTGAGGGGAGGGCGGGGGACGAGAATCATAGTGTCCGTTCGCGTTCCGTCATAGCGGTGACCGGAAATTCGACGATTAGCGTTGAAATTTTTCGTTACTGGGAGTTGCGAGCGACAAATCGAATTTTATTCGAAATTTGAAACGTTCGAACGTCGACTGCCCAATGATAGTTTTTCAACGCGATTCGATAAATTAATTGCCTACAATAAATAGATTGTGTTGAAAGTTGAATTAGCTAATTGGGGAGGGAGGAGAACGAGACGCTCGTTAGGGACGTTAGATGTTAGAAGACGCGTTTCACTGATTTTTCGGCGCTTTTGGTTTTTACAGCCCACCGCCAGATCTCTCAACGCTGATCTTCTTCTTCAGCACATCCTTTTCGTGTTGCGCCTCTTCCATCTCTGCCATTCGCGCGAAACGCGAATAAGCCACGTGACCAGATTTGATCGCCGACATCATCTGAATTAAAAGAAAAAGAAAAGAAAACGTTGAATCGATTGTACGAAAATTAAACGTTTTGGGATCAAATGATTCGGAAAGTTTTTTTCGGAATTCAGCAGCGACGTGGTCTGTCTAAGTGGACCTTTCGCTCCTTCGAATATCAAAATTGAATGTCCCAATTATCGATACTTCGCGAACTTCCGGCGTAAATTTTATTTTTACAGATTTCGTTTTTTAGATCAGTTTTTTTTTTTTTTTTTTTAAAGATTTTTAGAAATCTGTAGGCAATTTTTTTTTAGCGATTTCTTATCGATCGATTATTCGGACATTCAATTTATAATAACTAACATGCGATGCGAAAATATTCAGTACTTAAGGGCAGAAGTATACAATAAGAATCGATATAGTTGCGGTGAGCATATGAACGAGCAAAGGCCATTATGAACAGCACTGTCGGATCAACCATCGGGCGGCACAAGCGCATTCACTGCACGATGCGTGTATCTCTTACTCGAGCGAACGACAAAAAAGTAACTTGTTATTTATACTGTTACGATAGTGTGTGCTGTTTTTTTTGCAACGCAAACGAGCAGTTGAAATAAGCAATTCGGTATAAACAGAATGTGTGTTTCGTGTAATGTATCAAACACCTGTAGTATTCGTCAGATTCGTAATATTAGCAAAATTAATAATGAAAGGAAAAGAAAAAAAAAAATATTAACGAGCTATTAATGCACTTGCAAAACTATTAAAAACAGAAAGACGCTAACAAAAAATCATAACGCAAAGCGTTGTTTGTGTTTTTTTTTTTTTTTTTGTTCGTTCAGCAAATGAAAAGAAAAGATCTTTGAACTTTGCTAATAGGTGACTCCGACAGACCTGAAGATATTCGTCCAGTTCGACCTGACCGTTCATATTAGTGTCGATTTCACGAAGAATTTCGTGAAGTTCTTCGCCGGGAACGTCCTTATCGCCGAAGAGCTATTGAAAAGCAGAAAAATACATATGGTTAATAAGTGTTATACGTGAATTACCTGCAGATAATCTGGAAGTTCCATCTGCCCGTTGTAGCTGACGTCGATTTCACTTAGCAAAGAGTGGATCTCGTTCTCGTTGAGTTTTATTCCGAGAGCCTGAATTACGGTTAAACATGAGAATAATATGAAATATATTAACTCGATGCCCATCGCGAAAACCCGAAGGTTTTGTTCGCGAATCGTAAAATTCTCGAATGATTATCTTTTTTTTTTAGCAAAGATACAGCAACTTTGTCGTTCAAACCTTAAGTCCTCGTCGGATATCGTTGATGGAAACGTATCCCTTGCGATCCTTGTCGATAATTTGGAATCTCTTGATGTAAAGTTGAATTTCGTCTTTCGTCAGATTTATAGGAATCTTGTCGCGCGATGCGCGATTGACCATCTGTCCCATTTCGTTCGCCAAAAATTCGCTGGCCTCCTTATGCTGCTTCTTTTTTTCCTCCTCCGACCAGTGAAGTTCTTCTCCCATTATATCGATGATACCGGGAAGTGCTTCGTTGGCCGCTTGAACGTTGAGGAATGCGAGTCTCAGACGACGAGCGATCATGTCGATCGCTGTTCTCGCGTACTCGCGACATCCGTAACGGATCTATAAGGATAAAACAAAAGTTATCATAGTTTTCCAATGAAACTAAACATTTTCCAATGGGATTTTCTATCGCTATACGCGATAATTTCAAACCTCAGCGTCGATGTACGGAAACTCCGGATGAACTTTCTTTCCGATAATCGGCCACCGTTTACCGGTTAGCGATGCCATTTTCGCGACGGCGAAGGCGCGATCACCGTAACTCTTTGCCAAATGTATTGCGACTTCGCATTCGAGTCCGAAATCCTGTACCAGACGAATATACATCGTAGGACTCCAGCCGTGTGCTCCTTCCAGAAGCATACCGTCCGTTTGCGATGGAAGAGCCGTTTGAAGATCGCAAGCTATCAAACGATAATTATACATCAGTTGAATACCAAATAAACGATTATAGAGAACGAAATAAAAAAGAAAAAAAATACATTATTAAGGTATCGTCGCTTCGTGTTAATGTCGCATAAGTTCGAGAAAAATGAGAGAAAATTGAAGAAAATTAAAGGTACTGAAAAAATCAATTTTGCATAATAATAATTCCAAAATGTTATTAACAAATTGATGAAAAAATAAATTGGTCAACAAAATTTCCCGGAAACCCAACTTTTCTTTTTTATGAAAATGATTCGTTCATTTTTCTGAATACGTATGGATTTTTTCAGATTTTTTTTTTATATGGAAAAAATGGGTGAAAAAAGAAAAATTCTTAACAAACCATTGATAGCTGCGTCAACGGCTTCCTGAGCCATAGCGCGATAAGTCGTCCACTTGCCACCGGCGATAGTCACGAGATTCGTGGGACTAACGTGTACGATGTGATTACGCGCGAGCGACTGAGTGTTCGGTTTGTTGGGATCGGAAACAAGCGGCCGGATACCGCTCCACGCTGAAAGTACGTCACCCCGACGTACTTCAACGTCCGGATTCAAGTAGTTCTTTACTTCCTGCAGGATGAACAATATCTCGTCCTCCGTTGGTCTCGGATTGTGAGTCACCTGACACGGCAAATCCGTCGTACCGGCGATAGTTTGCTTTTGCCACGGCAAGAAAAAGATAACACGACCGTCGCTCGTCGCCGGATCGAGAAGACCCATCTGGTCGGGACTATAGTATCCGGGAAGTACGATATGAACCCCGGAAGAGGGACAGCAAATCTCCGGTACGCTTTGGTCGTCCATTTTGCGTATACTATCGGTGAACGGTCCGGTAGCGTTGATAATAGCTTTCGCCTTAACGTCCCATTCTTCACCCGTAAGTTCGTCGCGGAGATGCGCTCCGACGAGTACTCGTTTTCCATCCTTAACACATTAAATTTATCATAGATTACGGAAACGTCGATTGAATAATCCCATAAATCGCTCCGAACGCTAAACAGGATTTTTCTATTTCGATGAAAAACGCACTCTATCCAAACCCTTCAGTAGATTAACCACCGAAACGTGATTTGCTACTGTCGCTCCCAGACGAGAAGCCGTCAATGCTATTGCCAAATTCATCCTCGCGTCGTCTTGCTGTCCTGTGGATACAAAAATACCGGTTTAATTAGTTTTTTATATAAATCAAAATGGTACGAAAATTATTTTTTCGAGAAAATTTGATTTCCGTATGACTTTTTTTTTTTAACTATTGTAATATAAATAAAAAAATAAATATGATATATATAATTTTGTTTACATATAAATTTTAAAAAAATTGTTATTGTAACTATAGATTTTTAGAGAAGCAACGCTAACCATCGTAATAGACAATCGCTCCCGTTAGCTTGTCTCCCTTCAGCATAGGAAACAGTTCCAGTGCATTCGATTTGCTGAGATAATACGAAGATTTCACTGTTTTGCTGCCGGCGACCAAATCGTACATCTTAATGCCGAACCAGTAGTAAGGTATTTGCCACCAACTGTTTGAACAAAAATAATAATGGAAGATTTTAATTTATCGTAAAAGGAAATACTTCGAGTGACGAGTTGTTGTGTACACATGCAATCGCGAAGAGTCGCAATATACATACGTACGTGTATACAGGTAGCATAATGGGAAGGGGATGCGCGAGATGAGGGGCACTGTGAAGCATCTGCGCGCGTTCGTGAAGTGCCTCTTTCACCATTTTATACTGTTCGACATCCAATTGCATTATCGCTTTTTGCAAATATCTCACACCGCCGTGAATCAATTTTGTGCTGCGGGACGATGTGCCCGACGCAAAATCGTCGCCTTCGATTAGCGCCGTTTTAAGACCTGAAAACACCAAAAAAAATTATATTTTTGCAATTAATATAATTTTTTTATTTCGTAATAATAATAATAAAATCGATTGATATGTTTTTTTTTTAGTATTATTCACGAAATTATATCGATAAATTAATTATTTTAGGCGGTGAAAAAAAAATAACGCGCTATCGACGATAGTTCCGAATTTCGCCGCTACGAACGCTGTCGATGTTAATTTCGATCGTCGCGAAAGTTCGCAACAATAACGCGAGATATCTTATATTTATTCAAATTCCAAAGAATTTTTGTCGGTATTACCGCGTGTACAAGCGTCCAAAGCACATCCCGATCCTGTCGCTCCTCCGCCGATAATGAGAATATCGTAATCCTGTCCTTTGAGAGCTTTAACTTGTTCCTCTCTCGTCGGTAATGGTCTTTTAACTGGTTTCGCGGGCGCTTGGTCCGCAAAAACCTGAATAGTAAATAAAAAAATTTAATATTCCCTAATCAGGTTACTTCTCGAAGTATTGAAAAAAAAAAATGATAAATAAACATGTGATTTTTTTTTTATTACCGTATTATCGTTGAGTAAAAAGTAAGACGAGAGGGCACCGGCCCCGACAGCACTGGCACCTGCCGCGAGGTATCGCAACGACGCCATCCTGAATCCTAGTGGTTAATAGTCTTTCTTGTTTAGGCCTGTAATCAGATAATAAATTTCTTATAAAAAAAATAAAAAAAAACAAAATCACAACAAAAAGTAATCGTATCACTGGTGATAATTTCGAGAGGTGGAAAATTATTGGATCGGCAAACATACTTGACGACGCGAGAATCAGCTGATTCAGTGATGCAATTCGCACATACGACGGGTCTGAATGACTATACGAACAGTGATTAGACTGGTATTAGACCCTTACAAGTTCGCACATACCACGGACTTTCATCGAGACTTATTCTAATCACATTGTATAACGAGTTATGCGTGTAGAAATAGTTTGCGAAATACTATCAACAGCTGCCAACAGATCGGGCATTCGCAGGGCGAATGATTGTTATCAGCTGAAACTATTGAATCATTCTCAGCTATGCGTATCGTGTATATCGTGAATTTTTCTTTTGACGTACACGCGCGGGACTACTGATTCATACCGCCGATTGTACTGTATCCTGAGGTTACGACCTTTTCGTGTACATATCGGGAAAAAATGAAATTATAGACGAAAGAATAACGATAATTCGCGATCTCTGTTGATACTCTGATAGCCTACTATAATCTGCAACGATGGGGCAAATTTTTTTTCTCATTCGTTTTCGGAACTTGTATAGCGGAATTATTACTGTTGAATTTTTTTTTCTCAACAATTACTCAACTGTAATATTACCGATAAAGAAATTTAACGATAAATTATTTATGATTCACGAGATGCATGTGATCGGGAGATACGAAGAATTTGTCGCAATTGTTAAATGACAAGAGGAATATCATTTTGCGTGGGTCTGTCGCGCGATAAATCGTACGAGGTGAGACCCCCCCGGCAGGCAAAACGATAGGCCTCGTGACGAAACGTGCGACAAACGTGAGTGCTGTGCTACGCGGTCTGGGGAGAGACCTTGGCAGCCACTCCGAGCACGTGGAATTATGTAACGTGACGCTCTCTCGGAACGTGTGAGTAGGTACTCACTCACGATGCCAAAACTCCCAATTTACTTCGCACACTTTCGGTCGTTCGTATTGCGCACAAAATAATGGAGAACGGGAAAAAACAAAAAAATGTGTACGTAAAGTAAATCGCCGATTGTTTTTATCGGGACGCCGGTTATCACGAAAGTGTATAAAGCGCGCACGTACTAATGATCGCGTGGTTTTCGTTCTACTTTCGTGAAGCTCAAGTTTTTTCCGTTTTATTTATAAATCCGAGTTTAGAGCGTCGCGTCGACACGAGTCGTTGGTAGAGAAATATTCACGAGACTTTGCATGGCCCAAAAATCGCACTGTCCAAAGCTATGTATACATATATAAAACTATATACGCTCGAAAGACAATTCGAAGACACAGGTGACGCAACGATTTGAGGGGTTAAAATAAGAATCAAGCCCGTGCGCCAAATGCCTTCAAATGTCACTCACACATCGCAACGATCTCGTGATACGTTGACATTATTTTAATTCAGCCCTCACGGCCCCCGAGTTTCGAGATAATTTCCATCGTTCGGAGAAAACAAAAAATCATTGAAAACCTACGTGAACGATGCATGACACACACGCTACAGCGGCGTGACACACTGAGCTCGAAGTTCCGAGAGGATGGGCGTGATATTAACTATACGAAGTCTACAATAACGATCTCGAAAAATACGAACGAGTGGAGATAGTTTTTTATGCCTTCGCACAATTCGTAGACAAGTTGTCGAAATAATCGAACGACGAAACAATCGAGCGTAGTCCAAGAATCACGAAGAACACTCACCCCCGACACTGTCATTCAATATCTGCCCGTATGAAAACCCCTTCCAGCCCCCGATGAATAAATAATTATCAGTATTCTTTTGTTTTCACGTTATTATTAATCGGGGCACATAGTTTTATTTCGACGTATATTTGATATTATCATTGATGTTTTACCGAATAATACAACGAGGGGGCGGACGATACGCTGGCAGCCAGGCAACGAGAAAGACACATAACACACTAATATGAAACGCTAACCGAACTAGAGACTCGGGGAGACAGGCGTTTGCGCGAAAAATCCCTCCCAAGGATGCCGACGTGCTGCTCAACGAGAAACCGGAGGCTGTAGTGGGAGAGAGAGTTTGTAACCTTCGATGAAGGGAAGGGGGGGAAGAACAGAGAATACCGATGCGACTACGGCGCTGAGTGCAATTTTTTTTTCTTTTTTTTTTTTTCTACAGTTGCAACTGCGCGCAACAGCTGCCAAGAGAACACGAGGATTTTCGAACTGCACCTCTTTTGACCCCTCGTGTTGCAATAAGAACAAAAAGAGATCTCAAGAATTTTCACTCGAATTTTTTTTTTTTTGTTATTTTTTCGTTTTGAAGGGTAATCTCGAATATATGAATCCATTTATTCATACATTTCTTCGATTTCCACACAAATATGGACACGAAGATATATATTTTTTCTTCTCATTTATCTTTTCACAATAATTCAGACTATTTCCGGAGGCGCACTTTTATAGCACTAACAAGTATATTATCGGCGCGTAATTCGCACGCGGAAAATCGAATTTCACCGAATCGCTCGAACAACGAAACATCGCGACGATTTTTTTTTTTTTTTTTTTTTTTTTTTTTTCGTTCTAAAAAATGATGCGATGGCGAAAATCGGTATATTCGATCGAGCAGAGAGCTTTTTTTTTTGTATAGCGAGTGTAAAAGTTATCGAGAGTGAAGAAAATCGATGCTCGAGCGATTCGCGTTTCGATACGAAGGAATCATCAAGGGAGAAGGGGGGTCGGGGAGCGGGAGGGGTAATAACATGTAAAAAGTATATATTTTGTCAATAGGTCTGGAATAATTTAAATCTGTTATAATAATATTTACTGACATATCTTATTTTTTTTTTTTTTTTTTTTTTTTTTTTTTATATCTCATAACTTATCATAACGCTATACGCGGACCAGGATTACTACGGTCCATACCTGGCAGATTCTGAAAGCAGAGATACAGAAGAATATTGCTAATGGCGATCTGAGAAAACGACGATTTTTATACGCATAATTTGCGGTTTTTATTTCAAGGTCGCTATTGATACTCGAATTACGGTTTTACTTACACGTTTGTACAGATCCGACTTCGTTTTTTTTTTTTTTTTTTTTTTTTTTTTTCTTTTCGGGATTAAGCAACGTACGTGTACACTTTTCTGAAAAGATAAAAATCGCAGATGAGAATCGATCGCTTCCTCGAGAGATAAGGAAGATTAAAAAAAAAAAGAAAAAAATAAAAAATAACCAACTCACCTATCGTCTGGAGTTCGGGCCAAGTATTCGCGCTCGATTAAGCCTTCGATACGCTTCTTGATAATTACGGGAGAAGGTAGAAACCGGACCTTCAATTGCTCCGTTACCTCGGTTACGAGTATATTGTGCTGTTGCGAAAATGCAAAAAATAAAAACGTTAGAAATCTTATCGCAATTCGATTACTTCGATCGCAATTTGTTTAAAAAAAAAAAAAAAAAAAAAAAATTGAAAATTAAAAGAAAAAAGAAAAAATCTTACAGGCATTCGTTTGCGGGCCTTCATAATTCGAACGATCGCGGCTTCGATTTCGTGTTTTCGATCCTCGTCGACTTTGTTTCGGGTCTCTCTTCTCTCGGGTTCCGACTCTCCCTTAGCGGCGACTGTCTGAATTTTGACCCTAAAAACGTAATAATTTTTTTATTAAATTTTTTTTTTTTTTTTTTTTTTTTCTTATTTTATTTTGATGAAAAACGCGGAAAAATCGTTTTGGATCATTAGATTACCTGTGTAATTTGCTCGTGAAACTGTCGTTAACGGAGAAACAGTGCGACGGTTCGATCTCCTTGGATCGCGGATGTTTCAGCAAAACTCTCTGTGCGGCTTTACCCATTGCGAGTGATTGCAGCGCTCTTACCAAATCCTTCACCGGAATGTCCGTCTCATTCTGAATCTCCTGTAAAAAAGAAATGTTATCATTGTAGTTAAGTATAATAGAAGAAAAACAAAACAAAAAAACGGATAATTAATTGTTATTTGCATTAAAATTCATTAAAGAGTTGTTGACCGATATTTCGATCGAAAGAATGCAATCGGTTCATTTTTACGCGCTTACCTCGTATGTCAGTCTGTCTCTGTTGTTAAACAACATTAGAACACACATTTGGTACGTTGAAACTTGAATAATGTGTTTTCTCGCGTTGGCGTTACTACAACTACTACTGCGCTGACTGAGAAGACTTCCGCTAGCGCTGGCGCTTCCGTTGCTAATAGAAGTCGTCGACGATGGGGTTTCCATGCCGGGCGCACCGCCGTCCTCTCTCCGAGGGCCGTGAAAAACAGCGTTTAGATCCGCCCATCCTAATTGCGGCTGTAAAGTCAATTGCCGACCTGTATGCTTCGCGAGATAGAAACTTCGAAAAGTGTCGAAGGCATTTCGCGCTGCCAGTGGTATGCTGCACTTTGGAGTCGCCGATTGCGTCGGCCAGAAACCGGTTGTTAGCACTCGAACGCTAAGATCGACGCCGTGGACATTCATCTGCGTAAAAAAAAGCACAACGATTGATACAAAGTTAATACAAAGTTCGATATACCATCGATATATCGATAATGAATCGTTTAAAATTACCATAGATGCGAATACGTGATCCTTAAACTCATCCATAATGGTATTGCTGACCGTTATGTCTTTAAACATTCCTTCCAACTTCGATGTGAATTGGCATCCGCATTCAGTCTGTCGAGATAACAATATAAATGATTATTTGCGCGAACGAAAATTTCGATTACGTCAATCATTCAGTTATATCATCGAAGAGCACAAATCGGCAAAGAAAAAAAATTGAAACTGAGAATAAAAGATTATTAAAAAAATTAAGGGATCTAAATGGATTATTTCCGCGTGCCGTGAAGTTCTGCACCAATGTTACAATAACTTCGAGCAAAAGTTTCGCGCAAGTAAAGTTGCAGCTTCGATAAACCATGCGGAACTCCAAGGCAGGCATCGCTTACGAAGAATTATCGCGTTATTTTCTTTCTCTATGCGCTGTTTTATGTTAAACGATTTTTTTTTGTTTTTTTTTTTTTGGCTTTCCCGACATGGTTTACAGAGCGTACACTCACTCTCTCGAAATCGTGGATAATTGGGAAAGATTTAGGAGGATTTAGATGAATTCTTTGGGATTAGAATTGGCGATACGACGAAACACAGGCTTCGGCGCTATCAATCGACGACCAATCCGTTTTTTAACGACCGGCATATCCACATCGCCGTTGAACGCACCTTGACTCTGTTGAACCCATTGTTCGATAGTTTTAATCGGGAAATCCGTTTTTTTTTTGCGATTTTTTTGATAGATTTCGATAGGATAGGAAATCCGAATCCGGTGGATCCATTACTGACCTTCAATTTCATTATCATGTTTTTCTCGCTGTCGTCCGACACGGATTTGTTCAACAATAAACGCTTCGCCAAGTGCTGCTTGTAGTACCGTTCGAAAACATCTTTTTCTTGAAGAAATCTGAAGAGTACCATCGTCTTATCCAGTATACCTTCGATCTCTTGTTCCGTCATCTGTAATGAGAAATTTGAGATAAATACATTTTTTTTTCTTTTTTTTTTTTATCGAATGATCTGAATATCTCGGGTTTCGATACTTACGCCTTTGACGCCTTTCTTGAGCTTATCGTCTATGAATAGCGATAGATATTCCGGACTTTTCGAATTGAGATTTAGAAAGTATTCGAAATCCGATACGATCATTTGTTTGAATAATTTGTCGTTGTGGAAGGAATAATGGAGAATATGATCGAAGCGCTCCTTGAGATCAAGAAGACTTTGAACGAAATGTACGGCATTCGTCGTCGGTTCTTGTTCCTCTTGCACCAAGGCGCGACCCTTTTCCCGAAGATATTGAGAAACGCAATCGCAAATTGTTCGCAGACCGTCCGATACTCTTGAGAAAAGCTTATACATGCATCCGAGATCTTCGGTCTTCAAATTTTTGAGCATATGGACCACTCCACTGTTTTCCATCTAAAAATCGGGACGAAAAAAAAATTATCAACATTTTATTTGATGCGCCGAAATAAATTTATGATTTTACCGATTTTTTTTTTACGCACCTCGACTATTGTCTTCATGTGAAGCTTTATCAGCTCGACTTCTACGACCTCAACTATTCGAGACTCAGTTGACTCGTCTAAGTAATGCTTCGCTCTTTCGGATTCTTCCGAAATCCTTGCCTCGACTTTTTTTATATACACAGACGCGCTATTTTCCGCAAGAAACTTTTGCGACTCCATCTAAAAAGATCGAAAAAAAACATTTTTTTTTTTTTTTTTTTTTTTTTAAAATAAAAATGTTGCATTTATCGAAAAATCGCAACGTACCCTGTAAAATTCCGCGCTCTGCTGCAAGAATGGTTTTTCAAAGTCCTCTTCGTAAACGAGACGACTATTAATACCGAGCATCATCAACATTTGACAAGCGTTCTTTATTGCTATGCGATCGACGACTTCGCCTCTTCTCTCACGCGATACCATCCCCAGTAACGTTTCGCGCAGATGATCTCTTACACAACCGTATCTGACGACCTGCGGAAATAAATGTTTATTCGTTGAATAAAAGATCGATGAATAAAAATGAAAGATGAAATTTCTTCGTAAATTTGTTGATTACACCGACCTGGTCTCTGAATATTATGAGTCCGAGATTATAGACGTTATCAACGTCGTTTTGCTGCACGTAAACGCGATCCATATACATCAATATATCTCTTATCATAACCATCGATGTTGTATGATCGTTCCACGCCTGATTAAGCGTCGGTAGAAAATTATTGTGCAGCGACTGTAGAACATCTTCACGGACTTTGTTCTCCAAATGTTGCGTTACAACTTCCTTGAGACCGGTGTACAATCTTTCGCCGTATTTGTGAAGTACCATTGTGTATGCGTTGCGATAAAGTTCCTCGAAGCTGAGACCAGAATTGTTCTTCTTCTGGATCTCTTGGATCGCATTTTTGAGCAAAGCCCATATGTTCTCCACGTACTTCTCATCCATAGTCATCTGTTTAGAAAAAAAAAAAAAAAAAATGCGTCCATTAATTACAAAAATAATTTTTTTTTTCGATTTTTTTTTTTTTTTTTTTTTTTTTTAATGGATGTTTAATGGATAACGATCCTCACAAGAGACGGAGGGATTACGAAGTTTTTGGAAGCATCCGATTGAAATAACCCTGTAGAAGGGATTATCTCAGCCGCCACTGCCGACGCATTGTGCGGCAAAAATCCCGGAGGCCGATTCAGTTCCATGATACTTGTGGGTTTTTTAATAATTTTTTTTTTTTTTATACACTCATCGGAACTTTTGTCCGTTAATTTTATGCTGTATTGGCGTTGGTGACGATAAATGAAATTCTGTGACGCATCCGTCAGGCAAATACTGGCGATGCTTTGGTAATGTGGGAAAAACTGTTGACTTTGCAGTTTTTCATAGATTTGGGAGTAAACAAAGATCCTTTGGCCATTTTATTCATCGGACGATCGACGATTCAACAAATAATTTGTCACATTTTTTTTTTTGGTGTCAAATTTTTTTTTTTTTTTAAACGGATTTCAAAGGACTATCGGATTGGAGGAGAAAAAAATAGTTGAATGTTGACTTTGAATCTTCAATCTGTTTTGCTGCTATAGCAACCAGCGATTGATTGCATCGAGAAAAGAGAAGAGTCGTGTGAATTTCTTTGATCAACTCTAACCCCACAATGTAATTGTACGCGGATTTTGAAAACTCAAAGATCTCACGACATTTACTAGCAGTGACATTAATTTGATATGCAACAAAATCGAATTTGATAAAAAATGAATTCATTTGCATGACATTTTTCTTTTAGACATCTTCAAAACAATGTCGCAAGCAACGGATATTGTTGTTATTATCGAAATAACTCGGCTGCGCGCGAGCGTAAAAAAAATGCTTCGACGATGCGCGATAATATTTTTATAGACGAAAAAAAAAAAAAAAAAAATTCATGTATGATAGTTTTTAAGATGGTTTTGTCCAGCTGTCAACAAGCGTAAGATAAAAAGTCTCTCTGTTGGGACGATATAAAAAATTGATATAAAAAAAGAAGAAAAAAATACGTCCAGAGGTCAGGGAACGAAAGGCGAAATTGTCAGAGTAACGGGGACTGAGAGAGCAAAACAAATCTTCCGGTGATCGGCAGTTGGGGGGGTACGCAAAGATGACGATATATATCGCATTATATCTAAAGTGTAATGTAGTACTCACCGGAAAAGCACGTATGCGCATTTTGTTTTCCTTCTTCGGCAGAGCACCGCTCTTCATCATGACGATTTGTTGATTTAACGTTTATTTTTTTTGTTTGTTTTTTTTTTTTCTCTTTTTCGTATTCAATACAAATAACAATCGATATAACGTAGACGAATAATGTCAGTCTGTGCACACATTGACAACACGAATAATCGTGATTATTTTTCCACCGATTGAACGGAACTTGGACACGGAGGTCAGGTCTGTCGTTGACCACGAACCCTAAATCACCCACCACCGTTACGGTAACTCGAGCACTGATATATTGAGCTTATCGTATATTCACTTGCGATACATTTGACGAAACGAAAACGAAACATGAAAAGATTGTGTCCTGTGCCCAGCGGGCAGTTTGGGGGGAAAGGGTGCCAAACACCGTACTATATATACTCGAAACGCGTATGGCCTGTTCGAGCGCGTCAGGAATTGAACGGGCTCTGTCGGCCATCTTGAAGACAGATAAGTGGTTCCTGGGAGTTGAGTCATTTCCAAGCTGACAACAGGCAAATTCTGACAACAGCGCCAAAACTAATGTACTAGTAGAGTTTAACGATACGCTGGCTCGGTCGATAAATCCGTTAATCGTGATAACCGATACAATAAACTTTTTTTTTAAATATCGATAGCGAGGGATTCTTCATAGAATTATTTAATAGTTATGTAAATAGTACACAACTTTAACGTAAGATACGTTGTAAAAAGCAACGAGACATACGAATTTAACATCATTATTTGACGAATTTTCTTAGATGCTCATCAATGTGCACAGCGAATAATTAACTACTGTTTGTTTGTTATTATTTCTCAATGCAATTTGCTATTGCAACAATGAACGGGTAATATATTTATAACAAAAAACATCGATCTTTTCAATGCAGTTTACTACGATGATAAACATGAACGATCGAATGGCGCGAGGATCGAGTTTACTCTAAACTTTCTAAACTTTCATTCGATTAAAAGTTTCTTTTTTTAATATAATTTTATATATTGTTGTTTTGATAAGAAGTTCATAGACGGTTCGTTTTATATCGCGGACGAGATAATACGTGTTTTTTTAAAATGGTGTCTATGTAAACGAGAAGCGCATCCATAGTAGACAATCAACGAATGCGCCTCAGACGAGAGCATAAAGGCGACTGATGCACGCGTGTTGCTCCACGCGCGCTTTACACGCATAAAATCGTCGGCGGTCAACGAGAGCGAAACCCAAACAGATAATAGTAGCATATGTAGTACGCGGAGCCACGCGCGGAGGTTCACAGCACGATAAATATTTACATTACTTTCCCTATCTCCATATCAACACGAAAAAAATGTTCGCGCAAATGGAATATTCGATTTTCATCGACAATTTCATCTAAAAAAAAATCGATATTCCAATTGCCGTGCGTTCTAAACAAATAGAAAATTAATCAAAAGTACCGTTTGGAAAAAAAAAATGGTTGCAGAACGGAAGTGAAAAACCAAAAAATATTTTTTTTATAAACGCAATACGTTATCATCGCATTTCAATTCTCATAATACTTCGATACCAATTTCATTTTTACGTTCGTGTTTTTTCAATGAACGTTATTTTACACCTTGTAAAGTTCGAAGTGAGATGATACCTTTTACCAATGCCATCCGATTACGCGCAATAAAATCGGAAAGTACGGAGATACATTTAAACGATCGCCTTGAATTCAAGGACTCACGGTAGCGGATCATCCCCTGTTTAATGGAAGGTCTTCGCGTGGATCTTCGCATTTTGCGGGTTGTCTCCGTTCGTCCTTCGATCGGAGCTTAGATACTAGTAGCGTGCCTCGTATTTCCGAAGGATCCTCACGTTTTACGGCCGGACAAAAGTGGTAACGCTTCGAAGCTATTCACTTCCGGGCCATTCGCGTATAGAGTGTTTTTCACCGAGGCTCGCCAATGGTCCATTCTGAACGTATGTTTCTCGGTCTCCCGTACATTTTTTTTTATTCTCGAATTCGTAGTATGACAGTGAATGGCGGATAGAAAACGCCTCAAGATCTTATATTGCATTGTAGTATTTCTCGGAAAGCGAACCTTTTGATATCATGTTTGCGCGACTTGCGTTCGAGATATTGCATCTTCGATATCATGCGTACCGTCTTTTCGATTCTCACGACGACGTCCCAACGTCGAGGGCAAATACTGCGTTCAAGGGCCGTGACCTATTTTCCCCGTCTGAAGACCCGCCCGTCCCTAAGTCCAGATGTGTACACAAACGTCCGTCTCTTCCGCCGTAACGGAAGATCGAGGCCATCGACTGTGCAGCCCCCGACAAACACAGGAGAGCTGCTCTCAGTCCCCTGTGGTCTTCAATGGAATTATATCGCAACGGAAATGTCGAGACTGCGGGATCTTTGGTACATAGCCGCCCGTCGACCTTCGTGAAATAGTCGACAGAAAAAATCAAAGATTTCGCGGTAATGTTTTTTTTTTTTTTTTTAATTTGTCGACCGTAAGGATTAAAAAGTCGAATGAAAAAACTCGATATCGATTAAAAAATTTATTTGCCAAACGAATATTTATCGAGATAAATTGTAAAATAGTAAATATTTCGAAGGAAATTTTTTGGTTATTGTTATTTTGGATTATAATTCATTATTTTTTTACAATAACTGATTTGTAATTTAAAATCGGAAAAATGAAATTTTTCGTAATATCTCCCGATGAGTTTAGCGTATTGATTTTTTTTTTAAGGGAACAGTATCTTCGTAATTAATTCGGAAGCCCTACGCAGTCTTCTAAATCGATATTATCTAAACGTCCGATGCATCTTATTTACTTTACGAAGAACTCAGTGGGATGCAATGCAAATATACGTACGATAAGTCGTTATCACGGGTAACGAACTCATGTTACGTCAGACGTAGGCTGGGGGTGTAGGCCCGCGCGTGGAAAGTAATATGCCGGTCGATGTACGCTCTATCATTAAACGCCAGTGGTGTTGTAATTTGCAATTACCGGTTAACGACGCAGCCTCCGGCGCGTAGCGCGCTTGTTATTACGTTCTCGTTTGTAAATACGCCGTTCGCCGGTGTACAGCTTCCGTTGATGCTGCAGCACGTTATCGCTTCACTATCCATTCGCTGTTTAATGTTCAGACAACCTTGTCGTATAATCCTCGAGGGGGAAAACGTGCCGTCGATAAGAGAAATGGTCATTTCATCTTACAGCCAAAAATTTTCAAAACGTACATTAAAAAAAAAAAAAAAAGAAAAAAAAAAAATCGGAAAATTGTTGTCGATTTCTAAGAAACTTGCGGGTCATTTGCGGGTGCAAAGTGGGAGTAAAAAGACATTTACATCCCCTAGTACTGATTTTTCTACGAATTAACTAATAAAAAAAAAAAAATTGTATGAAAATGTTAAAAGTAAAAAAGACGAAAGTTGCAACTGCGCGTTACATCCGCAGACATAGAAATTTTTTTGTAATTAAAATTTCAAAATTTCGAGTCACGATGAACGAAAAAAAAAAAAAAAAAAAAAAAAAAAATTGGAAAATTGTTGTCGACTTTTAAGAAATTTGCGAGTTATTTTCGGATGTGAAGCGTTGATAAAAATAACACGTTTACATCCTATAGTACCGATGTATCTAAAAATTACCGAAAAAAAAAAAAAAGTCGTCAGGAGTCTTTGATCTCTTCGTATGTGTCGTTGTGCGTTTTACCTTTATCCGAAAGCAATAAAGATAGTAACAATATAAATATCGTAAGCGTTTCACCGTCGTGAAGAGATTTCCGCGTGAGAATATCGGGAGAAAATTTTATAGCTATTGTATTATTCAATCGGAAGCATTGGCGCGATATCGCGAGATGAAGAATTCAAAGTTTCGTGTATATATCCATTTACTACCGTTCATCCAATGGATTTTTCTTCAAAAATATCAATTTCTCGATTGCTCGTCTGTATAGAACGTGAAAACGTAAAATTCGAACGTATCGAGCAATCGTTTGATCGTTGTGATTCGCGCTATTCGCATCGTCGATTCGAGTTTCTGACATATCCGCCCCTAAGCTGTGATCTCATATACGCGACGATCTCGGAATCTTCTTGCAGTATCTTTGGCGGCGTCTGCGCAACGAATTACGAGGGTATTACGGGTCAAGAGGTATAATACCCAATTCGCTTACCCCGGGGGTCGTTGAACCCCGAAAGGGTTAATCCGGTTATTCACTGAAAGCAGCGAAACGTTCGCGACCGCTCGGGTGAGATGACAAACTATTCAAAAGCTCGAAGCTTCATATCGAAGAGAATTGCGTGGAGACAGAGAGAAAAGAGAAGCTTTCGAGATGTGCGCTTTGTTGAAGACGAAGATATGCATATAGATAGACGATTTGATAAAGGCGCGGAGGGGGCAGATCTCCGACAAGATACATATATCTGATATCTCTAAACGGTCCAAAGACCTCGGGGAAATCATAGAGATGTGGTTGAAAAGGTCGACGGTCGCTGGACCGAGATGTCAATGACTTCTCTCGCTGTACTCCACTTCGAAAGAAATATTATCTAATCTCTCGTCTTGACTTACATTTATTTTCGAATTCGACATTTCCCGCAAAGAATTTCATAAAGCAAATTATTCACGAGGAAAAAATTTTTTTTAGGTTATAATTTTTTCTAATTGGAGAAAAAAAAGGGTTCGGAGTTTTCAATTTTTCGATTCGTGGCAAAGTAATTCTGTATGATAATTGAACAAAATTCTCTTCCGGAAGTTCCGAATATTAAGGTTTTCCTTTTCGACTAATTTCTTTCGCGTTCACTCGCACGAGTTTCCTCGTGAAAGTGTTATCGATCGGAGGGACGATAAATGCCGAGGCGAATTCTGGCCCGACGGTGCAGTGGCTCGACGTAATTGATGAACGGAACCCCGGAAACAGAGAAGCATCCAGCTAGGGACGTGAGAGATAGACGAGCGAACGGCGCAAAAGTATTCGAGAGTGAAGGACGAACTTAATGGGACGTTTCGCGCGAGAGAGCAAAGCTCACGACAATCAGAAACGAATAGGAAAGAATGTTTTTCGACGTCGAGTTTGTTCTCACCTCGGCGAATTCTTTACTCGAGTATTTCCATCGTTATTATCTTACAATTCGCAAAAAAAAAAACGTTTTTGGTAGTAAAAACATTTTTTTAATCGCGTGTTAAGCGATATCGAAGGGGTCTCGAAGTTTTTTCTTTGACTCGAACGCTCGAACTTGGAAAGTGTTCTTTTCATTTGCTTTTTTACCTCCGCACGCCAGCTGGTAGGATATTAATTTTGCAGCTTACAGGAGAAAACTTTGAAGACCCTCGGCACGTGCCCCGCACACTTTACACCTTAGATATACATACATATATGCTGCATGCTCTGAGGGTTTAATAACTCGAACTCGACGAGTTGTAGCAACGTAGTAGCGACGCCACTCCCGTGGGGAGCCTTACAAGTTTGAAAACTACATAGGACCTCGTAGGTTATGCACCGGTTAACGCACCGGAGCAAAAGAGCGAGTGAGATGAATGATGCATATCGGGATGCAAGTGCACCGGAAGTTTGCGGCGAAATTGAACGGGTTATGGCAGTTTCCTAGCCGTCACGGAGTTTCCAGAAGCGATATCGCTAATCGAGGCTCCGGTGACGATTGGTCAGCTTTACCGGAGTCGCTTTGAATTAAAGCTTTACATCGAATTGATAATTAAAAAAAAAATGTTGAAAATTTAATATACATTTATGACGAAAAATAAATGCACGAAAAATAAAAAAAAAAACTGGAGAAATAACTTTTAATCATTTACTTTCGTTTTACTCTACAAGTACTTTAAATCCAATAATTTACATTAATTTCCCTGAAAAGTACATTAATTTTTCATCACTATTTTACATGAAATTTAATGTACCATTTTTTTGCAAAAATCTGCCTGTCCGGTAAATGAAATACACATTTTTTTAAAACTTTATCTCGGTGAAGTGCAGTGAGTCATTTTCCGATCAATAAAAAGAAAATTATTATTTCGTGAAAAAAAAAAAAAATACACAGCTACCCTCACAATTCGCAATGCAAAAAATATAATTGTTTTTTTTTTTTCAAATTCTCTCAACAGCGCAAAAAAAAAAAGAAATTGCAAATTCTGCAGTACCGAATTTAACTATCTAATGCATCGTGCAACGATTAGGCATAATTGCCGCAAGACGAATTTCTACCCGAGAGCAAAGCTTAACCCCGGGGGCTCTTCTATCTGTTTCGGGATTTCTCGTTTAGCTTTCGTGGAACCTGAGTGGCACGATTATTGCCAAGGACTTCCAGTAGGCAAATAGTGTTGGTAGGTTGGGCTGCTGCTGGTGTGTAGCGAGAAATGTGAGCGAACTGACGAGTGAGGTAAAGCGCGCGCGGAGAGAAACCACTGGGATAAGTAGCGAGGTCATCGAGAACTCCCGGAAGGTCGATAGGGGTCAAAAGGTTGTTCGAGGGTAGTAGACAGAGTAGTAGTGCATAGTAACAGGCCTTTCGGAATGGTTGCGGTGGTGGATGGTTGAGGAGTGCAAGGGTGCGGTCGCTGAAACGGGGATGGAAAGCACTGGCATCGTGCGAATATCGATACTCAACGTTCGGGGGATACCTACGTATCGTTTTACTCTCGCAGCGTCTACATTGGCAAATATCGTCGGCATATGTATGTATGCAAAACGATATAACGATCGATACGATATCGCGATATGTATATTTATAGCTTTGAACATAAATAGATACGTCTAAAATGAAAGTAATTTAAAAAGATGAGACATCGACTTCTCGATGTAAAAGTTACCTTATTATCTGCACGAATAAACCATTCATTTGCGCATCAAAAATTACGAAAAAACATTAACGCATTACAATAATAATAATAACAATTTTCTTTCGCCATATAATTGCACAAAGATCGCGGATTCATGAACCGCGTGAGATAACGCACGTTTCGTATAATGCCTGTAAGGAGTTATCGGGTTATTCTATTCATGGAGAATGAAGAAAGGGATGAGGTACGACCAAGCGATACAAAGATGTAATCGCGAGGAGGAAGCTAAGGGTAGATATCTTATTAATGCGTTGGGGATGGAATAAAGCTTTCGAGATCTCGAGGTCAAGATGCGGAGGGATAAGAATTTGCTTAACGCCATAGAAAGGCTCCTTCAGGATTTAAGCCTTTGCTATAGAAATTCACTGCAAGAAAGTAACGAATAATGAATGCATTCACTCAACCTTCAGCGGGGTATACAACGTTCATCACATAACCACAAGGGAGGGAGGGAGGGTCGAGGTCATTCGTGAAAATCGAAAGGTCGCGAGAGGTCAAAAGCCCTCTAAGAGACGATCCACAGGAAGCAGACGCCGCGGAGGGTCTTTGGCTCATTCGTACGATATTGATAAAACTTTTCCTCGGTGACGAGACTCCGAAATAGCAACCCTGGCGTATTAAGAATGATAAAATGGGGGTAAGAAATAAGTGAGGCGGATGACGAAAGAGAGAGAGAGCCCATCCTTCATACCTTATTTTCGACACAACTCTCTCTCGTCGCCGCGAAAGAACAGTTTGCAAAGTACGATGAAACGGCTATCAACGCCCGGCACTTTTATGCCACTTTGGTGGCTTGCAAGGAGTCCGCGAAGAATACGAAGGGTAAAAGACGGAAGGACGCGAGATAAATAAAGAAAGAACATTCGTAGTTCTGATGGTCACTGGATAAATTTCGTCCTTTAGCCCATATCGAGATGTTCCGCGCGCTTATACCGGATTTCGACGCTCTTTTCGTTTATACTTCGGTGCTTCTCACCCCTTATACACCTTATCTTTATCCATCAATCTAACAAACGCATTCGCTGAGAGAAAAATAAAACTTTGCGAAATCGTCCGAATTGCGACGAGTAATCTCTTTGCGCGGAACACTACAGTGATGAGTTGTTGCGAATCAGTGAAGGATTATTGCGTAACTTGGCGATCCGGATATAGTTTTACGAACATTGAAGAACCATTCGATGAATCGCCATAATAAGGAGACCAATAGTGAAAACCGACCAACACCACCGTCAATGGCGAAGCTTAACCCTGAAGAGCGCCACTTTTAAAAGTATCCTATGTACTATATATTTGTATCTGTATTTTCACATAAATGCTAACGAATGGCCTTGACATCGATTCGTCTCGGGTCGCGAGGATTATACAAGCGATCGCGAAGCGCAATCTCGGATTCCTCTCATCCTTCGTAAAGCTTTCGCCATTAAGAGGATTATCTTGTCTCGATATCTACGAGCCTTCGATTGGAACGATGAATATAAATAAAAATACGAAATTTTTTTCGTCGTCTCGTTTGGATACACATCACCATACGGTGTATATCTGTATCATACGGTGCGGGAGGAGTTATTCGACGATCTAATTAGATTGACGAATAATTGAGAGCGCGGAATAGGTGCTATGGGAGTTTCGGAACTACAGACGTTTTTCAAGGACACGCGATGTATGCGAATATATAAATTGCCAATTATAGTCGCGTGGCCGTGAATGATACACCTGTTGGTAGACACGCATGTCTGACGTACGCGCACGCGATTCTAACGATAGTAAAATAATAAGAAAAAAAGTTACAGCCGCTACTCCGGTTTGTTAATTATTTTCGAATTAAGAAAGATGGAAATAAAATTATATTTGAATTTCAAGAGTTATGTCTCGTGGTGTATAGAAATAACTGTTTTTTTTTCTTTACGTATACTTTACGCGTTTTTTTTTTTTTTTGGGGTAAAGTTTAGAGACGGGGGGTGGAAAAAAAAATATTGTCGAAGATTATAATCGCAGTCCAAAGTGTTATTTCGTCGGATAAATTGACGGCGCGTACTTTGCGTGTCTGCAAAGTTTATACATTTTATTAAGATCGATGAATGACGATCGTCGTGAAATTGGAACAACGTGATCTTCGCTACGCTTGCATAACAACTTATCGTTTGATCGCTTGTGTTTTTTTTTTTTTTTTTTCAATCGCATTTAATCGGGTCGTACGAAAGTTCGGTATTTTTTTAACTGTCGGCTCGGGAGGGTCACGACGAAAAATTATCGTCGAGAATTTTTTTTTTTACTCGCAAGTCGAATTGACTTGCGAGTCATAGATGCTATCTATTGTGGTGAATGTTCCCGTGAAAATTTCATGAGAGTTCAGTCATCTCTCGTACAGCACAGTCCATGGCGCCTTTGAAGAAAAATCGGAATCGAGACCGCAAGATCGGTGAGTAAATTCAATTACCCTCCCAAAAAAAAAAAAAATAACTGAATCGAGTTAAATTCCCATCGCGAATTAATCATTGATAAATTGATTCCAATTTTTTTCTCTTCGTAAATAATACGCGCAGTCGATCGGCGCCGCGTAAAAAATTCAGGGAGAAAGGGTTACAAGTATTCCGGAAGTTCGGACGGCTCCCGAGTAGACAGACGAACTAAACGCAAAATAACAGGATACAAACTCGAGACAAGCGTAGCAAGAAGGAAGCGAAAATATCAAAGAATGGGAGGCGGACGTCATTCCAAATTGGCTAAAGGCGGAAACGTATCTTCGGATTGTGGATCCGATTCCAAGGACTCCGGTATACATTAATTGCTATTATGTTAGAATAACTCTTATTTTTTTTATTGCATAAAGATAACGGTAGTTTAAGGGTTAATAGACATTTTTTTACGTCCGTTGCATCGTATCTGAGAACCTAACTTTACATTAAAGAGCGGCTTCGCGGGGTTAACGGGGGCTATCGACAGATTTTACTTGGATTGCAAAAAATGTCGATAATATGTGCGATTACATAATAATAACAACAATAATAATAATAATAATAATATGTAAGTTGACTACGCGGAATGTTAAGGATATCGAATATTTTGGTTTGGGAAATTGTAATGGCGAAACAAATGAACACATTGTGTTTATGCAATGCAGAGGAATTCCGTGCGAAACGTTACATTCGCAAAGCGCTCGAATTCGGTCTCGCGGCGGGTTACTTGATTCCCGACGAGGATTCGGGACGTCAAGTGCTGCGGGTGACCTCGGATATAGTGCAATTTGGCACCGGTAGCGGTGCCGAGAGAAGTGGAAGTGAAGAGCGACCGACAGTTTCGACGGAAGGGAGAGGTCGATCGGGTCGCGGAGGACGTACAACGGGCGGCAACCGAATGACCGCAAAGACCGTCAAAAATGAACAGAAAAGTGTTCGCAAGCGCGGAAGATCGAGGACCAAAAGTCCCCGAAAGCCCGTTGCGCAGAAACGACGAAAAAAACTCACCGAGAGGCGAGTGACAATAACTCAACATTTATTTTGCCATATCTATTGATATATTTGTTAACTGCAAACGAATTTTTTTTTTAGTGCATAAGTTCGATATTATTGGTACGATAGTTACATTTCTAACTAATCGATAAAAGTGTGTCGATTTTTTTTTAACGCGATACGATTCGTGACGATGTTATTACTTCGTTAGTTTCACAAATCTTTTTGGCTAAAGGGAAAAAGTCTCCGATTTTTCACGATGGTACTTTGCATCCATCAAACAGCCGTACGAAACCAAAATCACGTATCACCAAACGTAAACGAACCCCCGAGGCGAGAAACGAACTGCCGTCGAATACCAGGAGAAGCGTAACGAAAGACGATGTTAGCGCTGACGACCAGGACGACGAACCTGATCCCGATAACGACGAGGACCCCGATAAAAATAGTGACGAGAAGAATAAATTGCCCGTTACTTCGAGACCCGCATCGATCGTTCCGAATTCTGACAACCGAACGAATGACGGTGAGAAAAAAACCGGAGACGACGAACCGTCCGATCCTTCCGGTGACGAGGGATCGACGGATGACGAAGAGGAGGAAGAAGACGAAACGCATCACGAGGAAGAAGACTTGCAGGAAGAAGACCTGAATCAAGTCAGCCAACAGCCGAACACCAATACTGAATAACTATCGCATTTAAAAAAAAAAAAAAAAAAAAAAAATCGTAATCAATTTTAATTCGTATTAAGCAATAAAAATTGTATTGTCCTTCTTGCGTATAGAAATTCTAATAAAATGTCCCATTTTCTATCAATTTTTTTGTCGTGGAATATATATATATATATTTCCGTATCGTTCGGAATGCGCGAATGAATGTTGATTATTCGCGTTCTCGGAACAGATTTCTCCCCCTGTATCCGAGCGAAAATTGAAAACAGGATCGATAAAAAACTCACGTGGGAATAGGAATCGAACGGGACACGCAATGATGCATGTTGGAAGTTTAGTTACACCTTTTTGTCCTTGCGAAGCTAAGATCGAGTGTACGTACGTGACTTGAATTATCGATGGTTCAAGAAGATATAGAACTACATGATTCTGTAGACTTTTTTCTTCTCTGTTCTTCCCGCGCCCCCTCCCCGCCTTCCCCTCGGATCCAACAGAACGAAAGGCGATCATGACCTCCGCCGGAAAACGTCTTTACGAAACACGAAACACAGACGATAAAAATAGAGAAAATGCGAGAAAAGACGCGTTTACTTCGGATCCTTTTCTTAATGACCAGTAGACTGTGTACGGTGCAGCAACTATCAACGAAAGGGCGACGATAACCGCTACAACACAGTCGAAAGGGTTTTTTTTTTTTTTTTTTTACGAAAATGCCAGCCGCGCGAGACGCGACAAGATTGAATCAGCTTCTGGAACCTCATCCCTTCGCAAAACCGCCGAAAACTCGTACAAGGACGAGAGGTACGAGAGGGAGATTGTGAAAGAACATATACGGGAAAGCCTGCTTCTCTCCGCTCGGTCGCCCGGAAGAATGGATCCCTCGGGACATAGTTTTTTTTTTTTTTTTTTTTCCTTTTTTTCTTCACTTTCCTTTCTTTTCATCGTTCATTATTCCGCGGGTTATCCTCACCGGAGCTCGTGCTTCGCGGAGCCTTGCAACTACCATCGCGGATACTCATATTATTCCGCTCACTTTCGGAATCGTATTATTATCCAGGATTCATCCCGCGGCCCGTTTGTCTTTTTAAAAAATCTAATTTTTCCACACGACGATTTTTTCCCTCAACGAGTTTTTTGTTATAAATTACGAGAACCCTTTCCAAGTTATACCGTTTTAAACGTAATCGAAACACGGAAAGCAGAGTGGGGATAACACGGTTTCATGATACTTGTGCGAACTGGAGATATTAATACTCGTGGAGAATTAAAAGCACTTTTATGAGAGTTTTTTTTTTTTTTTTTTTTAACAATCTCAGTTTTTCGCTACTGCCTCGCGGATTATGATAGATTGAAAGGTTGGCAAATATTTGTTTGCGACTCATTTTTTTTTTTTTCATTCATTTTTCATACGAAACTGAATTTATTGGTAAATTCAATGTTTGAATTTTTTTTAAATGAAGTTATTTACTATAGGATTGTCAGTGACTGGCGAGGACTCTGCAGGAGTTGAATCGATCGATCTCGTCGCTGTCCGGAATCGAAGTTTTTTTTTTTCCTGTTTTCTCATTATATCTGTACACGTTTCTCGCTTCGTAGGTCGGCACACGATTGCGCACCACGTGGATACGAGAACGCACGCGGAAAACGCTCGGTGGGGAGTTCGTCGACGAGGATAGAGAGAGGAGAGTACGTGCGCCCCGGTGGAGGAGGGGTTGCGCGATATCTTCGTCGAACGTCCCGACGCCGGCGATGGACGAAAACGACGCTTAGTCGACACGCGGCAACGCGACGGGAACCACGAAATATCGACCGAACGACATTCCGAAACTCGCTACCTTACTATATTTTATCAAAAAGAATCAAATCTACAAATTAAAAAAAAAAACGTATATCCTGTGAATGATCTTTAACAGTGACAAAAATTTCAAAGTTATCCGCGCACCTTAAACTATTTAAAATAAATTAAATATCCTTCGTGTAAAAAAAAAAAATTCTTATCAGTGCAATTTAACGAAATTATTGTTTGTTAACGAAAGAGCAAAATATCAGCAGAGATCATGCCGATTGGTGACTTTTGGAAGCGTTTCGCCCGCGAGCGGTGAGTCGGATTTTTCTGTCTTATCGCAGTAAGCTATTAACTTTAACTTGTGTGTCGCACCGAAAAAAAAAAGCTATTGGAATGTTTTATCTTATTTCGCTTTGTGAGGTAATAATACCGATACGATATTTATCCGTTGGCGTGCGATCGCAGCACGAATTGCGATCGAGCGAACCACGGGAGTCAGAAGAACGACATAGTTCGAGAAGTCTGACCATTCATCGCTCTTTCCACTTCGGCGTAGGATTACCTGTTCCACTGCGGCCGGCGTCAGGCGTCTAACCGGCTGGTAGTCACGTTTTCTCGACCCCCGACTGTGCTTACCTAATACGCGCACCACGCCTCCGCACTTTTTCAACCTTTTTCATTCACTCCTTTTCCACTTTCGTATTTTCTCTCTCTCTCTCTCTCTCTCTTCTCTTGCGTTTTCTTCGTTTGCACGGAGTCACGTTGTACCCGATCGGTTTGCGCCACCAAGAATAACATTCCGTTTATTTCCGTCACACCGGTGCAGAGCTCCGAAATAGAGTTGAAAAAACAGGTATTAATTTTCGCCTAATTGCTTTTTTTTTTACCAATTCGTAAATAAAATGCAAAATTGCATTTTACAACTGGAAGCCGGGAATGTGATAAAAAAAAAAATTAGAAAAAAAAGTATATATTTGACGTGAATATTCGAGATTTTCCGTTTAATATTCCATTCATTTCCGCCACACTGGTGCAGAGCGCGGAAACAGAGTTGAAATTAGCAGACATCGATTTTTTTGTTTTATTATTATTTTTTTGTTGTATCATATTTATTGTTTATATTATTTTATTATTATATATTATATATTAATATTAATTATTATTATTATTAATTTATGCCTTACTAATTATTTTCTGTTGACCGATTGTTAATTAAAATTCAGAATTACATTTCGTAACGCAAAGTCGCGAACATGATTTTTGAAAAAAATTATTTACAAAAATTGTTGACGTAAATATTCGAAGTTTTATTGTAACAGCGAATACAATTCGGAAGATGTTATTTTGACGATGTCTGATCTGCATTCACTATCATTGCCTTGCTGGAGCTCGTAAAACCCGGAAGTCGCTCTGCTCTCGACAGACGGATGGAGCTATCAATCATTCATACATTTTACTAGCAATTTCAGAAGATACCCATAAACATAGAGCACACAGCAATTGATATGATGATGTATTGCTTTTTCGTACAATTTCATTGTTTCTTTTTATTTTACGACTTGTCGGCTATAAATGGCAAAACATTTTTTTCCGCAGCATTCGTTTTTTCGATTATTTTATGTTTTTCGACTTTACAATTGCAAAAAACATCAAATTTCTTAAAAAAAAAAAATGACATTCGTAACGAAATTGCGAAGCTAAATTTTACGTTTCAATTCGTATTATCACAGAGAGCGAAATTTCTGCTTCAATAAAAACAAAAATTGAAATAACACTAATTTCACCAGAGTTCGCTACGCTCGGGATACCGATATTCTCGTTTTATTGGCTCTCTAAGTGAACGTCGATCACATTGATCGTTCGGGCAGAGAGAACGAGTTAATTCACTCGAAAAGCCAGCGGCGAAATAGTTACTATATATGCGTAAGAGCAGAATACGAGTCAAAGTGAACTCTCGTGTGTGCGCCGGGCGTCGTAGCAACGCATTGCATCGTTCACCGATAACGATAAATCTGAAAAGTCATTTCTTCGACAGTGGCGGTTCCTGTCGATACATCGATTTCTGTGAACTACTCGTCGATACAGAGTCTGACGATGAAGCTACGTACAGTTCGACAAGCGTACGTACTGCGTATACCTATACTGTATACCACAAGCCACGGGTTTCAAATTCATCGATATCGTCTCTGCCAATCTTAATTCGCTCCTGAAGCGAAAAAAAAAAAAAAAGATTCCCCCCGAATGAACTTCATCAAGATTTGGAGCTTTGCCGGTCGAGTACTCCCGGTAGTACTCGCCGATGTTTAATTACGCGCGGAAAGCTTCGCTCCACTCTCCCGGTGTAATTACCGAAATCTCTGCGTTCGTACCCTTCATTTTGATCTCTCGCTCCACGTTCAACCAGAGATTTAATGTTAATTGACCGGTGGAATATTCATTTAACGTTTGCACTCACAAATTTAATTAATGCATCGATCGCGCGCGATTCATTGGCGCTGATGCGAGGGATAGAACTCTATCGCGGCGGAAAAAAAAAAAAAAAAAACAACTCGGACCGAAATGCGGATATACGTTGAAGCGTCGGAAGTATCAGAGGCGAATTAAGGCGATCATAAAAAAGGTTTTTATCGCTCGTGAATTAAGCAAAACGACGGGATTTCCGACTTAAGCGTACAAATTTAAATTCGGCTTTTAAATAATTTAAGAATACTTTAGCGCAAAAAAAAACGTCTTCCAGCTATTTTCCAGTATTTATCTCCGATTACATTTATTACGCTTGAAACATTGTACCTCGTTACTTGAGAAAACTTTAACCGGCGAAACAACTGATCCAATTAATTTGAATGTATATAATTAACAAAAAATCCCCAATTCTCGAGATTCCACTTTATTTTATCCGAGTGAAATAAAATTTTGTTTCAAAATGAAAAGAAGCGCAGAAATTGAAGTGGATGAAAAAGCTGTCTCTCTCGCGACGATAAAAATACACTCGGGAAGTAATGCGGATGTGCGCTGAAGGTACGGAAGTATAAGAGGCGAATTGAGGCGATTACGCGAAACGCTTTCAACGCTCGTGAATCAAGAAAAATGTCGCGGCTTGCGACTTAGGCATACAAATTGAAAGCCGACATTTGAATAATTCAACAACGTTTTAGCAAACAAACGGAGCGTCGTTCGGCGACAATTTATCACGAAATGAATTTTCTACACTCGAAACATTCTATTTCCGTTATTTATGAAAACTTTAGTTCGCGAAACATGTAATTCAATAATTAAATAAATAATTAATAAGATAATTCCCAATTCAAGACTCGACGATACTTTATCGGGAAAGAATAAAATTCTAACCTAAAATAGGAAAAAAAACACGAAAATCGAAGCGAATGAAAAATTTGCGTAAAATTCATTTATCACTGTACGAAGTTTTCCTTTTATTCGGTGTTTCGCGAGCTTTCGCTTTAATCCCCAGAGTCGCCCTGTTCGCGGCTGTGTATCGTCCAATTTCGTAACTTACAAAATTACAACGGCGAGGTGTGTGTCTCGACCGCTGCGAAGACAGCGTCTGTTCTTCGTTGGTCTGTGTATCTCGGAACTCATCACACCCGAGGAGCTTTTCTTCTTTGCACATAGCTACAGGGAGGCATGCTACGTGTCCTCGTTTATCCAAACAAAGATTAACGCCGACGACACGGACGCCCGACGTTTTTTTTTCGTTTACGATATTTCTATTGCATTTGAATTAACAAGAGAGACGTCTGTTCTCGTAATGAAATTAGTGTAATTCTTCAAAAAATAACGTAAACAGTTTCGAAAATTACTTTTTCACTCTCATCCCACTCCCAACCTCTCGCGTCCCACGTACTTTTGAATACGAATCGAGAATTTTTTGACTGACTTTCCGATACCAAAAATCACTGATTTTTTAATTTATTTTTACGATCAAAATTGAGAAAAACAATAAAAACAAATTAATTAGTAAAAAATTAATTGAATACAAATACGAAAAAAAAAGTGTACGATATTGTATTTTTTTCCTTACAATAAATTTGAATCGATTTATAAAGCTGTTTATTGAATCAATTATAGCTAATTATCGGAATGGATTTATTGCAACAATTAATATTAGCCAGTCATCGAGGTCGGTGTGTTATTCCGGCCGATGAATAGTAGTTCTCTGTTTAATATGATTGTTATCAGCTGAATGAAGCTATTGGTTTGGACGGTGCCTTTTGCTCGTTCGAATGATTCCACAGGGGACTTCCCGTTGCGAGTCGAACAATCGGTTACAAATTATTGGAGCGCTATTGCGCGCAGTATGCGATACGATGCACACACACATAAATACGTATGCATCGTATACCGGCAATGCCCGAGGGATACTGTATCGATATGTCGGGGATTTACCGAGTTGCCAGGGAGTCGACAGAGTCGATACATTCGATAGGGGCATATAAAATCGTCTATATTGGTAGATGTTGACGAACGTGACCTCCGATTTCGAGTTTTCATCGAGTTACGCATCCCATAGAGAGACGGATAGTCCGGTATCCGTGAACCCACGATGCTCAAGCTTTCGTCGGTCGTATTCCCTATTCAGCCGACCGTACGCGCATCGCCCCACGTGCAATCAAAAGCACATACAGACCAGCGGTGGGCTCGCTAACCACCAGCTACGACCGCATATAAGGCATTCATGGACCAAGTATAATCGCACACAGGTTATTAGTGCACACGGGGGCAAGATACGGCCAATGTAAATTGATTATAGTGGAGAATTGATGCCTACGAATGACATCGACCGTTATACCGCGACTACATAATGTATATTCGAAGGATTTGCTCCCTCTGATATTACGGTCGCTGACGCCAATCAGGAGTTCCGCGACATTATATATACTATAATGTATTATTGGCTGAGTTATTCACGTTCATTAACACGATACAACGATATTTTAATTACTGCCGTAACTAATAATAATATACGTAACATAACCTATACGTAACTTCTAAACCACATTCCCGCGGATTTCTTGTTGATGCTTTACGCCTTTTTTAAATTTATTTAATATTTAATATAAATATTAAATAAATTTACGCAAAAAAAAATAAAAAAATTGAAGCTACAAAAGCTTAAGAGTTCTTGCAAATTAAATCGTATTTTTTTCTCTCCATAAAATTGCAATAAGGGAAATGAAAAAATATTGCAAAAGTAATATGGTAGAAACGCCGCCAGCGAGTAAAAAAATAATTGACATTCCGGTAGAATGTGAGTTGTGTTCCGCGTCAAGAGAGTAAAAATTGTGCGCTATAAATCGTAAATTTATTACTTCCCTCGCCAACATAAAAACCGACCGCTTTGTGTTCGCCGAGGACAACCGCGGTGTTGGCATTTTTAGTCAACACATTATTATGGAAATTGATGGAATTATTGGTACTTTTTCATTCCGTTTACGCGGAGCTTTGCAATTTACATACTCCACTACATGCGCGTGAAATTTACGAGATTGATGTTCATTGTTTATAATTACACGACTGCATAGCCCTTTATTAGTCGTTCGAAAGTAGAGGGCGCCAGTGTGTGAATTTTGATCCATATATTTATCGCTTTTGACATCGTCTCCGATGATTGGTAGTTTGTCGTTTACATATTCTACAGAGGCGTAAAATCGGTGTATCGTACGATCGAAATCTATTAATGTAACGATGATTCAGTCCCCTTAATGACGATGTTGATACAATGATACAAAAAATGTATCAAAATATACAGAAATCGCGGAGATGAGCTCCGAGAGGTTACGTTGGAGAACTTGATAAATAAATGCACGTCTATAAATATACTTATTACTTTTTACAACCACTTGACGTCAAGACGCTGCCGCGTCTCGTGATGTATCCCTATGCTACTGCCACAGTTTCTAGCGGTACTGATATTATTCGACGAGTATAATATTTAAGTTATTCGTACGAATGGATATAGAATTGGCGCAATAATGAGATTCGTTGGTTGGTGATACTTCACCCTCCATTAATTCTCTCGTCTCTCAGGCAACTCAGAGACCGCGTATCGCAGGTTTATTTCCGTAACTGCAGCAAGAAACTGCACGGCATTGACTAACTTATAGAAATGGAACTAAAAGTCAACACGAGTGGATGTGCATGAAATTCATTTATGAAGAACGGTGTGGTGACGTTATAGATATCGTATACATTGCTCTGTAATGTCTATTTTAACGCTGCGGAGCAACAACGCGTTAGTCTTATAGACGTCGCAAAATTCATTCGTTTTATATATATTATATTATGCATTGTCTCTATGCATTGTTGTGGATTGTATTTATCTCGCTTGCCCGACCTATGATGCCCTCGCGAACACCGTGGGAATGATCGATCCGATTCGTGGGCGTTATGCACGTCTCTGACAAGAAAACTTTATTCCGCAATGTCCCCCGCGCAGCGACACTCCTCGCAGCCCACTCGGGAGGTTGAATTGAGGTCTTTGCACCTATCGCGCGACGCGGATACATAAATTTAAAAAGTACGAAACGATGGTAAATCGTGAGGATGCAAACTTTTTAAAAGAAGCGATACAGCGATTTTTTAAAATCGATATCGATAGAAGTGAAACGAAATTTTTTTATTTTTACTCTTCTTATGAATAATTAATTTTTTATTAAGAAAGTCGCGAATACATTAAGTTGAAAAGTCACAGAACGTTGGAAAATCGTGGGGATGCAAACTTTATAAAAGAAGCGATACAGCGTTTTTTTTTTTATCGAAATCGATAGAAGGGAAACGAAAAAATTTAATTCTTACTCTTCTTATGTATAATTAATTTTTTTTTTACCGAAAGTCGTCTAATTGCGAAAATAATGCATTACCCTAATTTTATTATCATTTTTAGAGATATACAAACAGATTTTTTTCTATTAAAATAAAAATGTTTTTATAAGGGCATAAAATTACTGTAGGAGAAGTATCGTGAGAATTTAATTTGTCGAGTTTAATTTTTAATTTTTTTATATTAGAAGTATCCTTTGCCTCCTGTCGTGAAGGAATTAAACGTTGGCAAAGGGTAGAGATGGAAGCTATTTACGCCCTGTTATGCTATGGTCGATGGAGAACGAGAGAAAAAAAAACGACCGACGACCTGCCCCACTAACATTTTTATTTTCATTTTTATTATTTTTTTTTTTCGTTGTTTTTTTTTGTTTTCTTTAATCGCAGTCTACAATGCGTAAAACACGGGCGTTGCGCAGCTCGTTCGCACGTATCGCTTATTAACATCTCGTTACATCATCGTAAAGAAGTTTACGATATATATCACGAGGCGATACAATATAGAAGAAAATGTCTTGCAGACAAGGTTACCGCGACACGGGAGAGGGAGTAAAACCCTTTCACAGATCGTCGGGCGACTAATACACGAATGAATAACGAGGTGGAAGGGGGAAGATTATTCGAAGTACCGGAGCGCGAAATGGTATCAGGCGAGAAAATTGAATTTCTCATTGACGTCCGTACTCTTCGTGAATTCCAAGCTACGAGGATTTTACTCTGTTATAACTGTGAGCGAAAGATAGACGGACTGCGACTATAATAACGAAAGGTTCATGCGAAGGTACTGCCAATCGTTATTACTATATAGAGCGACCGGCGACGCTTCGTAGGAGTCTTATTAGCGAGTGATGGGATTGAAGTAATTCATTATCGGATACGTTCAGGTGACTCAACGCCTCGTTGAGCAACGAGTTCAAACTATCTTAGCAAAGTTTGTCATAAGATAAGAGACAGAAGAGAAAATATCTCGGCGACGAGGGGCCGAATAAGATCGAAAAATATAAAAAATAAAAAAAAATAAAATAAGCGAACGTCGCAGAACACCGGAGTTGATATCTAATATCGAAACGGCTTCCCACACACGTACGAGAGAAAGTAGGCCAGTCGAAGAAAAACAATATTCCTACCGCGAACCATGGGCGACGGGTTCGTAATAAAATATATACGGTGAAGCGGGTGTAAAGCTGGAACTTTTTTTATATTAACTCTACATCTTTGTATCAACTCTATCCTACCTGTGGCGGGCAAACGTCGTTCGTTCTCGATAGCAAAAAGCATAAAAACATCTTGAATATACCGCATCTGCATTTATTGTTCGCTATTTTTACAAACGCGTATCAAAGAATTCTTCGACTTTTATCGTGACAACGATATTCGGTGAAATTTATCGATAAGTTTATTTGAATTGGAAAAATATTTGGAAAGACGAAATGTCGGTGTTCCGTCTCGTATAGGATAAAAATCGGTAAATCGAATGATAATACGCTTAAAAAGGGATTTATTTATAGTTAAATAAATATATCGGCGGATTTGGCGAAATAAATGTTTAGTTTTTGGTATCGATTATCAGTTATATGTTCTCAGTAATAATTCTCACCGTTGTCGTAATTCCCGATATCGGTAAATTGCGGCTATTATCGCCGGATATTAGTAGAGTTTCTGTTGAAAATTTCGCAATTGTCTACAAGAACAACGGAACGTTTTTCCACCGTTTTTAATCGATGAAAATTAACATCTGGAAGGATGAAAAATCTTCGCAGACAGAGTGAATGATAAACGTTATTATGGAATGGTAATAACAAGAGAGCTTCGGTGTTGAATTATTCGAGTGCATAATCGTATTTAATCATTTTCCGAAGGGGTTCGTTTAATTTAATCAGACACCCGCGATCGTCGGGACTCGAGAGATCGAATACGCTTGAGTCCATTAAATTCTCAATGTGCGCAGTACCAGTGCTGTTATATAACGCTTCACGATAGTAAAACGAAAAAAATGGCGAAGGAGATTTAGAGAAGAATGCGAGGTACGTCGCGGCTGGTAGACGTCGAAATTTCGTTGCGAAGATCCCTAAAATCGTCAAAAACCCCGACGTCAAAAAACGACGACCCTCTCGCTCTCTAAAGTTTGACCTCCGCATCTTATTTCCCTTCGAGCGAAAGAATCACAAAAAAAAAAACACACACAAACAAAAAATCCCGCTGTTTCGCAACCCTGTCACGGGACGACGTTGAATAGCGAAGGTGAAGGAGAAAATATATATTTCCCAACATTCACCGCATCCGCGGCCCGCGGATAAAACCACCGCGAGCTTTCCGTTCTTCTTTTGCACTCTCACAGAGAAAGAAAAAAATAAAAATAACATCGCTGCGTACCACATTTATAAATTTGAAAGAAATCCTTAAAGTTTACCGAGTTTTCGACGCGAACATTATCCGTTCTTCCGGCACATACAGTCAAAGTTAAAGTTCTGTACTTAGCTTCACCTCGACAATGCACCAACGAAAACGTTAAGAAAAAAAAAAAAAAAATACCATTGAATCGAAGTCTTTACGAAGCGAGAGATTTTGCTTCTCCTCGATCTCTCCCTCAATTGATTACGTGACTTCGGAATCTACGAACGAGCAATTCTCACGGGTTTTCTCCGGGAGTAAGTATATACAGTAAAACTTTAACTTTGATTCGTGTTCGCCGGAAGTTCGCATGTCGCTGGTAACTCTCCCCGACCGTACGAGAAAGTTACTCCCGCTCCGCAATTCTAAGAGTCTCTATCTATATTTTCTATCCGCGAAGTGCGATACTCGATTACTTTAAGAAGAATTCTTTTTCTTTTTCGAATGCAATCGATGCCTATTGAATTGTTCATGACGTATCGGCAGAAGCCATATACCGCTTCGACCTTCGATGTACATAAAAGTGGATTTTTTATTGGATAAATAACAGCCATATTTCGTGTTGTTACTTACATTTCTCGGATACAAAAACGCTTCGTCATAAATCCGCGACGCAGTCGAATTATATCGATTTGCCAATATGCTTTTCTATCGGAACATATGCCGCCTTCATGTGCTATAAATAGCTATATATATATATAAAATACATATACATAAATCGGGAGAGAAATATTTTCGTTATGTACGACGAGGTAAGAGCTTTTTTGTTTCACGCGATGCTGCATCGGGTCACCGTTTTGGATTCATCGTCGGATTTCATCGACATACATGTCTCCATCCGACTAAATCCTCGGGATGTCTGTAGCACGCTTGCTGCATCGCAGCTTCGCAGACAGCCCTCGACAGAGATTGCCGAGAATCTGTTTGACATTAATCCCATGCGAAGACGCGCACACGTGTAACGTGCGAAATATCTCCGAAGTATATTATGCTGACTGTGCGTTTCACACGCTTACGTACATACATCGCGTTCGCGGAGCAAAACATAAAATATTTTATTAGCAAGCGTTGTATACGCAATGCGAACAGAATTAAATAAAGAAACGTGGGTAACATTAAAACTGTCGTTGAATGAAACCATTCAACCATTCAACTCTGAAACGGCAAAACGCTTTAGCAATCGGGGAAAACCCGCGACGTGTTTATTGTACGACTGCATTGTTAGAAATTGGTATTCTTTAGTTTAGAGTAAATACTGCGCCGGACAGTAATCAAAGGCGTGATACAATTTTCATAACGATTTGACGAAAGTTTAGTGGAACAATTGAGGAGAGTGGAGGATGATTTGTATTACAGCATTGTATTCTAATCTTGCAAATGAATTTTGAAGCTTTTATCCACAAACTGATACATTAAATTTAATATGCAATAATAATAAAGAGACGCGGTAGTGTCTCGACGTCAAGTAGTTTCAAGACAAAGTCCGCGCGGCGACGCTGCGCGCGTCGAGCGCTACGGTGTTCTTATACGCTAATATCGCGCCCCCTAAAGTTTGATAGTATTTTTCTCGAAAACGAGACATCAGATCGAAATTCTAATGACACTTTCATAATATAAATCGAATACAAGCTTCAAAATGAGACCAGAATCAGCCCGATCGGTGCACGCGATATTGAGTTATGAAAAAAAAACTTGGTGAATCCTTAGAATACAAATGTAATTTCATCGAAAGAAAGGACGATCAATTTTTATTTAATTTTCAATTGTCACATATATTTTTTATTTTTTTAAAAGTTTATTTTCAAATAATTATTTGAAAATTATTTTTAAAGTACTTGGCGACATTTAAAAAATTTTTTGATACCTTTATAGATTCAAGAAAGTTATTCTACGTATTCCAGAGACATGTATCATCATATTAAAGAGGTCCGACACTGAGTAAATAAATCGTAAATCGAGAAATTGTTTTGAAACAAGTGACAATTTTTTAACAGTTTAAAAATATTCTCGAATTAACACGTTTCGTTACGGCGCCTGTATTGTTACCGCGTGTTATACATTCGTTACGCGATACCGTTCTCGCCGTGTCCGTTGCAGATTCGACGATATTTGTTTACAATTCTACCCGAGAATGACTATCAACGGTCTGAATTCATAGCATTGAGACGAAAATAGTTAGACGAACGAACCATAACGCGAACACAGCGCGCCAATTAATTTTCAACAAAGACAACGAGGTTCTGCGCGTTTTCTCTCGAGTTTATAAATCTATAAATGAACGGAGTCTCCATAGATCGAGCCAATCGTACGTAATAGGAGCGTAGAGTTCGCGGAGAGGCTATACACCCGATAATTAGTTCGTCACCAAACATGTCGCGCGATATACTCAATATACATATGTATAGCGAAATACGATGAATGTTACGAAAGTTCCATCGTATAATTTCACGTAAGCTTTGATCAAATTCGGAGATGTGATGAAACAGAACGGATTTTCCAAACCCCTAAGGCTTCTTTTGGGATCGTTAGCCAAGCATCCGAGTTACCGAGAATTTAGGATCTCCATATCTCACGAGAGTAGCTGAGAGGCGCACAATTTACACGCCGGACGTCTGGGTAGCCGGAAGTTAGACTTTGACACGATCGAATTAACTGTTGCGTGTTAAGGACGAGAGGGAGCCTCCCGATTGAATTCGATTAACGCTGAGTAGTACTATGTACCTTTTGAATCACAACGAATCTCTCAAGGGAATGGACCATTCGTTACGATCAATTTTACGACATTCATCGGAATAGGATTCATCGACCGCCTTTGCAGATGTATCGTTCGAGTCATTTGAGTTCAATTTTGGTCACTCACTTTCGAATTCGATTATAATCGGCATAACTATTGAAAAAACTAATAAATATTGAAGATAACGTTAACGACGAGTTCTCCAAAAGATTTCGCTAATCTTTAATTCAAATTAATATCAATGATGATTCATACCATAAAAATTGGAGGTTAGCTGATTAAATTGTATGATTCCTCGTGTATTTAACACACTTTTTTCTAAATACTATTTACTCGATGATTTGTCATTCTGTAACTGATATTCCGAAAAAAAAAAAATAATAACTTCCTTTTGGTAACTAATCGGTGCGTTCCATAGGATATAAATTGCCTCGTTAGCGTAGAAGCGAAGTTGAGTGCGTTACATAATATTCGGGGAATTGTTAGATAGATGTAAGTAACGAAGGTACTTGAGGGTTAAGTGGATGTGCTATATTCCGAAGCTTCGCGAGACAAAGATTCTCGCGGTGGAAGACTAAACGAAGATAATTCTCGTACCTCTCTCTCTCCGTTTCCCGCGCGATTGCGCTTTTTGAAATATTTTCACTACGGCAATTTCTTCAATATTTTTTCTACTTCGATAGTTCGTTCGGACACTTTTCCTCAGGGACTTCGTAGGATTTATATATAGTTTCAGGACAACGAATAAATCCGGAATGTCCATCAATATCAAAGGATCCGGAGAGCTGTTAATTCCTCGCGTACTTTATAAAATCAATATTCGCGATTGCTGTAATGTTATAGTATTTTATACGGAAAAACGTTCTATTCGGAGAAAATCCGCGAGAGAGGAAATGCCGAAGTCAAAACGAGAGATTCAAGCGTGTCGACGATACCGCAAGACTTTGATTCTACTGTCGGCTCTCAATCCACGGCGTACTTTCGTGCAGAACATTCTTGAGATTTTCCACGGTTCACGAGAGAGCCAAAGCTACCGCAGGGAAAATGCTTCGAATGTTTAGGCACGTCTCTGTTATAACAGCGCATGCGCAGTATACATAACTTCGCGAGTGCCTTGTAAAAGGAAAGAAAAATAAAAAAGCTCGCGAGCAGAGTGCCCAAGAATAATCAACTGGGTTCAACTCTTTTTTTTTTTTTTTTTTATTTATAAAGATCGTTAAAAAATGTAATACAAGGCAATCAGCGCGCAGTGTTTGCCGAACGTGTAAAAAAAATGGCGGAAAGATTTTTGTTGGTTTTAATGGACGATCGCTATTGGAAAGAACGTCAGCTTCTTATTTTTTTTTTTTTTTTGCGATCTGTCGAGCGTGAATTTCCAGACGAGAAGTTCATGGCAAGTTCAACACCGTCGGCGGAACCTTTGGCTACAGTTTTATTGACTACCCGGTCAAAGATCAACACGTAAAAAGCTGATGGCCTGCAGTGGAGTAAAGACAAAGAGTGTACAAAGTGTGTATACGTGTACGCGCACTTTTCTTTGTGAATACCGTTGCACACGTACACGTAGGAGAAACTGGACAAAGCGCCGGAGCAGTTTCGCGAAGGGTGCTGTGAAAAAAAAAGCTAATGGAATCGGGTCTTCTGTTTGTTGGCGAACGCCGGGGGCGTCGACAACCCGCAACGAGCGCGACCACCGAGGCTCCTGAAGACAATTCTCGAGTAGACGTCGCCCCCCCGTTCGCCTCTCCTCTCAACCGGCGTAAGTTTTATGGTCGCGCTGATAATAAGGAAAAAAATAAGAAGAAACGACGGGGAAGCCAATGGGCACGAGGGAGCGAACAGTTCTCGTAGCGACGTTCGGATATATAACGAAAACGGTCAAAGAGAATGGAATGAGAAGGAACCACCAAAACTTTCTCGTCAATTGACGGTATACGAATAAATACCTATATAGATATAGATGCGATCTTATACTTCGGTGTATTAGACAGTGAACTCGTTCGGGTGCTGCGGACACTGACCGGACGCCAAGGGTCGCTGAGGTTCGAAGACACGAACGGGGCATGAACTTTTTTTTTTTATAGTTACGATCAGATATATGTCTTTTTTTCCGCAATAAAACAAACACTGCTACGATTCGAGATCGCATAATGTTTTTCGAGATTATTAGTGTAGTTCTGGTGTGTGTAATTAATACGTTTACATTAAACTTGCTGTGAATTGGTTATCTTGTAAAGCAAAAAGAGCGCAAAAGATTTAAAAACGTTTTCGAGATCACCGGAGACATTTCGGAAAAGTAAAAAAACACGAAATTCCGAATTAATAATATACATTTCTCTATTTCCATTTCTTGCAGCACTAGCGGCTAGAAAACCGAAATAGAGTCAAAAATTTTCGAAAATATACGGCAAAACATTTTTTTTAACTATGAAACACAAAATTTAAAGAAAAAAAAAAAAAAAATTGTAAGAGACGAAGAAATTTAAGAACATTTATCGGACTTCAAGTTTTCCGAATGTCGTGCCAACAGGTCAGATAAAAAATGTAAAAAACATAAAATTGGGTCGTACAAAGATCGAGGATTTTCGATTTTCGGTAAAAAACATATGTGGTACATGATAAAACCGCATTTACCACAGTATTGTCTCCGATGCCACGGATGACAGCACTCTAAGAGTCCATTGTGTTAAAAAAGTACGGGTAGAAAAATAATGATAAATGTTATACGATGCAACGACGTCGACGCTAGTTGAGGACAAAATCGAGGTGTATCGAGGACCTTGGAAGCGTTTTTGCTCTCGATAAAGCAAAATGACTCGCGAACGGTTAGAGTATCGAATTATAGTAATCCATCAAAACACGCGTGACCCATATACTACACGATTAGCCTTGACCACCGGAAATTCAGTAACGCAATCTTCGTCTATCCAAAGGAGAGATGGGAGAGGGGAGGAGGGATCTATAACTTTCCGCGACACATGAGAGTCGTACCGGAGGAAAAACGTTTTACGACCATATAACTCTGCAAGATATTTATTTAAAGCAATTGCGCGATATCACACGAGAATCTCGAGGACAGAACGAGGTTCCGAAGAAGTCCTTGCAACGTACGGACTTTAAAGGGCTGCAATGGTACAGATCGATCTGATACGACGATTCACTCGAAGACATCGGAGTGCTTTAATAGTTCGGTAATAAAAAAAATATATATACACCGGCAGGTGCCTTCCTGCAAGATACGAGAGGCGTTAGAAGAACGAAAAAAAAAAAAAAAAAAAAAAAATCGATAAGGTCATATATGTTATCATCGCGAAAGAATATATTTCTCTTGGGACAAAGATACGAGAGTCGCTATAGTTATCTTCCATTGATTCTTAAAGACACCTCTTTGGCATGTAAATTCCTCGATTTTTTTAAACACGAGGGTAATAGACCTGTAAAAACGCGGTAGCGCCTCGGCGGCAAGTAGTTTAAAAATAAATCAGTACCCGCGGCAAGCGTACGTAAATAAATATCTCGATTTTTTCAACACCGATGAATAAATCTGTGTAATCCTTCATTATACATAGTGCTACAGGAAAATATGTGATTTTTTTGGAATGTCTTGTTTAATGATTCCGAATAATAGGCCGCAGCGCCTCTGACCCATAGCGCTGCAGACGCTTTAGTTGCAAAGCTCCACTGCAGCTCCTCTCATATCCACCGTCAAACTTCCTCCTCGGCGACAGAGACACGCGATGGTCGTCTATCAAGCGGCATAATACATATATATCCGCCAGAATTTCGCACGGACGGACGCGATGTCGTCGACTGGCGATGTCTCCTGACTCGTGACGACAGGTATACAGCGTCTCGACGATGAAGCCGATGACGTTGCGTTGGCGGATCGTCGACAAAAATAGAATAAATAGAAAGGAAGATCAGGGGATTTGCAATGCTATTTCCGACTGTTGGAGGATCTTGTTGCAGGATTGACGGAATCTGGTAACCGAAGACTTGATATTCGAGACTCGCCTTTCAGTTCTCGGAGTTTCACAAATGAGGACGATATATGGCTGTAACTACACCAACGGTAATAGACGCTCGCGTAAAGGACCGAAACTTGGTGCTGCTATAGTCCATTATAACTTCAAAGTAAACCCCTTCTCAGTGCTCTCCTGAAACGTCTTATTCGTGTGCCATACACTCTAAGGCCATGAGAATGAAACTCCTACCTGCATCCTCGGTACAGCGTCTATCTACAACGATGAGACGACTCTAGACTTCCGCTTAACGCTTGAGAAAGCGGTTGAGCGATAAACGTTAGTTGCACGTCGGATAGACCGAGTATCCAATTCCATGCGTTGCTACTATGTTACTAAGGTCTCTACTACTTCGAGAGAAAAAAAAAAAAAAAAAAAAAAAAAAAAAAAAACATCTCGTCAGCACTGTATGAGCGCATATAAAAATAAATCGTCCTGTTTTTAATGAAGATTATCTCATTTCCTCCGGTTAAAAAAAATCATTTCGCAAATGCGTTTTTTTTCTATCACGAGGCTTTTGCTGAAAAAATCAACTCGGTCCACTTGTCATTTTAATTCTTTTATGAATACGATATTTTTTCAAACATATTTCTCGTTCTATGCGATGATTTTTGCGCAGTAAATTTTAATTATACTAACAGCATAGACAAGCTTCAGGCGTCTCGTATTCGTGAATTTATGTTTTTTTTTTTTCTTGTCATAAAATAAAATGGCAACAATTTTATCTTCAATTATTTTGATATTTTTCGAAATGCGAATGGTTTTTTAGAGCAGATTTCATAGTTTCATATTTTCAGTAACTTTAATAAAATCCTTTCGTAACAATGGATTTTTTTCTTTTATTATATTTATTTATTTTTTTTATTATTTCCATTTACGCGATAATTTTTAAGAAGAATCGTACTGGTTTTCGTGAATTTTAACATTATCATTATTGGATACAACAACGTAACCGAGTTGCTCTCTCCTGAACCAATTAGTACGAAACTTGTTTGGAAACTCTCGGTGTATATACACGACAAGTACAACACACATTTTCGTGTCGCAGAGTTGGTCACGAGGTCGAATATTTACTCAGAGCTTGCAGTTTCGGTTGGCAATGCCACTTTTAACTCCGGACATGTGGAATAACGTTGAAATTAACGTTGAATGCGCGCGCATACCGATTAAACAACCGTGAAATTAAGGTACCCGAATTTCACGCGCGCTGAATAAACGGCCACCGAGGGAACTATATATACGAGGTATTGCGAAAATTTACGAAATTCACGCTAAATGTTTCATCGAATATTCAAGTGGATTTCCCCAATTCTCGGGGGACGTGAAAATTATCTATCGTGATATCATAGTCGATTTCGGTCGCCCGCAATTTCAAGCCACGTGACGTCAGTCCCGATGACGCAACGCTTCCTAAAAGCCTCATATGATTGGCGGGTCTTGTAATTAATGATTACACAACGCCGACACTGCGGCTTGTGTTACTCGCAAATTACTTTTTATTAAAAATCGTAATGTTTAGTCGCATTTTATTGCGAAGAAAAATTTGCTTTTGCACACATTTATTATTCACGCCTCGTAACGCTTGTTAATTAAACAATGTTTTCCATACACAAATATCTATTATTTTTGAGTTTCTCTAATTTTATTTGAAATGAGGATTGTTTTTTTTTTTTTTGGTTTTTTTTTTTTTTTTTCATTTTTATTTTAGCTTTTTTTTGTCGATTCGCGTGGCGTGTATTTACAAATTTCAAAGTCTACTTAACTCTGCATGCTTCAGCCATTTGTGGATAAAAAATTGGTGCGAACATATTTTCCTGATTTTCAAATTTTCAGTACGACAAGTTTCCATTTGATGGTTTTTTTTTATCACCACTGTTTACATTTGTAAACTGCACGATGCGCCACAGTGTACAGTCGGTTAGTCGACTTCTTGAGAGCAACTATACGTCTGTGCCGTTTGGGAAACGATACTTCGCTTCGGGAAAAGCTCTACACTCCGGATATATCCTTTGCTTTTTTTCTATTATCTTTCGTTCTCTCGCATTCCCCTGTTGTCTCTATTTGCTCGTTCTCAGTTAACGGTTTCCGAGACTCCTGAGTCTCACGAGCTCTTGGAAATCCGACACGTAACATTACTGAGACGGAATTACCTTGAAAGGGAGTCGGAGAGAATTCCTCTCGCCCCTTGGCGCTGGACGCTGATGCTTCTTCGACGTTCTGTACAGATTCGTGCGATGCAACTAAAGCTCTGCCGCATTTCAGTGTAGAGAATGATTTGCACACGATAAACCGCACAGTTGTCGAAACGCCTGCATCACCCAATGGTGTTTATCACAGTGCAGAGGCGTCTGTATGCACACATAGGTTACGCTACCTGCAGTTAAACTTAAACTTTGAAAGGATTTCCTTGATAATACCTGCAACTGTCTCGTGTTCGACTCTATTAATTAACTACAGAACACCGAAAGGTCTAAGATAAGCTATTAGCATCAGCACTGTCCGTAAGTGCATCAAAGGAAAATACGATCCTTTGAAGTATCATTCCAATGTCAAAATCGACGTAAAACATCGTAGAAGAAGACGTCGAGAAAAATTAGAAAAAAAATAAGATATATTGATATTTTTTATCAGATTTCAATATTTTTTGGATATCTGACGAAATTACGATTTTTTAGTGATGAAGCAAATCATTTTTTTGCATCGTTTTGCCGCATTAAATCGCATCGAAATATTCATTATTTTTTCCGTAAGTGCTGTAAAAGTCCGATAAATAGAGCTTTTTTTTTCTAACCTCTTTGTGCACATTGCCATGATATTCAATGAAAAAATCGGCGAAGCGTACGCATACACACGATCCATAATATTCAGTTCGTTGAGGTTGGCCTTCGATATATGTTATCCCCATTTCACTCGCGTCTCTAATACCCTCACAACCTTGACATCTCCTAGGATTATGAATGAAATCATATCTCTGTTCGGGGACGGGGCTCGAGGGATGAATCGCTGCTTTCGTTCTATCTGCATCGTTAAGCGAGTGCACGACTCGCTGGACGCGTTCGTAATTTATCATTTCGCATCGTTACGAAATATAACGTTTATAATGAACTATATTTATGCATGTAGTATACCTATATATACATTTCTATATATATACTTCCGATAATACTATCGTCTACCCGCACACATCGATAATAATTCGACAATGAGGACTCAAAGGTTTACTGCGCATCGTCACCAAGTAAAAGTGAATTTGTAATGAGAAATGAGAACGGAAGAGAAATCGTAATTTCGACGAAACTACATGTACTTCCTACATGGCTAATGATCCAATAATCGAGTACCTTCTGATACTACTACATTCCTTCTACGGGCTTATAGCATGCGGATTATACACGAGAACGACATAAATCGATACTCACAATCAGTCGCGGCTTATGAAAACGACTCTGTAACTTCTCGATGTATCGCAACTATGTTATGACTCGAATGTATCGGCTCGACGTGGATTACGGATCGACAATCTGAGTACGTAATACCCGGCGCCACGGCAACAAGTTCGCAACGATATCGTGTGCACATGGGATTTTCCGTCGTGTTGATCACCCATTAGATGAGCAACAAGCGTATAGGGAGAGAAGTTAAAGAGCGAAAGAGCGCGAAATATCTAGAGTCAGATGGAGAGTTCGAACCCGCATCCCTGGCGACCCCGATACCGTGACCCGTATTACTTCATCCAACAGCAGGTGCTCCGTCACAGAGTGTACACGTTGACCTTTACGCACATGCGCAATACGATTATACCAAATTGAACCCAAACTCAACGACAAGGAACAGTATTTTCTGAGGCATGTCACAAAAAAAAAAAAAAAATTCGATCGATAAAATGAGGAAAAAAATGGACGACATTAAAACGCACTCATTTTTCCATATTTGTGAACGACTACACTGGCAGAGGTGTAACCTTGACGATTATAAAAGTGACAATATCGACAAACGACTTACGTAAAAAAAAAGAAAAATTGAAATTGCGGTCGATAACGTAAAAAAAAAAAAAATTAAATTGAGTGGGATTAATTTTGTTGCGTAAGTACTTTTGTTACCAGCGACGACTCTAATGTCGACGGTAATGGTGACGTTACAACAGGACGATTACTAACGTACAATGTTAGTGTACTAATGGTTTGAAAGAAAAAAAAAACGAGACGGTTGCCCTTTCGCGATCGCGAGACATACCTATGAGGTAAAAGATTTTTCCTCTACTGAAATTGCTGAACCGAGTGGATGATTCTCCGGTTACTTCGTCTTACATTGCGCACATAGTACGAGTCAAACCCGTCGCTAACGGCTACAAACCCCGGAGGCCTTTTGCTAATTGCACAGCCCTCCGACGCAACTGTAACGAGAACAGGAACGGACAAGGTATGACGTCGTAGTTACGATTGTTCATGAAACACTGAGCTTCCAAGAAAGCAAAGTTTACTAATTACTAGAAGAACAAAGGTTGGATATTATATTTCATAATTTCCATACAATAGTCTATATATATATAATACTCTTGAAAACGATCAACCGAAGTAAATTAGTAATTTTGTACGACACGATGTGTTAGTTGATTTTTTCAATATTTAAAGAATAACTCATTTTTTTTTAAAGTAAATAATGTAAATAAAAAGATTTAATAAAATAATAATTTAATTAAGAAATTAAAAAATTACGGCCCGTAAATAGTAACATAACCTAAAATAACATATTTAGATACAATAAAAAAAACAACGAAATCATTTTTTAATTTTTTATATCATTATGCGAATATTACAATAATGACGATAAGATAAATATTTGGTAGTTTTATCAAGCTGAGTCAGAATGAAGGCTATTATCTTCGTTAAAATGACGAAATGACGTCCTTCCATGGGCGACGTGTATAGAGCGCATTATCCCCCTTAAAGGAGGATAAGGTCGCGATTAGGGGTTTCGCAGTCGACTTCCCTTTATGTTTTGCGCCCTAATCGTCCCTCCCGCTGCTTGGAATCACACTACGAAATATCAGCCCTTTTCGTCTTTGTTTTCTTCGCTTCCCCTCGGAGGTTAAACCGTCCTGTTTTTCTTATGGTGCTCTTTATACTTTACCGGACACGAGGGCGAAGGCCATGACCGATTTTCGTTCGGCAGTTGGTCCGAACTATGCACTCCGGTGTTTAGCAACGTATGTCGTTAAACACCGGAGTTCATGGATATTTTCAAGGTCCCGCAGCATACATGTTTCACCTGACCACTCAACGCTCTCTCGATTATTTAATTGACAATCCACCAGCGGAGCTATTCATACACTTCGACGAATCATTCGTATATCATTTTTCTCGAGGGAAAAACTGGGTTATCACAATATTGTTGGAGAAACACATCGCAAAATTGCCGGCAAGCGTCGCTTTGTAGTTACGGAATTCGATATCGGAAATATGCGATTTTCAAAGTATAAAATCCGCAAACGTATTGGTTGCAATGGAATTTTTTATTTATTTTTTTTTTTTTTCGGGGAATATTATCATAGCTACGAAGCGAGCGATGGAATTTTGTAACCATTTGGTCAATTCAAAAATTTCAGTATACGGAACGAGGTTTCGATATTTGCATAGGAAAAGCGTTCTTTGCATGAATTCGCGAATGAACTATCAACGAATATAAGAGAGAATAATAAAAGAGATGGGGAAGTCGCATTGACCTTCACGAGTTTAGATAATATCGTGACGATACGAAAATTTCGCAGAAAACTTCGAAAAACTCATTTCAGTTATGATAAATAAGATATAACATCGTCGTTTCGCTTTAACGAGAAACTCTGGAAAAACGGTAAACGTTCGTGTAGTAGTGGTGAGGACTTCAATTTGTAAAAGTGATGAGATAATTAAAGAAAAAAGTGAACGACTATGTTTTGTCAGCTTCACCATGTTAAGAGGCGGAGAATCCTTTGAAGCCCGTCGCTTTTAGTTGGAAATGCGGCACGACATGGTTGTTTTAGCTTTATTTTGCTCTTGCAGCTAGAAAAACGTTTTAATACGCGTTGAGAGCAGCAAACATTTTTGTAACGTCAAAAACAAGAAATTGATTACAAAAATCGCTATAGCATTGATAATTATTATTTTCGAAGTATTATTTACGTTTATTTCTATTTCTCATGATTTTTTATTATTATGATGATTATTTTTATTTTTTACTCAAATATCGTAAAGAAAAGAGTTATGTTCGGCGCGATAATCGTTAATGAAATCTATCATCGTGTCAAAACTTAGTTCGCCAATCGAATCAATTTCTCTATTTACCAATACAGATCGCTCGGAAGATCGAAAAAAATATTTGTCCACTCAACTCTTCTGTCGTCTCACTTCTATCACCCCTCCAACTTGAGCTCTCATGCCTTCCCTCATTCACACAGTTTGCCGAGGCTATTGGTATTTTCAACGCGAAAGGCTCATGTTTTTCTTGTGAATTGTGCGTCGGAAAGAAAAAAAATAACGTTTGACGACCGCGGCACAAGGACGATACGAGATATCAGAAGCGACATCGGCGACAACCACACGTGTCCCTGGAATACGCTCGCGCGGGGATGCCTTGACAATTCCATTGGGGATGTTTATTATTTTCGTTATTTTTAACGCTACCCAGACGCGTTCATAGGTATGACCTCGGCAATCATTAAAATTAATTAGAGAGAAACACCGATGCCGACGTAGCATATTTGATCCATCTTTTGAATCCTTCTCGGAAATATACTATTAAAAAAAAAAAAAAAACACACCTTTTTCTGTAATCCTCAGTATCGCGCCCTACAGAACGACGAATTAGGTCATCTATCTCTCGATTTCCTTGACGAGAATATCTGGGTCAGGATCAAAAGTTGGACGGCGATCTGCTATGTTGTGTATTCGCGTATACATAAATCGGTGGCGTAAAAGGAGATTTGACACGAAGAATTTCCCGTATATACATCATATAGATCGAACGAATGAATTTTCAAGGAGATTCGCAGGAATGCAATGCTATTGCCGGGATGGGGTAGCGCTGCCCGTGTGCGAGGGTGCGGCGATACTGGTAAATCCCAACATTGACAAACAACCTCCGTGTCGCGTCACTTTCCAATCATCGTTACGCTCACGGAACATTCTTCACAGCAAAATTTGTCGATCGTTTGGAATGCGACGACTGCATCGTATGTCCATCGATACGGCACAAACGAGATTGCACTTTTTTTTTCTCCCTCGTTTATGCATATGCATCGAACGGTATTGAGACGCTCGTTATTTCCGATGGCAAATCCGATTTTCGATATGTCCGAATTTTACCATAGTTGGTATACGACCCAATTTCTGTTTTTCACGGATAACTCCACCATTCGTCAAGGTGGGTGTTTGTGTCTCGATGTGTGTGTAAGTCTAATGGAGTGTAACAGTATCAACGTGGGTGTATATGGTACGGTATAAAGTGAAATAGATTCGTTTCGAAGCTGAACATGCTTGTTCGAGGGTCAATCTCAGGGGATGGCAACGTAACCCACCAGCAGGTCGGGATTGCGTAAGGATTAAAATTTCAAGGGCAGAAACCAAAGGTTAGAATAGTTAGAGTTGATTCAAGAGGTTAGTTGTTGCGGCGACCAGCCATTTGAAGAGAAGAAACTCAGACACGTGTAACTCGTCGTGTCACAGGGGAGTAATACAATTTCAATCCCGTAGAAACGTTACGGTGCTGTGAGCACACAAAACACGTGTCCTATGCGCAAAACAACGACCGTGTATAAGTCTTACAGAAATTTGACAATTCATTAAGTTTATAGGTTATGAAGTTTACATCTTGCAATGTGATTACATTAAATGTTGAGAGTCGGCTTTCTATGTGAATCAAAGATTAAATAATATCTCCATCTTTTGTATGTGATGTATAATGAAATTAGGTTAAGTTAGGTAGTGTTCCCTCTTTTCCGTCGTATACCCTGTAGGGTTTTAACGGTTCCACCCCTAACATTCCCTACCCGCACTCAGATAATCTACCTAACCTTTCCTGCGCGTCCGCAGCCTACATAGCTACGCTGTGCCCCATTTGCCGGGGACATGAGAAAACTGCGGAAAACCCGTGCCGGTACAGACGGCCATATTCTACTGATTCTTCGGCATTTTTTGCACCTGCGTAAAGTTCAGAGACCACCAAAGTCTCAGAAGAATGAGCTTCCCGCTCAGCGATTAATGCGCCACAGACAACGCGTGACTAAGCGGTCACCCATCCAAGTACTGCCCGCGAACAAAGCTGCTTGACTTGAGTGATCACCAAAGCCGCGCGCCAACCGCGCATCCACCGTTGTCGGTGTATAATGCAACTATTATTTGAACATCATATGCATGGCGTACGTTTATTAATACGATTACTGAATTCAATAGGACTTATTTTATGCTTTATACGGATTCTATTTTTTTTTTCACCTCTGATGGTGCCACGTGATCAGAAACGGTAGAAAACTCCTGACCCGACACCAAAGATCGCCAACGCACGAATAATTCAATAAACAACTTTTATCTCGCGTTCTTTCTCTCTGAAATGGATCTTTCTTCGAACTGGAAAATCGAGTTTGATACAGAAAACTATTTTCCCCCTAACGGTGGGATACTATAGCTAACTCTGTATCACATTCTATGAAAACCTACGCGAACGTGAAGCCGCGACTACCTTCGAAGTTCGTTAAACAATTTGTTGTCGAATGAAGATCGGGGAATCTGTGTATCGAGAGTAGTAAATAAAAAAAAGGGCTGAGGACACGCTGCGGTGTGGAAATCTCGGTCAAGGGTCACTATACTGCGCGTACACGATATATTGGGTCGGGAGTTTTCCTGGAACTAGAAAGTGGAAATAATTTGTGTTGGGAATTTGTTGTGCTCGGCGAACGGTGAGTGCACAGGAAAATTTCCCCGGGGCTGATGGAAGCATTCGCTGGTTGTTCGCATCCGGATGAAAACTTTCGATATTCTCGTCAATGCTGGACTGCCTGGAATACCTGCAACGTTTCGGAAACACGAACTAAGCTGACTGATACCATTCTTACAGAACAGCCCATTTTTTTTTTATCAAAGTTGCTGAAAATTTGACGGGGTAATCCGCTTACGCGAACTTTTTCAAAGGCTCACCTTGAATTGATGAAAAAATAAAGATGCTTCCCGAGACATCCCGTTATATTTCCACGACCTAAATATAATGAAAAATCTGCTTACGCAAGTCGTAATTCTCTCGACATCGAATGGTCTGTGGAATTTTTAATCAAAGCAAAGAGGTATCCTCTGGTATTCTTCAGTACGCACTTCTTTTTGCTTGTTTTCACATTGGGATTTAAAAAAAAGAAAATCAGATGAACACGTGGCGTTACTTAACCGATCGGGAATTCTTGTGCAAAACTACAAAAAAATACATGTATTTGACGGTATCACCGTATGGTTTTGCCGATATTTCAGAATTTTACGTGGTGCAAAGTTAAAAATAGGATGCTACAATTTATTAATCTATTTCAGTGTTATACTGCTGCTTAGTATTATATACAAAAGGGTTACAAGAGACTGAACATCGATGAACCGTTCGGAAAGTCAATGATGAAATTTCGATAATGCTATCGTTATTAAATTTGTTGCCAAATTTGTACGATATCCTCTAAAGGTTAAAAAATGTTCGTAATTTTTCTTTTTACAAAAATAGTACCTCGATTTTCACAGGTATTGATTTTATGCCAAAACATCGTGTCTCGAAGGGTTAAATAGAAATACTGTTGCAAGTGCAGAATTCGATATGTGGAAAAATCAACGAATCGCGTTTTCGCGATTTTTCCTTTTCATTACGAGCTTCGAAAATGCTTTTGATCCCTTTAAATAATTCAACTTGTATCAAAGAACTTATTACATAAGTCAATTGTCTTTAAAAATTCACGATCGATTTATTCACTCGCGCTGAATTGCATTAGAATTTTTGATACTGGACTTCTAAAAAAAGCTCTCAACGCTTTCATTTCGTTCCTACATAGTTCACCAGGGAATTCACTTAGCTATCCCCGACTCTTCTCTTTCTTTCACCGGTCCGACGATTCCGTACATTCCTTTCGCTATAAATTATTCTTTCTTTTTTCGGAGGCCCACCTGCCAACCGAATAGATGGAAAGGGAAGGAGAAAGAGAGTTTTCCGGTTTCAGAAGTAATTCTTTTGCTCGCCGGGTTTCTGACTCCCGCCGGAGGTAATGCTTGATAGAGAGAAATTGCAGATCCGGTATTTCCGTCTATGATGTGTCGGTGCTTCATGCCGACGATAACACAAATGCTGACAAATTTTTCCCACTTTCCCAAAAAATACATTCCACCACTTTGAGTATCAAACAATCAATAAAATTCATACAAATAAAAACTACGCAATTAGTATCACACGTTTAAAAATATAGTATAAATACGACGAATTTCTCGAAAAATATACTTTTAAAAAAATCATTTTAGTTGATTGTATTTTTTTTCGGCTCGAACTCTTTTCTGAAACATCACTCAACCATTCAAAGTTCCTCCGATCAATCGATAGAAGAAAGATATTTCTCAATTTCGCAGAGAAGCCTCAGCAAACTATATAAGGTACAAAAAACACTATATGTGTAGTGCATTCTTTGAAAAAAATATCTCCCTAAAAGAAAATTCACAAGTTTACCATTTTTACGGTTCAATACGCCGCGAAAAACATTTTTCCGTCGGAATATTCTGCGCAATATGACGTGTGTACATTATATACCGTACGTGCGCCGGTAACTGTGGTTTTTTTCGTTTTTCAACATTGTGCCGATGGGGAATCGTGATATGCGTGGCGAACATTACAGGAGGGGCTCCGTGAGATCACGAGGTGCGTGGGGAATACACACACACAGAACACTCCTATTTACGTGGATATTACGTTTTTTTAAGATACTTTTTTTTTTCACCTAATACTCCGTTCGTTTCAAGAGTATTACGCTGAGTTTATATCCAGAGAATAGTCTGAATAACGATAAGTCTGGTAAATATCGTGGTTCAAGGTTGAAAGATTATTTCCACTATATACATGATGAGTCACAACGAAGCTATTCCGAGCGACTAAGTTCTTCGCGATTTGCGTATATCCACCGGCGGCGCCGTATAATATTATAGACTATCCTCGCGTTTTCAACCCGCAGAAGCAACACAACACAGGCGCGAATAATCTCGCGGCCTATCGACGTCACGTAAAGTGCAACGACGCGTGTCGTTGACGCTGTACCGATGATGCAAATGAGAGACCCCCCCGATCGTCTCCCTTTCGTGTACCCACGCGAAATTTACGATCACAAGGTCGTCCCGAGAAAATTCCCTATGCTTTTACTAGTAAAAAATTTCAACTCCCGACTGCCAGCGAAAAAAAACGGGAGTTATGCGTTTCACGGAGACGAGCGATTCCGTTGTCCGGTATGTTCTCGAAAACGGCTAAAAATTGCTTCGCGATCCTATGGCGTACGGTAAATGTCGTTTGCAATGGAGAATTCAAATTAGTTGGATATTCGTAGAGAAAAAAAGCATTTTACGGAATAGTCCTTTAGATATATCGAAGATTGGGCGCCATTTTCTGCGATATATTTTTTCGACTCCCGGTGGTTTGCAAGGCGTTCGATCTTTGTGCGGCATAACCTCAAATTCGCGGAAGTCTCGTTTTCAGTTAAAATTTGTCTTCAAAAAGGATGAAATGAAAAAATTTGACAAAAATGAAAAACTACCGACTGAAAAAAAAAGTGAAATAACAATTAATTATTCACATATTTTAGTCGCGAGATTTCTATACTCAATAACGAAGAAATTGTTATTTCACTCATTTTTTCAGTCGAAGTTTTAAAATTTTTGTAGCATTTTTTTTTATTCTTAAAGTGATTTTTTTCCGCTCGACAATAGCCTATTCTCGTACAGTCTATTTTTACGAACGAGAAAAACTATTCGCGATACTGCGACAATGTTTATTTATCGTTTATCGCCGTTGGTGTTTTTTTTTTCCCTTATTTTTCCATCTGATACAATAGAACAACTTATCGCTTTTGTAGAGTTCGTACAGAAAAACTATCAAAGCTATGAAATTACCGGATAGCCAAAGCTTGTAAGCGACTTTCATTTGCTTCATTATCAATCTACCGCGCCAACGAAATCCCCGCCGAAGACGTCTTCGACTCGCTTGTTGCTCGATGTCATTTAACTCGTCGAAGTTCCATTTTTCTACGAGTCCCGAGGCTCTTATGCGAACGACAAGTTTTCGAAAGTGTTTCACATAAGGATGACCCTTTTTTAAATAAAAATTTAGCGGATACACGAGAATCGGATCCTTAAGGGTGTAAAGACCGGGTTGAAATCTTTTTCGATATAAAAAATTGTGAATTTTTACATTGAGAACGTAATCGACGCCTACTATATGCTCCTGCAGGACCATCGGAAAAACTTCGTCGGAGCGCACAATTTTCCATCTGCAATAATTGAGAGGAAACAATAATCCCTTAATGTTATTTCAGCGTAAATAACAGATTTTGCTAAATCATATTGGTAATAACGAATTAAAGTTATCAATTCAATATTCCGGTTCGCGTATTCGAAAATAAAAAAGTCTGCTAAATAAAAAACGCGATGTACTAAAATTTATTTGATAAAAAAAAAATTTCATTTTCAAAAAAAAAATGACATAAAAAATACATTTTTTAATAATAATACTTATTATTATTATTATTATTTTTTTCAATTGAATCATTTTTAATTACATTTTTTTTAACGAATAATAAAATTTCGTTATTCCAATAAATTTTTTATTTTCTCGAATAACAGTAATATAATTTTGTTTACCTTTCATAAACTTGGCGATCAGCTTCGTTATCGAAGTTGCGAAACAATTCTCTTGCAGCCCTAGTGCCAGCGATCAGTTTGCCGGAATTATTGATGTCGTCGATCGTTTTGAGTGTTTCGATTCGCGAAAACGAAGCCATAGAACTTTTGAAAGCGCACAAGTAAGCGGCGTTTATAAGTAGCGACGTTATCATCCACATACCGATAACCGCACGGAGACCGATTTTTATTGGATTTCTCGCGCTCTGTCCAAGAAGTATCGCCCACATGTCGAAGTACTTTAATGTCTCAGCGATCAATTTTTTTTCGTATGCTTTTTCCATGACGATTGCGAACATCGAGTAAACGACGATCGATAGTATCAAACATATCCATACGTAACTGTCGAATGGAAAAAAAATTTTTGACAGAGGCGCCCGATGTTTGAATTGCGTCATGTCGACGAACATCACTGTTTCGAAACCAAACCAACTGGCAATGTCCAGCGTCTCCAACCCTTCGATTCTCGGAATAAAACTCCCATAGGTCATATCTATCTCATCGCGACGAATGAGATCGAGAATTTCCGTCCAATTGCTCTCATCCGTGTTTCGATTCGCCAATTCGATATCGTATCGTTTGAGAAAAATTCGTACTATGTGATCAGCAGCGTCAAATGTACGACGGCTCTCGGCGACCGATGGGGATCCTACCATATCGTTTTTTACGTGACGAACGGACACATAACAGCCCTTCGTTGGACAGAGAATACTGGAAAACGGTGGAATGTTGACTTCAAGATTCTTCTCACCGATACACACGACTAACTTTTTCATTTCCGGTTCACTAGAAGCCGATGAATTCTTCGAGGATTTCGCGAAAGTTTGAAGTACAGCGATGTTATCTTCTTTATTTATGTGCAAAAAAGCTAATTTCGGGAAGTCGCGTTTCCACAGCGAAATTGAAAGATTCTTCAACGAATTTTCGCTCAATTTCGTTAAAATCAGATATTCCGACCAATTTGGTATTATTTTCATACGAAAGACATTGCGCAGTTTCTCGAGTTCGTTTTCAATTACTACGTAACTCGAGACGCGGTTTTTTCTTTGCCAATTACGATCCGACGCGTGTAACCGGAAACCAGTTTTGTTTACGACAGTCACAGTGTTATCAGCGCTATAGTCGCTGGATAGAATTTTTAGATAATTGTCCGTAAATATCGGATCGTCTCTTTGCGTTGAATTGGCGGATAAAACTACAACGATCCGATTCGATGACTCGAACAGTGCTCTCGTTACTTTTTTGGCACAACTAGCGATCGCTTTTGCGTTTCTATCGACGCTTTCATCGCGATATTGGATTCGACGGAGCGAACCACGCGTGAGATTGAACGCGCCGAGTAACGCCAGTAAACAGCAATACATCGAGTTTTTCTTCATCACCGTTGTCGGGGATTATTGCTCCCGGAATTGCGTATATAAATCTAAAATATTTAAAAAAAAACGTTCGTTACCCATTTAGTAGAATTACCACCCGATTATCGATGAAATGAACAGAAAACAAGTGACCCGCAAATTCTTAACAAAAATGGAACTTCGTTACGGCAATTTTTTAAAGCGGCAAACTATTTTGAAATGCGAAATTAAATTATTGCTAAAAATAATTGAAAATATTTCTATGCGACAGAAATCGCAAATTTTTTTAACGGGGTTAATGTAAGATACACCCCTGTGTTTCAAAGTGTTAAATGAGATGATAAACGATTTTTCCTTCTACTAGTAATTATGGATGTGCGGTCAATCCTGTCGGATATTGTCTGATAATAATCTTATTATGAAAACATGCAAATCGCTTTATTTTGGACTAAAGTAACTCCTCATTTTAGTAACTCACCCCTCGTGAATATCATTATCTGTATTTATAGTACGGAATATGAAAGACTCAGCCGAAAGGCATGAAAAATTAGAATTTTATAACGCGGAAGTGAAGCCGATTGCGAAAAAAAAAAAAAAAAAAGGGAGAAATTCCGAATAGTGGATACATCCGGGGTGGCTGCCCCGATGGTTTGAGTACGTCGACTCTTCGTAGTAGGCGTCTCTATCACTGGGGAATCCCGCGGTAGGAACAAATTGAATCTTTTCAAAGATTTTATGAGCCGCTGCGGTGTGCTTTGGGGGGAGCAACGCCTCGGAAAAAAGCATCCTATGGGAGAACGAAACAGCGAGACAAGTCGCTTGAACCGCCATCGTAAGGGTAAACGGGCGAACAAAGCTCGCGGAGGCGGTAAATCACGGAGTTGCGGGGGTGACAAAGGCGTCAGTCTGGCGCCCCGAGCGACGAAAGCCCTCGAGACAATGTTACCTCTTTTTGGAGGACTCAAAAAAAATCTTCTCTTTCCATTTTTATTTTTAGGCTTTTTGTTTTTTTTTTCACCACGAATCTCACGAACCCCGCGAAGCTGCAGAGAGCAGCGTGTGTGCGTGCGAACAACGATGAACATTTGAATTTCACAGCTAACGCACGGTGACGAGCGTTTTTGTAGCCGAAAAGGGGTCACGGGTAAAACGGTCCGATGCCCCAATCGAATTGTGCGCGGAACCGTAATTGCCATCGCCTTGAAACGTCGTGTTTTTTTTTTTTTTTTTTTTAGCAATATTCGTTCGGTTAAACCATGAAAACGCGCGAAACTTGTTTTCAGTCGATTTCCTTTCCTCATTCGAACGACGATCAAGTGGGTCCTCAATGTTATCGCCCGCGCGAAACTCGATCGCGCGAATTGCCGGCGAGAAACGCTTCACCCGTGTTTCTCTTTGCAACGTTTGATTCTCACCGACTATTATCCATCGTCTAGTTGGGTACCTATCGCGCTATCTGCGGTATACGCTGATAATCGATGTCTGACAATGGCTATCGTCGGAGTTCACGGTACTGTCTCGCGAGGCAATAAAAGCGATATTCGAAAATCGTTTATTCCTATTTTCAAATCAGTTAAATATATCAGTTTGAAAATAAGAATGAAAGTGAATAATTTGTTGTTTTTTTTTCCCATCGATATTAGAATAACGATTACGGATGTGCGTAAGTTTTCGATATGTTGAAAAATAGACCGAGTAGTGGGCGCGCGAGTGGGGATCGATGAGAGAAAATAATGAAAAGCACTCATCACGCTATTGAATTGATACGAGGAGTGAAAGCCGATTAAAACCTCGTTAATTCTTGAACACCTATTATCTCTCGTAAAACTCATTCATACAGCGAACGCGCCGTCGAACCTGACTTTTGATCGATTAAATAATAAAATATGAATATTAAATGGTGAAAAATTTTACGACGGAAAATTTAGAATATAATCTGAGAAACACAAATAATGATAATCATTATTGTTATATAATTATTATTATTATTATTTTCACCCAATAATTGTACGAAATATTTTCGTTAAGCCGTGAGACTTTGAAAACCGATAAACTAATTATAATAATTATATAAAAACGAAAATTTGGGTCACGAAAAAAAAGAGAACAATGTATAGATGAAAAATTCTTACAATATTTCATTTACCGCGGCGTTTTTTTTTTTCATTGAAGTCTCGACTGCTGCATTATTATTTCGTAGACACGACAATTTTTTTTAAATTTCAACAATTTTCCTCTCACTTTGGATCGATTTCGAAACGTCTTGTACAGCGATTAAAAAAAAATTTCCTCGAGAAGTGAACAGACAGATGAACCGATCGTCACGAGAACTAAACTTAAACTGACGGCGTCTCGATTTTCGTATTAGTCGCGCATCACCGATAAAATTATAATTGGAAGAGGGTAGGAAGAGAGCGTTGAAAATGATCGCCTCGAGTGCTCTCACCCCTCAACGAATTTTCCATCGTCAGTATTACAAGAGGCCGAGAAACCCGAACAGCGCTAATTCTGAAAGTCTCGATTAATAACCATAAAAAAAAACTGTATATTCTAATTCTATTTGCCACGATAACACATTTGAAGATTAACGAATAACGAAAAAGGGGACAAAAATAATATTACTTTTGTCGGTCGAAATTCGGCGGTTATTTGAATACTTTGCTTGAAGAGCTTAATGAAAGTTTTACGTGTATCGCGCGCGCGAGACGTGGGTAGATGTAACGGCGCTGGCCTCGTATTTTTTCATATCTGTCCTTTTCCTTCGTCGACTGGCAAAATAAACCCGTAGAGATAGGTACCTCGTGCCTTATCTCGTTCCATTCGCGGGAAAAGGGTTTTTCTTCCGGTGTCGGGGACACACGACGATGAGAGAGATACGTTGTACAGTTTACAGTACCGCAACGCGCAACGCCCGTGCTATGCATATATTATTACACAGTGTGTCCTTCGGGAATATTCAAGAATTGCAAGAATCACCATGGACCACGGCTACCAGAGATAATAAACTGAAGAAAGAACGATCGCGAAGCCACAAAGAAAAGCTCTCTGAGCGCAAAGCCTCGACGTCACAGAGATCAGAAACCGCCGGTGCAATGAGAGGACAAATTTAACGCGCGTGGGAAGCGCGGGGGGTGAAGGAGGCCACTTAGCCCCATGCAACTGAAGTGTCAATTCAAACGTTCGAATCTTCTCTCGTCTTTGATATCGACAAGTGTGCGAATCACGCGGGAACGTGGGAAATTCCCATTAACTCTGCCGCTTGAAGTGTACATCGACTATTTTCTTAACTCTAAACTACTTGACATCGTGACGCTATTCACTGAGTTTCCATCCCACGGGTTTGCAATACGCGTAGTATTAGCATTCATAACCGTAGAAAACGTTTATTTAACAAATCGAATCCAATCGATCAAATGATTTTTACCAGAACTACGAACGACGAGACTTCGTCGTCGCGAACAACGTTACGCGCTGCTAAATTATTCATTAGCCTCGGAGCAACGGATAAGCGTAGAGTTCCTATCGCAAAGCAGCGAAAAGGACTTTGATTTGCAAACACATCAAAACTTCAATGTCTAACATAACCTAAAGTTTCGAACTTCGAAATTTCAAGTTTCTACGATGGTAAGAATTACAAAAGGAATGTATTCATTCGCTTTATATTGCATGGAATATAAATTAAAAAATAGTTTCCGCTCTCCGAATTTTGTGTTTTTTTTTTTTTTTTTTTTTCGTTTTATTTCGTCGTTAAAAAACTCGGGGCATCAAAGGTTAGATACGAGGTACGAGAATTCAGTTCATATATGAACGTTGATGGGACGCAACAGACGAAATTGAATTCCATATGCAATCGTTTCTCGATTTCCGCGTAAAGATATGCGAAGAAAAATTTTACGGAATACGAGACAAAGTGAACTCAATTTTTCCTCCACCGTGGTACAAGGGAATGGCAAGCTGATGCAGCTTACCCTATGTGTATTTACTGCGTACTTTATCGTCTACCGTTTCACTGCGCACCCTGCAACGGCCGGAGATAGTGAAGGAACATACGGTGGGTTCGTCCAAAAAAACGTTTTTCAATATACTGCTGAACTGCTATAACATATCGTATAGTGTCCGTCATTGAGAACGGAACGCCATAAATGCTACAACGGCGGAGTCTATTGAATTCAGTGAATATATTATACGGATAGATAGCATTGTACCGAATACGCTGTATCGTATTCGACACCTGTGCGCGCTATCGGCGCGGAAAGGATGAGTAGCCGCCGCGTCTCTCGCTCTCACGTTTATACCAGAGATTGAATTTGTACGCTTCGAATTCACGTTGAACGTCGACGCGGGAGGCCAACAAACTCGTCGGTGTCGAAGCGATCGGGCACCGGGGAGAACAAGAGAACAGAGAGGCTAACAACGGAACAGCACGACGAGAAAGACATAGAGAAGGGGGCGATGTACATGCCGAAGCCATTTCCGATTCGGGTGACATCCGCGATATGCAAATACGAAAAAGGGGTCGAAGGGGGAGACTGACAGTCTCGGCACTCGGTTACGTACTGCTTTTTCCTCTCCCACTGTGACATATTACAGAACGACGACTCGTCGAATTCACGGAAAGCCTCCGAGTTATTTCGTCTTTGATTTACGGAAATTCAATTCACGGAACCTATGAATTCTTGTATTTTGTCTTACGACGATATGAATTTGTATTTCTCGTACTGAATTTCGACGCCGAAAATTGTCGCTAATAATAGAATTTTTTTATTTTACTGACGAAATCAATTCGCTATGACTACACAGAGAAAAAAATTGGATCGATCGATCAAATCGCTTGCGGATGGTGAAACAAATGTTCGATGTATTGAACAAAATAATTGGCACCCGGAAGTGCCGATTTCGTCGAATCAAACAATTTTTTTTTTTAGTTTAAAAAATTTTTCATTTTTTTTTTTGGGAATTTTAGGATAAAATTTGAATTGAATGTTTGATGAGCGGATGCAAAGAAAATAGGAGGTAATTGGTGTCGGAAACGATATTTGTTTATTGATTCAAATTTGCACTCTGAATGCGAGTAAATATTGCAGATACAATTAATTCGTATTATCAAATCATCGGAATACATAGTGTTATGTGTTCGGGAGCTTTCAAAATTTACGCCCGAAGGCTATATACGTACCGCGTTAATTATATGACTCGTTAATAATTATACGAAGAGTGACGTTTAACTTAAAATCACAACATATCCATTGTATGACAATTAAATTACCGGCGTTGAAGCAAAATAAACCCGCGGCGACGGGCGATGCGACGCGTTGAATTTTGTCATCCAAAGCTCGCGCCTTTAACCGCATATAATTATCAGGTGAAAATAACAAACTCGGTGAGCATTTTCCGCAGATGCGCAACAGTAGAAATCGCCCGCAATTCGAATGAATCAAAATTATTCGTTGAAAGAACTAATTATTATAATGAAAAAATGCGAAAATCCAATTAGCATAAAGATCGCTATAAAGATCGCAGACAGGAGGCATAATAATAACTGTTATTATTCGGATATAAATGCGACATTTTTTTAAATTTCAGTTTTCTTTTGAAAATTAAGCGGCTTTTCTGCAGCGTAGGGACTCACAAGGATTATAATTATTCCACGACGAGAGACGCTTAAACTATTCCATCCACGCGGCCGCCTATCCGGGCGCCCATTCAATTTACTATCTTCTACAGACCATTTGTCGGGGCAAAGAGAACGAAAATTATTTATTTGTACACTTCCGGCATCGACCCCGTCATTCCTACATTTTCTTTTGTTGTATTCTTTCGATTCGCGCAATTTTCTCATACGAGGCGCAGTAGAATTTATATCGCGTATATAATATTCTCGCGATCCTTCTTACCCCCGGAGATTCCCCGGAGGTACTTCCGTACTCGCGGTTTTTCTGTCTATAAATAATTCGCCTCTACGGTCGCTTTATATCGCCGTTTTTTCTCTGTACCCATGGAAGCCCTTGGGGTCGTGAACCTCGGAATTTCCGTGGGTTTCGCTCTCAAGATTGAAAAAAAAAAAAAAAAAAAAAAAAACAACAGCCGGGCAGCGGTTGTTGGAAAATTGAAATCTCTTCGGTTAGAAATTCTCCGCCATGCCGTATCGCATACGCAATGGGTGCAAAGGTTTGTGGACAAAACGTCTCGACGAGAGAAAACCTAAGTGAGTCGAGACTGTAACTTTGAATAAAACAGTATAATTCAAGATTTACGAAAATTTATCGTCGTGAGAGAATAAGACACACGAAATATATGAAATTTACGATGTTCTCCGCGAACTTTTTAAGGGATTTCGCGTAAAGGCAAATTTCAATGAGAAACACGAAAAATGAGACGATATGTCCGACACAACAGCTGAATTTCTTTTTTTTTTTTTTTTTTTTTCGGGTGTTTTACATCGGATATATCGTCGCATTTTTGCGAAAATTTATCGTCGTGAGAGAAAAAGGCACAGAAAATTTATGAAATTTACGATGTTCTCGGCGAACTTTTTAACGGATTTTGCGTGAAGGCAAATTTCAATGAGGAATACGAAAAATGAGACGATATGTCCGACGCACAGGAGCCGAAATAAAAAAAGCAAATGGCTCAATCGTAGATAATGGTCGTTAAGCGATAAGGGCATTTCGTAACTCATCTTATCCAATAAAGCTGCGTATTTTTTATCTATATAAGCGACGAGACCGACGTCGTGGGCTCTCGAAATTATTTTTTTTAACTGGTCGTTGTGAGGATTACGTTTCTTCGAGAAGTAAAATGATGGATAGTTGATTATCGTTGCTTCGCTCAGAGTGTACAAACGTAGTGATTCGTTCGCGCGATTAAATTTGTTATGCCTATCGATATATGTCATATGTCGAGTGCCGATATAATTTCGGTTGAAAACGGCGTCGAACACTGTTAACGGTTCTACCGCTTCAAATCTGTGGGAATAATAATCATTTTTAATATACTTGTTGTTTCATTGGCCCTTTGAATTACGGCAATCCGCGCACCGTTCGTTCAATAAAAACTTATAACAATGTATACAGCATATATACACAATGGGTTTTGATACACTTTCATGCATTTTTTTTTTTTTTTTTTTTTCAATTTTTTATTCCGCAAATTTTTTATTTTCGCTTATTACTTTTTATCGGAATTTTTTAGGAAAAAGGCAAAAAAATTCTCTTTTCGGAATAATTGTCTTTGCGCTGACAAATCATTTTTTGTATCAAAACATCGGGAAAATGACAAATTTATCGCGAAGCTATTAATTGTTTATAGTATAAATCCCAATTAAGTTATTCCGATATAAATATGCCAATAAAATTATCGATCTTTAAGAGAATCTATGTACGAATATACTTTTGGTAAGTGTACCGCCTTAACGAAAAAAAATATGAAACAAATATAAATTAGAATCGTACTTTTCGTGAACCGCATATATCGCCGGATCAGTCGGATCATTGAGAAGCTCTTTGGCTTTGCTGCTGCCGCAAATAGGTCTTCCAGAGTCAATAATGTCCTGAAAACTCTTCAATAAGTGACTTGTATCTGTGGCGGTAAGAGAGCTGCTGAATACCGCGGTGTATCCGGAGTTTCTCATGAGATTATGAAGTATCCACATGCCGACAACGAAACGCAAGCCAAGTTTTACGGGAAGCGATGGCAAACTATGATCAACGAATATCGACCATACATGCAATATAGTTATACGCTCGCGAATGAGACCCTCTCGCCAGAGCTTATTAATCGAATATGCGAACAGAGCGAATGCTCCGAATATCGCGAGTGTGCAGAGCCACACGATTCCCCGATACGGAATCAGAATATCGGTCAACGACAAAGGTGCTTCTCGTGGTCTATCAACGAAAGTTAAACTTTCGTATTTGTACCAAGCTGTTACCTCGATGTCTTCGTGAGCCCCGTGTACCGACGGTGGTAAAACAGCGTAAAAAAAATCGAATTCATGCGCCAAACAGCGTTCCATAGCGTCAGTCCAACTCGACAACGATTGATTCGGCCATTCGTAACCAACGAGTTCGATTTTTTTCTTATCTGTGTATAATCTCAAAACATCGATGCCGAAACGCGACTTTTGGCTGCGAATCACCATCTTGGAATCATATGGATCTTCGGTATTCTCGACAATCCTCGCAAATGTCAGTACTCGCTTCGTGGACGGGGAACCAACGAGAAACGAATTGTGCAGAATTTTCTCGAACTTATTCAGCGATGTCGCGGATGCGTTGCAAATGTCGAAAATTTTAAATGTGGGCGGCGAATTTCGCGACGAAGAATTTTCCATCAAACGAACGAGAACACTATGACCTTTGGATTTCGCGTGAACAAACGTTACATTGAGGTATTGAAGATTCGACAGATAATTCGCGAATTTTTCAAGCCACTCGGTCGTTCCTTGGCTGACTATGATTATGTATTCAGCCCAACGTTTTGCCGATGGATTGCTCATTCGTCGATAAAGATTCGCGTTACTCTCAATCACCAAGAAACTCGGGTCTCTGTGAAGAATATTCGATCGGAAGGTTGGGAATTCGGTGAAAAGTTCGACGCTCCTGTTGGCAAAACTTTTTGGGATAATTTCGCGCGCGAGGTCGAGAGATCGACGTGAACGATTGGACACGATGATCGATACATCGTTCGACGGAGTGAAAAGAATTCGAGCCGCGACTTCCGTGCAAAGCGATATTCCACCGGCATATTCGACGTCACTTACGATCGACGAGAGTTTATCGTTGAAACAACCGACCCAACCCGCCGAGAAAAGTCCCGATAAAATGAAGAAGTACGAGAGTCTCTTCATTTCGTCGAATCTCCTCCCCGAACTTATCGCAATCCGTTTTTTTTCCCGATACTTTAACGAACTCCGAGAACGAAGAACTTTACCGAACTTCGAACGAAAGGCGAGTGTTGACTTTGACGAAGTTTTTTTTTTTCGAGAGTCGTGAGAACTCTTCGAAGGAATTGAATAATAATAATGCTCGCTAACGCTGTTTCGCGAAAAGGCGTGACGCTGAAATGTTTATCGCCGCAAACAAGTGGGTAGGAAAATTCTTAGCTGATTCCGGTTGTCCGGTGCAGTGAATTTCTTTGCTAAAAACTAACTCGTTGTCGTACACGTGACGAAATTCCCATGACGACCGACTCAACGACGAGTTCTACGAATTTTTCGACACGAAGTGAATAATAATAACGTAGTTTATTAAAAAAAAAAACCTGACTATAGCACGCAAATAACTATTTTTTATTTAATTTTGTTTAATATTCTTTGTTAAAAAAAATTATGATAAAAAGTATAATATAATAATTAATATTAATAATCATTATTATGATAATTATTGTTAATATTATAATTTGCTATTTAAATTTTTTCTTTGATAAAATTTTATCGTTTTTTAAAGTGAAATCCCTCGGGCGTCAGATGAGCCAAAACATCGATAACTCAAACAAAAGACATCGTCAAAATGTATCGTAGACTGCCTCCGCCATTATTCTCCCACAGAGATGAATCAAATTAATTAAAAAATTTTCGCCATCTCACAAAATTAAAAAAATTCGCGTTATCATATTGCGAGAGATGCATTACTTATAATTTTACCGATGTATAAAATTCGAAAATCCAATAGTTATTTGAAAAAAAAAAATTGGCGATAAGCCAGTAGTTTTTTGACGTAGTCAGAGGGGAGATCGATTCTGCAGTCCGGAAGTTTGGTAGGAGAAAGGAGTAAAAACATTGCTGAAGTGGCTGCGGATCGTTGGTCCACACCGGTTGGTTATAAGCGTCGAGTCGGTGCGGCTAAGCGCTCGCGCATTTCGCTCGCTTTCGTATTGGGGGGTTTCTCGTAGCTCTCGTGCCGCACTGCACGAGAAATACTATTATTCTGTATAACTATATATAATCAGTTCAACTATATGTATGGTAGCTGGTAGATTGCATGTGCCGAGCGGTGCACGAGCCGAAAGGAGATACTGCGGCGTAAGGGGTAAAAGGGGCAGAGGGCAGGGAGGGGTAGGAGAATATACGTCGCGTTATAGACTATGCCACTCCTATACTACATTCTCTACTATACTATATCCTCTGCACACTATAATAGTGCAGGAGGCGCCTGATGCCAAGTGACCGTGACCCTGAGAGGATTTGTTCCGAGAGTCCTTGATACTACTACGGGTTGCACGAGTGCAAGTGCACGGTCACTTCGAAACGATTGAATAGCCAATGGGAAATCTCGATAGGATCGCGTAGCGATTTACGGAAACCCGTGTATTCATGTACCATTCTGTGCGACATAATCCCCTAATACCATAAAAAAAAAAAAAAAAAAAGTCATTGATTCATCCAGAGATGAATCAGCGATCGTAAGATCGTCGCGTATATCGTAAGAAAAATAACTGACTAAAGAATTCAGTTTTTTCAAATTGCGATATTTATACGATGTCTACAATGGGCAGTAAAGGGGTTGGTTTTCAATATCAACACGTTGGTTACGTCACGAATTATTGATGTTACCGAACGTAAAGCTGACGCAACGATACGACGAAATTACCCTTATTAAAAGCTGTTGAGAAATCGTCAAATGGATTTGACCGAATCTCCTCTGCCGCCGAAACGTTGTGTAACCAATCTGCCAGTTGAATGGTTCAACGTTATCCCGGTTGGGCTACGACCGCCAGAGACCTTGGCCTTCGAATTGCGAAAAAGCTATCGTTGGGACCGAGAACTCCCGAGTTCACTCGTGTGTTACGCTCGCTAGTAGTGCAACTCGGCGTACAGGACGGCTTAGTCAGAGGTTCAAGGGTGTCGTCGCGACGCTGAGAGGGAGCGTCACTCTGTCTCCGCGCGCCGCACGCGCTACCGGAAATTCAGACATTTGCGTGTGTGCCAAATTATTCTGGGAAGCTTTCTAACAAATGTCAGCGGCCAACGATTGGACAATAATTTCTGGTATCGGTGCCAATTCTCAAAAATATTTAATCTTAAAATTATTTTTTGTTTTTGCCACGTAGCATAATAATAAGAATAATAATAATTAACAGACAAATAATAATAATAATAATAATAATAATAATAATAATAATTTTTAATTATTTATTTAATTTTAAAAAAAGTTTTTAATTGTAAAATTCAGTCATAAAAAATAGCAATAATTCCATTTAACCCCCTCAACTTTTGAATTACTGTATTATTGTTTGTTGGAAAAATAATGTGGAACACCCTGCCGAATAATAATAATAATAATAATTCTATTCTCAAAAATAGGGGGTTAAATGGAATTATTGTTATTTTTTATGACTGAATTTTACAATTAAAAACTTTTTTTTTTAATGAGAAATAATTTTCTTCGTTGAAAGATAAATCTTCAGACGTCTACGTTATGCGCAATGGTACCCCGCAGAAATGGAATTATAAGCTCGGGTGAGCTAAGTGAACGACCGTGAGGGTAGCCGTGCGTCGTTGGGGGTATTTCTGCGGTCAGGGGACACCGACTCCGCGTCCGGTTCTTCATATACATATGTATAATATCCATACGCCTGGGAAATATGAGAAGCACGCATGTCCACTCTCAGAGTTATGCTTCGTTGAACATACATGAGTTTCGTGCCTATCGCCCGTCCCGTCAGAGATCGTAGGAAAGTTATAAGCTTTAATGAGATGTATACAGCTGTGGTATAGACCCCCGCGACTGAGAATCCCGAAACGACTGAACTACAACTGCATTATAAAGAAATTACGTGCATCAAACTCGCGTTTCTCCAATTGGTGACTACCTATACGCTTTTTTGTGGTGTTTTTCTTTTTTTCAGTCTCTTGCGCAACTTTTTATATTTCCCGCCATTCGATTAATGAAACGATAACAAAAACACGTTTTACCGCGACGATAATATGTATTTGTATTATTTAGCGAAAGTTATATTCTTCATGAAATGAGTTTGTCACGTTGCGACAATATTTTTGTTTATTCAACATACGTCTGCCTTAGTACGGTAATATCTCCTTCGCCCACATTCTCCGACTTCAACATCAATCGAATGAAAGGGATCGTCAAGTCACGCGTACATATCGCCTTTCCCTACTTTCTCTATTTTTGTCCACTACTTTTTTTTTTTTTTTTTTTCTCTTTCCCACCATCTTACAATTCCCTGTCGAGTTCACGGTGCACCCGCGGATGCAACGTAAACGCGGCGCCGCCCAGACTGCGGGGTATCGATAATCTACTTACCCCTTACGTCTTCGCCACGTCTTGGGATAAGCTTCGAGGGGTGGGAAACGCCGTGAGACGGACGGAAAACTAGCGTCCTTGATATTGCAACAGCGAAGAATCTTTCTCCTCGGCGTGAAGCTGCGATATCAAATGTTAAGAAACAGAACGGCGTAGGAGACTTAACGTGAAATATGGAATGATGGAAGATACGCCCCTCTGCATTTCATCGATAGATATAACGTATAAGCGACTCTAGAAGAGTCTTCGAACGATTTGTATAGCGCAACTGCGGTTAAAGACACAGATATACGTGAACACGAAGCGTGTACTCCGGCGACAACGGGGTGGAGTAATCCTTATCCATCATCCGCGATGGGACGTAGGAGAAGACCGGGATAAAAAGACCGCCACGTGTGGAACATTAATAATGATTTTTTTTACTTATCTTTTTTCTTCTTCGTTTCGGAAGTTATTTTTTTTGTTTCCGTTATTTCTCAATATCGACTTCACTGTAAAGATACTGTAAATTTAAAGTACTGGCGGCGGATTTATGCGCAAACAGTTACAACATTATATTTATTATACAATTATGACGAAAAATTTATGTACTTTTACAGCGAATTTAAAGTAAATTATTCGATGTAAAATAAAATTATAAATAAATTAATTTTATTAAAATATCAATAATAATTAAAAAAATTATTTTTAATTTTCGTAAATTATTAGTTTTATAGTAAATCCGAAGTAAATTATTGGAAATAAACTTTCGACTACAGTTTTTAATATTTCGTACATTCATTTATCATCATAATTGTACATTAAATTTGATATGCCAGTTTATGCGTTAAAAATTCCACTGATAGTACACAACATTTTCGGGATTATCTTTTTTTTTTATTTTTTTTTAATTTGTTTTGTCGCTCGATGTCAACGAAGGATTAAAAAACATATATCAACGTAATTATTCAACCCGCAACCGGGACGTAGAATTGAATTTTCTGCGAAATCCGGAAATGGCGACCGGATGTACGTGACGTTTTACTATTGCGGCCGTTTTCCGTGTGTACGCAATATATTTATAGTCCATGCAAAATCAAGCGCGTCTGTTATCGCTATTGGAAAATTCTCACGATTCCGCGTGAATGAACGAAACGAATAAAGCCGATCGAATGCGGTTTCCCCGTACGTGGGTGTCGAGAATTTCAGTTATCTGGGTTATCGACGGTGAACGAAGTTTGGTAAAAGTACACATCGCTTGAACGCCTACAGTTGTAGGACGGTCGTAGCGTCACGTATCGAATGCAATACGAAAACATCGATACATGCATATCGACAGGAAACGAATTCCTCACGTTCCATAAACTCAAAGTGCAACAACCGCTGTCTTTGGTCGTATTTATTGCCTAACATCGAATTCTAGTATTTTTTTTTTTTTTTCGTAACCCGAATTTATTAACACAGTGCCCTCTTCCGTTATTGAAAATGTCACGAACGCAGAACGAGCGATTTTACAGAATAATGATTGTTAAAATATTTATTAAAATATTTTTCAACATCTCGGAGAAACTACTTGATACGCGAAAGTAATTTTTTTTTAATTGAAATTAGTGTTTATCAATAACAAAAAATGTTTATCATAAATATCGGATAGTTGTGCAAACGTCTCTCATCTCGTTTACCGGATTATAACGAAATTGTTATTTTATTTTTTTAAATTTTTTTATATTTTATTTTATTTGTTATTTTAATAAGTTTTTTTAATGATATATATGCTAATATGATTATAGTTTTCAACACTCCAGAGATTTTTTTTTTTTTTCATATCAGTTTTTATGAATAAAAAAAAATGTTTACCATTAATTTCGGATAGTTGTCGCAACGTGTATAACTTTTTACTTCCTCTCGCGTTCGATCTATTATAAAACCCAATGCGAAAGATGCACTTTTCAGAATTGTCCGAACGCCGCATTTCAAAGTTTCTCCCATCCTAGTGGAGTTCGTGAATTCGATTCTCGCCCTCGCGGCATCGGGCTGTTCCAATTCGAATTTCCCTGAGCTCCGAGGTACTTTCGCGAATGGATATGCCACACAGTGTCGGTTGGGATGCTTCAAGCGCATAGACGAGAAACGAAATGAGTTGCAGATTCTCGACGTCAGGCACCGGAGAAAGCACCCGTACTGAAGCTTCTCCGGTATTTACATGGTAAGGGTGGATTAATTGAGAATGCATGAGTTGGACAGAGAACTGAATATTCATGACAACACGCGATGGCTGCTTGGCACACGTATATATGTATATATGTATATACGTATACGATATACCGTACGGTTCAACGTGCACATCGTCGCAACAACCTGATGATATATCATCTATGTCGTTTGCTCGAGGTACGCTTTCGCATTAGACACATGTTAATATCACGTTTCTGCGAAACCACGCCTATCGTCGTCGTGTCAATAACGTTATAATATATACGATTACTAATACTGTCGTCTAATATTCCCGCGCATAAAAATAACTTCAGTATTTACTGAATAATGGACGCTTCGTAGTTTTTGCTTTGTCAAGAAGCTGTTTTCGTGATTTTTTTTTACATTTTCATGTAAACATGTTCAGAATGTTCCAAAACGTCGAAAAATTACATTTAGAAAAATTTCTGTCCGTATTTGTGTGTGTGTGCGCTCATCATTCGACCTCAAAATTTGAGAATGGCTTCAGATACCAAGCTGAAATTTACACCCCATGTTGAGGGGTGAAGTCCCCTTCTTTGCTCAAATTTTTAGCAAAATCTATGAAGGCGTTCAGTTTTTACGCCATTTTAAATTTTTTGAAAAAATGATCGTGGCGCGCTAACTGCCACATTTTTTGAGATATCGGGCTAAAATTTGGTACAAAGTTGGACTGTTACAAAACAATGATCAATATTGAATTTGGGCAAATTATATGCAGTCGTTCAGTTTTCACGCCATTTTAAATATTTTTATCGTTGGACATTAACCCTTTACACATGATCCATATCAGTCGGACAAATAATGGTATCGTTTACGTATCGCGGTTATTATAAAAATAAAAAATGTTAGAAATTAAGAAGTCTATGGTGTCGATGTAACAATTGTCAAAGATCGTTGAGATTGATTATTCGAGCTTCAAGCGTGTGAGGAGCATCGAATGAGAGGAGATGCCGAGGCCGCAAAGCACAAAGGGACAAATGCGAATTGGCACAGGTGGCGAAGTCTCTTTTTCCATTTCCGATGAAAAGCATTCCAAAACCCGTTCGACCGACGCAAATGCCTTTTTTTGTTCTTTGTATCATTCGGGAGAACTATGTAGCGCAGTCTATTGTGGAAGTTCCGACGATAGCCGGTGGATGTTTTTCGTGTTGGAACTTGTGGAACGGTATTCGGAGCTCTCAACGACGACAGTCCGCGATGTGCGAGAGCGTGAAAACGAGACGGTGTCACCTACAGTAAAATCATTTCCTTTGGCGCGAAACGGAATAGGAAACGTTGGAGCGGACATCGCCGAGACGCGGGAGGAGTATTTTAATTAAATTCGTCAAAGAAAAGGCAATCGTTGCAGAGACATCGGTAGGAAGTAAGCTGTCGATTTTGTTGTAAATGTTTATATTTTCTTCATTAAATACTCCATTACGTCGTATCCTTTTCCAGCAATAAGTTGACCTGATTTTGCCACGTGTCACGTTCAATAACAGCAGTGAAAAAAAAAAAGAACCTGAATCGTCGCGAGAGTTGCACGTGTCTAACGTTTCACGTGTCGGAAAACTTCGATACTTCGTTACGTGGTTTTACGTCGCGGCTTTTATCCATATTCTTTGCATAAACGAAAATACTGAAATACGAACTTTTTCATTCAGAAATGTCGGTTCGATGGCACAATTGTGAGCTATGGACAAACTTAGGGCAATTTGAAGAAAAAAATCGATTCACGGTATTATCAAATAGACTTTTTCAACAGTCTGCGCCGTGTGCAGCTTATATCCGTTACGTGATAGTATCGCAAAGATTTTATCATATTCCAAAGGATCAGTGTATCTCAGGAAATCTATTACAAGTTAGAAGTCGAAATTGTCTCGAAGGCGCGAAGGGGATGTGTCGCAAAAATAGCACAGTACTCACATATACGCACAGCACATACGACTGTACACAGTGCAAGGATTTTCCTTCAAACTTCCGAAGAAAAATCACGAACGTTGTAGAGAAAAGTGCTTTCGAAAGTGAAGCGATAGTTACAAGTGAAAAGGAGGAAAAGTATTTCCAAACTATCGGATAACACGACCGCAATCCGCAACATGTAGAACTCGAAAAATTCGTTTTATTTTTGCACCTATTGCAGTGGGTATATTCTTTCGTTCGCGCTGTTGAAAGTTTCGGCACGTGACTGGGCCACGAAAAAAAAGAAAAAAAATGTTATTCGCAGCTTTAGATACTCGGAAAATTGCGATGAGAAATTTATCAGAAACCGAATTATACGGCTTGAGGATAACCGATATGAAACGGTGTGTCCTCAACGGATGAACGTCGTAGATAGTGGGGATATAGCGTGATATTGCCGCGAAACGTGATGCAAATGCCAATGCTGGAAACCCAAAAGCTCGTGAAGGTTTATCCACGATTTTGTAATGATTCTTCGAAAGGGTGCGACTGACTACACGTATGAGAAACGTCGCAATACAGACATATGTTCCCATAATCACGCAGTATGAAAGAAAGAAAAATCATATATCGTTCGAAATCGGATCAGCGATTACTGCACTCACATCTTTATCGTTTTTAACAGCTTTCACAATCGTTGTTGAAACTATAAATCAAATTACGAGGATCTGCACTCAAACCGTATTAATTCTTCCAAATTATTATGATATTTTTCGATCGCATATGCGAATAATTTCGTTGAGTGCAACGAGATCCTCGGTTAGTGGATTACATCGTAGACAACGAGCGCTCATTAGTTTTAACAGTAGTAGTGTAGTACGACGCTTTACAAGGTCTGTAAAATCCGCAACCACCTATTACGATGTTATTCCATGGATCGTTGCTTCTCTCATCTCTTTCCACTTCATTATAACGAAATTGTTATCTTGTTTACTGAACATCAATGCGTCTCTCTCGTTTTCACAATATAATACAAGTATCGATTAATTTCTATATCGTTTTCGGATAAACACTTTTTTAAATTAAAATTTTATCTCCTACACGAACGCAATATCCACCGATAAAATTAAAAAAAAAATGTTTACTAAAATAATTCATTTTCAGTTCGCGAATTTCTCGGGATTTCATCGGGCGATTTGATCTGTCGTATGGGAAAAGAAATGATACGAATGAAAAAAAAAAAAAATTGTTTCGCGATTTCATCGAACTTATATGGCCTCCGAATTTCATCCTCTGGACTTCGCGTCTCACCGAACGGAAGTCTTCTCAATGCTCTTTCTGTTCTCTCGATCCTCTCCTTACATTCAATAGACATCCATAGGAATTCCAAAGATTACCAATCCCCATTGACGCGAATTCCAAGCGTTAATCCCTCTCTCCCTCGCGAAGCAAGTATGAGAATCTCGGATAATACTCGGCGTCGGTATGTCCTCGATAAGCTACGATCTACTGCGATACACGGTCCCATACACTTTTACGGATAAATCTGTGTATTCACATGAATACAGTATCGTCCTCGATATATAATGAATAGAATAAAAAAAAAATATATAAAAAAAAAATCGATGAAACTCTCATAACTGGTCAAGGATTCCAATTTCTTTCTATACATCGAATATTTTATTCGCGTCCTCGAAAGCTCTCGATGGGAATATAACGATAAAGTGACGGGAGTGAGAAGAACACTCATTATCCTCAATAAGCTCTTCGAGATTTTCCTTCATCTCGATCGCTCCATAGAATTACCGAAGCTTACAAAAGTATCTACTGTATCAGCTTTCAGCTTCGGCTTTTTCTGAGAAAATCCATGCGAGACGAGACGATGAAATGACTTGCATTGTGATTTATCTAATGGATATCGAACTATCGGGTTCTGAAAATAACCCTTCGCGTAGGGGACGAAGTGGCTGTTTATCGATAGTTGCGTTGTTGTTCTTTCACCAACAATAACTATGACACATTCTTTTCTTTATTTTTTTTCATAAATAAAAGAAATTGTACCTTATGGAATTTTTTCAGCGTTCTTCGAATTTTTTTTTATTATTAATTTTCTACGGCTTCGAGTTTCATTTCACCTAAAAAAGACACGATAATTCTTTATTTGACGATCGGAACAAATTTGTCGAGCAAAGTAATTGCTAAATAACGTTTTAAAATCGTAATAATTAATAGTATACTAAGTATCGTCCGTAAAAAAAATTCCAGACGAAACGTTAGCATATACAAGAATCAACTTCCGGTCTTAAGTATCAGAAGATGACACAGATCATTGGATCCATTAACAAAAGACAACTTTTGCGATGTGTAACATCACTGACCTACGGGTTTGCGTGCACCTTCGCCGGACACCGCGTGCCATTTCGACTCTCTTGAGATTTTCAGCGTCTCGACTTCAACTACATCCCCCTCGCTGGCATTTCCTCGCGTGGTACTACTACTACTATACTACGTACTACGATGTCGTTAAGACTGAGAGAGAAAAAAACAAAGGTGACGATATAGTCAGACTTCCGACCTTTCCTAGCGCAACGGCGAAATAGCGAAAATGCACCCGTCTCTGCTCTCTGAAAAGCCTCGAGAACAGAGGAGCTGCTCAGCAGAGGGGGACGAAAGTAGAACGACATATACGAGTGGTACTTAACGTCACCACAAGTAGAAAACTTCTACAGAAGAGTAGTTAGGTACCGGAGTAGACGAGTTCTACTACGAAAAAACAATAATCGAACTTCCGATACTCCGTTACTTGCGTTAACCCCTTCGACACGGTCCACAAGCTTCAGCTCTCCATTCGCTTGTAATTATCGAACTTTTGTCGAATAAAAAAAATGATTCATATTGATAGTTATAATACATATAACATATTATAATATATATAACATGTTTATCGTGAAATATCAACAAATGATAATGTAGTGAAAAGTTATCTTGGATCTTTAAAGGGTTAAAGTACGAATTTCCGATTTACTTGCGAAAATTCATAATACGATATTGCGATATTGCATAATATGTCTGCAAATATTATGAAAGGAAAACCAATAACGTCGTAAGCACGCAAACTCGGTACGCGAGCATAAATAATGGATTCTCAAATGAAAAGTAATCGTATAAGTTAATGTTACGGATTTTGCTGTATGCCGCAAAGTTAAAGCGTTTTTTTTCTTTTTTTTTTTCACAATTCAATTTACTCGCAAAAATGAGATTGAAATACGGCGCGAGTTTTTTCACGCGGCTATTGAATTTTGCTTGATAAATCTCGAGAAACAAAATATATAACGTGAAGATGAAGGCGGGAAATGTGAATAGCGCGTGTGCGCCGTGAAAGTTGTAAGCAGTCGGTCTCCGGTTGGTACTCACAGGAAACTTTAGAGTCTTTCGGGCGTAAGGCGCTCCTCGTGTATAACGCACGCAGAGGAAGAGTCGCGTAAGAAGGAGGTATACGCCGAGGTCGACGAGGCACAGGGGCGCGAACCTATTTGAAAGTCGCCGGAAAGGGAAGCACCAAAAAGCTTTTCAGAGAAATACTTTTCCGCGAATAAAAGTGAAGGAAAAAATATCAAAAAGAAGAAAAAAATGCAACTAAAACTATAAAGTGGAGGTGAATGTTGTTTTTTCTCGATCTTTTCAGGTTTCCGTAAACATTGCGCGATAAAAAATCGTTATTTGGGACTTTGGTTTTTCGCAAAAAGAACATTCCGTGAACAATGCAGACGTAGCGTGCAATCAGCGTCTCGCGTAGGCGTAACGTAAACGTAAAAATTTCGAGACGACACGGCGATGTAACTTTGATGACACAGAGAACTACGCGACTTGACTCCGAGCTTTTTAGCTCGCAAAGTACGAAGAGCTCAAGGAAAATTGCGCACGAGCGAAGTATATCATCGCGGAGAAAGTGTATACCGTCTTTTATTCCATATTATTACAGCGGAGTAATGTGTCCTCTAACACACAATATATATATATATACGCCTCGAGGGTTTCGCAGTATTATCTACGAATACATATAGATATAGCTTCGTGTATAAGAAAATCTCGAATGACTCAACGTACCCACTGGGATATCACTCCGGAGAATGAGAATTGAAGTAAAGCAAATACACGCAAAGCGTGTAATTCTTCAAAGAGATTAAATTGCGTACCTTAAATAAAGATAAATTATAAATTTAACCGAAAAGAACAAAAAAAAAGAAAAGTTGAATACAAAAGTGAGGTTTTTAATATTGAAAAATAAATCGATTTTCGCCTTTTTTGCTACTGGTTTCAGAATGACTTCGGGAAAATCGACCATTTAGAGAAACGAAATGAAGCGAAGAACTTCCGGCGTTGGGACCCTATTACGGAGTTGTGTCACGTTTGACGAAGTCCGAGGAACGATATAGGATCTTCGGATAAAGCGTACAGCGAAACGAGTTGAGGAGCTACAAAAAGAAACGCGATAAAGGTGGAGAACAAGGGGTGAATTCTGCAGTAAAGTGTACATCCAACGAGCTCAGCGATCGAGGATTGCCGGTGGCGCGGACGGCGGGAGGAAAGAAGAGGCGGAAAGATGGATTCGCTACTTCCGGACGAGACTTGACTCCTCGTCAACCGGACGAGGGGTCGGTACCAAGTAAAATAGTCGGTGGAGGTTGTGCCGCGAAGTGAGGAGAGAAGGGGAAGAAGATTTGTTTCCGCGGACCATGTCTACCCTGGCATCGGAGGCATTGGGAAGCTCCGTAACCGAGGATATTACGAGCAGCAGCACCCTCCTGCCTACGGTGACGAGGGTCGACGCCCGGACCGAGGTGAATCCCGTGTCCGTCGTATTAGCTGTCTCGGTCGTTTTCATTCTCGCCCCAATCACCATTAGCGGGAACACGATGATTCTAGCGGCTTTCTATCGCTACAAGAGACTCAGAACCGCATCGAATTGTCTTCTTGCTTCGCTTGCGGTCAGCGATTTCGGGGTGAGTAAAGCAATTTTGATTTCTCATTCAATTTTTTTTTTTCGTTCTTAACCCATTTTATCGATCGTAAATTCAGGAAAAATGATCGATTCATTGATACGTATATTTTCGATTTCGCAACATCTCGAACCCAAGAGATTAACAGAATCTCTCGTAAAGCCGGTAAAACTTACTTTCGATGTTTAAAGTTAAAAAAAAATAACTTTGCAGACGATTTATTCTGTTCGATCGATAATCTTTTCGGTATAATCTATTTTACAATAACTCAGTTTCCGGTTCATAAAGAATTGGAAATTGCATTATCAAGGGATTCAGATTTATTCTGTGCTAATTGAAGTTTGAATCTCTTGATAAAACGGATTTACTTCGGTGTTTAATTGAGTTTCGTAATGTCGGGAAAATGGAGAAACATTGGGAAATATAATGAATTCAACAGGTCGGTGTATTCATGCCGTTCGGTATGCACTTGGAGCTCTCGGGACTTCCGGATAACGCGGAAGTTTCAACCCTCTGCATAGCACCGTACTGCGTCGTGATAGCACTTTGCAGCGTCAGCGTTCTGGTCACTGTTGCCATTGCCGTCGACCGACTAACATCACTGGCGCAACCATTGCGCTACAAGAATATCATTACGCATAGCAGCGTCGAGAAGTACATTGCTGTATTCTGGCTTTACGCTATCGGTGTCGGGCTTTCGCCTCTAATCTACGCCCACATAGCGGGACTGACGCAAACCCACAGGTATGATATCCAAATTATTACGCCTTATCGCCAAATTTCTATATGAAACTTATATTTATATTATATTTTATCAACAATTGTTCGATGATTGTTGGAAAAATTTTGAAAAAAAAAAAATGGTTTTTGAAATTTGATTTTTTTTAATTGAATGAAATTTTTTTTTTATTTTGATTTTGATTTTTTTTTTGTCGAGTGCCGCGAATTCATCGAAGTAAATTTCTTTACCCACTGCAGGAAATGATCACTCGAAAGAACGAATAGTTTTTTATAAATTAACATGAGTTTTTGCAACCAATTAATTTTTTTTTTTTTAGTGTTCGAATAATTTTATTTCGATCGATATAATTTTATCGCTTTTACCTATCCAGCCGATTCCTCGAATGATAGCAAACTGATAACAAAGTTATACTTTGAACATTAATGCTATTCGGAAATATAGTTCACGAGATTTAACAGAGGTCGATGCATCCAAGCGGAAGTAAGTTCCAACGACCAGAGATAGTTCGCTTCCAGCAAACTTTCGCCGTATCGCGAGGTCATCCTGCGATGTATATTATATAGCTATATGAACACATTTGTTGATACCACAGGTTATAAGCCGCGCGCTTGCCAGTGTCGGCCATTACCCGCCCTGCGGTCGTTAATCGTCGTTCTTGAGACGCGGGGGACGAACGTTGTGCAACGTAAAACCCCATTAGTCGTTGTTACCCCGTTCTGCAGCTTATTCTCTCGGCTTCCGGGGTCGCGCGGCAACGCGATGAGGGCAGAGTCCTTGCCAGCCAGCGTTTTACGATCGCGATTTTTTCGACGCTACGCAAACCCCTTCTCGCACCTCAACTACCAGCATCCACTCGCAAAACTAATAAAACGAAAATCCTTCCCTTACTGTTTCCTTCTTTCTAATTTCATATGCATTATTTATCTTTCATAAGCAAACGCGGCAAGCAGTGGGTAAACACTAAAAAAAAAAAAAAAAGGAATTCGTGTACCTCGAGTAGGGAAAGTTAAAAATGTAATTTTAGTCTTCGGAAAAAAAAGTTCCGACCCTCCATTGAACCCGAGGGGCATTTTTTTTTTAAGGAAAAAACCCGCACACAAGGTAGTCGAGTATCTAAGTTATTATAAAAGCGCCGCTGGGGTATGCATAGTAGCGAAAGAGCGCCGGAGAAAATTTCGCTTGATAGTATGAGTGGATCTATATATATGCTACTCGCAGAATCATTTTTTTTTTTTTCGTTTTTTTTTTCCGACTCTTTCTCATTTCTCTCTTAGTACGTGCCGTTCTATACATCGAAGTCAAGCAAAACGAACCTGAGAAGTAGCGCGCGTAAAAACCGAGCGAGTCAGAGACCCAGCGGGCTTTCGCGGCTTTGTCGTTGCCCGTCTGTAGAAATGGCCAAAGAAAACAGATGATTCAACACTCCACCACCTTCCTTTCCCTATACACGTGACTTCCAATTACTATCGTACAGCTGACATTTTTCCCTCGATATAAAAGAAGCTCTTTGCCTTCGCGATGTGCAAAAGGCGAAAAAAAAAAAAAAAGAAACGTAGGAAAATAAAACGGTACAGCGCTTCGTTCGTTACGAAGTCTATTTATCTCCTTCGGCAAAGAACGGCGCGATGTTATTAAAAAATAATAAAAGTTTCATTTCCCCTTTTTATTATCTCGAACTATTTCTCGGTTGACGAACAAAAGAATGTCAACCTATTATCGCTTTTGTCTTTTCTTCGTCTGTTACAGCGGAAGCTGCCGCTTCGGTGCAGCCGTCTCACCACCCGTACGAGTATTTCTCGTTGTCGCTGTGTGGGCGCCAAGTTCTTTCGTATTACTTGGATGCTATATGTACGTTTATCTCGTGGCTCGCGCACACGCGCGAGCTATTTACACCGTCGAACTATCGTTCAGACATCAGACGCAAACTCTTGCGCTTCCGCGTTACGGACAAACGCTCGCAGTCACCGTGGGAGCTTTTCTCGTACTTTGGCTACCATTTCAGGTAATCGTCTTAAACATATAGTCGAACTCTTCGTTTCGTACGTTTTATCTTCGATCTTTTTTACAAAACACCGGTTAAATGAAAATTAATGACATTGGGACGATTAATGAGTTAACGATCTGTGAAAAAAACGCATTTTGCTCCATTCTAATATTCCGATATTTATGAAAAAAAAAAGTATTAATTCCAACGTATTTTTTTATAACTTTTTATAACGTAACTCCGTATTCTTTTGATATTTCCAATGAAAACATTTCATCAATTTATTCCACCAAAGAATTATTAATTCCAAGCAAAGAATATCGTTCTGCTCTTTAATAACAGTTGAAGCGTTAAAGAAAGATTTTTTTTTCAATAGAATTATAAGAATAGCCGCTCCGCGCGACTGGTGACCTGGATAAATATGCACTCAACTCGAGTCACGATAAACACAAACAAATTTTTATTTCCCTCTTTTTTATACTCGATAATTAGATAATTAAATCAACAATGGGAAATAAATGCGACGGCAATTGTAGAGGGCGTTGAGTATTCGTTTCAAAATTACTTCGGTGACAAATTACGCGTAATCAGACTCGTTAGAGATTCAATTACGAAACTCGATTTATTCGATTATTTACGAAGGTTTAGTGAAAATACGAAAGTTATCGTTGAGGTACGATTATCGCGTGAAAAAAAAAAAAACGGTTAATGTCGTGGTGCTTGCTGCACTTGGCTTAGCGGTGCGGCTCTGCGGGGATGACGCGCTTGTCGTGAAAATTTTATTTCGCAACTCGTACGGAAATAACTGCTTTTTTTCTTTCTTTCTCTTCAACTCGTTTACTCGAAAACATTTGCGCGTTCGAAACTCCAAGTGTGTTTGAGACTTCGGAACGCCGTAGTACGACAGTCTTGTTTCCTGTCTGACTAAAGTTTTCGACCTGCGAAACAGGCCGCTACGTCGTTCGAGCGAATAGTGTGCCGGTCGCTTTACGGAGGGACTTCGGTATAAAAGTTGGTGTACAGGAGAGTTGGGAAGAGTTCGGACAAAGTACCAAACGAAGATCGGCAAACCTCGTTATAACACTTTTTTTTTCTCCCCATCTACGAGACTAGTGTACCAAAATATTTCACGCTTTTGTGTAACACGTGTGGAGATATATATATAAATAGGAATTCGCAGCGATGCGACTTATGTCGATATTGGGGCAAAAGATCGAACAAATCTCATCTCGATATAATTATACTTGTGGCATATGCTCCTCTATACGAGAAATAACTCGAACGACCAAAAGAAACAAAACATCATTACTCAACCCTTCGCGAGAAGGATGTTCCGCATCAAAAATGCATTATTTGTTTTTTCGTTATACTAAACGATCAACGAATCGCTATTTCAATATATAGTACACTACACCCGAAAAAAAAAAATCTTTTTTTTTTTAGAAGTGCAGAATAATATACCGAAATCGCGATTTGTTGCTCGTTTAGTACAACAAACAAAAAAATTTATTAGCGATACGAAACATCGCCCTTTCCACGGGTCGAGTCTTTTCAGTTTCCTTTCAGTTATCGTATATAACGCGGATATCAGTTCGAGTTTTGTTTTTTCGATAAACAAATTTTTATCGTAATATCGATAAGAGACATCGCGACAATTTTGAGAAAAATCCGAAACGCAATAAATACATTTTTTTTTTTTATCGAAAGTTATTTAATATGCGCCAATTTTGCAAAATGTTCGCAGGCCTGCATGTTGCTGGACATATTTTGCGGCACAAAGATTCTCTCGGAATGGGCAGTCGTATGGTTGGGACTACCGATTCTCGCCCACAGCGGTGCAAATCCGTGGATCTACGCGTTTCATCACGGCGAGATGCGAGTAGCGGCTACAAAGATAGCTGAGGACGTTGTAACGCGTTTCGGAATACATCCGAGTCGTTACGGATGTTCACCGGTACGCCGGGGTTCCAACACTAATCTTGAACTTGGCGAGGTGAACAAGAGTCTCGAGGCGCGAAGACCACCGGTCGAGGATTGCTTCGCCGCCAAGCATCAGAGCGCATTTTATCCGCGAGACAAAACAAAATGCAACGGTGAATTGATCAGCGATCATACCGATATATCACCGGAGGGCATAGATTCGCGCAGACGATTCTCAGCCGGCAGCATGACTGCCGACATCGTTGAGGAGGATATTCACGATTTAACAAAAATGCTGAGACCCGAATACGCGATCGATCGAAATCTGTTGATCGACTCGAATCATAACATCGACAAGATAAAAAATTTGAAATATCTCCTCGATCCGACTTTCAACAAGATTCGTCATCTCAGCCGGTTGAATCAGAAGCGCACGAGTTCGAAGACATTCACGCGTTTCGAGGAGCCAAAATTTATATCTTATCAGAATCTCAAGAGCGACGAGGGTGGCAATAGAAAGATTCAAATGAACGCAATGTCGGATCCGGTATTAAACGCGGAGAGTCCCGGCGCCGAGAACGTCGATATCAACGAAGTACTTTGTCAGGATCCCGTGTTGTGCCGCCGGCGAAACTCGAATCTCGCGTCGATGTCGGATCCGAACATCAAAGCGGCGAACGTTTCTTGCGCCTCGGCGAAAGTTTTCAATGGTTGCAAAGCCATACAGGACGACGAACGCGGTTACTCGGTGCAGAGTCTCGATAACGCGAAATATGATCTCAACACGGCGAGACACGCGCTGCATTGTCGGAGAATCGATAATTTGAAAAAATCGACTTATCGTACGCGCGGAAAATCTATCGTGCGTAACAACGAGTTCGAGGCGAATTGCCAAGACTCGCTGATACATGGAAACGCGAAGTATTCCGGTCGTTTGAGTCCAAATTTCAAATATCCTCCGAGACAAATAACGCTGACGACAAATAAACTCGCGAATTACTTCAATACCGATCACGAGAGAATACACAGCGTTCAAGAGACGAGAGGGAAGAATCTCTCGAGACTCGGAGAGGCGCGTTTGAAATTGGAAACTCTGAAGCATTCGGAATCGATAAGTGCGATCGAGCGGACGAGTCGTTCGGGACTATTGGAACCGTCGAGATTTATGGACAGTCTGGCGGTGCCGACCATTCATTCGGAACCGCCGAGTCCAGTGGAACCTCTTCCCCTCGACTCGCTTAAGGAAGAAGATATAACTTCCATTACTCCGCAAAATTGTCGATCATCAATGAACGATTGCGAGTCACTTTCGATCCCTCAGAAACGCTTCAGTCCCCTGAATTCGCTACGAAGTCCGGCGAGAATGTCGGATCCGCTGATACCATTTGTCGTATTGAACGCCGAGGATATCAGCACATCCTGCGGCAACGTTAGAAACGTACAGAACGCCACGTATTTGACTTGCGAAAAGACGGACGAATCAATGTCAACCGTTCCATTCACATTGTCACCGGAGGAACTCGCCGAGGCGTTGCTAATGAGTTCCGAAAGGCGTCCGTCGGGTACGACATTCAACGAACACGACTCGACGAGATTCAGTTCACGCCGACCCTCCGATCTCAGATGGTCGGAATCGTCGAGAAGTCAGGAGGTATTATCAAACGTTAACGAGCATCAAAAATCACCGTCGTCCTTCTCGGTGAATAATTTCGAGAGCTGCGCAAGTGGCAGCGACCTTAACGACGATACGTGTCTCGGATCATTCATATGTCCCGATCCGCTGACCTCGTCGTTGCGTGAATCCTTCTTCGAGGCCCCATCGGTACCGGACTCCGATGTCTTCACTTCCTTCGAAGATCTTGAGAATCGCGAAGTTTCCCCGATGCCGAAGAGCAAAATTTGGAATCAGCCGTTGGTACATTCTTCCGTGTCGTCCGTTAATTTTCACCGATCGAAGGTAAACACGGATATGGAAATAAATCAGAGCAAATCCAGCGAATCTGTGTTGAAGAATCATCACTCCATATTGAGATTGGAGCCGTCGGCTCATCGAAGCAGACTGCGCGTGAGACCTGGAAAAGATTGTATTATCAAAGATCCACAGGTTAAGAGGAACTCACCGTTGGCGCCTTTGGCGACTCCGACACCAATGGAAATCTGCACTCCAACGTTCGACACTGCAGCAGAGATGAAGGGAGCTGCCGGCGTGGGTGTTAGAGTTTGAATCGAAACGGGATATTCATCCCCCGATGAAACGATACGCGAGATATCGTGTTGCAAAGCTCGCGGGATGCGTATCCGTGTTGATTGAAGATTGCGGAGAGAACGTGACGCGAGGGTTCCATTCGCGGATCAACGGGAGGGGAAGGGCTTCTTACACTTCGAGTCCGTGACTGCCAAAAAAAACATTGGACTCTTCTGTCGTCTTTCCTTTCTTTTAATTATTCTTTTTTATCGCACAACTATAACTTCACTGCGAATCGAACGATTTCGAGATGTTTATTGATTATTCGATTACTTACCGTTCGGAGGGATCTGTTTATCTGTAAGTCTCGTTTCATCTTCATATCTCTTTGGACCACACCGTTTATATTATTATTATTCCAGTGCTTCGATACTCGGATTATACGCGATTACGAAGAAAGCCTAAGGAATTCGAGGTGCAAATCGTTCGGAACCAATAGGGCGCTGTGTTTCGATCGAAAAAACAATCGAAAAAAGCATCGATCGGTTATCTAGTCAATTTTTTTTTTTTTTTGCGGTTTGCTTTCGCGTCGAATAGTCGCGATGTTTGGAAGACGAGAAACGCGCGATTATCCGTGTAAACCGAAGATAATAGAGTGTCGAATGAAAATTTATGTTTTTTTTTTTTTTTTTTTTTTTTTTCTTTCAGAAGATGAAAATAATTCATTTTATTCGAACTTTCGTTCGATGTTCGGGCCGTCTGAGTGCATAACTGAGCTGCTGGACTGTGATAGGATTACGACGCGGACCCAACGTTAACGAACGAATTATAAATTAGCTGGAGGCACTATGAAATAATAAACGATTGGAGAAAAAAATGATTAAAAAAATCAATTGTAATTTGATGCAGAATTTTGAAAATAGCATTAATGTATATATACTATAAGTAGAAATGTTAGTATTCAACGAATTCGATTCGAATCATACCGCCTACAAACAATATGCATTAATTCACGTCCAATTTATTCCCTAATCGATCGTGGGACGTCGCGTCGAACGTGCCAAATTAAATCGAAAGAGCTTCGCTTCTGTTTCAAAATTTGGATAGCTAACGAAAAAAAAAAAACATTAATTGAGGAAAAGAAGGATAATACGCGTGTCTGTTTCGAAGTTCGTGGAATATCTATTAGATATTAAATGGTACTATAATCGAGAGTAGCGGCGATGAGGACCAAAGAAATTAAAAAAAAAAAAACCAAAAAAAATTCAAAGTAGATTAAGATTTCGAGAGTAAACGAAAGTTTGTACGCGAGCCAAGGATGCGAGACGTTGATCGTCCCAAGATTCTTGTTAGAAAATTATCGATATACATTTTTTTTTCGTTTCTCGATTGATCGAGAAATTCTTGACGCGCAAAGAAAAAAAAAAAAAAAAAAGTTCGAGAATTAATGCCCTCTGAAGCCAATTTGTTTACGGCGATAAACATTGCAAACCGAATAGTGTATGTCCTGTATTATTACTCGTAGATTCTAATTCTATTCGTAACACTCGCGTCAAGATACTTCGACCCGAAGTATTTGCCATTTAGGCGTCGAAGTTTCTCGGCCGCGTGTTACATCCAATGCCAATGAATGAAAAACTACTTTTTTATACATAAGTCAAAACGGTACCGAAATCGTAAACACATATACATGTATAATAAACAATAATGATATATAGATTATACATATTAAAAAGTACAATAGGAAAAAAAAAGAAATATTCTTTGTATCGAGCGCATATTTCTCATGCCACGTTACCTGTACTCGTGTACCTAAACGCGGTGTTTTTCCACCAATCGAATATCGATATATCGATCTTACATCGGCGATCGAAAAAATGAGTAAAAATATATACGATTGGCTAACATCAAAATATAAAAAAATAAAAACTATTAACATGCAAAAATGCATTGGTTGGAATAGCACCGTCTCACCGTTTAACAAAAAAAAAAACCTGATGAAGCCATCAAACATATTACAGTATTCATTGAAAAGGAAAAAAAAAAAAAAAAAATGCCAGTAACTGATATATCTGTAACTCTATATATTTTTGTGAAATACCATAATAATTATTTTTGTGCTGAAAAATAATGACTTGAATAAATGAATGTAACAGAAGAGCGCGAGGAGTGGAAGAAAACGCTGCAACTACTTTGCGGAAATTTTACCGTTGTTGAATTGTACAAAATAACAAAAATTAAAGTCGATTCCGAATATCGACGATGAATGATGCGATGATTTCCGTAAAATTTTCGTTTGTACAGAAGCATAAAACTATCGCTAAACAAATCACGTAAAAATCTTCATCTACTCAACGCAAATTCAATATGGAAAATTATTGCGTTAAATCGAGCGAATCTCACGATCCTAAAAAAATTCTTCCGATCGCAAGTTTGTAATATAATAATAATAAAGCAGAAGCAAAGAGTCAATAAAGACATTCTTGAGAAATTTTTTTGTCGAATATCGAAATTATTTTTTCCTCAACGTAATCCGAGAAAAATATATGTTTGTACGCTGAAGAAATTATTACAACCGCTGGTCCTGGAGATATATATTGTTAAAAAGACTCACCACTGTTTGAAGTTTTTTTGCCTATTCCCTTCGTAACAACGTACCAAACATTGCAACGAGTGGCTAACGGAGACTCAACTGCAGATCTGTGAATTCATGGAAACAGAATGTAAATATCGTGGAAATTTAATGTCAATCACCAAATAATCGGTAACAGATTCGGTATTAATCGGTTATTGATTACTGTGATAAATTTATTAAATAATTCATTTTTCCTTCGTGTCAATAAAAAACAAAGAAAAACCATAATACCGCCGGCTTACGCACACTTCGACATGCCATGCTGATTCGGTATCCACACTTTCGATTCACGAATATAAATTTAACGATTCATAACAACACTAATGCGCGGGTTCGCGATTTATTAAGATCATCGCACAAATCACTGCAGTTGATGGAAAAAGTTTAAAACGATAGTTAATTACATCAAGAGATCGAATCCGAAATATATCAAGAAAACTCACGCAATGCTGCGCGCCCCCCTTTCAAGTGTTCGCGAATCGTACGTAAAAGCATTGAGATATTACGATAAACGGATGTATTTGCCGGGATTACGAGATTGTTGTGTGTAAAAAACGCATTTTGGAAGTTTCAATGCACACATCGGTCGCGAATATTTCCCGAATAAAATAAACGAAGCTACTCTACATATTAAAACGAGACGATGCCGGTTGATGCCGGTGCCCCAACTGACGGAACACATGGCGGTTATACCGCATGTTGCAGGCAGCGTAAGTACGAACCCCGATTAATTGAATTACTACTTAGTCACGTAATAAATTCGAAGCAATTTTAATGCTCGATAGACTATTGTTGTATTTTATTAATCATTTTCTCTATACGACATTACAAATTACGCGGAATATTGGAAGATTTCGTAAAACAACAAGCCGAATGTCACGTGCACTGCAAGTCGCGATTCGAAAATGAGTGAATTGTTAGTCCAGTAAAGTATTAGTCAACCCGAGTGACTTTGTTTGATTAGTAGACTAACTTTGTTCTAATAAATAGTTATCACTTCTCACTATTCGCCGCTCAAGATACATCGACAAATATTGTTAATATCGGCAAAATAAACAATCGAAAACAAGTCGGCGTCGTCGTCTACCGGAAGATAACAATCGGCCCCGCCGCCCGCCGCCGCCGGATGGGCGACGCTGCTGCCTCTAGCGTTCGAAACCGCAACCGACACATTTCGAATCCGTAAATATGACCGCGCGAGACTCTGTATCAGCGTGAATGCTGTACATACCTACATCGTCGTAGTTTCAATATAAAGTTACTAAACAGCACAATATTAACGCAATTTAATGCTTTGGCATGAAGATAAGAATAATAACATGAGTTATCGACAATTGCTCGTACAAGACACATGTCGTATAGAAAATAGCGGACACAACGCACGAGTATTGCGTGTACCGCAATTTTTTTTTAATTCCCTTTTACTTTATCATGTTCCTATGTACCCCTCGTGATCCCAACATATGGATATATCGTACGTGTGTGCGTGACCGTGAATATCCTCTACGTTTTCAACAGACATGACGTTTCCGATTGTAATCAATTAAAAACCGGTAGATAGTACGTTAAGTCTCGCTCCTTCGATAGCCCGAGGCGTGAGCGTGAAAGTGTTGTCGTTCGTGAAATGCCACGACGTTGGAATTCCATAATACTCGTGGTGGGAGCTTGAACACTATACTCCACGCAACTAAATAGAAACAAAAAAGATTTCGTCGCTCATCTGGTTCGGACGTTCGGCTCGAACGAGAGAATTTGGAGTACAAACATGGGTGACGCAAAGGTGGTGAGTGCACAGTATATACACATCGATTTTACGTTCATATCTGTATGTAAACATTTATTTATCTATCCATCGTTGTTATATATCGTTATGTATCAATTTTTTCTTTCGCCAGATCGAAATTTTCGATCTCGTAACCACGTGATTTTTTTTTGTTGATAAACGATCGCATACCAGAATAAAAAAAAAATTGAGTTTTGAAATAAAAAGCGTACGAATTTTCCGCACAATAAAAAAAAAAAAAACAAAAAATATTTCGAAGGAAAAGGAACACCTGATGGACGAGGATATCGATTTATTCAGTGCCAGCTTGCTGGATCGATTACCCAATCAGAGACGCGAGAATGGTTTACTAGTTCGACCTCTGAGATCAACAGACTACGATAAAGGTACGAAAAATTAATTCACGTTTTTTCCGAAATTTAAATGGCGTTTCTTCGTTTTTAAATGCATGAATACTAAACTCTACTGATTTTGCAGGATTTGTTCAACTTTTGGGACAATTGACCGAAGTTGGCAATATCACCAGAGATCAATACCTCAGTAATTTCATTATTGTTACAAATTTTTAATTTTTTTTTTTTTTTTTTTCGGCGAAAATAATATACGGAGCAATAATTTCGATAATAATTTTTTTTACAGATCGTTTTTTGAAGATGAAACAAGCGGGTGGTTATTATGTAACGATAGTCGAGGATCTCGACAGCGGAAAAGTAATCGGCAGCGCAACTTTAGTCGTCGAATTAAAATTCATTCACAATTGCGCTTTGGTAAGCGAAATTTTTTTCGTAATTCATCGCGAATGCGAATCGACGAAAACATCGAATATAAATGAAAATTGATAAAACATCGTTTTTATATTTCGCAGAGGGGTCGTTTGGAGGACGTTGTCGTGAACACGAATTATCGCGGCAAACAGCTCGGAAAATTGCTCGTGACGACGATATCGCAATTAGCGAAGCGTTTGCACTGTTATAAATTATCTCTCGATTGTCGCGATCGTCTCATACCGTTCTACGAGAGTCTCGGCTATCAGCGCGAACCCGGCAATGCGAACAGTATGAATATACGTTTCGAAAGTTCCGTTGAACATTCGCGTTTGTGACGCGAGTAGTGTGTGCCGCTCTCGAGCGTCACTCGCAGAACAAACGCTATAAAATCGGCGCGACGATTTATTCGTAAAAAAAAAAAAAAAAAAAAACAAAAAAATTCTTATCGAAATATTTGAACGTCTGTGATGTTTACCTTCGCGTATAATTCACTGAGATTGCGTTTTCGATAAACTCAACGTGCGGCCATCCGGAGATGAAAAAAAAAAAAAAACATTATCTTTCAATCGCTACGAATTTGGTTTTTTTTTTTTTTTTTTTTTTTTTTTTTTTTTTTTTTTTTTTTAAGTTAAAATTCATCTCCGTCGAACTTTGTTCCTCAAACAGAATTAATGAATAATCGTTAATTCAGCGCTCCGAATAAAGAAAAAAATCCGGACGATCTCCGGTCCCCGACGATACCGCGCTTCCGGAAAATATTTTTCATCTACAAACAAATAAATAAAAAAAAATAAACAATATTAATTATTGGATACATGGAAATGTTTTATTTCTTGGATGTCAATTTCTAATATCAATAATATTAGTGTATTATAGTACATTGGGTATAATAAGTTGGTAGTCGCCAGTGGCGTCGAGTCGTAGAAATTATACTTTCTTAGCGGGTGCGGTTGACCGCAATTTTGCTGCTCTCTTTGCTTCCATCTGTCGCTGTCTCGCCAATTTACGCTCTTCTCGTTTTCTTCTCGCTTCGTCGAATTTATTTACGCCTCCCGATACCCCTAAAACATTCGTCAAAACGTTTAACAATTTAGTATAAAAAATTAAAAAAAAAATCTAAAAGCTCGCAGCATCCTTTTCAAGTTATTTACCCGATTGTTCGATCGATTGGAAATCATCGAGAACCTGAAATTCGGAGTCTTCCCAACCGGCTTCGGAAACTTCGTTCTTCTCTTCGGCAGCTTCTTCTTCCTGTTAAAAAAAAAAAAAAAAAAATTTAATAAAAAAAAAAACGAAATCAAAAAAATTTCTTACCGGTTCTTCTTCCAAACTCGTCCAGTGATCATTAGCTTTAGGTGAATTCGAAGACGGAGATACAGTGCTGGTAGTCGTAGTCGGGGGTGCGGATGGCTGCTGTTCCATATCGCCCCAGTTATCGGCTTCCCAATCCCAGTCACAATCGGAGTGCGTATTGGCTGTTTGAGAATCGTGATCGTGATCGTGATCCAGCGAAGTCATACTAGTCGCGCTGCTCGTCGTCGCCGTTGTACTCGCGCTGCTTTGCGAACTGCTCGCTTGTTCTGCAAAAAATACGATCATTAGAAAAAATGGTAACTATCCTTCGATTCAACATTCCAAACAAATTTTTATCGTTTCATTATCAATACCCAGCGACGCGGGTTTGTTGAGTAAAATTCGCGAGGTGTTGTGAGGATTGGAAGACTTCGGAGTATCCGATTGGCTTCGATAGAACTTCGCTGTCATCGTGGTTACCGCCCAACCGGCCCACGTCGCTGCCGCGTTGCTAAGACTTGGAGTCGCGGTATTTACATCGGCCTCTGTAAAAAAAAAAAAAAAATACAAAAAAAATTAATGATTTATATTCAAATCCGTAATAACTGTAATAAAGTGTTTAGGGATTAGAAAATTAAAAATTACCCATAGATTCCCTCAATCCGGGATCTTCCGAGACTCTCTCGAGTTTCGATAAAAATCCTCGTATCGTTCGGAAAGCGTTGTCTCTCACACCTTTGTCCGAATCGGTTGTTAGTGTACACAGAGCCGGTAATATCCGATTAGCGACTTCTTGGAGCAAATAGTACTGTTGGGTTATCGCGAGAGCGGATACACTGGCGCTTCTCGCCGGTGGAAATGGATCTCGAGTGCCGCGAATAAACGCGCCGATTAAAACCTTCGAAAGTCAAAGCGTTAAGTTGCAATAATTGTTGATTATTGCGAACGATAAGAAAGTTTATAGTTTTTTTTTTTTTTTTATCGACATACTTTTTGCCTTATCTGCGGATGAAGATGTTGAGAAATTTTGCCTAAACAAACTGTTGTATTCGTTCGAATGCCTCCCTGTTCGTCCTTCGATTGGAGTCTCGCGAAATACTTGAGTGTCTCGACGTTTAAATTATTGTAATCCAATTTGGGTGCCAAATGAACGACCGATTTGATCGTTTGCTCTCGTACCGCGGGATTCGTATCCAAAAAGCCGCGTGCCACCTGCAAATGAAAAAAATCGTGTATTTAATCGATTAAAGTATTTGCGTTCGCGAGATAAAATTTCATTGATTGTTCACCTGCGGAAAAATAGCATCGTTTATAGTTGCCGGCTGCAAATGACTGACGAATCTATCCAATTGCTGCAAAAGTCGCAATCTTGTCGCTCTGTCGTTAGAGGCGAATAACTTGACTACACACGGCACGACTCGGCGCTGATACTCCGCGTCCGGTAATTGCCGCCCGAGCTGCAACAGTGGCGGTAAAACCGCGCTGCCAGCATCTCCGAACTCGAAAGCTGCCATTAATTGCGGCAATATCTTGTACCTTCCGACACCCTCGGGAAAGCTGTCGAGTTGATTTGCCAATTGAGCAAAAAATCGTCCTTTCTCGCCGCGTTCCTTCATCTGTATCTCCTCGAGGAACAGAAGAGCGTCGACGAGATCGTTCTTGAAGAAACCTCCGTTGCTACGGCATCGGGCTATGACGTCGGCGGGGTTTGGTCTTCCGTCGGCGTTGGAACTGGTCAATTCTCGATATACCGGCAACAGTTGCTTAGGTATCTGATATCGAAACGAACGAAGTTTAAAATTACTTTACGTTTCTTCGCTCACAGAGGAAAAAAAGATTCACGAATTTTTAATTTGTTTTTTTTTTTTTTTTTAGATAAACGGTCGCTTACCTGATCGATACTTTTGAGATTAGCTCGTTGCCCAAGCGGTCCGTTAAACGATTCCCAAATGAGACATCCGAGACCCCACATGTCGATCGAACTGTTTTCATGATTTACTCATCAGTTTCTTATTTAAACCTAAACGTTCGAATATTCACATTCCGATATCGTCGTAAAAAAATGCGGCTTATGACTTTTAATCTAAACGCGATGCTCACGAAGTTATCGATTACGAGGCGATTTCCAAAAAAAAAAAAAAAAAAAAAAACGAAACTTGATTTTCGATGAAATTTCAAACGGAAATGAAAAAAAATTGTTTATAAGCAAAAGGGGATATGCTACATAGTTTCACACATCAAATATCGCGGGTTACACCCTTCTTTTCGTTTTTTTTTAATTTTCAATTTTTTTTTTTTTTTTTTTAGCAATTTATATAATTTTTAAGATCGAAATTCTACATCCCTGAAAATTAATACCATTGATAACTCAATTGAAACATAAAGACGCAAAGTGTTGTGATAATTTTACCATTTAGTTGCCGGTTTTGAATTGTCCTTTCCTTCGGGTGGACAATAAATCTGAAGAGCACAATAGATGCATCGGTAAGGCGCATCGACGGCCGTCATCCACTCTACGCCACCGAGTTTCCATTCTCCGCTTTCTTCATTTACGTACACCGAATACAAATTGACATTGTTGTGACGCAAATTGCCGTCGTTGTTTAAAAAACTGAGAGCTCTCTGAAAAAAATTCAATGTGTTATACGCGATAAAAAAAAAAAAAAAAATTGGATAGCATTGGTTTATAGATACTTACGGTTATTTGAAAAATGCCCCAAGAGAAGTACAATTCCTTTTTGATACCTTCGCCAATGTCAGTCTTTCTAGAAAGGCGATTTTGAAGAGGTTCCACTCTTTCCGTAGCCAAATAGATTACTTTATCTGTCTGTTGCGCATGAAAAAAAAAAAAAAAAAAGAACATCAATCAGTCACTGTAAGTGTCGAATTTTTTTTCGAATTTTTGTTTCGATAATTTACCTCGAGACTATCGATGTATGTGAGAATACTTGGATGCCTTAGCGTTTTTAATCTCTTCACAGTCCAACGCGCAATGTCCAAATGGATTTCGCCGCCGCTTTTAAGTTCAAAGACAAAAACCGAAACATCTTCACCCCCTGCTGTGCCCTGAATGAAATTTCATACAATTACAATCTATTTAATCGATCGTAATTGACGAAATTTTGAATTATCGTATTGTTTTTTAGGTTAGAATTACCTTTTTTTTCGCACGATAAAGACTCCAAATGCTTTTGTTGTCAGGACTCTCGACAGCTTCCCCGATCTCGTAGGGGAAGTCTTTGATAGGATCTCTGGAGAACAACGACCACATTCTACCAGATAAGTTTTATTACCTCTCTTTGTGAACACAAATCACATCCATTATTACGCTTCGTCAATCCATAGAATTCCACTGACAGCCACGCATTAGCCGTACACACACGTCACCGACCACTCGTTGATGTCATTCAATTTTTTATCTTTTTTTTTTTCCTCGTCTTCCTTTCCTCCACGACACCCGCGTCGTTGTCAAAGTCTCTGTCTCTCGAAGCGTTATTTATTTATTCTCGTCGTTTTTTTCGGTTCGACAATTCGGCGTTAGTTTTGCATATCGAAGGATTTTATTTTCGCGTAGATTAATGATAATAACAACAATAATAATACAAACAAAGTGTCTCAATTTTGGGAAACGCGGGATAGCGCCGAGAGAGCAATGAACGAATCCGGTCCGAATCTCGTAACCACTTACGCTTTCAAGGGTGGCAGAGAGTACGTTACAAAAATGAGAGTCACTGCGGTGCGGGGAGGATCTCAACGAAATCTCGAGTTATCGGTAACCGACAAATACACTTCGGAGAATTGGCAATCGTCGTACGACACCGCATGTTCGTTTACCACAAGTTTCATTGACTCCTGTTAATCGACACACGTCATCGTCCTCCTATTGCGCGAGCTTTCTATTTTTATCGCAACACATTAAGCGCTACGATGAGAGACGATGGAGAGACGGGGTGAAATCAACCCCCCGTTGCCACAGAAACCAATTTATATTTGACCGATTACCCTCTAAAATCATAACAGGCATTTTTCTACAGTGCTAAAAACTGTTTCGTAGATATCGAAAATTTAACTCACAAAACCGGAAATTACAAGCAATTCGATGTATTCGTTACGATGCTGCAGTCGGGACTGCTGAAGGTAACGCGATTTTATAAGGCAGAGAGTAAAAATATGCTGAAACGGGATACCATAATTTTTCATTTTGTTTTTTAATAATTAATTTATTAATAGACCAGTAATTGCGTGACATTGGATCTCTTGACCTTTGATGATTTGGAAATGTTACGAGCGCGAAGAACGGAACTTACTCCGAGTTCGTCGATGAGCGGCAAAAGCAGTAATCGAAGATACCTGATACTTACCTACACAGTAGAATTCGATCGGTAGGCCCTTTCTCAATGATTCCGTAAATAATCAAAACGCGCGATAATTTTTTTTCCCGAAGAATCTTTTTTTTTAATTTTATTAATTTGACGATCGAGTAGTTACCGAAAATTCTCTCGGAAGTCCTAAAAAACGGACCTACGGACGGGACGGATCTATGTAGCTGACTATTAAAATTCGATAGTAAAATACAAAAATTCCAAACATTTTTTTTTTACGAATTTTTTCATGCGATACCATATTCGAGATTCTGTAAAAAAAAAAAAAAATCGACGACGATCTATAAATTATTTTCCAACGTAAGAAACGTCCTTAAGAATCCATTATCCGTTGCCATTGGAGTACTGCGGGCTTCCGGATCCGGCGATTTTGCAAGCGACCATTAGGAGGCTCAGCGCGGAGATCGAACAATTGCGAACTTCCGGAGTCAACAAGGATCTGCAAAAACGCGTGGAACAACTAACCGTTGCGAATAAGCAGCTAATCGAAGAAAATCGAAAATTGACGAACGGTGGTCGGTATCGCGTTGAAAAAAAACATTTTGCTATTTTTTTCAACAGATCGCACGAAAATTCCAGATAAGGGTACGAGACGTTTGTTAAGCGCTATGAAAACGCTGGAGAACAATGTCGCCAAAGAGAGAGCGTCGTTTCGGACGCAAATTCAAAAACTTCGAGTCGAAAACGCGAGTTTATCTTTGAGGGTTCGTCAGCTCACGGAAACTGCGAACCGGAAACCCGGTGACGGAAGTCCAGCTGTGAGAAAACGAACTCCAACTCCACCGCGAAAGACGCCGAGCCGAAGGTATCAAAGTCGAAAAGGCAGAAGTCGGTCGTCCTCAGCATCGGGACGATTCAAAGCGTCCAGTTTATCCGCCGGTGCATATCGAGACTCAATTTTCCTTAACTATCGATCAATATTTTTTTTATCAATCCTCTCAAATTTTACGATATAAATAATTGCGTGAGTCGTAAAAAAAGAAAATAAAAAAAACTCGACGCGTCTCGATTAACTCGTTAAATTGGTACAGGAAGCTCCGTCGAGTCGTTAAAATCCCGAGACTCACCGCGTCCGCGAGCGACGAGATCTTACCACTTCGGTGCGAAAGGTTGTATTTCCTTACAGTTATTCCAAAATTTCCATTAAATAAAAATCGGTAAACAAAAATATCGCGAATTATCGTTTTCAGAAATCGATTTCGGTAACTTGGAATCCAGAATTTACGCTCTGCAAAAAATGCTCAAAGATGGAATAAATTTGAATTGAAGATAATGAAAAATCGTTCGATTTTTATGTACCTATACGCGCAGAAACACGGCGAGAGTTTTTACATTATTTGTAATATATTTCCTATATTATTATTTTTATTTATTTTTTTCTTAAATATCATTAATGATCAACATTCGTTATGTATCATACAACTGCGTCAAGCAGAAAAGTTATGTACAGTTTTGCGTTGTCGTGATGTTTGCACGGGACTCGCGTGACATTAACGGCAAGATATCCTACGATTATTAGTTTTTTTTTGCAACAATGAAGAGGAAATGAAAGGTTCGTTCGCGGCGCTCGAGACTATATGAGTTTTTTTTTTAATGCATCGAATAAAATGACTAGAGCTATGTGTACGAATATCCACACGCGCGGGATGTGCAAATTTTATGCAAAAATGGAATATATATATTTTTGTCGCGTTTTTTACGTATAAACTTTACGAATTCCTCGATTACGTTCACCCGCCGCTCCCGTCGGCTCTCGCGTCTACGAAATTCGGTCCGATTGCTACAAACTTTTAGTCGGTACTCTGAGTAGAAATTAACTGAACTTATTATGTCCTTTGACATCGTTTTCAAAATAAGCTATCGCTCGACGTACCAACGATTGTTCCTCTTTTACTGTACTATCGTCCTGTTCAGAAGTTTTTTTTTGCGTTCCCTCACCTGCGCCCTCGTCGCCGCTACTCGTTTTTTTCGTAATTTCGTCGTTTTTCATTTTTTCCAAAGCCGGTATTTTTTGCTTCGAACGTTTGGCCAATTCTTCAACGGCGTTTTGCAGCAGTCTTATTTCTTCCTCCTGCCGGATTGTCGTCAAATGTAAGCCTTGAATATCGTCTGTAAATTTGATTAGCTGCGCTTGTCTCGCTTCTTCCTTTTTGGTTTCTTTCGCCTGTTGTCTACTGTACTCCAATATCAAACAACCGCCGGCGACGCCAAATATTATCACTTCGCCCATAAGATTAGCGCCCAATTCTATTGCCATCTGTTCGTTGAGTTTCGCTACTTTCGTCGGCTTTCCAAGATTCATTAAGTACATTTTTGCCTTTACCTCTGCCCAGTGATAAACTGTGAATTATAATTTTTACGAAATATATTTTTACGAGAAAAAAAAAAACAAATTATAGGCTGATCGATACTTACACTGCGCGGGAGGTATGATGAAATAAGTCCGAAAAACTGGATGATTCTTGGCATTTCTCACGAGGACTTGAGCCAAAGGTTTGCTGATCTGTTTGATGAACAGAACGCCCAATTTCAAGGCGGGAAACACGCCGACGACCATTTTTATTTATTTTTTATGTTCTCACTGTCGGAAATGTACCGATAACAATGAAGAATCAAGCGTTCCGAATACTGCAATCGAAACAACAACATTTGATTTTCATCAAAACATCGGAAGCCGAGGCGTGTGGCCTTGTGACGGCTCGCTGTCGAAAGGTCGTCGATCTACTTTTTCTCCGATTATCAAAAAATGTGCACCTTCTTCTATAACGCCTCAGAGATCGTGTCACCGTTGTACGAACATTCGGTTTAATTAACTAATTTCTCGTATTCGTTTTTACAACTATGAAAAACAATGAAAAATCTTCGTCTCATCGTCCGAAACACGACCGTTCTCCTTACCTCCGGAATGATTTCGAAGCGAAGCAGACGGCCATACTGTCTAACCGCTCATAACACACGACGGTTCTCTTCTGCTACGAGATGACTCGTTAACGGATTTACCGACGATAACGTCATCGTTCGTTTTATAAAAAACAAGAAAAAATCCTTTGATGAACAATGAAACGATGAAACGATTCCTCGACGTCAATCTCCCGAATAACCGTCGTCTATCACTCAAAGTTTGATGTTTTGTAATTGTAATTGTTTTTCTCGATGTTTGTACTTTCTGCCGAACCATCTGCGCGTTACAAAATATACCATTTTTCGTATGTGTTCTCAGCGAGTAGTGGTAAAACAGATCGCGAATTAACAACAAAAATTGATCGACCGAAAGCTGTCACAACAGAACAAACTTCCACGCTGTTCTCACGCATTTTACAAGATTATCGTCGTCCAAATATTTTACACGTGTAAAGTTTCGTTTCATTATCTACAAGAATCCTCGGAAACCACACCCACAATCTATTACAGATTACAAAGCTGATAAGAATACAGCGCACAGTTCGTGCAGACGATACCTTACAATACGTGTTATATTATCAATGAATTCTGAACAATAAAATGAATAATGATACAAAAAACAAGTCGAATGGATATTTATTCGGATTATGGGGTTTCGCGATGCATCTCGTCGTGCTCTGGGGTGTTATGGATGCAAATTTTCATTCGCCAATTTTGCAAGGATTGCCCGTGACATCGCCGCCCGAGAGGCCACCGGCCAAACGACTTTTTCTCTTCATAGCCGATGGATTAAGGTTTCGAACATTCATCGAAAATCCGCCGCCATTTCTCAGGTACAACTTTTTCGTATTGTTATTTCGATCTATTGTCTCGATTTCCCGAAAAATTTTGGGTTAATCAAGCGTCATTCGTAGGGGCGTCATGCATTCCAAGGGAGTGTGGGGAGTTTCGCACACAAGAATGCCTACGGAGTCCCGACCCGGACACGTAGCTATAGCCGCAGGTCTCTACGAAGATCCCAGCGCCCTATTCAAAGGGTGGAAGGAAAATCCCGTTGACTTTGATTCGGTTTTCAATCGTAGTGGAAAATCGTGGGCATGGGGGAGTCCTGATATAATTCACATGTTTGCCAGAGGTACCGATAGGGTACACGCCGAGAGTTATCCCCGAGAATGGCAAGACTTTGATACATCGGCAAAATCAACGATTCATCTGGACTCATGGGTCTTCGATCGTTTTTCCAAATGGTTGGAAAAGGATGCTGCGACTGTTAGGGAAAAATCGGGAATAGTAATTCTCTTCCATCTTCTCGGCTGCGACACTGCGGGACACTCCAGCAAACCTTATTCACAGTATGTTGATATTTTTTTCAAAATATCGCGGAAAAAAACGTACGACGATACGTACCGAAACTACGTTATTGTTTTGTATCGCAGAGTCGATCGTTCTACATGATGATGATGATTGAATTTGGATTCAGAGAGTACAAGGAAAACATGAGATACGACGATCGGGAGATCGAGAATGTCGTAAAGCGTACGGAAGAATTTTTCGGCGACGGAAAAACGGCTTATGTATTTACGGCTGATCACGGTATGACCGATTGGGGATCGCACGGCAGCGGCTCCAACGACGAAACCGAAACTCCGGTGGTTGCATGGGGCGCGGGTATTAATCGAATGGATAGGCGACAGGATATCGAACAGGCAGATATCGCACCTTTAATATCGGCTGTTCTCGGATTATCTATACCCGTTAATAACGAAGTAAGAGCTTTTTAAATCGTATTTGCGATTCTTCATTTTTCTACAGCAATTTTTTTTTTTTCATTGATTACGATTTCTGAATTTTTTTCGTCCGGAAAAAGAGAGATATAATATTAGTTGAAAATTTCATCATTTTTTATTTTTCTTGATTTTTCCTAATAATACGAAAAAAAAAAAATAACTACTGGAAATGTCTTCCAAACTTTCGCGGAAAAATATCGACGCGGGCGAAACATATAAATCGCAATATATCGAAGAGCTGCGATTTCTTATTTTTACAGTTGAGACTATAAGTCGCCTTTTTAATTGACAATTTTTTTTTTATTTTAGGGTGTATTACCCCGAAGTTATTTGGCATCAGGAAACGAATCCTACGGAGCTTACGCTCTCCGCAGTAACGTAGCGCAATTGAGCGTTCAAGTGCGAGAAAATCGTATCGTGTGCAGCGGCGATGACCCGAGCGACGCTCACTGGCGTGAGAAAAAGTTGGAAGAGAAAATTCGTCGGATAGATCGTCTTCTGGAGGATGGAAAAGTAACGGAAGCGATCAGGGAAAGCGAAGAAGCTATTTTATTGAGTAAAGAGTCGTTGTATTACTATCGCGGCTATCAGAGAAATCGTTTCATATTCTACTTGACTCTCACTTGGTTCGGATGGATTATTCTTCTCTTCATGAAACTTTCGAGTTCTCAAAGATCCCGCGTCTCGGACAGCGACGATGTTGCTTATCCTATTCGTCTCGCGGACATTGTATTTGTCGTCGGGATGATAATAATTCTAATCGAAGACAAACGTGAGTAGCAATTGGTATTGCGGATCGCGGATACTTCAAAGAAAACAAGTAAAACGCAAAAAAAAATAAATAAAAAAATGATTTAAAGTTTCAGGACGTCCGGGATGGCGAGTTCCAGGATACGGCAGCATTGCTCTCGTCTCCCTATGGATGGCTTGTCGCAGCGCTATCGAACTTTCACCCGTTTTCGCAATGAAAATCAGCACTTGTTTATCACCGCCGATCGTAGGAACAGTTTTACTGATTGTTTCGATGTCCGCCGGAATGATAATCCGCGATTTTTTCGCCATTGGAATGGCGATAATCGCGTTGATGCAAAAGATTATAATGAAAGAGGCAAAACCGCGATTATGGTGGAGCGCTTTGGCACTCGCGGTATTTCCGCTTCTGCCGGTAGTCGGGCCTAATCCTCGGACTTACATCGTGTAAGTAAAAAAAAAAAAAAAAAAAAAAAAAAAAAAAAAAAAAAATTGTTATTGATGACAATAACAATTTTTTTTTCAAGAACCTTCGATCTCTAAGAAATTTTATTATTTGCAGAATCGCGAGTTTGGCTCTCGCCGCGATCGGCTTAAAGTTTTTCAAGCCGTTGAGCAAATTTTATAAATTTATGGAATTATCGAGACTCGCAGTTACTGCGCTCGTAGTAACCGGATGTATAGACGGTCGAGATTACGTTTCGTGGATTATTTTAGCCACAACGCCGCTGTGCATTTGCTTTTATCCGGCAAACGCAATGGATAGAATCGTCGGAGTGGTTTACGGTCTTTTATGTCCCTTCGCTCTGCTTTCGGCTTCTTACGAACCGCTTTTCTATCTGATTCTCGCGGCCCATTTGCTCGCGTGGCCATCGCCCGGATCTGCGAAAATTCGTGACGAGGCGTTAACATCTGCGGACGTTAGCAGAGCAGCGTTTTTCGTATCCTTTTTAAAAACCATTATTTCCGGATAAATTCGATGAATGAATTTTTGTTATTCCTTAATTCATTGAACCAACAGATGCTGTATACCCTTCTGTGCTTTTTCGGCACAGGAAACATGGCGAGTATAAGTTCCTTCGATCCAACGTGGACGCGACACTTCATCACCGTATTTTCGCCGTTCACGATGTCGGCGTTAATTTTACTGAAACTTGGAATTCCACTGATACTTGTCGGATGCGCGAGCCGCGTATTCGCGTCGTCATCGGTCTTTCTAGCGGTACTTTTGCTCGGAGATTGTTTATCTCTTCCTCTCATGTATGGCATCACGACGCAAGGCAGTTGGCTGGACATAGGCACCGCGATAAGTCGCTATACGATAGCAATAACTTTACCGTGTCTTCTACTGGTTCTTCACTATCTATCGCGGCCTCTGATGACTTTCAGCATATCTCGAAGGCAGTCGCCGATTAACGAAAAGAAACATCTCGTTTGATGATCGGTAACATCAAAGAAAAAAAAAAATATATATATATATATATAGCGACACTATCGACAGTATTTTGCGTTAATTGCAATGCAAAATCGCGTCATCGTCACTCGGTAACATTTTCTCGTAAGAGATATTATTTTTACACTAAATTCATTGTACATTTTTCATAATTTATTATGTCGCGATGTAAACGCGAAATAAACTCATTGTTGATAAAACCGAAGCTTCGATCGATCGAACGTAAATCTTTGTCCTATTAGCGATAATAGTAGAAAAAAAAAAAATTACACCGATCACCACAACGGACATACCGTCGAGTTAAAGTGTTCTTCGTCGTAACTTGTACCTTAGATTCCTCGGAATAAAATATTCGATACCGTTTTCTGATACATGTTTTTCGTGTTTTTCTTTTTCGTAGCAAAAATTATTTTAAAAATCATGAAGCGATCTATCGATACAATGCGATACTTCGTATAAAAAAAAAAAAAAAAAAAAAAAAATTCAATGAAAAATATACTTGCAAAGTAAGATGGAAAAACATGTTTCAGCAAAAATCGTATTTTCCGTGAATTATCATCAAAACTATTTAGAACTTAAATTCCTTATATTTCTTCGATGATTTAGCGTCCTGATTCTGTTGCCGTTTTCTTTTGCTCTGAAATTAAAAAAAAAACACATAGAAATTAAATTTCGAAATTTCGAGATCATAGAATAGTTTGTTGAGTTACTTTAAGGCGAATTATCCAAACCTTTTGCCTTTGCACGTGATCTTGAAGCATATCGGAGAGATCCTCTCGTCGTAGATGCGCCTGACGCGATCGCATGGTTTCCTCGTACCGTGACGCCATCGCCTCGGAGTCGAGATCCAGTTCGCTGGGATCCAAAGCCAATTCCACGGCTCCGTCCTTTTCGCCTCTCGCTTCGGCGGCGACGCCGCTTATTCCTCTTCTCGCTGCGATTACCGAGGGCGGCGCTTGTCCACCGGCCGCTCCGGTCATATCGTAAACGTGTGTACTTCCCATCATACTGGCGCCGAGTCCCTCGGTACGGCGTTCCTGGAGTACTGTATACAACGCCGGGGTATCGCCGCCCTCCATCTCGCTTTCGATTTTCTTCTTTCGCAGTTCAATAGTTTCCGGAGTCTCCAAACCCGCGGGGATCGATGCTATGCCGCTGGGAGTTATGAGGCCCTCGGCGCCGGGAGTAACGAGACCACTGGCGTCAGCATCGGCCGCGCCGTCTCCATCGCCGTCGCCGCCTTCCTCGCCGTCGTCGTCCTCTTCTTCTTCTCCGGAAGATTCCGATTCGGGTTCTCCCCACATTCCCCGATCGACTTCCTCGTCCATAGCGTCCCCGCCGGGGGCTCTCGCGACTCCGAAAACATCGCCGTAAAGTGGACGACCGGTTTCGTCGACCGGTGGCTTTCCCCATCCGCCGGCGTGATAACCGAAAGCGCAACTTTCCGGTATCGGTGCGTTTAATCCCGGAATCTTGAGATTTGGATAACTCGGCGGCGGTCCGTAACGTTGCATGGCTATCAACCACGGCGGTGGTACCTTATGGCAATTGGGACCGACCGGCATACCGAGAGCGGTACGCAATTCGTCCGATAGCTCGCCGGGTTTTTTCTCCTTGAGTCTCGTCTCGAATTCCTTTCCCTCGTAATACAAATCTCCGTGAATCGTCATTCGTGGCTTTGTTTGCCATTTGAAAAACGCGTCGTGCAATTTTTGATAATCAATATCGATCTTTCCTAATTTGGGACGCGCCCTCTCGCGCATCTTTGCTTTTAGGGTTCTCGTGTCGTCGCGTTCTTGAAGACTCGCGCGCATCTCCGTTATTCCGGTGCGTTTAATGAAATCCGGAAGATCGAACGGAGGCTTTTCGATACCCCTTTTTCCCTGAAGATACTTTCGCTTGAAGCACCAATGACGAGGCACCGGTACGGTGTTGCGATGAGCTTTCAGCTGCACGAGAAGCTTCGGATCCCTCGCCGTTACGTCGTGCATCTCAACGACGTCGGGACGACCGACGAGTTGTTTCAACTCAGCGACGCTTAATCTCGTGAGTCTCTTCAGTTTTCGCTTCGACAATCGCGGCGCCCCGTTCTCGCCGACACCCGGTGGATTCGTCGGTTGTCCGACGTCGTCATCGAAATCATCCATTAGCGGAACTTTGTTCGGCAACGCGGCGGGCGTCGTCGCGGGCGGATATTGTCCTATTGCTTCGCCTTTATCCCCGATCTCGAGACCCCGGGAATCCGGTTCGACGAGTTTAAAAGCCTCGAAAATACGAGCGAACTGACGATACATCGGCTCGAGATCCGCGACCCCCGGAATTTCTTGGATGTACTCAACTTCCGGCATATCCTCCTTTACGCTCGTCGCTTCGATGTCGTCGATTTTTTTTTCGGTATCTCGGGAATTTTCCGTATGCTTCTTCCTCTTCTTCTTCTTCTTTTTCTTACCTTTGTTGGATTTTGTGTCGTTTTTTTCGATTTCGTTGGAACTGAGAGTGGAAATAACGAAATCGAGGGGCGGATCGTCGCGCGGCATTTCTCGTGGGGGCGAAGTTCCGGGAACAGATATATCGTTGGGATCGGCGCCAACTTCCTTCGCCCTCTCATTTTTGAAGGCCAACGCCTGTTCCAGAGCCGCCGGTAGTTTCATGGATTCCGGATCTCCGTCATTGTCTTCCTCCTCGCGGGGCGATTGATTTTGCATTTCGTTGGGCGGAGTTACCTTCATGTTGAGAAGACTCGGCAGCGCTCTTGGGGGCTCCATCATCGGAGGCGGCTGCGACGTTCCCGGAGGCATAATCATCATTGATTGCATCTGATGATTCGATTGCATCGACGACATTTGTTGCTGTTGATTTGGATGCGTTACACCAGGTGGCGATATGTCTTGTTGCATATTTATCGATTGTTGTTGCATCTCCTGATGCTGCTGATGCTGTTCCATTTGACGGATTTGTTGTTGTTGATCGTACATTTTTGCCGATCGCTACGATCGTTTCTGCGGGTAAATAATTTATCGTGAAAAATTACGAGACGCGATTCTTCCGTGTGTTCGATGTTTCGAGAATTTCGTTTTTTTTTGTGGATAGTTTAGATACTTCGGGATAATATTTGATTACGTACCGAAATGTTTTAACCTCAAATAACGCTAACGTCTGTGTCCGTCGACGGGTTCGCGAGCGCGTAGCATAAAAACCGGATAAACGTTATTCCGCACGGCGGACGCGCAAGTGAACATAACCGTTAAATGTAAACGCGTCCAACAATTATTCGCGTCACCCTGGTGTCGAGATTTAGCATTATTTTCCAATTACCGTTGCATCTTTATTGGTTTTTTTTCTATTTTCGGAAAAATCATTGTTTTTTTAACTCGTAAATGTAATTGACGATCGAAATATGAATGAAGCGAACAATTACGATAATATTCGTTTATCTTACACAATAATTCGATCGAATTGAACTCATATACTTACCGTAACAAGTGTTCGCGGGAAATTTCTCAACAGCAAATCGGAAAATGACCCAATCTTACGCAGCGCACCATTAAAACTGTTCGTTAATTTTCGCCGAAAGAAAATGATGGTTAATCGATAAAATTAACAATGTACACGTCGCGACGATGTATTCGTCTTTTAATTGCATCGCCGACGTCAATGAGGGTAGTGAGACAAAACATTTTAAATGCTTTCCGAGCGATGCTTATGTTTATTTATTAATTGTTTCGACGGAAGTCATCAAACTTGAAAATTTAATAAAAATATTCACAATGAGCATTCTTACTCTCTCTCTCTCTCTCTCTCTTTCTTGCGGGCGCTCGCTCTCTCTCTCTCTCTTTCTCTCTCTTTCTTTCTCACGTTCGATTTTATTTTGTAATAACAAAAAAAATCGTATTTTCACATTCGTTCACCGTTACACGCGACAAGCACAATTCGTTAGCCGTTGCGCTCTCACATGTACCATTATCTACCAACTTCAAGTGGGGTCCATGCTCTTGGACACAGTGTTGTCTCGGGGATGGTGAAGGAGGAGGAGGGGGGGGGGAGGTGTGGGAGGGCACGGGGATTGTTGGGTTTGCGTGTATGAATGTGTGTTACGTATGTTTATGTACATTCAATTAATAATAATAATTATTATTAATAACAACAATAATTAATTAATACGGATAGAAAATCATGATTTCACGGTGAATGACTTGATTCATTAAGTTCGATCAACATTTAAATTTATACGAAATCGTCCCTTGTCCGTTTACATATGCCTGAGCATTTGCTGCTCAGCGCAATGCCGTTTATTACATTTCGACACACGGCCCCTACAGCGGTGATTTTTTTTTTTTATCTTCGGACAAAAATTTCACTCTGTTTATTATTTTCGGCCGCTGCCGCGTTGGCATGGCAACCGTCTTTATATATTCCAAATCGTGTCTGGAACAGTCTCTGCGCCACACATTTACATCATTTACTCTCCTTTTTCTTCTTCATTTTCTTGTTTTTGTTGCCTCTTTTTTTTTCGTTATCATTATTTTCAACGTCGCATTTGGAGATCGAGCTATTCGACGCAACTTTGGAACACACAAACACTTCTTATTTCAGAGATTGCCAATTAGATCATAGATTCCATCGCAAATTGACTGGTTTTTCTTTTTTTTTTTTTATTTCTTTTTTTTTTTTTTCGTTTTTTTTTTCGTGGTAACTCGCCCGACGGAATTTCATCTCTGCTATCGCTCAATCGAGAATAACTACCATGTCGTCGCTTCGGGACGCCGCTCTCTGCGGATGAGGTGGCGGTGGATGATGAAGGGGCGTCGGCAATCTGCGCCAAGGTTTGCGTGCCGCTCTTCGCAATTCTACTGACGTTAGAGTCCTTCTGATTCTTCTGTGAAAATAACATTTTAAACAGTATTATTATTTTTTTTTATTTATTTTTTTAAATTTTTCGCATCGTTTCGGGACGCGCGATGTTTAACTCACTTTGTCTGATCCGAGGCGCGAAAGTAAACGTCGTCAGGTGCGTCCATCCAGGAAATGACCTGTTTGCGAGCGTTGCTTCTCGATATCGGCGGCCCGTGGGGCAAAAAGTGTGGATGAGCCGCTCGTCCGTTTAACGGCGGTGCGAGAGGCACAATCGCCGGGGTAACGTGATCCATACCGTGCTTCGGATGGACCTGCTGCTGCGAATGGTGAGCGCGTTTCGCTGGCGGTCCACCGGGGAGCCCTGCATTCAGGGCGATACCTACGAACAAAAATAAAAAACGCCGTCTTTTAAGATATTGTTGCGATCGGAAATAATTTAAAACATATATCTTTTTTTTTTCATGCTGTGCGGAGGTCAATTTAGACGTTTTTACGCGGAATCGGTACCACAAACTTACATTTCACGATTCAACCAAAATTCGAAATTTATATATTTACGAATCGTGAAGCAAAAAAAAAATCATTTTGAAATAATTAAAAATCAATCCTCAAAATTTTCCCCGTTAATTTTTGAAGATTTTTTGTTGAGAAAAATCTGTTTCCTTATTTCTCGCAAATTTTTCGTAATTCGTTTCGGGATTATTGTCAAATCCGGAATCGCGCGGAAGCATTCAATGATTAGAATATTCAGTTCCGATTTTGCGTATAAACGCGCGATTGCCAGTGCAGACGTGGGATCTTCGTGAGACAGCGAGCCACTCGGTGAATGAAAATCTCGTAATCTCACATTATCATTGACAAGAAACAGAAAAGCAAGAGGCTCCGATTTTCTTAGTGCTTTACCTTCATCCCAATCCACGTCAGAGTAGAAGCCAATAAAAACAGAGAGCAAATTCAAATAGGAGAAGTCCGCTCGGTAAAGTTTTTCAGCGTTACTGATGACTGTTGTTTTTTTTTTTTTTTTTTTTTTTTCGTTTATCTATTTTTCATTTATGATTAACATTACGAAACTTACCATCCGAACCATTGATCTCATCGAACGGGGGCCTTGTGCGCTTCAAGATCGTCTGCTGTGCCTGCATCGCGGGTTGTGGTTGCGGCGGAGTCTGCGGAAGCCTATCGACTTCCGGTTTATTCGGTACTCTTTCGTACAGTAGACTGCCGTCTGTGGCGACAAAAAGTACACAAAAAAATAAGTTTAAACAATAATTATCTGCATTATCAAAAAAGCATTTTTTTTTCATCGTAAATATACATTTTTTTCGATGTAAAAAAATATCTTTACTTTTCCGACAATATTTGTGTCGCAATCTATTTTTTTTTTTTTTTACATATTGTTTATTTTATAATTTATACTTTTGGGGAATCAAAAAATGCTTACCGGGTGCTTTCGGTGGTCGCGGAAAGAAAAGGCGTTCGGGTTGCTTGCGTTGCCCGGGTGCGGTTAACGCGAGCCAATCCCAGTCACCGGGTTGTCTGGGCGACGGATGATCCCCCAGACGCGTTGCTATGTCGGTGACACGTGGACGCGGTCGCGGTCTCACGGCTCGCGCGAGAATTCTCAACTCCGCGGGACTCTTGGAGGTGAGCTGCGGCGAGGCGCACAGGTGCCGCAACGGCGCGGCGTTCACCGGCTGATGAGGAGCGCGAGCCGCGTGACGGGTACGCAATTGTGCTGCGCAGAGCCTGCGAGCCGCACGCGCGAGTGCCGAAGTACGCAGGTAAAACGCCGATCGCGTTTTCATTACGGGACGCGGAGAACCGCTACCGCCGCCCCCACCGGCACCGCTGCCTCGTAAATCGACACCGTGAGCGCTCGCGTAATGACGACTCAGATGAGCTTTCAGTTTAAACTCCTTGCCGCACGCGGGTATACTGCATCGGTGAGGCCTGTGAGCACCGCTCATTCCTTTACTCTCCTCGTCTGAACCGACACCACCCCTTTTGCGATCCAAATCCGCGTCGTCTATGCGCGATGGTACCTTCAACAGAAAAAAAAAAAAAAAAAAAAATCAAAATCATCAAAACCGATGCACATCTATCCGAAAAATTACCTCCGGAGACTCTGATCATTGCACTTTTCTTACGTGTTAATCGGATACTTTAGGAAATATCTCGACGATATTTAAAGCGGAAATTAGAATTTTTTTTTTATCTATAAGATGTTAAAATCGATACTCGTCTATCAATTGAATAATTTTTATAAAACGGCGCAGAATTTTTTATATAATTTCCGTAAGACTTAAGACTTCCGTAATTTTTCCAATTTTTCTTACGTCTTAATCGTATATTTAGAAAAATATTTCGTCGATAATTAAAGTCAAAAATTCAATTTTTTTTATCAATGAGATGTTAGAATCGATGTAATCGTCTATTGAATAATTTCTATAAAACGATTTAAAATTTCGTATACGAATAAATGATCGATCCAAATAGTTGTATTATCGATATACGAAACTGGAAAAGAGAATATCTATATATATATTTTTTTTACAATACCTTGAGCCCTCCATATTTTTTCCAATACATCCAACACGGTTGACACAAGCGGCACTGCATGTGAGACGGTCCCCAGGCATACCATTGAGGGCTCTGTGAACTTTGACAACTCTCACACGGTTTACCGCCCATTCCAACCATCAGCATGCCGCTGCTGTCGCTCGTTATATTTCCGTTACTACTTCCATTTAGTACACTTATAGCTTTTCCGTTACTGCTGTTATTGCTATTGCTCAGCGGCAATATATTCGCCGACGTTGGTGCGTTACCCGATGACGGTGCTTTGTTATAATTCGGTATGTATACTTGTTTCAGTTTGCTTTCAGCTTCGACCGCTTTTACTCTCTTTTGCTGAACGTAACGATCCGTCGTCTTCCACATGTAGTAGTATTCGATAACGTTTTTCAATGTTTTCCACGGCAGCTGCGATTAAACAGTAAAATCGAAATTCCGGAATTAGAAATTCCGAATTCTTCGTTTTTCTTTCGCGAATCATTCGACTTATCGATAATTTTATACTCACAAAGTCCTGACGTATATCTGCGAAATCTTTTCCGTATTTATCGAGCGCCTCTTCGAAAAGATTTGCCTCGGATGCGCTCCACTCTTCCATCTCGTCTCGACACAATACCGGACCGGAACTCGGCACCAGCGACGACATTGCTTTCGCTACGTCGTAATTGTGCCGATGCAAGGTATCCATCGCGTGAAACTGAAATTAAAAAAAAAAAAAAAACGAGTTTAATAATCGAAAAAAGAGGTAATCATCAAAATATTTTTTTAACATTTTTTCTTACGAGGGTAATGTCTCGCGAAGCCGCTGCCGCAGACATGTGTAGAGACGGTTGCTTAACCGAAGACGAACAGTCGAGCGCTCTGGCAAATGTGCCTACCGATCGACTTACAACCAAAAATTGATCGATCTGACGATCAGTCAACGAGTGTCGCGGCGTCCAAACTAACGTTTCGAGATCTTGCAATCTTCGAGGATCGGCTTCTCTCTCTGCTTGCGTCAGAGATGTCGACGATATACCATCCGCTTGATATCTGCTACCCACTCTAATTTCACCTGCAAAATAATAATTTAATTAATGAAATTAATATTTTATCGAAATTTTGGATATATCGATTGTAATTTTTTTTTTTTTTTTTTAATTACCTTTGTCCGCAAGCAATGTGCGTTGTGTCGGATCGAAAACGAGACAATAAAAGAAAGAATCTTCCTTGTTGAGATAACTCAGCAGTGACTCTGTTTCGTTCAATAGGGTTACACAACATTTGCCTCTTATGTGAGTCGCCGGCATAGTTTCCACCTGCCGAGACAGGAACAGTTCTCTGTGTTTCATTTGGTGACGTTGCTTCGTACTCAAGTCGGCGACACCGCCCGGACCGACGATACCTTCATCCATCCCTGCGAGTCACACAATCAAATCGTTAAGGAAAACTCTATCGTCGATATAAATTGACGAACTAATATTCTACTTTAGGTGTAAAAAAAAATGGAAATTCGTGTTAACGAAAGAGAAAAATAAAACTATTACGACGGAAATAATGTTTAATCGCATTTTTTTTCTTTTTTTTTTTTGGTGGGAAAAAAAATATAAAAGAATTTATGAATTCGGAAGAAAAATAGGCGAATAAAAGAAAATATTTTTTTTTTTTGCAAATTTAAGGTCTTCCGAACGCGATAACGGAATTTGAATAAAAGAACAGAATTTTATAATTACGAAACGAAGGTAATTATGGCAAAATAAATGATAACTCAGCCGAACTAAAAATCGACTAGCAAAAATGGGAAAAGTAAAAATAAAAGTGAGAAATCATAATTTTTCGTGATTTTACTATTTTAGATTGTGAAGTAATAAGAATTGCGGGTTTTACGATATATATACATATATGTATATTTTTTTTTATGGCCTCAGATTACTAAAGAATCGTCAATGAGTGCAGCAGAATCTTTTCCTGACGCGATAAAAACCGAAATGTAAATTAAAAAAAAAAAACAATTTGAAAAATGAAACTTTCGGCAAATTCGTAAGTTGCATTTGTAAGTATAAACGAAGTTATTACCGACGTTTATACTTTACGCAATATACGCACTTTGCTTTGGGTTTCGTATATTACGAATGGAAAATTTTGATAAGTGAAGAAACTATCGAGAAAAACGACGATAAATGTATCGATAAATGTATGGGTGCTGCTGTACGCGAGTCAAGTGTAACAACAGCTGCTGGTTTGTCGCTTTAAGTCTCAATAACGAAAAACCAGTTGGTACCCAAAATTATTGTCTCTCTGGCCTTACAGTGCAATGGACCCAAACTAACGGCATTCACCAAGATTACAAAGAATTTTATACTAACGAAAATCCTGCTGCTGATTCAGTAGCCGTTTATCATCATAGGCAATCGAATCAAATCGATTCTTTTTTTTTTTTATTTTTTTTTTTTTAATGGATAATAAAAAAAATTATACAAGTTTAAAGTTTCGATAACCAAAGTTTCCATTTACCGACGAATCTGCGAATAAACACGATCAAAGGGTTGATAGTCAGTAGAATCGTTACAATGTCCAATTTTGATGGTGTAATATTTTAACAGTGCACTTTGAATGCTTTCGGCATCCAATTCGATTTACTAATTGCCGTACCGATGACTCGTTAAAATGTGTGTTTCAACGGTGCGTCGGATAACGTTTTAAAAATGCGTGTAATTGGCCTCAATTATAGGTGATTTCGTAGCTTTTCCGCCATCAAACGTATTGTTTCGATAAAAAAAGAAAAAAAAAATAGTTTGACAAAAGTTAAAAAAAAAAAAAAAAAAAAAAAAAAAAACGGATGATTGTAGTATCGATGTAAATGTACAGAGCGGCCGAACGAATTTAATGGATAAATAATTATATTATAATGGATAAATAATTATACAATTACACGCGTTTCAGATTCGTCCGCAATGGTCACCTTTTTTTTTTTTTAATATTTGCTCACTCACCGTGGGGCTCGTGGGCCTCAGATAGTGGGGCTTTCAGCCAACCACCTTTACCTCCCCCTTTGTTCATCACTTTCGGCCCAATCCCATCTTTACTAGTCATTTCCTTAGTCGAGTCTGGAGTCTCGATTTTCTGACTCTGTGTGCTCGCAGGGGAATCTGACCTCTGCTGCTCCACGCTTGCCACTGTAATTTTCATCACAAAAAACCGACTCTACTATTTTTTCTGTTCTTCGCCATAATAATCAATGTAACAAATCAATTTTTTAAATATTTTTACAACGAAAATACGAAAATATAACGAATTTTATCCCATTTTCTCCATTCGCTTAATCAGTTCGAAATTACGATAATTTTAACGTAATTTTTTTTTTTTTTACGATAATTAATATATCGATAAATTTCGATAGAATCAAAAAAATTTTTCAAATAAAAAAAAATCTCGTGAATAAATTATTATCAATAGATTATCTCAACGTTGGTAAACCGGAAAATAAAATAACGATTAATGAGAATCCCCTTAACATTTCCCAAAAATACCATCCCTCACAGTCTATTATTCCCGAAAAACCCTCAACCATAAAAAGCAACCAACATATTTCCTTTCAACTCTCCAAGAATAAAAAAAAAAAAAAAAGAAAAAAAAAATAGTTTCCGTCTCGTCGTCTCTACTCGTGAGAGTTTCGTGTCCACGTTTCAAAGGGCCGGTGTACCTACGGGTTACTCAAAATGGCGTCTAGTACTCTCTTCTCTCGAGTAAAGTGCAGAGAGACAGTGAGAAAGAGGATCGCGCTCTCTCGTCGATCGATTCCAGTGAGAAAACATGAGAAAACTGTATGCATAGAGCAGCCGATCGTCATTAAACAGTGAGAGTCGGATAGAGAACCCGGATAGATATAGACGAAGATAAAATACGAAAAAGAGAGACAGAGAAAGAGAGAGAATCGCGAGAGTTTTGCAGAGAGTTTCCGGTGAGGCGAGCCTCGGCGTAATTTTCGAGGTACCGGGGTATTTCGACTATTCGTTGGGAGTGCGAGAGGAGGAGTCCGATTGCGGGCAAATACCGCCGGACAGGGAGACCCCGGGGGGAGGGAAGCGAGAGGGCGAAAGGGTGGGTGGACGGGGACACGGGGAGGGCGGGGGGAGGGAGAGGGAATGCTTAAAATGAAGATGGCTAGCGGGGCCCGCCGCCTCCCTCTGCCACCCCTTTCTCTTTCCCCCCATCGTCCGGACGTATATATATATATACATATATACATATATATACGTGTATATGTATATATATGTATATATGGATATATATACATACGTGTAGCCTCTCGCGACGCTTCGGTATGCAATAGTATGGACACCAAACTTGTCTCTGTGTGTACCGTGGCGCGCGGGTTCCCTTCGTTTGCCATAGTGTATGTAACACATACCCAACCAACCCCTGCGTCAGTCATTCATTTAGTTGGAGAGTAACGGGGGTGAGAGGGTGGACTCTCTCTACCACCCTCTTACCCACCCCCAGCAGATCGATACAACCCCCATCCCGTTTTACCACCCAAACCACCCACCCAACCAACTACTACTACTCCTCCACCTCCTCCTCCCCCTCCTCCTCCTCCTCCACCACCTCCTCCACCTCCTCCCCAACTTTACTTATTATACGATCCCTTCCCAAATCCCCGCGTCTCATTATCTTTGCCATTGCCAGCGAGAGACGAAGAGAAAGAGGAATGGAAAGAGAAGGGAGAGAATTGAGAGAGAAGAAACGGAAGAGAAAGAAAAAACGCGAGATATTCCTCTGCTTCTCGGTCCTTTACTCGGACGCTTCTGGGAGACGCGTATAACGCGTACACGCGCCACTGGTGACGACCGCTCGTGGTTACACGCTGTGTGCACAACGAGTTGTGAAGAACGCTATGCTTGAGATATCTATGCATTATGGTTTTGTATTTTTTTTTCTTTTTCTTTTTTTTTTTTTTTTTTTTTTAGTGTATTTGTTTGAAGATTTGGCTTTTTGAGGAAAGAATTTTTGGGGAATTGAAAGTTTTTTTTTTTTGTGGGATACAAATGCTCGAGATATTTGTTTTTATTTGGGTTTACTACGTGAGAATGTATAGAGACTCGAGATGTTTTTTTTTTTTTTTAAGATATTTTTGGGAAATAAAATAGTTATTTGATATTTTTTCTTTTTTTCGATGGTTTCATACGATTTTTCTATGCAAGAATTGTTTTTTGAACGGAATTAATGCTTAGAAAATCCGCTAATCCGCCGTTCGGATTGAGGAGTATTTTTTTTTTTTTTTTTTTTTTCTTTTCGGATGCAAATCACGTATTTTGTCGATTTCACATGTAAAGTACTGTGTAAGAGAAGTGTGTGGGTATGTGTCCTCGACGCCATTTTGAATACGGTGCGGTTCGCGCGAAAGACGTATTTGCGAGTACCGTAAGTTACGAGACCCGGTGATATCGGTGAATTTGATAACGAGTCATTTTTTTTTTTTTTTTTTTTTTCTTATCACTTTTCGATTTGAAACGGTGTTCGGTACACCGCGGAGGGATTCATGTCGATGCACACGAAACTTGCTGCACGTACTCGAACGCCTTTAATGAGAATATATATATATAGTACGCCGGTACATGTAATTAGACGCGGTACTCGTACTCCGCACGAATACTGAGAGGAATATACGGAATACGGATGTGCAACGATGATACTGTGTCGATGACGAAGCCCCGAGCTACGAACCATCCCGTGAATACGGTTCGGCGATATTATCATAGCATTAAAGGGCACCTATCACAGCTCGATATTCCGCACACATTCGGGTAAAATTAAATGTTTACTCACACTGATGCTTATCCGCAAGCATAATCAACGTGGAAGGCAAATCCCTCCGCCTGAAGAAGCACATCACCTTTGCTTCCACATTTCCGCTGGCCGTCTGCAAATATCACATACATTTATCACTTTAGGGCATAAAATAAAAATCGTCAAATTCGTTTTCATTCGACTCGTCGATCGATGTATTTACGTTTTTTTTTACTTTTTTTTTTCATTTTTGAGAAATTATTAATATTTACAAATAAATAATTGAATAATTTGGAATTTTCGATGAGTAGCGAAATAATGTGTTTAGCGTAAAAATGTTGAGATATTGGAAAAATTCTGGTAATTCATTTTTTTTTTTTTTTTTTTTTTTTTCGGGTTACAATAATGAGATAACGTTGAAAATAGCTCTCACCTTATTCAGCTCCTCTATCCTTCGTATTTGATAGGGAGACGTCGACGATGTCTCGAAATACACGTAATCTGAAAGAAAAATTAATAGCGATTAATCGATGTTTGAGTTTTATGAATGGAGAATTATTACAGTATTACGAGAAGGATAAACGGACGATTAATGTTGAAAAAAATGTATTGGAATAAATTTTGGAAAAAAAAAAAAAAAACATCGCTGTTGCATACGAAAATTTTGTAAGAACAAATTTAGCTGAGAAATTCGATATTTATTTTTAGTAATAAGTAATTTTCGAATTAAATTCGAAATAAATTTCGAAAAAACTCGAAAATTGTATTTTTCAAACATCGCACAAGATTTCCGGATGTTAATTGTGGTAATTACCGTCATTTTGGTTTTCTGATGTGAATGATGCGAAGTAGAAATTTTATATATATGTCTATCTTTTTGTTTGATTTTTCGGGTCTAAGACTACGATGAGTTTCCTCATTGCGTCCAATCGTCGCTCGTATAGTAACAGCAAAGATATACATATATATATATATGTTTTTTTTTTCGCGTCGAATGTAAAGCCCAATGGTGCGACTGTGCAATATATTTTTTCTCAAGTATTTTTTTTTGTCCAGAGAATTTCACGTATATATTCGAGAGCAACTGTCCGGTACCTAACTGCGAGTAGAGGGGGAGGGGGGGAGGAGGGGGAACAGGTCTAGAAGGGGAGCAGAAGGTTTTATGGCTATAGAAATTCTACCCTGAATAGAGGTATATATATATATATATGTGTATACGCCTGAGTCTCGGTCTCTACGGTGTTTATGCCGATTGCATTTGAGAATTACAATATTGTCTGAAATGTCCAAATATTCACGATGTTTCAAAGCGCGCGACTCCAAAACCATTTTATTCTTCCAAATTTCGTTAAATATCCGAAACCATTAAAATTATCGTAAAAATTTGAATAATTCAATTTTGTTTACATAAATCATAACTTCTTCTCGAAGATTAAAAAAAAAAAACAAAAACCCAAATTTCAATGTTAAACCGCGAAAAAACGAGCGCCAATCAGATTCGAAGAATAACATAAAAAGAAAAATTCTAAATGAGCGGTCGTCTTCGTAACATTCGATTCTCGATCTATCGTTCTTTCGATTATTACGATATTTCGCGTATTTTCATTTTATCATCTCGTAGCCCAATGCAGCGCTACACCTCCCGCGTTTCTCGGGAACGAGAGAAAATGAAAAAAAAAAAAAAAAAACCGTAATCGACGTCGGGAGACCCGAGCTAAAAGTCGGAGTCGGTCTCACAACCGATGTTCGTTCGTTCGCTCGGTCGAAACGTCCCGTGCGTAACGGAAATTCGCGTGGCCTCAGTAAAATTGCGGTTGTCGCGCGAAGGAGAGAGACGGAGGTTGGGAAAGAGGGGCAAGAGATACAACAGAACGAGTACATCGAGGGATATATTACATTCGGCTACGAGGATATTTTTTTTTCAAAATGACAAAGAGAATGGATCCTGGCGTTAATCGGTGAATTCATTGGGCTAAGAATTAGCATGACCTACCGGGTGCAAGGGGGGAAAGGGGGGGGGGGAGTTGGGAGGTAGATAGACATATAGCGTGAGTAAGGGAGACGCGGGGAGTACGGGACGAAGGGGGATTCGAGCAGACGTACGGGACGCCAAGAAGCGGAGAGGGGAAAACGGGGGAAAGATCCAGATGAGGAGAGGTGCCGTGGCCGCCAAGGGGGCAGGGGAACGAGAGGAAAGGAGGGGGGGGGGGGGGGGGGGTTGTAGCAGGGGGACGCGAGGGGAGAGAATGAGAACAGGGGACGCCATCGCGATGCCATTTGCAAACATTAATTTCTCGAAGCTAATTAAAGCCGAATTCGTTACTTATACCGGGGGATGAATACTCCGTACGATAAAAACTCCCGAAAACTCGTAACGAAGTAGTATAAAAAATAATAAAATTGGAGAAAAAAAAATAATTAATTGAAAAAAAAAAAAAAAAAAAAATACAAAAAAAATGTATCAAGTGGAGCGTTCGAACGTTACCTCCCACCCGGTACATGTTGGCCGTCATGTTGCTGGCGTCCTGTGCGGCCGCGAGCCCGAAATTTGCGCTCTCGTGGTTCCCGTGGCTCTCGTGGTATTCCGCCGGCATCAGCATGGAGGCCCTCCTCGTTCCTCCCTCGCCGCGAATTCTCGTATCGCCGACACTTGCCACTACTCTCTCCTCTCCGTAGAGTCAACACTTCACCGTGTCACTCCATCGTGTTTGTTTGAACCACATCGAGTACGTACCTCGCCGCACGACTACCCGCTACCCAACACTTACTCGCTCTCCGCGCGCGCTCTCACTTGCTCTATCTTCTTCTTCCTTTTTTTTTTTGTTCTTTTTCTCTCTCTTTGTATGCCTCTAAAAAAACCCCCGTAGTTGAATTTTTGATATTCGGTATATATATCTAACACCGGCGCGCCAAGTCGGCCCTCGGTGTTACGGTTATGATACGGAAAAAAAAAAAATTGTCGCGCACACTGCGGGTTTTTCGCGTTTCACGTGTCCGTTAAAAGATCGGGCATCGTCAGTGGCCGTGTCGCTCCGCTCAAGGGAAGACCGCCATTTTCATTTAGAAGCGGAGCGGCCGAGAGAGACACGAGAGCGCCGAGGCAGAGTCTCTTGGACTCCCCACCACCGACGTCGGTTACTTCGACTCGTTCACTAACACCCCAGGCACCACTGTACCGGTCATCTACGAGCTTCGTTTCACACAGATATACAACACACAAGCCGACGCACTTGGTTCATCACACGCGACGATGAATTTCGACTCACGACGAAATTTATTTAACTACGAAAAAAACCCGCGCAAAAGGTTGAGGACAGAGAACGATCCCGGCCAAGCGCGTTATTTACCACGAAATCCCAAGAACCGCGGAACTTGCGGCTTACTGCCACTAGACCAACGACTGGCTCCGCGTTCTTTGGCGCTACTGCGCTCAACATAATTTCTGGCGCGGGGTCGGGCAGAGAGTAGTGGGGAGGGGGGCGACTCACACGGATGTCCGACCCGGGGGTGGGGGGCGGACACATCAAATGGACTCACCGGGCAAACGTGCAAGGCAACTGGCGATTCGAAACTCGACTATACGTCCAACATGGCCGATCCATTTGAATTTCGACGCCGGCCGTGTTTGTCAATCAATTGTTTTTCTATGTATACCATTGCACACAAACTTACGCGAGATATTGAAGAACTCATCCTTTCGAATTTCCATGGAATGCGCCGAAATAATAGACCGTTCGCTTTTCATTTGTTTCGATATCCTTTTGGCTTTTTTGAAGAGCGTTTGTTTTCGCGCCGAATTTCTCTCTACGAGTGGGTAACGTGGACAAATAATTCGATTGTGAACTACTCGGTCGATCCAGCGAAATAACGGTAATATCGAAACAAATTGATACGCAAGATTCGCGATATGAATTTTAATTAACAAACTCGACGTACGAGTTGTAACAATTTGCAACGCCGCGTTCTTTTTCGCGTACGAATGCGGGAAAAGCATTATATATATTCGTGTGATTTCGATATTCAAGATGGCGGAGAATATTTGAAAGATTGTGCCAATAATGTTACACGTGGATTTCGCGCGTTGCTTTGAACGCGACACACATGATCCGCGACGTGCGAACGCTATCCGGTCGATCGACAATATCTATGAAGGAAAGGAAATTCATTTGTTTCTTTTTTTTTTAGTATACGAAATATTTATATTTATGAAATTAGTCTTTCTATACAATTGCTCACGCGCATTCACATACTCCAATGTCGTCGTTGAGTCGATGATATTGTGTGCAAATCGATAATTGAAATATTCTACTAATCCTTAGCGCTCGAGTGAAATTGCCTTTTCATTGAGATTTTTTTTGTTTTCGTTTTTCGTTTTTTTATTCTTTCTTATTGTTTCATTAAAACAGTCATTTGTCGATCAATAAATAATATTACGAATGTAGTAGACATTTTTTTTTTTTTTTTTTTTTTTTTTCTTGTAGAGTTAAAAGATCGTAAGTCTATGTACACAAAATTAATGTACATAGCTGATAGTTTGCGTGTTTATGTTGTGTACAATTCGATGGGAGTTAATACATTTTAGAAAAATTATTTGTAAGGCACGCCTCGCGCTCTCCGATCGGTTAATTTTAATTTTTGTTTTTTTTTTTGTTTGTTTGTTTGTTTCTTGTCTTCATTGATATTCGTTATAAATAAGTATAGTTTGTCCATTAATGGAACCCTTTTTAATCTAAATTAACCGATGAACTACAAAGTTTTGTTCGTAATTATAATTCACGTCCTAAATATATGTAATATCTGTTCTGTACATAATCCTATGTCTTTCTTATGTTTCCACTATGATTGGGAAGTCGTCTATCATTTAATAATGATAATTAATGACCATTAAACATTAATCAGAATAACAGGGTAATCGTAAATGAGATGCACAGGGATGAGACAACGCACTTTTTTTTTTTTTTTTTTCTTTCGTTTTTCTTTCATTTCTTTCATTTCTCTCTTCGTTTCACGTTGCAAACGGGAGTACGCAGTCGGTTGAAGGTAATGTGATCTTTTATATATTTTTTTTTTTCGTTAATCCGCAGCGAATCTCGCAATTCGTCCGATTGAAGTGTGAAAAAGAAATCGTTCCTCGATATCTCGTAATTTGCGATGGAAGAAGGCAAAAAAAAACCCATTGCGGATAGAACGACGAAAAATGTTCATTCGGCACTTTACCTTCAACGTTCATCACTGTAATACTACTCGCAAATTCATTATTAGATAATAATATAAAATACCTATACGTCGACGTCGACAGCTTATGCAATCGTATGTACAATTATGCCAACAAGGCATTTGCGTTTCCGGCTGGCAAATTCCTCCCCCCCCCCCCCCCTCCCTCCCTCCCCTATTTACTACATTACTAATGTTTATGGATAAAAAAATACTAACATATCGCATTGTCGTTGCACGGGCAGTGTTCATATAAATTTGTTCATCGTTAAGGCACCAACTTGTCGGATCCTGAGATTCAACCCGCATGCTTCGACAGATTGAGAGGCATATCTGGAAAATATTTTAATGAAAATTCATTATTAACTTGTATCGAAAAAAAAGAAAAAAAAAAAAAAAAAAAAAAAAAAAAAAATACATCGATAAAAAATTTCGAATTATCAATATCTTCGATTAAAATTTTTCGAGCTCTTCGAACAGCGAACCAAACGAAAAAAATCGTTTATAATCAAAGTTCGAACGATTGATACGCTAAAAAAATTCGATATTATGATTAATACGTAATTTAACGTACCTGATGGAGGTGTGAGAGTTTGTTCCCTGTAGTCTTTGTAGTGATGGACATGAGGTGAGGATGGATGAGGTGGCGGAGGTGCGAAAATTGGCATCGGTGGTGGATAATGAACGGGCGGTGGATAATGCATCCACAACGGTGCCCTGTAAGGTCCCGGCGGTAGCATCGGTACGCCGTACAACGGATGATGCACCGATGTATTTGCCGATGCAACGTAAGGATCGACTCGGGTCCTCGGATAGGAATGATTCGATGAGTATTTAACGGTTTGCCCGTCGTCCAATTTGAGTAAATTTCTCAAAAATCCGGGTTCGGGATTAGGCTTATCCTCTCCCAAAATACTTGTTATACTGTACGACGATAGTTGCTTCGGCGAAGGCACAGGCGCGCTTGTTGGATTAGCGGGTTGCGGCGTTGCGCGTCTCTTCGACGCTTGATCCTCGAGCGTAACTCTCTCCAGTTCGCGTAATATTCTCTTACGCGGCGATACGACGTTCGGATCCAACAATCTCGCGAGTTTATCGATTATAAGACTCAAAGCCTTTCCGCCACCGACGTTGTTACACTTTCGACTATTCGACGTAACATCCTTATGATAATTCGTCGTTGTTTCTTGAACAATTTGAATAATCGTCGGATCGAGAGGACGCCGACGTTTACGCGCAACTAATCGCGGATGTGCGCAAAGACGATTCCTCGGATCTCGACGATAGTAGAGATTGAATTCCGTTGATACGCAACGTCTTGGATTGACCTGTTTCCAACAGTGATCCCTCTGCCAAGGACTCGATTGTATCGATGAATTATCGTCCGACACTGCAAATTAAAAATTCACGATTTTCGTTTAAACGATCGATTATCGAAATAAATATTATAAAAAAAAAAAAAAATCGACAAAATTTCCGATTTTCGGGCTCCAAAAACGTTTCTAGAAAAAAATATTTTGGAGGATTAAATTTACGATTTTGGATGAAAAATTCGGAGTTTTTGATGATTTTTGATGTTCTTACCGCTGAGAGAGGTGGAACTCTCTTGTCTATTAGGAGTAGTGCTCGCCGGCGGCCAAAACGTTTTCTTGGGAACCGGAAACCATGTGGTTCTATCGCCGTCGCGTCTGTGCGAAAGTTCCAATATGAATTTTCCATCTTTGAAAAATTTTAATCTTCCGCCCGGATTTGGCAATAAGCCGGCGTCGATTCTCGGTTCGGCGTGATTAGCAGGTTGGGGACTCGACGTTTTGCCGTTCGCCTTGGTTAGCGCTGGGTGAAGGGCAGGTGGATCACGCGAGCACATCGCTGTCGTGCCCCTCACGTAGTCTACGTGAGCGGTACATTCTGCTGACTTCTCTCGCATACTGATACGCCGCGACGATCCATTCTTCGACGTCTTAGCCTCTCATTATTGCAGTTTTCTGTGATTCGACGATCCCTCGCGCACCCAACGGAGGTAATAACCAAAAAATTTTAAAGGGTCTCCTCGCGATTTTCGCGATGTTTTGAAAACATTAAAAAACGTCACAAGTCGCAATATTTTGTTGTGAATTTATTAAAATTGTCGTTGCGTGCGCTAAGATGTGGGAAGCGACTCGATTTTTGACTAGTTATTTTCTCGTCGGTGTTTCAATGATTTGGATTAGTTTTATCAGGGATTGGCACATTGATACACCGCAGTTTATCACTGTCCCAGTCTTGGGGAGTCAAATGTGAGTGCTGTTCGTTGCAATCCTCACAATATCCACCGATCTTCCGGAGGAAAACTTTGGCCGAAGGTGCGAAAGAAAAAAAACAAAAAAAAAAAAAACTTTGTCGAATCCGTTAATGGTTTACGGTGAAAATCGGGCGTCGATCCCACGAGGTACGTGAATTTGTTTTATTTGGCATAAAGTTCCTGAGAGTAATGGTCGGTTTTAGTGGTTGAAGGAACTTGGAGGTGAGAGATGCAGTCCTCGGTAGCCGATCCGACACCCACGCACTGCCGCCTTCGGTAACGAGCCCTATTTCAGCCCCGATACGCGGCAGCACATCGTCCCGATGGACGTCATCAATATCGTTTGCGATTCTTTATTTATTCACCGTTTGTATACTTGAGTGTGTTGAAAAAACAAAAAAGTAAAAACACCGAGAACGTTTAGACAAATTGTTAATGTCTACGATGTGGATAACCGCGAGAATATCGACGGTCCAAAAACGGTAGTTAACACTTCGCGATGTAAAGTACGGCACGGCCGACACATGTGTTACTTTTGGCCCCGTGAGAGGTTCGCGCGTCGCCGGCGATCGCCTCTATTCGGCCGAGGACCCACCGAAACTCGCACCCACCATCCTTCTTCCCGTGATTTTCAACCTTTCGACGTTAAAAAAAAAAAAAAAACAAGAAATGTGTATCTCTCGGCTCTCGGTGGGTAGAGAGACCCTATCGTCTCGACAACACTCTCGGGCCGGTTCGTCGTCCGTTCGTTCCTTTCGTCTAGACCCCACCGAACTCCCACGGTTTAGGTCGGTTCACGATATCCCCGAGACGACAACACAAAACCTTAACTTACGAGGTACGGAGTTTACACGAACCCGATGTAGCGCAGTTAATAGCTGTGAGCTATAGATATACTCTAACGCACTGTATGCTACACGCACAACGTACAACTACTGTACGACCGGAAAATCTTTACATTTTCACCACAGCGGCGTAGAGTCCGGTTGTGCAGTTCCCCTTTCTCGATTCTCTCATTCTCTCACTCTTGATAACTCCTATGCTACGTGATCGAATTTTCCAAGAGGCAAACTTCGCGAACGAAGACCGAAAGGGTTGACTCGCGAAGTGAACATCGCTCACTGCTTCACGTACCTTCTCGTTTTCTCTTCGTAATAAAATTCCTAATAACTCGGAAGGAGTTTACACAAACGCTGAAACGTTTGTATTGTCATTTGAATGATCGAACCAACATCGACGTCTATTGCTCGTAATATACGAGATGAGAGAAATTCTTGTTCTCTATATGAGAACAAGAGAAGACCGTAATTTTTCACAGAACGTTGATTTCCGTGATCTCGTCGGACATGCCTCGGTGCCTAACGAACCCATATATCTCGTCTTTCCACAGTTTCGTTTCACTCGCTAACTATCATGTAGTATCTCTGAGATATTGTTGCACCTGTGCAGCATACACAATACTCTCACCTTCGTTCGAGATATTTTCAATAAGTACATCGCAGCATCCTCTGAACATTCATACTCATTGATCCCCAACCGTTGCTCTCGGATTCCGAGAGAATAAAAGTGGAACTATCATCGATGTAACTAATATCGACAATTGTTAAGCTTTATATTTTACCAAAAGAAAGATATATGTTTAATTGACTTCGGCAAAGATTTACCGCGGCCGTTGTATAACTATTTTTGATGAGGCTGTAAATCTCTATGAAAATAACAAACATCTTAAACAATACTATTTTCGCTGCTCGTTTAATGCTTATATGCACATCGAAATCCTGTCATTTTTTTCAATTGTAGCTTTTCACGTTACCGTAAAAGCGTGTGAAGTATCAAAGGATTAAAAAAAAATACAACGACAATTAGTTTTATTAGTGACGAATTATCGTCTACAAAGCTTCGAAATAGTTAAAAAGTACAATACTTTTCGCAGCTCGGTATGTTATCAACTGTTGATCAATGTAGAGCTCTCGACTTTTCGTTAATCGCTTTCACCCACACCGCCATAACACTTACGCTCGGCGGTGTTCTGCAAACGAAAGCCATTCGATAATGGCTTTCCAAATAATACGTGCTTGCAGGGCACTAACAAATTCCTGCAAAAACTCGCGTGTCTGGTCCACAGGTGAATAATTACTCTCGTGTATAAATATCTTTATGATTAATGTCCATTGGCAAAAACGGTGCAATACATTTCGGCACACGGAGTGTCTCCAGCATAACCTCGAAAAAAATCTTGTGTTATTCTTCCACAGGACTTCAAAGTGGATTTTTGGGACACACGATCGAGCCGATCGGTTTGCACGAACCACTCAAAACTTTAGTCCGACACACGACGTTCTTCAACAAAAGTAAGTTTTTCCGTTCATTTTTTTTTGTTCTCTATTACCGTTGGAGCAATTTTATTTTATTTTTTTTGTACACAGGACCCGCCGAAAGTTTGTGGAAAAGTGTATCAAGCGTCAGTAATGCCGGACGCAAGAGAGGAAGAGGAAAGGCGATCGGAAAAAAACCGATAAAAAATTTGAATCGCGGACAAAAACTCGGCGTTGGAAAAGTTAATATGATTTGGCCGGGTCTAACGCTACCCGTAATGCGAGGAAAGGAACTCGTTCAGCAGAGACTTTTGCCTGAAGATCCGGAAAGGGAATCCAACCTGATAAAATTGAGAGATTCTATGACCCGAGGAAGAGGCCAAAAACTTCATCCCTTGGAGAGAGGATGGAGCGGCGGCAAACTTGCTGGAAGGAGTATCGGACCTCCCGACCCTATCGGCGAAGGTAAAAATTGCAATCGTTGAATTATTCAGAATTTAATAGGACAAAAAATTAATTATAATACAATCCAAAAATAATCGCGAATTTACACGTAAATTCCATTTTTTATTTAAATACAATCATTTTATAAGATAATTAATTTAATTAATTTAATTTTCATAATTTTTTCGATTTTTTTTTTTTTTAATGTAATTTTTGTCGATAACTTCTTAATCTCAGAGCAATGACGATTTTTTTTTTTTTTTTTTTTCAGATACTTTTCAGGGTTTCGATACGAGAGTATTGGAGTTCAAGATGGTGTGCACTATGACCGGTAATATGGGCAGAAAGAGAAGCGTGAGTGCGATGGTGATAACCGGTAACGCAAACGGTTTGGCCGGTTTCTCGGTTTCCAAAGCACCCGATGGTAAAACCGCCACGAAAACAGCGAAAAATCGTGCAGCACAGAAGCTCATCTATATCGAGAGATACGATAATCATACCGGTGCGACTTAATATCATTTTTTTTACCGTTATTATTCTTAACATCGTAATTATGTTTTTCATCTCGATTTTTTTTTTTTTTTTCCATAGTGATGCACGATTTCTACACACAATTCGGAAGAACCAAAATCTTCGTGACGAAAAAACCCGAAGGCTATGGATTGGTTTGTCATCGCGCGATAAAAACTTGTTGCGAAATAATCGGTATTAAAAATCTGCACGCGAAAGTCGAGGGTTCGACGAATTTGCAGCACATGATAAAGGCGTTCTTCATCGGTCTTCTGCGACAGAAGACTATGATGGAAATCGCCGAGGAGAAGAAATTGCATTTAGTAGAATTCAAACAGGAGACCGGCATGTATCCGAAAGTAGTCGCTTCGCCGCCGGTAATTCGTAAGAGCAGCGAAATTCCATCGAGCGAAATACTTGACTTTAAACAGCATGTCATGGGCGGCAAAATGGTACTGAAGAAAAAGAAATTTCCACCATTCTTTACGAAACATTGGTCGTGGGCAGTTCGACAGAGAAAACAGGTTTATCTGAGAAATAAGGAAGAGGTACGACTGCGAATGTACGCCGAACACGGTGAATTACGTAGTTTCTTGACCGACAAATATCCCGAAGCTAAACCACATTTGTGGTGCAAAAAGTCGCAATCCACAGAAGAGGAAGTCGAATGAGCATTCGTTGTTTGTACATTTTTACTTATTTGTGTACAAACTATCTGCCGCGTCGTTTACTGTAAATAAATAATGTTCCGATTCCAACATCTCGTTTAGTATTCTTACTTTTTTTTTCCTCGTTACAGAAATATTCCCGAATTTCTCGTCGCAAGTAGAAACTTCGCGAAAATTTCATAATTAACTAAAAACTAAACATCTTCTTGTTATTTTGTAACAATGATATACAATCAATTATTTACCAAAGTAACTAATAAGACACATCATTGCGTAACAGATCTCTATAATTTTATTTTCGTCACAAGTTTTCTCTTTTTTAATTAGAAAAAAAATATAATACGCGGTTGCAGCGAACTTCACAACGTTCGAACAATCGATCGATCGATTATTCGGTACACAAAAAAAAAATTTCGGACAGCGATACTGAACGAACTTCGGTCCAAAGTACTGACGTTCCTACGCTCAAATATGGCGGAGATGAGTACGCCATGTTTCTTGTGATGTTCGCGCATTAGACAATTTTTTGAGAAACGTTTATCGTATAAGCAAAATGGCTGATGATGATCCGTGGTTACTAAAGGAAGACGGTTATCTTTATGTGGACACCGAATGCAAGAGTATAGTATATCATCCTAATTTAAACGTATTACTGATCACTACTGGCAGTGCCCAGGTATACGTTTTCGATGTCAACTTCGGAGTTATCCTTCAACGGAGTAGCCTGTCCGGTAAGCTATTTCACGCACTTCAGCGTTCCTTTACAAAGGACATATTTTGCACAAGCATTGCCTTTGAATAATAAACGTTTACACATTTCGTACAATAATCCCGAAAGTCATCATTGTCAAGGTCGACAAATCTCACTGTTAAACGTCAGGCGGGACCCGGGTTTTTGCGCGATCTTTTTTCCACGCTCGATGCTTCGAAATATAATCGATTAAATCCTTTGATCGATAGACCATGCGCTTTTTTTTCTTTTTTTTTCACTAATTACGTTTAACCTACGAGATTCTACGATTATTATTATCAAAGATACATTTTGTCTCATCGTCACTCCGCATCTCTCAAACGCTGCAGAAACTTCGTCTTTCTTCTGTTACTTGCAATTTTTTTCACCATTCTAAAAGTTTTTTCAACTCGTCTCCCATATCCTCTGATCTGTAGACTAAAATTATCTGACTGTCTTTTCATTTCATCGCACTGAAGCAATTTACATCATTTTCAATAACTGTTTTTTTTACTTGCGCCATTACATTTTTTTGTTACGAGTTCATCGCATGACAATGCGATACATTGTTGCGACATTGTGTGCAATACACACATCTGTTTTGTCTGTATAATTTGTCATATGCATTTTTGTAAATTTTTCAAATAAAAACTTTCTTAAACATTTTTTTTGTGAATTTCTGGGATAAAACCAAATATTTCTATTTTCTGAACCGTATTTCATAAAATCGAAAAATCTTAAATTTTTTTTTTTTATGAAATTTTACTTTTCCGTAATTTTATAAATAAAAAATTGCGACGAATAACGATTAAAAGAATATTAAACATTTTTATGAAGTTATTTTATGAAATTTTGGGAAGCAATTTGAATATTTAATTTTTTATGTTTACAGGCAAATCGGATGGAAAATTGCAAGGAGTCTATCTGGCCGAAGGGATCGACAAAGTTTTATACACAGATGGACGGGGGATAGGAGCGCGAAGCGATTATAATGGCGTACTCCTGCTGGACACGATATTGCAAACTCCGGTAACGCGTAGCGAAGATGTCATCAAAATGGAGCTTCTGCTTTCCGAAGCAATACTACTAAATCAGTGTCTGAGATTCGTGACGTTACCCGGCGTGGATCACGTGCAAGAAGTACTGCAAGAATTGTCGAGCAAAATTCATGCGGCTCAGGCGACGCAGAAAAAAGGCATAAAAGCGCAAAAAGTACGTCTCAAAAAAAAAAAAAAAAAAAAAAAAAAAATACATCGATAAAAAATTCGAGTAAAAATTGATTAACAATTAAAATCAATTTTTTTTTTTTTCAGTGGAACACGATATGCCTGGAATTGCCGCACGCGGCATTGAAACTCGTGTGTTCGGGTTTAGTTACGGAATTAAAAAAACAAAACAAACACATACCAGCTCTGCCTATCGCATCTGCCATCAACGAAAGACTCAACGGCCTACTTCCCGGCCTGATGTTCGAAGGTGGACCGGCCGATCGGGCATTGATGTTCAGTGAGGCCGCGCGTCGCGAAACATTCTCGATGTGGCCGCACATGAATTACAAGTAAGATAAATAAATAAAAAAATTCGCCGTGTGCGCATAAAAACCGTTTCGAAGTACAAAGAATTGTTTTTTTTGTTCTCTTGTGGTTTCTTTTTCTTTTCTTTTTTTTTTTTTTTTTTTTTTCATTTTCTAATCAGATGGGCTTTGCCTGGACAAATGGCTCAGGCCGGTTTTTATCACGAGCCAAACAATACGGCCGACGACAGAGCCATGTGCTTCACGTGCAACGTATGCCTCGTCTGTTGGGAACCGACGGACGAGCCTTGGAGTGAACACGAGCGGCATTTACCTACTTGTCCTTTCGTGAAAGGAGAATACACGCAGAACGTTCCCCTATCCGTAACATTAGCCACAGCACCGGCGAGAGAATCTAACGAACCCGTCGACGTTATCGGCACGACGAACGTCGGTGGTCTCGTGGCAACTTCGTCGCACAAGGGCCTCGTTACAGTATGGAATATTAGTACACAATTAAAGGTACGAATATATAATAGAATTGTTTATTTCCATTTACGATCTTTGAGGATTTTTGCATTTCCTGAAATTCGTAACTCTTATATCCCTTTAGGATTCTGTTATGTATTTCTATGCGCTTCAATATACTTAAATTCGCAAAAAATAACATTTTACACAGAATATTAAAAAAATTCCTACGAAACCCTTTATTTCGGAATTTTTTTAAATAATTTTTATTTTTAATTCTAAAAAAAATGTTAACATCGTCGATTGACTTTTGCAGAGTGAAGTATCGTTCTGCGTTTCATCGCGGGGTCAGGAGGCCAACAACAAGGAGTCGATACAATTTTTCGCCGCGAAAAGTCTAACGTCGGCGTTTCTTTCGAATCTTAGTTCGGAGAGCGATCCGCTCGTCGAGTACGAAACGCCGTCGTCGCACACGGTAAATTTAACGGCGTTGTCGATAGTAAGCGGACCAAAGTCACAGGACGACGAGAGCAAATCGAGCGCCGGTACGATAACGCAAGCCTCGTCAACGGAAACTTCGGATTCTTCGATACGTCCGTCTCTCGTATGCGGAGTTTCAGTGACCGCGAGTAGTTCGTCGCATCTAAGAACTCTCGAGAACGTGTGGGCGGCTTCGACGGATCTCGCACCGTCGTCGTCTCTCGTTCGCGCGATGAACAGTGTCAACAGTGCCGCAAGTGATAGTTTGGACATAATGAAAGTAGCAAGCGATCGGGTTAATTCCGTGAAAAATCATTATCTCGTTCTGTACGATTTTCATCACAAAGCGCCAACGTCCCAGCCGAGCAAAGACGACACTACGAAAAGCGGTAAAACGAAGAAAACACTGTCGGGAACGGGAACGAGCGCGAGTTCGAACGGCGGGCGTCAGGAGAGTCTCTATCAGGAAATGTATATGAGTAAATTTTTGTACGATGTGCCGGTTATCGAGGACGTTGATTGCGAGATGGTAGGCGGTACGCATTTCGACGGTATGTTTCAAACGGCAACCCTACCGACATCCTCGTCAAATACGCTGTACCATACAACACCATTCGGCATGTCGTCGACACCGAATTTCGACGCAAATTTTAATCCAATAAACACAACAGAACAATTTCCCTCGACATCGGATATATCGGGTATAAATAAAAAGCCATCGGTAGTACCGAAAAGTACGAAAGCCGATCCGGTTGTATTGCAAACGGTGTGTATCGAGGCGCCTTCATCGCTAAGAATATCTCACATTTGTCCGACGAAAGACGGCCGACATTTGTATGTATCCCTCTGTCCGATCGTCGACGTCGTCTCGACGACGGAAATCCCCGCGACTTCGAACGCCAATCAGATGGATATCGACGAGGAGAGCGAAATTTTTTCACCGAAAAGCTTGGAAAGAATGTATTGGGATCACAACGGCGGAACTTCGGAGAAATTGATAAACGGCGAGATTCACAACGACGGAGTAACAACACCGTCGTGCGCTATTCTCCTCGTTTACGCAATCGATTTTAATGGTAAAGCCGTTAAACTCGTTCCCGAGCCGATAGTCCGGAGAGATATGCCGGCTGATCAAGCGCCGGTGGAACACGTATTTCTGCCGCTGCAAGACAAACACACAGTCGCCGCTACGGGCGCCGATAGCGCCAGTCAAATTGCTCAAGATCCACGGGGTCAAGTAGCTCTCGTTTGCAAAGACGGTGTTGTGAGACTTTTGAATCTCTGCAGTTTAAAAACTCTCACCGAGGCGAGGCCCACTGATCGAGGAACAAAATTCATTTCGGCGGCTTACTGCAACAGTCTCGAGAGACTCTGCGTCTGCTCGAGCGATGGGGACCTTAATTTCTTCTGTACGACGGAGGAAGAAGATTCGGCGGAGGAAAAAGACGACGCGGACGATGTTAACATGATAACCGAAGCCGGAGCCGGCAGCAACGAACCCGAAGCCCCCGGTACGTCGAGTTCATCCGCCGCTTATCAAGAGCCGATTCTCGCGCACAGACCAAATTTATCGTACGCCGATTTACGGAGTATCTACGAATTAACGCGTTTCGATCGACATTCCCCGGCATACGGTGCCACCGTTCCATCCTGTTGGAGCGAAATGATGCAAGCGCAACGCCAGCGTCGTCATCCCCAACATCTTCATCAATCCGAAGATCAGCATCACACGCGCACGTGGCGTTTGCAAAATGATGCGACTACTTGGGACGAACATATATTCGAATTAACACTGCCGCGCGAAGCTGCTGGTAGCGTTGGTCACGTTGATGTTAGATTCAGTCTTCACTGGCCGTGTCTCGAGCTTCCGACGATACAGGTTACGCTGTTGAAACAAAAAATCACAGGCCTCGGACACCACAAATCTCCGCTTACGCCTGTCGACGATAGAATAGATTTTAGTCTCGACGGCGAGCAGAAGGGAGAAAATCCGATAATCAGCGAGGAGTATCAACGTCAGCATAACACCGAAATACTGTGCGGACCTATCAATCTACAGCGTTGCACCGATTTGTCCGATCATTCCGGATGCGTTACTCTGACGAGTCCCAAACTATTTCGCGCCAAGGCTCGCACTCTACTCGTTCATATCAAAGCGCTTATCGATCCGGCGAAAGACGGGGTAAGCTATTTCGTGACGAAATATCCTTCGTAACATCCCTCACGTTCTCTCGTCGTTATTATCGATTTCCCAAAATATTTTTTTCAAAAAAAAAAAAAAAAGGTACGCCAAGTACTGAAAAATCCGATTTGCAAATATTATTTAAAAAAAAAATGAACAAAATTTTATAAGCCAAGCATAACAGAAAAAAAAGGATTCTATATAACAAAAAATATTGTTTTTTTTTGGAAAAAAATTGCTGTAAACAATTGGCGTTTTTCGGATTTTTCAGTACTTGGCGTACCTTTATCGATGTTTTTGCGAGAAACTGATTATTTTTCGTTTTATACGGTAATTATCGATAAAAATTTCTTTGCTCGATGATTTTCTGCACAAAAAATCGTTAGGAAATGTGTTTAATACGTTTTTATTATAAATTTGATAAAAAAAAAATTATTTTTTCAACTGATTTTTAGGTCGCGGAATTTTTTTGAAATTTTCATTCGTACTATTGATACCGTGAAAAAAATTTATCTGACGATTGTCGCGTAAGTTTCAGTTATGAAGTCATCGTTCGTGATGCATGAATAAAAATATCAATGTTGCGCCACTTAACGCGTTAGAGAACAATTGCATTTCTATTTTTACGAGATATTGTTGATTACTTATATCGATTTATTCGTCGCAGGCGACGACAAAGTCGAGAATAAATCTTCTGGAAACGAAGCCTCCGACATCGAAGAAACTGAGGATAGACGAAGCCGGACCTCTGCTACCGGGTGCCACCGTCGAAAGAATAGCCGCGAGTGCTAACAAGAAGATGGAATATTATATAGGATGCGATTGGATCCATGAAATTTCCATCACCGTTAGATCCGTTCAACCCACGAATATTCCTAACGAACGTTCGCAGAGATGCGCAATGCTCGAGTCCACGTTGTTCATCGAGAATCTGCTTAACGTCGCCTGTCTTCAAGCCGCCGATAAGTAAGAAGGAATCCATTGAAAAATTCGTCATCACGACGATTTTATAAAAGTATATTTCAAGTTCAGTCGTCGAATATCGATGATAGAGATTAGCATATTACTTAATTCGCTAATATTCCGTTAATCTGAATAAAAGAGATCTCTGTAATTATAGATCACTGGTGGCGCAGTCTCTCGCACTCGACGTACTAATATGGGTGACGGCGATAAGACTGACGAGATTGCGCGTCGGTCAAAATACGACGGAAACGAGAGCAATGCAGTTGGATACAGTACGCTGTGTCCAGGGACGCCTGACGCCTCTCTTGCGAACGTGTCTTCTACATGCCGGTCGTAGCATAGCGCACAAATGTGTAAAGCTAATCGTTCTCTGCAGCGAGTGAGTTTTTTTTTTTTTTTTCTCTGCCGATGACAAACTTCTTTATCGTCGCAGAAACTTCTTTTTTCCTTTGGTTTTGCATACAATACAATTAATAAATGTGTTCTTTTCAGGGGACTCAACAACTCGGACGATATATCTCCTCATTCGTTTGACGAAGCGGTACTCTCCGTTCTTGTTACGCTTCTACCGTCGGTAGTAAGCGTCCAATGGGCCGGTTCGCTGCGTTGGCTCGCGCTTCTCATTACTCGACTGTTACCGTTGGATAGAAATCACAGCGTCGCGCAACAGTGCGTCGCTCTCGTGCAGCAGATCGCCGCTGAAATGTCGAATCGCGTCAATCCCTATCATCTGCTACTCGCTACCAGGTATACAAATTTTATTCAAATTTGTTTTATTTTATTTTAAAAAAGTCTGTAATACGATGAAATCATAAAATATGACTATGGAATTTTATATTTTTGGAATTTTACGATATATCGTCGCTTTTCTGATATATCTACGATAAAAATAACAAAAATTTTACTATACAGATATACTTTTTTTTTTAATTTGATATCATATATTTCGATATCCATAAAGTCAAATAGGACGAATTTTTTCAGACACTTATTTAGCATTAACATTTTTTTTTTTTTTTTTAACAGACTTATACCGTTTATCCATCAAACGTTTCATCTCTTTTAAATTTGTCGATAAAATAAAAAAATTTCTTCGGGTAGCGATTCAGAAATGTTATCTAAAAATAAACTTTATGGTGTTTTAATGATTCACGTTAAATTTTTCGCAGATTCGGCCTGTATAACACACCGTTCGAAACCGAGCTGTTCGACATCGAACCACCGATGCCACCGAAGTCGAGTTCGATGCCCGTTACTTATGCAACGATATTAACGGGCGAACCGGCCGCCGCTTCGGTAACGACGGCTTCAAACTCCATGTATACGCAGGACACGATAGATCTGAGAGATCTGTTGACTTTACCGACGCACACGAGCGGCGAACTCGTCGTACCAAGCAAATTGAAAGCTCTTTGCACGAACCACAGCATGAAAGGTCTTCTCGAGGTAACGTATCAATTTTTTTTATTACATAGATATATATATATATATATTTGCTACGATTATGTGGAATGTATGACACCTTTTGTATGGTAATTTTTATTACCCGGTCGCAGGTCGAACCACTTCACTTTACTTGTCACGCTGCGTCGGACGGCACGAAAATGGAGAAAATCGATTCCGGCGCAAACGCCGTCAACATCGGAACGACTATCTACGATACCGGTGCGACGAGTAACAATGCCGTTTCCGAACTCAAAACAGTTCATCATACACCTTACGTAAGTTGATTCTTAATTATTTGCCCTCAATATCTCGTGGGCGATAATTTCTCGTCTCGTTTCATGATTTTTCCCCGTTAGTAAAAGGATAATTACTTTTGACGAAACTCCTTCAGGTTTAGATGGCTCTTTGGGTCTTAGGATATTACCGATTTTTTTTTATTACCTCTTTTACCGCGAAGCGAGAAAACATATTTAGGAAATCCGTTGCGATTGCGTTGTCATTATTTCTTTCGTTTTCTTGTCGTTTCGTTTTCTATTTAATTCTCGAAATTCCTCGAATTTATTGTCCGCTCGGTTTGGTTTATTTTCTTGTGTAAAATGACGATTGTTGGAAAAAACCGTAATCTCGAGAGAGACAAAAAAAATCATTGTACATTGTAGAACTTGGATGCTGGATCTCTAGGACCAGATCTACAGGCAAAGGTCAGAACGAAATTAAGCAATTTGCTTAGTCAATGTACCGCTGAAATGACTAAGAAACCGGCAGCACAACTTTCTATCACTCCCGACGATCAATCGGATAGTGACGAGGCGAACAATATGACCGGTGATAACCCGATTTGGCACAGCGAACAAAACGATACGCCTAATTCTCATACATTAACGTCATCAACCGTAACAAAAGAAAAATCATCGATTACCAATAATGGCGCCGCTGGGCACAAAGTCGAGGACAACAGTATTAAAAAGGTAGATGTTGTTATAGTCGTAGATGGAAATCAATGGTTCTTCATCGTCTTTTTGTATTCTGTTTAGAAAATCTCTATGGTGCTTTTTCTTCTTTAAAATTTTTTTATTCTCGTTCTTCTTTCTGTACAGCAAGAAAAATATATATATCGCGCTTTATCGATAGTATCGAATAGTATTTTAATGGCACTTAGAGAGATGTAGAATAGAATTCATAGTTCCTCTTCTTTACCCACCAATTTCTTTTTTTTTCGTACGCTAATTTTTTTATTCTTCACATTTGATGTATTGCACGCCTCACTTGGCTATCCTGCGGTCTTTTTCTTTTTTATTTCGATATTTTAATACTCTTCGAGGCACAAGGTGAATTGAGCGCTTCACATTTTTTCCACTTCGTAACACTACACAAAGATCTATCGAAGTTTGATAGGGAAAATACTAATCGATCGCAAAAAAAAAAAAAAAAAAAAAATCAGCAACTTTTAGCGCATATAAATAAACGAATCACGCAATTTTTTTTTGCATCTTTTAAACTATATAATGAAAATAAAATTTCAATCTCGTGCATCTTTATCATTACGCGCTAAAAAAATTGGATGTTTAGCTATTAGCGCCGTCGTTTCTGGAATTCATCGCAACCAACACGTTTAATGCCGTTCCGAATGCTCAATTAACCTGATTAATATATTATACTTAAGTTAAGTTAAGTTAGATAACACGGATAATGTATTCTTTCGCAGAAGAAACGTAAGAAAATGCATTAAAAAATAACAGGTACTCCGCTGAGCTTAAAACGAATGACGCTTAAGCACACAAACCAATGCGATCCTTATTCCCGGCGTTAGTTAAGATTCTAACGTTAGCTGCAGCAAATAATTGTACAGCACGAATAGATGGAAAGTTGATTCTTAGATTTTCCGTTCGACTGTTCGTATTACTGAGACTCGTTGGATTTTTTTTTTTGTTTGTTTTTCGGAACTATTTTAGCGCGAGGATGTGACGTTCCCGTGGGGAAGATTGCTGTGTTGGCCGCCGCAACAAGCGCTGGTCGTCGAACGGATGCACTCGGGCGCCCGAAGATTCGTTGTTCTCGATTTTGGTTCACCGATATTGCTCACTGACATGATGATTCCTTCGTGCAGCGATTTGGTATCGCTGTCCATCGATATTTGGACGAAGTGCGAGGAGAGCGACGGCACGCGTCTCGTTGTGGCCGGCGATATCGGAACCAAACCTCTCGTTGTCAACGATCTACAGCCACCGCCGGTCTGCAGATATCTGAAGGTATTCTTTCGAACGATATAACACGTTGGATTCACGCCGATCGTTTGTCCGTTTTCGAGAGATTTGTGTTATTGAGTTTTTCATTTTTTTCTTTTTTTTTTTTTTTTTTCAGATAACGACGATCGGCCGTTACGGCATGTCGACGACTCGTTGCAAAATTCCACTTGGGATGTTCTACGGCCATATGGTTGTGTTACCCGGCGAAGATTACGCCGAGCCGAACAGTTCCCAAGCGAATCCAATTGGAATCTCGGATTCGACTTTGCAGTCGACTATCGACACTCAATGCAGCATTTTGTCAGCTTTAGCTGAGGATGTGCAGTGCAGGTGCGATTAGAATAATAATAATAAGAAAATCTTTAGAAAGTTGGTATTTTTGAAAATATAGAAACAATTCACGTGTGTTTTTGTTTTTCGTGTTTTTCCAGATTCAGCTTAGCAACCGAAAGACTGAAATCACTTTTAGACCCTCTGTTGTGCACCGAAACTCCAAACGTAATGCACATGCAACATTATTTGTGTCGCACGAAAAACTCTGCCGAAAACAAGGAGCAGCCTTCCGCGAGAATTCTCTCGACTTATCAGGTAAAAAAAATATATTTATAAATCGATCGTCTTTTTACTTTTCTTTTTTAATATGCGTTCCTTTTATGCAATTGTTATGCAAAAACAACAAAAAAATTACTTCGAAACAAATGGCATCAGAAATTGACATTGCCGGCGGAGTTCGATTATTGATATAAAATGCAATAGTTAATTCCCTTCCATAATCTTTGAAATGTGAGAACATTTGCCTCGAAAGATTGATTAGTTACTTCTTAGTAATGCTATCGACTTACTCATTGGGTCCATTATCTCAGGAATGCATAATGTTTCAACACCAACTGAACATCGTGCGCGGAGTGTGGCGAAGACTCGAATCCTGGAGAGGATCCCAAACGATACCAGCCGTCGCGTTGGCCAGTGCGTCGAGCGACAAGCTTCGAGTACTCGGCGAAACTCTTCTGGACATTCTTCTCTACACTGTGTACGAAATTGGTCCGGTGCCCAGCGTACGTATTCCCATTTTTCGCCCTCAATATACAACATTTATTAATCCTTATTATCGTAATTCATTAATAAGCGTCGAACATCCTTTGGTCAACAGGTACCACCGTCTCTGTGCGATGTCTTCACACCGTCAATTTGCGAAGCGTTCTTCCACTCGGTGTGCGTCGTTACACCGGCGCCGCGTCTTCAACTGCACGCTGCCGCGCTTTTAGCCCGTATGGCCGGCCATCAGCCGTGGTGGGGCAACTTTTTAGCAAATACACTCGTCAATCTGTACTCCACATCGTCGACTCACATATTTCCTCAGGATAGGTGAGCCATGCGATTTAATTCGGTATTCTTAATGTATCTTTTTTTTTTTCCCCAAAGCTTTCTAACGCTGAATCGTAAACGAAAATCCTTTTGTTTTTCTCGATGGACACGAGTTTAATAATATTTCACGGCTTTTTTTTCAGGGTGTTTATATTGCTAACATTCCTCGGACGCAAGTCACTGATTGCCGGAGCTAATAAATCCTCGGTAGTGGACGCTATGGTGCGAACACTGGGCAGATTATTGGCGCCGATATCGAACGGTCAAGCATCCACCTCGAACGGTTTGGACACAACGCTCATTGGTTGGGTTTTGCTATTTCTATCGGTGTGCTTAGATACGACCACACAGCAATCTACCTCTCTGGAGGAAAATCAAGATAAGAACAAAGAGCAAGGTACGCGCTCTGCGCTAAATACAGTTTTTCCCGACTACGCTAAAATTACCATATTCCGTGCCTACAACGCGGGTGGAAAGTTGCCAATTTTTTACCAGAGAGCAGAAAAGTAAATTTTCGAGCAAAATTGAATTTGCGAGCAAAATTGAATTTTTTTTTAACAATAACGATAATTATCATTGTTCCCGATAGATCGACTAAGTTTAATTCGTATTTTATCTTTAAAAAGGCGTATCTTCGCGATGGGAGTTTCTGCAGGGCGAATCGGCGATGCAACGAAAGTACGTGAGCGCAAGTCGCTCATCGGCGTCCCGAAATTATCGTAGAAAGTTACAAAAGAGACTTATGCATCACAAACAACAGCTTCAAGATCTCGAACAAGCGAAAAAGGTCTTCCAAACGTCGTCGTCCCAAGCGCAGGTATTCAATGCAAGTGGAATCCAATTTTCTTTTAAATTACACAAACGCAAAATTTAATTATTTTCAACGCGCTTTACACTTATGTTATTGTATCTTCACAGACGTGGGGAGTTTCCGTTCCCGTACAGGTGACAACACTGTCGAGCAAACTGGAAGCTGCCCTCAAGACGCAGGAACGTTTCTTCAAGAGAACACTGAAAAATCAAGCCTCGAAACACTTCAAAGACATGAAAGACATTAGTATAAGGAGAAACGAGGTGCAACATCTTCCACGAGGAAATCGTAGTCATCCTCAAACGAGCACAAGGTAAAATAATAAAATATATACTATATAATAATAAAAAAAAAAGATTTTTCAATAACATTAATACTATTTATTAATATTAATAATTTTTTTTTGCTTTATTATTAATTAATATTAATAAATAGTATTTTATTAGTTATAAATTAAATAATTTCGTATAACTTTAATCAATCATTATATACATCACAACAATTTTTTATTTAAAATTTTTTTAAATTTATTTATTCAATTTACTTAATTAAATAGGATTTTGTACAATTTTTCAGTAGACCAGAAACATCGGACATAGATCTCGATTACATGGCGAATTTGTCCCATCAGCACGTTTTACCAGTTGCCAGAGGTTTGGTAGCGTTGATCCTTAACAATGCGGCGAACGTCGACATGTTTTTACTGGCGTGCAAGGTGAGCGCCTGCGGTTTGCTATTCTCAGTGAATATTTGCAATCCATTGTCTTCACGATTCGAATAATTATCTAATAACAAGTGTGCCATCGTTTCGTTTACCGAACGATGTACGCTGTTGTTGATTTTTTTTTAATTAGTATTTTTTAAAGACATATAGTTGTTTGAATAGTCGTTTGAACGATATTCGGACGATGATCCTTATCTGTTGACTTTTTTCACCTGTCGCACTTAGGTAGTCGCTAGGCTAGTGGTATCTACGAGACCCGCGATTAGTTTGGGTGAACTTATGACTGAAGAACAGCTCTTAAGATTAGTCAGATTGGCTACCGGAACATCGGATTCCGCATGGTCGTCACACGCGGTATCCTGTCTGCTGCAGGATTTGTTGGAAGGTACGCGATAAGATTTTTTCCTATTTTTTTTTATCGCTCACAGACAAATGACTTATCAATAATTAACCCCTCACGTACAGGAGACTTTTCGCCGGCCAAGTAGAATGCTAATTTCATTTGCTTGTAAGAACAATAGGCGGCAGCGTAAAACAAATATCTTTGAACCATTGAAAAAACAACAGTTCAACGTTATTTTACAATTTTTTTCAGAATTTTTTCGCGATTTTTTATAGTTAAAACGGAACAATTGAAGGTAACGATCGGTCGAAAAATTTGAACGTATATTTACGTCCTCCGTACTTGAGGGGTTAATAATTCATTCAATACGATCGTTTTTTTTTTAATACTTATCATCGTTGACTCTAATATTATATGGGATTTTTCGCAGGCGGCAGACTGTTTCCGAGACCGTCGCAAAGTCAAGATGCGAACCAATCGGAGGAAGGATTCGAGGCCCTCGGTGCCGTAGGTGGCCGAGTGGGGGACGACGAACTCGCCGGTATGGCCGGCACTAGTGGATCGTCAACGGTTCTCGGTAACGACGAAGGATTCGCCGAAGGCGACGGCGACGAGGATACGGGAGACAGTATAATCGTTCCGCCGGCAACCGCGTCGACGTCAAAGTCCAACGGCTTCAATTTGCCGTCGCTTCTCGAGTCCGACGACAGTGAACTCGAAGATTTTCTCGATGATATACTTGAACGTGGAAAGAATACGCTGAAAAAAGGCACAGTGTCGAAACTACCGTCGTCCGCGAGTTCAGGGTAAAATTTTTTTCTTTACCTTCAGATTCTTTACCTCTAATTCCCTAAAATCGTTTTCAACACATTAGCAATTAACTTGTAACCATTGTTATTAAAATTTCAGCAGTATTTCATTGGCTATCGACGCGAGACTCGAGTACGGAGTAGAAACGGGTGTAGAAATTTCGCTTCGAAGACTATCGACCCTCGGAGCTTATAATTTACCGCTCAGCATAAATGCAACTGTACAGGTGAGCCAAAGGCTTCAAATTAATATTATAACAATCCTCAACGCTCGTGTGACTATCCGAGATTATTGTTCTCATTGAATTTTAAGGTACCGGCCGATGGGAGTCGATCGACGCAACCATCGCCTCGAAACTCTAGTTGGTCGGATAGAAATCAAGAGACGTGGAATATGTCGGACACGCCGTTCGGTTTATCGATGCTGACACGCTGTTTCGACAAGATATTCACCGATCTTTCTCTACAGGTTTTTATCCCCATTTTTATCGCGATGTTCCCAATTTCGAGACTGGAAATCTAATTATTGAATTTGCAATTTTTCTTGCGCAGCAAAATTCCGGTATGAGTTTGGAATTGGTGCTTCAGCTGTGGCTGACATTAAATTTGGATGCGACACTCGAACCGTCGGCCTCTAGCAATCAATTTTATCCGTCGTTAACGCCGGTTATTCCGTTGAGCTCAGCAGCCATTTCCGGTCTTATATCGGCTCTCCTGTGGTGCGTATTGTATACCGATACTGCGGGGAATCCCCTCACATCCGTTATTTAGTTTTTTCTTCATATTTTCAACTAATTCGCAATTCAATTCACAGGCATCCCGGAGTATCATTGCGCGCGTGGTGTTTGGCGTTGCAAACCTTAACGTTGGCGAGCAACGAGCCGCTGCCGAGCGATCATGTAGATCCGAGTATCAGCACCCCGTTGGACGGTTTACTCGGCGGTATGGCAAGTTGCGTCGTCAAAGATCGCAACATGGGACCGATGTTTCTTCGACTGTTATCTGGCAATGGATTGAACGTCGAGCCTCGCGACAAACAATATATGATGGTCAGTTTTTTTACATTAATTACGAAAATTACGAAAAAATTTAATTCGCATTTCATTGAATTTTCCGACTGAATTTTTGGCGTAAAAATAACAATAGGCGGGTCCACGGGTCGTTCTCGCGCTCCAAGATTTTCTCGTGAGACTCGAGATGCGTTGCGATGTTATAACACCCGGAAGTTCGTTGGGTAACGCGCTGAAGGAACTTCTGCTTTGGGTTGTCTACCAGTTGGTACAACCGGGCGGAGCGCTTGTTGCCAGACGAGGACCTCTCGACGCTCAGTGCATACTGATCATGTCGCTTATTAATCTTAACTTCACGAATACCGATCTCGGTACTGCGATGAGCATTTCTGAGTGCGTCGGTGTACTTGTATCTACGTACGTCAGGGGTGCTAAAGGTAATCAAATTAGTCATTTTCTTGTTTTCTACTAATTTCATACATAAATGAAACAAATGGCTGAAGTATTTTCTTTTTTTTTCTTCTTTCGTGAAGCGGGTGCACAGTGCGGCGGTATTGCCGATTCTTCGACACAAACCGGCAATTTTGGGAGTCTTTTCTCCTGCGTTCTTGGCAGCGGAACGAAACAGGGACGACCCACGTCTTGGGACACGTTGGTCATCGCTCTCATTAAACTCGTCTGTCGACTCGTCCAAACACCGTTACCTAATGTACGATTTTTTTTTTTTTTTTTTGCTTTTCGTAATTATTATTTTACTAAAACGAAAATGATTGACGCATATATACAATTAATTTAATATAAAACATATCTCAGGCGAGTTAAGGGTACCGAATGAACATAATCTTTGGGGGGAAACTTGGAATTAATAATTTATCTTGCGACAGGCGCGACTACCGCGAAACGACAGTACCGTCGATATGGAACTCGGCGAAGCGGTTCAGAGCCCCGGAACGAGTAGCAGCGACGTACAAGTTGAATTAAACACATCGCAGACCGACGAAAGCAAAGTGGCGGAGCAACAAACATCTATGAGACAGCAGCAACCCGCGGCGCCTAAACTTCGACATCCTTGCGTTGCCGATACCGGTAAACATCCTTCGCACGTTGAAAACAACGAAAAAAAACAACGAAATTTTTATAATTATTTTCACGCGATTATTTTTCATGTATCGATTTATTTTTAGTTTTGCAACACGAACCGACGATGATGAGGCTACTGGGAGCTCTCGGATACAGCACCGGTTTCTCATTGGCTATGCTATTCGATGGCGAAGAACCGGAACTACGCGATCCGACGTCAATTCCCGACGCGACTTTCGAACTTTTATCGACGCTTATGAAAAAAGCTACGAGTCCGACACTCGTACTGAATCCGCTTTATCGTTATCTCGCCTCATGTGAGTATTATGCCGTTTTTTAGAAAAATTTTCTCGACTTTTGTCGATACGTGAAAAAATGGATTTTAATCGGATTAAGTTTTCGATAATTGTGTCGCGCGGCTAACATCCAAAATGTTACGATGCAGAGAATCTTTATTAACATTTTCTCAACTATTTCATTGTCTTTATCTAACGTAAAAAAAAATAGTTAAGTAAATTATTTCCCAAAACTAAGAAAATAATATATGAAAAATCGTTAATTTCCGATCAGCTTGCGGTCAGAGTGGTCCGGATCGTCAAATCGGTGTGATGCAGTTGTCGGAACCATTGCTTTGGTACATTCTGAAAGTTCTCGACAACGAGGCCTCCGTAGCAGTTTTCACAACGATGGGCGGCGTGAAAGTTTTATGCGAGAATCTCGTTAATTCGAACAACGGAAGTCCAAGCGGTGGTCTCTCGTCGCCGGGAGTAATAGCTCTGGTGATGCAGCATCTCTCGAACGCCTCGAATCTCGCCGCGACGGCGTCGACGAGTTCAAAAAAATCGTCCAATAGCGGAGAATCTTCGAAGGAAAGTTTGTTGAATTTTGCGCCTCTCGGTACGGTTTCGTGGGTAAAGCCGATGGTAGAACCGGCGGATGTATTGATACAGAGCGCCGCGCCGCACAGAAGAGCGAGAACTGCCGCGTGGTCGTATCACTTCTTTCCCGGCGAAGCATCCGTTGATTTGACGATTACATTACCGTGTGCTATTTTGCTGAAGGAAGTCGAACTGCAACCGCATCTTTCGTCGCTCGCCAGTGAGTAATTTACAGATTAAAATCGATGGATAGTAATCAAATTTTTTGTATAAACAACAATAACCAATTATCAATTTCCAATGACAAAAAAAAAATACAAATTAATCCACAGCTTGTCCATCCGCCGTGGCATTGGAGATTTCGCGTGAAGGAAATTCGGATCTGACGCCCGTTTGTCCAGCGATGCCAACGGCCGGTTTAACGTCGATACATCTGACGCTCGCGCAGCCGGAAGTCGCTACTTCGGTTCTCGTGCGTCTTTACAAACCGCGCGACTGCACAAGCATAAGCCTCAGCCAGATAAGAATACTCGGCACCACAGCTTTCGGCGAAATAAAGACTCACAACGAAACGATAGACGAGGAACAGCTTACGAAGACGAGGTGACTTTACAAATCCATTCTTCGGATTTCGCATTCTGCGGAGGATACATATTTTGTATTATATTAATTCGATTGTTATTTTTTATTTTAGCTTCGGTTGGTTGAGACTCGTTCATCAGTGTCTCTCCGTCAGTACGCTGTCGAGTTATCTCGCGCGGGATGTTCTCAATTCCGCAGCTTCGGTCGATGGCCTCATCGAGGCCTGTTGCAGTCTTTTACTTCTGCGTCCGCGATCGCTGTACACACCGAATCTCGAGAGGGTATTGCTTCAGTTAGGATTGCACTCGAGAGAACTTGGATTACAACTCATCAATTTGCTACTCAATAATCGATGCACGCCGCTCTTCCAAGGTACGGCGATATCTCCGGCCGATCGTTTAAATTGCAATATAAACTTAAAAACGGCTTACAAAAGTATTAAAAATACGAATTACTTTAGTTAACTTTTCGAATTTCGTTAATTTGGCATATTAAATCATTTTTGTTATTTTTTTTTAATAAAATTTTGTAGGCACGTCGACGAGCCGAAAATCATCGACGGTTCAGCTGGTTGTTGAACTTTTGCAACAACTCTGCTCGTCGCAAGACGCAAATACGGAAGCGCGCGTATCCGCGGTGCTTTCGTGGCTCCGCGCATCGGCTACGAGTGCCGTAATACGACCATCCAACACCCCGAACGTTGTTTGTCCACCTGCCGTTTACGTACAGTGTGTGGCATCGATAGTTTGGAAAGCACACGAACAACAAGGATTGACTTATAATTTGGAAGCTTTATTGCCCGACGAGCTATTCAAGTGAGTCATTGTTTTTCGTGGCAATCGTCGCGGAAAGTTATGTCGGAGAGCGGCGGATGAAAATTTATATCTGAATGGTGTTTTTCTTTTTTTTTTCAGCGCTTTATACGAATGGACTCTGACGCTGGGAACTTATACCGCACTGAAACTTGCGATCGACGCCGCTCTCTGCGCTTTGTGTTACGTTAAGCCGTCGCTGTTCCCGTTGCTTTTGCAAAAAGTTCGTATACTTGTGCCAAATTTGGCGACCGATCGTTCGGCATCGATATCCGACGATCGAAAGGAAAGTGAGGGACAAACGGACGATCGTAAGAGCGAAACCGACGCTGAGGAATGGTACTGCCGACTCGTACTTCCCGAACACAAACGTTTGCAACTCACCGAAGGACAACTGTTGACTGTCGCCGCTGCGGCGAGATCACCTCCTGGAATTCAACAACTCATTGATTCCGGATTACCGGGTTTGCTGTCCGCGACTATCACGGGTAAGCGATTGTTTTCATTGCAAACAGTGGACAGTTTAGTTACGGTATATATTTTTATATTTCGTTGCAGAATTCTGTAAACTCGAAAAATCGAAACAACAGCGTGGAGTTTCGACTGACGATGAACGATCGCCGAGTACATCGAATACCAGTATGACTGACAGCGACAAAGCCGGAGAAGCCGCTCATCAAACGCGCAACAATCCGGGTAATCCGCCGCTACAATTTCCTTTTAATATTAATTCATTTTTCGGCAGTCGTCTCAAATTACAACGAAAACAAAGCGTAAAACATGAATAACTTTGTATTATAAAATCTGAACGATAGGATCTTCTTTTGCGTTAATTAAAAAAGATTCTTTCGTCTCTGAGAGTTAATTATTAACTGTAAAAAGACAAATTTTACTATCAAATAGTCGTCCGGACATCTTTCGCGGCTAATCGCAGTGTCGTTTTTTATCAATTTAATTCGGATGTTGAATTTTTTTTTTCGAATTGCTTCCTAAACTTAACTGCGAGTATTCCAAACATAAATTTGATTTCTCTTTTTTCAGGCGGCTTATGTATGACGGAACCCGACAGCATAGCGATAGTGTTGGAATTCTTGTCGTTGATATGTTCGGAGGGAAGAATGCGCGATTGGTTGGGTAAAGAAGGTCGAGATTTTTGGTTGCCTCTCGTTTCGTTGCTCAGCAATCGTCCCATCGAGAATCCATCTGTATCGTCGCCCAGGTGAATACGTCGGAATTAATTTCCCAAAAAATTCCTTTCCAAAAAATTCGTAAACATTACTATCGAATTTTCAACGCTTTCAGGACTAATGTGTCTTATGCCAATTTGGAGAGCGCAATGATAAAGTTCCTATCAAGATGCTGCTGGTGTCATCCGAACAATCAGAAACTGTTAGCCGAACTTTTGACGGATGTAATTCTACAGCAGAGAAATTCACCGAGTGAGTAACAGTCCAACAAATCCTTGAATAATGAAAGGAAAAGTAAAAAAGAAACGATAATAATTCCGCAATTATTCATCAATCCTCTAAATCGCTTGTATTTTCAATACAGATATACGATATCTCCACGGAATATCGGGATTCACGAGAAGAATGATTTTACAATTGTTATTGGAAGGCGAGAAAGTTTTGGTCTCTGTAACGTCGGAAGCTCCAATGACAGCGGCCAACAGCATTGCAAGTCACAATACCCCGTCTATGCCGCCACATCCGGCGCATCCTCTCGGTCATTATCACCAATTGCTTTACATGTCGACGCAATCGACGGTCGCTGATATATTGCAACAGGTCTCCGGTAAGTTAGGAATTTTTCTTCACGAAAAAACAAAATGTATTTTAGCGCAATCGATGAAAAGACAAATGGCGAATCATTAATGTAATAAACATCCGCAAGAAAAACAAAATCCTTGATTAAAAAATCGCTCGATTCCGCGGCTCGTTGTGATCAAATTCTGTCTGATTATTGGCGTTTCATCATTGCAATGCCATGAAAAAAAAAGAAAAAAAATCGTATTCTTGATGTTGAGTAACGAATGATATCTATCGTACTATACAGGCACTTGGCTGCTATTGCGGCTCTCTAACTCCGGCAAAGGAAGTGAAACGAACACAAGCGGTACGTCGAGTAGCCGACGTGAGATATGGGAAACGGGAACAGCATTGATGGTGGATACGCTGAGCGTCGCGGCCGGAAACACAGCGAAGGATAAACGAGCTAAGGAAGCATCAAATAGATCACAGGCTCGAGGGCCACCCATACGAAAAGCGCGTTTGAATTTAGGTACGAGAACTACAAGTCTCATCGCAAAAAATCAAAAAATTCTAGAAAAATCCTTTCATCGCCTTTTTTCCAACTCTCGACTCACAAAAGAAATTTTTCAAATATCTGCCTTATCTTCCATGAAATATTGACGATAATCTATTGATTTTTCTGTTGTCACAGACGGTACGCCGGGTACATCGAAAAGTGCAAACAATGCTCAAGGAAATTCGTCTAATTCGGGAAATCAACAGTATTTGGTACATTCATCGCCGCCTAATACGCCTCTACCGCCGCAACTAACGATTGCACAACTACTCGCGATAGCCGAGGATAACGGCGTCACGTTGTCCGATCCTTGCGTTCATCTCGTACTGAAAGAGCATAACAAGGATTCGAAGGGTGAGTCACCGAATATCAATAAAATAAACAATAAGTAACTATGCAATGGCTATTAAGTTGATTATCTATGTTTCGTTATCATTATCGCGAGATATCTATTATTGTCGTTCTAAAAAATCTCTAATATATTTCCAATGAAATTAATTTAAACAGAAGAAGCGCCGAAGTTAAACGACAGCGAGTTATCGAACTACCGAAGCATCGAAAGCGCATTGGGAGTGTTTAGCGCCGGTGGAGGATTGGCAGTGTTAGCGAAGCATTTGCCTCTCGTTTATCCGGATTCCGGTCGACCGCCGCCGTTGATGGAAAAATCACCGTCGCCAGAGCAGCCGGATGCCGATTGGGTGAAAGTTGAGGTCAGCGAGGATACATACGTGGATCCCGTCGAAGAAACCGGTATATCGAATCCGCCGAGATCTGCACCGCCGACGCCGCACGTCCCTTTGCACTCGCTCGCCGCTTTCGGTTTGTTTCTCAGACTACCAGGTTACGCGGAGGTATTGCTAAGGGATCGAAAACAAGCGCAGTGTCTCTTGCGTCTGGCGCTCGGGGTTACCGACGACGGCGAGGGTGGTGACGTTCTTAGTTCGCCACTCGCCACATCACTGCCGACACTGCCTTTTCAAGTTTTAAAACAATTGCTCGAGGCGACGCCGCCGACGACCGACGATGGATTATTGCTGAGACGTACGACGATCGAAGTCGGTGCGGTATTGCTATTGCTTAATTGTCTCGCGATATTCACTCATCAGACGGGACACAACGAGGGAACGGATCAAAGGATAGGAGGACAGGCCGGCGGTAGAAGCGACGATAAGTCTCATCTTTATTGGGCAAAGGGCACCGGATTCGGCACGGGATCGACTCAACAATCTTGGAATGTCGAACAAGCGCTGCTGCGACAACGCTCCGAGGAAGAACACGTTACCGTGTTGCTTCAGGTGCTCGCGAGTTACGTGGGACCCGGCGGTCAGCCACAGCGCGATTTACCAGCTCCGTTCACCGATCTTCTCGCGCGATCTTGTCTTTTGCCCGCGTTATCGTCCTATTTGCGAAACGATTCGGTACTCGATATGGCGAGACACATACCGCTTTATCGAGCGATTTTGCAACTTATCAGGGCGATGGCTCTGTCGAGTCAATTGGCACCGCTGTTGCTACCGCGCGGTGGAAGATCCAACGACGCATCCATCGTCTCTCTACTGTACACAATGAGAGTCTGTGTCGACGCTTATGTCTACAAAATCAATCGCACACGCGGCAACAAGTCGAAGATTATGACGAAATATCCCGAAGATACGGAACAGGACGAGGGACTCGCTACTCTGATACCCGACATACAGGAAAGCGCTACGATTGTTCAGAATGCTACTTCGAGGCTCAACGTTATCGGCGAAGAACTCGCGGGTCCGAGTCCAACCGGTAGTGATCTTCCACTTCGCTCCGTCGAACAACGATATCTCGAAGTCATGAAGAAACTACAGTTCGGTACGTATGTTTTCTTTTTTTAAGGTTTCAGGCGATAGTGTCGATAATAATTAATAACATCGCGATATTTGATATGTATGATGAGAATTTTTTTTTTTTAAATATCAAAAATAAATAATTTTACTTTTACGCAATAGACATGAAAGAAAATTGATAGTATTACGGATAGTAAACAAATTGGTATTTTTCGATTTTGGTGAATTTTTTATATTCTTTCGTCAGATATTGAATTTCTTGTCTTTATGGAAATTTAACGTTTTTAAACAGATACCTTCGAGATAATAGCGGACAATACGGAGGGAGGAGGTTACAAATTCGCTGTTTCCTATCATTTTGAATCGAATATGAGAACAGCAGGCGACAGAAGTCATCCGGCGAGAGTCAAGAGGCTCGCGCAAGAAGCTGTGACGCTGTCTCACGCTTTGCCACTTTCCTACAGCAGTAGCGTATTCGTTAGATGCGATGCTGACAGACTCGACATTATGAAGGTATTTTTTTAGTTATTGTTTACCTTTTTTTTTTTTACTTTCTTTCGAAATGATAGATCTTTGTGCGCTCGTTGAACGATTGTGAGACTTTAACAATGAATTTTTATTCAAGGTACTGATAACCGGTCCGGCGGAGACACCGTACGCGAACGGTTGCTTCGAATTCGACGTTTACTTTCCGCCGGATTATCCAAACAGCCCGATGATGATTAATCTTGAGACAACGGGACGCCGAACGGTTCGTTTCAATCCCAATCTTTACAACGACGGCAAAGTCTGCCTCAGCGTGCTGAACACGTGGCACGGCAGACCAGAGGAAAAATGGAATGCACACACTAGTAGTTTTCTTCAGGTAATTATCGCCATCAAAAGTACCATTTTTTTTTTCTCTAATTTCGTAGTACAGCACAACCCCTCTTTTCTTAACTCGACGGGATAAGTGCCCACTGCCGATCAATTGCTGCCGGTAGGGGTAACGAGGGCTATACGCGTTCGTAAAATAAGCGGGCGGTTGAGTTAAGTGAAGTTAAGAAAAGAGGGGTTCCGCTGTATTCGAAGTTTCACGCATTGCTTTATACTTTTTTTCGTTTAACAGGTCTTAGTGTCGATACAGTCGTTGATTCTGGTACCTGAACCGTACTTCAACGAACCCGGCTACGAGAGATCGCGGGGTACACCTGCCGGAGCTCAATCTAGTCAAGAGTACAATGCCAATATTTGCCAGGCTACTGTGAAATGGGCAATGCTCGACCAAATAAAAAATCCCTGCCCCTGTTTTAAGGAGGTTAGTATACATAAAAAAAAAAAAAAAAAAAAACATGGAAAAAAATTAAAACAAATAATATTAATATTTAATTTTTTTTAATAATAAATATAAAAATATGTTAAAAAAAAAAGTATTTCTTTAATATAATTTTATATTTATTATTAAAAAAATTAAATATTTTTTTCCATATTTTTATATTCAAAAAAATACTTTTATTTTTTTAATAATGAATATAAAAATATTTTGAAAATGTATAAATATACGGAATATGAATTTTTATTGAAACAATTCGATTTTTCTGTTTTTTTCAGGTAATACACACTCACTTCTGGATAAAACGACACGAAATCATAGCACAACTACAGGGTTGGATAATGGAGATGGAGATGCACGGCTCGGATCGTCGGTCGTCTCGAAACATCTCCCTCAATGCTTTGGCTCTGAGAGTAAGTGATTTCTGTAATTTGGTTGATTTTGTTTTTTTATTGATTATTCGACGACGACGAAGAAATTTTATGCGAAAATATAAATATTTATGATTTTGACTTATCGATTAATGAAAAATTGTATTCAAAATTACAGAGACACTACAGGCTATTGAGAGATGAGCTCAACAAACTGCCAACGCCGGAGGGTTTGGAGGATCTCGTGGAACCTCTGCCTTCGCCCTCATCGCCGATCGAATTGTCCGGAATATCCGGTACGCCGAGTACACCACCGTCGATCGTAATACCAACGTCGACAATAGTCGGTGCGCCGTCGATAAACATCGTACAATCGTCGAGTAATCCGAGTGCCAGCAATCACGTTCATCATGACATCGACACCGACGTCGAGATGGAGAAAATGGTGTCGAAAGTTTGTGAATAGCTAATGGGTGTTAATAGGGATTGTTGGACATTTTAAAAAGTCTATTGTTAGTGTTATGATGGAACAATGACCGAACGTAAACGAAGAAAGAAGAAAAAAAAAAAAAAAATGAAGGAAAAAAAAAAAAAAAAAAAACGAAATAGTGAGGAAACGGAAGACAAGACATATAAACTACGAAAATATGCTCTCTTCGATCTTTGACTGGCTGCCAAGAGCGACGAGTCTGAAACTCGGCTAAAAAAATGAACAAAAAAAAAAAGAAAAAAAAAAAAAGATCAGAAACATTGACGACTCAGCGAGAGTTTCTCGAAATTTTTTTTTTTTTTTTTTTTTTTTTTTTCGTTTAATTTTATTTTTTTTTGTTTTCTTTTCAAACTGATAGATTTATCACAGGAGAAAACGGGATTGGGGTAGTAGACCGCGTGAATGATGAACTCTTGCGAGATAAGAATAATAATACACACTATTATTACTATCGGTTTACTCGCTGCCGGAAGTAGTATATAAATCAGAAGAAAAAAAGGTAAATAAATAACGAAAAAAAAAAAAAAAAAAACGAAAAAAAAATTGGATGAATGAAGGGTGCCGCGCGTTGTAGGAACTTGTCTGCCGCTGCTGCTAAATACTATATGTACACTGCATTCTACTCTGTACTACTATAAGTACCGATCGTTAGCCCATATTTATTATACATGTTCCTCGTTTGTGTAGTTGGTACCCATCCTCTCCCCGCCCTCCGCCCCCGACGCCCCCACATGTAATGCGACTGAATTACAAATACTAAAAAAAAAACAAAATATGACAGAGCGCGAGCGAAAGAAAGATTGAGAGAATGTTGAAAAAAAAAAAAGAAACGAAAAAAAAAAAAAAAAAAAAAAAAAAAATTGACTACATTCGATTAACGAGGAGGTGAAACACTGTTCCGTAGAGAAAATTACTGGAGGTTCCTCCCCCTCATATCGAGGACACTGCGACGCGAACCGCGCGATCGTATCACAATTGAAAATAATAATAACAATTAATATAAAAGAAAAAAAAAACGGAAAAACAAACAACAGCCACTGTTCGTAACTGTAATAACTAATTAGCACACAGTAATTTCATATGAATTGATCGTACAAACTAATAAAATTACTTTGTTTTGAATTGGTCTTTCCAATTCGCCGCCCCCCTCTCCACCAATCGTGATATTCCGTTGTCCCCCTTCAAGAATACGTGAAAAAACTTGAAAGTATCGCATTTCGCGAATTTCAATCGAATTTCTCGGATAATAAAGTTATCTTATTCGCGTATATCCCCGAGTGACGTATACCGCTCAATATACAGTCGGCGATATCGAAGAAATCGATTCTTTCATTTGTATCCCAAACCACGAAATAACGATAAAATGAAAAACGAAATAATCGCGTGTGTTATAAACGTAGAATTTTAGTCTCTCTCGAGTTTACGTACAATAATAGGTAAAATGAAGAAAAAACAAAAAAGCCGACGATACTGTAATGCGTTCGACGCGTATTGCGTTTATTAATAATCGATACAGCGATGTCTTGTGCATGAAAAAAAAAAAAAAAAAGAATTTTGTTTTGTTTTGTTGGCTCTCGCGCTCATGCACCAGTTTCGCGGGAATAATCGATAATTTTTCGTTTTAATTTTTGATCCTTTCAGCGTTATGTATTTAGTTACTCTGTCGACGATTTATTTAAAAAATGTTTTTTTTTTGTGTTCTTGTCAGTTGCGTGAAATTTTCTGTTACGAAACGACGATTGCACGAAGCTTTTTTATACATCACATTGTTGAAAAGAGAAAAAAAAATGTTTCACGAATAGTTTTGACTTCAGGTCTATTCTTGAATACGTTTCATGTAGATAGCGTGAAAAAAAAAAAGATCGTAAGTTCCGAGTGGTCGATTGTACAAAAAAAGAAACGAAAATAGAAAAAAAAAAAGAAAAAAAAATACAACAGCGCAATCACCGAACATTCAATGTAAATAATCGCCAATAAGTACCCCTCTTATTAAACGTATAATGTTTGTAATTTTAAGATTAAATAACGTGCGAATGCTCGATGGTGTAACGTCCCGCCCCCGTCGATAGCCCCCAGCATTAAGCATGAGGTTATGTCCTCTTAGACGTGACTGAGATGTATTACATGTGAAAAAAAAAGCACGCATTTTATGCATGAGACAAGAGAAAGTGTTGATAGTTATTTATAATAAACGATTATTACCACGCACATGCAACGAGTCAAGTAAAATTACGCACAATTTTAATGTTTCGTCACTTTATGCAATTCGAAACACGAGAAAAAAAATCCGTTTATTTCAACTCCCTGAACACAAAAAACGTATACGCGGTATTATATATCATAAATATATCGTCAGGTGGTCGGGGCTCTCCGTCACCGCACCCTGTCGTTGACATTTTTGACGTTATAACGTGATTCGTCTCAATGCTCGCGAACAATCGCGAATATCGAAAATAAATCTGCTCTCTCGCGGAACGCGGCGTATTCCGAACGGGAAAAATAAAGAGTAAAAAAAAAATCCATACATAATTTCAACAGAGTAGACTCAACGGTTGCGTGAAACAAAAATACGAACATCACGAGCAAATATGAAAAGAGAGAAACGCGAAACACGACGGCTTTCCGCCCGATGTTTACGACAAAACTTTTCATGCAAATTCGGATGAAGTCGAAATCGTTACGAAATGTGATTGTTACGCCGGGGATGTTGTGTTCTGCCGCGTCGTATAAAACGCTAAGTATGATAAACCCCATTCGAAGTTGCGAGAATTCTCGTTAATGCTCTGTTGTTTCTGCTGTTTCCGTTGCCCCAGTGTTTCCGCGCCGACCCCCCCGTTCCCAGCTTTTCTCTACATCGGGTTATTATCATCTATGTCGAGGGGGCCGTTGCCACAAAATTCCTGTGGGGGAACGGTAAGGCTAGTAACGTTAAATTATTGCACCCAAGAATGTTCTCGGAACATTGGAGAAATTTCAGTCAGTGGCTCGCGTATAATTGTCGAACGAACATTTTCCACGCTGACCAATGAAAATCGGTACGAACGCAACGGCATTATTATTTTCGCACAGTGTTGCCAAACAATACGGTTGAACATGCATAGGCGCGATCACAAAGCGATATTACGAGTAATCCTCTTGCGGATAATAACATTATCACGTTTTAACGTCGCGAACGAAACTTTATACGGGCGCCTGTTTCGTGTGCATAGAATTAACATTCGCGAAAATAGCGTCGTGTTCGAGGAGTCTCGTTCCCTTCGTTCGGGAACGAGGCTCTCGTATGAATCGGTGAATGATGACCGCGCGTTACGCGGCATCACGTACTCGCATAATGAACCCTTTACCGAAACGAGACTCTCGTATTCCGCGCTTGTTTCAACGGATAAGGAGAACACCGGAAGGAAACGAGTCGGATAATTAATAACGTGTACTCCACACGTTGATGCCGTTGCTACCGCTGTTGCTAGGAAAGCTCATGCGAGACTCTTGTAAGCACTTGACGTTATACGGTATTACTACCGCGTGGAAACAATGTGGAAAATGCTACGCGTGTGACATATTCTCGTTAGCTTTGTAATCGGACTCAACTCTCCGATGAATTGTAACATTTGACGTTCTGAACAATGGAGAATACTGTGTTGAAAAAAAAAGTGGTGCGTTCAATTTATCGCGGTTAATGATGAGAAGGAAAATAGTGACAAGGATTCCGAGGGATTTGCGGAACATCGTAAATCGCAGAGGTGAAGCACGTCGACGATTCTTGTGCGGGGAGCGAAATCTCATCTTCATTCTGTCTATTAGGATTATTCGTGGCTGGAAGCTTCACCCGCTGATAATTAATGAAGGTAAGATTGGATTTATTACCTAAGCATGTAATTGTCTACTTGTATCTCGCAAGTTCCCTTCGTTCCGAAATTTGCAGTTATTTCGTACGAAATTCGCCGATCAAAATGGCGGTTACGCGAATAACCATTTTTAATAATATTTTTTCAACGATTCTTTAACTAAAGTAATTCGAATAGATTTATTATTTTTTCAAAAATTCTTTTATTCTTTTCATCGTCACGAAAAAATGACAGGTTATATCGATATAACCTCATAGTCGTTATGGCGGCTTCGTCGATCCTCAATCGACTTGTATCACTTGTTTCGCTCGTATCGAAAGTTCAGTCACGCGAATAAATCGTCTTATACGTTTTATTTTCATTTAACAACAACTTTTTCTCGTTCGAAACGAAAATTCTTTTATTCTTTTGATTGTCACGAAAAATTCATTATTACGATTTCGGCGATCTTCGATCAGTTTGTATCATCTCGTTGATACACAACTTTATCTCGCGTTCGTTGGTTATTTATCCATTTCATTGCGATAATCCTTTGGGGAACATCATTCTTATCGATCTCTCGTGATCTCGATTCGCACCGATTTATTCCGCGAATCCGTTTGAGTTTACCAAACTTCAACGATAATGGGCTCCTTTCCCGAAAGCTCACTTTCGCACACCGCTGTTCTCCATCGGTTCCGTCATCGATCGACAGCGCCCACAGAGGGCCATTAGGCGCTACGTGTCGGTCGTGCGAGATGCAAAATCGAGGAGGCACTTTGGCACGTGCCATTCGATATACCTCTGTTCCACTAACACCACTCTTGTCCCCACCGAAAACCCTTCTCCGACGCCTACACGCTTCGTAACTCTACTGAACATCAAACGTACGTCACGTCTTTTTTTTCACGTACGGAGTTCTTTTCTTCACATTCTTTTCTTCGCGAGTATTCTGACATATGTACCGGAAGTGAGGTTCGATTGTACTTTGATACTTCCATTCCTTTGCCCTATTCTTGCCAATTTCGTAGATATGAAGAATACCGTTTTGTATAACAACGAATAGCAAACTCCGGACTCGAGTAGTCGCGTGTAACGGACTCCGGCATATTTCGTAATATTGCTTTTCGCGTGTACCGGATGAAATGTTTCATACACTGGATATAATGTGTGAAAACACAGAAAAATAAAAAGGGAGAGAGTTTGAAAAGTCTGAAATATCGTATTCCACAGTCGTTCCTCTAAAAGTCTGTATTTTTCCGTGTGAAACTGTCGAGCGAAATTGATCGATGGTCGTTCTCTTATATCTGTGGAAAACCTTGAGGGTCGATTGCGAATGTTTCCAGTAGGGAGCTTCGCTCCCGGAAAATTATTTCGTTCTTATACGCGATACCAGCTGCGCTGCATGTTTCGGAAGCTATATAACGCGAGCGGTGTACATAGAAAGATCGCACATATCGATAGATTCGCTTCGCGAACCAACCGGGAATATTAAATTTTCTTATGCCGCCCCCCCCCCCCCTTCGTCGTTCCGTCCCTCTGTAGGAAATGCTGAAAGGAAAATAAGTGAAGTAAAAAGAAGAAAACCGTAAAGTAGCAAAGGAACGTTTATCGGAGTAAAGTAAAAGGAAACGAGAGAGACACAGGTTGGTTCGATTGACCAACTTACTTTCCGGAATTTTTTTTTTTTTTTTTTCGACCACTCGAGAATCTTTCGAAAATCGTTTTTATTCCCGTCTCATCTTAATATATATACATATAAATACTATATATAATGTTATATAATCCTTATAATTTTTATATAATTTTTTTTTTTTTATAAATAATTTTTATTTACTATATAGTGCATTTTTATCATCGGAGATCGGAGGGCACTGCCTTTTAACCGATCATACGGAAGTTGCCGTATTCCGTAAAAAAAAAAACTCCGAAAAAAAAAAAAAATTTTGAACTCCGCGATCGCGTAAATATATAGTATATATATAGTATACTATAGGTATGGGATTCATTATTTTTAACTAGCGGAACAGGGAAACTCGGGGTTCATTCACCAACTGTCCCAATTTTGCGACGGAGTGCGGAGGGGAGAAAGGGAGGGGGGAGGGGAGGCGCAGAGATAGGCAATAACCTGCAGCTCCCGGTTCTGGAATTCAATGGATCATTTCTGCGCTGATCGTTCGAGTTCATCGTTGTATGTACCACCGGCGACCATTAGCAAACTTAATACCCGATCCGTATAGTCCGATATATATACGCGTACAGAGAGAAACGGGCGTTCGCAATGGATAGGAGCGCTGAGTTTCAAGTGCATCTCGATGCTCTTGAGTCCTGTGTAGCCACAGCTGCATAGTGAGAGAATCAGCTCGTTCGCCGCGAATACATCGACACTGTAGGGCGATTAAAAGGGCCTGAAAGCCATTACTCAACAAGAGAGCGCGCGGATAAATAAACCCTAAAGCACTTTCGTAATCAATGAAAAACATCGCGGAACGATTTTTTTTTATGTTTTCTCTCCGCGTTGATTAAATTCTTATGAAAATCGAGACAATAAAAAAAAAGTAAAAAAAAATGTATTTGCGATCGAAAAAAAAAAATTTTCGGCATTTTTTTGAAAACGAAGCGAGGGGTCCTAAATGAAAAAATTTGGTTATGAAAATACTCGTTTTTGTCATTTTTGTTAATTGATTTACAGCGATCTAATTAAAATGACAAAAAAAAGTAATCCGTTTAAATAATAATGATAACAAATTTATGAATTTAAGCCATTGGCTTATCGGGGACCGCGTTACGCAGGTGAATATTAATATTTGTCCGCGATATTTCGCCTTCGATCGTCGCTCCGATCGACTTCAATCACGTGACGATCGCACGTGACGGAACTAACGAGCTCTCGTCACTCCCGTAATTTACAGTAACAACGGACGCGTAACTACGTGCTTCCAATTACTCCGTGAGCTGTAAAGCACCTTCTCGTAAGACCGTTCTAATGCCCGTTCGTTTCTGTAATAGCGTTTACAAGTCTGATTGTACTTGGTTCGTACTACTGAAGCGCGGCTTTCCGTAACGAAAAGACTCAAAGATACGAAGTTCTCGAGCGATAAATTTCGAAACATCGTGCAATTTCGTGAAATTCTATAAACGCATTTATAATATATATATACATATATATTTTTTTAATAAAAGTTATCAATTAACAATAATTGCGTTAATTAATGAGTTATTCGAGAGAATTTTTTTTTTTTTTTTCGTTTTTTTACGAATTATCGATATCGAAACGACGTCTTCCGCTTCGATCGTTATTTCGCCTTTTGATAAACGCAACGATTCGTGTTCTCGCGGTTCGCGACGAAACAACATTGTTATCGTAACATTGACTGATACATTGAAGATTTTTCTTGTTTTTTCCGATTGAAGTAATGGGGAAAGCCTCGGGATATGGTGAACAAGTCGTCATTGCGGTTTGTAAAAGCGTTGGTCAGCGTATATATACACATAGATAGGACGCGCACCGACCACGAATTTTCGACTGTTGCATGTTGCACAGTAGCGTTCGGGAGTATCGCGTTCTCGGGATTACACAGAGAAATGCAAGAGAAAGCCGGAGCGTTTGAATGGCCCGAACGAAACTCAATGCTGCGCGCTGTGTGTAAACCGGCCGTCGGGGGCTTCATGAAAGGATTAACCGCGATGGGGCTCGGCTTCCTCTGTTAAAACAAAAGGACGTCTCGTTCCCGTGGGGAAAAAAAAAAAATGAAAAAAATAAAAAATGAAACGAGACGTGAAAAAAAAAAAAAAAAAAAAAAAAAAATTGGAGAGCCGTTAACGGCGATTCTCCGCACAGACTCTGTAATCGGTGAGCGGACGAGAGCTCACGGCTTTTACACTAAATGAAAATTTGTACCTCCGACGTTATTCTCTCTCGCTATTCGAGCGCTTCGCCTCCGACGCGAAAGCATTATTTGCGGATACCGCGCCGCGGTGTTGTACTCTCTCGCGTGTGTATTGTGTTGTTCGTAGATTTTGATTCCCCGGCTATTTCGGTTTTTATACCCGTAACCCTCTTGAAACGCCGAAAAAACAAATGGTATCTCTCTGTTTCGAGAATTTTTTTTTTTTTTTTTTTTTTACCCTCCGGAGCGCCGATGACCTTCGAGTTTAATAAACAGAATTCAATGAAGAGAGCGAATCGTTTTCGCCAATACGGTAAATTGATTAAATAAGAAAATTACGAAAGCTCGCTAAGTCCTCTTTTTCAAGTTCTATAGCACAGTCTCACGATGTTTTTTTTTCGGAGGTGCTTTCGTCTGCTAAAGTATTGTACTGTTAGATTTTTCTCTCTCGTTCACTCTCCTCCGCTGCTGCTGCTGCTGCTGAAAGCACCATCAGCATCACCGCCATTGGCTCGACTACGGGTCGGTTTTCTTTATGAAAACTTTCGAGACTCTGGTGGCGTCGAATCATGATGAGCGAAATATATGTATACCGATATATGTACATTTTATATATATATATACATATAGATTGTACTATCTTTTAGTATATATCTATAGGTACATATATATAGTGTACCTACAGATATCTCGGAGCTTTTCAAAGAGCTTCGACCAGACGGGACACCGTAAATACACCGAGGTATTCCGTTGAAGGCTTCTACAGAGGCTATGAAAAGTAAGCAAAGCGGAATGGGGAATGCCACCCGCGCTGGCCGACGGGGATTGGAGATGGTGATGGCTTGTGGGGGAAGCGACATCGAAGGTCCGCAAAAAAAAAAAAAAAAAAGAAAAAAAAGAAAAATACGAGAGAAAAAAAGAAAATAAGTAGTGAGTCGACGAGAAAGCAGGTAGAGACGCGCGAGAGAGTTTGGAAGTAGAGATATATAGCCTGAAACCGTCTGGTGAAAGGTGAGAGGTCGGATTCTCGATCTACTAAAATTTTACTTTTAGGATCCCTCTTTCTAAAGCAAAAGCTTTCTACAGCAAGAGGTCCAAAAAAAAACAAAACAAAAAACGCGATAGTTTTGTATGAGAAAAAAAATAAAAATTAAGGTACAATAATTGTTTCGTCGACGAAAAAAAATCGGTTGAAAAACGAAATGAAAGAAATTTAAATACTGAATAAAAAAAAATCGGACGGAACAAACTAATTAATTTGTTTCACTTAATGTCTAACAAATAAAGATCCTTTAAAAGAAAAATGGCAGAAGCTTCTCGTAGACAAGTAGCTTCTACCATTTTTCTTTTCAAAAAGCTTTCATTACTTTCTTATTTACCGTTATTCCATTAAAGAACGAGGAAAAGTTATAATTGCCTCGTCAACGCGAAACGATCGATCGAATGGCAGAAAAAGAGAACTGGAAATATCGAAAGGAAAGTTTGACGCAAGATAAATTTAATTGATGTCTAATAATGACAAATGATTTTTAAAAAATAATAAATGCCGCGTTACCCTAATTTTTTTTTAGATATTTCTACTCAATTAATGAAAAAATCAAAGTTATCGGAATTGTGTTAATAGCCGCGGAAAAAATCGATTTAATAACAGAAAAATGGAACTTTGAATAATTAAATTAAAAATATGACTCAAAAAATCACGTAATTAATGTTACAAGACGAAATATAAGGGTTTAAAAAATATTAAAGGCGATACGATTAATGTTTGTCATATACCCGGAATCAGCGCGCTTTCTTAACAGATAAGTCGTAATTACGGTACCGGAACCATAATTTTATTTATCGCCGGATGTTTATTATTCGCGGGAATTTTGCTGTTCCTCGTCGTTAGTCGAGAGGGATGCTGGTATTACCGTATATGGTGGCGGATACATACAGAACTACGGGAGGGGTGGTAAAACCCGTGGGTGTCGTTGGTCGGGACCGGTCTCGAGAGTGTCGTCCACGCGACTGTTGAGAGTGGTGGAGTCGAGTTAATTGCTCCGCTTCTTCGAAGCTTCGGGATTCTCTCTCGCGATGAACGGTCACTTATCTTCTCAAGTCCGTTCGTACGATGCGCACACATACGGTGTGACCTCGAGTAACAGTGCTTTATCACGAAGACCGTGCGAACGCGGAGACAGACGATATGTATAGATAGAACAATATATAGGATTTATGAATAGCTGGATGTACGCGTGACGCGTACAGAGACATTGAAGGAATGATAGCTATTCTCATTACAAAAGGAATTTTCGTTGTTATACCCAACGGCTGTATCTTTATTTCAACAATGGAAAAAATCTGCACAATCTAAAGAGTGTGTGTCGTTAGACTCCGAGCAAAAGGAGTGGAATTTCGAGAGAATTTTTAATACTTATCGATGGGATGAAAATCTGAAAAAAATCGATCATATAGAAGGAATATACATTTTCCATAATAATAATTTCGAAAAGTTATTAATAAATCAAAAATTAATTAAAAAGAATTGTTTAACCAATCATTTGTCAAACTGACTTTTTTTCCGCAGACATCGCGTGAAATATGAACTTTTTTCGAATTTTTCTCTAATTTTCGAAATTTTTTTTTATGCGTGAAAAGTCCCGCGTGTTGGATACGTTTCCGTGAAAAGACTAAGTATTACGCTCACGAAGTTTCCGGGTAAAATAAATAAAAAATATTCGCAAAAGCCGATAAAACATTTTTCAAAAACAGGTTTTTCGAAAATTAGACAAAATTCTAAAAAAATTCATGTATATTCAGAAATATTAAAGAATTAACGTACGCTAAAAAAAAAAGTTTTATTTACTGAATGATTCGTTAAAAAACATTTTTTAAAAATTGATATACTAACTTTTTCGATATGGTTAAAATATTGCACTTTGTTGATAGGAATGTACCGATACTTTTCCCTTAACGCTTTGTAGGTCAGTATTTCTACCAGAATCCTTAAAAAAATCGATGTAATTTTGCGTCTAACATCTCACCGATAAAAAGGAAAACAGTTGCGGCAAAAAAAATGCTAAAAATCGAAGAAAAACAGATTGCATTTTTCTCAACGAATTATTTGCAAAAACAATTACGCGGAGTATATTCCCGATAATAACCACATCACCAGACAAAATTTGTGTTCAGAATTGACCGCGAATCGATATAGTAACAAGTCGAAAGCAGTCAGAGACCAGTGATGATCGTGCGGTAAAGTTATATACGCGAAGCGTAAGCCGCAGTAGAGCAGTGGCGAACGCCCGCACCTGACCGGGTCAAAGGTAGATGGATCGTTATAGTTATACATAGGAAATGCATACAGAAATAGCGCGTGATTTCCAGTGCAGCGACGCGACCTCAGGTCCAGCGATGGACAAACATAGTACATACATACTTCCGCACGACTGACCAATCGTGCATAAAACATATATCGTGAAACTGTCGTTCGCTACCCGAGCTTTTTTTTTTTTTTTTTTTTTTTTTTCTCTCCGTTAAAAAAGCTTTATGCGCTCACCGTAGCTTATTACATGTTGTATTGAATAATAATATCGTGAAAAATAAATGAGGCGGTTTAACGAACTCCTTTCTATTTTTTTTTTTTTTTTTTCCCCGAAAAGCTTCGTCTATAAGAATTTCTGCTATCATAATAGATTCCATTTTTTTCCATTCCCATCGTAGCATTATGTTCGATCGATAATTGAAGTAATTGGCTCATTCGGATTAGTCGTTTCGTTGCGTCTGCGCGACGCAAAGTCGTCGTGGGCAGATAGATGAAAGTCTTAAACAACAGGGTTTAGCTACAGCCCTTGGTAGCTGAGCTCAATGGGAAATTGCGTGGGTAGCTTCTGACCCCAGTGAACGCGCTCGTGTATCCATATTATATAGACCATCGGGGGGTTGTACCGGTGGGACAGAGAGACGTCTCTTTCCATGAAAGCTCGAGGATCGTATGCCTCCGTAATGAAATTACTCGCGTATCTATGCCCGAGGATGCCACAGAGACTCGGAGAATGCATACGGTCACTCGCTAATAGCACCGCATCGTGGTAATATAATATGCATCCTGAAATACTATACAGTGTACTGTTGATATATATAGACGCGTAGACGCTATTACCGAATATGAAAGGGAATAATTCATTCCCTAATATACGAAGCATTCTACAAGTCATCAATTATATTACGATTCAGCATGAAAGGACGTGTAAAAACGGTATATATATGTATTTGTTTCGCTTTTACATTATCATGAACTCCGATTAAATGCATATTACGCATTCAATAATTCATAATCCCTTTGATGTTCATTTATAATGATATTTTAATCAAATCAAATAATTGGAGTAAATTGCAACTGCGAATGTATATATGTTGTTAACGATGCTATATGTACGTAAAGCTGATCGGCTTATGATGTGATTGGTACGAAGTTCCGTGCGATCCTTCCGCGCCAAACAGCTCCACTGTAAGCCACGAATTTACTAAAGTTCGATGATGGATATGAGAAGCCGCGCGTATCGAAGCTGTGGTTATATCGCACCTATATGTAGAAGTTTCACAGCGTCCGAGACAGCGGTCGAGTTACAAAGCAGTTTGTCGGGCATTCGCGCAAATCCTAATATTGATACCTAACGGGCTTCCGAAACTAGGCGTGCGAATTGCTTTGACACCCTTCGACACGGCAATTAGTTCGGTTTTCACGTATTGATGCCGATATACCGCGCGATTCGATATATCGATATATTACATATTACATACATATAGACAGACAATAAAACCTTATGATTTCATTGACGCGATGTAAGCGGAAATCCTGTTGTCCTATAGTTCGGAGGGAGTAATTGAAGAGATAACAGCGAGCAGAATATTCGATCAAAATAATGATAAATGATTAATAAATTTCGCACCTATTAGAGCGGATAAACATTTCGTGGAATTATTTGGAATTTTGCGACGCAATGCATACCTACGGAGGCTAATTCGACTCTTAACAAATTTTTATCACGAATTGTTTGATCGTTGATTTTTTTTTTAAATTGATTTAAATAAAAGGATAGCGAGTTGTACAATTAATCAATATATTTATTATTTATATTATATTGAAATATTTTTTGCACTTTTTTTCGTTGCGGAGTAATTGAAACTCATTCTGGTCGCGAATTCCATTGCTGACGCTGTTATATAAAAAAAAAAAAAATACAACGAACGAACGCCAACGAAATCGCTCGTCTCCGTGAAACGCATAACTCTCGTATTTTTGCCGAATTTTTTCATCTTTTTTGGCGCGCAGTCGGGAGTTAAAAAAAAATGATAACGTACGTTAAATAGGAGAATATTTGGCGAAAAGAATTATTATATGGGATTGAGAGATTTTTTTTTTATCTCTTTTGAGGAAAATACAATTTATATGATCTCACGATGAGCGGCAGTCCGCTATCGCGTCATCACCTTAACCACAATTCCCGACAGCGGGTACACATGTGACCGCCAAGCGTTAATGACGAGGATAATAGAAACTGTGGTGACAGGTCGCCGCGGGTGTGGTGAATGGCGAGTGTACAGTTGCATTGGTATAACGCGTACGAAGGCTCGAGGACTAGCGCCCGCAATGTAACGATAAATTTACGCAAATGTCCGAAACGGGTTCGCGTATAATCCGCCCTCCGCCTCGTAGGGATTGCGCATGTCACGCGCCCGGTAGACATACTCGAGAAATTGCTAATTGCGAAAATTTCAATTTGCTCACTCGTGTAATACGTCTAAATCCTTGAAAATGTGAGGTATTATCATCGTCCGCAATATCATTTTTTTGCGAACGGCAATAGCCAGCAGCGTTCTTTTTAGTTAATAAATGCTAAAAACGTATTTAAAAAAATGCAAATGAGATCGAAATTTTTTTTGTCATTCATCGTAAAAAAAAATTAATTTGTTAAAAAAATAAATGAGTAATAATCACTAAATAATTGTAACTTCCATTGCTATCTATAAAAACTGTGCATTTTCGATGGTTAATTTTAAATTGCCGGTAGCAAAAAATCGATGCGATCGAATTTATTAATTATTAATAATCACTTTCGTTCTTGTAACCTATCATTCCCTCATTTTTAAATAATTCTCTGTGATCGTAAAAAAAAATCGTTGAAAAATTGTGAATAAAATTGCAAAAGATCGTTCAGAAAATGTAAATTTCTTATTAATTTATTCTGCGATGTCGGAGGAATATATTTACTGCACAAATCCTTTTTATCATCATAATCAAGAGAACAGTCCGTTTCGTACCTTCGCCGCAAAATGTAGTTTACGATAGATAATATAAACCGAAAAAAAAAAAAAAAAAAATTGAAAAGTGTTATAAAAAAAAGGAAAAAAATACGAGAAAAACAGAAAATGGAACTGCCCGACTCTGACCGGTTCACCTCTATCCGTTTGTGCGTTGTCCGCGAGTCCGATGGTTCGTCGAGTTTCGTTCTCGAAGCTATATACGGTTGTGTTTGCGTCGCTTGCGACATACAGAAGCGACAGGGAACGAAGTATGCGGGGGCGGTCGCGAGAGCCCGAGGGTTGCGTCGCCGAGGTGAATAGCGACCCCCGAACGGGTCGGGGAGGAGTAGAGGGGCAGTGAGCGGGAGGGGTTGGCGAAACGCGAGATAGAACTGCGCGCGCGGCGAGCTTTGCACGCGCGTCAACCACCGACACACGGGGTGCCTCGACAGTACGCGTTGGTCTGCCAAGCGTTTTGGAGGGTGTCGATTTCGTCCTTTCAAAAGCGTCACTTCCGGCGACGTTCGGCGTGTTTTCCGTCCGCGTTCTCCCCGATATAACTTGAACCCGACACACGCGATTCCTTTCGTGTGAAATTCTATAATAACTCTCGTGTTATAGACGGATATAAAATAGCCGACATTTATAATTTCATTTCGTCGAACCTTTTTTTTTTCTTTTCTTCTCGTCACATTAAAAATATCTGTCCGAAGTTTTGCGATAAATCGCAAAACTCTGTTGCAATATATTCGTCCAGCGAGGCGCGCGTTGATATCAGCAATGAAGTGATCGAGTCGAAGGGAGGTAATTTTTTTTTTAAACGTGGGATATTAGTGCCCACCGGTGAGCATGGCAGGGACGACCCTACACTTCATGTTCCGGCTCCTGTTGCTGCTAACGGTTGCCGTCCTCGCCACCGGTGAGTTATGATTAACAACTACTAAATACATTAATCTGTTATGTTTTTTTTTTGCATTATTTTTTCCCTATTATTAAAATTTTAAACAAAAAACAGATAATAATAATAATAAAATTTTATTATTATTATTATTATTAATTATTATTTTCTATTTAAAATTTTAATAATATATTTAATAAAATTAATAATAAATAATAATAATTATATTAAAATATTATTATTATTATTATTATTATTTACTAAAAATTTTAAGCCGAAGAGTATATCTAAATAAGCGAAAGATTCAATTATACTCGTCTGTCGAGAATAATTATCGTGTGTTGGTGTGTCTACCCGACTAGACGAATCTTTGTCGTTAACATAACCGAAACGAAGGGAGCGGTAATTTAGTCAGAAGGTGAATTCACAGCGGGAAGGTAAAGTTTGCCCTCGTCGAGCTTAAGCGTTAGATCCTCGAGACTCGAGTAGAACATGACCCACGGTATAGTAGTTACGCATACGTGAATACTTCGTGGCTATATCCATTGTAACGTTATATCAGTTGCACGCGAGAGCTACAGCTGCTCCTGGCGTATCCACAGGTGAGTGGATTCAATGAGTGGGCGCGAGTAAGATAGACGAAACGTAGCAAGAGTAATTTTCATACTGAGTCTGACGGCTCCGTTGTCACGTGATTATTGTTTCGCAATTGCTACTCGGAGCATTAAACGAATTGATTCTTCTTAATGAAAACACCGAATGTATAATATCTTTGAATAACAACGCCGTTTATTCGGCGTTTTTATAGAAAATACCGGTATTATCGGTACGCGATATCGAAGTTTGTAAACATTGCATATACTCATTGACCACTGAATATCGAACGCGTCTATTGCTATTTTTTGATAAATCGATCGATTCGATATCGCTTTCGGACTTTGCGAAACAACCAATGGCTTTAGTTTGATAAACTGTCGCCAGACACGCGAATTTTTCATGAGCCAAATCTCTACTCGCGATCTAATGATAAATTTAAATTATTGATTTTAACATATTCTTCAATGTGAACAAAAATAAAAAGGCGAAATGTGGGTCTCGGCGAGAAGTTACAGAAGCGAAGTAGGACTGCGAGACGCTCACCGCGGAGCCTCTATTAAAGGCTTTACATATGTAAATGCCAATTTGCTTGCCCTTGGCACTCATCGATCGCAAAGAACATTACGACTATAACGAAAAGCTGCGTGTGCCTAAGCAATGTTCTAAATTCATATAATTTAATATATCGCGATGTATTAAAGGATCTTAAGGTATATCGTCGCTGGGAATAGATCGCAAATTGCTCTATTTGTATTATTTATCAATTAATATTTTATTAAACTCAATAAATTTTGCTAATTATTCGCGATCGATGAAACAAACAACGGCAGTCGAGTAATTGCACGTTGTTTAACATTAGAGAACATTATTCCCCACGATACGTTGTTACGATTATAACGAAACCCCGCGTGCAGCTAACGTTCTAATTTTACGTGGATTTACAGTCCATAATTTATCAAAAAGTGACTAAGTATAAACTCTGTGAGTTCATTCGCTCGGTAATAGAGTTTCAAGGAATAAACGGTAAATTATTAAATGTAAAACGTTTATCAATTAATTTAATTTGGATAATTAACGCCGCTAATTATTTTCGGTTGAACCAATAACGTTTGGGCGGACGAAATTTTCGTTGTCGGATTAATATTTCGTAATATACGCGATAAAATAATTTTTAATATTTTTTTGTTTATTTATTATATTTAATATTTATTTATTTGCGAAATACTGAATTTCCTTATTTCGCATTTATATTTGCGGAATAGTAAATTTCCTTATATGGTATATATATATTTGCGAAATATTGAATTTCCATTGAAACTCGATATACAGGAGGCAGTAAATTCAGTCTTCGCATCATCATCGATATTACGTTACTCGCGCTCCAAGTGAATGCCGGTCCCTATCACCTCTACACCACCCCCTCCCCCCGCCCCACCCTTGCCGCTTCCTCTACTCCGTTTTATACGTTCCTGGATACATCTCGATTACAAGTAAATCGAATAATCAAACGCTCGAGGGCGACACAGGGAGTGGGAGAGAGAGAAAACTAGTGGCTTGCGATCCACGCCGCGGGCGCATTCCCCGAAGAGATTATCGCTGCCATTGCGTTGCTCACCCAGGTTCCGCTCACTCGATCGGAGTGCACGCGGGGACAGAAATTTCGTTAGTTGAAAATTGCTCACGGCTCACTGACGGGAATACCAATTGCGTTTGTCAATTACATGCTGCCGGATCCATTCGTTCGATTTTAGGAAAAAATAATAATCATATTTCGGCAAAAAGGAATCAAATCGTTTGCATTCATCGAAAAAAAAAAAAAGATCGCGCGGTAATTGGGATTAGTAAAGAAATGCGCAATACCTCCAGAAAATCACGGAGCGGAATAGTTTTTTCGATTTTTTTTTTCGTGTGCATTCGTAAAATACGTTGATTCTCGAGACGTGTTTTTTTCGCTGATGAGGTTTAGTCGTTTCGTCATCAAGGGACATAGGATGAAATTAATTTGATTGAAAGCCTTCATCTTGCCTCACCGTTCTCCACGTGCCTCGAGAATTGCACAAAGAGCGGCTAACGAAGAGTGAGAATCCGTCACTAATTTCATCCAACATTTCGAATTACCGTTGATTTCTTCTGCTTACGTAGAAATTAATTCGCTAGAAAAAAAGATTCTTTAGATTTCGACTAAATTTGTTCGAAACAAATAGAAAAATAATTTTTCTTAGTCTTAAATTCGTAAAATTCGTTTTGTTCCCGTCGGTCCCACGATACGTAACCTCTCGAGATTCGGAACGAATGTAAACGCTCCCTTAACGCCCTCTTATCTCAAATTTCCATTGTTGCTACAATTCAATTATAAAATAACACAGATTCACGTAGCGTAAGAGTTCATTCGGCACCGCAATTGTTTTATATTATTCCGCCTCTTTTTTCATTTTTAACTTAAAGAAAAAAAAAAAAAAAAATTACGAAAATAAAAAAAAAATCGTTTTTAAAAGGAGTGTAATGAATAATTTGTATTATCAAAAAAACAGTGAAATAATAAATATTTTCGATGTTTTTCGAAAGTACGATTTCGTTATTATACTTCTTTTACAGTCGAAAGTATTGGTCTACAACTTCACACTTTTGATATCGTATTTTATTTTCGACGAGATTGCAGATTATGCAATTGCATAGCCCACATCTCGATCATTAATGAACATAGCATAGATCCGATAAGCTCTGTATTCAGGTTCGCCATTATCCTTTGACTCTTGACCTGGTAACCTGCCGCTGACGTCATTGGCTACGCCGGTCGGTAGGACGAGCCGTAACCCCGCAGGAAAACTTGGCGAATGTATAGTAAATGCCTCCTGTTTTCTCATTTCCTTGTGTCGTCGTTACCCCGTGCGTTCCTCGGATAACATACCAAAGAACTCTGTTATTCTTCAACAAAGTTGCTTCCTTTTAGTCTCAGAGGCCACAAATGCGATATTATTATTTTCTCCACAATGGAATAAAAGACATAAACGTAGCGGACGTATATGTGACGAAACAAATATCGTATAGAATTATTGTAATACATTGTCCACAAAGTCTCATTTTCCGAAAAAAAAAAAAAAAACACGAGAAGATTCTCTATAATACAGTCCGAGGATTGTGGTAGTCTGCTGGGGGATAATCGCAAAGTTTGCAAAATCTTTCGGAAGGGTGGATCAAGATAGATACTTCCCCCTTCCCTCCCTCCTCCGTGATCCCTGGAGCACAGGAAGGGTCATCGTTGTACGAGGTGGTCGAGCAATACCACGTCTCGTTCGCGTACGAAGTTCTCTTCTTCGCATAAGAGAGAGAAGAATGGAGGAGAAGAAAAGGGAGAAAAGAATGGAAAGGTGGTGTTCAAGAGTCTCGCGGATAATCGCGAACTGGGGAGCAATATCGTATACGTACCCGTCGGCGCTTAGATTCTTTGCCGTTCTTCTTTCACAGGATTCGCTCTTTTTGCTCCGTTTTCTCGCGGTCTCAAGGTGCGGCCACGGATAGCCGCGAATCAAGTTGGACAGGAATTGCGCTTCAGCACGGGATTATTCGACCTTTTCGTTTGATTTTCTTTTGTCGTTACCACCCTTAACGAATACACGTTACGACGCCGTAGATAAATAAGAGAGAAGAATAGTGAAGACGAACGTGAAAGCAAAAAGATACGGGAAAGGCGACGAGAAACACGGAGAAGGATCGCGGCATACGTAGTTTACTGAAAGGTGGCAAAATTCCCGCTGTTTGGAATTCGCGAGTTTCGCAGTTTAATGAACTTTCTCCACAGTCGCGAAAGCGTGTTTCCCCGAGTTTTCTTTCAGTCTTTTCGGCGTTATCCGAGAGGAGACAATGTTAAAGCAATTCTATAGGGTTCGCAGCTTACGATGATAAATTTATTGTGCGCACTTGTCGGAATGTTTAAGGGGTTTTTTTCGTATATACGTTTACTCCGTCTATAGAAAAACTCGAATACTTTAGCCCGTTGTACGTCATGCGTACAGGCATCCGAAATACTCGAGGTTTTTTCACGCGTTGCTCTTCACTCTATTCTCGCGTGTGTCGGCTTGAGAATAAACAGCCAGGAGGGATAATAAAAGTAAAAAAAGTACGAGTTCATGGCGTTGAAACGACGTATAGACCACGCATACGGTCGTTTCGTTCCGCTCGCTCGCTCCTCGTCTATGTTCTTATTTTTTTTAACAACCTTCCATCAAAAAAAAAACAAAAAAAAAAATGAGAAAAAGAAAAATAAAATCGCGGAAAAAATGCAGTGATTTATTTTATTTTTTCGTGAAAAAAATTTCGTCGCCGGTATGAGAGTCAGTGTTAGGTATTTATTATAAATTACCGCGGCCTCCGCTTCGTTATCGCTCGAGTTGTACCGTAGCACTCGGGTACGGAAAATTAACGTTGAATCGCGGGACGCGAAAGTAGTGCAAGGACTAGGGGCACGACGTCGTTAACCTGCTGCAGCTGCACCCCCAGTTATTTACGTGCGGAGCTGAAAGATCGCCTGGTTGACGGGTCGATACGTGACGCCTCGTTAATACGAGAACGTCGTATGCACACACAAGTATTATATATGATTACATCGTTATAATATACGAGGAATTTGTTGTTGTTGTTATTATACTTAAATATTGCGACGGGGAATTCCAAACGACTAGGAAATTCTCGATCTCCGGTGTCTGTACGAGTCGAAGGGGAAAACGGGAACAGCGGGGAAATACGGGTTACCAAAATAATGATAATATTCGGGAAAAATAACGAACACTATAATTATCAAAAAATGCGGAGGATATTTACCCCATTAAATAAAATGAAGTTAATTTATCCGAAAATATTTTTTATTGCGAAAAACGAATAATTCGAAGAGCGAAGGTAAAGTTATTTTAGAAAGGATTGCATTATTTCTGATTGATCGGCCACAAGAAATGAGGTTATGCAATGAGAGTTCTATTTGTTTTTTTTTTCTTCAATAAAAATCGTTATATCAAAATTTTACGTTTTTCGTTCGTTTCGGAGATTCATTCTGTAAGATCGTCGATAAAAATCTGAGAGTTTTAAAACGTTTTGAATTGAATGCAAATAAAAAAAAAACGTAAAAATTATATTGAAGGGAATGATATCGATTTTCATGAAAAGAAAATGTAGTAATCGAATCTTCCTTTTGGAGAACTAATTTTCTTAATGGTTCCGACGATTTTCCTGCCAGTCGTATCGACCAACCGGCTTTGCTGAATTTTCATAATAATTCCTCGGAGAGTTAATTAAATGCTTTAATAATCTTACTTAAAGAAGTGTCTTTCTCTCTTCCTTCTACAATTTCTTCGTTACTTCGCCGCCGGACTTTTACACGATAAAAGTGAGCATCAGAATTCTCGGAATGCTCAACGTATTTTTAATTTAATGAAAATGAGTTAAAAAAGATTAATATTTTATATCGCATTTTTTTCGTCCTCAATGCGACTTTTATTTTTAATTTTTTTCTCATTACAATTCCTCTTTCCACTCGTCGCTAATGCACCTAATTGCAATTTAATTTTCAAAACGTAATGTCCGCGCAGACGCAGTGCTTTCTTGAGTTATACATTCAAACTATTTCGGGCGTATCATAGGCAGAAGCTTCTGCAAGGACTAAATAAATTTTTGCAGCATCTCTGCCTCCCTTTTTCTTCCGTCTTCGTCTTCTTCTTCTTCTTCTGCGACGATTCATTTTTCAGTGAATCCACTCGGAGGACTTTTCGTGCCGTTGCTCGGGTTACTCGGCCGACTGAATACACGGAGAGCTTCTGTCTGAAAGAAATTCAGGACTCGTGGTGGCGTGTCGCGTTATAAATGCAAATAAATTGAGGGTACAGAAAATTTGAAAATTTATTCAAATGTATTTTTTTTAAACTTTAATATACAAACGAACGCGTATATATCGATATTATTCGAAAAGCGAACGATTCCGTCTCTCAGTCATCTGGATTCCCACGTATATTTATGGAATATCGATAAATAATCCAGTGTCTGGAGGGTGAACGCGAGAAAGAGGGTCAAAACATGTCAGCGATGGGATGAAAAAGAGTTTATGAATGAAAGAGCTCCGGCGAGACGGGACTTTTTTTTTGCCACTCTCGGGTAGTGGATAATTTCAAAGGGGAGAACAGCCTGATGCGGTGCGTCGTCCATTAGCTTTTAACGCTGATGTTCTCTGTGCACAAGCTTTCCACGTCTATACGTTATCTCTCCGTTTCGTTATACTATTTCTCTCCGCTCTGTGCCCTGTCAGTACCATAGAAACCCGTATCAGAGACGTAATCCGCAATGTCGAGCTCCGTACAGCGCGTTGACAATGTTTGTTCCCCGTACTGTGTTCCAAAAAGGATTCTACACGCGTATCAATCGGATTATCAACTGTTTTACGAGTTCCCATTATAATTATTCGCAAAGCTCCTGTTGTATTGGTAGATTTTAGATAATCTGCTTCGGTGGAGCAATTGGATCGAACGAGAGGATTTCGGAATTATCTCGACCCCCAGTTGGCCGGAGTACGAAACCTTCTTCCTTTCGATCCTCAAAGACACTCGAACCCTCATTGAATCTCTATCTCTCTCTGTTTCTCTCACTACGGATTCTCGAACTCCTTTCTCCTCGACCCATTTAATCAATTGTAACACGAAACCCGCTCGCGTAACGCTAAACCCTTCGCATCCGTTTATATCCATACTTCACCCCTATCGTCGTCTGATCGAATAAACGTGAGATTATCTTTCAAAGTCAATGGCTCTTTTATTTTTCCGAAAATATATATAAACAAAGGTTCCGTTATTCACAATTCGTAGGCAACTGCGTTTATGTAATTTCGAGGGCTCGATATACGCGGAGCTAAGCGCGCGCGCGGGCTGAGCGCGAACTGTTTTAAAAAATGTTCGTCTTAAATGTTAAAATAATATATAAATACGAATTTAAATGATATATATGATATTAATATAACATATTTAATAAAAAATAATTAAAAAATAATAAATAATAATAATAATGGATGAATTTAAAAAATTTGAGACAAATACATAGAATCACAGTGCGCGATGCGTAGTATTGGGATCATTGGTAAATTTGGCTCCCGAGAGGGGATTCTTGCAGACGGATGCGATTGTAAGACCTTTTTATAATATAGAAAGAGATATAATCTATGAAGGTAGAAGGTTAGAGAGGATTTCGTTGCTATACCTCACCTTTATTCCGTATATCAGAGACCTTCTGCTCGGTTCGCTAGTCAGACTCCGCAGTCTCTCTTGTCCTCCCGTTGCACGCGAAGTGCATACCAGCGTGTTCGGGGCATCTCGGGGTACCGTGCGTTTGCGGAAACCGCCATAAATTCATCCGTGAAGCCTATATGCTTTTCTCAACTGGTCTCTTGCTTTTACGAAAGGAATGAATCGCTTTTATACGTGAGCAGAGCAACTCGCGTTCTACTTGCATAAAAGTCTCAGACAGAATAAGGAAAGTGGAGAAAAAAAAAAAAGGAATAAATGGAAAACAAAAATGAGAAACGAAATACCAGGGGAGAGACAGGTAAAAAACATTTCTCGAAAGAGGGGACTAAGGGTGAGTCCTCGGAAAAATGGAGTGGAATTGTTCGTGATATAGCTTGTTGGATACGGTCGCTCGAGGGGGTGGATTTCGAAACACGGATATTCAACTTTCTTCTCGCACACGAGGGCGAAACTCTCTCCAGAGCTCGACGACGAGCAGTCGGGAATCGCGGTCGGCCACGTACCATTTTATCCCCGCAAACGTGACGGCTATAGCTATAAACACCGATGAAAACGATATCAGAGAGATTCCGCGTGAATGACGGTGAAGAATTTTCGAAATCATTTTACTTGTCTCTCCTTCTCTCCCTTCATCTCTCTCTCTCTCTCTCTTTCTCTCCCATTTTGCACTTCTTCCCGACTCTGAGAGATGAAAGCGTCGCGTGCAAATGGAACTATTTCAGTAGAGGAAACGCGCGAGCATTGTCTCTATCTATCTTTCGTTTTCTTTGAAGGATATCGCGAAACTGCCGGTATCTCGGGGACACTGAATGCGAGAATATAACCTTCGAGCAGTTGGCACTCGTTTGTGAAAATAACGAAGCGGAAGTGGAGCACGAAGCCACTCGTCAGTACGCGCACGTCAGTAGTTCGCTTTTATATAGCGCCAACCAGACGTTCTGTATACCAGTATATCAGGTACACGAGAAGTGGACGAAAAAAAACGAGTAGAGAATAAAAGGGGAATAGAAAAAAAAAGAAATTGAAAAATAAAATAAATATTTTTTTGAAATTCAACAACCGCCTTCGTTTTCTCGTTGACGTCGCTTTGTTTTCGTAATATACTTCTTTTTTTCGCGACATTTTTTAATTACTTATTTTATTAACATTTTTTTTGTTTTTTTCGAGAGACAAACTCGAAAAAAATGTTACCACAAGTAGTCGTAACTTCGCAATAAAAACAGCCGAAATTTATTGCACATTCAAAACTGAGCGAAAAATTTCCACATTCTCATCGTTTTTCTAGCGAAGTTACACCGCGAGGAAGCAACGTGGAAATCGATTTGCATTTTTTTAAAAAGCTCGCATTTCAGTGAAACTTCCGTTATTTTTAAAGGCCGCGTTATCTCGCGCAATACTATTTCCCAGTTGCAGCACTTTGCGAAAAAAAAAAACAAAAAATCACTTTTTTTTTGGCTTTTAGACAAAATATTTTTCGCTCGCATTTTTTTTCGTAATGAAAAATCCGTGTTTCGTTTCGCTAACGCGTACCTCCACTAAGTAAAAAACGATGTTTACCGTATTTCAATAAACTTTATTCAATGTATCAACAAATCCCTTTACTCCGATAAGGAAAAAATACCTCCGAAGGAAAACATTAGAAATCGAGTTTAATAAATAGTGCGAGTCGAGTCATTGATAAATAGTCGCAAAAAGGGGTAAGAAAAGTAAATGAAACGAAATAGCAATATTAAGGTTGATAGTGGTACTCGATTTCCTATCGAATTCCACGAGGCATTCGATTCGCTCCTTTAGTCAGATGGAACGATCTATACCTTGAGGTATAAAAGCTCTCGCCCTCTTCCCTCTCATGTATATATATATATATATATATACACACATATAATTCGGTATACGTTCCATGTGCAAGTAATATTCCGCGAGGCGTATAGCCGTGCGGTATCGTCGAGTTTCATAGGTCGAAAGTAAATCGAAGTTTGCAAACAGCGGCGAGGTCCCCGGACGACTCTGCTTCTCTCATTCGCTGCTTTTCAACCCTCCGATTCGACCACAGCTTCGGCAAGTGTTCCATGTACATTTTCTTCGCATATATATCTTACACGCCACTTCACAAATTTTACATTATACCGTTTTTTTTCGTTCCTCACGATAAGCGCGAGAGAACGGTACGGTGGTAGCCAACTCCTCGGGATCGTGTATTACATCGCGGGTGAACGAATATTAACGTCGTAGGAGAATATTAAGCATCGCGGGACGGCAATTCCGAGGGAGACAGTAGGGGTGAAGGGTGGGGAAACGGCAATAGAAGAAAAGTGAGATAGTCTCTGAGTTTGAATCGTCGTCGTGCGGTTGGTCGTTCGCTTTCGCGGTTGGCAGCGAGAACTAGAATTCGGCGACCGACTGTAATCCCCACCCGCAGCCCTCTGTACCCCCCATTATGCATGTAATTACAGCGGTAGTGCTTCCTTCGATGAATATATAGTCGACCGCTTAATGCACCAGTGAACTCAGATTTCGTATATTTTACCCAAAAGGGGAAACCGTCGCAGAAGCATCAGTGCGAATTTTCCTCGAATCGGGAATCGAGAGAAGGACTCCTCCCCCTCCCTCCCCCTTCTGGTAGCATTTCTCAACGTTTTGGGTTCTCCTGTTCCTTCGTCCTCTTTCCCTATTTCTCGTAATTGCACGGTAAGGTAAGCCAACTACTTGCGAATCCGTTCAGATTCCGAGGAGCGTTGGTGGCTTCGCCAAGGCGGAAGAGTTTATTGATGCCGCTGGCCTCTCCGTGCGCTCACTGTGCAACGCGGTCCGGAGCACTTTCCGTCTGAATTACAGTTTCTCCTATCCGTAAAATCGGACTCTATGCGCCATACGTACGCTGTAACGGTATCATGATAACTTCTACACGTAGAAAATTGTCACTGAATTTTTGTAGATTTTCCACCGTGAAAATCTCGGCGGAATTGTGGCATTTTTTTTCTGTGGGAATTTAGGAAAAAAAAAAAACAAAACGTTCCGTCTGAGATATCGCTTCTCCTATCCGCAAAATCGAGGTCTATGCGCCATAGGATGCTAACGGTATCACGATAACTCGACACGTAGAAAATTGTCGCCGACGATTGTGTAGACTCGTCGTTCAGGTACTGTACAATGGCGGTATTGGGAAAATCTTTTCTTGAGATATTTTTTTACCGCAAAAAAAATATGAAATCGAACGCGGAGATAAAATAATAATTCTAAGGAGCGGAACGCGAGTGCGTTGTTGGCTGTTGGAATAAAAAAGACGTTGACGATCCGAAATGCTACAGATCCCTCGGACGGTATTAAGCAAAGGAATATAAAAAATAAAAAAAATAAACAGAGAAAATAAGAAAAACAATGGTGGAACTCGGAGTCATTACCGTTTTCCCGAGCTGAGACGGGTACACAGCTCATTTCCTTTTTACCCTCCTGCGGTCTTTTTCCTTTTTCGCCATTCTCCTGGGTAAACTACTCGAGTTTCTTTAGCTGCGAATTTCTTCTCGGTGTGCATAACAACTATCGTTTCTCGTAGTAGTGAGAATAACATTCAACCAGTGGCCGGCGAGTAAGAGGATGAGGCGGGTTTGTGAGAAGAACTATAGATCTCTAATGGCTTCTACCGGACGGCCGCTTGAACCATATGGCGAATATGTTTCCCAAGAGAGTTCTCTATGAATTCTCTGTCGAACTATTTCATCATTCGTATTATTCTCTCATTCTACGACGTTAATGTCGTTTTTATCGCTCGCGTGAGAAGTTTCGTTTTATTTTGCGTTTCGGCAATTACTTCTGGGAAATCATATAGGAATCGTGTTAAAATTTTTTTTTCGATACCCAAAAAATGAATGAAAACACTACAAATAAAAAAAAAAAATTGCTACTGGAAAAATTAATTAATTCTCCAATATAAAAAAAATGTAATGAAATTGTTTCGTCATATTTACAACATTTTTCATGGTTTTACGAGTGCAGCTCGTTGCAACTTCAACAATTATCGAGTTTCCGAAAAAAAAAAAAAAAAATGTTACAAAGGTCCTTCTGAAATTTTAATTGAACCGATAAAATAATTTCTACCGGCAACTATACAATCTCTTCGACTCTTATTACCCCGCGAAACGACGCGAATATTGTTCGCCTTTGCGTTACTTAAATCCCATTAAATTTTCAACTTTTCCTACAACTCCCAGCATAAAGGATGCTTTTTACAACGGATGTTGTTATAGGAGCCCTTGACCGGGTTTTCTTTTCTACAGATCGTTATACATCGAAGTGAGTAACCAACGTATCGATCCTCGACATTTCAACTTCACTGCTATCGTGACTTCTATAGTACTTCATCCACCAATCTCGTTACCGTCAAAACCATTTCTCAACAACCCCCAAACTGTATTTCATCCCCAACCCTTTAAATAACATAACGATTACATCTTTTATAAAAGCATAAAGTCCATTCCAATAAAATTTTAATGAATCCCTTTATTCACTTAAGGAGGGTGTATCGTTGCGTACTACGAAAGAGTGCGATTCACGTGAAATACAGAGAGGATTTCGACAACTTTCTAATGGAATAAAAATCTGAAAAAAATCACCCATACAGAAGGTGCTAAGAAGATTAATTTTCCATAATAATAATTCCAAAAAGTTATTAATAAATTAGTAAAAAAAATCATTGTTTAATGAATTGTCCGGTAATCTAACTTTTTATTTAGCCGAAATTTATTCAAATGTTTTTTTGAACACTTATGAATTTTTTGAGAATTTTTTCCAATTTTCGAAAAAAAAAAAAAAAAAAATTCGAAAATTAGAAATATTTTTTTTTTAATTATAAGTATCCAAAAAAATTAGCAAATAAATTTCGGCTAAAGAAAAAGTTAGGTTTCCCGGTAATTTGTTAAACAATGATTTTTTTCCTAATTTGTTAATAACTTTTTGAATTATTATTATGGAAAATAAATCTTTTTCTTAGTACCTTCTGTATAATTAATATTTTTAAAATTTTTATTAAATTGGAAACTATTTGAAAATCGCTCTGAATTTCCCGTGTATCTAACTCTTTGGTAATACGCAGCGATACACCCTCCTTAATCCGGATAATCACTCATTATATTCTCAAAAGTACCACGAGTACTTTTACTGCATCAAAGCTTTCGGCATATCTTTTCATTTTTAATCTTTATCTCCTGTCTTCGCTTCGTGTCCATATCCCGAGGGTATTTTCATTCACCGGTGCGAGAAGTTTTCTTGAGAAAAGCCGAGGGACGTTTCTATCCAACTGGGTTCTAACAGTGTAAAATTCAGGTTTTGTACGGTGGAGAGAGGAGTAGTGAAGGGCAGGGAAACGGGTATACAGTAGAAGGGGTTTGGGAGGGTGTTGCGGGGGTGGAAGGAGAGAGTTGAGCATCAGGAGTGCATATCCTCGAGCCAAGAAACTATGCCAACTATGGCAAGTTGTAAACGCCTGCTGGTTCACTCCCAAAGGAGCTAAGCCGCGAGAATCTCTCCAGTGATTCCAGTGCAAGGCTGTGAAATTCTCTCCTTGCTCCCCCGGTGTGCTTCAAGCCCATAGCTATAGCCTATAGAGAAAGTACGGAGGCCCAAGAGCTCGGAGAGTTTGTGTTCGTGATACATTCACTATGGTCCATCGTAGCTGCGATTCTCATATGCTTCAGCATAGAATTCTATATATAGTTTGCGTATATATATATATATACATATAGTATATACGTACATATATATATGAAATTTACAGTAGTCTACGCGTAGACTAAAGCACGTTACACCGCGGCAGTTCGCCGACTCACAGAGTGGTCCCTCGGAATGTGTATTCATCTAGCTGCGCTAAATACCAATGGTATATCCGTCGTGAAAGAGAGAGAACTCGGCGACGAGTTTCACTGGTGAAAAGGGTAGAAGTACGTATACTATGCGCGGTACTGTTCACGGGGGTGCATAACTGTCTGCATGAATCATAAATAACCACCGCGTCGGCTGCAGTGTGCAAAACGCGTGCGGGGGAAGAGAGGAAAGGGGAGGGATAACGCACGAGGAATGTTTCCACTCTCTATACAACAAATCTCTATGTATCGTACGTATATATAGCTGATTATTATTTGTTCGCGCATTAACCGTAATTCGTTGATATAATCCGGTTTATTCGTTATTCCAAGTAACCCAATTACGCGAATCGGATAATCGCGAGCTTATAGAAGCTTTCTATTGCTTGTAACCCCTGTTTTATCAATTATTTTATCAGCAATTTCGTAACAATTACGGTAGTAACGCGCGTTTGTTGAATTACATATTTACTTGACAATCGGACGATTTTATTTGAGGTTAAATACAATCATCGCGAATCGAGAATTAAATAAATCGATCGGTAAATGGAATTAAGAATATGTTTGAGTTTTCGGGTAATTAGGAATGTTAATTTGCCGCGGTTCGCACTTGAATAATAAATTGTCATTGTTAACCAGCAGCACTCGGAATAGCAATTTATTATTCAAGAACGAACCGCGGCAAATTAACATTCCTAATTACCCCAAAACTCAAACATATTCTTAATTCCATTTTCCCATCGATTTAATCCATTTTCGCGTCGCGGACATTTTATTTAACCTTAAAATAAAATCGTGTGATTGTCAAATATGTAATTTAACAAAGACGCGCGTCTAATGTAATTGGTACGAAATTGCTAATAAAATAATTGATAAAACAGGGGTTGCGAGCAACAGAAACCTTCTGTAACCTCGTGATTATCCAATTCGCGTAATTTGGTTACTGTTAACCACTATTATTAACCATCAGCCCTATGAAACAGAAGGTCGAAAACACGTTTCAACGTGTTTGCACTTTCGAACAAACGATCGTATATTCAACATCGAACGTGAGTAAATAGAGTTGAAGTCTTCTATGGTAAATCTGTGGCATTATTTATGCTTGCGAATGGGCAATATTTATGCGCGAGTCACCTTCTTCATTCGACAGAATTAATCATCTGTTTTTCGTGGATATTAATTCCGCGAATTCAAATTTTCGACATATAATAACTGTCGTCATAAAATCCCTACGGCAACGTGTAGATAACAATGAAAAATGCTAAAAAAAATAAAAAAATTATAAAGGGGTAAAAAAACTTTTTTTTTTTTATTTTTTCATTAGTAAAAAAATGCATGTTATGTTTGAGTACACAAAATGGTATATTTATAATTTAGAGATATTACTTTTATTAAAAAAAAAAAATTGCGCAGTTATTAAAAAAAATGTGTGGCCGGCGGAACAACTTTCGGGTTATAGAATAGTTAATTTTCAAAGGGCACATAAAAATGTTCGATATTACTTTTGTTTTTTGTATGTTTGTCACGTATACTCGTCGTTGTCGGCAGATATAAGTGATGATAAAAGGTTACAGATTAATGAATTCATAAAAGCGCGTACGAGCGACGAAAGGTCGCGCGAACTCTCGTCGTACATACGAATTTTCGAACGAGAATTTCAGTGGATTCGCGATGCAGTGGTGTATGCTGCGAGCAAATTAACCCCCCGGGGAAACGAGCAATCGATGTACTCGGGTAGTGTTGGTGTCGTAGCAGCGTTTTCAATGATTGACGATGAATTGGACAATGATGAAACGACTAGAGATGCATATAAAGGAAAATAATCGAATGTTACTACGCACTTATTTTCGAATGTTGCGAAAGAATTTCGTTTGAAAATTAGATTTTCTCGAAACTCTGTAGCGATCTCTGTTTTCCGTCGATGCTTTTCTATGCAATAGTGATGTCGAAAGAAAAGCCGCGCGTTGAAATTCCATCTGTACGGAAACAACCCGCGCGCGCGGCATTTTCTACTTCCTTTCCAAAAGATTGCACAGCAGTAGAACGGGAAGTAATGAGTTGAAGGAACCGAGGAAAAGATTTATTCGCACGAGTTTCGCGAAAAATTATTTTTTATCTCGTGCGTTTTTTTTTTTTTTTCACAAATTTCCATTATTCAACAAATAATAAAAAAAAAACATATCGTGATTTCGTTTTTCGAATTTTCGCCGCGTCGTCATAGAAAAATGATCACTTTCGATTCGCGTGTTGATTGACAGTGAATTAAAAAAAAATTGTTATGAATTCGCAAATGGAGTTTCGCTGTTGCCTGACCTGTGGCGTTATACGAGCCTTCGACAGACTGAGTAAAATGAAATTTCGCGATTTTGTTGGTCGAGTTATCGTCGCGTGTCGTCACCGAACAATCATTATTCTCGATGTAGAAACGTTGACGGGTATAGTAATTAAAAAATGTTATGAATTCGTGAATGGGGTTTCGGTGTTGCAGGGTGCAGATCTATACGCCCGCGTGCTATACGAGGCCTTTGGTTATTCTCACTGTACTCTTCCCTCCCCCCCCTTCAGTCCCTGCGAAACGAGAGCGACTGCTGCTGCTCGCCATCCTCGCGCGCTTCGATGCTCTGTCGCCTGCGGTCACCCGGGCTTGTCGCTTCATTAAAGCTTGCGCCATATTTAACCGCGCGCTCTCGCGTATAGCCAGCAGGCACCCCTTACGCGAGTTACGCTATTTCGCTGAAGCTCGTTGCCAACGACCCGTATATACATATAACTATGAAGCTACGGCTATGAAAATATAATAGTTTAAACTATGTAGATACTGCATGTACTAACGCAGTACGCCTAAAGGATAAATTTAAAGATTCAACATAACCTATAAATGATTAGCAGCCTCCATATTCATTTCTTCCGAAAGAAAAAAAAAAAAAAAAAAAAAAAATCGTTTTCGACTGTGCAAACGATCACATTTTCGTGATCGCGAGTGAGAGATTACCGCGAAAATATGACGATCGATGTTGGATATTGCGACAATTTCCATGAATTTTCGAGTTCTTTATTTTTCACTTTTTTTTTTTATATAATAGTTTAAACTATGTAGATACTGCATGTACTAACGCAGTACGCCTAAAGGATAAATTTAAAGATTCAACATAACCTATAAATGATTAGCAGCCTCCATATTCATTTTTTTTCGAAAGAAAAAAAAAAAAAAAATGTTTCGTTTTCGGCTGTGCAAACGATCACATTTTCGTGATCGCGAGTGAGGGATTATCGCGAAAATATGACGATCGATGCTGAGTGTTGCGACAATTTCCATGAATTTTCGAGTTCATTGTTTTTCAATTTTTTTTTTTTTTCAATCTCTATGTTGCATTCCGAATTTCCATGGAATTCGTTATTTCACGAGCCGACAGAACGTTACTTTCAAGTAGATATGGATTTGACTGGGTATCAGACATGTCGACTCGGTATTTTGCACGCACAAGTGTTTTTTTTCGCTTTCGATTGGTCGACAGTAATCGTCCGCTCGTCCAGCCACTCGGGTGTTAACTTGGGTGATTCCGATACTGAATGTTTTTCAATGATAGACGAGTGGCGAACGTTTTAAAATGAAAATGCTTCTGTCTGTGTGTGCAATCGTCGTCGGTCGCGCAAACGAAAAAATATGTACAAAACAATGTATTTTTCTCGTTGAAAAAAAAAAAAAAAACAAACAAAATTGTTTGCTATTACACTTTTATCCGAAGTTACAACTACATTGCCGAATTTATCGAAGCGAAAATACCGGTCTATCGATTTTCAATGGAATAGAAATTTGTTGAGTTCGACGACGACGACGGCGAAGGATTTGAGACGTTGGGGAGGTAACGTCACACGATTCTTCGAGACGAAGAGGCAAGTAAGCCGAGTCTTTCGAAAGTCTCGAATTTCACACTTTCGAACCGTTATAAGGAAAAGAAAAAGCTATAGAGAAACCCGGTATAGCGAACACACAACGCGTATCCGTTTTCAAGAAAGATGTCGTGAGCTTTTCCAGAAATCCGTACGTCGAGTTTCTTTCTTTTTTTTTTTCGTCTCTCGTAAGGTTGTATATGTCTGTGAGAAGAACGCCGGAGTCGGGTGTCCGAAAGCAATCAACTTAATGGGCCGAGAAGTAATAGACGGCGATTGGATCGATGGGAGTTGTTGTGCCGACGGCGACGGGTAGTTGAGTCCGAAGGCACAAGAAAGCGAGTTTTTCATGAAACTGACCGATGTAGTAGAAAGTTTTTCAGACTCGACACAGCAATAAAAATTGTTACTTACATCGTTCGATCAGAGGCTAAGCAAATCAATAAATCGATAAAACTGCTGAAACTCAGGTAACTGTTAGGTAGCGAAGCGAACGTCTTCCATTTCTACTTCAACTCTATTCAATCCTTTGGTTGGTCGCACAACGAATTGAGTCAGCAGGTCATCTTTATCGAAAAAGTGCTTCGTACGAACGTTTTGATAGGTTCTTTCTCCACCGTCTGGCAGAAGCTTTATCCATCCATGTTTGATGAGGATTCGGTAAGCTATCATATCCATTGTGCAAACACGACTAATACGTACGTACAAGAGCTCTATGGCAAAATTGAAGGGTAAACAATGAGACACAATGGGAAACAATGAGAAGTGAAGCGTGACACTGGGTATCTCTACTCGACAAATTCGCTTAGAATTGCGTCAGAAAACATTTGTTTTATTAAGGAAACATACAATCGAGTAATGAATATGAGATATATATACATTTTGCTTCCAATATGATACGAGAACGATTATTATTAGTGACGTCAGCGTCAAACATATTGTAGCGAATTCAGTACTCGCTGAACACGAAAAAAAAAAAAAAAAAAAAAAAAAAAAAATATAACCCAAAACGGCGACTGAAAAGTGGTTAATCTGCAAAAAGTTAAAAATAATTTCACATATTAGGGGAAAGTCCTCCATGTAATCGGGAAAACGTCTGTTGAATTATTTTATTCGCGTTTTCCAGATGCATCAAAGTCTTTTTCCTGATCTGTAAAATGATTAAAAGCTTTTTGCAGATTTATCACTGCGCAGCCGGAGATTGTCTGCAAAATTTGGATTTTTTATATTTTTTTTATCGGTATCTATGTCTGTTTATGTTTTTTTTTGCGTGTCACGGGGTCCCTGAGACTCCAGAGTGTTAGGGGTTAATATAGAGAACTCCTTTGGCATTAAGTTTGATCCGCACTGACGTTTACTACTGCCAGCGCTCTTTCATCATTACGAGTTTGTACAACACGCGCTTTTCCAAACTCGTTTTCGATCAACATCGGCTGTTAGCACTATCCAGTTCTCGTACTTGTACCGGAAAGTTAGCCGAACGCGTTCAACACGTCATGTCTGACCAACGTCGACCTGTACCACTTCCGCGCGGCGCTCTCCGGCTGTGTCTGATCGGCTGGTGAGCGAGTTGTGCGCCAGTCCACCCCAATATAGCACAAGTCTACACAGCGTTTGCACTTCATTACTATAATTGCCTGTGGTAATTCCGAAACGAACGGTGAAAATCGCAAATAGCTTTCGTTCGCTCTTCACCCCATCAAAAAAGGCTTTACTCGTGATATCTCAAAGTGAAGTGAAGTCCTTCTCTACTTATTGGAATACTTTGAACTCCTTATGCACATTAATATTAACACAAAAGCCAGTTTCACGCCAATAAATTGTGGCGTTTCAACAATTTTCTCTCGAGTTTTTTCTACACCCTTAAATATCGTTTTAAAGGGTGCCGATTGGAAAAAACTTTCACAAAAGTTACGTTTTCATCGGCAATTATGCCGAAGCTATGCATCAAAAAATATTGTGAAAATGTTTTTAAAACTAATTAGTCGATCCTTTACGAGAAATTGTTATTATTTAGAAATTTTTTTCCGAAGCTTTTAATTGTTTTCGTATTTGAAACTTTTCGACTCGACTAGTTCGGTATTAGATTGCAAATTTGTTCTTGAAAGCAAAATAAAAACAGCGAACACTCCGTCAATCACGTTGATGTATCGTCGACCTTTGGCTTTCGCGTCAACGTCCAATGCTTCGCGCAAAAGGGTGAAAGGCCGTTCCATTCCGGTGGCGCTGCAGGGTGCTCTTACACCGCGCAAGCTTCGGATTTCACCTCGCATTTCCTTCGTGTTTCCGCGTAGCGTTAATTGAAAAGTAACGTAGCTAGCCTGCTTGGGTTTGCACAGTACCTTCGGAGCTGCCAGCACTGCTTTTACTACGTACTTCTGCAGGAACCACACCGAGCCACTGAGCGTTGTGTGGCTAATTTCCCGTGGCCTCTCCGCGGCCATGTTTCACGCTAATGTGCGGAAACCGCTGGTCCGCAAAGCCGTTTCCTTGTCTACTTTATCCACCTCCGCGTGTGTAACGTCTGAATCTTGGTCTCCTTTCTCTTGCGTTCTCCATCAACTGATATATACTAATATACATTTAAAACATAACCCTGAAAACATTGATTTTCGACAAAGTTTCGAAATGAATGAAGCTATAGTTCGAATAGCAATGAAGCTATAGAGTCTCCCGAATCCATGTTAGCATTGCGTAAGGCGCAAAAACCCGTATAGTGTTCTCGGATCCAGGAAATATCTGACAATGCAACCCTCAATCGAGAGTAAGGGAAATAGATTAAGGGTTTTGCGCAGTTTGTCGATAGTAAACAAAAAAAGAGAGATAATCGAAAGTGTTGAACGCCGATACTCGAGTTAACGGGACACAGCTCGGCGCACGTGGCGACTGTAGTACGAGCCCTCGAAATCTTTCGATCGATGCGCGAGAGTTTGAATGAAGCAAATTCGAAACTTTGCACTTTCGGTCCCTTCTCTATGTGTACATCGTCACGATCAAGCGAAACTTTGAACGTTAGAGAACTCGGGTGCTTGTTGCGATGGAAAACGCGCAACAAACAACGCTTCGTCGAATATTCGGCCGATGTTCTCGCCGTTATGTACTCGAGGGTCGTTTCTCGTCGGCAACGACTTTCTCGTTAACAGTTTGAGTTCGACCTTCGCTTGCGAAATTGCTTGGTTATTTGCATTGTACATAGCCCCCTTTAAGCCGAAATGTTGTCCAAAGAATTTTCGAAATTTGTTGCCATTTTGATCACACATATCCCCACAAAATGGCCGTTCAAGCTTATCGAAGGGACTCAGGAAACTGTTAATCCAACTAAAACTAGAAGTTTACTCATAGACCTGATGGCACTGCAGTATTCAACTCTGAGAGCTTTCAGACTGTTGCATTATCCACTACATGGATACTGCATGTCCTGATGCACCTAACGCAGCTTACATCTTGTCCTATCGATGTTATTATCAACAAACGATAAGGACCAACTATTCCCTGCAATTTTCGAGAGCGTTGATGAAGCTGTAAAAAGGTCTTCCAGCCTCACGCGCCTTGACCCATAGAAATGAATACAATTTGCAAAAAAAAGGGGTAAGAGGTCTCGTAGCTTAATCGGGGTTAAGGTAAATGTGTCAGAAAGCTCCCCCACGAAGTATTATACTTGCCACGCCAAGCGAGACTTGGTCCACAAAGCAGTTCCACTTAGAAGTCGTCATTGTAGTTTCCGTCGTCGAGAGACTGTAAGCCACTAGGAACCCTTTGCTAGAAGAGTCATCGAGGTCGCGCCACCGCGGCGAGTCACGTGTGTTACACAAGCGAATGTCTGTCACGGTGAGTTTCGTCACTAAGGGTAATTTTGCTCGCGGACCGATTAAATTACCCAAGAACTTTCCGTAACCGCTTGCGCAGATGAGTGAATCCCGAGAGCTATAGGAGACGAAGATCGTCCTCCTCTCCTCGTCTCGCGGGAACAACTTGGTCCTTGTGTACAGCACAGGATCTCATCGCCCCGCTTGGTTCCCCGTTCTGTTACGGACGATAACAACCCGACTACAACTACCGTAACGAAACTCTCTCAGACGCTAACCCTACCAAGTAAAATTGCTTGTTCTCCTATCATCCCTGTCCACAACTCTCCGACGCCCTTCACTTCTTAGCTTCGTTTCTCTGTGATGCAAATTTGTCAACTCCTCGTCATTGTATCCATTAACGAGAGTATCGATATTTCATATTACAGTTGTTACCGAGAATATCGCCTTCATTAACCATTGAACGGCATTGATGCTTTGTAGTCTTTAATTGAAGTACCCGTAGAATTTCATTTGCTTTATTTTCTTCTGTGTTCCTAAACAGATGAACGGTTTCGGTTTTATGAGCGATGAGCATTGTTTCGCATTTTCTACGCGATCAAACGTATTAGTTTCCAATAGTTTTCTGTTTTACTGGATGAGCTGATGCCCTTTCTCTCTCTCCCTCTCTCTCTCTCTCTTTCTCCCTCTCTCCGTTCTCTCTATGTTGTATATTCGACCTCCATGTCGTTTCATTTCACCGGCTGTTGGCTTGTTGGCTGACGCGCTCTCGGTGCTCTCTTGTGTGTCGAGAGAGAGCGCGAGAGCTAAACTTTATTGGGAACATTGTATGTGCATCGCCCCGAGACCAGTCACTGTACTCTATACTTTACTGTGTACGCAATGTGTATACTGCACAACTGTGTACATAAATGTACACTCTGCACGACGGTGATAGTTCGAAAGGTTGAGAACCACAGGAAGGTATGGGTACAGGGATTTCGCCTCAGGACAGCCTCGCCGCAGACTTTCAAACTCTGGAAAATCCACGAGGATCAACTTCGTTCCGTCTGCTAGCCTCAGCCTCGGATCTTTACTATTACTCTACACCGTTGCGTCTATACGTCTCGCAATGGTATATACTTCTCCACACGGGACACCGTCGAACAGATACATCAACTAAGAATTTTTTTTTTTTTTTTTTTTTCGTTACTTTATACAATTTATTTTTAAACTAAATTTTTTTTTCTCTCGACACGGAAACAGCTACGAATAATTATAATTCATTTATCATTTACATTCGCTTGTGACCGATGTGTTTTACCGAAGGTGAAGTTAATCATATTTTTTGATGGATCGCGAACTAATTTTTCTGGAACTGTGACAATTTTTTTTTTTTTTTTTTTTGTTTTGCTGCAGGCGCGTTGGTGGGTTATGAAATGTAAAAAATGAAAAATTCGTATGAAGGGAGAATGAAACAGTAATTGAACGAGTTCAATGGTCGGAAAAGGTTTTTTCGCGCGTATTCTGCCGAAATAGAGAAACGAAAAAACAGGGGATGGGTGGATGTTCTTTTTTTCGTTAGCCGAGCATTTCGTGATTACGCCGATGAAAGGCCCGTGTGTCGCAAAAGATCGTCGCGTCAACTAACGCACTGGCAACGGCCAATCTCGCCGGAAGCTCTGGCAAACCGATTTCCTCTCTCTGTGTGTCCCTCTCTGCCTCTCGCGTTTAATTTCGATTTTTGTTCGTTGAATGTCGAGGGAACTGCAGCTATCCGTTAATTAGTCGACGCGCGCGTTTCGTATGCCAGTCAGCTGTTCGACGGAGAGAAATACGTCGTGCGGACGAACGAACAAAAATACGGCTTTGTAGAATTCTACGTATCGACTGCGAGTGAAGAATAATTTGAAATAATTTGTGAATATTCGACATTCGGTAATAAAGTTGGGAAAAGTATGAACGCTAATGGACCGAATCCGACACAATTCATATTTAATTTCGAGATATTTCTGCAGTGAGGTGAAAAAAAAATGATGCTATTTCGTTCGCGCGATTTCCGTTTTTCGCGGAAACAGAATCTGCTGAATTAATAAACGAATTATGCGATTATTCAACTGTTTGCAAGAGATTTATAATTCAAACGACAGCTAATGGACCAAACTGACATTAATATTCTCAATATTTCATCTCGGATTCGTAACGGATATATTTGATTAATCTGAAATCCATAGCGGAAAGAAATGATTGGTACTTTTTCGAATTACTCATTTTTTTTTTTCGGCGAATAATTCATACGATCGCTGATAGACTGAATTTTCTTATTTATATCTGCTGCCACTTTATTAGGAACAGAGTAATTAGGAATACAGAATTTCCAATAAATAAACATTCTCTAATCAATAGTAAAAATATGATTTTTATATCGACAAATTTCATTTTCATCCATTTCTCTCGGAATACAATCTCCGTTTCAATCCTTTGACGGACAATTTTACCCGGAAAAAGCACCTCGTAAATCTATCGTAAGAATACGTGACGAATGAAAATTTGAAAATTTCGACTTGAGATAAAAATTTGTTGAAAAAAATAATAACATTTAAATAATAATATAAAAATAATACAAAAAAATAAAAATAACGATTGTGTGAAACATCTTTCGAAATCTAATTACTTTTTATGTGTAATCATAAAAAATAACGGATCCCGCATCGTCATCAGTTTCATTGTGATTCTGTTGAAGGATACAATTGCATTCGGTTGCTTTGTCGTTTCTCGTTTGAAATTTGTAACCGGAAACCTTACGGCGGTACAAGTAATACACGACAAACATATCTTATTCTTTCTGCAACGGAAAGGGAAAAGAACGGGCTATGGTCGGTCGACTACTATTGCTCGTTAAAAAGAATCCTCGTCTCGTTTTCTATTAAATGAGAAAAGAGGCTTTGCTCATACCGTACGCTACGGGCTTACGATATTACCTCCACCAGTCTATTTTTCCTTTGCCACACGTTTCTTTCATCTTCGTTGTACATGCCGCCGTAACAGACAGAGGGGTTGGTTAGAGCGGTATACACACGTATATTTCTTCAGTAACGTTTTTCATTCGAAACTCCTTGAGAAGAGCGACTAGTCGCAACTTTGTCGCTCTGATACCTTTTCCCGGTACTTCTTCGCGAAATTTTGTATTCATAGAACTTGCCGTACGTAGCAGTAAAATCCAAATGCACGTATATAGGCGCGTATAGTTCGCGAATATACAGTGTATACCTACGATACATCCGATAGGAGATGTCGCGCATTCGCCACGGGCATAGGACGGCCGTATGCCATTATTATTATTATTATTATATGAGAATCGCGTATCGTGTAGTATACCAACACAATTCTATATGCATGAATTCGTGTAGCGATATACTGTGTCTCCAGTATTATGGGATACGAGAGACCCTTGTGGTACAGTTTCTGGTGCCTCTTCGTCACACGATGCATGATTCGGATCTTCGGTTTCACGAGGAATGCAAATCGAGACCGACGAGGGGAAAAGATTTAGCAACGGGGGGAGAGGGTGCCGGATAGTCGCGGTATACCGTAGCCGGAAAGGGGAGGGAAGGTATGGAAATCTCGAGATCGGAAAATCGCGAGCTCGAGTTGCTTCCGGTTGCTGTATGTCTGGGTATCAAGGGAATTGTGACAAATCTGGCGGGGAGCCAACCGTCTGCCAGATTTTCGGGATTATTCGTTACCTTCTTCTCTCACGCCCGTTATCACACCCGGCGAAGCGTGCATATACGTTTTTATTTCGATCCTCTTGCTGAGACGTAATTTTTTTTTTTTTTTCGTTATCTACGTTCACATAAATTTGTGAAAATAAAAAAATCTGTTTAGCAGCGCGTTCTCGAGGGTTCTGTACGATTCTATAATAAATTTTGGAAATTTATTTATTGCAAATTAATATTTATTTCGATAACGAGTCTTCCAATCGTCTGATTGGGTCGATATTTGAATAATTTTTTTTTTTTTTGCTTTTTTTTTATTTCACACAATACTATAGTTGTATCAAATAAATCGTTTGTCCCGATTTACGATACACCTGTAACCGTTTTGCGCATTTATGATCGTAAATACGGTTGTAAAGACTCACTTTTCTTTTTAATACGAATTGACGCTTGATGACGCTTTTATTCGCGATATAAAAGACGCCGTGAGCGAAGTAATAACTGCTACACAGCGATCGTCGTCGATCGAAGTGGAAACGGAACATAGACGCTTGTGGAAATAACGCTGTGCCCTAACGACGTATTCAATTTTATATCCGGGAATAATGGTATCGCGATGATTGACGAACAATTTTCGTGATTTAATAACATCATATAGAGTACAAAATAATTCGCAATACCGGAAATAAGTAACGTTTGTCAATAGACGCGAGCAAATAGTGCAAAATTAACGCGATGCATTTCGGTTCTCGTATCGGACGCAGTATAGTGCATTTCGATCGGCGTATCTGCGCGGACAGCTAAAATTGTCATTTTATACACTCCACTCGTCACTCGCAATGCCCGTTGATAGTCCCGAATACCTACATTCGCGTTCATCTTTCATTACCGCTATTCACGCTGTTTCGTTAGTGAAAATTCCGAGGAAAAGAAATTTTTTAAAAATGTTTTTTTCGATCTTTTTTTTTTTTTTTTTTTCAAGAAACGGAATCTCGTGATTCAAAGGCATTTCGTCGTACATCCGTACAAAGGGTTTTTGTAATACGAGTAAAAAATGTTGAATTTAATTAAAATGTTCTTTAATAAAGGGAGAAGTTTTTTTTTTTTTTTTTTTTTCGTTTTATTTCGAATCTCTATATCCGATTTACCGGAGCGTAGGAGCAGTAGAACGAGACGAAAAATATCGAATGAAACGTTAAATTGCGGACTAATACCACTTTGAGATGAAACAGCTTTTAAGGAACATTGCAGTTCTTATTGTTGGAACTCGTAACAAGAGCCTCTTGGCCCCCTTCGATACTGTCGAGTGCTACACTCGAGTGTCTTCTTCGAACGCAATAGAATGTTCACGGAGACGATAAATCGATTCGCGTATCCCGCGTCTTCACGTTTTTTACAAAATAGAAAAAGTTGGGATAAAACAAAAGGGTGCTTCGTGCGCTTAAAAAAAAATTTGGATCACATATTATATCGTAAAAATAATTAGATGTTTCGTGCGAAAGTTACACAAGTCGTTACACTGCTCTTCCAGGACTTCATTACGAAGATTCACGTGAATTACGAAGGGTTTTATGCAACGTAAAAAAAAAAAAATACACCCCAACTAATTAATGTACTCCGTTTTGCCCCGTCTACCCTCCCGACGGTACACACTGCAATTCGCTACGGTCGCTCCTCGTTCGTATTTTATTTCCCAAGGACAAGAGGGATAAAAAAAATTGAATTAATCGACGAGAAATAAGAGACATAGCCACTTTTTTTTTTTTTTTCTTCCCCTCGGTCTCTCGTCTTTTCCCCATGAATTCCCGCTTCATTTAATCCGTTCCAAAGAAAAGACTCTGGCAAATTACTCTGTTCGACTTTCACGCCTGAGCTCACATCGGTGAGATCGATGTTTCTTTTGCTCTCTCTCTCTCTCTTTCCCCCGTCTCTTTTATTCGCGACGATGGAAAGAACGGCGCTTTCTTTCTCACCGGCGGCGACGTAAGTTCGAGATAAAACGACGGAAGCTCGTCGCACCCGAGAGAAGACCGAAAGACAGAGGGTCGGAGGTCACGAAGAGAGAAAATTGTCAAGCTACGGAAGGGCGAGAGGTCGGTAAAATAAAAAGAAGATGATGATAAAGAAGAAGGAACAAAAAGAAGAAAAAGATACTCGAAACACGAAGTAGGTGCAGTGACGTCAAGTGACAAGCCGACAGACACGAAATAATCTAAAAATGTGGGCTCTTTTTAGTGACTCTATATAAGGCCTCTTGGAACGGAATAAAGTACCATGAGAGAATTTTGTTATGCCTTTATACCTCCCGACATACCAACATTCACTCGAACACTTTGGGGAAACACAATTTTTTTAATGCACTCAAAATACGAAAGAATCGTCATAAAATGAAAAAAAAAATAAAAAAAATCAAAAAACATCGAGAAATTTTCGGCGAATGATTTTTCTCGAAATTACTTGTACTATAAATATTTAAAAGATATATTTCAAGGGCCCAAAGTATTCGGAAGAATTCGAGACACTTGCCGTCGAGAGACATAGCCCTCCGCGATATTTAATTTCTCGCTGAATCGGAGCTCTTGAAAGTAAAGCTTGCGCCGTCGAGAGCGACATTGATCCCGCGTAGCTTCCGGTTCTATTGTGAAGTAACATTTCAGAATCGTTTTAGAACCCTCCTACGGATTTTATAAACCCTCTTGAATGAAGTTAATTCATCGCGTATCTTTTCGTCTTTTTTCGATCTTTTTTTTTATTTTTTTTTTGTAAACTTCCCGAATTCCGGAGGAGGAGAAATTACGTGATGCTGTACAGTAGCAAACGATGCGATCCTCCACTTTATATCTCGTGATTCAGTTACAACGCGGCCTGTAACGATATATATAGGTATAAAAACAAAAAGGTGCTCCACTGGCGGAGTACCTGCCGGTTGGTCTCTCGTTCTCTCCTCCCACCGGCTCGTGGCTCAGGCCACGGAAGTTCCGTACATTACGGAACGTAATTACCGTTGAAACGTTGTTACACACGCTATACTTCTTCGGTTATTTCGTAAAAGCGGCAGTGGGGTTATACACAGAAAAGGTGAGCGACGGAGTCGGAGAGAACGAAATTCTGTCGGGTGATTGGCTCTGTGCAATGGTTCGTCCACGGGAGACCCGTTCGTTAACGAGCATCACCCGCCGACTCGCTTCTCTTCGTCTCGTGAACCTCGTATTTTCCACGATAACTTTGCCTCCCCGCGTTTACTCACGGTTAGTCGATCGGTCAGTCGAAAAACTCGTCTACCCAGTGGTCCCTCATGACGATTTCAGTAACGAGATTCATCGACCGTGTATATAGACTATTTCTTTTTTCCTTTTTCTTTTTTTGTTCACTACAGCATTATAATTGGGTAGATACGTTCGGGAGAGTCAATAAAACTTTTAACGAGAGAACTATTTTGTAATAGGATAGAAGCGCCAGTGAACACGAATGTACCACCGCTGAGTGAACGCTTTACGTTAAAACATGTTCGTTTAAAAGCTTTCGTACACCCGAATGTGTCGCTTGGCATCAACGTTCGTTTACCAGCGAGAATGCCCAAGAGAGGCAACCCCCTCCCTCCTCCCCCCGAATAAATGGCAAAAGTTTATTTTTCGACACGGAGGCCGAAAACATTTCGCAACGCCGATTTCCAATCAAACGACAAATAACAGGCAATACGAAAACGTAAAAAAAAAAAAACGAATGGTTTTTTTTTTTTTTTTTGTGGATTTTCTGGTTAGGCGTTCCAAGCAAAATTTCTGTACGGTTGTGAAGGCTAAAGTGCTATTATCTGCCAGCAGCAAACACGGTATGTTCGACTATCAAAAGCCTCGTACACGCTGTACCCGCAGAGGCAATTCGAATAGTCGTTAAAATCGAATTATACGTCAATCACGCATACTCCCGATTGACTTTGATTAGTCAATTGGCTCGTTCGACCAGGTGAAGCGGAGAAGCAATGCATAAACTACCTGTAGTGCCGGCGAACATATGTGTACCGGTAGTTACACGTACTGTACTCTTGAACGTAAATGAGCAGATATTTCAGATGGTTGCATACCGAGATGCACTTCCCAACACAATAGGGATTAACCTAATTCAACGTTACGCGAAAGATTCGAATCGCGCGGCATTACGTTGCGTCATGACAATTAATGTCGGTACAAAGCTCGCAAACATAACCTCAATAAATTAACCGCGGCGAAGTTTTGCCGGCAATGTGTAACGTTTCCTAATTGTTCGCCAATTGAAATTCCGATCGTTGTTCCAATCAATCTAATGCGATAATCATTAGTTCGACGATTCTGTTCACTGGTTTAGTTCGCAGCTATTTTTCGATTAATGTGTCTACAGAGTTCTCTTATTAGAACCCATGAAATTCGTATACATCGATATATCGCAAGTAGAAAAAAAAAAAATGTCGCGAAATATATGCGATAAATTATATAACGACAAATTTTATGTACTTGGAAATAAAAAATTGATAATCATCGTACATTAATCGAAAATTATAATACCTCAGTCTGTAAATTTACGAAATGTTCTCAGAATAAACCAAAAAAGAATTACGTTGAAACTACCAAATTATTTGTGCGATTTCTTCGTCATTGGATATAGAAATTTTCCGACTATAACATGTGAATAATTAATTGTTATTTCACTCTTTTTTTTCATCGGGAGTTTTTTTATTTTTGGAAAATTTTTTACTATACTTTTTTTTTCGATTTGGAGTACAGTATCGTAGTTTGACCCCATTTCCTTGTGCGATATACCAACGCGGCGATTTTCGCGGTGCGAACAAATAATATCGGAAATGATCTCGCGATGTGCTGTGCAACCGGCGGTTCTTGCGGTCGGCCCTAATGGCAAATTCCATTATTCCATTACGGGGTGCCGGGCGGCAAACCGCGGGTGCCAAAAGCTTCAATAGCGTGAATATATATATCGTCACGCTTCGATTGATATTTTCAATGTAAACGTAACAGTAAATGTTACGCTTATAACCATCGCATTGGTGGCGCGGGCGATTTCCGGTACATAGTATATCGTCGTGTATATCCGCAACGGAGATAGGTGTTGATACTGATAGACCGCGTTTACCGAGCAAATTCGAAAAGCCATTCATTGTTATCGTAACAATCTGTCTTCTCGTTCGAAAATAATTTCAACTATATTATTTCTGTATCCGAGTGTTTTACTTAACTTCATCACTACCGTTATTATTATCGATGTTTTTTTTTTTTTTTTTTTTTTTTTTCGATGTGTTTCGCGTCAGAATTAAATTAATTAGCACACCGCAATTCGATAAAATTGTAGAGCAATATCAGCGCATCGTATTCCATTTTCCGCAGCTTCTCGTTCGCACACCCGCGTTCCCTTCCATATCTCTCGTATATATTCGTATATATACACAGGTTACGGGTCATTTTATTTGCGGTCGATCGATGATTTATGTATTTATGACAAAACGAATGGCCGACGGATCGGCCTCCTGGTGACGTGTTTTATATTCAAATCGAACCGAATATACCCATTTGTACGAAAAAAAAAAAAAAAAAACACTATACGCGCATCAAGCAAATACCACTATTGTATATATCATCGAAGTATTCCCGACTATCGTAAATACAATAAGCTATGAACGGGTAATATCTCGAAATTTGCATAATCATAAAATACAGATATGCTGTCCTCGGACTTTGCGCACGTACTCGCGATGTATTTTGCTATCGCCGGCCAAAATATCTCTCATTTATTGTCAATTTCGTTTCGTAAAACATGTCTCATTTGTTTTGCAATTCCCGTATGAATTAATGAATCATAATTTCGCCGAAAGCGAACACCGAACGTACGAAAAAAAAAAAAAAAAAAAAGTCGTATATGTCGCGCGCGCTAACGACGCGGGCGAAAATAATGTAATTCGCGAACGCGTGGGACGATGATTTATGTATGAAGAGATGAGTGGAATATATATAGTACAGGTTGGGGCTTTGCAATATTCATCGTTAGCATGGCATCCGTTACGTACGATTTCATTACTTTGGTTATACATATTTCATTCGAAAACAGCGCTTGATCCCAGTAGGTGCTGTTCCGCGAAGGGGGAGGGGGTGGGAGGGTGGCGGTAGGGGTTATCATGCTGTCGAGTCCCTCTCATGGACCCATCACATTCGTGCGACCAGAAGCCCACTGCACTCCGTACGGATTACTACGTGTTAATTAATACTTATCGATTAAGCGCCATTACACGCGTCGATCCTAATAGCCGACAGGAACGCATTCATGAAGCCCGCGCCGCGCTATAGAGGAAACGACGGGGAGAAAATAGATTAATACGCTACGGAGACGGCGAAGTGCTTTCATATCCCAATATATATATATAAACATAACATATATGTGTATATATTGGCGCGGCAATTACTAATTATCGAAGTCTATGCAAACTTTGCGCTGTGTAGGTATATATATATATATATCATATATATACATTTATGTATAAGTATAATATGCTATATGTGTACATTATAGTCCGATGCAGTCGACGGTCTCATAATTAAATTCTACGCTAATGCGCTCCGGTTAGTTATACTATTATCGATCGTTGCAAGTTAAATTCACGTGACGACGCGAAACGGGCCTATAGGAGAAAACTTTAACGACACCGTAAATCGATCTCTGTTCTCCCGGTGCACGCGACTCTCACCCTTTCGTTGTATTCTCATACTTAACCGGCGAAAAATTTAAAAATAATAATGTAGTGTATATTTTTTTAACACGAAAAAATAATGAAACCACACAGCTGTTCTTAATTTACATTTTTTTTTTTTTTTTTACGGTATTATGGTTTCGTGTGTAATGAAAATCCTGCGCTGGAGCTTTTACTTGGTACATTGAATATATACTCCGCGAAATTCCTGCGCGATCATTAGCGAACATCTTATTTCTTCGTCGAACGAGACGATGCATTTTTTTTTTTTTTTGTTCTTCTTGCCCCGCAATTTTTTTTTTTTTTTTTTTCTCTGTTCTCGCGTCTGAGGATCTCATTGCGATTTTTCTCCGCGGCCGCTATGCGGCGAGCCGCATCGTAAGTACGAACGAACACTTTCCTCGGTATTAAAAACTCCTAACGACCGAGCGGGTTGCACTGTACGTCGATGCGGTCGCTACGTCGACGACGCTTAATTATGCAGTCGTGGGTGTACCTCCGGTTTACCCGGAGAGTACGAAGGGGGTCCTCTGTCTACGTCTCTCTCTCTCCCCGTATACCTCCTCACCTCCTCACGACAAGCCCCAGATACTCATAATGCTCGACACTCGCCCGATCAATGTCGCGTGCATGTTCCGATTCTTCGCATGCATTATTCATCGTTGCGATTTCCGTTTCCCTTTTGACTTTACGTATATGTGAGGTGCGTGTGTGTTTGCAAGTGCATGCAAACCCACCGACGGCAAGAGGCGCTTCGCTCTCTTTCCTCGGGACTTCAGCGATACTATACCGCGCTGGGATACCGCGGAGAAAAGGACTTTCGAGGAAAAATCGCGATCTCGGGAAGATATAGAATTTCGTTATTTTTCTGCGAATCCACGTCTCCTGGATATTTTACGATTTTAACGACTACCGCGAGATTTTTTTTTTTTTTTTTCGACATTTATTTCGAGTCGGTAAATGAGAAGGAATTTTATATACGATTCATATATTATTGCGAAGCGAAAAAAAAATTTTAAATAATTTGGCACACGTTTCATAAATAATAACGTTGCTGTTACTCTAGTTACTGAACGTTGAAATACTTCATTCGAATGCGAAATAATTTTTATGAATATGGAATTTAACGTGTACTTTTAAAAAGCGTATATTTACACATCCGATGAAATTATACATATTTCTCCATATTATTTCAGTCTTTCGTATCTTTGAAAGTAACCTTTTTTGCCGTATTTTCTGGAACGCTGAAAAAGATAAAAACGAACAACGACTACCCGCACGGTTGATGAGATTCTTTTTTTAATTCATATAAATTCTATTTTAAATTCCGGTATCATCCTTAAATATCATCCTTGCATACATATGGTTATTATAGTGTACGCACATGGTAAATTCTAAACAAAAAATTATTTCATATTAAATTTGATACGAAATTTAATTAAAACGCAGCGGCTTCCGTATTTACGCGAAATTCTCTCGGGATTTAAGTTTATCACGGTCTAAAAAATAAACATATTTTACCCCATTCCCATGTGTTGATATCTATTATCATTTACAAAAAAAAAAAAAAATATTAGCTCACGAACTTTTTTTTTTTTACCTCCCGACCGCTCACCGGGTAAAAAAACGGGAGTTATGCGTTTCACGGAGACGAGCGATTTCGTTGTCCGGTATGTTCTCGAAAAGACTAAAAATTACTTAACAGAAATTGATACATCGAAATGGAAAATGTAAATTAGTTTAATATTCGTAGAGAAAAAAGCATTTTACAGAATAGTCCTTTAGATATATCGAAGATTGGGCGCCATTTTCCGCGATATATTTTTTCGTCTCCCAGTGACTGGCAAGACGCTCGATCTCTGTGCGATATAACCTCAAATTCGCGGGAGTTTTGTTCAGCGTAAAAATTTCTCTTTTTCAAAAAGGATGAAATGAAAAAAAATTCCAAAAATTAAAAATCTCCCGACTGAAAAAAATAGTGAAATAACAATTAATTATTCACATGTTATAATCGGGAGATTTCCGTTCTCAATGACGAAGAAATCGCACGGCTATGACATGCGAATAATTAATTGTTATTTCGCTCTTTTTTTTTCAGTCGGAAGTTTTTTAATTTTTGTAAATTTTTTTTTTTTTTTTTTTTCATTCTTCTTTTTTCGAATAAATAGTCTGGCTTTCGAATATCCGAGGCAGAGTTCGGACAGAGAAAGTGACTGAGAGGCTGGGGGTTGTACACGGCCGAGTGGTAAGAGTCGATCGATCGTCAGCCGTCAGGGGCAGAGACCGGGTGCAGGGCGACGGCTGGCTGCATCGGAACGGCCGATGAACGTAGCGCGGTGCTGCTAGCACGCGGTGTTATTGCTTCGCCCGGATTATCTCTCGGTCGCGCGGACGTACTGCGACGACGTACAATCCTTGGCAGATTCACACGCACCTCGTAAATCGTTCTCGCCTCCGCGATATCGTATTAGATACCCCTAATATATGCTCAAAGGCTATAGAACACAGTACAGTATAAACACACTGCTGCAAGGTACACATGTAGCAGCATTACACGTATAAATGTATATACGTTAAGCCGTCCGCACAGTAGTTTACATGCAAATATACTATACCACTGTTCTCGTCATCTCCTACTCGCTAGCGTTCGCACATACGTCGATACGACATATCTAAAATTTCATGCATCAATTAAACTTTAATTAACATTCTTCGTATCCCGGAAAATGCAAAATCAACGCATTTTATTTTAAACTACTCAAATAATTAACGCCTCCCGAACGTACATAGATCGCCGTGGAATTCAGCGTCTAATTAATATGCATGAAAAATCGGATATTATTCTCGATATATTAAATAACGAATTAGACAATTAATTGCCCATAAAAATTAAGTATATACTGAGATATATACAAAATATCGAACTTTTTGCCGTTATATACAAAGATATATCATTTATATACTCCGAAATATACATTAGTTCTTTACGAAATAAATCGATCATTTTTTATTATTTTTTTTAAACTCATTTTTCAATAGTGGCATTCAAGAATAAAAATGAAGTTGCGTATTTGAAGAAATTCCTCGATTATATTTTTAGCCACATTCGTTGACTCAAAGATACACGCGTGTCTGCACGTGGATAAAAGTCTTACGATTTCGTATGTAGAACGCACACTACTCTCTCTCTCTCTCTATATATATACATACATATATATAAGTACCTCTTTACATATAGATGTATATATATTTACTATATTCTTCTTCCTCCCCGTCGAGCGACGATCCATCCGTGGGTGCGCCGCTTGCACGTGCATCAGCCTCTACCCCCGTGCGTGCATAATTTACCTTGCGATACAGCGCACACGAGGCTCCCTTTCCTCGCCCCCTGTCTCTGTCTTCCCAGAAATACACAGACACACATGTGTCCATGACAGAGGCAAATAAGCGTACCTACTATATTGATCCGTCTATAACAGTGAGATAGATATGCATACTGGTTATATGGTATAAGGGTGGAGAATCGCGAGGGAAATACACAGAGTGCTAGAGTACAGCTCTGCGCGTATGTAATATTCAGACAGTTCGAACAAACGGCTTGGCGATGTGCAGGTGGAGTCCGTCCCGGTCAATCAACGACTGTGGGAGGGAACAGAGGAGATCCGGAGACGAGAGGATTACATGTAATTGCCTCGGATCAGAAACGTGTCGATTTTATTCCGAATACCAGTGAAGGGGTTGAAATTAACGGAATTGTCGTGTGATTGACCAATGAATAACGTCAGTCAACAATCACTGGTTTTCGAAGTTTCGAACTTTTATTTTACAATGCCATTCATTTTTTGCATCCCTTGAATTAAATTCGTTGAGCGATATAAGCCATAATACTGTTATTTGGCGAACGCGATTCGTATTTAAGCCCTTCGCTCCGATAGCCAATAGCAAATAAATACCGGAGTTACAGCACATAAATACCAGCGAAGCTTTACTTTGCTTGTGTTTAACATTTGCATGGCGGCGTTATGTCCGCTAAAATATAATAGCCGCGATATTTAAATGTCGATTTTTGTCAAATTCACGGGTCCATTGTATAAGCCGTCGCGAAAATTTGAAAAATTTGAGTCTCATATTGTTTCAGCATTATTATATTTTTCGAAATTTCCAATACACGACGAAACCATAATTTTTTTTATTTTTATTATATCATTTTGTTTATTACACCATTTTTAACTCCCGACTGCCCTCTGAACAAAAATTCGCGAGTTATGCCTTTGATATCAATTCCATAGTCGATTTTTGTCAAATTCCAATCTCCATTGTGTACACTGTGGGGTGAGAAAACTGGAAAATTTAATTTTCACATTTCTACCGCATTATTGTATTTTACAAAATTTCCAATGGATTACAAAGTCACAATTTATGCAACGAAATTTTACATCGTTTTTTTTTTTTTTTTTCTTTTACGTATTACAGTATTTTATGTACGGCAAACGATCCGCGGTTTGTCACATTATTACAAATATCTTATCGATCTTTTCCAACAATGTATTTACGCGACGTCATCCCAATAAGCGTCGAGTCAAAGCCGAGAAGAGAGACTCCACCGCACGAACACAGCTTCCTCCGGGATTCATTTATAATAGACGAGAAACGTCACAGGAAGTCAGGGGGTGGCATGTAATATTCAGAGTGGAAGCGCGCAGGAAGGTGGACGATAGCTTTAGACGTTCAGCGAGTCTGGCTAACTTCCGATATGGTTTCGCGATTCTGTCGATGGACTGGGCTTTTGCTTCAGCTCCTATTGTTAATGGACGGATGAGAGGGATGGAGGGAGGAGCGGGGAAGGGTGAGGGGTGGGTGAAGATGGACGAACGCCGCGAGTATATATATAGATACAAGTGTTCCATATTATCATCAGAAACTGGATAGCTACTGGTATACGCAATCACGAGTTGCACACGTCGCGCGCGAATTAATCGATTCTGGTGTTCTCGTGAACAGCATCGAGGTAACCGCGGATATGCGAAGATTTGTCGGAAGTTCAATCAATCCGGAGACACAAGATGGGTATATATTTAACGTTCCCCCATTACGGTGAAGCTGAATGCGGCAATCCGTCGTTTCGTTGTCTGTCGTACGGATTTACGATTACGGTGAGAAAAAGGTGATAGGAATTTAGCCGAAAGGGTAGGAAAAGTAAAAGAAAAAAGTAAGGAAAGCGGAGTTTTCCTTTGACCTGCAGTTGAGGGATGGAAACTAATCCGACGTCAGCATGTTTAACGGCGGCATTGCGTGGACATATATATCAGGATAGGTCGACTTTTCGTTCTCACTCTCGGTCACCCGCCTGATCCATCCACCCCCTCCTTCCGCCGCTCACATTCTCCGTTCTCTCCCTTCACCGGCTATTCCGACTGCTTGATTGAATTCCTTCGACTCTCTCTTTTTTCCACTGAAACTTTTTCACCGATAAAACGATTCGGCAAGTAGAAAAATGTAAAAAAAAGAAAAGGACAGACTGTCGCGGTGATTAGATCGAATTCATTTCTTTTTCGTTCAACTTTGCGTGAAGAGAGAAAAAAAAAAAATTTAGTTCGTTGTTGGCAAAGATTTAATCGAGAAAAAGATCGATTCACAGTCTCCGATAAGACTCCGGTTCGTGTTTTATCGCGAATAAAATGTATGAGAACATAAACGATATTTATAACACTGATAGCGTTGATCGCGATTATCCGGAATAGTCAATAAGAATCCCCTCGATGAATATCAACGAAGGCGATTCCGATGGTTTCCAATACTTATCGTCAATAAACTGTTGACCGATTTTTTTTTTCATATCGTCGTTTATTATTTACGTTATCGCATGCATATACATGTATCCGTTCTGTTGAAACACCAGTCGAGTATCGATAGTATCACAATCCACCGATACACGGTGGAACGGGCGCGCGATGAGCGGCGAAAAAAAAAAAAAAAAAAAAAATCGGTAATTGGCCGGATGAGATGAGAGTGATGCACAGTGTTAAAAAAAAAGAGACGAGTGTCCATCACTCGATTGCAAACGATCGCGAAATCGAAGCCTCCCGTTCGTTATTCAGTAGTTTCGACGTCAGCGCTTCTACGAACTTCACAATGCCCGACGTATGTGTAGTAACACAGCATAACTATTATGCATGTACGTTCACGTGCGCTCCGATCCACCGGATCGATCTCTGATAGCCGATCGTTCTTTCGCGTTCGATGGCTTCGTCCTCGTTTTCTATACACTCGGGGAGGGCCCCCGATCTATCCTCCGTTGTAACATTTTCCACCGAAGTTATACGTATTTCAATTTATAGGCGTCGATACGCCGCAGATATACTATACCGGCTTTACTAAACGCTGGATTGTCGTTGGGGGGGTAGAAATAGGGGATAAAGGGAACTCGAATTTTACGAGTAGGTTGCGAGAAGCCGAGAAACGAGCAGAGTCCGAGAGCATCGGTGTATCGTGAAAAACGAAGAAGAAGAAGAAAAAGAAAAAAAAAAAGAAAGTACCTATCCCGGTAGTGGGTACGTGGGTCGATGGCGAAAGATTGTAGATAGGTAATACCCCCCGTACAGGTATATATTAGAACGATAAACATGTATAGCAGAAGGGTGGGTCGAAAACAAACGTTGATGCTTAACCTCTCCCTCCCATTCCGGTACAGAAACTGCCGTGAATTGCGATGCCCTTTTCCCTACACCGGAATACCAAGAGTTAAACCGGTTATCCGGCTTCCGTCGGATGTTACGTTCAGCGTATATACCAAGGATGCGCCTGTATATCTCCCATACGTATATTCTCAGGATGTATGTTAGCGAGTAGCGTATATCGACTTTCGGAGAGAAGTTATTCTCGTGGAATATATCAATTTCACGAAGCCGCGGAATATAAATTTCATCTCTAACCTTTAATTTTTTTTTTCTATTTTTTTTTTTTTTTTTTTTTTTAGTCGACGATAAGAGAAAAAAAAATTGAAATGGCTAATATCCGGAATTCAGAGATTGTTAAAATAATATTTGCATTCGCTTTGTAATCCATCGGTTGATTGCTCTTTCGATGCGCGATAGCGCACCATTCCTCGCTTCACTTTCCGCGGACAAACAATCGCCTATAATAATACTCGAGAATATTTCCGGTAAACATTGTATTGAGATAATAAAAAGGAATTATAGTGCCTCTCAGCTTGGTTGGCTTTCCTTCTCTCCGTTTCGCGAGATATACTCCCGTTGAACGCGGTAAGTAAATAATAACTATGTAGCGAGGATCTCCCGAATGTATATTACCAGCGCCCGAAGCGCTTTTGGATCGAGAGTTACAGTTCCTCTGATATTCCAATTATATTTTCCAATACAATTGAGATATTCAATCTTAAGTAGGTCTCGAAGTACGGAAGATCCAATTTCGATGGTGAGAGCTCCGCGTTTCCATATAAGATTGTCTAGTATTAGAGAGGTATAATAAGAAGGAAACCGATGCTATATCTATGAGTTCCTTAACGATCCTGCCGCGAATTCAACGTGGAATATCGTTAGGTTTCTCGGCAGCAGTTTAACCGTGTAGACTACAACGACGACGACGACATCGACGACGACTAGAATAGTTTCACAGGGGTTTCTCGTGCCGCTTGTAACTTAACGCAGTTAGCGAAGATTGGAAGTGTTCGATGGGGAATGATCGGAGAAACCGGTAGAGTAGAACGGCCGAAGAGTCTCACGGGAATTAAGGGGAGAAGCAGCTGCTAGGTAAGGGTGGGAAAGAGAGAATGAGCGAAGCTGTGTAAGGAGATCTATAAATTGGGGATGTGAGAAATTGCTAGAACAACGCGTACGACCCGAGCTATTAGCCGGTATCTCGACCCTTCGGTCCTTCATTCCTCGTGTTCACGGACAATGGCAAAACCTGGCCTTTCATTTTCTTGCTACACACGCTGATGCCTGCGGGAGTTCGACTTTGATCTCCTCGATGTGAGGGGAAAAAAAAAAAGAATAACGTCCCGAGGGATGGCGAAACGGGAAAGATTGACGCAGGTGGAGAGATAGGGAAAGGAAGCAATAGCGAACGGAAACGAAGCTTTCGACGCGAGAAAAAAAAAAAAGGCGCGGAAAGATGGAAAGTTTATATGGGTATCGTAAAAAAGGAAAATCGAGGTTGAAATACCTGGAATACTTTACATTTATATCGAATATTGAAGAATCTAAGTTTATAGTGGGTCTATAGTACTCTCGAAGAGTCTATAGACGAAATGTTGTTTGTACGTGGCTACTTGGCACACCGGTACAAGGAAAACACAGAGCTCATGGAGTGGCAGGTTGTATTCCCATCAAACATTCAGTTAACTCTCGTGGGGAGGTCGCAAAAGCAGCCGAGAACGCGAATTTCGCGTTCGAGACTGTAAACAGTTGCGAACACACCGGTTGTAGACGAGACACAAAAGCGCATTCCCCTTAATTGTTAATTCGTAACCCAAATATGAATAAACTAGACGATGCGGCGATCCAACGGAATATCGTCTGAGACATTAAGACGAAATATCATAACTGTTATTCAAAACGATTCAAACGGAACTATGAATTATTGAATTATCAAAAAATCACATACCAAAACCTAAAATTTCATACCAGAAATCGATCTGATAGTATTTTTAATTCGAAATTCGTCAATTTTAGATGAAAAATTTTGAATAAAAAATAAAAAAACTAGAAAAACATTAAAAAAAATTAAGATGCCATTTTTTTTTATTCTCCATTGATGCATTTCGAATGGGTTTACAAATTCGCGGAACGGAGAATCCATGACCTGCGTGATATGAAATTCATGCGTTGCAAATGGTTATTAGAAACGTTCGTAAATCAATACGCGCGTATCGATATATTTTCTTTGAATTATTCATGAAATGTATCGGAATGATGTGAGTATGTCGTAATTATACAAAATTCATGGTAAAATGAATTAGTGGGGACTTCCGACATGGATTTAAACCAACCATCGCTGATTCACGTGGAATACGTGATGGCAGTGACTCGCACGTAACGTCACACCGGCGACGTGAGTTTTGCATTAAAATAACAGACACGGGGTAGTCAGGCAGTGCGGTATATATACACAGTATCCGAATACGGCTGCTGCGAGACGAACACGGCGAGGGCGGAACCCTGATGCCAGTGGCACTAAAAGGGGTTAATTGCGAATCCGTATCGCGCGGCGAACGGGCTAACGCGGTTTCCCAACCTGCGGTTTAATTACGCGCCTCGTACTTCCGGCCAAACGCGCGCCGCGGACCTTCGAGATAAAACCGAGCTTCATCCACCCTCTCTACGCTACCCTCTCCTCCTCACAACCCCCGTCCTGTCGTCACGGAATTTTCTCAAATTATTGATGTCGACGCTGAATTTACTTGGTGGGCGGATTAAAAACCATATTATAGTATTTAAAAAACGTGATCACACTCGTACGCTTAAGAGTTTCAACTAAATGGTTTTCACGATATACCGTTTTGTTTAATTTTATTTATTTTTTCGGGTAAATAAGTATTAAAATTTTTGAAGATTTGATGAAATATTCGATGAAAAATATCGTCCTCCGCTCACTTTCTGCTGAGCTTCTTATTTTTCTTTGTCGTTACGAAAACTCTAGTCTCAACAAATAATAATAATAATAATAATAATAATCATAAATTCAAAGTTTCTTGAACGGTCGAATAAGCGAAGCATAAAAAAAATTCTTCGCGGTTCTGGAGTGCCTCTCGTTAATTTCGTTTGCGGCAATTCAGGCGCCCACGACGCCGTGTACTTTCAGAAATACGGAGTTATCGAGGAAAAACGAGAAAAGTCTGTTATTTTCTCTCTCACTCTTTCGTTTTATATAATTCAAAGTGTAGCAAGAAGAAAACGCAAGCCGGAGAAACTCGTCGATTCCCTCGGCGGCGGGATAGAGAGTTTCATTAAGTTATTTCAATATTGGCTGGGCTCGCCGACCCCTATTAAACCAACCTACTTTTTATCGTATAAATTGTGGTATTGCGCTAAAAGCCGTGGACGACCGTATATTCTTCGACTTTTAGACGTAATTTTATAGTTTTATGGACAAATGATGAAAAAAAAAACAAGCGGGGATCACGTTACGAATTCTCATTATTAATATCTTCCTTCGATCTCCATGCGTAACAAGACGCTAACCTAAAACTAAGTCGGGAATAGTAAAAAATCGATCTGTTCGATTAGAAGATTTGTTAAAATAAATTCTGCCGCAGAATTAAATAAGCAGATGAACGGTGAAATATTCTGTCAAAATTTTCGAAGAACGAAGATACTTCGATCAAATATCGACGAGAAGGCACAGCGGCTCAAGTCTGGCGGTCTGACCAAAGCCAAGCCGTTACCACTTTGCGATTTCTCCGAGGAAATCATCCGCGTTCTCATTCCAACAGAATTCATCCGTCTCTGACATGAAATTTCTGCTCGACTGACTCTTCATTATTATTATCTTCCGTCGATCGGCATGTGTAATAATACGCTAACCTAAAACTAAGTCGGGAATAGTAAAAAATCGATCTGTTCGATTGGAAGATTTGTTAAAATAAATATTTCCGCAGAATTAAATAAACAGATGAACGGTGAAATGTTTTGTCAAAATTTTCGAAGAACGAAAATACTTCGATTGAATATCGACGAGAAGGCGCAGCGGCTCAAGTCTGGCGGTCTGACCAAAGCCGAGCCGTCATCACTTATCGCTGCGACTTCTCCGAGGATATCATCCGCGTTCTCATTCCAACAGAATTCATCCGTCTCTGACATGAAATTTCTGCTCGACTGACTCTTCAGCATGAATTCTCAACTCGGCTCGGGCGACGAGTTGTCATGCAAACACCTGCTACCTACTCCCGCCCCCCGTTCTTTAAGCATCTTTGCACGACGAGAGAAATATAGGTGCGCGATGTGTGACATCGACGAGTGTTCAACCGACTCTTCTTACATATACCGCTGAGGGACTTTGGACTTGAAATAGAATTCGTCGATGAGACTCTTTCGCTCGCTCTCGGCTACCTATATCCGACCGACTGTCTCACGAGACCTTTTTCGAGCTCTCTGACCCCAATCGCTTCGCCATTTCTCGTTTCACCGATCGTTCCCGCTCTCCCCACCGCCGTTGCAAGATTCAAACATTCAAATTCTTCGTGAAAGAGCCTCAGGTATGTGTGTTATAGAACGGGAAGGAATCGAATAGCATACAGGAAGTTGCGAAAGCTTCGAAAGTATGAATATATCGTGAGATTGTATATTTTCGTTTTAAACGAATTCCGATCAGCCTTTTGCCGCGATATTCAACTCGTGCAAATCGTTATAAATGTATGAGTGTAAATATATGAATTTCAAAAATTACGAAATATAAATCGAAAAAAAAAAAAAAAAAAAAACCAAGTTACCGCAATATAATACCTCATTCCGTTGATGTTAGGCAGTAAAATACTTCGAAATTACATACGAAATTTTATTTTAATTTCTAACAAATGCGGATCAAAAGCTTTACTTCTCCCCTTCTCCGCAGCCCCGTTCGATGGTCCCGACGTTAAAATGGACGGGAATGAGCTTTTTGAAAAATTTATAAAAATGCAAGCACTGCTCGTTGCATTGTCATGCCGCGATATCAATATTAACGCGTATCATTTCAATGCGAATTATTTTATATTAAAATGTCAATCTCGTTAAAATTTCCCTCCTTCATTTTTAAATTCGATATCAAAATACGATAATCCGGAAGCGTCCGAATACTCTCAATGCTGTATTCCAATTTTGTTGAGTAAAACATGAAAAAAAATAATTAAAAAAAACTGTTGACTCAGTATATTAAATATGTTCGATTATAGTGACGAAGAAATGCTACGATTCCTAGAAATACCCAAAGAGCGTCATTTCGTGATGGCGTTCTTGTAGATATTGCCAGAACTCACGAAGATGCTTCTGTGTGATTTCAAACTCCTTCTCTCGTCGTTGTACGGAGGGAGGGGTTGAGAATCCAATAATGAAATTATATTCCTTTCGTCGTTGGCGCATGCTGTGGTTATTGCGTTTTCTCGCGAATGTAGAGGAAGGGGGCGCGGCGGGGGTGGGGATTGAGGGGGGGGGGGGGGGAGAGGGTCATATCCCGGTATCGCTATGGATGGCGCAAACCCGCGTAGAAATAGTTTCGTTTGCTTGTCCGTATATATCGAATATCCACTTATCGATGCGGGAATATCACGTTTCCGCGATCGCGAACAATGACGTCTTTGGATGTTCCACTCACCGACAGAAATTTAGGTGTACGGTTTCGATCTCCTCCCCCCCTCCCCCCTGCACTGGGAACCTCTACGGCATGACTAACACGCCGCTTACGCATATAGAACGAGAATGCAAACCGTATAAACCAAGAAGCGAAACGCTTCCGTAACCGCAAATACCTAGAAATTCGACGCATTTGCCATTAGGCAACACGATACACACGCGGAACAAATAAACGGAAGCTAAGAGAGCCTCTCTCGAGCACAGTATACGTGTAATGAAACCCTCGTCGCGTGCAAATGAAACGCAACTGAGTTCTCGGATTAATCATCTACTCCCATTGGAGTTCTACTTGATCCAATATTATATTATATATAAATGTATACGCCTATAAGTACAGATATATATACACACAGCTCCGAGGAATGCATATATACCTCGTGATAACTTTCAACTGCCTCAGACGCCGTGTTCCACACAATTTCCGAGTGGTACGTAACTTTTCTCGGAAGATCCTCGAGGGTAAATTTAACTCTGGTGATAGTTGACACCGAGAAGCCCGGAAATCGCATCGAATTAATTCATTTCGTTAATAACTTCGCTATATCGTATAAACGAGTAGAATTAAGAAATTTTAAAGACGGCTTGGTAACGATGATTTTAATTAAAATTTAATGGAAACTTCGTAAATTGATATTTTATGGAGCATCCGACGACCTGCACATCAGCAAAAATCGCTTAAAATGAATGAAATGAATTTCTTTTTTAATTCGCGATCTCTACCGATATAGTATATCAACTGAGCTTTTCACTTGCAAATTGGCCGGTGTTGATTTTTTTGTTAAATACAACATATAGATATTCATAAATTTCGTTTCATCTTTATTCAGTTCAATTATTGTTGAAAACATATTATAATAATTTTTTTTTAAACGTTTGTGCGCTCTTTCGGTTCAACAACTCGCAATAGTCCTCTTCCGCCACGTGCGCTGCAATTTACCCAAATCAGTTCGATCGTTTCTAATCGAATGACAATCGCGGGATACCAGATATTGTAATTTGCGGAATATACATTACAACAAGATCGATCGCAGGCAATAATGAGAAGTGCTACAATTGTCATCGATGTGCAGATCAGTCGGTTCCTCGACGCTCATCCTCGATCAGTGAACTGTGAATCGCTTCAGCGCGGTCCTTGCGCCTCATAGACGCTTTTGTGGGGTACCAATTGCGAGAATCGAATATACATATACCACTGTATCCTTCTGCACCATCCCTCTATACACATATACAATATGTACCTATATACTTGCATCCCCGTCAGCAAGTATGCCATACGTAGAGGCAGGCGGCTAGGGTAGGAATGGCGAGCTTTCGGCGCGGGGCTTATACTATACACCGTCTGGTTTTCGATTCCAGTCCAATTGTACGCCGAAAGCCGACCGAGTCTATTTGTCGAAGGGAGTAACGGATGGGCACACAGGTCGCGTGTATCGAATGGCCAACGAGAGAAGTACTCTCCAGTAGCAACCGGAGACCCGAGTGGCAACGGGTAGAGAGAGAGCAGTTGCAAAATCCATATAGATGAAGAGAATCGATTTGATCGGTGATTCTGGTATCCTGCAACCCCCATCGCATGCTCTCCATATCGACACTCGTATACTTTAGTATAGTGTACTTTAAGTTTATCCGACAGAGTATTAGGCAGGAGGTGTACTCATTCATATCATGCGTGTATGCTTCAAGCAAAGAGGACTTGCAAGTGGAAGGATTAAGTCATCAGGCAGTAGGGGGTAAGAGGGAGGGTTTGACTAGGTACGACCTTATGGCTGGACTAACTTTGGAATCTTGGCGGTTTCGACGCCCTCGCTTTCTCGCTATCTACATCACTCTCCATCGTTATAATGCTCGATGCTTCCTATGCACATGTACGCGTAGTGTACACGAACAGCCTATATAGACGCTCATCGTACCGGTTCGTTCGCTATTCGGGCGGTGCCTCGTTACCCCCTAAGTCGTTAAGTCACTTATCCCATAATTCAAATCCTGTGCCGCTACTGCGAGTGGTGGTGGTGGTGGTGGTGGCGCTGCTGCTAGTGGTGGTGGCGGTGGTGGCGCTGCTGTCGCTGCTACTCGATTGCGTATATGTTCCGCCGTATAAGTTAGGGCTGAAAGGCATGCCTCATGGTGGCTCTTCTAATATCTTGCTTACCAAAAACCGTCGGTCTGATCCAATTGAGTAATTGAACGGAATTTCCGTTTCCAACGTTTTGTTTTATTCTGCATTCGCGAGCGGTCGCGCGTGTTTATCACCGCAGTACTTTGTTTACACGCGGATGTTGCGCTCACGCATCAACTTGCCGCACACCGGTTTTAATGCATCCGGAGATTATAATGGCTCGTTGGGAATTAGAGCCGCGCGAGCTTTTGTAATATACGATTGAACCCCGTGCACTCTGTGGCAAATTGAGGCATCGGGAGCAACGATCGAACAATGATGGGAATGGTGTTATCAATTTACGATCAAATGCAAAACGAATCCTTGTCGAATTTGCGATAAATAGACAGACTTTGCGGGATACTGATGTCGATGCGTTTATTGTTTATTGAGATATCAACAGTAGTCGGGGAAATTTAATGAGTCTGCAACAACTGATCAAATGTATAATGAAGGATTTTAATCTGCTTTTGTGCTTTTGGAGATACGCGATCGGAAGGCTGTTTGTATAAAACAAATTGATCTATTAAGCTTACGGTTTAAAGTTAAAAAAATATGGAACTCTCACGCGCGATTCGCGGAAATTAGCAGCGTCAGCGTGTGCTTCGCTTCGGAAAGCTTCGACGATAGGAATATCGTCGGAATATATTTTCCGCAAAAAAAAAACGGTACGTTACAGATATATTTTGGAATGTATTTCCCGCATTTTTCCCGTGTGGATTCGCTTCACCATTTTTTAAAAAATACGATTTTTGCGCGGTTTCAAACCCCCTATCGTGTTCGACGGTGAAAAAAACGCAAAATAACTCAGTCGGTGGAGTTTCGAAATCATTTTTTTTTTTCGAAATGTTTTTTCAGCAAAATTGCGAGTTCCGAAAAAAAATGTTTCAGATTAAAATTATTACCATAACATGTTTTTATTTGAAAAATTACAAAAACAAGCATCGATCTTTTTCATACATTTCGTAACATACATTTTTTTCATCGAATTTTTTTTTTTTTGTTAATCTTTTCCCTAATGATCGCGGGAGAGCGGTAGGTTAATCTCGTGGAATAAATCATATTTGTATATTCTATTGGTTAAAGCGTTAACTGGTAAACACGGAAACGATTAATATTATTATCGCTAGTGTAATTACGAGTGTACGCGGGGGGCTATTAGCGAGCAATAACGGAGCTCTGGGGTGGAATGGGTAGCGGTGCACAGTGGTTTGGGTGGAACACAGCCAAGTGAGATAACGAAGGGCGGCAGGGAGAAATAAGCTCGAGGGCGTTATCGGAACGTTGTCGCATTCGACCCCTTTTCCAACCCCCTCAGCGCGCCCGGTTGCTTTAACACTATACTGGAGCCAAGCTGCTCAGACAACAATGGAACGAGAGACCTGATACGTATCTGTGCTTAAACCTCGGCTTTTGCAACGGGGTTACCTCCCAAGTCAGATTTCTATCACCCTAACCTACCGTACCCTACATTTTGGAGTCGTTGTTTAGCTTTTGTTTCTTCCGCAGCGTTTGTCGAAAAAAAAAAAAAAAAAAAAAAAATTTTTTGAATTCACAAAAACGCATTTTCGATCTATTGTCCAGTTGCCAGAGCAAAATACAAGCTTCATAGATCATTGGCAACTTCAAGTGATATTTAAGGAGAGTCGGTAAAACGGTGTGCACCACGGTAATGGGCAGACGGTGAGAAAGTGCGAAGACGCGCCGAGCGCACCAAACGAGTGCTACGTGTCGATAAAGATATTGATGATTTCTCTGACAAACTTGCGGTAACCTCTAAATATTAAACTCCGGGAAACGTATGTCGAATTCTTTTAGTCGCGTTCCGTAACTGCATCGGAGATTTTTTTGCAATCTGTTAAGTCATTTAAACCACTTTACAGATTAAACGCTTCAGTCAGCGAATTTTTTGTTTTTTTTTTTTTCGAAAACATTTTTTTTCGCTTTTTTATCGGTCAAAACGTAACCTAAATTCACAAAGTGAAAAAAAATTGTAAATCCGCGATCGATTTTCCTCGGGCAGAAAACAAAAAATGAAATCCACTGCCTCTTCTCTCGGCATTTGTTCGATGTGAATGCATAGGCGTTGAGTAGTCATATATTTCATAAATCCTCTTTTCAGTTGCATTTTTTTTCGTATAAAAACTTAGGTGATCCTATCCGCATATCACACGATAAAAAAAAAAATCTTGTTTACCGCGAATTTTCGTACACAAATGATACCACAATAGTTTTTACATAAACGAAAATAAAAAGCGTTATCAAGCGTAAATTTTCCGTAATGTTTCAATGACTGTTGCCAGAAACGTCTCGCGTCACTAACCGGTTGGATGCAAGTTACAGGCTTTACCGTCGCGAGGTGCAAAGAGCCGGAAGCTTGCTAATTAGTAGCCTCGTTAATTAAACCCCTTTACGCGTGATGCAGAAACACGAAGCTCGGGCGGAAACTTTTCACGAGTACTCGACAGTGTGAATATATTCTACTGATATACTACTTATACAGCGTATATACGACGTTATAAAACAGTACATCACACGCAGGGTATATATACAGATTTAACATGACTTCCCGGTGCTTGAAAAGCTCGAACGTCGAGCGCCCCACTCGCGGAACAACGGATGCGCGAGAAGTCGAGCGAGCGCAATGAAATGGGTATAAAACTATAGTATATATCGCGCGCCGACCGTTGCCGTTATCCTGTATATGCAGTATCCAACATCGACGAACATATACGGACCAAAGAGCACGCGATAAGTGCGACAAAATTGTTTGCTCGCATTGCAAAACACGGCACGGATGCGCGCATACGCGTACGTGTACATCCGCATCGCTACCGATAAAACACACAACAGATACATATTCAATGCCCGATATATATATATATATATATATTTAGTACATATATATACCATACTTCGCACATGGGATACATACATATATAACTTCATGAAAATATACCCTCGAATATATATGTATGTATCTCATGTATATGTATCGGTACTTTCATGTACTCGAGTGCACGCCACCGTGAAGGAAATCGGGATGCTTCCCCACGCTATAGCGTAAACCGGCATACCCTCCGCACATTCGCGTACAGCTTTCTACTACCAGTTTACGCGATTCTGTAGAAATACAGCAACCCTCTCCCCCCACTCCCCCCACTCCCCCGACTCCCCCGACTCTCGTACACCGAGCAGTCATGTTCTATGTATACATTCGGCTTGCGAACGCCAGGAATCTCGCTGTGGGAACTTTATTGGATCTCGCAATTGGCCGGGCATAGCCATCGAGTCGAGAATTCATGAATATTCTTGACCGGAAGAGAGCTTTCTCTCCCTCGTACTCTTGGTGGGAAGACTCTTGCGGCTCAGATCCTCGATTAGCTTGTGGATCTATAGTCCTCCTCTACCGCAGCGTTCCAGTGTCAGGTATATAGTTTTAAGTGTATATATATGTATGTATATATATATATATCGGCGTTATGTAGATGTGCACTCAGTATACACTGTTAAACGTTTACTAAATGGAGGTTCTCCGGAGCTTTATACGTACACAAACGAGTTTGTATACAATACCTCTCCTCTCTCTCTCTCTCTCTCTCTCTCTCTCTCTCTCTCTCTCTCTCTCCCTCTCTCCCTCTCCTCTCTCTCTTTCTCTCTCTCTCCCTCTCTCCCTCTCCTCTCTCTCTTTCTCTCTCTGTATATCTCTCTCTCTCTCTTTCTCTACTCACCTCTCTCTCTATACCCTCCTCTCTCTCTTTCTCTCCTCACCTCTCTCTCTCTCTCGCTCTCTCCCCTTTCAACCGCACCAAGTCGACGAATTACACATTGCGAATATATTTAAAGGGTTGCGCGTCGCAAACAAGACAGCGGAACTGTTAAAACGGCAGACGCGAGATCCTGTGCTATTTGTATACTGTGACATTAGGCGGCACTACAAACCTCCGGGTTTGTCTGTGTCGATCTGTTAGCCCGAGGATTTCCGGTCTCAGTCTCTGTGTCGCAGATTTCGGGCTTTGCATGCAAATCTCGTATCGGTCGTTTCGACGCCGTCGTATCGTCGTTGAAATTGAAGAATTAAATGACAATTCCATTAGAATATCGAATAACTCGGAAATCGAAGATACGCGATGGGAACGACTTTTTTTGCGTTTGTTATTTATTATTTTATATTCTTTCTTGAAATGACTATTAAAATGTTTTAAGTTTTTCGTAGTGAAATTGGAAATTACACGAAGAATTTTACTGCCGTTTTTTTTTATACGTTTTTTTTTTTTTTAACGGAACGTTATGCTACCCGATTTTTTTTATGGATCAATTTTAATATTTATTTTGTCACGAAGAGATTGAGAGTTCGTGAGAGTCAATTAATTCAATTTGTCGAATACTTCCGCTTTACTTCTTTTTTTTTTTTATCTATTCTATTTTTGAAGCCCAATATTTCGGAGAGCACGAGATTACGTATTCTCTCACTTCAACGTCACATAACACCGCCGCTATGTTCGATCGTTATATCGTATAATTAACTTCCGATATCCGCGGATTGCCGCAGGATCGGTTTATCTCCGCATTCGCGGTACGGTTGTTCGTCAATCTCTGTCTCTCCCCGCGATTTCTTTCTTTCTCTCTATTTTTTTTGTTTTTTTTTGTTTTTTTTTTAGTTTTATTTTTATTTTTAATCCCTCCAGCAATTGGCCGAACCCGTATTTCACCGTGTGGCACGGAGGTAACGCGTTCGAACGTTGGACACGTTCGACCGCGAGCCTCCGACGCTTTTATTAATTGGCGTCTCTCTCGTTTATTCTACAAACCGCACTGCGCCCACCAGCCATCCTCTTGCTTATGGTCTTTTCGCGTTCTCTCGTTCTCATCGGCAATCCCGAACGTTCGAATGTGAGCGCCAAACGTTCGAACAATTTCTCATTCGGTTCGCAGCCTAATTGGAAAAGTTGCGCGAATTCGTACGTAAAATTTGATCGTTTGATTTTTTTTTTTTTTTTTTTTTTCACTGACAAACATTTTTGTACCAAATTCTATCCCCTTGTCGAATATGTTCCGCATTTATGAAAATGTAGTCTCGCGCTTGTCTCGATAAAAATCAATTTTAATCTGCATAAACCTCTCGCATTCTCGAGCGTATTAATGTCAATGTTTGATTTACAATTTTTCATTTAAATTCTGACTGCAGCCATTTTATACATTTTTTTTTATTAATTAACTCAAATAATTTACGTTTTTATCCATAAATTTTGGCGATTTGCCAAATTTATTTATGGTATATTAAAAATTATAGTCATCACGTCGCTTTCAATAATTTTCTATAAAATCCCATTAAATCCAATAATTTATTTTAATTTTACTGCAAAAGCACATTAATTTTTCGTGACTATTGTACATTAAATATACGCGATTTTTTTTACAACGCGTCGTCATGTCGACGTGTAGAATTTCTCCACGAATACATCGTCTCGTTTGGAGCATAAAATTAGTGGGATAAACGGCTCAAGCAAAATCGCTGTTTCGTAAAGTAAATCTTGAAAAAACAATTGAAAAAAAAAAAAAAAAAACACGACGAAGAGAAGTACGCGAACAGCTGCCGTATACAACTAAAACAGAGTGTAGTATTTTAGCATATATCAAGAAACTTTGTTAAGCGAATTTGGAACTGCGAGTGGGCGGCGGGGTTAGCAGCGGCTGTTGCCGTTGCCACTTCGGCTTGTCGTAACTCTCGTATAAAGTTCGATATCGAAATATGTATACACACCGTTTGGATAGTAGCATCAGAACTCCGGTACATCATATAACCCGAATGTTTTATCACATTTCTCGGTATGCTACCGGCTTTCCGGATGCGAGTATATTTTGCTTCGGTCAGAATCGAGTGTAAACGGAGTTATATCGCCCCGATATATATGTATGGCATTGCATGACTTGTTTGAGTGTTATACGTATTACACGCGGTGCAAAAGTAGATACAACATGATATATATATAATAACAAAAGCGCAACCCTCCGGCCGATATGTTGGTACGATGTGCGGTATACAACTTCCGGTTTATTAGTCGAAACCTCTGGGATAAAGCGGAAAAGGCCTCTGCGGGGAATTGGTGTTAGTCGGCCGCTCGTGCCGCGGCTGTTGGATTCGTTTCTTTTCGATATTTTCCCAAATATATATATATAGAATACGAAGAAAAAAAAAAAAAAAAAAAAAAAATCCGACACCAGTGATTGTCCCTCTGTTTCCCAAGTTACAGAAGTATATTTATTTCTCCTTCGTTGCGCTCATTTCTACGGTTATTTTCTCCGAAAAGCGGCTAACCACTGTATCGTTCATCGTAACGCCTGTTGGGTATAGATTCTTGTTTCGCTCTTTTCCTTTTTTTTTTACTTTCTCACTCACTTTCCATCGCAGTTTCGTTTCTACTCTCGTCCACCGTACACATTGCTCTCGGATGAAATATCGGAAAACTGCAACGGCCGCGCGATGCATTACGTCCAATATTCGACTCGATAAGTCTTCTCTCCTGCCATTGCGAGCAACCGGCCGCGCTTCGGGGCCCAACGTCCAATGTATTTGATATACCGGTCACGTACGGTGTAAACGTACTTAGAGCCCAAGCGCCCAGCAACAGAGAAGCAACGGCGTCGGGGGACCCCCCGGAAGCTCTCGCTAACCTACGGTAGCCTTACTCTCGTCGAGCGTATAAAACTCCCGCAAGCTTCAGCTCTTTCTCGAGGTTTAAAAAAAAAAAAAAAAAAAAGAAAAAAATCGAGTAATGCTTTGTTCACTCATTCTCTCTGCCTTCTAATCTCATTTTCTTTCACTCGTCTCTTCTTTTACTCCACTGCGGACTATCTCTTTGCCATTTTACGTAACTTCCTCGTATTTCTATTGTAGCGAAGTACAATTTTCCGAGTCCACTCTCGACCGGCCGGTCTTGTAATTAACGGTAATGCGAGTGTCTTTATTAGAACATTAAGATAATTGCGCGAGTTGGCAACGTTCTAACAGCTTTAGAAGAGATTCCTTCATTAATATTCCTCAAATATACCATTCCGCGAACCCTTTATTTATAATTCACAAAGAGAAGTTTCGCTTTTCGGATTCACTGTACCCACTGCGTAAAAGGTTTTGAGAGCTCTATATAATAATTACTAAAATTAGTCGCGCACCTTTGTATAACAAAGGATATTTAAATAAAGTTTAATAGCTTTGCGAAGTCATATAAAAAATTCAACGAACGATCGATGAAGCGGGAAACATTTTTTTTAAGTTCAAAGCGATTTCGGAATTATGCATTTCCCTCGATTACTAGTAAGACGATCGACGTCTGAAACTGTTTGCCCGAGAAAAAAAAATTGCATTATTATATAAAATTAAATATAGTCACATACGACTGTATATGACAATTTTATATATAATTATGTACCATTTTTTAATTATTACGAATTATAACGAATTTTTTCCGGACGCAAAAATTACATCGCGCACATTGGCAAATCGCGCGTCGAGACATCGCTACATTTCAATTTACCAGCGATCGCTATTGTTTTCTCTCTGTTTCTCGGTACCTTTTAGTTCAGTAGAAATTACGACGGTTAATTAAAGTCCTGACTGCTGTGTGTCGCATGGCCGGCCGAATATATACAGCGGGGCACGTGTTGCAGATCCTTCCCTCCCTCTTTCTCTCTCTATCTTTGTCTCTCTCCACTTTCTCGGAGACTTTTCAAATAAGTTTAATGGACAAAATGAAACAAAAAAGAGGACTTTAACGAAGTTAAGAACGGCTCCGGGAGGTCGGCGTACTGCGTGATAGCGAAAAAGTTATATACAAGCGGCGAGACTGTTGGTGCTCCGGCAACGCTTGAGTGGTGAAGAGAGTTAAAGAAGGCGACGCTAAGTAAAAAATAGAGGAAAAAAAAAAACATGAAAATAAAAAAGCGGCAACACGCGAAACAGTGAGCAATTTGGTGGAAAATATACGACGAGGTTGGAATAAGCAATTGCGCGAAAAGTCGCGGAATGAAAACATATAGAACGAGTAAATAATTGAGTGAGTTAAGAAATCTCATAAAAAATATATAACGCTGATAAAGTGCACTGTAAGAAAACAAAAACTTTTGCTTCGCGCGATCTATTTGCACATTTAGCACATTTAGAAGAAATGAGGCAATTTGGCGTATTATTTTTTTAAATACACTCGCAATTACGTGAAAAATATTAAATTGGTTTGGCAATTCAAATGATAAGCTCGCGAGAGCGTCAACTGCGTTAAGTCGAGTCGAGTGAAATGTTATTGCAATGAAAATAAGATAGAAAAATTGAGTGCGCGCGGAGGCACGTCGCTTTTTCCGACGGACCGTCAGGACATCAGACTAACTTTTCTACGAGGGGCTTTATGAAAATTCTCAGAGTTTAAATTTTCGTCCAGTTCCGCGCTCTATCGCGAAGTGTATGCGCATGTATTAACCCGCTTTAACCTATAACACGACTCTCCTTTCATGACGAGGGATATACTGTACCTTTCGTGACGCATACGTAAGCGTATATATAGTACATATACATGATGAGCATAACTACGCGAAAGCCCATGTAAGCTTTCATACCTGACGGACGTTTTACTTCGCGAAGGTGAATTGCGCCAAAACTGACATACGCGCTTATTTTTTAAATTTCATTTTAGAATCGCTTTATCAACAGCGCGTAAGTTCGTTGAAAAATGGCCGTTAAAAATTTTATCTCGATGTCCAGAGATCCTGAAAATCGTCGAAATGTTGAATTTTTCTTATCCTGGAAAAGCCCTTAATTTTTTTAATTGGTTTTTGAGAATTTTTTTTTCCCCTTAAATTTCAAAATTATCATTTATTTTCTAAACGATCGAATTGTGTTAAAGACGAACGGCTGAACATTTCACGGACCAGTTACATTTTTGTATTTCTATCGCGCTAAAAAAAAAAAAAAAAAATAAAAATAACTGTTGTAATCCCTTTTTCCACTGAGTCACGTTCCCGGCTGACCGAGTACAGGAATGCACTACTGCAAATTCTGTTTTTTTGTTATCTACCGAAGTATTCACGCGAAAGCACACAGTTTTTTTTTTTTCCAAAGAACTATCAAATTTACGACGGAACAATGCTGATCGGGGCAAAGGGTATAGGGATAGAGAGGGAGGGGGGCGTGGGGGTAAAAGCTTTTACCGTGAAAATTGCAGACACGCGGCGTGTGTTTGATGTGATTTTGTGCAGTAACGATAAGGGGGACAAAGGCAAGCGGCTAAAGTGGCCGAGGAAGTTTTCGTCGATATATCGATGACGCCCTAAATAATTCAATGGTATAGCTTTGATGTCGATCACCGGATCCACTCGATAAATGCGAACAATGTGAGGCCTCCGTGCTTCTCGCGTTGTCGACGTCGCCATATCGACGTCGTTCCCGGTGCTGCCGGAGTTGTCGAGGCACTTCGCTTAGAATTCGCGCGTCCTCTGCGCTTTCCATCGAGTTCTATGGGCGGAGAGCACCGGTATACATCAGTGTACCGTAACTCTTGGTTCACCCCTTCCGCCCCTTCGTACCGCGTACGGGACACTCAGTTGAGCGGCTCACTATATATTCACGCGTTGTATTATACCTCTATCGCGAACGAATGTGATTACTCACTGTGTCATTCTCTTCCCTCCCCTCGCCCCTCCCCCCGCCCCCTTTCTCTCGCGTCACTCGATCTTATAATTGCAGCCACTTTGTCAGACGTTTCCCTAATTACTGGAGAGAATTCGATTGAAATTCGCAACTGCGTAACATCATACGTTTTACTTAAAAAGTTAACCCCTTTTGACTTTGGTGAAGGCGCACGTAAATGTTCCGAACCCCATGCAAAGGAGATTCAATAACGTTTCATCTTCTCGTGAATGAGCGTCTTGCCGAAGTTTGCTTTATAATTATTCAAAATTACAAGGAATTGTTAATATCCCGAGTTGAAAAGATTGTTATCTCACATAAAAAAAATACATCGCGAAATATATATATAACATAACCTATATATTTTATGCAAATACGTGTCACCAAATATAAACAAATGTTATGATAAATATATTAATTATGTAAAAGCGCCGAATTTAATATATTTCTGATATATTTTATTTCCATGTGAGATTCTTGAAAATAATACGAGTTTTTCGAAAGAAAAATTAAGAAAATGAATTTTATGAAAAACTAAAAAAAGATCGAAGATTCGAACAGAAAAAAAAAATTCAGTCAATGAGGTAAATAAATAAGACGGCTACAGTGTCATTGATTCTTAGCTTTCGTATAGCTATAACCGCTGCATAAGTAATGAAATCGTCGATCAATGTGTTTAACGGCACTTTTGTCGCGAACTGAATTCGACTAATTTTCATACCAGGAGTCTATCGACTCATTATACTTGTCAAAGTAATCGCGTCAATTGAAAAAAATCACGTCGACGTATTTGTCGCGATCGCGGCAAGTTGCGACTATACTTTGCCTCAGATATCTCGGAAGAATATAGTACCGTTGAAACGATTAAACATGAATACCCACAGCGGAAACGAAGGCTATCACCCGAAGTTTTCAAAGGCTATGAAAAATTAGCGATGGCCTCGACACCCGACTATGATTGGCGATCGATAAGGTTAACTGGGAACAATAAAATCGATTTATTCTCCAAGCGTACCGCGCCCACTCGCCCCCTTCCCTTCCGTAGTCTCATTATTACAAACTATTCTATACCCCCATTGTTTCTCGACAAAACGTGTCGGAATATTTCAACGCTATCTTTACATACATATTTGCCTTCTTTTCGTTGTTAAATGTACAATGCAATGAAATTCCGCTCTGTTTTACCGTATGATTGCAGTTGGCAGCAAAAATGTGCAAACGCCGCTGGAAACGTTGCCGGTAAGCTTCCGAGATATTTCGGAATTTCCTGAATCGCGACGTCAGGACACATCTCCGGTATCTCATTTCTTTTTTGGGGGGAATTCCCCTCTTTCCTTCTTAGCCTCTCGTGTCTACGAGAGAATGCTATTATCGTTCTTTTTTTTTTTTTTTTTGTCCACAGCAGGGTTTCGCGACGACACCGAGGAGTACGTATAACACGGGAATCGTGACTGTTCCGAGAAGCGCCGACGCCGAAATTTCAACGGCAATCTTCTCCGGAACAAATGAGGAGCACGAGAAGGTGTCGCGGCTCGAGACGAGCGAAGACACGAACGGCGAGGAGCAACGGAACGATGACGAGAACGAGGAGAACGTCACTGTAGACGAATACGAGGACGAACTCCGGGGAATCGCCGAGTCTCACGAGGCGATGTCGAGGGACGAGAGAAGAAATGGAATATCGGCTTCGACTTTGTCGCCGTCTTCGGTCAATGAGAATCGTAGCTTTGGCGATCGTCTCCGTGATACGAAGAACTTTGATTCGCGGGAGAACTCTGATGAGATTAATTCGGACGAGAGTTCCGGATCTAACGAGGCAATGCCAGCGAACGAAGACGAAGAGGTAATAAAAGTCGAAAGTTAAAAGATACCATAAACTTCGTATAAATATGCTAATTTTTTTTCACAGATCCTTTATCTATTAATTATAAACATGAAAAAATGTACCGTACCATCCAACAGCTTTCGTACTTAAAAATTAATAGGCAAATGCTTTTTTTCTTTTTATTGAAGTTGAAACATAAAATTTGAAAAATTAATTGAAAACGATTCGAAGAATTTCAAATAAATACCAAATTCCTTTTAAGGAAAGTGTATCGCTGCGGATTACCAAAGAGTGAAATTCACGGGAATTTCAGAGCGAATTCCCAAAAAATTTTTCATCCATAAAAAACATGAAATAAAATTTTTTTTCCGAAAATTCTCAAAAAATTCTCAAAAAATTCATAAGGATTCAAAAAAATTATCGAATAAATTTCATTTAAAGAAAAAGTTTGATTACCGGATAATTCGTTAAACAATGATTTTTTTCCCTAATTTGTTAATAACTTTTTGGGATTATTATTATGAAAAATTCACCTTCTTAATACCTTCTGTATGATCGATTTTTTTCAGATTTTTATTGCATCAGAAAGTTGTCGAAATTTTCTCTGAAATTCACGTAAATCGCACTCTTTGGCAATACGCAACGATATACTCTCCTCAAAAATCGTTTATATGTATATTATTTTTCACGAAAAATTTTCCCAAAACGTGAAATTTGTTTGCTTTTGTACTTAAAAAATAACGCGCAAACCGTTTGAGAAGTGAAAATTCCGTAAGGTATTTCCGGGATTAAATGTAAAGTTTCTTTTTATCAGTATCCGAATGTCTCTATAGACGCGCCGTTGGATTCCGGATACCGAGTTTCCGTGTTGTACCTTTGTTCGGAAGCATTGCTTCGGCACTTAAATAAATTACTTTAGTCGCAACCCGGAAACGTTGGAAAACTGTTTAGTTATCAACTCCTCTTTAAACACAGACTTTCGGAAAGCCAAATATACATATATATATATCTCGATGTATATATATATAAATATCTCGTTCGCCGAGAAATCTGCATAGCGAAACTTTTAAACTGTGCCGGTTGCTTCGTTCCGCTTTCCTTATATTATGATTTGTGTGTCTTTAACGAAAAATAGGTAAGAGAAAGCGAAGTAAAGAAAGACAGTGAACGCAGTAAGAAAACCGTTTCGCCAAAGTTTGTGTACAGTTCTTATACACCGAGAGATATAGCGGAATTTCGCAAGAGAGTTTTCGGCGCCCAGTAAGAAACTTAGATCCTCCTTCCGGTCCCCTTTCCCAGCGTTCCGGTAGCTTCTACTCTCGTCTCACTTTTCTCCAAACCTCAACCGAACCTGATATTCAACTCCCGGAGCTACAAAGAGCAAAAGAGAGAATAGAAGAATGAGATTTGGCGAAATAGAGGAAAAACCAAAAACTTTTCTACGTCACCAGGTGGCCGAACTTTTGAAATACAAACAAAGAGACGCGACACTGAGAGAAGAAGAAGAAGAAGTTTCCGGTGGTATCGCGAATCCGAGTTCAAAGGTCAAACGTGTACCAACGGTGAAAAAGGAGCTCAGTACCCAGAAAGAGATTCTGGCGATGAATGTTACGGATATATTGCCGAAGACTCTCGGCACGAGCGTCGAAATCGTTAATCGTCTGGACGACGAGAGAAAACAGGAGACGAGGTACGCGGTCCCCGTTACTGCGAGGGATCCGAATCGATACGAGGTGAGGACTGAGGAATTCTGTTCTTTTGGAATTTGTGTCTATCGAAACAATTGGAATGTCGAATGCTGAGAGTTAGAAAAGCGTTTACCGACGTCGTTTTGGATGTTACAAATTACGAGAGATAATTCTTATCTGTTTCTCGGCATTTGATATGTATGTTGCGGAAAAAAATTTGATAAATTTCATGTTTTCGGAAATAAAAAATTTAAATATCGAAATTTTTTTTCGAAATATCGAAAATATCGATTTTACGAAACATTTTTGAAATAAATTTAATAAATACGGTGAAATGATTGTTTTGCTTCGACAGCTCGTACGGGGAGATTTGGGTCTCGAAGAGGAATACGCCGATGTCGATACTTCGGCGGATTTTCTGAGAAAACTCGACAAGAGACAACCTTCCGAACTCAACAGTCTGAGGTCCGGCTTTCTCGGCGGCTATAACTCGGAACACGAACAGCAACGCAAACTTCAAGAACTCGGCGTGAGTTTTTCGATGTTAATACTTCACGAAGCGAAATTTATTTATAATGTAACGTTCTTAACGGCAGAGACTTTCTTTTCGCGTTTGAATCGCCGTTACAGCAGTTGCAACTTTTTGATGCTTTCTTCGAAGTCATTTTATCCTTTTTCGCGGTTCAAGAACCACAATTTTCGACGAATGTACTTCCAGAAGTCCGACGGTTTCGACAGATTGTGTCTTCAATCTTCCGATTTGCCATCAGAAACTATTCCATTCGTCATTTACTCCTTTGTTTTTTTGCGAGTTAATTGTGAAGTTTACCTTATACTATAAATAACAGAGCCGCTAACTTTTGATTCGAAAAAAATTAATTTTCGAAAAAAAAAAAAAAAAAAAAAAAATTCGTTCAAAATTTATTTAAAAAAAAATTAAAGTTATAGTGCACCGAAAAAAAATGATGACTTCGAAAAACTACCAATTACTTGGAGAGAACTACCAATCAGTTGGTAAAACTCGTTTTTTCTAAAAAAATAGTTATCCCAACTATCGGTTCTCCAAAATCAAAATTATCTTCAGACAGACATTTTTCATCCCCTATCGATATAAATGAACTATGAGATGTTACAGCGCTAGAAACGTTAAGCTTCGTCGTGAAGAGCCATTAGAGTTTTTTTTTGATCCGCTTATTTCCATTACTAAATCCCGAGATTGTCGGAAGGGAGTTGAAACTGTTTTATTCTTGAAACGAGTCATTATGATTCCCAGTAGAATGAAAGCTCACGTGACCCGAACTTACTGCTTGACCCTAATTACTTCGATCGAATCTTTATTTTATCTCCTTCTCTATAAAAGCCTCTCGTGGGTTTCTCTCGCTTTCTCGTTCTCTCGTTCTCTCTTCACTCCCTCACGTCCCTTTCTCGTTCTCGTGGCCTTTCAACTGCGACCCGACACGCAATTCAATGCCACAGAGTACAACTTTCTCATTCCATCACACAACTTATCTCATTAACCGAGGAATTTCAGGTTAAACGATTGCTCCGGCGTGTGTACAGAGCTCTATACCGGACGGAGTGATTTAAGAGATCGAAAAAAAAAAAAAAAAAAAAAAAAAGAAAACATCGAGCGTTTTGTATACTAACGCTTTATACATATATTTCAGGGGGATGATGCATACTGTATATATTTCACCACATCCCAACTCCGCGCTTGTGAATGGGGAGCTACCGACCGGATAGAATAACCCGATTAAAGTTTGCAGAATTCAATTCTGTTGGAATAACGTCAGGAATGATAAAACCACAGAGTCGTATATTCGCCGTGTCTCCGTCGTTTCTATCTGTTGGGTATATAGACAATAGCAGTTTTGTTATATATATATATTTATAACGCCAGACAACCGGCAAAGTCTGTTTCGTAGACGAAAAGTTTAAAGTTTCGAAACCCCTTATTGTTTTATTCATAAAGGAAAGTCATTTTCTCTGATTAACAAAGATTTACGCGTTTTTCATCGAAAGTTAAGTTATCACTATAATAAGAAAACTCCGGGAGAGGGATCTTTAGCTTTTCGTAAGAAGTCTCATACACTCGCTGCAGGAGTACAGTACCCTCCCCAATGCACCGGAGACTTCTTCCGCTCGATTTCGCGCGAAAATGGGGGGAGGAATCTTTGCCCGTTCGCTCGTTCGTACCGTTCGCGAGGAACGAACGGTGCGGCGTGCAATAGCGTCGCAGGACCACGTCGTTAATCTTGAGGTACGGTGCGCGTCGAGGGATACGGCGATGTCGTCAGCACTTCCGACTTGCAGCGGCGTCGACGACGACGACGACGACGGTAGCGCAGGGCTATGGAACCGAAACTCCCGGCGGCGAAGTTAAGACTTCCGAAACGAAAGTAATAAAAGGACGAACCGGAGAGTTCTGTATGGAGTCCGATAACTATACCACTATGTTATAGAATGAATGAGAACGGCATGAGGGGTGGCAGAGAGCTCTTCCCCGACGACTCGCAGTTATATAGAATCAAAAGAATGGAATAAAAGAAAGAAAAAAAAAGAAATAATAAAAAAATTGGCATCAGAGGATATAACTGGTGTGTCGCGATGCGGCATGACAAAGTGATGCGATTTTCCTCCAGTCGCTTCTCTTCGCATCGATAAATTCTCCGGTGAAATGCCGAAGCTGACGTAAAATCAGAGAGCGCAAGATAGACGTTAATGTTGAGAATACCGAAAGCTGAAGGAGAAGCGAACAAGAAAACGCGGATGCCGTCGCGTCGCACGCGGTGTCCAAGAACGTGGCATAAATTAATCGAACATTCGCTTCGCGTTCCGCTTCGCTCCGAGAAAACATGGAAAATTTTTCGCAAACGATCGATTTACTCGATTTTCGAAAAAAAAAAAAAAAAAAAGAAGAAGAAAAAACGAATTTCAAGAATAAAAGATTTTTTTAAATTGTTCAATAATAATAATAATAATAATAATAATAAATTCTACGATATTTCGAGGCAATTGATACGCTTATTTGTAATTTTTTACAATAATTTTATCTATAAACAGAATTAACTTCAACAAAAAAAAAAAAAATTATTATTGAGTTTATTGAAAGTTTAATTTCGTTTCTCGACTTTTAGCAATCGATTGATCGATTCTTAGTTTCTTCGGAGCGATTAATATAATTGCTTATTTTTTTTATTTATTTTTTTCGAGAATTTTATCTTTAACGCAATTAACTTTACGAAACCAAAAAGAATCGCAATTCACTTTACTATCGCTTAAATTTTTTTTCCACCTGTAGCAATCGATAGATCGTTTGTTTGATTTTTCTTATCTCGATAAATGTACGTCTCGGGTGTGTGCGGCGTACCGAATAGCCGCGAGGGAATTTATCTCGTGGAATTGCTACACCCATCGATACTACTGAAAGAATCGGTTGCCCGAGGATCCTTCGGCAATAATACATTTCGCACATCTCGTAGCTAAAGATAAAATTTCCTTGTATATCGCGTACACATCTCGATATCATACAAGTCAATTCGTATAGTGATGAAATGAAATAGTTCGCCGCGTGGGACGCAGAAATCGAAGGATAAATTCTCAATGGAACTGAACGCGTATTCTATACGCGATATATTCGACTACTCCGCGAAATCACAGGCTATTCGGAGTTTGGTATATACTTCGAAATACAAAATTGCCCCTTGTCTCCGTGTAGGTGGGTGTATATTTTTTTCAAGACGTTTCGTATCTTATATAAGAGTTCGGGGACACCGCAGTGAAACCCACTGGCTGCTCTTCGTGTATCGTATCGTATCGTATCGTATCGTATATAGAGATATAGAAAAAACGCCGCTTTAATCTTCGAATCACGTCTCGCGTGCGCCAAACTCGATCGAATCTCTTTCGTTTTTCCCCTCATTTCTCCTTTCCCCAACCGTCGAGAGAAAATGACTTCGAATTCGGCAGAAGACACGGCCTGATGATGAGATGTTGCTGCCAGAAAATATCCGACCGAAAATCGTGAGGAGAGCTTTTTTTTTTGTTTTCCTTTCTTCTTCGTCGTATAGCTACTTCGTGGTAAGCGCGTGCGAGTGAGAAAAAAAAAAAAAAAAAAAAGATGCGAAGAACGATGCGAAGGAAACGAAAGATACGTGGGTGGTACTCAATGGAGCACGTAGAAGGAGCCCGCGATGTTTTCAAAGCTTCTTCTCTTTTTTTTTTCTTTTTTTTTTTTTTTTTCGCGTGCGCGCAAAGACGAACCGACGTCATTCGTCACACGTTTCACCCCTCGACCTTTCCCGTCCCTCCAACGTTTGCTCGTTTATCGTGGCTTTATCTCATCAATCGAGAAAACGTGCGTGCAGCCCGCATCGCGAAGAAACTAACGAATTGCTTAGATATTTATTTTTCTTATACTTTAATCGTGCGTATCACGTGAAATAACAGGGTTTTGATAAAAGTAAACGTTACGACATTGTTATCGATACAAGTTATCTCGATGACCGCGTTATGGCGCTTAAAGGAACGTGCGACTTTGGGGTCCGAATGGCTATAAATAAATTGTGAAAAATTTCATTTTATCAATCCGGAAGAAGGAACGTGAGACTTGGGAAATTACCTGAGGCCTATTTTTGGAATCTCTCGCCTGTAATTTATCAAATCGATAAGGAGGAAGTCGTCGTATGATATCGTGTATAAAAAAAAAAATAAATCGCGAAATTTATTTACGATATATGTAACGTATTTGCGATAAAAGATTATATATTGCAAATATATCTTTAAATATATTAAAAAATTACGATTAATATATGAATTATTAAAAAAATGGCGAATATCATATATTTTCAATATATTTTTTAAAAATCGATTTTTTTTTTAATTTCTATTATTTCAATTAATGAATAATCTGCAAAAAAAACGATCGTAAAGTTATCACTTTCTATAATTATTTCTGTGTATAAATGTATAGTTAACGGTTTTTCTTTAATCAATCAATTAACTCTCAAAAGGTCAACGACCGCTATTACTATCGGCGAAATAATTATCCCCGATATTTCTTCAATAACCGATATAACATTAATTGACCGGTGCATTCGCCTCGAGCAATAAGTAAATCATATCGTTTGTCTAATCATTTTATCGATAATTAATATTTCCTTTTATTTTTTTTTCCGTCTTTTAGATCGAAGAGGGCGTCTTAGCGGAAAGTTTGATGGAACTGCTCACGCGACTAGCTGAGGATCCGCAACGCTGGGAACGCGTTCACCGACTTCTCAGTGAGTATCGCTCAGCAACGAATGAAAATCGAGAAGTATTCGCGTTTTCTACGCTATCGGGGAATGCGAATGGAATTTATTAAGAGAACGAAGAACGTTGGAATTCATTTAACATCGAGAAATTCGCTACGATTGATAAGTCGTTAAGCGACCAACGCGTATATACGTTCCGACTTTTCCGGTTATGGTAATCCCATTAGCGATCGTTCAATTAGGATAACGAGATAGAATCGGGGATTGGTAGCGACGGTTGCCATCGCCCTCCACCCTTTCTCCTCCCTTTGCTTTCTCATACCTTTCGACCCCACGAAGTCGGAGAACAACCGGAGAGCCTCTCACCGTCTCCGCGACACTCTCGTCCATTATTAGCCGTAGAGTAATTGTTCAGAAGGGGCAATTTAACGCCACGCCTTTCTCTCATTCATCTATAATTATACGAGAGCAGACGGGATATCTCACTCCGTGGTTTATAGTCGTTATACATAGTTATAGAAAGAGAAGAGTCAATACCTCGGCGTTCCCCGTGTCGGTTACTTTCGGCCGCTGAATTTGTCAATATTTTTCCTTTCCTCGCTTTTCCATAACTACAAACCTTCCATCCCACACAATCCCTTGAATATCTCGTTAACGATTCCCCATAAACTTATCCCTCCGAACGATCCGCGACGATCCAATTTTCGCATTTCTCTTTCCCGAAGTTTTCCGTAAAACTTTATTTTACGAGTTCCCGCGCGCGATCTCAAAGCCCATTCACCTCTTCTTGCAGAGGACGTCGAAGGAGATCTCGCGCTTTCGCAAACATCGCTTCTCGACTCGCGAAAACGTTCGTACACACCGGTGGATTCGCCTTTAGAAGTATCGTTGACGGAAACATCGACCGACAGCCCAGTAGAACAGACGACGACGACGAAGAAGCCAAAGAAAAAGAAGAAGAAGAAGAAGAAGCCGCGAAATCGTTTAAACGGCGGAACTTCGACGTTGAGTCCAACGCCTTTGACGACGACGAGTTCGTCCTCAACGCCGTTAACGCCGACGTTGCTAACGACAACCGAATCAACGTGGCCAACGACACCCGCACAGTGGCGTCTCGTGGCTGAGAGATTGTTCGGCTCTCCGTGGTCAGACGATCGCCGTGAGACTCCATCCTCGAGTTTGGCGAAAGTTCGATACGCCGCCACAGCAAAGCAACGCGGTACAACAGTAAAGGAACGTCTATTGCCGATCGACGACAAACAACGCGAGAGTCTCAAAGCGTTGAACGACGAGCGTCAAGCATTGATGCTTCAGAGTGCTCGCGAGTACTCGCAGCCCCGACGGCTTCATTACGGCAAAGTAAACACCCACGAGAAAGGATCGCCGGACTCGTCGAATCACGAAGATGCCGAACAGAATTACGGCGATACCGGAAGCGCTGCTAGAGTAATGGATTACGATATTTCCGAGAGAAACTATCAACAGCGACCGATATCGATGAACCGATACGATCGTTACGGTCAATACGCGCATCAAAGATCGCGGGATTACGGTATGAGTTCCGTAAATCAAAATCCCGACGATTACGACGAGATGTTTCGTTATCCGGACGCCATAACGAATCATCGCCCTTTCGCGAGAACCCAACCGTTCAGACCTCTCGGACGGGAATACGCGTCGACGAAGACGTGGCAAGATTCGCGATACGACTACGGCAGACCCTGGAAAGACAAGAGTCGTACGAATTACGATGGAATTCCAAGTGCCGGCGGCCACTGGCCGTGGAGAGCCGCGCAGAGCGATTACAAGGTTTGGATACCTCGTTATCAGCACTGGTCGCGGGATCGCAACAATTGGCAACGCTATGGCAATAATAACGAAGACGAAGACACCGATCCCATCGATGATTACGAGGACAACGAGAATCCATTACCTCCGAGAAATTGGCAACGAAATTCTCAGCAGCAACAGACGTGGAGAAATTATCCGTCTTACAGCGTATGGCCTATCGACAGAAACGTCGATGTCTCCTCGTCGTGGTCCTCACCTGATAGATCGAAGAGTTATACGCGCGAAATTATTCCGGGAAACTTGGAAAAGAGTAAAAATCTTTCGGAACTCAGTAACAAGGAAAACGGAATGAAAACGGTGATAAAAGATAAACCTGTTTTGCCGAAAATCACTATGAAGACCTGGAATAGTTTGACCTCCGATCCGGCTACGTGGCCTTTCAAGTTAACCGGCGCAAAGCCGTGGCCTAAGGATAAAAATGGTAAATCATACAATCCGAATGCCGAACTCGTGAGAAAATTGGGTCTCGATAAACAGGATCGGTTGTTGGCGACGAATAAATCGAACAACAAGGATAACGGGGCGCAGTTATCGTCGTCGAAATACGGGAAAATAGATGAGAACATTGAGAAGATAACGTTGGGAAAGAATGAAAAAGGATCGATAGCGGATACGGCAAAGAGTTCCATCAGTTGGCCGGCGAAATTGAGTACTGTGAACGAGTGGAGCAAATCGAGAGAAAAGGAACGTTTACCGCAGAGAGACGAAGCAAGAACTGTGTGGCAAGGGAACGTCGAGTCAGATAGAAAAATGTGGTCTGGCAAATCGCCGGTCTCACCGAAGATATCGTCGGTCGGCGCTTGGGTTATGCCCGCCGATCAATCCACCTGGAGACCCTACGAACTCAAGCAAACCGCTTACGGACAATTGTCCGATGTACCGAGAGTAAGTTACATCGATGGAACTGGAAACGGAGCTTCCTGGTCGATGCAGGATTCGCAGACGTGGCCTCGCAAAATTAACAACGATTGGAACGTTCAGAATTCTGGTTATTCGTCGGGAAAACCGGCGCCTACCAGTCGCTCGTCCACGTGGCCATCCAAGTGGCGACAATTTGCATATCACAAAGTTACCGCGGCGCCGATAACGAAACCGGGAGCTACGAATTTGAACGAAGGCTCTGGGAAATCGAGGAACTCGTATATCGCGGTTTCGGCGGTCGCGGCACCGAAATATTCGAATAATGATTGGCGGAAGAACGACATTGAAGAAACGCAATTGGATCGAAGTTCCAATGGTCATGGAACGCGATACGATCCGGACGATCCCAGCAGCCAACTGAGGAAAGGAACGGCGGTAAAGGGTCAGTGGGACAAACAGACGAGAACCGGAAACGACAAGGGCATCGATCGCAACGATAACGATCCTTTGGAACATCAATTGGAAGAACTGAGACTAGTGCCGTACTGGAATCGCGATCAACTACGGGAACAAGTGAGTGTATTATGTTTTTTCAATTACCTTTTTTTTTTCTTTGGACACTTAACGGAATTTAATTGAAATCAAAATTTGTATAATTTTTTTATCTTTTTTTATTCTTTCAGTTTGAAGAGTCGTAAAATAAGGAAAAAGCGTAAAAAAGATTTATCGAGTTATCGACTGCAAATGAGACAAAAGTTTATTTGTTGGTAACAAATGTATAGTAAGATATAACGAAGTTAATATTTAATTATTATTACTAAATCTCCGTTGAGCCAAATACGATTTATTAATTATTAACAAGTGTTCGTGAGTTCCATTTGACCCCATTAAATATTACATATAGGTAACCGGATATTTGAAAATAATAATTAAATATTTATTCCGCGACAACCAACTATACATTTGTTAATTATAATTAAATTTTTTTCAGTGTGTTTTGGTTGACTGTTGAAATAGAAAAAATCATTGTAAACATCGACTTCGTTGTTTCAACTGAAAAAAAAAGGACGAAATTTTTTCTCGATTACGAAAAAACAAAAAAAAATCTTCCGTACGTTCAAAGAGACAAAATTGTGGATAACTGCCGATTGCAAGAAAATTCGAAAGTTCGATACAAATATTATACGACGATCGTTGAAAAGGGATAATTATTTTAAGGATTAAAGGCGAAAAGTCACGCGAGTACATTGAAAGACGAAAGTCGGTAGAGAAAGAAAATTAAATGAAACTTTTCGGGTGAAACTATACGGTTCTCCGGAAGAGGTAAACCGCGGTGTACCGTCGTTCCGCTGTAAAAGGTTTGCCGGGAAAGCGGATGTAGTTAAGAGACGAGAGTAGCACATCCACGAGAGCGGTATCTCTCTCTTTGCGCGGACGTTTCGGAGAACAAACGCGACAAAGCTTACGGAGACAACATTCGCGGTACGCTTTTCGGGAAGTTGCCGCCTCGCGAGACTCCGCGACACTCGACGTTCTGGCGACTGGGGATATTGTAAATAAAACTTCGTCGGGGCATAGAGAGAGAGAGAGAGTACGAGAGAGTTGTACAGTTTGTATAGTTAGACATCGGGATCGGGAAGTGCACTCGTATAAATATATATATATATATATATATATAAAATGAATTCCACGAAGGAACCGCACAGTCAACGCGAATGGGTTTTCCTTCGGCTTTTCCTTCGACGATGGAACATCCCGGGCGTTCGTCGAACACGACGAAGACGAAACTTTTCCTTTCTCGATGAACATCGTCGTCGAAGAGTCGTTAATTAAATTTTGTAAACGGAACAGAGAAGCAAAATTCAAGGGAACGGAAAGTACGACGAATCGCGACCAGAGAACGAAAAGTTTGAAGCTTCGATATCTTCCGTGTTGAACTCGGTGCCGAAACCAATTGGGAAAACCAAGTAGCCGAGTGATATTCGCCTGTCGTTCAACTTAATCCATATCCGCTTATCGAAGTTTTAAACTTCTCAACATTTGATACATTTTCCAAAAGCCATTGCGAGTAGCGAAACTTTCACATTGTCTGTTGTAACTATAAAATAGATATTTCCCATTTTTTTTCCTCTCAAAATATCGATCTTTTGTTATAAAAAAAATGTTTATCGATCTTCGATTCATAAGTAAAAAATAAAAATGGAGTTAATATTTTCCAGTAATTGTTTTTAAGAGATTCAAAAAATAACAGCATAGGGATGGTATTTCCGGATGCAACTAACTATTAAAAGGAATCCGCGCGTTAGCGAGTAGAATAAAAATAAAAATTACAATAAAAGATTTTACTAATGTCAGAAAAAAAAAAAAAAAAAAAAAAACTCGAAATTTTTGCAAAAGCTTCGATCTTTTTGTTGCAAACGACAATCGCGGGATTAATTATACAAAAGCAAACGAGTGGTCGAGCAGTTGTCGAGTTTTTATTCGCGATGAAAAGACGCTGAGAAAAAAATAGTATAAAGGAGTTAAATAAAAAAGAATAAAAAAAAATAAAAGAAAAATCAGCACACAATTCTATGGACGGAATGGTCGGATGTCGAGTGCCGCGGTATGAAACCACCGCTTGTCCCAGAATCGTGAAAGAATAAGCGAGTAGTTGGGAAGGAAAAGTTTGTCGAACGATAAAATGGCTAATTAGACGTAACCGCGAGCTTCGAGCCCTTAAAAACGCCTCGGGAGTCGACTCACCCTGACGGCCAGAGGGGGAGAGAGGGGTGCAGTACGTGAGGTGCAATTTCCTGACTCTTGGACGCTCCTCGGGAACGTGCGCGGACTCGAGGAAACCCCCAAAGCACAGCCCACGCGCGCGGAGAGATCTTTCGCTTTCTCCTCCTTCTTCTTCTTCTTCTTCTTCTTCTTCTTCTCGATGGCTCGTCGAGTACTCCGGTTTTCCCTCGGATCGGAAGTGAGCGATGATCCTTCCGACAGCGTTGCAGCCGGCGTGATCTCGCTTCTGATTGCAAAAGTTGCTCCGCAAACGAGATCGCGCGGTGTGCTGCATGCTTCCCCGGTCTCTGGTGGTTTAGAGGAGAGAAAGCCGCAAAAGTCGAGAGGAGAGGATGGATGGGATGGAAAGAAAAGTGAACGGGAGAGAATGAGAGGGAAATAGTGAGTGCCAACCGCAACGATGAACCCTCGGAGCGGCAAGAGTTTTCTCGACGACGTCGAGAGTGCATCGAGGAATCGCTTATAAGACGAACAGCGGAAAGCATACGACCGAAATCTTTGAAAAACTCCCGCAACTATCTTCTCCTCTCGAAAGCGCCCCGAAGAAGAGAAGTCAAAACTTTACCAATCGCTTTCGCGTCTATCACTATTTAATAGAAAATTAAATATTCAAAAAATTATCAAAATTTTCTTTCCTCCGATTCTGCAGTTTCGCGAACGGAATTCGTAATCCAACCGCTTTTCGGAATACGGGAAAACAATATTGAAAAAAAAAAAAAAAAAACTTCGAGAAATATCGTTCACAGAAAAAAATAATGAATTCGAAAAAATTAACAATTAGTTTAATGAATTAATAATTAGGTAACGCAACTAAAGATTTATTGAGAAAAATAATTAGTTGCGTCAAAACTAATTTGCGTTTCGAAAAAAAAAAAAAAAAAAAAATCGTAAAAATACGGTAAAATATGATTTTTTTTTGCCAGAAACAAAAATACCGGTATTTTTACATCTTTCGTACAACCGATTTTTTTTTTTTTATAATTTCCCCACCTAACTATTAGTTTTCTTTACTTTGCAGAAACGATCAAACGCGAGCGGTGTATCGCCGATAACCGTAGTCTCGACGGAGGCATCGCGCGTTTCCACAAATTCGTCATCGTCCGGCAGTGTGTCTGAGAAGCGTTTCGAAGGAAGTACACCGACGGCAACGCAAACCGATCAGAAGATCGATGCGCGGAAGTAACGAACTGGACGTTTAAATCGCGACGAAGAAGAATGGATCCGTACAGTCGAAGAAAAATGATCGGTTATCGGTGTCGATGCGATGTATAAATACTATTCTGTTATTACGATCGTAAGGATCCTTTGGACCAGTTAATAGACGTTAAGAAGAATTTCCCAACCGATATATCCCTTCGAAACTTGTCTATTAAAAAAAAAGACGCGACAGAGTTTCTCCGCACTCTCGTCGTCGTCGGTGTCGAACGTCCGTGAAATTTTTTTAAATGGCGCTATAGACTCGTAAAAAAAAAAAAAAAACAAAAGCACGGCCTGCGCGAAAGAGAAGATAATTCCATCGGACAAGGCATTCACCATATCGTTGTCTAGGTGTTTAGAAAAAAAAAAAAAAAAAAAAAAAAAAAATTCCCGATCTTTTTATTTGAAAAAAAGAAGTAAACGAAACTAAAGGTCCCGCCGCGTCGATGGGACACTTTTGTCGTGCGGTATCGTGCGGGGAACGGATAACTGACGATTTATCTCGCGAAATGAAGTGAAGGAAGAGACGAAACGAAAAAAAAAGAACCATAAAATACTCACGCGATATAACGGCAGAGAGATATCAATCGATTTCAGTCCAAAAACAGTTGGCTATCGGCGACCGCTCCCCTCCCCTCTTTTTGTATCATAATCTAATGACGATATAATAACTATATTTTTCCCTGTATATATTGTGTTTCGCCTTTTGTGCGGATCGCCCGATGCCCCATCATATATCCAAGCGATCGATATGAAAAAAAAAAAAAAAAAAAAAAAAAAAAAACAATACGAAGAATAACCGAATGGTGACTCCGAGTGTACGTAATTGCCGATTTCCGGATTACTAGAGCAGAGACACGCACACAATAAAAAATTCAACATAATCGAAAAAAAAAAAAAAAAAAAACAAAAGATATCAACGCACTTTCGCATAAAATAAAATACCGACGCAAAGGTGTAAAGAATAATACATCGTAAAATACGTTTGCCTACAAGCTATGTATTGTGTATACTAGAAAAACAAAGAAAAACAAATCTATTGAGTCCAAAAAAAAAAAAGAAGCCTCGGTATCCGACTTCCCTCCCTCAACTCTATTCCCTCTTCCCTTCTAATGATTAATGAATTATTATTGTACACTCGATCAATGATAGAGAGATCATCTACCCCCACCTTCGTATGTAGGATGTTTAAAAAGATTACAAATAAAAAGAAAAAAAAAACAAAGATATTAATGAATAAATGTCATACGTTATGTAATATAACAATTGCGTACGATTTGCTTTTTATTTTCAACCCCTTCCTTTTTTTTTTTTTTTCGTTACGCGACGAAATATTTGAATGAGCATTCGGCGAGCGGAGGACACGCGAGAATCGTGTGACACGAGTCTCGTGACATATCGCACGTGTTCCGAAATTGTCACCGGACGGTCACGAACGTCACGAAGAAATGAAGACGGACCAAGCTGAAGCCGGGATATGTGGGATCAGCTACCGGAGCTGATACTTACGCAGATATTCAGCCATTTGAGTCGCGGAGATTTGGCGAGCGTCGGCCACGTCTGTCAGACATGGAATCGCGCCCTATCCTCTCCCGTACTATGGCGATCCGTCACTGTCCACATTGATCGTGACCTGCGAGGTGATTTCCCTCTGGTCGGCGAACTCGCGGTTGGTCCCACTTCGTCTCTTCATCTTCGTCAACTTCTTATTACATCGATCTTTTTTTTTTCACGCGGGTTTATTACACTTGGGTCACAGTACTGCCTTCGTTTTTGCTATGAAAAATCGTCGGAACTCGAGACACTTTAACGACTTTTATCTATCTGTAGAAACGTCAACGGCTTTTTAACGCGTCACGTATTTTTTAATAATTTTTTTCACGGGTCGCGTCGCGGAAATTTTGAGGTTATACTCGATATCATTGATTCGCACGTGTGTCGCGATACCTCGGGATGGATTATTATTTGCAGACGAAATATGGACAGCACATGCGATGTCTCGAACTCGCGTGGTCCCGGCCATACGTACTTCCCAGAGAGACTCGTGTCACTCGAAACATTCAAGCCGAAGCCGGCGTCGATTTTCTTGCTATCGTGCGGGACAAGGATGTGCAACTGAAGAAACTCATTCTAACCGATTGGGTATTCAGCAGCAAATGGGGCAATCGCGGGAAACTTCTCTACGCTCTCGCAAATTTTCTCGGGTAGGTTCGGCGAAAATGTCGTGAATAATAAAGAAACTCAGATGTCACTAATGGACTAATGATGTCAGAACATAAAAAAAAACACTTTTATCCATCTTTTATGTATCAGACATCGTCATAATAATTATGCATCTTCCGAATTTAATATTTTTCGAACATCTTGAAATAAGCTTTTAATTATTCGAAGTTTTCGATAAAATTCAGTGAAGTGGTCGAATTATACATTATCGGTTTTTAATTATTCCATTTTTCCATTTACTATCTATTGTCGCAATAATAATAATTATCGCGAATACCGAAACAATAACTATTAATCTTTTGAATTTAATATTTTTATTGGAGAAAAATTCTCCAAGTCGACGAATAATAAATGAATTCGGATTAATTATTTAAAAAAAATGACGACGCTTTATCGGGGTTTCGTCAGTTCCCAGCAAAATTTAACGAGTTTGAGTCTTCTGAACGCGAATCTCGGAGTAAGCGACGTTCTCCGTTTGCTCGGAGCAGTTTCTCGATCGTGTGGTGAACATCTCGGATCTCTCGATCTTCGCGGAGCGTTTAGAGAGTGGCAAGCGCCTCACAGCAATCCAAGGTTTTGCATTGAAAGCCGCAATTTTAATTATTTCGATGTTTACAGAATTTTTTTCTTTTTTTTTTTTTCTTTCGAATTCCAGATATTTACGATTACTCGGACGATTGCATGCACTGACGACTATTAGTCTCGATTATCCGGCACTGTCCGATCAGACGCTCAACGCTCTGGCGAACGCAGCTTCGGGAGTCTTGAAAACTTTGCACATTTCTGTACGAGACTCGGATTCCCGTCAGCACACGCTCGCCGACACCGCTTGGCACAATCTCGTGATCGCGTGTCCGAGTCTGACAGTCTCTTACACTATAGGTATCGATCCGATCGCCGGATATTTTTTTTTTTCGCTTTCGCTAATTGTCTATTAAAGAACTTTTTTTTTATTGATTCAAACTTAAGATCGATACTTTTCTGGGTAATTGACATTTTTTTTCAATTTATTTGTCGGCTTCGTAAATTTTTTTTTTGCTAATTAATTAATTGTCCATTAATGAACTTTTTTTTTATTGATTCAAACTTAAAATCGATATATTTTTGGGTACTTGAAATTTTTTTTTCAACTTACTTGTAGGCTTCGTAAAGTTTTTTCTGCTGGTGAAACCTCTTGACGGCAAAACCTGTGCTATTAATTACAATTTCGATCGATACGGATAAAAAAATGTCTTTTCGAACTGCTAATTTTTTTTACTGCGATCCATTTTTTACCTTTCGTTCCGAATAGATACGGAATTTTTTTTGTTTTTTTTTTTCTAATTTTGTTCAACTCTCGATGCAGTCAATATCTCTCATTACGAAGATATGTGTTATCTACTTCTGCCGAGCGTACCTCTGGCGAGATTCCAGATGTTCAGCGGTCACGTTTGGGACCAAAGTCGATCCAGAAACTTTCGAAGCACCGTCGGGCTTCTCATAGCCCATTATACGGACACTTTGGGTACATTAACGTTCCACTTTCGTCTCTATCGACTTTTCCCCAATTATAAAAAAAAAAAAAAAAAAAAAAAAAAATACATTTCTACATTTCCCGTAGCGGAAGTGATGCTTCAATTAAGAAATAATCGCGAATTACTCGACGATCTTTTGGTATCGATGCTCACGCGATGCAAACACATTACGAGGCTTCAGTACGACGGAATAATTCGAAGTCTCGATACGCTAAAAGAAATTCTTCGACTTCAGGCGGAATGCAAAACCTGTAAGTTACAAATTATCTATCGCCATTTCATTTGATATCCAAATAAAAAAAAATCCGTAAAAAAAAAAAATAAAAAAATAAAGTTTCAATTTTTCATCGTCACAGGTTTTCGAACGATTCACGTTAAGCCGCGAAACGTAAATGTTGAAAATCGCGCATTACTCGACGATATAAGTTACCAATTTGACAATAAAATGCTGGAACAGGGCGTCGATTTCCGGATCGAAGATTCCGCCTCTTACTTGGTATTTTATTGACAAAAATTGCCACCACAGCGTCTCATAAAAACTGCTGAATTTTTCTTAAATTTTTCGAATAAATCGCTCGTCCGTATTAATTCATCGTGTCTAATTTTTTGTTTTCCTCAATAAAACGTATAAAAAATACTATATAAATAGGAAGGAATTTTAATATCAATAATTATATTTTTATATATATATATATATATAGATATATATATTTCATTCTATACAATGTATAAACCGTATCGGTAAGAATACTATATCATGTCTTTTTTTTTTTTCGTCGACACAATATTTGGCCGGAATTTTTTTTAACCTTATATTTTTAAACAGACGCATCCGTTCACTTTTCACGAGTATAAAACGAAAAAAATCCTTCAAAAACGTCTCACAGACGTTGTCGCGTAATTTCGTCCCTTTATTTTTAAATTAAAATTTTTTTGTTATTTTTTTTTTTTTTGTGTTATTCTATCGTAATTAGCCGCAAACTATAAACGACAAGATTTCATATGCGTCTTGAGAACAGTTCGCGTTACGAATCCCTTGCCGCATCGTGTGCATACGTAAGGTCTTTCGCCGGAGTGATAACGCTTATGAACGACGAGAGTCGATCTTTGAGTAAAAGATTTGCCGCACTGATCGCAAGAATACTTTCGTTCACCTGTGTGCGTCACGTTGTGCGTACGGAGGAGAGTCTCGCAGGCGAAACACTTGCCGCATACCTCGCAGGTGTAAGGTTTCTCGCCGGTGTGAGATCTGTTGTGGATCTCCAGTCCTTTAGCAGTCTTGAGTTCCTTTCCGCAAAGAGCGCAAAGATAGCGACGCTTCTCGTACATTGCCGGCTCACCGTGACTCCGCGATCTATGCTGTTTCAATATCGATTTGTACTTAAATATCTTGTTACATATTTCGCAACGATTTTCCGGGATATCCTCTACCTTTACGGATCTATCGTCGTTTGCCGCCGCGGGATCGTAGTGATAAAGACGATTGTGGTCCCTTAGCGTTCGCGCGTCGTTGAAAGTACTTCCGCACGCGTGACACTGCTGAAATTGCATGAAGTCGTGCATTGCCGTGTGGGTAACAAGCGACGATTCATCGTTAAACGTTTGACTGCATATCTCACAGATGTAACGCGTTACGCGGTGATTGCGCTTTCTGTGCCTCTCGACGTCGCCGATCGATACACCCATAAAACCGCAATCACCGCACGGTACTGTCTTCGGCGTGTGAATCTTCTTAACGTGTGCGTTTAGAAGAAACTGATGGGGATACGTCTTGTCGCACTCGAGACACTTGAAAGGCCTCAGTATACCGTGCGCTATACGCAAATGCGCTACAAGACGCGTTACGAAATGAAATTTTTCACCGCACAGCTCGCATCTCTTCTGACTACCTTCGTATCTGAAAAAACACAAAAAAAAAAAAAGAAAAAAAAAATAACGGTCGAAGTTATCGCAGCAATGATGACGAGAATTTTTGGTTTTTTTTTTTTTTTTTTTTTTTTTTTTTTTTCGAATTCCGATTTACTCACTCTTCGGCGTTCGGCGAAGTTTCGATATTGTCGACTATTATATCTTGATCCTCAGTCTTGATCGATAGCTCGGGATTCATGGGATGTCCATCGTTATTGGGCATCCAATGGCTGCAACACGTAAATAATCATTCGAGTGACGTAAATTTATTATCTTTTCTTTTTTTTTTTTTTTGGATTTTTTTTTATTTTTATTTTATTGTAAGCTTCTTCGTGATTGTTGCATATTCTTCCACAAAATTATCGATGTTTTTCGCTTCGTTTTTTTTTTTTGTTTTTTTTTTTTATGCGTAATTCTATTTTTGGTGCAAGTGAAGGGGACAAACTCGGCGATTCGAATATTTTTTATCGTAAGAATAATCAGTCTCGTGTCAAATTTATTCATCTATCGTACAGACTATGCGACGCCCGTACGCACGCGCATGTTTCGTAAAAATTCGCTAATATAATTTTTTATTTTTTTTTATTTTTCCGATGAAACTCGTCAGGCGCTCGATATACGACTGAAATTCAAATTCGTTGTTTCGCCGGGTGGATCGCTGTGAGTTTTTTGATGTTTCTTGAGGAACGTTCCCGACACGAAACCCTTTCCGCACTCGAGACACTGAAAGGGTCTCTCCTCGTTGTGATAACGCAGATGAATGACCAACGATGTTCTTTGGGTGAAATCTTTGCCGCACTGATTGCAACGATAGGGTTTTTCACCGGTGTGAATGCGTCGATGAATTTTTAAATTTTCCTTCGTGCCGAAAGCTTTGCCGCATATCTCGCAACTCGCGATTTTTTCACCCGTATGTATTCTTCGATGAGCGTCGAGCGCTTTCTTCGACGAGACTTTAGCGCCGCAAAGATCGCACAAGAATTGACGAATCTTTCGGGTTACGATACCGTGCCGTTTTTTCATGTGATTGTTCAACAGTCGCGCGTTAACGAAACCTCGAGTACACAGTTTGCAGCTGTACTTTATCGATGTTATGTCGTCTATCATCAATTCGGGATGATGGATTCTCATGTGAGCGGTGAGATTTTTTTTGTAACCGTACGTTTTCGAACAAACATCGCAACGATGCTTTTTTTGACCCGCGTGAACGTTCTCCATGTGCTCGTCGTATTCGCTCTTCAAAAGAAATCCCTTGTCGCAGGGGGCGCAACTGTACGCGTAATCCTTAACGTGACGACGCCGATGAAACTCCAAATTACTCTTTTGATTGCACGACCAGCCGCAAAGGTCGCAAACAAATTTTTTCAGACCCGTGTGTATCAACTTGTGACGCGTTATGTTCGACGGGCTTCGGAAAGCTTTGCCGCACTCGTCGCAGTGAAATGCTCGTTCGATACCGTGAACATTCTTCAAGTGCTCCACTAGTTTCGTCATGTGAAAGAAACGACCATTGCATTTGCCGCACTTGTGAGCCGCTCTCGATTTTTTTCCACTTCTTCGCCGTCTTCCTGACCTGAAATTCATCGAATTCTAAAGTTCACGGTGGTTAATATAAAAAAAATTCAGAATTAATCATTGATTTTCTTTTTTTTTTTTCGTAAAAATGTGGAAAACACAAAAAAAAAAAATGCGTCAGAGAAACTAACGATTAGTTGAGAGAACTAATAATACGTTGTTGATACCTATTTTTTTCGTCAAAAGTAGTTTTCCCAACGAATTATTCGTTCTTCCAACTCGTAATTTTTCGTCAGTGAGATCGATAGGGAAGAAATTTTTTTTTTTTTTTTTTTTCGCGATCTATTATAACTTCAATTCTTAATTTTATTTACGACAAAGTTACAAGAGTACAAAAAATTAACACTGAGGTAGAAAAGCCGGGATAACGATCGGGATTTGTTTTTTTTATTGTCTCGCGGAGTATTAACGACGTACCCTACTCACGTATACCTCCAATATCTTTACGAAATATTTTCGAATTTCGTGAAGATTTCCAAAACGGGAAAAAATCCTCAATTCTTCTTCTTATAACTATAACGAGATTTGTTTTTTTTTTACCGATACACATTTTTTCGTGCAACAAACGCACGTCGACGCAACAAAAAAAAAATGTTCGTCTTTCACATACCGGAATATCAACTCCGTTTTTTTTTTTCGTTTTGATTATAAATTTAATTGTTGCTTGACGTCGCTGTTTTTCGCCGCGAGAAAAATCCTCAATTTTTCGCCGCGAGAAAAATCCTCAATTTTTCTCGCAATGAAAAATCCTCAATTTTTCTCGCAACGAAAAATCCTCAATTTTTCTCGCAACGAAAAATCCTCAATTTTTCTCGCAACGAAAAATCCTCAATTTTTCTCGGAACGGAAAATTCTCAATTTTTCTTGTTATAACTATAACGAGATTCGTTTTTTTTACCGATACACATTCTTTCGCGCAATAAACGCACGTCGCCGCAACAAATTTTTTTCCTTCGTCTTTCAAATACCGGAATATCAACTCCGTTTTTTTTAATTCCTTTTGATTATAAATTCAACTGTTGCTTAACGTCGTTGTTTTTCGTCGCGTATTCTCTCGTAAATTCGTTAACGATACTTTTGATCGATACGATTGGCAACGGCGGCAAAGGTCCCGGATGTCTCTTTCGATGACATATTAATCCGGGCTTTTGCGCAAACGATTGTCCGCATATATTACAAACGTACGGCCTTTTGCCCGTATGAATGAGGAGATGCTGTTCCTGCGCGGTTTGTCGCCTGAATGTTTTCTCGCAAACGGGACACGAAAATGGCTTAACGCCGGTGTGCACTCGCATGTGCAATTCGAGATCGCGACCGCGAAATCTCTTGCCGCAAGTCGGACAAATGATTTTTTCTCTCGTCTCGTGCCACGCGAGATGTTGTTCGAGATTTTCCTTAGTCGTCATACCGCGAGTGCAAATTTTGCAAACAAATTCGGGTTTATAGTGTCGATACTTCATATGGGCCTTCAGCGCGTGAAGATTCTTACTGAAGTGACCGCAAACGTCGCAAACTATCGGTGGCGAATCGCTGTGATTTTGTTTAACGTGATGATTCAACGATTTCTTTATCTTGAACTGCTTGCCGCATGTTTCGCACGAGTATTCGTAATTGTTGGTGTGCAATCTTATGAAATGATTCTTAAGTGTTCCTTTGTTTTTGCTTTTATACTCGCATACGCTGCACTCGTGAAGACGAAGACGATGAACTTTGTCGACGTGAGCGCTGAGATAGCGCGCGAGACTGAAGCTCTTTGGACACTCTAAACATCTGTGTCTGTGTTGCTTTAGATGCTCTGCTAAGTTACTTTTCTTCAAGAATTTCCTACCGCAGTGATGACACTCAACGCAATTCGTTCGCAAAGGTTTGCCAATGATTTTTCGGGATTTCGGTACCGTTTGCGATCCTTCTGGCGGAACTTTTAGCTGTGAACTTCTTTGACTTCGTCGATTTGACTCCCTTTCGGGATTCGATTTCTTTCGCTTCTTCGACTTTGGATATATCGCGTACTCGGGGATACATTCGATATTGACGATGGAACGATTTCGTCGGTTCACTTTCTTCCGCTCCGAAACGCCAAGAGGATCGGTAGACGAGTTTCTAAAACATAAAAATTGAAACGGTATCGTTATTGAATGCCGGAAGATTTATGAGGTTCGTGTGTTTTATCGTTAAATCGAAGAGGAATTTTTCTTTTTTTTTTTATCGTCAAGTTGCCGGTTGCATTTCGGCGCTTTATATCATCGATTAAGTTGTTCCAAATTGGCGTCATTACTGGTAACGGTTTCGAGGAATTTTTTATCAACACGAGAATTTCGCGATTTTCCGTTTATCTCGGTAACATTCCGAGAGATCGAAGTTATTATTGGAGTTGCCGATAATATAATATACTTACCTATCGAACTATCGAAAGCTTCGCGATATTTTAATACATTCGATCGATCCTCGCTATGCGAATATCGCCGTTCCGAATAATCTGTGTAATAATAATATTTCTTGATTCGTTTATTTTTTTTTTTTCACTTTCCTATAATTAAAGAACATTTTGATTATTACGGATTCGAGTTTTAGACACACGAAGACATGAAAAATATTTATTTCAACCATAAATCTATACACGTAGGGATATCTTCTCTCTCTCTCTCGTCGTAACCGATACTCTTTACTATAATCAATGGATCTTAGAAAAATATCGATGGGGAGTTACATTTCAGGGACCGTTTATTTTCGCGAATCTATGTCCTATTCAACGATCTCCGCACTTCAGAATAATTAAAAAAAAAAAAATCGAACGGATATTCTGTTTAAAATTTTTTTTTTCAAATTTTTTTTTCATTCATTCCATGTAAACCTCAATATTTTTCATTCATTCATATTTTCATCCAAGAAGCACGTGAAAAGCCGAACGAATATTTGGTAACTAATCGATAATAGAATTTCGTCTATAAATCACGACTTCTACTGCAGAACTGAAAGCTCCGCCACTAACTTATCTTCCGAAGAAACAAAAAAAAAAAAAGACCTCCGTCCAAAATTTTTATTGACGTCGAGAATCTTTAAAATTACAACAGAACCTTTGCGTTTAAATAGTCGCGGGAATCTTAACTAATTTAACGCGACAGAAATTTTTGTGTATCAATCATTATGCATCGAAAAAATAAAAATACACGTACGTGTAAACAATCAGTCATCGAAATAGTTTTTTTTTTCTTCTAATTGCTCCAAACGATTATTCGTCGATTACGAATTTCATGGGATACGTAAAAAAACCCGAAAAAAAAAAAAAAAAAAAAAAATCGACAAACATTACGTACCCCTTTATTGAGCAACTAAATCGGTATCAAAAACTCGTTTTTCTAAATCTTCTCGATCTTTAATCATCATTCGCGCATTCAAGATCGTGATCTTGACTTTGGCTTTCTTCGTTCTGCGCGATGAATTCCCTGACGAGATCGGCGATCGGCATCACCGGAAGAGGCGGAAGTGGTCCGGGATGAGTCTTACGATGACAAATCAGACCGGGTTTTTGGGTGAAACCTTTTCCGCATATATCGCACACGAACGGACGTTGTCCGGTGTGTATAAGTACGTGTTGTCTGAGTTGCGATTGGCGAGCGAAAGGTTTCGTACATATAGGACACGGATGAGGTTTGCTACCGGTGTGGACCGCCATGTGCCGTTTGAACGAATCCTTCTTCGTGAAAGTTTTTCCGCACTGTGCGCAAACGATTTTCTCCCTTTGTTCGTGTTGCGTAATGAGATGCTGATCGAGATTTTCCTGCGTAACCATTCGTCTTTTGCATATATGACACTCGTACTTCGGCTTGTAATGCGCCCATTTTTGATGAACGTAAAGCGATCCTGTGTTCTGACAAAGTTTTCCGCATACATCGCAATTAATCGGTTTCTCCTTATGATGAAAGCGCACGTGATTCGTCAGATCGCCTTTGACTTTGAATTTTTTCGCGCAAAATTGGCAATTATGTTCGTAAGTGTCGGTGTGTTTGCGAATGAAATGCGATTGCAACGAGTGTTTCGATCGGCAAACGAAGCCGCAAACTTCGCAAGGAAACAGTAAGCTTATTTCTCGCTTTCTCGTCCACGTCTCGTGTTTCCGCTCCAAATGAGCGGCGAACAGAGATTTCTTCAGTGTTCTGTAGTCACAGACGGCGCAAATGTACGCTCCGTCCTCTTGGATACACACTTTTTTCTTGTGCGTCCAGGCGACGTGCTTTCTGAATGCTATAGCCGAACCGAATGTTTCGGAACAGACTTTGCACTTTAGAGGACCACTACTCGTTCTTGTGATCGTCGATGTTCGCTCCGCTCGTGAAGCGGCACGAGATTTGGCTGATGTTGTCCTCGTCGTCGTCGTCGTTGGTTCCTCTATTTCTTCCTCGTCTTCCTCGGCAATGTCTTCAGCTTCGGCGATATTCTCATCGTTCTCTTCCTCGTCACCTTGTTGTTGATCTTCTTCTTCCGGAATTTCCATCAACGTCTCGTTTATGTCGTATTCGTCAACGTCGTGCGAAGGCTCTCTTTTTATCAGAGACGGTGATATATGCGATTCGTCAGTATCGACGATATTTTCCGCAAGTCTCTCAAGAGTTACCATACTGCCTTCGACTTTCACCTGATAAAGATCACCGACAGGATGAGAACTATCGCCTTTTTTATTAGTACCGTTCAATACCAAAGGCTTCGTTTCGTGTTCCTCGACGTGTTCTTCATAGTCGTCTCTCATCTCGTTCAGCTTTTCCATCTCGTAATTATACAAACTCTCGTCGTGTTCGTCGATCTCGTCGTCGTAGATAAACTCTTCTTGACTCATATCGTTCTTCGCATCGTTAACTTCGCTACTATCGAAATCCGGTATATCACTCGCGTTGAGTGGATCGTCGTTTTCCGGTACAAATGCGTAGTACGGCTTTCCGTCGAATTCCAAGATCTGCCACTTCCTCATCACAACGGATTCTCGATCGAAGATGAACATTCCGCGAGTTTCCGCGGATTGTATATCCATTTTTTCGACTTTCCTGAAACATCGAAGATAAACGTGTCAATTAGGGATTTTTTTTTTTTTTTTTTTTTTTCGTGAAATTTTTCGTCGACGAAATGATGAGAAGTTTTTTAACGTTCGAGCGATTTTGGGTTATTAATATTTTAAATTAATGAAAAAATTGAAATTTTTGCCGGAAGACATACGTCGGACGTCGAGCGGCGAAAAGCCGGAGATTTTTTTCCCGGCAATGCGAATTTACGTACACTGTCTGTGTATTCGAAAACGTCGCTTTGTATTATCGCAGACAGCTTTCGCTTTCGAATACTCAGATTCCTATACGAAAGATAAATCAATAAAGATACACAATTATCGATCAACTTTACGCAGTAAAGAGAAAAGTAATTGGAGAAAGTCGCAGACAGCAGTCTATCAAAGATTCTTTGATATCATTATTCTAATAATTTCTCGGGGATTAATCTCTCTTTGCCTAAGAAACAAAACAAAAACGCTGCGTTATTGTTCCCGGGCTTTCGAGGCATTTATCCCGATTATGCGCGGTGGTAATACAGAACTACTTACCTGTTTAATCGTCTATAACGAAAATAAAATTTGTTACTACGGGAAAGAGAACCATCGATCGTTCTACATTAACAATAGAGTACAAAGTGTTCTTAAAATCGTTAAAATATCGTATGTTTAATCAAACTTTATTAATAAACGCATCGTATCGTCAAATACATGACTCGCGTCAAAAAAGTGAAAAAAAAAATGAAAGCTTAAGATTTTTTATCATCTTTACAAACTTTGAAAATTGTAAGAAAACACTAAAATGAAAATTAAATATAATAAAAAATGAAAAGTGATGGCTTAAACGACGCCTGCAGTTTATGCACACGAATTTGCAACTCACTAAAGTTTTTTTTGATTTTTTTTTTGTTTTTGTTTTACTTCTTCATGAAATCGCTGAGAATGTGTTCGATGTGTACAACCGGTAACGGCGGATGCGTTCCGGGATGAGATTTTCGATGGCAGATTAATCCGGGTTTTTGGGTGAAAGCTTTGCCGCATATATCGCAGATATACGGCCTTTTGCCGGTGTGAATCAACAAATGTTGTCTGTAAGACGTGCGTCTCGCGAAAGCTTTTCCGCAGACGTGACAATCGTGCGGTCGATCGCCAGTGTGGGTCATCATGTGTTGACGCAATCGATGATTTTCCGTGAAGGATTTGCCGCATTCCTCGCAAACGAAAGACTCTCTTCTCTCGTGTTGCAGCAACACGTGCTGATCGAGATTATCCTGACTAACCATTCGCCTGTGACAAATTTCGCACTCGTATTTCGGCTTGAAATGCGCCCACTTTTGGTGAACGTACAATGAATTACTGTTGGAACACGTTTTGCCGCAAACGTCGCATACTATCGGTCCTTCTTTGTGCTTAAAACGTACGTGAAGTCTCATGTCGCCTTTGACTTTAAATTTTTTATCGCAATATTCGCACTGATACTTCGATTCGGTTGCGTGTTTGCGTTCGAGATGTTCCTTCAAACGTCTCTTATTCGCGCATTTGTATTCGCAAGTATCGCACATATACTCAATCGACGATTCGCGACGATTTTCCATTACGATTTTTCTTCTACTATCCGCATTGTGCTTTCTGCTTGTATGCGAATTCAGAGTCGATTTGTTTGTCGTTCTGTAATCGCACATTGCACACGCGTATTTCAAATTCATCGAAAAATCGTCAGTTTGAATTTTCGTTTTTTCATGCGCCGCAACTGTAAACTCAAAATTTCTTGTATCATCGTGTGCGGATTTTGCGTGATTTTTCAACATTATTAAAGTAGGAAAACACGTGTTGCATTTGTCACAGACGTGGATCTCCGTTTCGTTATCCTCGTTATTCACGTAAATGAATTCTGGAATTTCCGGCGATTGATCGTTCGTTAAATTTTCTCGATTTATCTTCAACGTGTAAAATTTTTCGGCGCTATCGTCGTCTCTAATGTTTGTCTCCTCTTCGTGTTTCTCATGAATGCAATTTTCGTCTTCAACGGTAATATCTTCAAATTCAACACTATCGTCGTCTTCGATTTCGTGATTAATCATCGGTACGAAAGCGTAGTAAAGAAATCCTTGAAGTTCGACGATCCGCCACGGCTGCATCTTTATCGTTTGTTTTCCGCATATGAATTGGCTATCGGGCCAAAGATTCCTAAAAGACAGAGAGAAAAATTGTCAATAACACAATTACATCGATTTAATTTAAATCGTAACTTCGTCGACGATACGTCGCAAAATTTTTTTTCGTTCGTCGGCCGATAGCGGTGAGAAACAAATAATTTACTAAGAAAAAAAAAAAAAAAAAAAAAAATCAAGGAGTGATTATCGACTCGAATGTCTCTCGTACACAGAAATGCGTTATAGAAACGATGACATCGATAGACGACAAAAAAATAACGCTAATAACACAATCGTAAACTCAATAATGTACCTTTAGTGATCAACGAAGAGATAGCGCGTCGAATTTTATTGCTCGTAATGTTTGAGAAGTTCGTCGATAAGCGGATCGATGAAAACCGGCGAAAGTGGCCGAAGTGTTCCGGGATGTAATTTTCGGTGTTTCGCTAATCGCGATCTCTGTGGAAAAGCTTCGCCGCATATATCGCACACGTAAGGTTTAGCGTCGGTGTGAAGAATCAAATGTTGGTTGAGAGAAACTCTGTTTGCGAATTTATGTTTGCATATGAAGCAATCGAAGGGTTTCTCGCCGGTATGTACTCTCGAGTGATCTTTAAGGTCACTGGGTGTGGTGCAAATACGGCCGCACACTTCGCAAGGGTAAATTTTCGGTGGCCGTTTGGGTTTTGCCGGTTTCTTTTCTATGTGAATTCGTCGCATATGCAGTTTGAGATTTTCTCTGTTTATGAGAAGTCGATGGCATATTTTGCATTCGAATTTTCCTGGGAAGTGAACGGTTTTGCGATGAGTATTCAGCGATCGAGTGTTCTCACAAGTTTTGCCGCAGACGGTGCATAGGTACGATTCATCGCTGTGGCTGAATTTTATGTGAACCGTAAGATGGCGACGAACACTGAATTCTCGGCCGCAATTTTCGCACGTGTATTTATTACCGTTAAGGTGTTCCGGTATGCGAATCTTCGGTTCGCCCTTTTTTTTAGTCTTGTCAACGTTTTGCGCTACGAGAATCTCCGGTTCGCCCTTTTCGTTAGGCTTGTTAACGTGTCGCTCTACGAGAATCTTCAGTTCGCGCATTTCGTAAGTCTTGTTAACGTGTTCCGCTGCGTGTATCTTTAGTTCGCCCTTTTCGTTATTCTCGTTAACGTTTTCCGCTGCGTGTATCTTTAGTTCGCCCTTTTCGTTATTCTTGTTAACGTGTTCCGCTGCGTGTATCTTTGGTTCGCCCTTTTTGTTATTCTTGTTAACGTTTTCCGCTGCTTGTATCTTTAGTTTGCCCTTTTTGTTATTCTTTTTAACGCGTTCCGCTGCTTGTTTCTTTAGTTCGCCCTTTTTGTTATTCTTGTTAACGTGTTCCGCTGCGTGTATCTTTAGTTCGCCGTTTTCGGTAGTCTTGTAATCGCACTTACTGCACGACAAGATTTCCGGAATCTCGGTATCGTTCAGCGATATTTGGTGAGCGTTGGATTTCCGTTGGTTACTCGTGTAAAGCAATGTACCGCGAGAGACTCGATACAGTGTCAGCGTCTCCAGATAATCGTCCGCACTGTCGCCCTTCTTTCTGTGATCCGTTGTGATATGCAACGTGAAAGCTTCCAATTTATTGTAAACGTTCGCGCATTTCTTACATTTGAAGCATTCTATCGCTTCGTGAGTCGATTTCATATGAGTTTTAAAGATATTCCACGTCACAAAGCTTATGTTGCATCTGCGGCAAGAATAATCACCGTACACCTCGTCCTCGTCGATGTCGTCGTTCAAGAGTATCAACTCTTCTTCATCATCCGCTAACGGAAACATGTGTTCTTCATTTTCAATCGGCATCTCGAAAAACGGATCTTTGACAACGTCAATATTGTCACAATCCATTAATTGTTCTTTTAATTTCGCATCAGCCGCAATTTCTTCCGGTTGTAAACCCTTAAGTCTCTTTGAAAGTCGTCCCGAATGCTTTCCATTGATACGTCGTTTACCGCGGCGGAGATTTCTAAAAAAAAAAAACAAAAAGAAAACTATAAGTTGACGTTTCATAAATGATAATTGAATACTATCGCGGATAATAAACGCTGCAAAAACGTAAAATAAAGAAAAACATATGCATGCGACATTCCGAAAATCATGGCGCGTCGAGCGTCCGATAAAAATATATTTTTCGCGGATAATAAACGCTGCAAGAACATAAAATAAAGAAAAACATATGCATGCGGTATTCCGAAAATCACGGCGCGTCGAGCGTTCGATAAAAATATATTTTTATCGCATGCTATCGTATTATAATAAATACGTTATTTGCGCGATATATTTATCAAAAAATATACGTTATTTAAATAAATTGTAAGCAATAACAGTTCGGGTATTCGACATATATACCTCCGAGAAGATATAATGTTCTATTGTTCGCAACGTTTGAGAACATCGTTGAGAATCGGACCGATGAAAACCGGTGGAAGGGGCGGATGTTCTCCGGGATGCGATTTTCGATGTATCGTTAATCCGGGTTTCTGTGCAAAAGCTTTGCCGCATATATCGCAAACGTATGGTTTAGCGCCGGTGTGAAGAAGCAAATGCTGAGTTAGAGAATTCTTTCGCGCAAATGTTTCCTTACATATAGCGCAAGCGTACGGCTTTTCGCCGGTGTGGATCCGCATGTGCCGTCGGAGTATATGCGCTCCGGTAAAAACTTTGCCACAACTTTCGCAAACATAATTCTTCGTTATCGGTTTCGCTTTCATCGGTTTCTTCTGTATGTGTTGTCGCTGCATATGCGTATCAAGATTTTCCTGACTAATGAGCAATCGATTGCACAATTTGCACTGAAACTTTCCCTCGAAGTGAACAAATTTACGATGAGCTTCCAGCGATTCGTTGTCATCGAATTTTTTGCCGCACAAGTCGCATGTACACGTCTGCTCGCTGTGGCAATATCTTATGTGACACGTTAGATTCCGACGAACTTTAAAAGTTCTGTCGCACGTCTCACACGAGAAGCTAACGTTCTCCGTGTGCTTAGCTACGTGTTTCGTTAACGATGTCTTGTTGCTGGTTTTGTAGTCGCAATGATTGCACGCTAAAGTCGTCTCCACGGTATCCGGAACATTGGTCGACGTTTTTGGAGTATCGCATTTCCTTTTTATACGCGTGTAGAGCGAAGTGTCGCGACAAACGCGATAGAGCGTCAGCTTCTCCAAACAATCGTCCACCGTGTCGATAGCTTTTCCGTGTTTCGAGGAGATGTGCAACGTGACCGCTTCCATGTTTTCGAAGGCTTTCGAACATATTTTGCATTTGAAACACTGCATCGCTTGATGCGCCGATTTCATGTGATTATTCAGCGTATTCGACGTCGAAAAGCTCATGTTGCATTTTTTGCAGGAATAATCGGATTCTTCATCCTCCTCGGTATCATCTTTCAAATGTACGATTTCGTCTTCATTATCCACCGCGGAACAGTCCTCTTTCTTGATCATCACTTCCAGAAACGGACCGACATCGATGCTTCCATCGTCCAGCGGTTCTTCCTTTATTCTCGCGCGCGTCGCATCGGCATCAATCGCTAAACCTTTGAGTCTTCGAGAACGTCGGATCGAAGGATTCTCATTGGTGACTGCGCTATCGCGACGAATTCTAAAAGAAGAAGAAAAACAAAGAATTTTGTCAATGGATATCGATACAACATAAAACGCAATCGGTATGGCGGAGAAATCCAAATTTTTAACTAATAAACACTCACATTGCTTTGTTGCAATAGAAAAAAAAAGGCGTTTATTATATTTTTTTTTCTCTCACGAGTCGTTCGATACCGTAGCACCGGCGGGAAAGACTCGTACATAATTAATTTTTAATATATCGAAGCACTTTATAAATACCAAGAAATATATAAAAGTTCTTTTTCGTGATGAAAAATGAAAAAAAAATAAAAAAAATTGATTCAGATGTTCATAAAGGAGGTCTCAAGACATCGTTGAGTATGTGATCGATGAGTACTCGCGGAAGAGGCGGCAGCGGTCCCGGATGAGACTTTCGATGGCTTATCAGTCCGGGTTTTTGGGTGAACGCTTTGCCGCATATATCGCAAACGTACGGTCGCATTCCCGTGTGAATCAGAAGATGTTGCTTCAGCGCCGTTCTTCTCGCGAAGGATTTGTTGCATATCGTGCAATCGTAAGGTTTGTCACCGGTGTGGATACGCATATGTATCTTCAATCGGCTATTGCGAGAAAATGTTTTTCCGCATTCTTCGCAAACGACGTTTTCGCGTTTCTCGTGTTGCCGCAGCATGTGCTCGTCGAGATTTTCCTGACTGACCATACGACGTTTGCACACCTGACACTCGTACTTCGCTTTGTAATGAGCAAATTTTTGATGCACGTACAGCGAATTACTGTTTAAACACGTTTTTCCGCAAACGTCGCATATAACTGGTTGTTCGCGATGACTGAATCTCACGTGATTCGTCAGATCTCCTTTAACTTTGAATTTTTTGCTGCAAGTTTCGCAGGAAAATTTGAAATCGTCTGTGTGCTTTCGCGCCACGTGTACCTTCAGCTCGTATTTATTTTTATTTTTGTAATCGCATTGACTGCAAGAAAAGAGCTCCGGTTGCTCGGGATCGTTAGACGCTTTTGGAGGTTTGTGCTTTCGCTTTATATGCGAGTAAAGCGATGTCTTCTTTCCGGTCTTAAAGTCGCATTCGTTGCAAGAATATACTTCGCTCGCTTCCTTCGCGCGATGACGACGCTTGTGGGAATACAGAGTACTACGATTCGTACATTCAAAACCGCAAGTGTTGCATTTAAGACTTTCAGCGATCGTTGACTTTTTACGATTTCTCGGCTGTCTGAGAATATCGTTATCCGCGCATTCGTAAGATTCCTCCTCTGCTGTTTCGTCAATTTCGAGTTTTACTCCACGAGAATGCTTCTTGGTAATGTGCGACGTCAGTGTACTTCGCTTCTTGCACTCGAAGTTACAATTTTCACAGGAAAACATTTTATCCCTTTCGGCAATATCGTCGACGCAAACTTCGCATTTCTGGTTATCTTCCTCAGCTGCATTTTTCGTATCGTGTTTATTCCTCAAGTGAGATGACATCGTCGCACGTTTGTCGCAACTGAAGTCGCAGATATGGCAAATGTATTTTGATTTCGTACGGATCGTTCGACGCGATTTCGTCACTTTGCGATTCGCGAGACGCGAATTTGACGAACTTTTCATCTTTCTCGGTTCCCCGACGTTTTTGTGAGAAAGTTTGTGACGCTTCAACATATTTTCCAGTGGAAATTTTGTGCCGCATTTGTCGCAATTGCGCCATTCGATTGCGATTTCGCAGAGATGAGTCAACGAGCTGTGATAACGACTTTCTTCTCGTTGGAACCGCGAAGACGACACGCCGGGCGGCATCTCCTCCATTTCGATTTTGATTCCCGAAGAAGACTGCAGCGGATCGACACCGTTGTCGGACTTTTCCTTCCCTCCTTCGCAGTTAATAGGTGACGAGTAACATTGCTGCTTGTCGTTCGATTCCGCGTGTTGCCACAGTGCCATCGCCATGGAATTCTTCTCGATATCAAAGCGTCCGATCATCGTGATGTCGCTGTTCTTCGATCCCCTCTCACGGATATCGGCGCAGCAGCTTCTATAACATAGAATACAGAAAATTAGTACGAATTCGGGAAATTTCTTGTACCGCTAAAAATCGCGGAATTTACTTACTCGAGAATCAAATAACTGCGGTGCTTCAAAACGCTTTTTTTTTTGTTTTGTTTCTATAAAAAAAAAAGAAAGATAAACTGAAAGGTGGTCAGGTAGTGTCCAAGAAGTATTATCGGAGATTTATAGCTCTTTTTTCATTTTTTATTCGTTACAATTAGCGACATTAATGTTTATAAAGACGGATTCTCGCATATCGTTACTCTGCGAAGTCGGATCGATTTCTGTATTTATGTACAGCAGTTTGTTGGCGATAAAAAAAAGCCGCACTACAAATCTGTCGATCCGACAAACGACACGATTATAAAATTAATTTTTTTTTTTTTTATTAATTTTCTACGTCAATTGCCGCGGTGTCCGGAACTGCATTTCTTCTTTCCCAATGGAATAGGCGGCGACGAGAGATGCGAATCCGGATGTTTTCTTCGATGTTCGATCATATAGTATCGTCGCTTGAACGACTGACCACAGAGATCACAGATATGCGGTCGTTCACTAGAATGCGTGAGAAGATGAGTATTACGCATGTGAGAGGTGCGGAAAGTTTTTTCGCAGACGCTGCATCCATAGGGTTTAACACCGGTGTGCGTTGTCGTGTGGGTCACGAGATATCTCTTCGAGGCGAACATTTTACCGCACTCTTTGCAAGCGTACGTTTGGTTGTGCTGAATCATGTGATTGTCCAAATTTTCTTGCGTTAATAATCGCTTATTGCATACGTTGCATTGAAACTCGTAATTGTTTAAATGCGCGACTTTTCGATGCTTGTAGAGGGAATAATTGCTCGTGTAAAATCGTCCGCATATGTCGCACATGTGCTGCGAATTGCCGTGTGTACCGAGATGAAATTTTAGATCCCATATCATCTTAAAACGTTTGCCGCAGTGTTCACACGAAAATTTGTAATCGTCGGTGTGCTTTCGTATGTAATGAGACTTGAGATTGTTCTTAGTTTTCGTCGTGTAGTCGCACTTGTCGCAAGAGTGCAACATACTCGTGTCTAAGTCTCGATGCACTAATTCGTGAGCTTTGAGATCGCATTTGTATTTGAACGCTTTTGCGCACAGAGAACACTTGAAGGGACGATGAAAACTGTGTTTACTTGTTATGTGACGCAGAATTTTGCTCTTCTGCTCAAAGCTCATTTGACAAATGTCGCAAGTGTACTTTCCGTCGTTCAGTCGCTTGTAGAGAGCGTCGCAGTCTTCCGGATCGTCTTCGGAATCGTCGAAAGCCAATCTCTCGTTTTCAGCGAAATTTTCCGATATTTTGGAGATATCCAGCGTTGGCCGCGGCAAAGGAGATTTTCTGCTTGATTTTCGACGTCTTGAAATTTTAATCAGTTGAGAAGAAACGCTGTTGGCTTCTCTTTCACACTCGATGTTCATCAGTCGTTCTCCCCGATTCTCGAGAGCCTTGGATACCGGAACAGCCGATTTTTTTCGCGTTTCATCGGCTTTTTTTCTCGATAATCGTACCTTTCGTCCTCTAAAACAAAAATGAAAAATCGTCAGTAAAGTTTGTCACATTTGCACGCAAAAAGACGATATAACATTCGTGCAATTAAAACGATAAACGAAAGTTAAAAAAAAAAATACTTTTCCTTTCACTTTGCTTCTAGAAGCAGTTTTTTCTCTATTCTTCGTCGAATGTTTGTTCTCATATCGATAATATTATGGAGCGTCAGAACAAACTGCTGAAAAAGTTAATCAAGAAGCTCCAGGAATTCAATTCCAAATCTACAATCAACAGACGTTTTTTTTTTTTTTTGTCTTTTTCTTTCGTATCGAACAAAACTTATATTTATTTTCAAAGATATTCGACGAATTTGATTACAAAGAAATATTTCCGTTTCGATACTTTGTAAAGAACGAATATCTATTTGTATGATTAATCCTTCGCGGATTTCACAGTTTCGGATATATTTTTAAGCGTAACTGGAGGCGGCGGCTGACTTGCGTCCGGATGTTTTTTCCTCCAGTGAAGCATAAGAGAAGATCTCTGCGTGTAGCTGCAGCCGCACACGTCGCAGATGTACGGCCTGACGTCGGAATGCGTTACCATGTGTACCCTCTGCGTCGTCATACACGCGAATGCTCTTCCGCAAACGGGACAAAGAATCGTTTTCTCTCCGTGTACTTTTCGATGTTTCGTGAGACCGGCTTGTCGCGCGAATTTCATGCCGCATTCCTCGCATACGTAAGTTTGATTGTGTTGCTGCATGTGACTCTCCAAATTTTTCTCTGTTCTCAAACGTTTCTGACAAACTTTACACTCGAATGGTTTTATCTTATCGGTGTGTTTGTAATTTTTGTGCGAATAAAGCGATATTTTGTTTGGATATGAAACACCGCAAATATCGCAGACCTGCGGTCCGGTCTCGTGATTACTCATGTGCGCCTTGTAGTCGCGTTCCGCCTTAAAATTCTTGCCGCATATATTGCACTGATATTTGTACTCTTCGGTGTGTTTTCTCGTGAAATGTTCCTGAAGATAATGCGACTGTTTGGTAGTAAATTCGCACATATCGCACGCGAAGTTCGGGGCGTTTTCGCTGTGCTGCGATTCTATGTGTTTCTTCAGCCCAACATTGTATTTAAACTTTTTCTTGCACGTCGGGCACTCGTAAGGCCTCAGATTGTTGTGCTTTGCCATGTGTTTGTTGTAGTCGCGACGCAGAGCAAACGATGTTTCGCATGCGGGACAATTGTAACCTTTTTCCGTTTTCGTTTCCATGGCTTTCGGAAGCTCTTCGTCGGATTCTTGCCAATAGTCGTGAGAACTTTCGTCTGCTTTCGTAATTTTCGTCGCTTCAGTCTTCGCGGGTTTTGGAAACTCCTCGTCGGAATCCAACCAGTAGTCGTGAGAGCTCTCGTCCATTTCCTCCTCTGATTCGGTACTGAAGTCGATTAACTTCTTCGTCGGTGACTTCGAGGCGATTTTTCTTCTGCTCGATCTTCTCTTCTTCGGTGGAACTTTCTCATCCATCGAGTTATCTATCTTTCGTTTCGGCCGCACGGATTTTAACTTTGATGGACTTTCCGAAGACGACTCGGTGCTGTTACTCTTTCGCGTTGATGAATCGATCGTTGACTTTTTCTTCTCGAATGTTTTCTCCATTTTTGACGATAAATTCTTCGCCCGTCCGCTTGTCTTCCTTTTGTCACAATAGGATAACCGTGTGCGCCTAGAAATTACGAATAAGCGTTAATAAAGTCTCTTACTATCGAGTTTATTCGGAGGAACTTATACATTTATAGCGAAATATAGTTAATATGAAAAAGTAACAAAAAATCTATCAGTTACAACAATTTCCAATTCATACCTGAAAATTTATAGGATGCGGAGAACGTTTGGAACTAAACAAAAAAAAATTATGTATTTTTTATTTTTCTTTTCTTTAAATGCAATGAGACTAAAGTTTATTTCGCAAAATTGTACACATCATATGCCTGTTTAGCGACGTTACGATGTCGAAGTTTGTGAAAACACTTTGTCGCTCAGTCCGTCTTCGGCTTTCTACCGTAGAAAATATTTTCGAACGTAACCAATGCACGTCGCTTGCTTGCGTTTGAATGTTTCTTCCTCCAGCGAAACGCGAGCGATAATCTCTGCGTGTAACTGAATCCGCCGGCATCGCGGATATCAGGTTTGAGGTCCGAATAGGAGGCAAAAATGATTCCTTTCCTTTGAAATACATTCATGAGATTTCGGAGATTCTTTGTCGCGATTCTCCAGCAGTCGTCACGCGAATCTTCGATATCTTCTCCACTAAAGGAACTCTTTTTTTAGATCTTCAGTGATGGATCTGTTGGTTTTCTCCAAAAACGATAATCCAGTTGCCGCGATTTATACCTGAAAACGAATTTGGATACAAAAAATGTTAAGACAAACGGATTAAAGATATTAATCGGTAATAGGATTTTGAAATTTTTTTTTCAGCCGCGAGATTAACTTATTAACATTCTTTAACATCCGGCTGATTGGTAAAGTGAAACGGATTTTTAAGAAATAAAAGAGTAGACATTCATTACTTTATTCTGCTGCGACTGGCGATGGATTCCTCTTCTTTTGTTTTTCTTATTCTTCCTTTTTGATTTTACTTCGTTTTTCTCCTTCTAAGTCCCTTCGCCTACTCTTCGAGTTTTCTGTTCCTCGCAATAGATCTATAAACACAAAAAAAATTCCAAATTCAGTATTAATGAAAGTTAATTCAATTTATTTGCATAAAAAATTCATAACATTATTAATCCGTACCTTCAAAAACGTATTATACATCTTCAAGTGCAAGAAAAGCGACAAAATTTTCTCACCGCTACGTGCACTCCGTTTTCTTCGAATAGTCGTTCAACACACGAATCTCTTCTCCTTCGATTTTCAGTAAAAATAATAAAAAAAAAAAAAAAAAACGTGAATTATGTGTAAATATATACAAAAACATATTTTTTTTATTCTCTTTAACGTATTACAAATACGATTAAGCATTGGATATAGATATCATCACGTTAAATAATATAAAATCAATTCACGAGTTCGTCGAGAGCACATCACAGTTTTTGTGCCGATAGCAAATTCACTCCGTTCTTATGCACGTTTGTTATATACGATAACTATAACTTTGTTTTTTTTTTACTCATCAAATACGCAATACAATATCCGTCTTCTTGGCATCACCGATGCATTTACAATAGATATTTTTTTAAAATGTCTACGACATTACGAAAAGCAATTTCATTCATTCTTCGAATCATTCTTAGTATTTTTGTTCACAATTATCTTGTCCTGTACACCGTGAAGTAAATTAGTTATTTTAATTGGCGGCGGTGGTGGATGCATTCCCGGATGTTTCCGTCGATGCAGCATCATCGGTGATCTCTGAGTAAAGCTCTGACCGCATATATCGCACACGTACGGTCGTTCGCCGACGTGCGTCAGCAAGTGAATCTTCTGTGAGCTCAAGCAACCGAAAGTTTTACCGCAAATGGCACATAGATAAGATTTTTCGCCGGAATGCGTGCGAAGATGTTTCGTCAATCCGTATTTTGACTTGAATTCCATACCGCACTGTTCGCACACGTATTTCATCTTATGAAGTTCGGAATGCGTGTTTAGATTCTTCTGACTCTTGAAGCGTTTCTTACAAGTCGGACATTCGAATTCCTTTATCTTCGTTTTGTGTTTATAATGTTTATGAAAGTACAGAGAACTTTTGCTCGGATATGACGTTCCGCATATATCGCAAACACACGATTCGGTGTCGTGATCCTTCATGTGAGTCGTGTAGTCCGATTGCACTTTGAATCTCTTTCCGCACTCTTTGCACTTGAAGTTGTAGTCATCCGTGTGCTTTCTTATGTGATGAATCTTCAGATACGGTTTGGTTCGCGCCTTGAAATCGCACAGACTGCACGCGTGTTCCTGCACCGTATCGTCGTGGATTTCCATGTGGCGCGCCAGATAAGCACCGGTCTTGAAACCCTTCGAACATATCGTACATATGTGCGGACGAGAGTCGCTGTGCTTAAACATGTGACTCGTCAGCTTGCTTTTGCGATCGAAGATCAAATAACATATTTCGCATGTGAGGGATTTCTTCGAGCCGCCGAGGCGCGCCTTGTATTGCCGGAAATCCAAGGGAACGTCGTCGAGATCGTCGAATTCGTCGTCGCAGCCGTCGCTAACCGAGGAATACGAATCGTCCACTGGCGGCTTTGGACTTTTCGCTCTCTCGATCGCCCGCGTTCGAATTTTTCTAACAATTTTTCCACGTTTCGGTTGTCTCTTCGTAGTTTTCTCGTTCGCACTGTCGCTATCGTTGACATCCATAGGTTCGTCCTTCAATATTCGCTCGGACTCCTCATCCGGTATCGCATCCGCATTAGCATCCTCGTCGGGCGCCGGTTGCTTCATCATGAAGAAGCTGAGTGACTTTGGCATACGAAAGTAATCGTCGCCTAATTTTACCGTCAGAAATGCTGGCCCTAGCGGATCGAGGGGATTGTACCTAAAAAAATCATAAAATTGTCAGTGAATTTCGCAAAAAACGAAAAAAAATTCTATTGCATACGAGATTTTCCCAATTTTTTTTTTTTCTTATTTTTCTTTTTTTTTTTTCGTTGATATTTTTTCCACTAGATATTCAATATTTCATGCGAAGCAACTATAATGATTTTTTTCTAATATCTAGAAAGGCATCGACGAAAAGCTACGGGTTTTGCAATTACGAAATATACGAAAAATATTCGAAAATTCTAATCTCTCGCAACTTTAATCTCCTGCTGTATTTTTTTTTTCTTTTTTTTTTCAATCTTTTTTAAACATTTCTTTTTTTTTTTATTAATACATTAAACACTTTTCTCACGTTACATGTTCGAAATAATCGATCGCAAGAGAAAGGACGCTATCAAAGTTTTTGAAGAAAATTCTTCGCGAGATCGGCTATAGGTGTCGGCGCCTCGAGAGGTGGCAGCGGTCCGGGATGCGTTTTCCGATGTCTCAGAAGACTCGATCGTTGAGTGAAATCTTCGCTGCATACGTCGCACTTGTACGGCCTTATGCCGGCGTGCGTCAGTACGTGTTGATAAAAATTACTGCTCGACGTGAAGAGTTTGTTGCAAACAGAACACGTCATACCCGGTCGATGCTTTAAGCGTTTATGATATCCCAATTGTCGAGGTCCCAAAACTTTAACGCCGCATTCTTGGCACGTGTAGCCGTCCTTGTGATTCAGCATATGATTGTCGTGTTTATTTTTCGTACGAAATTTCTGTCCGCACAATTGGCAAACAAAATCGAAACTCGTCTTTTGCGATTTTTTGCGATTCTGATGTCGCCATTCGTGATTTTTCACGTCCTTTACGGCTTTTCCGCAGAAACGGCATATCTGCACGTTAGTCGTATGCGCGCGTGTTATGTGAAGAAGAAGATCGAGTTTCAGTTTGTAACGATTGCCGCAGTGATCGCACATGAATTTCGCCGCTTCGTCACTGTGAACGCGTATGTGATGCTGTTTCAGGCCTTCGATACGCTTGTACTTCATATGGCACGTCGAACACTCGAAGTAATAATTGTTCTGATGCGTCTTGATGTGTTCCTCAAGAGCGCTCTGCGAAATGTACGAAGCGCGACAGGACTTACAGCGGTGGGGACGTTGATGTACTCTTCTTACGTGCGTCTCGACGGTCTTTTCATTTTGGAATATCTTCTCGCATATCGGACAAGTAACGCGCAGATCCTGCGGAAACTCATCCGCAACTGTATTAGCAGACGAGATATTTTCATTTTTATCAACGATATCCACCGGAGGAACTTTGATTCCTACAGTTTGCACGGCGCTCTCGAGTTCACAGGGAACTATCTTCGGCTTAATGGCTATCGGTACTTTGCGTCTGATCTGCGATACAACTTTTGGTCTAATCGCGACCGGCACTCTCGACGACGATCCTCCTCGACATATCACTATAATTCTACACTGAGGATTTCCGGCGTTTCCTCTTGTGATCACTGGCCTCCTGAAACAATAACGAATTAAAGACGTCAGTAAATAAAACTTTGGTCGTTGCAGTTGAGAACGAACGAAGCGATGACAAACAAACAATCGGAATCGTCATCGTTCGAACGTTCTCTATCGGTTCTTCACAACGCACAATTGCCGTTTAATCGATTAACTTTTACAATCAAATGTATCAAACCTTTCGGACAAACATTGTTTATTTAAAACGCTTTGCAGAATTTCGCACAGTAATGAAATTATACGAGACAATTAAAACGAATAAATTTGTCGTTTAAAGTATCGAAAGGAAGTTTCGTTGTTCAATTTATTCGTCGGATGTACAAATTACGATGAAGAAACTTTCAACCATTGGTTACTTCTTGCGGGAATCTCACGATTGGGAAACTTTGTCAGCGATAGTCTCAGATTTGCTTAGAAAAGTCGGAGGCGGCGGTGGATGACTGCCGGGATGTTTTTTTCTGTGTCCAATCATACTGCTCCGTTGGGTAAATGTTTGACCGCAAATATCACAAACGTAGGGACGTTCACCGGTATGCGTAATATTGTGAAGTCTTAAGGTATTCGGTCGCGTGAATGATTTCGGACAATATTTGCATTGAAGCGGACGTTCTCCGGTGTGCAGACGACTGTGCAACTGGAGGCCGTGATTCGTAGCGAATTCCTTTCCGCATCGAGTGCACAAAAATTTTCTCGTGTGTACACCTCCGTGATTTTTCAATATGTATTCCGACGCAAAGCTCTTGTTGCAGATATTGCAATGATGTTCCTTAATGAGACTCTTCTGTATCACGCCGTGAATGACGCGTTTGTGAGCGACGAGATGGGATTTTTGCAAATACGCTTTTCCGCATATCTCGCATATGAAACTCTTGATGCCGAGATGACTCGATCGATGATCTTTCAGTTCGGCATTCGACATGAAACTCTTGTTGCACTGATCGCATTTATAGCGAAAATCTCTTTGGTGTATACGACGCACGTGACTGCGCACCGAAACTTTATTCGTTGTCACGAAATTACACTCGTCGCAGCTGAACTTTACACCGCTGTGAAGCTGCATGTGACTCTTAAGTTCGTACTTTCGTTTGAACGTTTTTTCGCAAATGTCGCATTTGTGAGATCGAACGGTACTGTGTCTCACTATGTGACTCCTGTATAGAGCTTTTCGCGCGAAAGTCAAACCACAAGTTTCACACTGATGTGTCATCGGTTCTGATTTTTTTTTCAATTTTCTTTTCGATGTTTTTCGCTTCGTTGCATCTACTTGTCGCACATCCAGCGCGACATCGTCTAAATCGATGACATTCTTTTCTTTCGAATGAGAAACCGCCTTATGGTTTGGGAATTCTTTTGATTTGTCTGTTGCAGAGGAAGAAGAAATGTCTTCGACTTCACGATTTTTTGTTTCCATCGAAGGGTCTTCTGCGATCATTTTTTCGACCGGAGAACATTCCATTTTTGACTCCGATGATTCGCTCGGCGAGTGAATTACAGAGGGAGCAGTTTTTCTCTTTTTCTTCATTTTTTCACGCTTCTTGTCACCATTAACTTTATTCCTCGGCGATCTATCGGATGTTATGCTTCTTTCAAGCGGCGGATGTTTCATGATGAAGTAACACAGAGACGTTGGAATTCGGAAGAAATCATCCATTACCTTTACCGTCAGAAATTCCGGACCTAACGGGTCGGGCGGTATGTACCTAAAAAAAAATCACAATATCGTCAGTGTATAGAAAAAATATTGATGACAAACACAGATATCTCGTTGGTATAATTAATTCACATGCAGCATAACTAATTTTATTTTTTTTTGCTAACTGCTACCGAGACATCGATGAATAGATTGATCGACGTAGATATCTCAAAAAAAAATGCCTAAATCTTGAATAATAAAAAATGTCGGCATTTCACTTTTGTTCCTTTTATTTCATTCGACGTCTTTAGCTATTTTACATCGTTCAACAATCGAATAAAAGCACTTTCAGCGTAGTCAGCAGTCTCTGAGTCATTATTTCGATGTTAATTCAATGAAATTATCGCGTGTCCTTCGGTTCAATCGATAATTAGGAATGTGAGTCGACGGTACTGTCGAGTCGTTTCAATATTGTCGGCGGTGGTGGCGGATGGCTTCCGGGATGTTTTTTTCTATGTACCATCATTGTCGTCCGTTGAGTAAAACTTTTGCCGCAAAGATCGCAAACGTAAGGTCTCTCGCCGCTGTGAGTCAATTTATGAACTGCGAGAGCGTTCGATCGAACGAAAGATTTCGAGCATTGCGTACATTGATACGGACGTTCGCCGGTGTGCATACGATTGTGCAACAGCAGTCCGTGATTAGTGGCGAATTCTTTGCCGCAATGGGTACACAAAAATTTCCGCGAATGGACACCCGCGTGATTTTTCAATATATACTCCGAGGCGAAACTCTTGTTGCATATCTTGCAATGATGATCCTTTTTTAAACTCTTCTGTATAACACCGTGAACAACGCGTTTGTGTGCGACGAGATAAGATTTTTGCAAATAAGCTTTTCCGCAAAATTCGCAAATGAAACTCTTCTCGCCGAGATGACTCGTTCGATGGTCTTTCAGTTCGCAATTCGACATGAAACTCTTGCCGCACTCGTCGCACTTGTAACGAAAGTCTCGTTGATGTACCCGTCGCACGTGTGTCCTCACGGATATCTTAGTCGTCGTCACGAAATCGCACTCGTTGCAGTTATACTTTATGCCGCTGTGAAGCTGCATGTGAGTATTAAGTTCGGATTTTCTCTTGAATGCCTTTTCGCAAATTTTGCACTTATGCGATCTCACGCTACTGTGCTTTATCATGTGCAGTCTGTAATTTCGACGACGCGAAAAGCTCAGTGAACATGTTTCGCACTCGAAGGTTACGGGTTCCGATTTTTTTAGAGGTTTCTTCTCTTTCCGCGGCGCGTCGTCTCGCAAATTCAAAGGCACATCGTCGAGATCTTCGACAATAATCTTTTCCGTGTGGCACTCTGACTTTGAATCCGAAATTTTCGCAGATGCTGACGGCAATCGCGTTTTTTTCTTTGATTTTTGGCGTTTCTCGTTGATCCTCTTTCGTTTCTTCTTCGCGGGCGCCTCGCTTATGGTTATTTCCTCATCCGATGGACATTCCTTTTTTATCGCTGGAATCTCTTCCGATTTTTCTGCCGGCGGCACCCAAGATATTTCTTTTACTTCTTCGCTTTGTGGTTTCTTCTCGTCTGTTGATTTATTCTTCGATGTGGAATCCGCTGCTGTTTGCGGTTCGACTGGAGGATGTCGCATCATGAAGTAGCACAGCGACTTTGGGATTCGAAAGAAATCGTCCATTATCTTTACCGTCAGAAAATCCGGCCCTAGCGGGTCGGGGGCAATGTACCTAAAAATAATCACAAAATTGTCAGTTAATAAATGTTTCGATTATTCGAGAGATATATTCAGGTATTTCGATTGCTATTAAACTTTTACATGCAGAGCATCTAACTGTTCTTAACGTCTACAAGGCATCGAAGAATATAAGTCGCAGCCTTTCGATCGCCTATTACTCATTTATTACATTTACGCACTTTTTTTTTTTCATTTTACATCATCCAAAAATCGAAATTAATAAAAACAAAACAAATAAAAAAAAATAAAAAAATCGACCACAATATTCGATGTCTCGTGGTCGGAATTCTTTCGATTCCTCAGTCAAAGTCTCTGAGTCACTCGAGAATTTTTAACAATGAATTTTCCGTCGTTCAGTTGGAAACTTAAGTCAACGGTATTGGAGAGTTTGTCGGTATTGTCAATCGTGTCGGCGGCGGTGGCGGATGATTTCCGGGATGTTTTTTCCTATGAGCCATCATCGTCGTTCGTTGCGTGAAACTTTTGTCACACAAATCACAAACGTATGGTCTCTCGCCGGTGTGAGTTAATTTGTGAACTGCGAGAGCGTTTGATCTTACGAAAGATTTTTCGCAATATTGGCACTTAAATGGACGTTCGCCGGTGTGCATACGATTGTGCAATTGGAGATGTGCGTTCTTCGCGAATTCTTTGCCGCACTGAGTGCACAAAAATTTTCGCGAATGAATGCCGACGTGATTTTGCAAAAGATACTCCGAGGCGAAAAATTTGTTGCATATGTTGCACTGGTAATCCTTTTTCAATACTTTCAATATCACACCGTGTATTTTACGATTGTGAGCGGCGAGCGACGATTTCTGCAAGAATCCGCGACCGCAGAACTCGCAGATGAAACTCTTGATGCCGAGATGACTCGTCTTGTGATCCTTGAGATCGCAATTCGACATGAAACTCTTATCGCACTCGTCGCACTTGTATCTAAAGTCTTTTTGGTGCATTCGCCGTACGTGAAATCTAACACCGACTTTACTCGTCGTTACGTAATCACACTGATCGCAAGAATATTTCTTGCCGCTGTGTAGCGGCATGTGAGTCGTCAATGCTGATTTCCGCTTAAATAGCTTTCCGCAAACATCGCATTTGTGAGATTTCACAGTGCTGTGATTCACCATGTGAACTTTTAATTTGCTTTTGCGTGAATAACTTTTTCCGCAAATGTCGCATTCGAAGATCGACGGAGTCGGGGATTTTTCAATTTTTCTCCGCTCTGTCGTATCCTTTTCTCGCAAATCCAAGGTAACGTCGTCCAGATCCTCGTCATTGGTGTCGTCCGGCGAACACTTTTTCGTCGTCGATGTACATTTCTTCGATCTTTCGACTCGTGGTGAACATTCCTTTTTCTTGACGCTCTTTGGCTTAAGTTCACTTTTCCTTTTTCTCTTCTTCGGCGGTTGTTTTTTAGTCGTTTCCGTGTGTAATGAAGAGCCATCGGGTGAGTCTTTGGTCACTTGTATGTTTTTTTGGGATTCTTCGCTTGTAAGCGACGGATCTGTTGGCTTTTCTGGTTTCCCATTGTCGGTAATTCTGATATTCGTCGACGATTGGGATCCTTTTTCTTCGTCCGAAAGCGGCTCTTTCTTCACTTCTGGGCTTTCGCTTGATTTCTTGACGATAGACGAAGGTTTTTTCTTCACTGTAAGGCGCTTTCTCGCGGCTTTTGGGTTCTTCTCAGTCGGCAGATTCGCAGTTGCGTTCTTGTCGAGCGGCGGATGTCTCACCATGAAGTAACACAGAGACTTTGGAATTCGAAAGAAATCGTCCATTATCTTTACCGTCAGAAAATCGGGCCCTAGCGGATCTGGTGCAATGTACCTAAAAATAATCATAAAATTGTCGATTAATTGAAACGTAACGAATGAAACGTAACATTAAAAAATGTCGATTGCTTTCAAAGTTTAACGTGCAAAGAATGAAAATATTCGTAATATCTACGAAATATCGACGAATATTAGTGATACATTGATTGGCTTTTTAATCCCCTATAATCTATTTATTACATTCAACACTTTTCTCATGTTACATCGTCCGACAATCGAACTGAAAACACTTTCTTTTTTTTTTTTACATTTTTTCAAATAAAAATTAACGACATCTCGTGTCGGAATTGTTTCGGTTTTTCAGAGCTTCTGAATCACTTGAATCTTTTTAACACTGAATTCTCAGTCATTAATTAGGCATTTGTTTCGACGTTATTGTCGAGTTTGCTTAACAGCGTCGGAGGCGGTGGCGGATGACTTCCGGGATGTTTTTTTCTATGCGCCATCATCGTCGTTCGTTGAGTGAAACTTTTACCGCACAAATCGCAAACGTATGGTCTCTCGCCGGTGTGAGTTAATTTGTGAACCGCGAGGGCATTCGAACGCACAAATGATTTAGAACAGTAACGGCATTGAAACGGACGTTCACCGGTGTGCATACGATTGTGCAACTGGAGGCCGTTGTTCGTCGCGAATTCTTTGCCGCAATGAGTGCACAGAAATTTTCGCGAATGGATCCCAACGTGATTTTGCAGAAGATATTCCGAGGCGAAGAATTTTTTGCATATACTGCACTGATGATCCTTTTTCAATACCTTCAGCACGACGCCGTGAACCGAACGCTTGTGAGCCGTTAACGACGATCTTTGTAAGAATCCTTTACCGCAGAACTCGCAGATGAAACTTTTAGTCCCGAGATGACTCGTCTTGTGATCCTTCAACTCGCAATTCGACATGTAACTCTTTCCGCATTCGTCGCACTTGTATCTAAAGTCCTTTCGATGCATTCGTCGCACGTGATATCTCACGGCAACTTTGCTCGTCGTTACGTAATCGCACTCGTCGCAAGTATATTTAACGCCGCTGTGGAGCGGCATATGTGTCTTCAGCGCTGATTTTCGCTTGAATTGCTTCTCGCAAATGTCGCACTTGTGAGACTTCACGGTACTGTGATTTACCATATGAACTTTCAAGTCGCTTTTTCGTGAAAAAATTCGCCCGCATGTTTCGCACTCAAAAGTCGTAGGTTTCTGGGATTTCGTTGATTTTCGTCGCTTCGTTGTATTCATTTCTCGTAAATCTAAAGTTACATCGTCCAAATCCTCGTCGTTAACATCGTCCGAAAAAATCTCTATTCTCGGCGACTTATTTTTCTTCGATTTTTCAGTTTGAGATGAAGATATCTTTTTCTCGATGGCACTTCCCTTTGGGCCGTTTTTTCTGTTTCTCTTCTTAAGCGGCGGTTGTATCGTTGCTTCGACGAATGAAGAACAATCTATCAACGATGTGAGATCAGCCATCTCTATGCTTTTTACGGATTCGTCTTTTATAGACGAACGATTTTTCGCTTTTTCGTAATTCTCATTATCGGTGATTTTTTTCGAAAGACGATCGTCGAGCACTTCTTGAATTTCTTTTGATTGGTCGCCGGTCGACGAACGACAGTTTTTCTTCGTTTTGTCGCGTCTCTTGTCCATCGCTGATTTCTTCGTCGACTGTTCGCTTGATGTCGCCTTCTTGTCGAGCGGAGGATGTCTCACCATGAAGTAGCAAAGAGACTTTGGAATTCGAAAGAAATCGTCCATTATCTTTACCGTCAGAAAATCGGGCCCTAGTGGGTCTGGTGCAATGTACCTAAAAATAATCACAAAAATAGTCAATTAGTAGAAATAAAATGGTCGTAAGAAGATTACGAAAGTATCAAATATTTACATGCAGAACAACTTTATCGTTGAAATCTATCATACAATTTCGTCGTCGCGTTACGTTGGATCGAAAATAAGATAAAAAAAAAAATACTTTGATCTCTTACTGTCCTATTTTTATTACATTCCAACACTTTGGTCATTTTACATTTCAACAATCAACACTTTTTAAAATATCACGTTCGGTATCATGAAAAGTAAAATCAATCCGAATTTTTCCGAATTCGAATCGAATCGAATTTATTGTTCGATTTTAACAATAATACGGAAGGCGTTCGGAATGTTTCTGTTATTTTTTAAAATTTTTTGTGCGAATGATTTTTCACTCGAATTTCCAGTAAGAATTTCGAGAGCTGTTGCTTTCCGCATTTTTAGAATACCGTAATTCAATCGTCTGTAAGCAGTTTTTTTTGGTAATACACTATACCGCAATGCTTTCCACATCGCACTGGTGCCACAAATATCTCTCGTGTACGTGTCGCGTGTGAACTCTCAGCGATGCTTCGCTATTCGTTGCGTAGTTACAATCATCGCGTGATAACTTTTCGCCGCTGTGAAGCTGCATGTGGCCGATGAATCCGCTTTTTCGTAAGAACGGCTCCTTCCATACGACACACTTTTGAAATTTAGAAAAAAATCGTCGCACTTTTGCCATTTCATTGTTACGGATTTCTTGATATTTGGATATACTATCGTTTTCTCTGCGTATCTTTGACGCAAATCCAACGGAAAGTCCTTCAGATCTTCGTAATTTTTCACGTTCGTAGATTATTCCACAGTCGCGTCTTTGATTATCAAGTTTTCCATTGTATTTCGTGTCGTTTCTTCCGATATTTTTTTTTTTTCGGCGAAACATTCGAAGCGAATTCTCCGACCGGCGGAGATATTCGTAAAAATGGCACTAAATGGAATGCCAATGCACCTAAAAATAATCACAAAATTGTCAATTAAAAGGAATAATATTGTCCAGCAATAAATTTTCGATCGCCACTGACTAATCACATGCGTCGTAACAAATTTTTTTTCAGCATCAAGAAGGCATCGTTGAGATACAATTGTGTGCAGAGTTACATAAAAGATTATTTAATCTCTCAATCGATCTCTTTTCATTACATCCGACACTTCAGGTCATTTTACATCGTTCGACAATCGGGTCAAAGACACTTTTTCAATAATAAAACGAATAAATATTCTTGTATCGCAAATCCGAAAATCACGAAAATTGTTCTGTTTCGTCAATTAAATTCGTCGAATTATTAAGAATTCGAATCCATTACGATGTCTAATTTGCTCAACAACGTTGGCGGCGGTGGCGGATGATTTCCGGGATGTTTTTTTCTATGTGCCATCAGCGTTGTGCGTTGAGTAAAACTTTTGTCGCACAAATCACAAACGTAAGGTCTCTCACCGGTGTGAGTTAATTTATGAACCGCAAGAGCGTTCGATCTGACGAATGATTTCGCGCATAGATTACACTTGTGCGGACGTTCGCCGGTATGCATCCGCATATGCATTTTCAGAGAATGATTCGTCGCGAAAGATTTGCCGCAATGAGAACACAAGAATTTCTGCGAATGGAGACCAATGTGATTCTGCAGACAATACTCCGAAGCGAAAGTTTTTTCGCACGACGGACACTTGTGTTCCTTCGGCGGTCTGTTTTGCTGTCCGTGTATAACACGCTTGTGATACAGAAGATAAGTCTTTTGAGAGTAAGCGCTGCCGCATATCTCGCAAATAAAGCTCTTCGTTCCAAGATGACTTGTGCGGTGATCTTCCAATTCGTATTTCGACATAAATCCCTTGTCGCACTTGTCGCACTTGTGGGGATAATCCTTCTCGTGTACACGACGATGATGAGTCTTCAGCGAAACTTTGTATGCCGTTGTGAAGTTGCAAATTTCGCATGTATACTTGGGACCGCTATGTATCTCCATGTGAGCCGTAACCTCGTAAGATCTCTTGAATGATTTCTCGCAAATTTCACACTTGTGAGGCTTTTCGTCGCTGTGTTTCAACATGTGACGCTTGTATTCCGATTTACGAGGAAATTTAAGATTACAAGTTTCGCAATCAAATTTCTGAGGTTCCGGTTTTGGATTCTCGTGTTTCTTCATGTGCCGTTCGTATTTTGCTTTTCTCGTGAAAATTTGCGCGCATTCCTTGCATTCGTATCTCACCGGTGCGCGTTTTCTCTCGTACTTTTTTCTCTTCGCCGTATCCGCCTCCGGAATATCCTTTTCCGTTGAATCCATCAGATAGTGAAAACCAATGTCGAGAGGATCGGTTTCTTGTAGTCTGCCTGCGAGATCCAAATCTTCGATATCCACTTCCGTCGTCAGTTCATCCTTCACGCTGAAGTCTCTGCAATCACAATTGTTCATTTTAGATATGTTGCGAGAGATAACTCTATGACTTTGTTTAATTATTCAAATTTTTTTTTCTTTCTTTCTTTTTTTTTTCGTAAATCACACAGTCGCTACCTCGATAGAGTTTCCCGGGAGCCACGATGATCCTATTGGGGAATAATAGACAACGAATATCGCGAATTACAGACGACAGATAATCATCGAATATATAAAATCTCATTTATTTAATTCAATTGTTAATAGAGCCGATATACACGTGTGTTGAACATCGCAGCTGCTCTTACTTTACTCTATACAAAGAAATTCGCATGAGTAAACTTGACGTTATCCGACGTCGTGTCTTCAAATCATTTTTTTCGTTCTCATTCCTCCTCCGTTGCATCCGCTTCACATTATTCTCGTATCACGCAATTACATATCATTTAATCGTCAATTGTTTCAAATTATCACTCTTCCAAATTCATCGCGTGGAACGTAAAAATTAAAAAATAAAAATTAAACAATAAACAACATTGTTCGCGCAACGATAAAAAGTTTTTGTTTTTCGAACTGAAAAAATTGCCGATCCGCATCACAAATTTGTGTCCGTTGGCTGTGATTTTTTTTTTTTTTTAACTTTTGTTTTTTCAACATTTTCAGACGCAAGTAGATTTTTGATGAGCCGTTAGATTTCCCTGACAGGAAAATCCACGATGGCAAATCTTGCATACGTAAGGTCGTTCGCCGGTGTGTCCTCGTCGATGAATCGTCAGAGTGGAGCGTTGCGAAAACGCTTTGGGGCATTGATCGCATTTATACGGCTTTTCTCCGGTGTGAACGCGTCGATGCATCCGCAAATTTTCCGAATCCGTGAAACCCTTTCCGCATATATCGCAAACGTACGGCTTTTCACCGGTGTGTATGCGTCGATGTTTCTTGAGATGCTCCGCGCTGCTGAGGCTCTTGCCGCAGAAATCGCAAAGATACAATTTCGTCGGATTGTGACTTTCCTTGTGACGAAACAACGATCTCTTGGTGGCGAGAACCCGTCCGCAAATATCGCACGCGGTGCTCGTTACTTTGTTCGCTTTTATTTCGGGATGAGATCGTCTACAGTGAGCGGATAATTGACGTTTTAGATAAAAAGCGCTGCCGCACATGTGACAAACGAACGGTTTATCGCCGGAATGAATGTTGTAGTGTTCCTGAAGATCGATAGCCTTTCTGAAGCGTTTTTCGCACTCGTTGCACTTGAATGGAAGATCGGCTTTGTCGGTGTGCCTCGTCATGTGAATACTCAGCGCTGCAAGTACCGTTGTCTCGTAATCGCACTCTTTGCACATGTAACTCGGATAGAAATGCGTCTTCTCGTGTCTCGTCAAATCCCGAAAGAGACGAAATTTCTTCGGACAATGTTTACACGTGAGATCCCCGTCGCTGTGACGCAATAGATGCTTCTGATAGTTGCTTTTGTGACGAAATACTTTGTTGCAAGTTTCGCAAACGAATTCCGGTTCAGACTTCTCCCTCTTCACCTTCGAAGTCGGACGACCTACGGGATTTCCAGTTGTTTTTCGTTTACGTCCCGCGTGTTTCTTCATGTGTTTTCGCAAATTAACACACGTGCGAAATACGCGACCGCACTGATTGCACGTATTCTTACGCTTACCCTTGTGTTCGATCTCATGATTGTCCATTAGTTCCTGCGAGGCAAAGAATACACCGCACAATTTGCAATGCCAAGCCAGTGGCATGTCGTCGTCGTCGTCATCGTCCTCGTCGTCTTCGGTGACCTCAATTTTTATATCTTCCGTTACCGTCGCTTCTTCCTCTTTCGGACATACGGAACTTACGGATTCGTCCGCCGCATCCTCCTTCGGGGTTTCCAGTTTCGCCAATGGTTTCACATCTACGGCATCATCGGCAGAGACTTTCCTCACCAAATCGAGCTTCGCGAACATCACCATTGGATACAACTCTCCCGCAAATTGGCTGTATCTGAAATAGAAAATTCATGAATTGCATCAGTTTGACGTCAAGAGATTCTTTAATAACCGCTTTGATTTTTTTTTTTTTTTCTTTTTTTTTTGCTCTCTGTATGTCTATCTTTTTGTCGTCGTCCACCTAACGAAAGCGTCGGTCGAATAAGAATCCCTGAAATTTGGCGTTTCATCAAAGTGACCCTTTGAATTATTTTATCCTGAGAGAGAAAAAGATTCTTAGATCATTAAATTTCTTTCGCGGTAAATACGTCGGCTCGCGTTTTTTTAACTCACACTTTCGGAAATCGTTTTTTTTTTTTGCGAAGATTCATTTTATTCGTTTTACAACTATCGTTGTGTATATCGCAGACGATCGTAAGAAAACAGAATAAATATCATTCACGCAATATATATTCTTAGTAATATATAAAAAAAAATTGTACAAATGAAAAAAAAAAAAGATAAAAAAAAATAGACGATCCTAAATATCGCGCAGTAACATTACAATTTTTCTTTCGTCAAATTATCGTCATGGAATAGAATTTATTTCACTGTTCAAATCACAACGTTCTGTACGAACGACAAAGCCAAAGTTCGGCACCACAATTCGCTAAACTATCACAACGTTGACAATGTGAATTTTGTTGTGAGCGTTTAGAAGAGCTCTCGATACGAAAGATTTGTTACAATAGGTGCACTGGTAGGGTCTCTGTCCCGTGTGATAACGTTTGTGTATCACAAGTGTCGAGTGTTGAGTAAAAGATTTTCCGCAAGTTTCGCAGTTGTAAGGTTTTTCACCGGTATGAGTTCTCTTGTGAACGACGAGCGTTGTGCGTTTGTGAAACGCCTTTCCGCAAACATCGCAAACAAGCGATTTCTCACCGCCGTGAAGTCTCAGATGATCCTGAAGTGATCCCTTCGACGACACGGATTTGCCGCAAAGATGGCAGTCAAACTTATTCTCGCCGGTGTGCGACTTAACGTGAACGACGAGAGAATTCTTGTAGGCGAAAACTTTGCCGCAAATTTCGCACTGATGCTTCACGGGCTTAAAATTTGGATCGTGAATCTTCAGATGGCGCGCTAACGTATGATTGTTCGGAAATGATTTGTCGCAACAATGACAAACGTGTTCCTTGGCGCCGTGTTTCATATTCATGTGTCCGTGAAGCTCGGCATTCGTGAAGAATCCTTTGCCGCAAATGTCGCAGAAACACGTGTATTTCTCGAAGTGTCTACGCTGATGAGTAGCCAATTGCGACGCTTGAACGAACGCTCGACCGCACACGTCGCAAATGAAGTTTCTCTCGTGCGTGTGAATCCGTCGATGTACCGCCAAAGTGTTTGTGCGTTTGAAGGACTTGTGGCATATGTCGCATTGATAGGGACGAGCGTCGCTGTGGGCGACCTGATGGCCTTCGAAGAGATTCTTCGATCTGAAACGCTTCGAACATATGTCGCACTGATAATAATCTTTCGTCGATGTAACGTTCGTTTCCTCGTCGTAAATGGCTTCGGCTTGAATTTCCGAGAGGGTCGAATTTTCCTCGGGCGCTCGAGGCAACTTCTCCAAAGGGTTTTCGTCGGTATGACAATCTGTTGCAACGTCCACTGGAATTCCTTCCTTCGCGGATGTTTCCTCGAGTTTTTCGTCCTTTACGGCAACTGTTTCTATTTCGGTGGCTCTCAGCGCGGCGACCGTATCGTTTGTTGGCCTGAAAATGCAAAAAAAAAATAAATAAATAAATGTTAGAAATCAGAATACCATTCACACCTCTGGTCGGTCCTTTCTGCGATTTTTTTTTCTTTTTTTTTTTCTACTGAATGACCTATTCGACATTTTTGTAGCTGCCAACCGGATGCTAATCTACAAGGGGGCAAATCAATTGTCGCAATTGATACGAAAAAAAAAAAAATGTTCATCTTCTTGTCTTCTTAGTTTTGATTTTATTGCTTCAGGGATATTGCATCCACGAAGTTCTCATGAGTACAATAACAGCTTTCAACTAACTATATACTATAAACTAACTATTTAACTATCGGGGAGTCGGGATATTTGTGAAAAAAAATAATCTTCACGGTGGACTTACCTTCAAACGATTTTATTCTACCAACACTTTTCAAAGTAACCAATGATATTGTGTTGCGTAAAAATATCGTTATTACAATTATTGTTTAGCCATTTGATATTTGATCGATTTTATTTTTAATCAAAAAAGGCATAAATCTTAACGAGTTACATTGCCAAAGTCATGATAGTCTTTCAGCTATTTACAAAAATACCGCCGTCTCGTCTAAAAAAAAAAAAAAAAAAGAAAACGATAAAATATTTTTTTAATTTTTCGGTAACTCGACGAAAACTGTTCAAATCTCAGATAGAAGGAACTGTTGTCGACGAGCACACTGTTCCGAGAGAACGGCAGTCGAAATATAAAAGTCTTTTAACGTCCATTTCGTACTCTCATCACAAACGAACAAAGTCTTCGCATTGATTTACAGTTTAAGGTAAAACGTTTCTGGATAAAATTTATCGCACACCTCGATATCACGAAACGGCAAAAAAAATTACCAATGATCTATTTTTTCATCGTAGAAAAACAAAAAAAAAATCATTTCCCCTCGTTATGCGACTTCATATGCGAATTCAGCGATCCCTGTTGAGTAAATTTTTTTTGGCATAATTTGCACTCGTAGGGTCGTTCGCCGGTGTGAGTTCTCAGATGTACGATTAGATATTTTCTAACGCTGAATGCTTTGCCGCAAATTTCGCAAATGTGAGGCTTTTCACCGGAGTGTATTCTCATGTGGATCTGTAGATAAGTTTTGCTGGATACGGATTTGCCGCATATCTCGCAGGTTATCTGATTCTCACCGGTGTGGATCTTCAAGTGTACCTTCAGGGCGGCTTTCCAGTAACTCTCGAAATTGCATATATTGCACTTGTGCTTCTCGCGCTGACCGTGAGACTTCATATGCATATTAAGATACGCGGCGCTCGCGTACGGCGTATTGCATATTGTGCACACGAAAGGTTTCTCTCCCGTGTGCGTTAGCAAATGACGTTCCAATGTTTGATTCGTGTAGAATCCCTTGTTGCAAATTTCGCAATGCGTCACGTATTCCTGATTATGTTTCTTCTTGTGTAGTCGCAAATCGTAACCCGATACCTTAGAGACGCCGCATATATCGCAGGTGAATCTTTTGTTGTGTTGTTTGAGATGAGTTTTGAGAAATTCTTCGGTTTTGAATGATTTGCCGCAAAGAAGACAGGGAAACGGTTTGTCCTCTTGATGAGCTTTGATAATGTGCTTTCGAAGTTTATCCTCGTCGCTGAAACTCTTTTCGCACTCGTCGCAACGTCCGTCCGCTTTCCACTCGTGATTTTGACGATGTTTTAGATACTGAAACTTCTTTCTCATCGTTTTGCCGCACAGATCGCAGACGTATTGCTTCAGCGATTTTCTCGATGTCTCGAATTTACCGCGCGGACGCTTACGGCTATCTTCCTTCGTCTTTGAGACTTTGAGATCCTCGACGCTCACCGTATATTCCAATGTTTCCGTGACAATTTCGTGACTCTCGAAGCTACGATATTCCTCTGTGTATTCTTCGTCTTCCTCGGCGCTTATCACGTACTCTCCGGCGAGATCGATGGGCTCCAATTTCGGCGATTCTTCGTCCACCGATGCGCATCTGAAAACGACAAACTACGTCAGCGCAAAAAAAAAACTTGTTTACTGAAAACCATTTTCGAAAAGACGAATGCGATTTTTTAAAATAAAATCGCCACATCGTTGACTGTTTCTTTTTTTTTTTTTTTTTTTTTCAATTTTTATCTATACCTCGAGAACATTAGAACGATTTTCAGGCTTCGAGATCCGTAGGCATACAACTGGATCGACGCTGTGAGAAACGGGAATTCATGGTGAAACAGTGAATAATTAAGAAACTGTAAAGTTTTATTTAAAATTATACGCCTTCGTTATTAATCTTCTTTTATAAATTCGATGAGTGAAAGTCAATAATGACCCAATAATTTTGATCGTCGATACCGTTGTCCGCACATCGATGACGTAAATTTAGCTGAACAAAGTACAGGTATCTTCGAGAATAAATAATTTGTTACTATGTAACCTAAAAATGCAAAAAAAAAATTAAGAAAAAAAAATACGATTTTACCAGTTTTCCAATCGTATCGCTATTACTGATACTAGAAATGTTCAATTTTTTGTTTACTCGTCATCCGTAATAAATAAGTTATCCTCTTCTCTAAAATAAATAAATTTGTACAAAAAATTGTGAAGTTTCTTCGAGTACTTCACGCAATTTTTCGAATCTTGTAGAGTGGACTTTTCGCGCATCCATACTGCGATGTTACGAGATGTCGGCAGCTTTTACGATGATAAATACCAAAGTCGCACATCACGGAGGTGGATAACATTTACGAAAATGCGGATCGTCCTGAGGCTTCGTGTGAATCTTCGGATATCCCGATAACCGATATTCGGAACGTATCATCGATTTTTTTTATTTTTTAAATTTTTTCGTGAGACCGTTTCGTGTTTTTTCCAGTTGTTTCTCATTAACGAAAAATCTTTGGCATCCGTGACTACGAACTCGCGATCGACCCGGCGAGCTACTCGATGCCGCGAGAGATGCGTTTTTCTCAAATTTACGATCTTTTAAATTTTTTGTGAAAATTCGACCGGCAAATTTTTACTATTTTACTTCGTTTCAATGACAAAAAAGATTACAGATCAACGAAATGTTGAATTTTAAGAGATCCAATTACCGCCTAAAAAAAGATCGAATCGAAATTCGACAAATCAATGATTAGTTACTCCGTATCCTCGCCGTTGTCCCATCACTCGTGAGCGTTGCACGACTTGAGATGCTTCGTGAGACTCGATCGTTGCGTGAAGCTATTGTCGCACATAAAGCATCTGTACGGTCGCTCTCCGGTGTGCGTGCGGCGATGTTTAGTCAAATATTTTCTCGACAAAAATCGTTTACCGCAATATTCGCATATCTCCGGTTTATCCCCGTTATGCATTCTCACGTGAGTTTTCATGTATTGTCGTCGAATAAACTTGCCGCATATTTTGCATTCCAAGCGTCCATCGCCGGTGTGCGTATCTCTGTGTTCCTTATAACAATAACTGTAAAATGTCTCGAAATTGCAAATTTCACATTTGTATTTTCGTCGCATTTTAGGATCCAAATGAGTTCTCATGTGACTACGAAGATAGATACGATTGGCAAACGCTTTTTTGCATATTTCGCAAGAAATAGTCTTCTCTTTGGTGTGCGTCGTCATGTGAAGATTCAGAGTTGCTTTGTAATAAAATCCCTTGTTGCACACGTTGCAGAACACCGAGTAATCGGCATTGTGACGCCTCACGTGCTGTTCGAGACACCAATCGGAGGCAAATGTTGCTCCGCATATGTCGCAAACGCTCGGCGATCCGTGTAGTCGCATGTGAACTCTGATGTATCTCTTCTTCTTGAATTTTTTGTGGCAAATATCGCACTCCACTGGAGCCGCGCAACGTTTTTCATCTTTGGACTTCGGAATCTCCTTTTCCTCGACGGCAGGAGAATTTAATTTCAATGTTTCTTTGTACTCTTTGCAACGCTTTCGCTGATGTCTAAGTAACGATGTGTTCTTCGTGAATTTCTCACCGCAGAAAGGACACGCGAACTCCGTGTTTCTCGTCTCTCGCGGGTTTTCTTCTTCACGATGAATTTCTCGTTCGCTTCTGTGAAACAACAGGGAATCCTTCGTCTCGTAATATTCGTCGCAAGAATCGCAACGGTGATTCGTCGCTTGTCGACAACGCTTATCCACCATTACCTCCGCATTTATAATACAATCGAATACTTTGGATACTTTAACGTCAAACGCTTTGCCAATCGGAACCAATCGCTTCTTACGCGTGGCGCAACGTAACTTCCGTGCGTTCCGAAGATTCCCGTTCTTTCGTCTGAAATAGAAAAGAAAAATATATCCTATAAGCAAACTGCGATTGGGAGTTATTCACGATCGTGAAAACTCATTGCAACAAAACGAAAAGGTTCTTACATTCTTGCAACGATGGGACTACGAACGATGCTGGGAACGAATCTTCTTTACGAAAGACAACTTTTTTTTTTTTTTTTTTTTTTACGAGATATTTTTAATCAATTTCTCATCCAATCGGCATGCATTTGAAGAAAAACTGATGACGAAGACGAATCGATGTTCGAACCCTTCTTTTTCTTTTTTTTTTTTTCTTTTTTTTTTTTTCGGAGAACATGCGCATTCCAATGTCACGAAGCGAATCTTGCAGTGGTGAGAAGAAGTAAGAATACCGGATGACGACGATGATACTGAACATGGAATTCACGGGAATTAGGAATTATGAAAATTGGAGATAACTTTTTTTTTTTTTTTTTTCGTATTCACACAGAGACCCTTTTTAAAAGTATATAATGCTGTTTATTTAAGACTGTCATACATGAAACTCCGGGTGACAAATTGCCTGATAATAAACACGGGAACACCCGTCGACGAACCTCGTTTATCGACGCGCATCTTTTTTTTTTGTATTTTTAGTTTTTAGTACGTTAAACGTGATTCAAAACTCGATAAAACAAATAGCGTCGGCGAGCTTAGCTCCCACGACGTAGTGCGCTTTCGGTAATACATTTTGCTTATAGCTTATTACAGAACTCTCGTCATCGTTATTCTCATAGGCGTCGCGATGTTTTTGTTTTTTTTTTTTTTTTTTTTTTTTTTTTTTTTTTTTTTTTTTTTCTACGCGATTCTCGAGGCCGACATGATAACGCGTAACTAAACGTCGAAATTACGAGTGATTTGTTCATTTGCATGTAATATAATATATACAGAAAATACGCGCTGCCCTTATCACCAATTAATTCGATATACTGCACTTCTATAGTTCAAACGATTTGGACACTAAAAAATCGTGACTTTCGTGCGGATTTCTCTATAAAAGTACGTTTTTTTCTTTGTTCGCTTAGTTTTTTTTTTTTTTTTGTTTCAATGTTGCAACGCCAATGACGTTTCTTGATTCGTCTGCTATCCCCCCGTAACTTACGGAATAAAAAAAAAAAGCTCATTCGTTCAAATTGCACTCTCGCATTCATTATATCGCTTCCGACAATACGACGTTTCCATGACTCACTTGTGGAATGTTTCGCGGAAGGTGAAAGTTTATATAACTGAAACTAATCGATATATATTTATTTATGGCAAAGCTGAATATAAATATCTTGTTCTTGAAAAATTAAAACAAAAATAAATTCGAGCGAAATATCATCGCGAGTAATCGTTCGAAGAATTCGCGCGGTTTCTACGCGTAGTTATAAAATTTTTTTTAAAAATAAACAAAAAGTATATATTTACGTCTTTCGCGCATTCACGGGAACTAAGGCACGGATTAGTTTGTTCGACAACGCTTATTATTATTATTATTCGCGTCAATAATAAAATATACTCATACCGCCTTCGAGCTTTGGACGTTAATTATTTATATCCTACGCGTTTCGTCGCGCAAACCATTCGACGATTTCGCTGTGCGAATTACAAGTGTCTACGGTCGATGAGCAGTAAATACTATAAAGCGTTGAACAATAGGATATTTGCGTCGTATTAAAATTTTCAATGTCGATATAAAAAAAAAATAATAATAATAATAATAATGATAAACCAATAATACGGACGCTGAGTCATCAGTAATTAACAACGACGGACGGGAACGTAGAGTATAAATGTAGTAGTAGTTAACCAGATGTATATAAAAAAATAATTAATTAAAAAAAAATTGCCACAGAGGAACATAACTTTTTCGACGCGCGATCGTGTAATCGCAAGACTTTCCCCAATGTACTATATCTCGACCGCAATAATGATAACACGACGAAATAAATAAATCATTGTACAAAAATCATGTAAAAAAACATCTTGTCGAACAGGAAGTAAACGTAATATCAATATATCGATCAAAATTGCAAAAAAAAAATGTATACGAACCGCAAAAGCATTAAACAATTTTTCTTTTTTTTTTTTTTCATCTCAAAAAATGTCAACATCGAGGCTTCGAGCCCTCAAGCGATATCTCTATACTTTTCTCAACTCATATATAATATCAATGCCAAAATATAACGAGTGAATAATTTCAACATTTATCAATTCGAATAAAGCACCAAAAATTAAAAATATTAAACAGCCATACTGCACGGTTTTCAAAAGCTCTACCGAGACGATTGCAAATTATTTTTCGTATCTCTATATAATTTTGATAATTATTCCGAATAAATTTAAAATTTATCATTAAAAACCCAAAACTAAAAAAAAAAAAAAAAAAAAAAAAAAAAAAACATAAGTCAACGAATATCGGTATCGAAAATTTAACCATTGAGTAAAACGGCAACAGTCTCGAGAGGCTGCGAGTGTTCGTCGTTTTGTTGCATAACGTCTTGTTGCTGATGCATCTGATCCGCTTGATGCTGCTGAGCCTGTTGAGCTCTCGCGTTCTGTTTAGCGTGTGTTTTCAAGTGACTGTTAAGCATCGTCTTCGAGGCGAAAGATTTGTGACAAAAAGTACAGGGATACGGTCGATCGCCGGTGTGACCGCGTAGATGAACAACGAGAGTGGTGCGTTGAGTAAAACGCTTTTCGCAGTGCGTGCATTGGTGGGGACGTTCGCCGGTATGCGTACGTCTGTGGACACTGAGGTAGTTTTGGGATATAAAACCTTTTCCGCAAAGATCGCAAACGTGTGGCTTTTCGCCGGTGTGCTTTCTCACGTGTACCGTAAGATAAGTTTTGCTAGAAACCGCTTTGCCGCATATGTGACAAACGTATTCGTTCTGCGGGCCGCCGGTGCCGTGGGTACGCATGTGCACGAGAAGCACCTGCTTCCGGGAGAATCGCTTGTTGCACAATTCGCAAAGATGCTTTTTCTGCGGCGGAACGTAATCGGGTTGATGCAATTTCGCGTGTAATCTCAATCCCTGACGATAGCGAAACGTCGCGTTGCATATACCACACTGAAAGGGTTTCTCTCTCGAATGTACCAACTGATGTTCCTGATAACTATTGCGAGCGTAGAAACCGGCGCCGCAAACCTCGCAGTGATACTTGTACTCGAGATTGTGGCGTCTTTGATGGCTTATCAAATTTTGACGATGAGCGCTTGCGTAACCGCATGTCTCGCAGGTGTGACTCTTCTCGATAGCGTGCATCTGCTGATGATGTTTCCTCAGCACAGACGACGAGGTGAAGTTCCGACCGCAATGATCGCACGCGTATACTACCTTCGGGTCGACCGGTCCATCGCACATTACCTTCATATCATTGACGCCGCACTGTCCCTGCGACAGCATTGACAGTTTCGAAACAAAATATCTGCAAATAAGAGAGACACAAGGGGATCAATCATCGGAACAGCAGCATCTTTCATTTGAAACTTACTTCTGATCTCTCATTTTTTTTTTTAATAATTTTTTCCACTGTCTTTTCATTTTTCTTATTTATTTCTTTCGCTTTATTTTTCTTTCTTGGGTTTTCTTTTTTTTTTTGCTTACGCGTTCTTTGGGTTCTGCAATCGATTTTTCGTGGACGACGAAGAGTTACATTTGTGAGTGTTTAAGAGGCCAAATTATCGAAAATTTATTTAAAAAAAAATGTTTGTTGGATATTTTTTTTTTTTTTGGTTGTCGAGATGGACGATACATTACATTCTATACAAATTAATTTTAACGACTACCATGTGAAATCCCTGTGGCAATCTTCGTGGTGTTATTCGCAACTCGGAACAGAACCGATCGTCGTTGTTGTTGTTGTTGTTTTTCTCGTTGTCTCAGTGTCGTCAACAAATAAGTGAAGACGCGATGTATTTTAATGAATTTGTAAAGTTTTATTATCGAATAGTATACAGAACGTGATCAGTATTCGAAATTTAATGTAATTCTTACCTTGGGATGCGCACTCTCAGTGCCCCTCTACGCAACGAGCTATAAAGATCGACAAATCAACGACGATGTTTATTTTTTGTTGTTTCTTTAGTTTTTATGTACCTTTGAATTATTGATTTTTTTTTTTTCAATATAGTTAAAGCGTCCTGTGTTTCAATTTATCGAACTATTCTTAAGTAAGTTGATTTTATGAACAAAGTTTCGCCGCGATTTTTCGAAAAAATCGAATGAAAGTAAATAAATAAAAAATAAATAAAGAAATATCCGCGCCGTCGGCGGCACGAAACGAAATTCTTAAATATCGAGTTTACAGCTATTATTAACATTCAACAAGAATTGCTGGTACATCGATATCCAACTTGAATTTCGAGCAGAAAGCTCTTTGGTATACTAGTGCTCTTTAAAACATTATTTCTTTCACTATTCCTTCTACGATAGAATTAAAAAAAAAAAGAAAAAGAAAAAGAAAAAAAAACAAACGATCGACGATACTGTCTCATTGGCAACGATGTTAATATCTACGAATAACAATGTATCGAAAGAACTTTCGAATAATAATTTCATAGAGTTGACTAATCGCTCTTTTTTTTTTGTATATATAAATCCCTAACGAAGGCACCTGTGAATTCCCCGAGATACGTTATCCTCCGCGTAGTTTAAAACTTTCGTTGAACTGACGAAACTTGCAACGCGGCATCTAAACTGTACAAAATTCACAAAATTTTATAGTCTTTATACATTCGGTAGATAACCAAATTTCAATTGCGTACCAATTTTTTCCCATTTTTTTTTTTTTTTTTTTTTTTTAAGATAAAAACAATAAAATTTACCGAGAAATATGCCGCGAAAAGCGCATTTGTTAAATTTTCCAATACATCAAAAATATTGTACAGCAGAATCTTCCGTTTTGCGTTTCTCAGTATCGATTGCTAAACGTTCGAAAGTCGTTTCATATATACCCGATAAAATTTATTACGTATATCTTTACCCGATATATCTATTCTAAAACAGTGTATAAACATATAAACGAGTATCACAGCGACGACAATTAACGTGTTTTTTCATTTTTTTGTTTTTTTTTGTTTTCCCCCTTTTTTTTTTTTTTACGATAAAGAAAAATGTCTTTTTCCATCAGTGTTTCTTCATGTGATTGAGCATTATAGTGCGGGTTACGAAGCCCTTGCCGCACAAGGTACAAGTATACGGTCTTTCGCCTGTATGATAGCGTCGATGAACGGTGAGGGTCGACGCTTGAGTAAACGATTTGCCGCACATTGCGCAAAGATACGGTCTTTCGCCGGTGTGAATGCGCTGATGCACCACATAATACTTACGATGTGTGAAGCCCTTTCCGCACACATCGCAAACGAGAGGTCGCGATCTATGAACGGCTTTGTGACTCGTAAGCGACTCGATCGTCAAAAATTGTTTGGTACAAGAGTCGCAGGGATAAGTCGTCGCGTTTTTATTCGCCAACGTAATCGCGTTATTAACGTTCATACTGTTCGAAGTCGACGCTACGTGATTAACAGAATTATTCGAATTACCATCGGGAACATTGGTGGTCATCGTCGCGTTACCGGCGGCCGGTGGTTTGTGGGTTTTAGCGTGATGATTGTAAAGATTTCTCGTTTCGAAACGCATTAAGCATCGTGGACACGAATAGGGCTTTTCCTGTCCCGTAACGTGCATCCGTTTGTGACGCTCGAGTAGCGTACGGTACCGAAAACTTGCCTGACACCTGTCGCATCCGAATGTTTGTTCGTTTATTGTTTCCGAAGTGTTGCCGGTTACGGCACTGCCGCCGGTGTTGTTTGGTTGCATCAAAGGCGCGCCTACGGGAGATGCGGAATGCGCCATTTCATGCATCCTGAGATGACTTAAAGTGGGAAAGGTTCGCGGGCATAGGGCGCAAGAGTACTTAATATGACTCTCGTTGACATCGTGACGACGATGGTGATGGTGATGGTGATGATGCAGCAAATCGTTTGCCACGTTTATCGGATGACTCGTTCTCACGTGATAATTAAGCTTCGCTATGCTCCGAAATTCGAGTCCGCAACTCTGACACGGATGGGACTCGATGTGTAATTGTAGATGTTCAAGCGATGGCTGCTCGAGGGACAGCAGCGAAGATGTATGAGAAGTATGATATACCGACGACGAAGGTGGTGCCATTTGAAACGTCGAGGATAGCATCATTGGGTAGTTGGAAAAGATGTTCGGTTGCAGAAGGCTACAACAGCCGGTTAATGATCCCACATCGCCCGTTTCCGGGGATGGCGATAAGATCTGTCGCAGCATTCCCGACAATCCACCGAAGGTCTCTCCTTCCCTGTAAGGAGAAAACCCAACAACAATGGCATGGGATATATCCCCTTGCGACACAATTTTTGTGGACTTTTTTTTTTTTTTTTCGATATGCATTGCTTGCTGTTTTTTTTTTTTTTTTTTTTTTTTTTTTTTTTTTTTTTTTTTTGCGACGTCGATACGAGAAGGCAGGCGGTGGTTTTACAGATAATACTGAGATGGACACGTTTTGTGAGTGATTCTGCGAGGTGGACGTGCAATGTGCTTTGCTCGTTGCGGAGACGATCGGAGAGGCAAGAAACATCGATTAACGACGAGGATACGTGAAAAAAAAAAGAAATTGCTTCGATGTTTTTTTGATAAGGTTTTTCCACTGAAATCGAAGCCTACTGAATTTTTTATCGTCTCATGAATACTTTTTTTTCGATTGTACGAAGTAATTGTAAGAAAAAAAGAAAATGGGTGGAAAACGGGTCGCGGGTAATAATCACTAATAGGATTTTTATACAATCGGCGGCGCGTCTTTTGCGCAATAATTTTCTTACCACATAAGACTTATATTATAATGAAATTTAATAATAAAAATTGAAGAAGGAACGATGTTCTCACCTTCGATAAAATCGGTTGACACGCAGCGATTGATTCTTCAAGAATTCTGCGGGAACGCAGACTCGACAAGCGGAGACCGGGATATTTCTTCTTCGTTTCCATCGTTCCATCGCTTGCGCACTCACTTTTTCGATTACACATCAGACGCAACGTTTGGTAAAAAATGTAAACGCATCTGTATAATTCTAATACTCGATAATTAAAAAAAAATATATAATTAATGTACCAAAATTTTAAGGACCGACGGAAGTGCTGATTATTACATCGAACGAAAAAACGTGGAAAATGGATACTCGTCAGTATCGATAGTCCACTTATTCTGTTTCGATGTTATCAACGCACGAAAAATTTATTTTAATCGAAAGTTTCAATAGATCGACGACATCGCACGATAAAACGGCGCATTGAATTGCAAAACAATTCAGCAGCACATCGATGCAAATTTGTCGAAAATAAAAGAACGATGAAAAAAAAAACGGTAATTGCGCTCAGCGCACATGCAATAAACGAAATACAGATTAAAAAATCAATAAAGAATGTTATTGTTGAATACAAATGAATATATATGCAAATTGCACACGAAAGTTAAACAAATTCGTTGGTCACGTGCCGAACGGAATATATCTCGTCGGCACGTGATACTAATGAGGCTGCAGCCGAGTCGTTGCTTCGCCGCGTTCCAGCGCGTCGGTCAAGCCTCGTCGTTGCGGCTCAGCGAAACCGGTTCGCAAAATACGAATAAGAAAAAGAAAAGAAAAAATAAAAATAAACGCGAAACCCTTCGCTCGAGTTTCTCAGCGTCGAAGGACGCGTGCCTTCCATTGTGCGGGAGGGAGGGACGAGTTTTGTTCGCAGGTTGACAATTTCGCAGAGAAAAAACAAATAAAAAATTAATAAATGAAGAAAAAAAAAAAAAAAACAACGGGATCGACTCGAACGAAATTCTCAGCCACTCAACGAGTTCGCTTAAGAATATCGTAAATGTCAAGTGACGAATCCCAAGATAATCACGAAACAGCGATAAATAAATTTTTTTTAATTAAAAAAAAAAAAAAAAAAAAAACGTCGTTAGCGTATCTTTGTTTATATACCTAAATAGATTCCGTGATGTACTTTTTATGATAAGAAAATACTCGCCTTTCGATCTCATCGCGTCCAATAGTCAGCCAATCCTCTCGTACGGGAATATCCCATCGGGAATATAAAAATTTCTCGACAATCGACTCTTCAAGAAGTCGACGCGTTTCTTCGTCGAATAAATTCAATCGACGATGATATTTGTTCTCCTTCTGGAAAAGCTATTATCTTCGCTTTCTTTAATCGTTCGAATAGCGTCACAGCGTTCGAGAATCGTTAGAATCTCTCAATTGTATTCTCGTCTCCTCGTGGAGTTTTTTAGTTTCCTTCGCCAACGTCGAGAGTGCGTCGATTTACGGTATACGCGATTTTTTTTTTTTTTTTTTTTTTTTTTTTTCAACGATTTCACGCGCACTTTTAATTATTTTTTTTTTCAATACGTAGACATTGTCTTCATCCTCGATAACAACCGAACCCTTAACTCTACCATACGGCAAACTTTACTACTATACGAATATATATATTTTTTTGTAAATATATATATATATTTATATTTATATATTTATATATATGAATAATAATTATATCTGACGACTTTGAAGCATTGATTAGGTAGTATATAAATTTTTAAGAGTATATAATAAATTACGGTATATACGTGTTACGTAAAGTAAAGAGACGTTCGTCAGGGTGGATTGGAGGTCAGTGATTCGGTAGCGACCAAATCTATCGGGCTATTTAAACGTAATTAACGAGCTAAATCGATCGTCAGTGGGTACGTCGCGTTTTTTTTTTTTTTTTTTTTTTTTCCAATTTTTTTTTTAACCAACGCTGGTTAAGTGCGGCATTAGTGCCTTTACGTAAGCGTGGGAATGTTATATCGACAACATGTAACATCGTTACTTTATGGACAGAGAGATCGCCGACGAGACAAAGAATTTTTTTGATTTTTTTTTTCGTGTGCATAATAATTATAATAATAATGAGAAAATTGATCTTCATATCGGAGAAACCCCTCTGTCCATTTTATAGACAAAATGTCTAAGATAGCGAACGTTCCAATGAGAAATTTCGGATAATTAATTCGAAATTTTTTCCGAAAAAAAATAAAAAAAAAAAAGAAAAATCGAAAATTGTTGTTTCAATATTCCAAAACGTGCATAAAAAATACATTTTTCATCTCTTTCGAACGTAAGCGCCCCGATACATGCTTTGTTTATCCATATATAGACAACATATTTTAGAGGCGTCCAGCGATTAATATTTCATCGACGAGTCGCGTTTTTTTTTTTTTTTACCAAACGGCAAATAAATTCTCGTGGATCGTTAATCAATTTTTTTGGAATTTCAATATCGATGTTTAGTTTAGAAAAATTTGGTTGCCGTGAAAGAAATCGCTGGATTCCTAGAGCCAACTATGGTTGTGGGGTGTGTGCGTACTTACCACGAAAAACTATCGAGGATCGTAACCCCCGACGAGATACAGTAGAAAAGAAGAAAAAAAAATCGCATTCATAGAATTGTTTCAAATTTTTCATTACCGCGGCGAAAAAAAATGGCGGATAATTAATATGCGCGTAATTTTCAACGTATTGAATTCGAAATTAAAATATTTCCGACGATAACGATTTCGGCAACAGCATCGAGATATACTGATTTTTAGTGAATAAAAAAAAAAAAAAAAAAAAGAGTTAAATTTCGAAGTGAATTTTAAGACGTGTCGTTTTTATATTAATTACGAAAGGTGTCTGTGTTTGTGTTCTCCACAACAATCATCTTTGGCCCTCAGACGATTTTACGTGAAAGACAAAGAAAACTCACCCTGACTTGGGATCGCCGTCCGTCGTTGGCATAACCATTTCCGGCATTTCGCCGATTTTCTGTTGCTGAAGTCCGGACGGACCGGCCTCGTCGCACGCCAGCGAAACGTTTACGAACGTCGTAGGCTCGATGGTTCTACTGTTGTTGGGGTCTTCTTCACTCTCTTCCTTGACGGGTAGACCTGCGAGAATATCAACAATGTTAACGAAATAATTCGTACAGATAAACGCGCCTCGTCACTCGGATGTTACATCAATTAACTCGAGAAACACTTAGCAAAAGAAATTAAAAATTAATAAAAAAAATTGAGACAATAAAACGGCAAATAATTTCTTTCAACAAAATCTTCAAATTTTTGTAACCAAATTTCAATTACAACAAATTAAATTTAAAATAAATGCGTAAAAAATAGCACTCGACGAGTTCGCGAAAAATACCTCAATAATTGAATTTTAAATCGAATTTTTCGATTCTATATTTCAGATTTATAATTATCATCTCACAACAAAAAATAATAGAAATATAAAATAGAAAAAAAAGTTCGTAAAAAAATTTTTTTTCAATACTGCAAGTAAAATAAAATCGATTGATATTGTTTTATCAAACACGAAAAAAAAATACTTTTTTTATTGGAAAAATTACGAGAATCTGCTTTAAATTTTTTTTTTTTAAATCATTTTTTTTTAAAGTGATTTTTACCATCGTCGCCGTCGCACTCGTCGTCCGAGTTTTCATCCTCTTCGCTCTCGTCCTCGTCTTCGTCTTGATTCGACGACGGATTAACGACTTTTTGTTGCGCGATTTGCTCGTGAGTCGACTGTGCACTGGGTCCGGGTACCGGTTGTACATTTTGTACCGTGTTACCACCGGCATCCATAGGAACTGAGGTCATTTGTTGTTGCTGTTGCGTCTGTTGTTGCTGGCCGGAGGTATTTATCATCATAGGCATTCCCATCCCCATACTGTCCATCATTCCCATTCCCATATTGTTCGTGTGATCGTTTACTTGCTGCATCACCGAGCCGTCCAGCCTGTTCTCCACGGGATTCTGACCGGTTTTCATCAAGTTCTGCAACGAAATTAAACGCACGCAACAAAATAAATAAATATTCTTCAATTTCCAAAGATCGCGCGAAAAAATTGAGTCGCAAATTATTTACAAAAAAAGTGCTCCGATTTAATGCGCTCACTAGTTAGCTGCGTCGTCAATGTAAACAGTGACAAAAAAATGCACAACTAACAAACGACTGTCTGCTGCTGCTTTTCTTTTTTTTTTTTTTTTTTTTACTGAGTCGGCAATGAAAATTTCTTCGTTTTGTTTAGCAGCGAAACAAAAGAGGAAAAAAAAAAATTGTTACCGCATTGCGAAACACGCAGAAAAATTCAGTTGAGAAGAATTTGCAAAAAGAATTCCGCGATTTAATGTAATCACTAATTAGCTGCGTAGTCAACGTAAACATTGAGAAAAAAATTGCTAATTTTTTTGTTTTTTTTTTTTTAAGTAAGTTGGCAATGATTTTTTTTTTTTCTTAAATTTATCTGCGAAACCAAAAATGAGGAAAAAAAAAAAATTCTTACCGCATTGTGGGACGTTACATATCCCTGTTTGTCGTCGAGACTCACGTCTCCAAGCCATTGTAACAGTTGTTTTTCGGCGTTTGCCGTAGTATTCCAAAATTGATATAATAATTCTACTTTGTACACGCAGTCATCACATATTTTCTTGGGTAGTTTGTCTTCTCTGGCGACCTGGAAGAGTGATAAAAAAAAAATAAACATAAAATTAATAAATGAAACTTGCGAATTAAAATATTTATTAAAACATTATTTTTTTCGTTGGTACGTAAAAATAAGACGTCGTTTTGTAACGTAAAAAAACAATTTTAAGAGTACATTTTTTGTTGTCATTGCGAAAGAAAAAGATTCAATTTCGCAGAAGGACGATAGAAACAAAGGGAAATGGCGGGAGGGTCGTCAGGAGGAGGGGGAGTCGTGCGAACAGTGGAACACGGAGAGCCTCGAGAATCGATTTATTCGATAATTACGCGCTACGTAATTCCCGTGTTACACGATCGATGTGAATTTTCCCTTATCAAGCATCGAATTGTCGTGTAAATTGAACATTAAGTGCCAAATAGTCAATCATTGCAATGTTTGATTTCGAAATGTGTTGGTTTAACGATGTATCGGAGAGTCGAAGGTAGACGCGAAGAGAGCAAAGAACGCGGCAACCAAAAGCCCAATCGATGTTTTCCATACAATTTCGCAAAACAGCCACATTGATTATATTAAAAAAAACGAATTCCTTTGTTGCAAACGTTATAAATTATTTATCGCCTGTCACATCGTAAGCAAACGCCGAAGTTTTGTCTTTGTAAAAATTCTCTAACGACCTTACGCCGGTTCCCCGATGTCTCGGGTCGCAATCGATCCGCGCGTATCTCACTCTTGGGGGACGCGAACCGCGTGGCGGAATAATCGCAAAAACGAAAAAAAAAAGAAAGAAAATCGAAGGAAATTACACGGTACGATAAAAACGACCAGGTAAAAATATTGCTTCGAAAAAAAAACTATTATCAAAATATATTGATAGAAAAGAAAGATGTTTGTAGCAAGTTCGAACGGGTTTCGCGACAACGAGTTCGGTGAAGCCGGGAGACACTTTTCGCAGATAATGGAAGCCGAGCGCGCGGCATTTTTTTACGTTTTTTTTTCATCGTGCTACGAAATATTACCAAAAGATTTCATGAAACCTCGTTGCGCGCGATAAAAAGCGCGGCAAAAATTTCATCGAGCGGGATAACGCGAGACCGCAAGTTGTACTAAAGAAAAATACAGAGAGGGAGAGTAAACTCATAAATGCTATACGTATGTATCGTATATGTAAATACGAGCAATAGCGAAGCGTTGAAAGCGTGCGGGTGGAGGGGAGAGTTAATGGACAGTTCAAGATATATTCCCGATCTAGAGAACGCGTGATTTGAGATATACACAAAAGACGCCGTTTCTCTACACCGTGTCTCAACAAGTATTTCATCAATAAGAAATGTTCATCGCGTTATATAGTTTAACGAGTTAGCGAAAAAACACACAAGGAGAATATAAATCAAGATGGCGGTTGTTCACGCTCTAGGCGATGGCGTAGTTGATGATGGGCTTACCTTGACCGGCAGACAGGCAGCAATTTTAAGAAAAATCTGCCGGACGTCACCTTCCCCCTCGAATATCGGTACGGATACGCGATCTTTCACGAGACACAATCGGCACAGGTCCAAGTAATCGAGGGACGACATTTTCTCGTATAAAACGCCAGTTCGAGACGCCAAGCCGCGCCCGTGGACGCGAACGCTGTTTCGTTGAAAGCCGCTGAATAAAACGTCGGTTCGCGTCGCTAGCGCTACGACCGCTTACGCGTCGTTCCCTTCGCTCCGACACCGCGAGCCAGGGACTTCGGCTACGTTCGGTTAAGATCGGAAACGACGCCGTTTATCGATTAGGCGGCTCTCCACGACGCCAAACCGCCTTTAGACTACAGGAACGTAACAACGCCAGTGAGTACCCAACGGTTTTCGATGCTATTAATTATATTTCTTGCGATACGAATAATTAATTCAATGTGTTTGTAAAAACACGTAATCTTTATTAAGCCGAAATTTATTCTCCGTCAATAACATCCGAGAATTTACGTTCATTTATCGCAATGATTTTACTCTGTACGGGGGGACACCTGTGTTGCCGGGAGAACGATTATTTTAAAGTTCTATGCGTTATAAAATTGAAAATATAGTGAATTTCTTTTTATCGATAAATAATTCTCACAATTGCCAAAGATATCGTTAGATATTAACTGCATGAATAATGCAATATTAACGAAGCGCGTTCTATTAAAAAAAAGATCGAGGCCCATAAAATTGAAGTTCCGTTCATGGCGAATGCTATCGAGACTGGAGTGTAGCAGACTGTACACTCGATGTTTCCGATGATACTGACAAACATACTATAGCAAACTGATAGGTTTATGGTACGAGCGATTGTAGGAAGAAAGTCAGCATCACGAAAAAAAACTACCGATGGTAAACCCCGTACAGTCGACTTCAGTGTTCTGTTTCATAGTATGCGTGCAATCTATGCTATACACATCGCTTTTTTCCCCAACTCTTTGATAAATCATTTCGACGGATGGGAAAGGGAGGTCTATACGCTCTATATGGGCAAAAAAATAACCATAACAAACGGGTATCTCAATAATTTAGCAGATCTCACAACGTTATCGACTATAATTTAACCTCTTTAACGTTAATAACGAAACAAACGATATAGAAATGCGGATTTTTAATATCGCTATTTCAATCTTTCGATCTTTTTATCGTGTTTTTTTTTTCCCGTCGAAATAAGATTTTTTTTTGCCCATTTCGAAATTTAAAGAAAAATATCGATGTTTAGTCTAAAAAAACTGCTTTATTGTGGCAGAACACATGTATTATCATGTACCAGCATATAATCAGGAAGTCCATAGTAATTTACAAATTACGATTCAATTGGAGGTCGATACACGGTGGCGGTGGGTTTGTGTGCCCGTATGTGTCCCGGTGGTTGCGTACGATATATTACGTATATATATATATGTGTCACATATATATATGCATATATGTGTATATATGCATCATCACACCGTTACTGGTGATGAAACGTTCGCAAGCGAATGTCGTCGGCGCATGAGCAGATAATCCTTTTTTCATTACGGATGGTAAGGTTCACGTTGCAACAATGAGAGAGTTTCTCGGAACGTTGTTTGCGCGAAGGCTCTTTCATCTTCTTCGCTTCTCTTGGGAATTTCTACACAGCATCGACGAGGCCGCGGCTTTGTATATTTTATTTGACAAATAAAAGGGATATGTGGAATACCATTTCGTTTTTTTTTCCACCCGAACTAACGATCATTCATCCCTTACGATTCGGCTTTTTCTCGATGCACAACTGTTGCATATCTGGTTTTTTTTTTTTTTTTTTTTTCGAACTTGGATGTTATTCGTGTCACAGTTCGAATCCTTGCGAATATTACGACGAAAAAAAAAAAAAAAAAAAATGGTCTGTTTTTTCGACACGCGAATTTTTATGGCGATTAAAATAATTTATTAATGAAATTAAATTGCTCTCTCGTATTTCGGAGATGTGACGACATAACCTCACAGCAAAAAGGCCAAATCGTAAGTTCTCGCGAGGCGACAGTAACTCGTTCTCTCATCGAAGTATATTGGACTCGGCCTTAGGAATATAGTTGCGAATAACGTATTTTCTATTGGAAATGTCGGAAATTCAACATGACGTTTGTCTAATACTTATTCCCGATTTTTTCTTCTTCGTCTTTTTAATTTTCTTTTTTTTTTTCTTTCGTTTTTTAAAATTTATTTTATCGTTTTTTGTTTTTGGTTTTTTTTTTAAATCCTCCATTATTCGCGCGTCTGCAATCGCAGCACATTTTTTTAAAACGATCACTGGAATTATTCGCTTCTGAACTAAGTGCGTTGCTTCGATGCTCGAATTTTTTAATTATTAGTCGATTAGATTATTGAATTCGTTAAACTCGTAACTATACACCTTAATGCTATAACAATAATAGCAAAAATGTGTGTGTGTCTGTGTAGCGTTTTTCTTTTTTTTTTCATTCCTTTTTCTTCTCCAATCGGTACTCCCATCGTATTTCGACTTTACAACTATTACAAATATATTGTTTATGTATAATATTTATATGTATAAGATATCTCTATTATAGTATTACCTTGTCTGTTTAATTATTTAATATAAAGTTAAAAATTGCGGGAAGTTTGGATGACACTTGACAACGCGACATCGTTGACTGCCGATTTATTCGTCAAGATTATTATTATTTTTTTTTTAGTTATCAATCAACTGACACGAGTTTTCATAACGCAAAAAACAAAAAAATCATAGAAACTCCCGAATTACGATCGAAATCGAAAGAAAAGAGGTTATGTTTCGTTTTTTTTCGTAAATCTCATGCCAGTTTCCGATCGCCGAACTCTCAAGTCGCGAGTTCATTAGATCGCGCGAAATTGGAGGAACAAAATTTTTTTCACATTTTCATGTTTATCTTTAATATTCAATGATAATTACTCGTTTTTCCTTCAAAAAACGCGAAAAAAACGTACGAATAACGTTCGGAATCCTCCATTTCTGCGGATCTTCAATTTGGAGTTTCGCCAATTATTCGGTTGGGGGAATTTATGTACCAATTACTTCTTTATTTCTTCGAACTATTTTTGGTCTATCGTAAGAATTGTTGGCCACTCGTTTTTCCGTAAAATAATAATGATAATAATAATTTTCTATTAAATGAAGTTAATAATAACGCTGAAACGTTTGGAAGCGACATAAAACGATAAACCGCGGATAATCAACGATGGAATAAAAGATGGAGTCTAACCGCGATAATAACAAAGCGTAATATCATCTATACAAATTGTTTAGTCGATCCCGTTCGTCCTCTCGCGGAAGCCTAGGATCCCGCTGCTTCTCTACGATTCTACGAAGGCCATACCCCTTAATTTCTAGAGTGTCGCGAAGTAATCGAATGAGGGTCACGTAAATGAATCGCGGTATCATTTTTTTTTTTTTTTTTTTTTTTTCATCATCATCCGCATCAGGACTCGTTTCACGCATCCACTCCGTATATTACAATTATTGTACAATTAATAACAAAATGTTTTTTTTTTTTTCTCAGACAAGGACCGACACCGTGGTATTTATATATATATTGTTTTTTTACTGCGTTTTTTTTTTTTTTCTTTTTTTTTTTTGTTGTCACAGTGTCTCTTGTGCACTTGGCTCTCCCTCGTCGATTGATCGCCTATCGTATCGTTCGGTGCGCGTTGTGCATTAAACAAATTATTCCATTATAACTCTCACATCCATTCTCTCGTATTTTGTTTCGTATTTGTTTTGGTTTTTTTTTTTCTTTTTTTTTTTTTTTTTTCTTCGAAATTATGGCCATTTGTATACATAATTGAATATACATACGCGTTTAACCCAATCGAATCACAAAACCTCAGCGTACTTCTAATTGCGTCCCATTGCTAACTAAGTCGTCATCGTTACGAAGCGGAGTAACTATAATACGATTTTTGTTCGTCTTTTCTTACGTTTGTTCTTTACAACTACGATGTTTTTTTTTTTTTCTTTTTTTTTCTTCTTCTTCTTTCGTTTAGGTTTTTTTTATAATGAACAATTGGATTTTCAAGACTTCGCGGTGATGATTATCGATTATTTGGTTTTTTTTTGTTTTGTTTTGTTTTTTTTTTTTTTTTTCATTAAACTTACCACGGAAATTGACACGCGTTCGAAATAATTCGTTCGAGACTATCTCTACACAGTCGAGCGAATTTGTTAAAATCTCCGTTTTTATTTTATTTTATTTTTATTTTTTTTCTTTGTTTTTCTCCACTGTAAATCTCACACATCGTAGAGACAGTACGGATATGATAGTCGTCGTAAATCGCGTTGCATGAATAAGACATTCGCGCGATTATTGAAATTTGGCCATTCGAGAGTTTTTTTTTTTTTTCTTTTTTTTTTTTTTTTTTTTTATAACATTGTAGGATTTTTTTTATACAAAAAGAAATATTGTTTATGTGGCACAAGTAACGTAGTGAATTCGATTGATATCTCGTGGGGCTTTTTTTTTGTTTATTTATCTTTATTTTTTTTTTTTTTTTTTGGTATCGTTCACAGTCCGAACTCTCGCTATTTCCACAACACCGGCGAAAACTCTTCACGCTCTTCGAAAATCATCAAAATTTTGCACAATAGTATTTTCATTCACATTGGATAATTCCGCAAAGAGTTACACTTCTAAACTCCTCTCAATTCTACTATAATGAGAAACCTAACAGTGAAGACTTCACCGTACTAATAATAAATGTGTAATGCGCGTGGATTAAGTATTCGAGTGGTTTTTTTTTTTTTTTTTTTTTTTTTTTTCGTGTTATTTTTTTTTTTTCGATAGAGAGAAAAAGAGAGATATATATATATATTTTATGTTTGTATATAGAAAGAGAGTAAAGGTAGTCGACAAATCGAAACAAGCAGCTAATGCGTGGATGCAGTAACGCGCGATGGCTTTTTTTTTTTTTTTTTTTTTTTTTTTCGTCGCGCAAATTCAATTAAACTTTTTTTCTTTTTTTTCTTTCTTTTTAACGATTATGCGGAAAATTTAACTCGCCAGTAAACGTTGTCAATGTTGCGAACGTAAAGTCGTTTTTTTTTTTGTTTCTTTTGTTTTAATCGATTCAAATAATCGCGTCGTTGTCGTAAAATACGTATCGTATAGGTAACGAAATTGTTAGGACTTCCACGCGATCCCGAGACGGGGTCTACAAAGACTAAGCAATTGATTTCATCTTTTTTTTTTTTTTTTTCAAATTCCTCTCGTAAACATATTCCCTATTATCGTTCAACAATACGATTTCATTTGGTTTCATCTTTTTAGGATTTGTTCTTTTTTTCAAATTTTTTTTTTTTTTTCTTAGACTTTACAAGAAGTGAAAAATGGAGATTCAGTGGATATCTTTTTGTTTTTTTGTTTTTTTTTTTTTCCTCGGCACGTGTATATATTATTTCTTTATATACATCGAGGGTCGGAACGTCTTAACGCCTAAAATATCTCATCCCTAAACCTACACCTTTGTTTTTATAGTTCATATATACAAATTGTAAAATGTCTTGTTAATGAAAAATCGTTATTATATTTAATTGTTTTTTTTTTTAATTCTTCATCTTCTTTTTTGTTCGCTTTTTTTTTTTTCTTTTTTTGTTTTTCATCAAATTTACGTTCCCGTATCAGTTTGAACTCAGGTAATAATCTTTCTTATCATTTTTTTTTGTTTTCCTTGCTTCGCGCATCCCACGCGTTCGCTTCCCTCGCTGCCAGAGGCGCTTACGACTCTTTCTCTACGCAGAACACTTGCGGAACACTGTGATCACTTGCGCGGCTATTTCTTCATTATTTTTTCGTTTCTTTGTACAGATTTATCATTTACCACGCAGCGTTATCTCGCCTCGGATATCGACAGTATTTATTAATCGAATCGACACGAATTTAGTCGTCTAAAATCTCCTATCGAGTCTCTCTATAGCCTTTTCTTTTAACGAGAGACGTTCGTGTCGCATAGTGAGAAAGCGAAACACGTTCCGCTCTGTTCTCCACTTGTCTCGTTTTCCTTCGCTTATCTGTTTCAAATGCGCCGACACGCGATGCGATAAATTACCGAAGGATGTATAAGATATATATATATGTATATATATGTCTTTTTTTATATATATATATACGTATACAACACGTAACGTCAATTCGATTTCCGTCGATCGAGTCGTCGAACGAAGAGACAGCCGACGAGAGATACTCGTGACGAATCAGAATTCGTATGTAGTACACGAGAAACCGATCGATCGACCATCAGGCGTCAGTCATCCCTCGGCATATCGATTCAATACTATATATTCCCTTTTCCGCTTCTTTACCTTCTTTATCATTTTTTTTTTTTTTTTTTTTTTTCTTCTTCTTTTTTAAAATCAATTTTCTTTTTTATCACAATTTAATTTTAGTTCTCACGCGATACATCTCTCACACCTTTGGCTCCGATTTATTTTGACCCCTTTTTTTGTATTCTTCGTATTTTTTTTTTTTTTTAGTTTTTTTTTTTTTTTTTGGATTTTTTAATTTTTTTGTTTTTTTTTTTTTTTTTTTTTTTTTTTTTTTTTTTTTATTTTTTTTTTTTACCTTAAACAGAAGCTCGTCGAGTTTGGTACTGTGGCTCGATGGCGAGCGTCGGCGGCAGAGTTTTGACCGACGATGGCCGTCAGATGCTCGCTCTGTGCTGATAGATCGGGGGCAGTTGTAATAGCGGTGTTAGCGGAGGTGGGCGTATATCGTCCCTAAAACTCGTCTCTGGAAATTGCTGCATCGGCAACAGATGCGATATCTTTCCGGGCGAACGACGCACCGTGAAACGAGGTCTCCGTCGTTTTCTGTAAAATCCGCTGCACCTGCAGCTACAGACGGAGGGATCGTCGTACAGGGAAATCGTGTCGCCTTGGGTACCCATCTGACCCGACAGTATCGAACCGTTGGCCGTTATCACGTCCCCTTCGAGCCGCACAGCTCCCTGGGCGGCCTATAAAATCACAAAAAAAAATACGAAAAAAAGTTTAACGAAAAGAGAGTCACTTTTCGTCGCGAGGAAAATTCACTCGTATTTATCGTACATTTCGTGAGTTTTTTTTAACTAATTTTTCTCGAAGTATATGGATTTTAGTTTTTTAGGGAAAAAAATCTTAGGATTTGAAGGGTTGAAAGGCTTTAAGGGATCATTCCGGTGGAAAAATTTCAAGAAATCCTTTATCACTCGGTGCACACGGTTTACACTCTCAAAGGAAGAGTTTTCAAGTTATCCGTCTAAAATTTTGACACAACAATCTTCACGCCATTCTTTATCGTGACATCGAAGCTTTTTTTTTTTTTTTTGATCCTCATATTTTTTTGAACGATAAACTGTCGAAAAGAAAATCTAAATTCGATACTTTTTTTTTCAAATTGCCGCCATTTTTTCAATTTTGATTGAAAAAAAAAATCCTCACATGGCGCGATAGAGGCTTTCATACTGATTAATAATCTTTTTTCAAATTTTGTTTCGGACAATATTTACGATTACAGGAGAGTATACCGTGAGGAGACAATTTTTTTTACAAGTTATTTTCAACCGCCCAGAAAAACTGTAAAAAAAATGAAAATAAACATTCAAAAATTTTTTATGTTCTTCATAAGTGCTTTGATATGTGATAAAAAATTCAGACTGATTAGCCTATTTTATCCATCGAAAAAAAAATCGCGAAAATCAGCTATTTTTTTTGCTCGTCACACTAAAATGATCCGTTAATTCGCGAGATTTTAAGACTAAGGATTCAAACGGAGGATTGGATTCGATTCAAGGATTTGGAATTAAGGATTTGTTAGTTAAAAGTAAGAAAAAAAAATGAATAAAATACCTGCAAAGCTTCGGCTTCATCCCGTCTTTCGTCTTCGGTGTTCATCGTGACGAATCTCAGAACGAGTAGATTGAGAGAAGCCGCGACAATCGCGAGTCCGAAGAGAATGAAAATTAGCGCGAAGATGACGTACTCGGGTTTGTCGTTGAGCGCATTGTCTTTCTGTAGAGCGACCATATCGCCGAAGCCGATAGTCGTCAGGGTTATGAAGCAATAATAGACGGAATCGAAGTAGGACCATCCTTCGTACCTCGAGAAAGCCGCCGCACCACCGGTTATCGTCAGACTCGATAGAAACGTTACGACGAATATCAGATTTATCTCCGAGGCCTGCGTAACAATAATTCGAATAGTTAAAAAAAAAAAATCACATTTAAAAAAAATTAAAAAACACACTGAGAATTAATTCATTTGTAATTAACTTCTCCCATACGGAGGACGCAAATATCCGTCCGAATTTCGCAACCAGTCGTTACCTTCAATTGCCCCATTCGACTATAAAAAATCGCGAAAAAAATCGGAAAAAAATCATAAAATAACGTCGAACTGTTGTCTTTTCGATGAATCGAATAGATTTGCTTTACGATTTTGCGTATTGTTTTTACGAGCAAATGAAATTAGCGTTCTACTTGGTCGGCAAATAGTTCGTACGCGAGAAATAAATATTTAGCTATTATTGAATGTCTATTAGTTAATATTAATTGAAAAAAATTAAATTTGTTGCTTATTTTTGAATTCTTTATTTGTTAACTACAAATAAACTCTCTTTTCGGCGGAGAAAAAGGACAGAGAAACAGAAAAAATAAGATAAACGAGTAGAAAAATTTTTTTTGGAGATTAGAAAATATCACCTGAATGTCTTTGCAGTTGAGTAATTGCTTCACTTTACGTATGACGACCGATGAAAATTTGTTGAGACGCTCTCCTATACTCTGAAACATTACGAGGCCCAGAGGAATTCCGACTATCGCGTAGAACATCGTGAACAGTTTGCCGCTTATCGTGTTTGGCGTCGAGTGTCCGTAACCTGGTGGCAGTAAACGTTTCAAACGTTTCATCTTCGTAGACGATATATAATTTGAAAAAATGGGAAGATAATTCAATGTATCATTTTCCTCGCGAACGTCGTATTAGTTAAATATCTTTTTTTTTTAAATTTAACACGAAGGAAACCGAGCGAATCGAAGGGCAATTCGATTAAATGCGATTTCTTCAATTTTTTACATCGAAATTCGAAGTCATCGATATACATGAATGTTGGGTACTGTTGAAAAACAGAATATATAGTATATTCCATCATAAGTTAACGTAAAAAAAAGTGAAATCAGAACTTCCGGTTCTTAACAATCGATCAGTGTATATGCATCGAAAAGGAGCGAAGAGTAAACGGTTAAGTGGTAAAAGTCAACGTGTGTCAGACGACACGCGACTCGGCATCGCCGCACGCTATACGCCTCCGACCGACAAAACGGTTGATATATTGTTTCCATATTACTGTTTCACCCCCGAAGCTACGATATGCAGACATCAAACGGTGAAAAAACACGCGAAAGACTTGTTGCTTCCGAATTACCACGCGATCGTGATACGATTTATCTCTTTATCGTGATTTCTTTTTGATAAATTGGGGGGTTTTTTTTTTACTAAATCTTTTTTTTTTTTTTTTTTTTTTTCATTTTTTTTTTAAGTACCGATAGTTGTGAGCACTGTGGTGGCATAGTAGAACGCCCCGGCGAACTTCCACTGTTGTCCGGCCTTATGGGGCTCCGTCTTCAGCACCACTGTTTCCATGATCTTGAAGTCATCCTCGCTAATGTTGTATTTGCGAATAACCATACTCTCGATGTCTGCGAACATTACCGATATTCAATCGTAAACACTCATTATTTTTAGTGAATTTTTCAAATTTTTACCGAATCAAAATTTTATTTCGATATATAAAAAAAAATATCGAAAATCGAACGAATCGAACGAACGATCGATTCGATCGATCGGATTTTTTTTATATTTTTGATATTTCGATAAATCGAAGTGTGGATCGCAAAAAAAAAAAAAAATTTACCGACACGCGAAGAAATTTAACAATATATTTCCAACCATTGCAAAACGACGAAAAACGAAAAAAAAAAAAAAAAAAATCCACGATAACGCACCCCTGCATCGTATATTCAAAAATAATCGCTGCCATAAAAAAAAATTCGAAATTACGAATCCCATTTTTTTTTATCGCGCTGAAAGCAAATTCAGCAAAAAAAAAAGATTTCCGCCGCAGTTTCATTATTTTTAACTACTTGTTGAACGAATAAAGAAGAGAGAGAGAGATAAAACAATAACTTGATAACAGCAATAACTCGTTTATACGAGTCGTTTTGCTCCCGTCTTCGAGTACATAATTGCATTCCAAAGAAAATCGTTTGTTTGTTTTCTTAAAGTAAATTCAACGCTCGAGTTTCGGTAATATCACGAGAAACATAAGAAAATAAAAACTTCTGCAATACTTGTATTCCGTACGAAAGACAATAAAAATCTTATTAGGAGACCAATGAAATTACCATTCAACGCTGCCTTGCGTTGCTTCTCGGTATTGGACTCGAGGGCGTCGAATACTGCAGCGCCAATGAGGAGATAGGTGAACGTGCAGACGATCAACGTTAGGGTCCGGACGTTTTGTGTCTTCATTCTCTAGTGAGCCACATGCTCACTAGCTGGGCCTCGGCCCTAACTACTTGCATCGCTCAATGGGGTACGGGGTGAGTCGCCGGGCCCATGACGCCCCTTTTCCCTATTCCTTCTTCTTATGAACTTATTATCGTTTTCTTCAGTGGCTATATCTACTTAAACGCTTTCGTTCCCAATGCGCCCTTTTTTCGCCCTCTAATTTCTTGGTTTCCCCGTCCGTTTACTTTTTTTTTTTTTTGTTTATTCTACAAGTTCCTTCGACTTGGTTCTCGTCGCCCCTTCAAATCGTTCGTAAGTCGTTCAGGCGCTCTCACGTTCTCCCACTCAACAATCCCAGCAATCGCTACAGTCCCGGCTCGCGGCTCCTCTTCTTCAGACTCTCTTCATTCCGCGCACTTCCGGTGATTCGCTTTCGTTTACCTGAAGGAAGAGAACCCAAAAAGACGCCCCAATGGAATGAAACATACCGTTGGAAAGCGTATAATACGGCGAAGTAGAAACGGTGAGTGTTTGATCGGCCATCGATAAAACGTTCGACAGGATATATAACACGAACGATCAACGACGACAATGCCGAGAGGGGAGGGGTGAGTTACGTATTAAACGAAAGCTGATTTTTTTTCCCTTCCGTTGACCAAGTGGCAAGTGCCGATCGAAGGGTATTTCGAGAATGAAAGGAACACGAGAGGGTTGAGGGTTGGAGTTTTTTTCCCCCCGAAAGCTCTTGATAAGAAGTTGAAGACGGAGGGAGGAAAGAAGAGAAGGAAAGAAAAGTCGCAGGGGTCACAGAGGAAATAAACTCACCTGATACTCCCACCAATTCACCGCAGCTATACGTATTTCTTCGGGGGTCCCTTCGCGACAATACTCTTTACGTCGAAATTATTGGACGGGGGAAACGGAGCGACAAGGTCGAGGAGGACTTTCGTCCCTTTGTGAATGGGAACCGATTACGAATGACAATAATGCGTGAGGGGTTGTGGAAGCAAAAAAAAAAATAGCGGAGGGATCGAAAGGTGATTTATCTCGACGAATTGACACGTCCTAAAGATTTCGACGAGAATTACGGAACTCCGAACGATCTGTCGCACGACAACGATAAAGATCTATTCAGCCGAATGGTAAATTAGAGAACACGAAACTTTTATTTCGACTAATTTCAACTGAGACATTCGATGAATTGCGGAGGGGGATGAAAAATGACGGTAATTTACAGATAACTAATCGTATCATCGAAATAACAATAGCTTAAGGGTAAAAACATTCATTTGATCGAAACGTATTAACGATCTTTTTATTTCTGCGTTTTTTTTTTACTCACAGTATAAAAAATAAATAAAAAATAAGAAAAATGGTGAGGAAAGACGCGGAAGAAAACACATCGTGTTTGTTGCTTCTTAGGAACAGTTATGAGCGAAAGGGTAAAAAACTCCTCGCGAAAGAAAGAGCGTTTCTGGTATTTCGTCTGAACCACATAATGAAGACCTCCACCCCCCCCCCCCCCCCCCACTCCACCCCCTCCCTTAACTATGTTAAGTCGTTCAAACGGACGCATACAACTTTGAAGATCAAAGGGTAGTGAAAGGAAGATTTGCCGTGAAGAACGATAGAAAGCTCGGGATAGAAGAGCAGCAAACTGGAAATGTTGGAAGAAAGACGAGATACGAACCTGCAACCTTTTTCGTGTTTTCCTTTGTATTCGACAAAGGCTCGAGTTGAATTATATGGCAGTGCTTTCGCTGTTCCCATCGCCATGTCGCCGCCATTCCTTGACCCAGCAGGCCGCGCCTCTTTCAGTGACAACTGTAATGCATATCGAAACAAGAAAAATCTCATTAAAATCGGATTACGACAACAAACAATGTGCAAATTTTCAATCGTGGAATTTCTTCATTTTCCGTGATATAATGAAGAAGGAAATACTAATTAATATCTGACTACAGCGAAAGACGAGATCTCCGTTTTCGCGCGCGTAGTTTTTTTTTTTTTTTTTTTTTTTTTTTTTTTTTTTTCAATAATTTCTACGGATATCTGTTTAAGTAAAAAGTACATAGGTAGACGCTTATTCGATATGGAGCACCAAAGCTCATCGCGATATCTGATATCGCACGGCTTCTATCTGTTTCGCCGAATTGGAAAAATTGCTTCATACGTTTCTCTTCTACACATTTTCCGCGTCTCCGACTCGTACATCAATACACTACGATTTGTATGTATGAGTTTTCCGTGTTTGTTGGTTATATATATTGTGTATACGGAGAGAATACCACACGAAAAGTTCGGTACATCTATGTACTATCATCCCGACTTTATTCGTATACATATATCGGTAAGAGTATATATATATATATTTCACGTGGATAAACCTGGCGATACACTACATAGAATCCACTCTCGAATTCCAACCAGAATGAGCCGCCGGTGTGTGCCGATGGAATGGCCGGGCGCTTGGCTGCAACGGCACAAGTACGTGCATCGATGCACATTTCATATTGCGCTCCTCGAGAAAAAAAAAAAAAAAAAAATCCAATGTGACTTAAAATACGACGGAAAAATGTAAATAAATGAGGAAAAACATAAATAAAATACATTTTCCGAAACGATTCACTAATTTTTTTCCTACTTCGAAAAAGATTAATATTTCCCGTTCGACTATATTACCAAATACGAACTTAAAACAAAAATCGCTCATTATAATTTAACGTTAAAAATGTCGACATTTTTTAGTTCACTACATCGCTAAATTAACGATGATTCGATTTTAACTCCACGAAGAGAAGGATCTACTAGAAATTAATGTGATTACTATTATTATTATTATTAATATTATGGCATTTGGTAAAATTCGACTGTGGCGCCACCGATCACAAAAATGCTCGATGTTACGAGAATTTTTACCACATTTATGAAAATTTTTACCATATCCTACGGTAAAAATTCGCATAGTTCTCGTAATTGTCGACAGGTGGCGTCATTGACGCCGCACTACCAGAAATTTACTATATTTTTTACCAGATATATAGTAAATTGCATAAAATTCTTCTCTCCATGTTTACGAAACTTATCATTGAGAGATCGATTATTATTTTCCATGAGACGTTTTCATGGGTAAAATTTCGCGGAACATCGAATAATGCGCATTTAAAATATACAAAAATGGTATACTAATGTATGTATGTAAGGAAAATAATGGCGGATCATTTGCTAAAGGTTGAGTACACTATTCAGCGAAACGTTACCGAATGATCTATACGGTCCAATCTCTGTGTGCAGCATATGCTAAAACAGTGTTGATATAGTATATCGTTTATGCGACATGCGCGATTCTCTCTTCCTGCGTCTCTCCCATTGCAGTCCAAAGGATATATATACGGAAAACGATGAATAGCTCTGTATATTGTTAACGTATATTGTGTCTCATCGTCTATATATTGTTAATATATAGACTATGGGATAAAACAGTCGATATATATATCTATTAATCGGAGATTAATAGATAACGGGAATGTGCCGTTTGCGTTGTATACGGCGCGTTATTCGATGCATAACAGTGGTATATGTCGCGGCGATGTTTCTGTTGATTACCAAACTATCATTAGATCGATACTGACGCCATTTATTGATTGGACGTTTCGATTCTCATTTTCTACGATCCTTTAGCACGTCCCGTTCACCCAAATGAATAATTGGTAATAATCGCATACTGGTATATTATATACGTGTATATATATTATAACGACGTACACGGCGTGTTATACACTTGAAAACGCGGCGAGTTATACACGCGGCCCGTACAAGTTATATAGACAGACGAGAGAACGGCTTTTGTTATCGCTGTCGCGCGAAGCTGGATGCCTATTAAAATTGGATTTGCTTCAACGGGGAGAGATAGACCACGTGTAACATTTTCGGATACGCCATAACGGGACGGGTGGAGCGCCCCAACAAATGCGATTTTCCGACATAGCCTTCGATGATGCCTCGTTAACTTTGCGCAAAACTCGATCGCGTAAAATACCCCTCTGTTCAATTTTTTTTTATGCACATTTTATCCACATCCCGACGTACCCGCGGTACGATAATATCAAATTTTGCATTGAGTAAATTTATCATAAATTTTATCTACAAGCGAACAGTATAATGGCTGTGGCTTTCGGTAATTATTCGCAATATCCTGTAGATAAAACAGATACCTATTTTTTTTTTTTTTTTTTTTTTTAAGGAATTTTTAAAATATTCATAATCGAACATCGAACAAAAGCATCGCATAGAGAATGATATCGAAGTATTTCTGTCGGCAATTTCGTAAATTAAAATTGTGCAAACTAATCATACGATAACTTTGAGTCGTGAAAGCAACTTTTACGGTAAATTTTTCGAGTTAAATAACTATGAGAAAATTGGCACGAGAGTTTTTGGCGAATGCGAATAAACCTTTTCCGCTTCTATGCTTAAGGGTACCAAGTCTCGGGTACGTATATTAGCCCGTAGGTAATCCGCGATGGTCTACGGTATTCAACGTCCCGAGTACATCCTTCAGAGTCGGAGTACTTGCGAGTATTAGCGCGTGTAACTCGACTCGAGAAAGTGGATTCTCTCTCTATCTACGTAGTTTGGTATACGTTTTGAGACGAGAATAGAAAGCGAAAGAGAGAGGGGGAGGGGGGGGGGGGGGTAAGAGATAGAATAAAAGCTTCAGTGGCGTCGTCGCCGCAGCGGGATCCAATTAAGAGCGTTAATTGCTCGTTTCCTTCGAGCATCAGGCGACACTCTACGTAACTGAAGCTATCCAATCGCTCGATCTCGCTTATTTCGAAAAGCTCTTCGATTCCTTCTATACACTATTCTACAATCGACCTCACTATCATCATATACTTGTCTCGAAACCCTATATAACGCAGAAGCGTTTCTACGTGTTACAATTCGGCTTTATCGTGATCTGCTCGACAACGAACTAAAACGACTTATGGAAATCTAATCCTTTCCTTTTCACAGTACAGTAAAAAAAAAAAAAAAAAAAAAAAAAAACGTAAAAAAAATTGATAGCACCCCGTGAAAAAAAAAAATATGTAAACGATATATTAGAAATATAGGATCGGCGATTTTATTCAATTAATAAATGATTATTATTTTTTTATTTTTATTTATTATTATTATTATTATTATTATTTGTTAATCATACAATTTTTTACATATTTGGTCACATATATTTCAAAATATATCGGTAATATACAATTTTTCGTGAAAAATATATTTATTATAAATATATTTTGCGATCTATTTTTTTTTTCACGTGGGAAAAAAATCTTAGCGATTTGTTTATGTTTAAAGAAAAGTATTTGCATCTTTGTTCTGTTCTATTTTCCGGGTTTATTCTATTGGTATATCTTGAGTCTGATCTCTTATTCCTGAGCTCTCGGATCTCCGAGTCCTGAAATACGAGAGCTCTCGTGTCCAGTGCCGGATAATATCGTGGGTATTACTGTACAACATGTACTGTACTATGTACATATGTGTATAGATCTTTCGTTGGCGTAACTCAACAGGCACTCTGTTTACCTCCATCGCGGAGTACCTATCGCAGTTTCAAAAACCGTAATAGCAGAAAGGGGAGAAAGAGAGAGAGACGATCTGTGCGCTATACAAGCAATAGGTTGTGTGCGTCTTATCGCTCGGGGTTTTCGTCTGGAGAGTCTTCTCTTTTATTTTCAGAGCAAAGAGAATATACAGTAGGAAAATGAACCCATTTAGTAAACTTTCTGTTATCTTTTTTTTTTTTTTTTTTTTTTCGCCGTTTAATTATGTATCCCAACTACGGATGCTGCAATTAACTTACTGGAGATTCAAGTGAAGCTATTTTATACGTATATATATATATATGTATAGATAGAATCGGTGTCAAACAGAATAAGAACCAACGAAAGCGAATAAAAGTTCACGTTGAATTTCTAGTTTTAAACTTTTCTACCGCAATGAACATTTACATTTCCGGTAAAGCCGGTGACACGAGGAGAGAAACATTAGCACATCGCGTTTCTCGGTTACTTCGGGGATTAGAAAGGATTTTCGTCACGCTGATCTCATACCATTATTGCCATAAGGAATACGGAAGGATCTTTTTGCACGGAGATTAAAGTCGACAGCCTCCTTTTTTTTACATTTTTTTTTTTTTTTTTTTAAACGGAAAGTATAATTTGAAAATGCGACTTGTCTCGAACTTTGCATAATTAATTCGTAAAAACATTCTTATGAATTAATATTTCGATGAATTTCGCGACAATAATGCATCGAAACAACCAAACGGAAGTGATGAAAAAATTATTCGAGAAAATTATTACCGTTTCTCGTTCGCACGCGGGCTGTAATTTGCTTGAATTTCTCGCGTGGAAGTCGCAAGAAGGTATCGAGCGATCGTTTTCGCGGTTTCCGGGTCCGAGAAATCATTGAGCGGAAAGGGAATGAAGTACCAGTCAATTTCTCTTCTCTGACTCTCGCGTTATGTTCATTGTTTCGAAGATATCGCGACCCCCGTGTCGACTGCGAGGCATTGTTTCCGAGAGATTCTACGTCGGTGAGGGGTCGCGACGGCGGTCGCGAATTTAATAACGCCGGAGGGCGCGCAAACGCGAGTTGCTAATATATAAGTATCGTTGTCTTCCGTTATTCAGATTCCCGGAAAGCATTCATTCAATAATATCGGTTATATTTGCCTCTGTCGCGTCTATGGCTATTCTTTATCGAATAATTGACCTGCCGCTGCTGATCAAAAGGACGCGACTGCGTTCTATTCTATTAATTATAAAATTTGCAAAGTGTATCCTTAAAAAAAATCATTTGGATCGAAGCGAAAATTCTAAACTTAATAAAAACAATAAAATTAATTGAAAAAAAAAAAAAAGTTTATTCTCTTTTTCATTTTTTTGGTATACGCCGACAGGGAATAACTCTTGAACTCAGCGATTTGGTATATAGATATATTAGGAGTCTCCTGAGCCCACTGCCGACCACCACGTACCACCTCCGCTCGATGACAAATTGCCTGCGACTGAACGAAAAAAAAAAAAAAAAAAAAACAAAAAAAACAAAAGTTCGTTCGTGCGTCGTGTCACTTGCAGGCCGAGCGGTCGAGGGTAGATGAATAAGGGGACGACAGAGCATAGAAAGAGGGGTTTGAAAGAGAGCCGAATGGATAGCATTTTTCGCAGTGTACTCACCTCCGAGATCGGGGAAAATCGGACATTTTTTTATTAAATACCCCTGTGAAGGGGTTGAATATCGTCAAGACGAAAAATTAAATTAAAAAATTGGCAATCGATACGAATTTTGAGTTGAAATGAAACTCCATATAGTCGGTACGGTAAAAATGGTCAAATGCGATGTTGAAAAAAAAAAACTCGAAACACTGAATAATTTACTAAATCAACATGAAAATGCATGCGAATTATCAGGATTAAGCAAAAATACGGACGATTTGAAAGCAATTGTATAATAAAAATGGTCACAAATGGCACCAAATGCTATAATGATCACAGGGTGTGTCTATCTCTACAGTGTTGAATAATTTTTATCGTATGCTTTGAACCCATTGCGAGGTGTAGTTCACCACGCGAATCGTGTTATACATGTCGAAAAAAAAAACAAAAAAAATACCACGATAAAATTTCCACATTTTGCGCGAAGTGACGAATGGTACGGTGCGGAGAAAATGAAAATTCATAGTTGATTTATGTCGACTCCCGAAAACGGATGTACGCGTAGTGTACGGTGGTCCGTGTGTACGAAGGCGAGAGAAATTGAGAGAACGAGAGGAGGGAGAAGAGTGGAAGCTCATCGATTCGGCGATATTCTGCGTGTGCGTCACGACGAGAACGACCCGTGGGATTCCAACGGTAGCAATGGCCACACGGCTATAACGCATCCAGGCAACTGGAAGATCAGATCCGACACAGAGACACACAAATGGATACAATACCAAGAAGGATATATGTATCTCCTTGGCGAGGACGTGTATGTGAGGCTCCGAAGGGGTGGATAGCTCCCCGCGGAGTATCCCAGTCGCAGTGAGAAACTTACGCTCGGTTGCTTTCAGTAGTTACGCCCGTTCATAGTCAGACGCATAGAACGGATCGAGCAAATAGAAGCGGATAAGAATCACAAGACCGGAAGGGGATTCTAATTCATTAACTCGTTGCAATTTGTTTTTTTTTTTTTTTTTCGATGCAATCGGAGTACACGACAAAAGTTGCAATAGCTTTTCGATAGTTTTTATTTCTTTCGCTTGCATAGGATTTTACGGAAGTTAACGAAAGAACGGCTGTTCCCGTCCTCGCTTTCTACTCTTCTCTATCGAGATTATTGCACTCCGGGAGGCGAAAGTTGTAAAGAAAAGTTTTCAGGCACTTTTTTTTTTTTTAACGAACCCGATGGACATTATAGTCGTGAGCTATGAAAACTTTTAATTAATCGTCCGAATCGACGAATACAGTTGTCGAACGGTCATCAATGCTCAACAGATAAGTTATTAAAGTCTCAAAGTTACAGTTGTTTTAATTCCCGTAAACTAAATATAGTATTCACACGGAATCGTCTCAAACTTTTTAACTGATGAAAATCGAATTTATATGATTTATCGTCAGCGTTCTTAAGAAAAACGGAAAAATTGCCTCCGCGCGGTGTTTACGATAGGTGTACCGTTAGTCGTAAGTATATCGTTTATTTTTTATTTTTATTTATTATTCATTTAAAAATGTTGATATTCCATAAATCACATATCGATCCTTCGAATGTATTAATATAAATTTACAGGACGATCTACGCGAATTTTTTTTTTTTAATTATATTTCGTTTTCTGCTTTCGAACGATCGCAATGGTCACAATGGGAACAAAGATGACTAAAAATAGTACGTCCACCCTATATTTTTTCGTCTTTAGAGAGTTATAAATAATTTCGTTGAATTGTTCTCGTTTCACTTGGCTGTCGACTGCAGGGTTGTGGAAATGTCGTCAGTGAAATGCTTTGCCGTTAGTACCCTTTTCCTCAGGTCGCCCGTTGCTTCGCCAGATTTGCGTGTACTTCAGTACCTACTTGCGTGTACTTTAGTAATATGCCAACTGTTATTAAACTATTTCAATAATGAGTCCTCCCGGGGAACACCGACCGTAGCGCGCGCGTGTGCTATACGTCTCTGTGTTTCTGCCCGTTGGTAGCTTACTGCTCCGCAGGACAATCTTTGTACATATTAGCTATTTACCTATTGTGTAAGCAGTATATACGACGTATACATCATTATTATACTATATGTGTGATGTATAGTATTCGGAAATGAAGATAGAGAGGTCCGGAAGCGAAAGGTAACGGTAAAAGCGATGAGAGAGTGACGATGAGCGATTCTGGACGTCGGTATACGCGATGGCGCGGGGAATTCGCCGGCACCCTCTCGCGTTTGGAACGTTTCCAAAACTCATCGTCGCGCGACTTCGACTTTCTCTAATACTCGTCCACCCACCACCACCACCACCACTACCATCGGCAACAACGCAGATAGTTAATTACTTCGCGTTCGTAAGCGAGACCGCCGATGGATTTTAATCCTGAAAGAGTGAACCGTGAGTCTCTCCCTTTTCCCTCCGCGTACCCTACGTGTGTTCGGTTCATTCGTTATCGTCGTATATATAGGTACGATGTTGGATCCACGAACGTAATGAGATAAACGATGCGACAAGAGGATTTGTAGGACAATTGTAGGTTAAAAATTACTTTGTGGATTTTTTGAAGCGACTATTTTTTTTTTTTTTTATTTCTGAACATATCATCGATATATCTTTTTATATACATCGTAAAAAAAAAATTGTAAATTTAATGGAGTGGTACTACAAGTTTTTATATATGCATACGATTGCACAATAATTATGAAAAATTAATGTATTTTTACATCAAAATTCAAGTGAATTTTTGGATTTAACGTTATTATTATTAATTATTTAAATTGTCATCGTACAGCGGAAAATTAATAATTTTCATGGAGAGAAAAAAATTGGTTTTCTTTTTATTCCGATTTTCCGAATTCATAAGGTAATTAGCAGACGCGATAGATACACTTTGTAGATTTTTTTTTGTTTCTGTTCGTTTTAAACAAACATTGTAAAAAATTAAAAAAGAAAATCCGAAATTTACGAAAAGTTTATCAACCCCCACAGCGACATAAATCGGTTGGCAGACGAAATTTTTTTTTTTTTTTTTATATAACCAAAAAATTTAATGCAGTATTAAAAAAATTTATGAGGGACCCTACTGCGTGACCTGAATTAATAATCCTCGATTTTCGCTTTTAAATCGAATATACGCTTATTCAGCACGTATGCGTCGCTCTGTTCCGTTGCTACGATAAATATAAAGCAGATTATTCACGTACGCAACTCGCCGGTCACGATTTCTCGCGTCATTGTCGATGTTTCGCCATATCGCTGTTGAATTTTTTTATATATCGGGATAATAAAACTTTTGCGGTTGATACGGAGTTTCTCATCGATATATATATATATATATACGCGAGAATCATCGGGCGGTCGGTACGGAAATTGGAGTTTACCAGTCGTCGTCTGCGTAACTACGACAACAGTTTATTATACGTATTGTAAAACGTATACGTGGGGGCAATACGAATTATATACATTTCGACCGTATAAACACCCCTCACCATCGACACACGCGCGTTCGATAGGTGTAAACATTATATCGTCAATTTCCTTCGTTGTCTCCCTTTCCTTCTCTCTCGCGGGAGCAACTTGCATCGAATGTATTAACTTTGATGATATTCCACCAACGCGGCTATATTTGCTGCTTACCCGTCGATTATTCTGGCGTAACTATGTACACGAAACTCTCCGGACTCGCGGTCTCTGGAGTCTCGACGATAGTTCATCCGTACATACGACCGATCTGCAGGGTACATACACGCGGGTAAAGCAACGGAAACGCTATACTATGCGTTGAGACTCGAGTCGAGTACTTCTACTGTTACTCTCTCATTCTCTCTTCGGCTTTCGTTACCAACCGCCAAAACCGGGTCGTCATTTTAATAAGGGAACATTGAAGTTTAAATCGCTCATTTCCTTCGCTCTATTCCTTGAACGCGACTTTCTCCAAAATCTATGAATACTTGAAGAGAAACGCCTTCGGAAGAGTATTTTCCTCGATCGCTAATTAAGATTCCGCTATTGTAACTCGTGTATGCAAATCGAAAATTTTCCGATATTTTTAAAAAAAACTTCGAAAATTATAACTGCGTGGTTCGTGGAATAACGTTGATTTTTGTATTTCTACTAAAATCACGGAGATTGGTAATTAAAAAAAAAAAAAAAAAATCGAAAAATATTTGCGATGATAACAAGTGGATTGATGAGAGATCGCGGGTTTTTTCCTTGTCGAGTGGGATAAAAGATAAATTTTGATAGAACGAAGTAAAAGTACATCTCAGATAGTGCGTATAGGAGGACAGAGATAGTGGAGTGATGAAGTAGAATAGCTACTGTAATCGGGAAGCGCGCCGTTGGCCGACTGACGACAGCTATTTCGAAGGACCTCACTGACGTCATTCTGTTCCACAGTGCATAGTTCTTACCGGGAACCAAACAAATTATTTTCCATGTACCAACTGAACCGTAAAAGATCTAATCGTCCATCTCGAATCTTCGGTAAACAGATCGACTATAGAATCGTCTCGTGGTGATTTTCGTGACGTCATCGGGCCTCTCGCGTTGATATGCGTGGGAGGGGGGGGGGGGGGTGCGTCTCGCGCGTCCTCGACCGACTTGGCTGCGATATAATAATGGCGTTCCTTTTTTTTTTTTTTGTTTTTCGAGGATTTTCTACTACACTCTTTCTTTGCTTTGCCGTCTTTTGTCGACGACGTCACGTGCCACGCCTTCGTCTTCGATAGATCGCTTTTACTCGTTAGCATAATGCTACAGGTGACAAAACGTCGGCACTCGAACGAAAATACATTACGGTACGCCGTGGCGAATCCCCATACGGTGTAAATTACCAAAGGGGGAATCCCCGAGTCTCTCGATCGTGGAAACGCGGAGAAAAACGCAAAAAGAAAAAGCCACTTAACCCCCTTAAAACATAAAAAAAATCACCTATTTCGATCTTTTATTTTTCGATAATTTTTTTTTTTAAATAAATTTGTGTACTTATTGATAGATGCCGATGTTGAAGAACAGAGACCTCGACGTTTACGTACCTTTAAATCTCTTTGTGTCAGAATATCCTATTACCCGCGCGTATGGCGCGGCAGGATCGTTGGTCCTTCGTGTCACGAAGTTCGTGACGTAACGAAGTCGACCCTCTCGGGAACGGCATAAGGCAAGAGAGGCCGAGGCAATTACCGAGAGGGTGAAGAGTTATAGAGAGGAAAGAGAGTTGTGTGTGTGTATCTATGTTTGTGTCCTCTGCCTATGCTGGTTGCGTCCGGACAGCCTGCAGAGAGGAGAGTAGCGCGCACAGGGGATACGAAGGTATACAGCGTATACCATGGTGTCCTATCGATTGTACTCTATATCGTATAGAGGATGAGATAGCGAAGGGGAAGAGAGCGAAATGAGAGAACGGTAGAAGCCGAGGCGCCTCCCAACCACCCTTCAGACAACAACAACCGACCAAATATATATATATAGTCCACTCGGCTTCGTCTTATACCATCACTGGAGCTTTCGCGCGCTCTTTCTCTCTCTCCCTCTTCCTCTCTCTCTCTTTCCCTCATCCGAGAATCGTCTCATATGGGAGTCGAGGTAATGAATCAATTATCTATAATAGGCCCGCGTGCACCCACGGTGCATGCACTCGAGCGTATGCGATTAAGTGGAGGACTTATGAGAACATTGCCACGAAAGAGAAACGTCGCTTCGCGTTCAATGTTCTAATAGTAATATACTATACTATAGTCGACATTTATACATAGGTATATGCATTGCGGTGCATATATGTATAGATGTAACGATAGTCGGAAGTCAAGGTCCCCGGGGATGAAGATTTCTCGCGAAAGGGGACGAATGAATTCCTGTCTCGATAATTTTCGTCGTCTCAACCCCTATATCGGTATTGCATACATTTAATTATCTACGAGGAAAATCGTAACTCGAACTCATCGTGTGACACGCGGAGTTCGAGGAACGAGATTATCGACTTAACGAAGATCTACGAGAGCGATAAGTTCCAATTCGATTGATCGATTGTTCGATAATAACGCGATGAGATACGAGACGAAACTTTTTGAACGAATATATTCCGGAGATGAAATTCCTGTTGCGAGGGTTTAATTAAGTTCTACTGCACTTGGATTAAAACCTCTCTTTTGGTACATCGAATATCAACATCCGGAAGTTTACAACGCGGAGATGTTACGTAATTGGTTCCTACTGCCGGTGAGATACTTGTAAAGGATGACGTTGAATCGGCTCTTCAGAAACTCGAGGAGTAAACGGAAAAACGAGAGCTTTCCAATGATTCTCGTTGAAAATCGAGCCGCGCGATCGGAAAAGCTATTTATACGAATTCGTATTACAGAAAGTACAGTCTGCATATTAAGTATATAATATAAAAAAATATGTAATATTCAAGAGATTTTAATTAATACTCAATGAATATTTAAAAGAAAAGGGTAAAAGAACGCGGGATCTGCTAGAAATTACTATGTAACCTGGTAAAATCCAACTGTGGCGCCACCTATGACGATATTATGAGAATTCTCGATATTATGAGAATTTTTACCCCATTCATGAAAATTTTTACAAAATTCCTATAAGTTATTTTTAATCATATGCCACAGTTAAAATTCGCGTAGTTCTCGTAATTTTCGACAGGTGGTGTCGTCGACACAGCGCTACCAGAAATTTACGATATTTTTCACCAGATATACGGTAAATTGTATCGGATCCTTCTCTTCGCAAAAAATAATAATGATAACTATGATAATTTCGATTCTGTGGATGACTTGTTGTTATTAAAATTATATTTCAATCATAATAAAACCGGATGTATAATTTAAATCATTCGGATCAATGGTGTAGAATTGGAAATACATATTTACGCAGTAACGACATATTTACCGTGTAATGATATGACTTTTCGATGTTATGTTAACGTTATAGACGCAACGAACGGGTACTTAATTCGCTCGGCAACTTTTGTAACAGGCTTGTAGTATCAGTTAGTTCGAGTTGCTAGCCGTCGTAATGGGAATACCGTGTCGAGGTAACTGTATTGCTGGTAGTCTCGGCGCCAACGGGCCCTTTGCCCGAGAGACTCCCGTCGCGTACACGGAACATAACGGGTGCTTTGCCTCTACATGCTTGATGATAACGTTTCCTCTAATAGTGTAAACTATATATGGATACACGTGTATATATATATACACGTGCGAAACTACGTGCATCTAGGAATAGCGAGAAGGTATGCAACGACTAACGTTTACTTAGGATCTACTTGGGGAATAGTGTCTATTTATATTTCATGCCTTCTGTAGAAATCGCGATAAAACTAACTTTATCGAGCCAATCGAAGCCCCTTAACCTTTCGATGCCTAACCACCCTTCTACAACTTCTTCACCGTGCATAATTCCAAATTAAATGCATCGGAAATATTTTTATTTTCTTACATCGCAAATTAACGACTAACGTCGAATTTGGGAAAGATGGTTTCATTTATTTTTTTAATTTGAAAAAAATGATTTCATTTTTTTTTTATTTGAAAAAAAAAAAAAAAAACGATTTCATTATTTTTTTTTTTTGAAAAAAATTGATTTTATTAATTTTTTTTTTTGAAAAAAATAATTTCTTCAAACACTTTGCTTCGAAGGATTATTCCGTTTTTTAAATTAATATTTACGGAAAATAAAAAGTATTATTTTCGAAATTAATTTATCGCTTTAGCAACTCGCGCGCGACATCGCGAAGACTAATATTACGCCCTTATCGTGAAATGTTCTCTGCGTTTTGAAAGTAAGAGTCCCGAGGGATGAAAGCTTCGTGAAAGGATATATGGAATGAGAAGTGGGAGGTCTTTGAGAGACATCTCGATCCGGCGGGTAATCGATCGATGTCTTTGCTCTCGTAACCTCCGGAGAGACTGAAGAACCGGGCATCAGGTTGGGGGGCTTTCGAAAATTAATCGATGTCCTAATGCGACCGCGGTGGCGGGAACGAACGCGAGGTTAAAGGACAGACGATTTTGCTCGTCCTATTCGTAGTTCGGAACGAAGTGGACGATGAACGTATAGAGGACATCTTATTCGAGATATTGAATATCGAATATTAGAACGATAGCTCCGCGCAGGATATTCCCCTCGTAAGATACTACTTACGAAAATTAGTGGTAAAACGATCATTGCTTCGGCCCTATCATCTATAACTCTCTGCTATCTATTGCCCTTCTCATTGGATATCGTTTCATTATTTCTTCTTTCAAAATTAATTTCCGAGAGTCACGAACCAGTATTCCCTTTTTTCGTAAAAAAAAAAAAAAAAAAAAAAAAAAAAAATAGACAAAATTACGAAACGGAACTCATTGGCGGTGATTAACTATTCATCGATCGAATCTCTCGTCGAAGTAACTAACGGTGTGTACGAAACCGGATTGAACTGACAAATACGATGCCTGATTCACTATTAGTCATCCGGGTTCGCGATTCCCAAAGTGAGCTTCGCGAGTTGGTTTAGCGATGGAAACCACGAGAAGACAGAGACGTCCGCAACGCGAAAGCGCAAACGGAAGGAGAGAAAGTGACTCGTCTCACGGCTTCTAACCGCCCAATTAACTATTCCGTTTGGGAATCCAGAAACTCACGTTTTCGCGTTACTATATACTCTGTATCGTCTCTCTGTACTTCCTGTGGCCATTTAGACTTGTCAAAAGCAGAGCCAAACGTCGAAACGACGACAAATAATTTCAGGAGAGCAGATTGAAATGGCGGTTGAGTACATCCGCGACTACTTACACTAACTGAAAAAACTTTATCGTTTGAAGGAAAAAATTGTCGAGACGATACCCACATGAAAAAAAAAACGATATCGCAAAAAATATCGATGATATACCTAAGATATTTTCATTAAAAAAATCGTATATACGATTACATTTCAGACTTTAATCCGACAGTACATAAAAACGCCGAATTTCATATATTTCTGATAGATTTTTGCATATACTGTTTTTCTACGTCGATACAGGCAAACGATGTACCGGTCGCGTCGTACTTACGGCTAACGATTTTTCGTGTTTTTTTTTGGTTCTATCGAAAATATGAATTTCCTCTCTCGCTTCGGCAATAAATATATTCCGGTGCAATTCCGTTCAGAATTACGAAATATGTATGAAAATATTTGTATCGCAACTTGTTCCCGTTGCGTAATTGGCATCAGGTGTGCGTCGGGTTTTGCATCGGTAAAACTTAACGCACTTACCAGAAATCGGCGGTGCATGCGAGGGGTGGGCGAGGAAGGGGTGGGATGACGATGACGCGCGGGGACGAGATCCTCCGACCGCCGCGCGCACCGAGCCGGCAAACCGGCTTGACGTCACTGCGTGAAAATGGGCCATGGCCCCTGGATATACCCGCGTCGGATAGTCCACCAACCGCCACCGGGAGTCCGCAAACGCCGCTTGACAGACCTCCCCGGTACACCACTCTCGAGGACCATCCGATAGCTTCAGGATATAGAATTCCCAGGACCGAGATATACCACACGGAAATACAGAGCCTCTATCCTTCTGATGTTACCGGGGGTATCGCTTTTGCTATACACGCGGCGCGCTCTTCGAACGAACCTTATTCCGCAACTCGGTGACTCGGTTTGCAAACGCACAGTATACACACGGCGACTATCATCTACGTAATCCAATAGGACTTTTGTTATACATAAATAAAAAATTGAGTTTTTTTTTCTAAATTGAAATTCGGAATGTAATTCATATTTCTGGACCCGAGGAGAAATCTGACTCACTTTCAGGCGATTGTCGATACACTCGATTTTTGGATCGAGTACTTCGCATGAGTTCGAAGATCAAATAAAAAAATAAATAAATAGATAAATAAATAAATAAATAAATAAATTTGCTTCATTTATTTAAGCGTTCAAGGACGTTAAACTTGTCATCCCTTCGCGAATTCATTCGGTGCTTCCCTTCCTAAGGATCATTAGCTTAAGAACAAAAAATTAATTAAACAAAAACCATTATTTTAAAAAGGACGGCCATTTATCTACCGCACGGGGGGCTCTCTGTGAAGAATAAAAGTATCGCGATAGTTTGCTGCTGTAGGGTAATCGGCTTAACCAGTAAAATCTTTGATGCATGAAGGAGACTTAAGCCGGTATCCATCTCAGTGGCAGCGAGCGTGATTCATTTTACCCCGCTGTTCTTCAAAGTAGAATCACAGCACGTAGGACGCAAGTGGTGAATATGGACCACCATTTTTCGCATGATTTTTCCATGTTAAATCGCACTCCTCGTATTCACTATATTTTTGTTACCCTACATACGCGCGTGAGGTCGTGCATGAAGGAGACTCACGCAACAGCACAATTTCAACTGCACTTTAATCAAAATGCGAGTATACGTACGCGTACATAGTGAAATATGTACATATAACGTACACCTACGGATGTGCCGAGTTGCGGGACGCACTAAGTTAAGTATTTACGTTATCCCCGCACAGATCGAATTAAGCGCCGCCTCCGTCCCGTTTCGTCCGGACATCCCTCCTTCTCCCCTTCGCCACCCCTCGCCCCCCTTTCCCTCTACCTCTCTCTTCTCTCTTTTGTCGCTTCCGCTCGTTCCTCTCGCCAGGCGTGACGTCTACGCTGATAAGCAGATAGACATGCGGAAAGTAAAAGAGAAAAGGAAGACTAAAGCGTTAGCGCGAGAGGGTGAGTTGCGATGAGCGGGTTGAATTGGAGAAAAAAAAAAAAGAAAAGTCCGGAATGGAGACCCAAAAAAAAGTAAAAGACACCCATAGGACCGTCATAAAACTTCGCGCCTGTCGATAATCCGACTCCACCCTGGTCTTGCCATCCACTCTTTTTCCTCCCTCACTTTCGTGTCACACGGTTCGATCGTCAAACGGTTTGAATTACCGACAATGCGAGGAGCAAAAAACGCACACGATGTGCGGGTCCACCCTGACTGGTCGTCACCAAACGTTTGAAACTCCCACTCTCTCTCTCTCTCCATGTCGATTGTCTGGATAAACTCACGATCGATATAGAAACTTCCGATACTTGCCTGCTGGCCGCACGTCGGTACTACTCAGCCTGGAGGGTTGATGCGTCCCGATGGCAGGGAGTCGTGTCCATCAGTACGCTATCCCTTGTCTGAGCCATAACGGTATTGTACTACTAGCCATATCCGCGGAGAATAATACGCGGAGGCGTACAACCGACAATCATTGATCAGACGCAATCGAATTCCGCACACGTAAATCGTGATTTGTGTACTCGACGAAAATACATCGTTCCGTTTTTAACTGTTTATTCGTCACGATTTTCGGAAAATTTTCGGAAATTTGATAAAAACGAAATGTTTTATTAACTGAGAAAGGCAAGCAGTTTTTTTTTTCTCGTAACAATAATTGAATAAACTTTTATGATTGATACAAAATGAACAACGAAAAAAATAGATCGAGAAGATCGAAACTCGAAACTCTCGATGTCGGTTACGATTTTTTTTTTTTTTTTTTTTTTTTTTTTAGTCTGTTATTTACAAAGTTTCAGTACGATCGTTAATCTCGGCAGTGATGGAGTAAGACGCGGCCGTCGAGAGTTATACTCCCGTATACATAGCGTACAGAAAGCCGATAGTCGCGAAGGAAGAATATATAGGAGTATTCGATAGACGAAGTTCGATACACAGTATAGAATTACTCGTGATACACGAGACCCGGAGCTTTTCCGCATTCTTCCTTCATCCGTCAATTCGCGAGATGACGCTAGACGTTTGGACATACTATCCCCCTGTACTCTCGATATAATATAGTCGTGTATAACACTACTTTCGCCTTATAAATATCGAAACGGTAGAAACTGTAAGTAAATGGCGCGCATGAGGATCGTCTGTATACATTTGTTGAGAGAAAAAGGGATGTAACGTACATATAGTACATAAGGAAAAGCGATGATAAATCACAGGCGTGGAATCGGGCCAAAGGGTCAATGAGACGAGAAGACGAAAGAACACCGACAGCGACAATGGAAGAAACGATTCGATATAATACATAAAGCATATAGATAAAATGTGTCTAACTTTAGATAACTCGGCCGTTGGGTCAATCGCGAAGATTCGTTCCAATCCGAAGTAAATTGACTATACGTTGAGGAAAATTGCTCGTTTTCATTCATCGATCGATATACCGAGTATCGCGTATTCCGACATCGCCGGCGTCTTCGAGTTGCGTTGGAAATATTGGGAGCGAAATAAATTGTTAATTGCCCGACGAATAATCGGCGGAAGGGAGAAAACGACGGGGAAATCGACGGAGGGGATGGTGGGTGAAAAAAAAAAAAAAAATGCGGAAATATGTTTTATCAACCCGACGCAGTTGTCGCCCTATTGTTTGTAACAATAGATCGCGATCTATATCGGTTCGAGAACGATGTACGTATATATATATGAATCGCTACAACACGCTGCTTCTGTGTGTCGAGGGTACGGCAAACTGATAACAACGATGTGTAACCATGGAAACGCGAGATAGAAAATATATCCAGTGCGAGATGTACCCGTGGCGCGATAACGTAGCCGCATTGCGGTACACCGTGCTTCGTAACCCCGCACGTTGTGCCGTCGTCGCTGCCGCCGCTACGGAGAAGGAACACTTTTCTCTCTTTCTCTCTGGAAAAGCTCCACAAACTTATAACCCCCTTCTCCTACCTTCGTACCCTTGAGTAACTAAGAACGACATCATCCCATCTCATTCTTTTTCCCTCCCGATGCTTTCTCTCGCGTATTTCCATCCGCACGTCCAGTTTTCACGTCTTTCACACATTAATTTTTCTCACCTGAGTGCATTCGTCCAACAAATGAAATCTCTCCGGTTCTTACATCACTGTATTTTTCAAACCCTCCCGGCGTTTTACCCTCATTTAACGCCACGTTTACTCGGTTATACAGCCATCGTCATTCGTTCACCGCGGAAGGAACGCGGATTTATATGGAAAAGTCTGTTTTTTTAGATTTTTTTTTTTTACGTTTCTTATTCCTATTTAATTCTGTCTCTCATGGAAAAAAAATATATGACAAAATATATTTATGTTATATTCAATGTATTTTTCACGAAAAATTACGAAATACATATTTTTTGCAATACATTTTTTTTCCATGTTGGATTCGGTCGTTCGCGGGGATTAATGTTCACGATTTCGAAAAAAAAAAAAAAAAATGGATGTCGAAATTCAATGCCGAGGAAAAAAAATGAAAATTTTCAAATAAAGATCAATTTTACGATTCACGCGATCAAATTTAAGCCCTAAAGCCGGTTTTTACGGAAATGAGAATAATACAATACTTTGTAGCAATGTAAAATTTGCCACGAAGCGGCGATAACCTCTCACGGTACTTTCGGACTTTCTGGAAACGCTGTAACGCATTCCCGGAAGCTTTCGTCGACCAACCACGAGAGATCCTCATGCATAGTTGAGCAAAGGCTCGCGGAGAGGTTGCCGAGAGGAGAAAGGTTTGGCCAAAGGATATTATAACCTCCCAACATACACCGCGGTGTCCCCAAGCGGTTAAACTGCGATTAAACAGATCTCGTAAATAGAGAAACTTGAATTTTATAATCTGCTTAACTGGTCCGCGCGGGGAGAAGGAGAGGGGCGGCGACAAAGCTTTGCGTCCTAAGCGCCCTGAGTGTAACTGCCTTCAGAGGCGTGTACCGATTATAGCGTTAGCGCGCTTTTCCCGTTTAGCTTCGCATTTATGTGGTGAACTGTGAAAACTTTACCGGGGTCATTGCAAATTCTCAAAAGTCAAGCAACTTTTCTCTTATATTCGGTTCAACGTCCCATATCTCAGAATTCGCGTCCCTTAAAACATTTTTTTTACCCCGCAAACACGTAATTTTAAAATCAAACGAAAAAACTTGATGTTTAAGGGTAAAAAAAAAAAAAAAAAGATGGGGAGTTGAGAAAAGGTAGTTTTTCGATCGGAATCGTCATAATGATGACATTAACGGGTCGAGCATAAAAAAAAATACGTGGAGCTCGTAATGGACATTCGGAGGAGCGACATTTCCAAGGAAGCTTTCTGAAATTCTCCAGTTTCGCGTCGCAAGCTTTCTTATTGCTTTCTCACTTTCACACCGCGGGTTAACCCGCTCGAACTATTTTCCCGTCTTTCTCTTACACTCGCGGGCGCGTCTACATCACGGAGAGACTCTCATCTTCTCGGCTAGTGGCTGCAGCCACCAGCGTCGCCGTAGATACGAAGCTTCCCCGTTACGGTCTTACGTACCCGACGTTAACCCCCCTTTTTGCGTTTACGAGGGAATCCCCCTTCATTCCTCATCCCCCTTTTCTCGCTCCCGATCTGTCCTTCTCGTCGTCTTATCCATTTCTCGCCTTGGATCACCCGCGGCGCTTCGTGACGCCGACTTAAAAAATGATTATTATCGAAGGGGAAACGCTAAATACAATTAGACATTTTTTTTTTTTTTTTTATTGTAATTACGAAAGCTTTACTAGTGAAACGTGAGATTTAGAGAAAATGTTGGATACATCGCAAAGGGATGAAAATCTGAAAATTTTCAATCATATCGAAAGTCCTAAGAACATTAATTTTGGATAATAGTCATTTCAAAATATTATTAACAAATAAAATTTTAAAAAACTTGTTTTCTAGCAAAAGTTGATTCATTAATTTTTCTAATTACGTAGGAATTAAAAAAAAAAAATGTCTTATTTTTGAAAAAGCCATTTTTCGAAAAATGTTTAATTGATATTTGGGAAAATGTTCGATCAGTTACCCGGAAGCTTCTCAAGTAATGTGCCTTTTTGCAAAAAGATAACCGATTGTCGTGACTTTTAATCGTTGAAAAAGATCGAAAATTATAAAAAATACAGTGGGAAACGCGAAGTAAAAAAAAAAAAGTAAAATTCCACTTCTTTTACGGCGTGAGATTTCGTGTTTTTTAATGAAGCTGTCGGTGAATATATCCACCTAAAGTTCTGCCCCTATTTTTTTCTCATCAGTAATTCAGTCCGAGAAGTCGAAAAATGTCGATAACAAAACTCGCAGAATTATTTTTTTCAAATAAATGAGCAAAAAAAAAAAATATCACATTTGGAATAAGCGACTGTCGGTATAATCGTATGTTACGAATAATCGGCGAAAATTGAACACTCGGAGAGCTGAAGGAAACAGTAGCGAATTCCCAACAGAACATCGCTTAATCGGCACAAAGGTAACCGATGCTGCAGAGCAGAGCAATCGACGCTCCGATACAACACGAAACACGCTTCGTATATCAGTTTCCATCTGTATATAGCTATATCGGCATACATAGTTGTAAATGCATTCGCGTATACAGTTTACAGTTCGATAGTAAGTATATAGAACAACGTATGAGAGAACGACGACGACTACATGTCCGATTTCGTTACCGCGGGCAACGCCTCGGTTCGCCACCGAAGCGCCAAGCCTCCTGTTTCCTCTTCTCTACTGGGCGAACTCTGTTTGGGGTCTCGTCGTCGTCGTCGTCGTCAATTTGGCGAGCGTTCTCGGGTGGGGATCGATATTGGTGTGCCTCTCGCGCGCGCACCACCGACTCCGCTCAATTACGAGAAGCGATAACGTTGCGCTTTCTCGCTTTACGTCTCTTAGTTCCAACCTCTCCGTCTCTCTCTCTCCCTTCCCTTTCGAAACATCGTTTCTCTACAGACGGGTACTGTATAGCACCGGATGAAGGTGTACGATGGATATACCTCGTCTAAAAGCTGTACGTGGACCCGCGGCTGTACGTGTCTAGGGTTACCGATTCGCGAAGCGTCACGACACCTTACCGTACAACGAAAGCTCTTCGCTTCCTCATAGTCTCGGAGTCTCGAAACCACAGATGGGTAATTTGTAACGATCATTGGTCGTTATTTATCAGTCGTTTTTTTTTGTAATCGAAATCGTATCGTTCTTCGTTAACTCGAAGGTTGTCAATGAATAACTTATATTGGAGCGAATGGGTGAATATGGCACATCAAAAAAATGTTTAATTGTAAGAAAAACTTTCAGAATTAAATTTTGGTTCAAGTTTTTTTTTTTTTTTTCTTTTTCATTGCGCGATATTTCTCATTGTGGCAATCGAAATTCCGCGTTGAAACAACAAACTCAAGTAGCATCCATCAATCGCAATCGAGGAAAGTTCACGAATGGCCAATTCACGGCCGCTGGTAAAATTAGTGAAAATGGAAAAGTTTCCATTTTTTTTTTTTTTACAGAATGTTTTTTTATCAACACGCATCGATTCCGTTTTATCGCGTCCGGCCAATGTATTTGCCATTTCCCTGGAGATTAAAAATCCTCTGGAATAAACTTTCAACAACACAGTCGAAAGCTTTTATTCATAAAACTTATATCATATCGTCTTTAAATAAATTGTTCTATAATTCTTTGACTTTAGTTCATTGAATTGTTGTCAATCATCAATTAATCATTTTTAACGATCATTTGAAAAAATTAAATTAATTAAAAAACAAAATTATAATTTTACCGACGATTGAGAAGCATTGAGAAGCGATATTACATTATGATTTCCTCGACAATGTGAATTTTTATTTCAGATTTATATACATCGCGTTCCTCAAAATTACGGAAATATTTTTTAGTAACGTTAATTGAAAAAAATTAAAACAAAGGTACAAAAATAATTAGACCACTCGTTTTATACGAATAATAACGAACTCTGCGCCTGACAATAGCCGTTTCTACGAATTTAACGAATAATCGGAAAAATATAACAATTAATTTTTATAGTGAAAAGCGACAGCGTTATTATATCCAAATCACGATCCCTTCGGCTATCGGTATAACACGCGTTAAATGCATACTTTGGATGAATTGCATACCAAACAGCGTACTTAATATGTGTATATCATACGTGTATGTATGACCGTACGATTCCAGAGAACACGTTTTACTTGTACTATATACGGGCAACGGATCCATCGGCAACGGTTCGCAGAGTCAACAATTCAATTAGTCGTTGAGGTTTCGAATTGCCCTGAATATCTCTGGTAAAAGGGAATAGCGAATAGCTGAGTAGAGAACTGTACTCCGTTCGTTAGCATAGACGAATAATCGATAGATGCATCGATTCTCAACTCTCGATTGCTTCCAACCACATGAAGATGCAATATCGTGCCAATAGATTCGATCGAATAAACATATAAAACTTATCACAAAAAAAAATAAAAAAAAATTAGTATCCCTATTATTTCTTTTATATTAATAAATTAATTTTTAAAAAAATTATTCATACGTTTAAATAAATTTAAAAAAAATGAATTTATTACGATTACTTTTTCTGCTGATATTGCAGTAAATTTTTTTTTATTTATTTATTATTATTTTATAAAAAATTGTTGTTTTGTAATTATTACAAAAAAATTAAAATAATTCATACGAAGTTTAAATTTAAAAAAAAATGAGTTAATTACGATAATTTTTCGTGCTGATATTGCAGTGAAAGCTTTTTTTTATCGCACTAATTATGAAATACCTTATCCGGTTCAAAGGTTATGCATGCATACGATATTAGATAGACACAGTCGAACTCTCTATTGGGCGGAGGGATGGGGCATAAAGCTCGCACGTTCTCCACCACGTGTGTATAATTAGTGTCGTGTGGTAATTAGCAACTCGATGGTGCACCAAGCTAATTCGCAACCTCGCGGATGGATGCGTAAATCATTTCTCGCATATGCCTCTGTAACTCGACCGCATATTGTTATGTGGTATTGTATCGTTATATTCTACATAATGTACCATACGGAAATATATGTCCTCTACTCGAGATACCAAAAAAAAAACGGGAAAAAAATAAATCGCGTGAATCAACGGAATGTGCAATTGCGAGTGACGAACAGACTTGTGATTGATTGCAAGAAATACTCAGTTGATTGAACGACCAGTTAGTTAAATTGAGTGTTTCTTTCTTTGCTTTCACAATAGTTTCGTTAGTTTCCGTGTTTTCTTTTTTTTTTTTTAATTCGGCACCTGCAATCGCAGATTGAGTTGATTTGAGTCTTTTTTTGTTCCTTCTTCGTATCTTGTCGATTATTGTAACGATTTTTTTTACATTGTTTATTGCTTCAATTATGTGATTTTTTAAAAAATGTCCTAAAGATCGAAAACCTTAAATGTTAATTAGACGAGATACAGTAAATTTATTCAATCGGAAGAATTGCTAATTAAGATAATCGTTTGCTCGTCCGTTCAATGACGCAATCGGCCATAGACCGCGCAGTGCAATGCAATTGATAACAAATGCGATAGAACGCGATTTAGTTAATACACATTCGACTATAGCGCGGAAAATCTCATGGGACGGGGAGGGGGGGAGGGGAGATGTGGAGGAGGAATGAGATTGGGGAATGTAAATTGCTTACGCAAGTCACGTTATACAGCACAGTGCACGGTACGCTTGATGCTCGAGTTCGCGTGCCTTGATTCTCCCATATTAGTTCGAGGATAGTCCGTCTATAGCGATTAAACGCATGCGAGTTCGTACAGAGGCACACGGGTACTTTTGCTTGTTGTGTGCTCCGCTAAACTATGTACGTCTATCCAAACGCTGTATCTCCGTCTATCGCGCTTCTTGAGCTGCTTGTGCAGCTGTTAGTAGCGCGGCTGTTGCTGACATTGCTATGGGCTCATGTGTATACTCGATGCATATGCATGCGTCCTATTCGATTAATTTGGAGCCATCAACTTGCACTGCGATCTCGAAATCTTGCGCCAAGTCAACCACCGAACTCATCATCTCGCTTCCAACCCCCAACAACGCCCCCCCCCCCTTCCCCCCCAAGCTGCAATCCCGAATCCTAACATTGAGATCTTCTATGATCTCACAGTAAACACGATCTCGATGTGATAATATGGCATAACAGGACAGAGTGGTAGATAAATGGGTTATCGCTTTGATCTGTATTTCTGCGTTCAAAGGCTCGTTGAACTCTGCAAGAGGCCCGATAAAGATTTCTGGAATCGTATATGTTGTTCTCAAAACGTTAACAATATAGTTTCAGTCGCTAGTTTTTTGCGATTTCTTTTTTTTACGTTGCGAAATTTTGCCAAATAACAATTTTTTAAAGCTTTTTGCTTCCTTAAGAAGCTTTGTTCTCGTGAATTTCTTTTTTTTTTTTTAGATTTTCATGTAAACGTTTTTAGAATAATCCAAAGCGTTGAAAAATTACTTTTGGAAAAAATGTCTGTCCGTATGTGTGTTTGTGTGCTCATCATTCGATCTCATAATTTGAAAACGGCTTAAGACACCAAGTTGACATTTATACCACTTGTTGAGTGATCAAGGCCCCTTCTTTGGTTAAATTTTTAGCAAAATCTATGCAGTCGTCCAGATTTTACGCCATTTTGAAGTTTTTGAAAAAATTGTCGTGGCGCTCTATCTGCCACATTTTTTGAGATATCCGGCTAAAATTTGGTACAAAGTTGAACTATTAAAAAACAATGCTCGGTATTGAATTTGGGTAAAATCTATGCAGTCGTTCAGTTTTTACGCCATTTTGAAGTTTTTTTAAAAATGGTGGTTGCGCTCTAACTTCTACATTTTTTAAGATATCCGGCTAAAATTTGGTACAAAGTTGGACTATTATAAAATAATGATCTGTATTGGATTTGGGCAAAATCTATGCAGTCGTTCAGTTTTTACGCCATTTTGAAGTTTTTTTTTTAAATGGTGGTTGCGCTCTAACTGTTCCATTTTTTGAGATATCGTGTTAAAATTTGGTACAAAGTTGGACTTTATGAATTTGTTTTCTCTTGAAGTTACGGTATATTTACCTGTATTTTGATTGAATTAAATGCGGTTTGGCAAATCCCGTCGATGAGACCGATTATTCAGCATCGAAGCGATAAATCGCTCACGAAATTAAAGAATTGGCACGTTAATTATAATAACCAAATATTCCTGCTGATTCGACGATAATAATTCACTCTTATTTCAACGTAGTTTCGCGTACTCGCGGTTTCAAATGTTCAGGTTTGCACGGTCGTAAATACGTACTTTATACATATTTATAGCGTATGCTATATACCACCGATTACGAATTACATTATTTACGCCATTGATAATTTATCCTATATTTACGTGTGTATCGACACTATCGGTGACTGCATCGATACCGATAGGTTCGCCTGTTACGGCGCTCGATATACCTACGTAATAGTCGGGTTGCAGGTACGTGACACTGGTGCTTGTGCAAAGATCTCATAAGCTCATGGCTCTTCGGTCGACGATTATACGCCTGGCAGAGCCTGAAATTAGGCCTATCGCGTGTCGCGTGCTCTCTGGCTCTCTCGTGATCCTCGCGCTCGCCATCGGCGTATATCGATGTATATGTACACATTGTTGTTCTATAGACCTCCTACTAACGTGTCCTATTCGCTTACATCATTGATTCATCCTCCCATTTTCCCTTTATTTATCGTTGTTTTCACGACATCGAGAGAAAGTTTTACGTTTGAGAGTCATATAGATCGTAAGAGCTAAAGAGGAGCGTATACGTTGTAAACGAAGAGACGAAAGAGATCTCGAGGTAAACGACGTCACGCTGCGTAGTACATCCACCCCATAATTCCCGCGACGATATTAAATTTCCTCTCGTCTTTTCGTCCACTCGACGATCGCCCGATGCGACGAGGGGATCGTTAAGAACGAAGGTCGTTTCGTTGGGATACTTGGACAACCATTTTTTTTTTTTCCGTTTCCTCGCTTCACATTTTATCTTTTATAGGCTCTTACTTGTGTACCATATACGACCGCGACGCACGAATCTTGGTTTTTTTTTTTTTTTTTTTTTTTTTTTTTTTACTTCGAAGATATCCCACGCGCAGTATACTCGCTATGAAAACGTCGGGATAAGCGAGACAAGAGTATCAATTATGATACGGACAAGCAACCACCGCTTTATCCCCACACAATGCCCCGCGGAATATCAAAGTATATCCTTAGAATGATGAAATATCGGAATTTCTATAGTAACACCGATGTTACATTTGCGCAAAGTATAGCCATATTTTATCGTTTGACTTTATATGGAAAAAAAATGGTAAAAAGATTTTGCTAAATAAATAAAAACGAAAGATAAATCTCCGATTTTTCCGACTCCGAAGAGGAAAAAAAAGGTTCGGGATAAATTAGATTAATCGTTTCTCTGGAGTCTCAGCGATAAGCTTAATTATACTTTTTTGAATTTTATTACCTCAAAAGCCACTTGCGTCACCGATCTCGCCGATGCGCAGAATCATTTTCCATTTTATCCACTCGCGAGGGGTATTTTTTATTTTTTTGGTCTTCGCGCAATTTACATCGCGGATAAAGTTATCTAAAGTTTAATTATCATAATTTTTACTGTAGTCTCCCAGTTAACTACGAATACCAGCGTTTTTCCGAGAGTTACAGGCAGCAATCATAGACTTTTACATTATATCCTCGCGAACTTTCATTCAGTCGCATGTGTGCCAAAGTCCTGAAACACCATATATGGAGCTGATGGACGCGAACTGTTTCAATAAAATTTTGAATTTTTTAAAATTCGTCGCTTTATGTCTCTGTAAATAACGCGTATCTTCTAAAATCTGTATTATACCGATATAGCGTCTTAACAGACGTTATTCCCGATGTTCCCGATGTTTAGATTTCACGAGAATTAAATTTAAAAAAATATTGATTATTGAGTTTCGTAAGAATCAAAACATCGGATTTTCCAGACGCATGTCTCGTTAAAGTGTTAAAAGGGTTGAAAAATCGTTTTCTAAAATTCTTACAATTCGTGAAAATTTCGCGTCAATGACTTTCGGCGTTTTTACGAATTTAACTTCGATCGCGACGATCGATTATCTCATCACCTAAAGATCGAGATGAGCGAAAAAAAATTGAAAAAAACGTCTACGGTGCGCATACGTGTTGTTTATAGTTAAATATATGTATATTATACTCTCTCCTCGCGTAGTCTATCGCGTCTGGATCGAGGCCAGCGCCGCAATCGCATTAACGTAGTCCGCACTAATTACGGTCGGACACACGTTCACACGATTATAATCGACACTGGCATCGCTGAACATCGTCGGTTATCGGCATCGATGTAAATTCGATCCGGAAACGTTGGCGGTTCTCGGGTATAACCAGTAGAATCTCTATACACATCCGCCGCGTGCGTTGCATCCGGTGTTACACGCACACCGGTATATCTTTAACTCCTACATATACATCGAGTTATCACTGTAATGGACGCGATAGTTGGCTCGTGTACGCGGACACGCTAACACACGTTTTGTCGCCCCGCGGCTGTTTGAAAATTGTTCTTCGCGTAAATTGGCTAAAACTGATCAACGTATACGTTTACTAATCACGTTCGTCCGCGGGCGAGTCAACAATTTCGTCGAAAACCATTTATTCAACGACCTCCGATAAAATATCGAATCGACATCGATAAGTCAATCGAATTGTCACTCGATGTATTCACGAATTACGAGAATATAATATTATTATTATTATAACAAAAAAAAACGATAATAACTTAAAAAAAAAAAAAAAAAAAAAAACGTAAACCAAACGGAAAGGGTGAGATACATAACCAAAAAAAAATCCGGTGGCCTCGTTTCATTGAATCGTCGACACGCGAGAACATACCGTCCGCTTTTCACATTCTACAGTTGAAGTGGAGTGTGAGAATGAGAATATATGTACAGAGAACACGATAGAGACGAAGATAAGAAAGAAAGGAAAAGATTGAGCGAAAGCTCGTAGTTGAATAGGGTAAGGAAACGTTGCGGTGGTAAGAAAAGGATAAAATAAAAATAAATAAAGATCGGAAGGAAGAATGTTGTGAAACAGACGGAAGAAAATCCTCAACGAGACTACCCGCATTTACGACTGCATCGATCATTCCCCCCTCCGCCTTTTTTCCCCTTTATCTCAGGGCGGAACTACCGCGAAAAGATGTCAATAACTTGCTATTGTCTACAACGAAAAAAAAAAAAAAAAAATTTAACTCCGTTTTTTTTTTCTATTTCGTCGATTTATTTTTATGTAGACATCGCGAAATGGATATTACATGTACCGATACATATATATATATGCAGAAAAACTGTTACATGGAGGGTAGGTGCTCCATGCGAGTCACGATCATCCGTGAGCGCTCGTGGGGTTGGAGAGGGTGCCGCTTGAATGGGAATGCATTTTATCCTATATATATATATATATGTATATATATACATACATATATATACATAAGAAAGATAGAGGGGTGAGAACAAGGAGAAGGAAAATCGCGGAGGGGATGGTGGCCTCGTTTCGTTGAACCTGATGCTGTGACGCGCGGAAACGCTCTCTCTTTCCCTCTCACGTCCCCTTCAACCCCTGTGTACTATTATCGCGTCGCCAAAGAGAAAACGTTGGATACCCTACGTCAGACGGTTACTACGGCTACCTCTCTATCTCTCGTCGCACAGAAACATCCTTTATTAGTATTATAACTTGTATATCTTATAACGCTTGTGGGGGCAAAAGTTGCGGCAGAACGCGAAGACGAAGAAATAATTTCATAAGACGAAAAGTTTGCAATACGCCCACTTGGAGTGCCGTAGTTTCTACGAGTGTTAGTAACAGCGTCTACAATAATCATCCGAGAGGGCAAAAGCTATAGAAGTCGAGAGAAATTTAACTTTATTCCGATGGCAAGAGTACGAATTTTCCTTGCAAGATACACATTAAACCGCATTATATACATATATTAATGTATATTGTATTGAATAATAACTGCAATTTACAATTGGTAACGTTGTTCAACGAAGAAAGTTGTTAAATTCAGCTAAAACTCTGCGTGTTGCAAGAGCTGTCGGTGGTTTTGTGTCGCCGACAACACGAGTTACTACTGCATGTAAAAGTAAAATTTCGTTATGTAGGTCGCGAGTCGCTGTCGCAATCGTAATAATTAAACTTTTTGGTTACATCTAAAAATAAAACAACACTGAAACATATAGTTTCTCTAACGAAAAAAAAAAAAAAAAAAAAAAAATGGTTGCTTCAAAAAAATTTTCAAAAGGAGACACGATATCGATCTCTCGAAATAGCAGTATCGAATTTTTCGACAACGCGGCACTTATCTTTCGTCGTTAAATAAACCAATTTTTGTGCCCGAAATTTGTCGCGCAAATTCGTGGGGGTTATGGACGAAGCGCAGATATATTTTTCACGGGCATTATCCGAGGAATTCGATTATAGGGAAAAAAAAATGGCGAAAAGAAGACGAAGAGAAAAAAAGTAGCGATGAGCAACGGCGCAGTGGAGGGGCCATTGGCCCGAAAGGGGTAAATTTGTGTGTGTATATAGAAGAACACGAGAATGATGAACATAGGTACCTACTCTCGTGCTTTTGCGTAGAGCTTGAATGGGCGATGCATTTTCACGTCAGTGGTATGCTGTGAGCCATCGAACGAGGCGAGAGAGCGTAGAAAAGCGGGACGAGGATCTCGCGCGCGCGAGGGGGTGGGTTTTGCCGGGGGAGGGACGGGGGCATGAGACGTCGCGGTGGCCTGGTTTCATTGAACCTGCGATGCACCAGGAAAATCCTGCAGCGCGACATCGCGTTCACCCACATACACTGCCTCCCCACACCTACACAGTGCCATATCTCTTCCGCCTATTTGCGTACAGCTATCCATTCAACAAACGGCGATTGTGTACACAAAACGAATTTAACAAATACGAAAAACCAGACGGCTTTTAGACTTCGAAATACATGACAATCCAACTAGAATTTCTGAATGAGTCGAATCGTATTTATGCTCTTTTTTCATCCCCTCGTAGGTACCATTACGCGATAAAACGACAAGTACTTGAAAAAAAAAAAAAAAAAAAATTTATAGACGTTTCGGAGAAAATATGTAAATATTATATTTCGCGAAATAATCAATTCGTGAATAAAAAAAATTAATAACAATATCAATTTTCAATAATAATAAATAAATTTATTATTATTATTCATTGTTATCGAGTTGTAACGCAATGATTTGTGAATAAACGGCTTATCGAATCGATTAAAATAAAAATGTCTTCCGTCGCTGTGGAGAAATGAATTGTAAAAGTTGAAGTGATATTCTTGAGACTATTGGAGGGGAGGTCGATAGTGAATGAAACTGAGATCACGAGAGAGCCCTGGATGTCCCGGTTTCATTGATAGTACGGCGCATTACCTCGTGTCGCATAGTCTCGTTCCTCCAGTTCCGCTATATATTGATCTCTGGCGCATGCGTATCGAAAAAAAAAAAAAAAAAAAAAAAAATCTCATCAAAACGATCGAACCGTACGAAGAGATACGGCATACAAAACTTGTTCTGAATTTCTCAATGAACCGAAAGAGTTACGGCAACTAAGAGTCACCTATACGTATATAAACGGAGTAACCTACAACGGCAAAACGTTGATGTTTAATGGAGAATGGACCGTCTGCGATTGTCTCAATGAAAATGTATTTTCCTGCAAGAAGTTAACAGAGGAGGGATATGCCAGTGACACAGAGAAAAGGGGTTGAGATGAAGAAACAAGGGGAGTAAACAAGGGAGAACGGCGAAAGAGTGGTGTGGAGTGGTACGGATTCGTTGAGAAGAAGGGAGAGTCTCTGGCGACCGTTCTCTCTCCGTGGCCTCGTTTCATTGAACCTGCGGCACATCCGCACGCGCTAAAAGTCCTTCCAGGATATCTCCACCCCTCGGTTTATACTGCAGCGCGAGTGTAAAAAAAAGTCTCTATCGCCTAAGACCAACAGTATTATTTTTCCAGTCTCGTTCTCGTCTCCCTTACGGAACTACTGGATGAAGTGCAGAGTAATACGGCAAGAGCGATAGAGAAAAATATGAAAATAAAAGGTGAGCGTGTAGAAGGGGATAGGCAAAGCAGCATCAGGTCTATGCATAGCTCACCCCGGCTATGTATAGGTACCGCGTTTCTATAAATAGAATTCTACCCCGCCGAGTCCCGTTTCGGCCGGCGGTAGCTGCCGCCGCCACCACCACCACCACCACCACCACCGCCACCACCCTACCCACCCATCGTTCTCCCACTGTACTTTGCTTCAACCCCCTCAACAGAAGAGCGAAAGAGAGAAAAAGAGATAGCAAAAACGACGAGGGAGAGAAAGAGAAATGCTCCGGGGATATGCCGCACCACAGCATCCCCCTTCTGACCTCGACGTCCATATCCCCCCTCACGCTCTCTCCGCTCCGGACGACGACGTTGCACGGCATGCACCCTCTAAAACTTTACAGCTCTCTTGTTAAATATACAAGCGCCGGCGGCGTCGGCGTCCGGAGCAGCGATCAAGTTTGTCGCAGACGCGTTTCGAAATACACCCGACTCTTCATGAAGACTCGTATCAGATATACAATGAATAAAAAATCATTGATAGGGCAAAACCAATCGATCGACATTCGGATTTTACGACCAATTTAAACATTTCCGCGTCTTTTTTTTACCTTTCTGTTTCGCACAATGTTAGTTGCGGTAAAATGGAGAATAGAGCTGAAATTTCGAGACCGGAAATTAAGCGGAAAAAAATGTTCCATAAAACTGAACAAAGGTCTGTCGAATATGGACGACCATTTTTGCATGCCGTAGATACTCACGTAAAATTCGCTGCGAAAAGATCGAGAAAACGCGATGCCTCGTTAAGTGCGATATAAAAAACAATACGTGAATAATGGCTTCCATTTTCGGCATTGTAGTCGAGATATCGTGGATAATGAACGTTACGATTTACGACAATAAAAAAATAGAGAACGTTCGATGCAAAAGAATTACGATATTTACGATGAACGGCGACATAATCGAACTATAGTGGCTGAAGATAGCCAATTTTTCTTTTGCCTGTTTTTTCCGTTGCAAATCGGACCAAAATATTCACCACTCATTTCCTAACTGTAACGAGGTCGCGGAAGGGTTGTTTTTTTTAAGTACACAAAATAAATGAAATTGTATGGAAAATCTATATTAACAAATAGAATAAATATTGCAACAGCAGCGGGGGGATGGCGCGGAGGGAGAGGGCAGACGGGAAGGGATGAGATGAGTGCGCGTGATTGAACTTCACTCTCGTTTAATGATTTAATGCAGGCGGGTAAGGCTTTTTCATCGCTTGTACCGTCGAGTGAGTGAAAATGTGTCTCGAACACGTATCCAATCATCTTCCGTTCCCCTCCCGTTCCCTCTATTACCGATACACCGGCGCTTGAAACATTTCCAATATTCACGATCGAACGCAAAATTGACTGTAGTCGATATACATCGGGGTATGTATGTGCAACAGAGTCGAAATGAGAGATACATAGAAGGCACTGAAGGCCTCGAACTGGTTAGTCCTTCGTTCCGGAAAACTGTCCTCGCGTCTGTTCCGCAGATACTTTTCTACTTCCGCTTTTTCACCCTCTCCAGTAACATCGATATTCAATCGGATATATGTATTATCGATTATACTCCGTATACGATACATAAGCATATATATATATATATATATATAGGTAACTGTATAATATATCATCCCACGAGATAGTCGAAGCTGACCGGGTGTTGCTACTCGCGTTACGGAAATTCAGAGAGACGAGAGAGCGAGCGAGTGATAGAAAGATCGAACCATAAGCGAACTATGAACTTTGAAATGTCACGCGGCACGGTGTGGTGTTCTCTTCTACATCGAAGCCTTCGGATAAAACGTGCCGATGGCTTTCGCGTGGGACACTGTACATCGTCTATCGATTATCGCGTTGACTATATAGTGACAAAAAATATCGCATGCAAGTTTGATGTATGTATTGTATTCGAGCGATAAGCGACAACTATTCAGATAAAATTGAATTTAACATTTTTTTTTCTGCGGAATATGCTTAGAATTGGAGATTGCGGAGAAGAAGGGGTGCGCGGAGAAGACATCCCCGCGGTATTCGACTCGATTTCGGGGCGAATAATGATCCACCGATTCGTTCTATTGAAGGGCATTCGCGAGGGAAAATATATTTTGCAATATCGAATACATGTTTTTTTTCGTATACACAGATAAATTTATGTTTCACAAAGCTGTTTGGTATACAAGACGACAAATATATATATATATAGATATACACGTATTTATACGTTTATATTTGTACCGTTGTTGGGAGAGTTCTCGGATGAACCATGAACTTTCGATGGTTCCAAAAGCAGAAACAGACGCAGTAGCGGTGACCTTTTTTTTTTTTTTTCTCCTTCTCCCTATCTGTCTTCTGGAGGAGGCTGTAGTTCTCGCACTATCCGGCTATCCGCTGTGAAAGCCTTTGAGAAACAGCGTAGAGATGTATATAGTATAGCAGTGCTATAAGCGCGTGGGCCGATCGATCGTTGAGTAAAAGTGAAAGGATGTCCCGAGGGTGGTCGCGAGAAACATCCCCCCGCTACCCTCACCCCCTCGCGTCGCTCGGACTTCGAGTGGTTTACCCAGAACGCGAGAAAGAGAACATGCGGACGAGCGAGGGAGAGTTTTCAGTGCGAAATCTACTCGAGTATTTGAAATTCGACCAAACAAGCGATCCCACCGTTATTTGCGCAATTCATCCCGAATGTTCTATTTTAAAGAATCTATGCAACATTTCAACACAATTATTCATTTTTTGCTTCCTCATACTGATCATCGATTTGTAGTCCAACTTTGTACCAAATTTTAGCCCGATATCTCAAAAAATGTGGAAGTTAGAAAGCCACCACCATTTTGTCAAAAAATGTAAAATGGCGTGAAAACTGAACGACTTCATAGATTTTGCCCAAATTCAATACCTATCATTATTTTATAATAGTCCAACTTTGTACCAAATTTTAGCCCGATATCTCAAAAAATGTGTCAGTTAGAACGCCACCACCATTTTGTCAAAAAATACAAAATGGCGTGAGAACTGAACGACTGCATAGATTTTGCCCAAATTCAATACCTATCATTGTTTTATAACAGTCCAACTTTGTACCAAATTTCAGCCCGATATCTCAAAAAATGTGGAAGTTAGAGCGCCAACCCCATTTTTTCAAAAAAATTCAAAATGGCGTAAAAACTGAAAGACTGTATAGATTTTGCTAAAAATTTGACCAAAGAAGGGGACTTGAACCTTCAACATGTGATGTAAATTTCGGCTCCGTATCTCAAGCTGTTCTCAAATTGTGAGGTCTAATGAAGAGCACACGCACATACATACGGACAGACATTTTTTGTAAATGTAATTTTTCGACATTTTGAATCATTCTGAACACATTTACATAAAAAAAAAATAAAAAAATAGCGAAAACAAAGCTTCACATGGGTGACGGTGCAGATAATTCTGAATCAACATTTAAAAAATTATTATGCAGGCAATTAAGACGCGTGAAAATAACATTCGCAACAACCTGAAGTTAAATCTAACAACGTTCACGATGCTTAATTTTTTTTTTTTTGGTTATTCCAAGAGAACCGGAAATTAAAGTTTATTATAGTAATGACGGTCGGCGGATTTCCGGGTTCCAAATTGTTGCTTCAAGTATTTCGGCAACTAACGAAACCCTTGTCGACGTCGATAATCAATTTTGCAAAGCATCATCCGAGTTTCAGGAAACATGTGCTCGTGACTCCGGGACAGTACTATCACTGGTGCGATACGACGATTAAGTTATATCTTCGGACGAACAAATTCAATGACAGAAGTAAAGCGAAGATTGAAAGGCCGAGGGTCAGGGAAATCAAGGAATCGATAGCTATCGAAGTTGGAACTCAATTGATGCTCGAGGTTAACTGTCTTCTATCAAAACTTCTTCTGCGCTAATTCAGTACTGTCAATTAAATTTTGTTAATTTGATTATCCTTTTTTTTTCGGGTCCTTGAAATTTAGTTATTCATGTTATTCGACTGATTTACAATCTCGCGTCCCGATTCAAGGCTAAAATTTCGATCCACAGACTCTCGTGTTCGTGATACTCGCTACATTCGTTGTCTACGAGTCGAGCAAATCGGCGACTAAATTGCAACTGTTGGAAGCTTCGCGAAAGCACGATTTCGATGTGTTACACGATCGCAAGAACGAACTATCCCGTCGTCTCGAGAGTCAAGCCGAATTAATTCAAGATCTGCGCTCGAGACTCGGCAATTATGCGACAGAAGTCGGTTACTCGTTTCCGGAAGAACCACCAAACCTCGAATCGCTAGATATCACTTCAGATGAATTTCCGAATTCCTCGTGATACTTTCACACCGCGAAATAATAAACACGCGACCCTTTATTATTTGCAGTCTTTAAGGAACTTATTTATTTATTAAAACGAAAATTAATAAAAAAAAAAAAATTCGGCATTTTTTTAACGATCATCGAAGGGGTCAATATCTCGCTTTCGCTTCGTTTCTTCGAAATTCTGTAGCCGCGGCGGTACATTGCACTCGGAGAGATAGACGCTGTGCCAGAAGAGTCGCAGAGGGAGGGAAACCCAAAGAAGGCGGCCGACTTATCTTATTCTTCCACTTGGTCAGAGTTCACTGGTCCCTTTCGCACTCGCGTCACGGCTGAGATGAGTAACGGGCCTTTTTCTCGATGTTTCACGATCGAAGCGAAAACTACAGACGGCATTCTACCAAATTGTAGCGTATCTTTGAACAATTCGCTGTACGAAAATCCTTGGATTTCAAAGGAAAAAAAGTTGATCAGCTTGACTGAACGCTGAGAAATAGGATTTTCGTGGGAGTTTACTTCCTCGAGGCTGTTTGCAGGTTCGAAAAGAATCTTTTCTTCATTCTGTTTCCCTATATCGCTTCGAGAAAACAAAATCTCGATGTATAGCCGCGTCTTAGACTAAAGCTCCGCCAGGTATTTTCTTTCTTTTTTTTTCACCGGAAGAGAATCTTACAATCGAAAACCGATTAGCGAAATTGAAATCTCAAGATAGAACAAAAGCTCTCTTAGTTCTGTGAAGCAGGGAAGGGGAGGACGGTGGCAAAAGCTTTGAAAACGTGGACATCGAAGCTCCGTACTCTGATATCGACGTTCCGGAGTCCCCAACTAAAGGCGCGAGGCGCCGGCCTCTAAAAGCTATTGTATATCATGGATTGAGGAAATATTTTTTTTCAGATAGGGGAGAGTATGAGAAAACGAATCCTCGGGGGCAAAATGGGTCACTATAAAAAATTGGGGGTTGCAATTGCCGAAATTGCAATAATACCGAAAAAACTCGCGCAGCCGAGAGATAAACTCGAGAAATATTCATTTCTCTCCGTCCCATTATTTTCCATTCGACTCGGGACGATTTTTTTTTAAGATGAGTAAAATCTTTTTTTTTACGAAACTACAGGTCGTTTTTTAAAGGGGAACTTTCTAAAGACGATTTTTTTAGAACGTCTCCTTGGCGAATAATTTCGATCGGAAGATTTTTAATTATCGATCATTTCCGCCCTCTAATACCGGTTGTTCGGCGCTGCGATCGCTAAAACTCCGCGATTTTCACGAGGAAACCACAAACAAATTTTCTCCGCATTCCTTCCGAATGCACTATCGTATTGGACTCAAAGGAACGTTTACCATGATTCGCTAATCCATCAACTACCCTCAGAAAAATCTGAGACAGGATATCGCATCACCCTCGTCAAAAATTCCTGCCCTTTGGTTAGCATAACACAAAACCACAAGGAGAGGCTATAGAGAGGAAGGAAGAGAGAAAAAAAAATTAAGCAGTCTCATTTTATCGCAGCTTTTGAATAACTTTGCTTGGTCATGGCTCGTGTAATCACAAAGATATAATACGCTGAGAAAGAAATTTGACTTTCACGAGAGCGCCAGTGGCAGAGCCAAGAATAATAATCGAGGCTGCGAACAAAAGGGCAACCGAAATGTATATATATATGTATATATATGTGTGTATACCTCGAATTCTGAACGAGTTAACCCTTAAAGTCTTATTCTCACGAGTTCTCCGCAGTTATTATCTTTTCTTCCAAATAAAAAAATGTTTCATTTTTTTTTTTTACATATTTAGACTAAACTACGCGATTTTTCGATATATCGTATTTTTCGTTGCGGGGTGAAGGGTTTTGAAGATCAAATATTAAAACTGTAGATCGACATATTTTTTCGTATTTACCGCCACCGAGAAAACCATTTATTTATAATTAACGAATCTCAGTTAAGCTGAATAAGTTTTCTTAGCTATTAACAAATTTTTTTTTTAGCGCATTTTTCCCGATATATCGAACTATCGCATCTTTGTTAACGTCGCGAGTATTGGGAACAAGTAAATGACAATTTTTCATCCCCACTTCGCTGTTTCGTTTTCTCATATCTCGAGCCCTTCGCGAGAAACGCGCCGTAGATCTTCGAGATTGTTGATGAGAGACGAAGAAAAAAGATTGAGGTGAGCCAAAGCTGAGGAAAGAAGGAAATGCCCGTGGGAGGCAGTGATAGGCCCGAGGCGCAAGGAAAACGGGCGAACGTAGCGTTAATAGCCAATACTACCAACTCTCTCCCTGAAGCTCTCGTGTGCCAACTTTGCCTAAGGGACCAACCAACCTCTCTCGGGTTTTCCTGTTCTGCGTCTTACTCCTTCGTCGCGTACTCTCCGTCTCGTATTTTAACCTTCTTGCTTGCCATTCCTTCTCACGTTATATATATATATATAGTGCAGGACTCCCGTCGCCGATCCTCTCTTCCGGGTCACGGAGAATACCTCGAGGGGTGTGTGCCGCTCGTCCCCTTAGCCAATGGGTTTGCCACGTTTCTCTCCCGTATCGCACTCGCAACTCACGAATTTCCTATGACCCATATTTCTACCCTTACCTTCAGTGCCTCCACCCCCTCCCCCTCCCCCTCTCCTCCTGCTGCCGCGATTGCTGTTGCGAGGTATTTGCGAGAGATTACCCCGCGAAGCAGCGAAATAAAAGACATATAGGCGCACCGTTGCGACGAAATTTCTTGCAAACATTTTCCGAGTGACTTGTACAGCCCGAACGTGATACCTGTTCCTGATGTTTCGCGAAATGTATCGCCAACAGCGACGTGAGACGAAAGAATGAAGAAAATAAAAAAATTTGGAAGAGTTAAAGGATATTAACAGAGTTTTGCGCAAAATTCGACGTTATGCCAAAATAATTAATACGTTTTTCCGACAAGAGTTTAAAAACATTTGTTATTAAAAGGTACGGATATAAATAGATTTACGTTATTTTCTCTGATTACGAAATTTCACTTCGGAGAATAAAATTCCTATACACCTTTATATTATTATCATTATTTTTTTTTACGACAAACAAATAATAATCTCTTCCAACAAATATATAAAAAAAATTTATATTATGCGCGATAGAAAAAAAAACAAATCGAAGAACGTTCAGTCGTAAAAAAAAAAAATAAAAAAAAAAAAAAAGGAAGCACCGTCCGCGATGTTTGATTGTTCGACGGCAGAAAACAGTGAAAGCCGGTGCCAAGCGTTTGTCCCGTCTCCGGGGTGTACTTGCGCTACTTGAACGAGTCGTCGTTCCGCGTCCTCGACGTACGGAGGCACTCCTTTTTTCTACGAGCGTTTCTTCCTCACTGTGCACATATCTGTACCCTATATCCCCTTCCTATATATATATGCATACATTTTTATGTTCGGAAGGGTATATCTGTGGATATTTTTTTTTTTTTTCATCCCTCCATTGGTATCTACCAACGAGATGCATACCTATGGATCCAAATATATATCCTTTCCTTTCGAAGGCGAATACCTTTCGATGTGTAAGTACACGCGAATGTGTACTAAACGTATGTAGTACAGTAGTGGCGACCTTGTTCCCGAGAGCTCTCTCTATTTTTAAAGCAGCTTTGTCGCACCCCGACGACACCCTCACCCACCGTATTTTTTTTCTTCTTTTCTCTCCTCTCTCCCTGTCTCTTCTTTCTCACACCGCCTATTCTCGTATGTATATACATCCATATAAGACTTGTATACGAACGGTTGTATCTCCACAATACACAACAGGGTTTACTCGTCTACTCGGTTTCGCATGTTCCGCAAAAGCATCGTGTCGGACAAACGCGGAAAACGTCGACAAACACATCGCGGGAAAACCCCTATATGCGTATTTGTGTTGCAATAAGCCGGTGTCCTCAGTTCTCTCGTTGTGTCGTGCGAAAACTACGAAAGATTCTCGCAAACCCATTGCACGCGCGTTCCAGTCGAGTTCGCGGCATAACGACGAGAATATAGAACGGTCGCTTTTGCAAAAGGGTGGAACGGTTTTTAGGTTATGCGGCGCGAAAACCTCATTACCAATTGAGGCAATGAATTTTTTTTTATTTTTTGGGCTTTGAAACAATTTATTTAAAAATCTATTGACGATTTATCGATATCGATAAAAATCGATTTTTAGGATTTTTTTTTTTTTATCAATTTTCGAATTTTTTGAAATTGCAATTCAACGATTCAACGATTCGGGACGCGTATAATTATGCGTTGTGTGAGACACTTTGAAGGATCGCTCGTTCTCCATCTGTGCAGATGTAATGTGTACTAACGAAGCCAGTGGAAGTAGTAATTATAACTAACAACAGAAACAAACCGCGAGCCGACCAGACACTCGAGTGGTTACCCTCAAACGCGCGAACCCTCGCTACGACCCCTGTTTGTCGGGGACAAGTACAGGCTTTTTCTACTCGTCTCCCTAACGAGACTCGAGATGGTCACACGCCCCCTCCGGGGAAATTTCATTCTTTTGTCGGTTCCCGGAAAATTGGGCAACGAGTTTTTGTTTTAAATTTTGCGGTACACAGCCTAATATAATGTACGCGAATTCGTTCTAAAATTGTTATATATATTTTTATTTTTTTTTATTTTCTTTCATATCCAGTTAATTTGTATCAAGAATGCAGGAAACGAGTCTTAAAAACATCGATAAAAAAAAAAAAAAAAATTCTTATCGATCGAAATTATTTGAAAAAAAAAAAAAATTGTCTTAAAGTTTCATTGCTACGAGGCATCGAACAAACCTGAATCGGCTTATATGCTTCCTTTTTTTTTTTTTTTCTTTTTTTTTTAACACTGAAAATTCAATTTTGTCACGTGGTGAATTTCTTGGTTATTGGAAAAAGGATTATAATGAGCCTAAAAGGTACAGAAGGGTGGAGTATAAGAGAGAGTGTTAAGCCGAGAAGATCATGAGCCCTCACGGTCGACATAGTCGTTCGACCAGAGAGAGAGAGAGGGAGAGGGAGAGAGCGAGAGAACGAGAGACTCAGTAGTAACGGGCGAAGCGTAGCTTTTCGTATTGGTTGGTTATGGCCCCTCGGGTCGATATCGGTCCACAGGGAAGAGAGAAAAGAGACACAGGAAGGCACCAAGCATTCCTGTGTCTCTCTCTCGTGCCGCGCGCCGCTTCGTTCGCCTTTCGCCTTCTCAACTCGCTCCGCTCGGGAGAGAGATCACTGAGAGGTGGATACTGCCTATAGGCGCTTCTGGGCAAAGGTTTGCGCCTTTCTGCACGATTCTACTGTTGCCGAGAGGCTCGTGGCAGCATCCACTCCCCCTCCCCCTCCCCCCAATCTCAAGGGACCGAAAAACGAGGATAAAAAAAGGAAAGGAAGACAACGAGTAAAGAGAAAGTGACAAAGATGAGACTCGTATCGTCATAAAGAGAAAGCGAGACGCGATTCCCCGTTGAGAAATGAAGCTTACCGCGTTTTTTTTTTTCTGAACAATGTACATCGAAAATACATGCAGTCGTTTGTCGAAAGGAATAAAAAAGAAGAACAGAAACCGTCCAAAGAATAGATAAATAACGAGCGGAGAAGAAGGCAAAGAAATGTCGCGGGAGGGATTGCGCGCGATATACGAAGATAAACTGAACGCGGGGATGCGAAAAAAAAAAAAAAAAAAAAAAAATGTGTATGTAAAGAAAGCGGGGAACGAAAAATGCAACACTGCGGTCGCGTCCGCGGGAAGAGAAAAGTTGAAGCCAAATGTAATCACGCTCTACTTCGTTACCACTCCGAGGGATGATCCTCGCGGTAAAGTTGAAACGAGTTTACTATCTCGAGCTTTTCGCCAAGCTATTCGGCCAACGTGTCGCCTGTACCCTTGTAGATTGTATTTTTATCATTTTATTTATTATTTTTTTTCCACTTTGACAAAACATCGAGATAGAGATTATCGAAGTAATTTTTTTTTTTTTTTTTTTTTTTTTTTTTTAGCCTCGAAGTAATATTTTATCATGCAAATGAGAAGTTTTGGAGAAACTAATTGGTAAGCGAGCAATTCAGTTTGAAGTTTCGAAGTAAATAGATGGAATGGAATATGGAGTAGAGATTTGTCTGCTCGCAAATGTAATTTCCTCGTTGAATATACTCCGCGGAATTTTCCGAAGCGCGAGGGCGCGTGTGGGGAAACCCACGTTGGCAACTCGTAAATCTTCCTCGGTCCCGAGCGCAAGGAGGTGAGCGTGTCGCGCGTTGAAAGGTACCATGTTGTACAGGTCGTGTGCCCCGTGTCACAACAGTCAACGAGATGGTATAACGCGAGGTGTGCAAGTGTAATGCCGACGAGTACCCGTATAGAATAGAGGAGAAACGAGGCGAGCAGAGTAGAGTAGAGAAGACAGAGAGAGAGAGAGAGAGAGAGAGAGAGAGAGAGAGAAAGTCTGAAGGATGCGAGAGGGTTGAAAAGGGTCCGCAGAGGTCTGAGAGATGAGGGGAATTTCTACTTCGACACTTAGCGCCAAAGGGAAGACGAAGAGAGGACGAGATCTACTTATTTCACGAGTGCCTCGTGTACAACGAGAGAATAAGACGCGATAACGATGAACGTAGACATTTTCAACCGACGGTGGAAACTACGAAAAAATGAAAATGTACGCATTGCGACGAAACGATGGGAAAAGAAAAACGCTTCGACGATGTTAAAGCCTCATTATGGCGTAAAATAATATGGAAATTCTCTTTGACCCTTAAAATGCCGATAACAACGTTTGCTTTTTAAACGGTTATTAATATTGTTTCGCCTCCCATCGTTGCTCGCGAATTATGCTTCTCGGTGATCGGATTAAAATGAAAGAATACGATAAAAAAAAAATTCAATTGTCGTTAAATCAAATCAGCGGAAGTGCTGTATAACAGATATAATAAATATTACTATTTATTATATTTATAAAAAAAATAAAAAATTAATAAAATAAATATAAATGATAAATTATTGCATTACTCTCGAAATAATTTTCAATACGCTTTTCGATATTTTCGAAAATATGGAAAATTCTTGTAATTTCGTATTGAGTGTTCGTAAAAATTTAAGATAACAAACGAAAATCCTGTTATTATTAATTATGGATTCCGTAAAGATTTTTTTTTATCGAAACGATTAACTAATTACGAAACTATTGCCATCAAGATTTATCTTGCGAATTAAGATAAATTAGGTCGTTAACATCGTTTATAAATTACATCACTTTGTCGCGGGCTCTTCACGAAAATTGTTTGCCCTCATCGGTTTTTTTTTTTTTTTTTTTTTTTCAAGTCTGATCTCTAGTAGTCTATTGTCGACGATGAACGACGATTAATCGTATGCTCTCGATGTATCGGACAATGGTACTCGACGTCGTTGGTGCTCTTTGAGGTTTCGCGTGATAGCGTATATCTTTTATATCGAGAATGCCGCCTATCTTCTTCACTTTCGTGTTTCCTGGTACGTCGCAACCGCAAAACAGAACCGAAGCTTCCCCCACAAGTGTGGTGCCACCGACACCTGAAGCTTCGCGACACTGTTGTGAAAAGCCATCTCGAGAGTGTTGGGCTGCGCGGCACAAGAGGCGACCGAGAAAGGGGGTGTGTCTCGTTGCTGTGGATCGTCGAGGAGCCACCCTGCCAGCCACCGTCTTGTTTACCCGTTCATAACGAGCTGTGACAGCGCATCGAGGATACCCGTTGTTCCAACGTCTACAGCTACTATCGTGTATAGACATTGCCTATACGCGAATATTCCGCCCATAACGCCATAGCTATCTATTTCCGCAAACCCCTATCGCCATCATTCGAAAGACATGGATAATTCGCTATCGGAAAATCATCTTTGCAATCGAAAAATAAGCCGCGGATTGTGTAAACGGCGAATTTATCATAAAAAATAGATCGCGACGCAGCTTCGTGAGTTTTGCACATTGTTTTCGTATCGATGATAAATCAATTGTACCAATTAAACACAATTGTTATTATCATTCGATCATTAACCCTCCGTCAGCACACACATTTTTCAGGCCTTCCGTCGGCAGAATGGGGATTTTACGTCTTCCTTAAGTTTTAAAAGTATATTACGAGCTTTCAAATTTTTTTTTTAGGTACTTCCGGTTTTAAGGTTTTTATTACGTAATTCAATAATTTATTAAAACAAATATTAAAAATGTTTATTAATAAAAATTGAAACTTGAAGACAATTTTAAAAAATTTCAAGCCGACTGTGCATTTGAATCCTCAATGTGCTTACGAAGGGTTAATTTCGCTAATAACTTTATTTTCGTAAATCACGTAAATGTTACGAAGTACTGAAAGTTTGTCGAAAAAAAACGATAACAATTCCGCGATTGCTGTAATTCCGAGACATTAATGATGCATTGGTTCATAGATTTTTATTAGTGGTTCGCACTGTTGGGTTCGGGGGGTTTCTTTGGGTTATTTAGTTTTCGATGGAGGAGCGCGGAAATCTAAGCGAAAACAAGGGTGCTGATTCGGACCCTCGTCGTCGTTTGCAGACAGTAGAAACGTAACTCTACTGCGACGTCGACAGCGGGCGAAGAGTTTGTTCGCCCGCATCACGACGACGAGTGAGGGATGGAAACACAAGGATATCCCGTAGTACATCAGGAGGATGCAGAAAATTCGCCCTCAAACTTTCATTGCCTCGTCCAATGGTCGTCCGGGGATTGTTGGTAGATTGTTGGTAGAGACCGGAAAGGACGCGGATTGCGTGCGTCACGTGAGTGAAAAAGCGCAGGCGCTGCTTTCAACGTATACCCCCCCTCGTCGGTCACGTGTTGATCGTTACACGCCCCGTATAGCCGCAGAGAAAGTACTTTTCTTTCTCGTATACGTTTAAGCATTCTTTACGCTTCTGTTGGGTTTAAGTCGATTGTTCTCTTTGCAATTTCTTTTTTTTCCTCATTTTTGCCGTTTCTTTCGCTTCACATATAGTTCCGAGTGTAATAGATTCTAAAGTCTCTAACGTGCCCATAAAAAATGCTTACGAGAGACACCAGAATACCTTACGTAGGCGTGAGCGCAGCGACAAAGGATGAACTTTAAAATTTGTCGCGATGTAAAAAAAAAAAGAAATGGTATCTCTAAATTCTCGTGAGGAGACGGTGTACTGGTAATTAATGATAAAGTAACATTAAAATTTATAATAATTCGATTTATTTGTGATAATTAATTTGTAAGGGATGATAAAATAACGTTAATTAAGTCATTAACTTTTTCCTAACCTCCGTCTCGATCATTTTTCTTACTTCAAACGCCTAACCCGTTTCGTACAAAGATTCTCGCAGCTTTTAACTAAAAAGCATTTCGCTCTTCCCGCATCCAGCGCGAGGGCACTATCAATTATACGCCCTCTAACCCCTTCGCTATTAAAAACTTTTACGCTCGTGAACATTCACTCACGACACGGGGCGCCAGATTTTTCCTCATTCCCTTAAACGGCGGAATGAAAATCGTAGAATCAGCTCTTCAATCGTTTCGCCTCCTGCTACTGATACCTAATTTCCCGGATTTTCCAATAATAGAGTCCTCCCCCCCGGAAGCTCCGTAGAATCCTTTCCCAACTCTACGTTCTCTCGTTTCCATTACTCCGCTCCCATCGTTTCAACGAGATCACTGACAATCACCGTGATATCGCCATTTATAAAAAAGTTTCGCCGTTGAAAATCGCATTTTTTTCGTAATTCGAAAGAAGGGGTAAATAATGCATGAAATTTCCTACAAATTTCCGTAAATTCTCTGAAACGAAACAGGAAATATCGCGCAGTCTATTTATCATCCCTCTATCGTGCAGTTTTCCGATATTGTCGTCTCTCCGTAACAAAACCAATGCACCGAACAGATTGTTGCCGATGCGCGCACAACGCGAACGAGTTCGCCAATCGTATCGCTGCGCTTGTGTGCGAAGATTAAAGCAGTGAAAGGGTTATAACGGAGGTTTGAAGAGGAAGCTTGGGGCGTTTACGGACCAACTCCCTCGTAATAACCCCAACGGAGCGTGAACCGAACACTGCAAGAACGGAAGTGGGTTGCCTCGGTAGGCGATGCCTGGGAGGGTGTGGGGGGTGGTGCGGAGGGACCGAAACTGTATCGCAATGGAGAAAAGAAAAACGAGGAGTCGAGAGGGGGAGGAGCGTTCGGCTAACGAGCGTTGCAACTCGCGTGAGGGAATACTCGACTCTGTTATAGCAATGGTTTAACGATCTACGTCGACCAATTATCAAATTCGACCTTTTCGTTTTGCCCTCCTTCCGTACATCTCGTGTTTTTCCGAATCCTCCTTCTTCCACTTCCGCGGAAAAAACTTTTTTTTTTTTTTTTTTTCCCTCTTTCGTCAACGCGAATCTCGCGTGTATAAACATTCGCCCTTCCGCGGCGATATAACGGACGGTCGAACACCCGCTTGAGTAACGAGGCGCGTTACGCGAAGCTTTTTTTTTTTTTTTTTTTTTTTTTTTTTTTTTTTTTCTTTCGTTTTTTTTTCCCCGCTTTTCGTGTGCACAGACGCGTCAGCACTCTTAACGGTTTTCCATTAGCCAACACAGTCAGGCTTAATGGAAGAACGTTCCATCTCGTTCTCTCTCGTCGAGAACTTCTTCTTCCTCTCGCGCCCATCGACACCCACCGAAAGGAGAAGCGGACTCTACTATTATACACCCCTCCCCCATCGAAAAACCCCAACGGCTAAAATCTTACGGAATCGACCGTGAGGTAACAAAAAAAAATAGGAAAAAAAAAAAAACAGCATCGAATTAGACGCAATCCACTTAACTCGGGGCAGCGCGGGGGTTCCCCGACTTCTTTTTATCATTACTCCGCGTCATAGAGCCTCTGTTCCCCTATATATCTATATATGTTGTCGACTGCGCCATGTGAGTGATGGACTTTTTCGCGAAGAAGATTCTCCTCCGCTAATCGTATATCTGTACCAAAGTGCTAATCTTTTATGTTCCTTTATATGAGTACTTTTGTCCGAAAAGTGATTAAACTTTAATCATTTTTTTTTTTTTTTTTTTTTTTTTTTTTTTTTCTCCGAGATATCGAGAGGACACGAGGACTGTGTCCTCACTTCGTGTACTAATGATCTTTTCGGCGAAAAAGTGTGAATTTTTCTCCGATAGATATTATTCTAGTGTCGCGAACTTATTTTTTGTCCTCCGCGAGAGAATATTGAACCCGACGCGTCCGCGAGGGGATGATGGCCACAGAAACGCAGAAGACAAAGGGATTCGACGCGCGAGATAGTGAACTCCGAAAGGGAGGGAGAGGGTCGAAGGAGACGAGAGAGGCACGCGCGCGATCTACGGAATGGGAGAGTCGGTCGAGACGATGCCTGAGAGACGGAGTTGGTATACCGCGCGGAGGCGATGCAGTCGAATTTGCATCTCGTATACATTATGCAAATCTATTCTTCATGCCGTGTGGGTACAGATATCCATGGGACTCATAGACGTGTATATAGATATATATTCAACGCGATCGCGAAAGCTCGCATCTACGACTAGCTGACGCGATAGACGTGGAAGATTTTTGGTTTTTTTTTTTTTTTTTTTTTTTTTTTTTCATAGATCCCTCGCGTGCCCAATTTTTATTTTGTACTTCCCGACGATGCAGCGAAACTTCTCTTGTTCCCGTCTCCGCGTCTATGTATCCGGAGATAAGTTATATACAGCGGCCCTCGGGGACCGACCGGCTGTGAACACCGGTGCAACGCCCGCCGCATTCCCGAACGTCGAACTCTCCGACAACCAAAGTGGAATAATATCATTCTGTTCGACGTGCTGGCAAGAGTCGTGAATAAATTCCAATGCTCGCGCGTTCCGCGGTATAACACGGGAGAGACGCGAACCATATGAAAATCACGGCAATTTTCTTCCACAACTCTATTCATATATGAAACGAAAAAAAAACATTTTTTTTTCAACTCAAAGTTTGTAAAAAAAATGATTTTTCACGATTCTGTGACTAGTCACACGGAAAACCTACTATTACTTTGCTACAATGAAATCAGAACGCAAAAAAAACAGCGGGAAAAAAATATTGAAATTCGTAAAAAAAATGATTTTTCGCGAATTGGTATCTGAACGCACGAATCCATTTATTACATTGCAATAGTGTTTCGATTTTCAATCCACGAAACAACGATTTTTTTTTGCGAGTCATCCATTGAACATTCGAAATAAAAAAAAAAATTCTACACACAAATTTTTTTTTTAGATAACACAAAACACGAATAAATTTCTATTTTATTTTACGTTTTTTTTCCAACATCACCACGAATAAGTTTTCATGATATTCTCATTTGGACAGCGGTTGTTGTTGATTTTATTTATTTTTTTCCCCATTTTTTCGACTCTCCTATCCAGTCGCGTAAACATAAAATTTCTAATTCGCCGTTCCGTTGAATACAAAAGCGCGATTTTCTTGTGGAAGAAATTACACATTCGCAAATGAGTATAAATTGAAGGTAAATAATGAGAGAACTTGCGGTAAGCATGAAAAGTTTGAAAAAAGAAGAAAAAAATAATAATAATAATAATAATAAAAACAAAGAACAAAGAAAAAAGTTGTTCGCCCGGAGGGTTGAAGCGAGTTTCGCGTTCTCGTTGTAAATTTTCTTACCCGAGGGGTTGGAGTTGTCGGAGGGGCGCGCGCATCCTCCGCGAGAACGAGTGAAATATATTTCATCTCGTGTGTAACTCGTCGCGTATGTGCGTAAAAGCATACGCGTGTGAAGGAGAAAGAGAGGATGAGATGAGGGTCCAGGGGAGTCGGAGAGGAAGAGAAATAAGAAGAGAGATGAAATACCCGAAGGGAAAAGAAACGAGGGGAGTAAAAACGCGTGGGGGGTGAGTAGAGAAGAGGTCGAAGGTCGGACGAAGGGTGAAACGCTATCGAGGAAGGGTATTATATGCGGGGAATAACAGTGGGAGGAATCGATTCTCGCTCTCTCATGCGCGTTCGGACGTATCGGAATCGGGACGCTCGATCGATTTTTGAATTTCAGGGGTTCTCCAAACTTATAAATTCCATGTATATATATTTATATAAATACGCATAGATGAACGATATAAATTATTATTCAACGGCATAACTTAACAAACCTCACGGTGCTGTAACGCGGAGAGTAAAGGAAGACGAATTTTTTTTTTTTTTTTTTTTATATCGAATCTTCGTGTTTCTACGCGGTACTTTCGTCAACTCTCTGATTTATATTCTTTCTACCAGAGCGCGGAGAGGGGTCCAATCAAGAGAAAATTTTCTCACGTACATCATTCGTACACTTATATATATATATCGTACCATCCATTCGTGAATTTACCTCGCGACTTCGTTTTCGCCGAATCTCTCGATGTTATATATCTCCGCGCTTTCTCTTGATCTATCCCTCTCCCTATTTGCATGCGAACCGTGATTTATTCTCACTGTAATCTCATCCGTAAAATTCGTCAACCATCCCCTCCCCTTTTTTTCCACCCACTCCAAGGGTTATCGCGTTACAAATTGTCGAGACGATATTTCGACGAATTCAAAGAAATTTTGATGTTCCGATAAAAAAAAAAAAAATGGGTACGATGTCTGTCGCGTACATGAGATGAGATGTTTAAATCCCCTTAAAGATAATTACATCGAATTGAAGGAGCAAAGAACTCGGGATTATTTTCTCCCCTCCGATCATGAAATTCCTTTGTTACGATGAACCTTCGTACGACCCTTCGTTATGTACAAAATTGAACGTTACGATCTTTACCCCAGAATTACAGATCGGCGAAGTGAATTTTCCACTGTCGAGTTAGAGGTCATTTTTGAGAGTTGAGAACCCACGCGGGGGTATCAAGGGTTGTCTTTCGCTATTCGACTGACCTCCCAGCATCCCTCTCTCCCCCCCTTTTGCCCGGAGGCTTGTAGTTTGTTTAGTTTAGCCACGAAAGGGAGAGACGGAGAACTCTCTCTTACAGTGTTCTGTGCGGTGTATACATATAGAATGAAGAGAGTTCCGCCAAGCAGAGGGTCAAGGAAGTGAGAGAGATAGAAAACCCAGCAGAGAGAGAGGGATGCGCGAGTGAGAGAACGATGTACAGGACGATGGACCTCCCGAAAGGGCGGAGGGAAGACGAGGGAGATTGCTGCTGCCGCTGCGTGGCGGTAGCAGTGCACAATTTGTCTGGGATTACCGCAACGTCGACTCAACCCCTGTTCGCCTGGTTGTTCGCCAATTTCCGAGCCACCGTCGGGAACACCGCGCCAGCCGCGCCAAATTACCCAATAATATTTTCCGTATTTTTTTTTTTTTAAACAATTTTTTGTTTTTTTTTTTTTTTTTTTTTCCGCTTCTTACCACCGAGTCGAGCCAAAAAAAAAAGTGTAGCAGACACGCGAACTCAAAACTCTCGGCATCGGGGAGCGTGACCTTCCACTCGATAGGTCGTTCGACAAACTTTCATTTTCGAGGGTTTTGCGGTCAACGGTCGCATACTGTACGCAAAAACGGTGGTCGATTGGTCTATGCGTATATATAGCATATCAATGGGTATGTATAGCGATCATCTCTCGTCGTCGCGTCGTTAATATTACCGAATATCTCGAATTCTATTGTTTTCCACAATTATCCCTTCGCGCCGATTATCGATTATCAAATAAACGAGAAAATCGGTGGAGGCAATTTTTTTTTTTTTTAATTCCCCGAACTAATTTTACAATTAATCGATATTTCGATAAGTGATATGAAACTTTATACAAACTCAGGGTTTTTGCGATGATGAAGAAAAAATGTCGAGTATTCTCGTATCGTTTCGAAAAAGAAACAACGAAATATTCTCAGAAATAACTGATTTCGTCTTTCACTGATTAGTTTCAGTGCTCATTTATCGTAATGCAATCTTCAAAAATTCGAAAAAAAAAAAAAAACATTCACATCTGTATCGTCAAAAATGCTTTCATTGCAAAATTGCTTCCGGAATACAGACGCAATCTTCGTGAGACAAAGTTGTAGATGCAGCGAATTTTTTTTTTTTTTTTTTTTTTTTTTTTTTAAACCTCTTTCCTTCCTACTCGTTACACTTGAACCTCGTGTGCGCCATCTCTGACCCGCGAAACCGAGCGTTCTTGATCGGCATTGCCATCACGTCGGACGTTGAACAAGGGAAGGGTAGCGGGGAGGGGGGAGGGGTTGAAGATGGTAGCGGGTGAGTTCTTTCGTATTGGTTTGTGATTGCGAGAAAGATGTACCCTGAGATCCCCGTATTCTCGATCTATCTATACATATATATCTCCTTCGTATCTCCAACCGACTCGAGTACCCGTGTTAGACGCCCCCGGACTGCTTGCTATTCGAATTCAGAAGTGAGATAGAGAAAAACCAAACGGTTAAGAGAGTCCACAGTGCTAAGGACGAAAAAAACTACGATGAAAACGACGACGAACTATCGCGAACGGGAGAAACGAAGGATAACAATTCTCTACGAAATACTATCGAGGGCTCGATGTTTCCACAACGATTGCCCAATAAAAACGAATACGGTCTTCATTGGTCTCTCGCGGTCAATTGAATTTCGATGAGAACCCGACGTATTGTATATTATATATATATATAACCACATCTACCGCTATAAACCATATATAACACAATTCTATGCTATATTGTTCCGTTGTAACCCATTCGAAATTTATTTAAAACACGGGAATCTGGGAAAACTACACGCATAGGTACACTCGGTATGCCATTTTTTTTTTTTTTTTTTTTTTTTTTTTTTTTTCGTTGAACGCTGTAACTTTAGATACGCAAAACTCTCGCGGCGCTCGAGTCACCTGACAAAGTTTTGTATTACCAAAGTTGTTTCTTTCGTAAATGCTGTTGCCGGTTCTACTCTCTCACTCTCTCTCTCTCTCTTTATGGTTGTGTGTGTGTATTTCTAACATCGTCGGAACTACGAAGCCGGAGCCATAATGTACTGCGAACAGAAGGCTACGTAAACTTTGCTGTATCCATGTTACAAAAGCGTTCCAGAGCGGCAAAGGGGACCGAGAGAAACTCGGCAGGGAGAATCTGCATCGCGTGTGTACGGCCTCAACCCCCATTTCTCTACAACGGACCGAACGATTTCTACAGTGGCATTTGGAACAGGAGAGGGTTTCATTTGCTCAACGTAAATTAGTTCACGCTGAGTGTAAACCAACTCTGTAATCGTGTTTGAGACAAATACGCTGTGTGGGCGATAACAATTTTATTCGGTTATCTCAGTTGCGAATGGATGTGGTGACCGGTAGGTAAAACAATGCGGACAATTGTTATCGCAACCGAATAATCGGAAATCGCGAAGTATTTGATAATCAATGAGATATCTCACGGGGAAAAAAAATATATGGGAAAAATAAGAAGTCCATGAAATTCGATTTTTTCGATGTTTTCGATGTTTTTCGATGTTTCGATATCCGAAGAAATTTATTATAATTATATCGTGATATAAGATTTTTCGACGAAAATATGTTGGATATTTCGTAAATATTTTTTTTTCTGCAATATATTTTTATTTTATCTCATTATCTCAGTTGCGAATGGATGTGGTGACTGGTAGGTAAAACAACGCGGAGAATTGTTATCGCAACCGAATAGTCCGAAATCGCGAAGTATTTGATAATCAATGAGATATCTCACGGGGAAAAAAATATATGCAAAAAATAAGAGGTCCATGAAATTCGATGTTTTCGATGTTTCGATAGATGCAGAAATTTATTATAGTTATTATCGTGATATACAATTTTTCGACGGAAATATGTTGGATATCTCGTGGATATTTTTTTTCCGCGATGTATTTTTATTTTAGAAAAACATATATGTTGTTGCAACGAAAAAGAAACGGCTGTGTCACAGAAGCGCTGAGCGAAAAATAAAATTCGTCTGAAAATTCAGTGTTCTTTGTGATATAAAAAAAAAACATTCTCGCGTCGTAGGGCAAAGGGTGTCTATATATAGTAACGCTATTATTGGTGCAAACTCGATATTATCTCGGCGGATTATATCGGAGATAATGACGCCCAGGATACGGAGGGACACCCACGAGTGGAATTGATCGACAAGCTATCGTTCGCGATAGTTGGAGAGACGGAGAGAATCGAGCCGACGGAGAGAACGCCCGTCTGACCATACCGGACCGTAACCCCTAACAGAATTAGCCGAGGCGCTCAGACACACTACTGCCATATCGAGACGACGACGCGAGTTGCAGTGAAAACGCTGCATCGCCACCCGTCGTATCGATAAATTTTCCCGTAAATACTCTTGGCGCTGGCGACACACTATAATTTACCTTACGTAACAAGATATAAAAGTTAGACGTTAAATAACGTTTCGTTTTATTATCGTAAATATCGCGTATTTCGTACTGATAAATAGCTCCGCGAAATAATTAACACGAAAAATAAAATTAAAAAAAAATTCAAAATTTCATTGCATCGAATCGCATTTTCATCAAATTCAAAATAAGTAATTTGTTTGTTAAGGGAAAAAAAAATTGACTTTTTTTTATACATTTTTATCGACGTTTCATCGCTACTGATGGATTTTCGGCGATTTTGGTATAATATTCCACAATTCCATGTATCGATTAAAACGATAAGCAGTGTATTTAATTATCGCAAAAGTTGAACAAAGCTTTCGTGAAGCGTTAACAAAAGCCTGAAAATGAGATGTGTTTTCCCCATCGAAAGTATACTTCAGCGTAAATCCCGCAACGTTAACTGGTATCGATGGCTCTCGATGAAGTTTTCATGCGCGAATTCCGATCGGAATTTGATCGAGAAAATGCGAGAGCGTTGAAAGTATCACATAGAAAAAAAACTGATACAGAGAATAACGGATGATAGCAGTAGAGAAAAAAAAAGAGTTAAATGCACTTTCGGCGATAGAGAAGTTATATAGAACCGTATTGAATCGACCGTTCCGAATCCGAGCGCATGTTTTTTTTTTTTTTTTTTTTTTTTTTTTTTTCATTTTTTTACCTCGCCGTTGACGTACTCTCGAAACTTTTAGTATTCAAAGTCGAAAAAAAAAAAAAAAAAAAAAAAACATATTCAATACCTTCTATTTTTCATTTTTTAGATAGCGGATTGACAAAATTCCGAGTCGCCTTCATTGGGTACACTTGTTCCGGTATGTTCGATAAAAAAAAAAAATGTGGTATTAAATCGATCTTTACTAGTAGTTCGCGGATTAAAACGAGCGATATATCTGACTAAAAGCCGTAGTAGATTATAATATATATATATATATATATACATATATACAGTATATAACGAAGACCTGAATTCCGCGATCCTCGTCACCTGCTATATAGCTCCGCCGCAGTTCCTCTTTGATTCCACCTCCTTTGACACACTCCGCGTGTCCTACTGGCAATTATTAATCTGCGTTTACACAGTTGTACAAAGGGTCCGAGAAAGACTAACGAAGCGACCCTCGATAGCGGGATATAAACTCGCGATCGTGTGTGTTCAGATACGAACGTAGATAAGAGAACGAAGGGGAATATAGTGATCCTCGAGGGTGCATGGATTTATAGCGGTATAGTACACAAAGCCATATATATACCGTACATATACGTATATATACGAAGTATAAATGTGCAGGAGCACGTGTTACAGCGTCCACCATTTTGCCAACAGTGAAACAAGCCACGTTACAATATTAGAGCCCCTCTCATGCATTATTAGATTTTCTATTCGCGTAGACCTTTTTCATCGTGTACCACGTGTTCGTGAATGACGATCGACCTCGTTGCAAAATTATAATCAAACTCCTCCCTGTTTATCCGATGATATTATTTATCCTTTCGAAACTTCGTAAAGCTAAATTTGTCAAATACTTCGCGCATAACTTCGAACAATTGAGTTAAATTGATTAATCGTCAATTATTGGGACACTTTAATCCGTTAAAATACGATCGGTCGGTCAAAAATTTGACATATTTTCTCGAGCGATCAAAATTCCACGACTACACGCCGAAACATAACCTCAAATTCTGCGTTGACATTTCAAAATGTCTGTTTCGTAATTCGTTTGTTTTGATTAACGGTATATCCAGCGTAATTTGTCTCGTATTGTTATTTGTTCTGTTATTTGACGCGAAAAAAAAACTGACAGCGGGGAACCTCGCCGGTTCGCGATAAATCTCGAAAGATCGAACCGGCCCTCTGAGCACTCGCTTACGCATTAACCGTATTGCTTATAGCTTTTCGTATTTTCGAGACGAGTGTCATTCGTAACGAGCACATCGTAGTTTGCGACTCTATGAAACAACCCGCAAAGTCGACGAAAAGTTTTCACGACGATGGGAACGTTGCCCCCTCTTAACACTCTCTCGCGTTCTTACGCGAAACCGACTCTGTCCACGACGCCTTTCGTTTCACTACTCTCGTGCGCTCGATAAACTCAACATGTTTTTTTTCGTGCATTATATTTAACAATTCAATTCGCCGCATGATTAATCTATACACGAAATTACGAAAAAAAAAAAAAAAAAAAACGAAAAACAAAAACTTGTCCGGCAAGAATCGTTCGAGATTTTTCGCGAATAATGACAATGAAAAAACGTATCTGTATTAATGTTAATTGATAAAAATAAACGAATAGAGTGGACTCACCTGTCGGCGCAGCGTCACGGTGCAGTAGTACACGAAACGCTTCCCCGGCACAGCCTCATCCCGAATTCTATCGCACCGCACTGCACCACAGAGCACAGAGTTCTCTCACTTGCACCGATGTATATATATATACATTTATATATGCATATACATATACGTATGTAAAACTACCTACATATATGCTACCTATGTATTTTACTTCTTCATGACCGTCTCACGAAGAGAAGAAGCATCGCTTTCGTTGTTCGTTACACGAGTTTTCAGCGTGATGAGCACCACGCAACGAACCTTTTTCGTTATATATCTCACTTTCGAGATTTATTTTATTTATTTTATTTTTTTCTTTTTCGCTTCGTGTTTGTTTTTTATTCCCCCACAACGTCGTTCGTGCTTCGAGCCGCGTATTTTTTTTTTTTTTTTAACGGAAACTCCTCCGTGTCTCCGGCAGCTGCCCCGCTGCTCTCAGAACCGAGGATCAAGTTCTCTAAGTCTTCGATAGGTTAATCCATTCGCCTCGTCCTTTCCATCTACACCTAATTCTACTCCTACACCTACTGTATGACCGTCGCGAAATTCTCCTCGGTTCTCGCGATTCCGGCGAGTCACGTCGCAGCAGCGAAAGGGCAGCCACCCTGGAGATATATCCAGCATCCAGCTACGCCCGTGACAGCGACCGGGCGACTACTGGAGAATCGGCGGTTCCGGCGCTAGCTGTGATTTCGATTTTGGCCGTTGGTCGCGCCACCAGTGAACGCACGCCCCTCACTCCTGCACATATTCACCGACCGATCGGAGTGAGAGAGGAAAAGATTTGCAGGGACGAGGAGCGAGAGAAGCCGAGAGAACGAACGAACGAACGTGTGTTTGAAGATGGAGAGATTTTGAGAACGAGCGCGAGAGCGAGAAGGATCTGAAGAAGGGAGGGAGGGGAGCGGAAGTGACGCGGTTACGACGCTACGGGGGTTAGACTGAGGCGAATGCGAAAGCTCACTGGCTGCTGAACGATGGAGGGTTGATGAGAAATCGAGAGAAAGAAAGATGATACGCGAATGGAAAGGGACATAGGGGGGAAAAAATGAGAATGAGAAAGAGGAACAGAGAAAACGAGGGGTTAGTCCGAGGCGGAAGTTAACGAGACGGGAAAAGCATCCCCTCCCCCCTCCTCCCCCTTTGCACTCTCGCAGAACTCCCCGCGAGGCTAGCGTTCTCTTTTATCCCCCACCCCCCACCCCTCCCTCATTTCTTTCACGGCGAGAAGCGCAAGTACGAGATAGAAACTCGGAGAGAGAGAAGGGAGGCTGCCACGCGGCGGCGGCACGTAGAAACGGACCGCCTGTGCACAGACTCGATAGTATATAGTATTATGCATGCGGACGACCGAACGAAGAACCCAACGAGGAGGAAAGACGTGAGAGCAGCGAAGCTCGTTATGATTATTTAATCAAACCATCGATTTTTTTTTTTTTTTTACGAAAGGCTCGCGGTTACACATCGCGGCCGAAATGTTGACGTATGCTGATTTTTTTTTGGTCGTTTTTTTTTTTTTAAGAATTTTTCAGCAGGGGGATGATATGTGTCCGGGTATAGAGACGTTTCAAACGGAATTGCAAATTTTCTTTTTTTTTTTTACGAACATCTGAAAAAAATCGTATTTTTAGAAATAAATGAGTTTATAAAAATTTGATGGAACAAATTGCTGACATAAAATGTGAGACCCGAAAATAACGGTTCCTTTTTTTATTTCGTTAATGTGTCGTATAGTTATGTGTCTATCATTGTTTCTGAATGTCACGGTGTCGCCGTCTGAAACCGAACGATATAATCAGCTAAATCAACTACGAGTAACAGCTTATTTTATACGCTCTGATAATACTCCGATGCCTACAGCTCGTAGCTAATGAATGGCCACCCTACTGAAAATTTATTAATTTCGTCCGAATCATACGGCGATCTTATCGCTATAAAAACGAATCTCGCTTCAGAAGCTATTAGGTATATAATAACAACACTTCAATTGTGAGACACGAATCCAAAAAATTTACATATTTCTCTCGTCTTAGAAAATATCAGATCAGATTAAAGGAAAATTCCAAAAATAAATTTACGTTCCCTCCGTAAGTAATTACGAGTAAAAAAAAACCTCGCGAAACTGACGAGAACGAGGGGCTGTACGCCGCAGGACGTAATGAGAAATTTTTTTTACGATACATCGTCAATATTTATAAATTTATAAGTACGACGTAGGAGGGGGGGGGGGCGGAGGGGCAGGTTGATAAATTTTCGTGAAGATCGCGGTAAAGATATACTCGTAGCGGCGGGTTGCGGCATAATTGCGTCCGGAGTAAACATGTCATTAAGTACTCAGTTAACCTCTTTATCCGCGAAATATTTGTCTCGGCAAATGTTGTTCATTAAGTGCCATCCATTCGAAACTCCGTCCGAAGTAAGACAATCGCGATACTCGAAGTATTATAAAAAAAAAAAAAAAACAACAAACCTCTCGTTGAAGCATATGTTACGCCGTCAGTCAGTTACGACGAGTCATGGAAAAGACGTCGATTCCGGAATTTGCAACTTTGCGATTGTTCTTTATTTCTTCCGACGCGTATATAAAATCGCCGATCGTGCAAACCGTTCTTTGAAATGCTTCTCGTGTAAAGTAAACATCGTTGTCGATTCTTCGCGCGTAAAGCGTAAAGCAATGCCGCCGTTGCCGCGAATCCCTTTTGGGAATGCGACGAGAAGTTTTTACGACTCGATAGCTTCGATGCTTAGCTTCGCGGGAAGCTTACTACCCTTTACGATACTTGTTCAGCTCCTGTGGCACGAAGCCGCTAGAAGGTGTCGTGTTTTAGCGTCGGCAAGCGTGTGCGGTTTTCGTAAAGCGCATCGAATTGCATCTCACGATTATTCGAAGTTTCGCTCAATTCTTCGATCTTTTCTATCGAAATCCGCGACTACCAGATCGGCGAATGTACTTTCGGAATTATTAAAATATCCCGTTGACGCGGCGGTAGCGCAAAGCGGCTTCGATTGGGAGGTCAAGTACAACGAGTCGCTTCTACGGATTCTCGGTCTGTGGCCTCTCGACACGGGATTCGTGAATTTCAAATTCACGATATGTTTAATCTTAATGCTCGCGTATTCGTTGCCATCGATTGTCAAAATAGTTTTCATCGGTTCGGACGGTTCGGTCGAACGTCCGCTGCAAATCGTCACGGAAATCACGGCGTTAATCTACACTATGGTACAGTTCTCCGTATTCAAACACAAGAGCTTCGAAGTAAAAATTATACTAACGAAAATTTACGAGGATTGGGGACGATCGGTGAATCTAAACGAAGAGGATAAAAAACCGATGATGATTTACGGCGGCAGAACGAGAACTATCGCTGCCACATGCATCAGTTTTTTTTTCTTATCGTGTGTCGGTAAGAATATTATTCACATCGAAAATTTATTCAAATTAATTGATTATTGAATTAAATGAATCGTTTAGTTGATTATTTCATTGAATGAATCGATTAATCGATTTTTTAATCGACTGATTCGATGAATTTAACTATTTTATTAAATAAATCGATCGTTTAATTATTTAAATTAATCAATTGATTGAGTAATTAAGCGGATGAATTCGTTTTTGATTGTTTGCAAAAATAATCATTTCATTTAGGATATTATGCTGAGCCGATTTTCACGATGCTAATCAAAGGAAACTCGTCGACGAAGAGTTTGCCGAATAAGGGAATTTATCCATTCGATACCGATAGATCGCCGAACTATCAGATCGTTTACGCCTTTCAAGCAATCATAGGCTGTCTGTGCGCCATGTCGCTGACCAGTATCGACAGTTTTTTGATGCTATCGGCGTTTCATGGTTGTGGCCAATTGGCCGTTTTATGCAACATGATAAATCGTTACGAGGGTCAAACGAGACACGCGAATACGTCGATCGATGATTCGGAGCAGAAATTCAAGGATCACTGCTCGTGTCTCAAATGCATCGTTGATCGTCACGTTTCGTTAAGCAAGTATGATAAATCACTAAAAAAAAACATCAATGTCTGATCAAAAACGGCAACTACTACTGTGGATTTTTGAGGATTTTTTTTTTTTTTTTTAACAGATATACGAGAATTATCGATGACGTATTCAATGGAATTATAATGGCACGAGTGATAACGAATACCATTCACTTTTGCGGAATGGGATATATCATTAGTAAGGTACGGAAATCAATCGATTTCAATCAATTTTTTGAATTATGTATATCGTATTTTGTAAAATGAAGAAAAAAATGTTATGCTACAGTCGAACGAGAAAAATAACTTTTTCGATCTCTCGCTGAACCTCCTTTACATGGGAACGATGACATTCAATTTTTTTTTGTACTGTTGGATCGGCCAACAAATGTCGGAAGAGGTTTGTGTTTTTTTTTTTTTTTTTTGTAATTTGCGCCGAAAATTAATAAATTATTTATTTATTTGGAAAAATAAGGGAGAAAATGTCGGCAGAGCGGTGTATAAAATCGATTGGTATGAAAAGGAACCGAAGAATTCTCGATCGCTTGTATTGCCGATTCTACACTCGAGAAGACCTTTGAAAGTAACTGCTGGAAGATTCTTTATAATGTCCTTTCCGTGCTTCAAAGAGGTAGAAAACCGTTTTACTTCCTTCCGAAAGTCACTTTGCACGTTTACTTTTCTCGTTACACACATTTTACCATTCGTTCGTTGCAGTGGTTCTTGAACTCCGTGGGATATCTCTCTGTCCTTCTCGCTATCAAAACTCACACGTGATTACGGAAGGACACGAGAATCATTACAAAAAAAAACTCTCCATGGGATTTTAATGAAGAAGAGATCGTAAATAATGTGAATATTTCGATCATTCAGATATTTTACCGAATTGTTTTTTATTCAATTAATTTTTTTTTTTTTTTCATTTTTCGTGAATTAATTTGTTATTTCATTCGATGCAAATAAATATAATTATTATGATTATTATTTATCGTAGATTAAGCGTAAAAACATTGTAAGTTATAAAATTAAATTGTTTTAAAAAAATTAATAAAAAATAATCGATTGCGATCGATCGATTTCGCTTAAAAATTTAGCGACTATTACAACGAACACATCAAACAGAATTTTTTTTATTCTGATAAAGTTTTTCGAGTTCCGCCAAATCTTTGCGTCCGATCAGCGACTTAGCTTGGGGCGTCAAGGATGCCAAATGATTTTCCGGAAGCGATTCAGCTACTTTTTTTGGAGAGGTTCTCGCGAGGAGCGATGGCAATCCTTCGGAGTACAATTCTGGAAATTCCGATTTTTTTTTTTTTTTTTTACGATTTTCGTAAAATATATCGATCGATATCTCAGTGTAATTTGCATACCTGGATGATACTTTAGGATGGATATTAATCCCGCTACCGGAAGCTCGTCGAGGGTCACTTCCTCGACGCTGCCATTGGAATCAACGTAACTTTTTACAACAGTTTCCACGCCTTCCGGCATTACATAGAATAGTACCGTTGTAATTTCTTCACCTTTTTCGTTAACGGCGATTTCGACGCCCCATAAGGGACCGTTTTTCGCGGCGTTCTTAAGACCGCGAATTATATAGACATTGCTATCGACAATCGCGGCGAAAGTTGGCAGCAAAAGGCAAACGCCGATTACGACGAACGTTAATGGAGAAAAATTCTTGATATTCATTGTTCCAATTTTGTAAAACACGAGACGATGAACTCAACGATACTGACGACTTTTTCGATCTTTCAGCAATTTTATAGCATCACGACGCGAGTCAAAAATTCCCATTGTAAGGAATTTGAACGAAAGCCAAACGATCGTGTAATCTTATAATAATCTAACGATTGTTTAATCAAATGGCGATCTCACGAAGTAATAACGATAACACTAATAGAGATAATGAGACGCGAGACAATTATTGTAAATTTCAATATTTGCCATTTTATGATTTTCCTCGAACGAAGAAACATCGTATTTTAGTCTTTTGTAATGTTTTTTTCTCGTTTCGAATCGAACACATGGCGATTATTATGCAAATTGAAATAACGGCTCGTGCTGGAAATTCGCCTCGAGCGGATCGCCGTCATCCAAACATTGCCGTTATCTCGCAGATAACAATTTACGTGAATATCTCGGCCATTCAGTAATTTTATCGAATTGGAACTCTCTATTTAGTTAAATTTAATCAGAATAATAATAATAACCATTATTAATATTTAATATCGATAGAATATAATAACATCGCGGGGATATTAAAATTTAATCAGAATAATGGAAGATAGTCAATTATATATTATATATTATACGGATTATACATGGATTACACATCAAACAGAATTTTTCTTATTTTCGTACAATTTTTTGAGTTCCGCCAAATCTTCCGGTGGAATCTGCGCTTTTGCTTCGTCGGTAAGTGTTTCCAAAAGATCGCCAGGAAGCGATTCAGCTACTTTTTTGGGAGAACTGTTAGCCAATAGAGATGGTAATCCTTCGGAGTACAATTCTGATAAAATGATAAAAATGGGGAAAAATGACCGCAATTATTTTTATCAAAATAATAATAATGCTTTTAGAGAATCGATTTTTATTTGATATACATACGCGGATGATTGCTGATGATCGTAATCAATCCCGGTACCGGAACTTTATCGAGTGTTACTTCCTCGACGATGTAATTAGCCTCAAGAAAACCCTTTTTACTCGCCTCCAAAACTTCCAGCGCGACACCAAACAAAACTTTCGTAATTTGTTCGCCTTCTTCGTTACGAGCGATTTCTACTCCGATCAAAAGATCGTCTTCCTTAGCGTTCTTGAGACCGCGTACTATGTAGACGCGATTATCGTGCCACTCGGCGAAAGTCGGCAGTAAAAGGCACATACCGATCGCGAAAAGCGTCAGAGCAGAAAAATTCTTCTGGCTATTCATGATTAATGATTATAATTACGTAGTACACGAGAGAACGAACTCATTTATACTGACGATGTTTCGATCCTCGCGCCATTTTATAGCACAACATCGCGAGACTAAAAATCCCGAATGCAACGACGTTGAATGAGAACCGTACGATCGTATAATCTCATAATAACATAACAAATAACAAATTGTTTGAACAAATGGCAATATCACGAGTAATATCGATAAAACTAACGAGGATCGTAAGATATGTCAGCAATCGCGTTAATTTCAATATTTATCGATCGATTCTTTTCCTCAAAAAATGGAACATCATCTTCTAGTCTCTGCGTATAGGTTATGTTTCCTCCTTTCCTTTCGAAACTAAAGTACACGATTATTATGCAAATTCGAATTACCGTTAATACTTATAATTTTAACTCGAATGGGTTACCGCTATAGCGCGATAAGAACGAATTATAAATGTGTGAGTTTCGGATAAACTGAATGGTACAAAGGTCAGCAAGATTCGGTAGAACGCTGAGTAAGGCATTCATGAAAGGTCAACCTTCATCCTTGCATCGTAATAATCCACCCTCTCGTACTCCCGAACCAGTGAAGGGTTGCGAACGAAAGGGTTTACCGCGCGTTCAATATATTATTTTCTGATTTCATGAACGCAATGGGAAGTTTTATTCTATTATTGTTGTATCCCGAGAGAAATCTTTCCGTGACACCAAATATCGTATTAATAGATACTGAAGCTGATTGGTATTTGATGAATTCATCAAGGAATTGAGGAAAAACGAGGGAACAGTTGAATAAACATCGCCGATTTAGATTTTTTTTATCAGTTATGGCGGATCGATATTTATTACTGAAAACTTCGAATTTATTGTAAAATAACGATATTTATTGAAAATTTACATTTTTATTGCTTATCTTAGTTATCACACGTATCTTAATAATAGCATTGGGTACGTTGACCTTTACGATGTATCAGTTGTCATTCTATTTATGAATGAATTAATAAATAAATAGCGATATCGTTAAATGCGCGTAAAATCATTTTTTACGCGAAGATGTGACGTAAGTTGAATCGAAAAGCGCGGAAATGTGACGTTGTACGTAAAATTGAAAATCGCGAAAATGTGACGTTTTACGTAAAATTGAAAAGTGCGAAAATTGTGACGTTGTACGTAAAATTGAAAAGCGCGAAAATGTGACGTTTCACGTAAAATTGAAAAACGCGAAAATGTGACGTTTTACGTACAATTGAAAAGTGCGAAAATGTGACGTTTTACGTACAATTGAAAAACGCGAAAATGTGACGTTTTACGTACAATCGAAAAGCGCGAAAATGTGACGTTGTGCGTAAAATTGAAAAGTGCGAAAATGTGACGTTTTGCGTACAATTGAAAATCGCGGAAATGTGACGTTTTTCAATTGTACGTAAAATGTGACGTTTTGCGTAAAATTGAAAAATGCGAAAATGTGACGTTGTACGTAAAATCTAAAAGCGTGAAAATGGGACGTAATGATGTACCGTTATAATGAACAAATTTACAGCGATTCAATCGCACGTTCCTTTTTTAAAGATTCATTATTAGGTACAAATGGCTGACTGTGCGCAGTTTTTACGCTATTATAAATAAATGGGTAAATGGCTCACCATTTTCCCGACGTTAATAATATTCCCGGCGTTTGTTTATCGAGAACAATTATTAAAAATAGAATATCAAAATGTTAGTAATGAAATTGAATTGCGATTTAGAAATGGTCAGCAATTCAATGGCAAATCTCTTGATGATTGACTATGTAAGAATTTTTTTGCCTGTGTACAGCTTTTACGTCGTTCCGAAAGAAACAATAAATAAGTAGTAAAGTAATATGTATATAATAATCATCTTTCGCGACCTTTTTTATCGCTTTCTTCGATTTAATCGATTCGATTCTCTTTCTTCGAGTTGTGAGTTTTTCGATGTTTTTTGTACGAATCGAAGTTGTAAAATTGCTTTGAACACCAGCGGCACGTAAATATCTCGAGCGGTTCGACTGCATGAGCGTCAAAATCGTGAATTTTCTTCTGATGGTAATGCAACGATGATTCGTGACTAAAAGAAAAAAATTAATAACGTTCTTCGTATCCAATATCCTTGAGATATTATTAACGTATTTACTGTGATATGAAACATCATAATTACATGTATCCCTTGTCGCAAATCCAACAGTAATACGTCAGTAAATCGCGTATAGATTCCGCGTTTCTTGGAGGATTTTGATTTTCTAAATAATTTTAGAAAATTTATGTAAAACGAGTTAAAGGACATTATTTCTTTCTATTTCAAGTTTTTACGAATAAAATAATGAAAATAACACATTTTTCATGTTACCTTTCTCCGCAAAACTGGACGCGGGTGCCAATTGTTTCTTCTCAGTCGTCGTTTTTGAAGAACAATTATTGTTGAAAGATAAATCACTTGTTACCGATATCTCAGGTCGATATACTGAGTTCCTGTGACTGAATGAAACAAACGGAAAACGCTGTTGTGTACATCACTTATCGCAGATTTAGTTCTAACGTATCTATAGTGCTATGAAAATCATAATTTTACATACGCGTATCTCTTGTTGCAGGAAGAACAGTTGTACCATTTTACGTCGCTTATTGATTCATCGTCAGTACGAGAATCTTGATTTTGCGAATTGAAAATATTAATTTGTATAAATAAAGTAATCCTTTTTTTTTTTTTTAATAAAAATATTTTTTTTTTTAATGAAAATAATTTTTAAAAAAATGTTTAAATGAATATAAATAAAAAAAAAAATTTGAAATGAAAATAATAAAAAAAAAACTTGAAATGATCAATTTTTTTTTTTATATATAAAAATAATACATTTTTTTTACCTCTCTTAGCAGAATTAGATACGGCGATCAAATTTTTTTGCTCGATCCTCTTTACGTCGCTTACATTGGGAGGAAATTTGTCGACTCGTTCAACGAGACAAACATCCGGAAATATTTCTATGACTTCCTGCGGTTTGATTTCTACGACTTCCTGTGCTTCGATTTCTATGACTTCCTGCGGTTCGATTTCTATGATTTCCTGTGCTTCGATTTCTATGACTTCCTGTGCTTCGATCTCTACGACTTCCTGCGGTTTGATTTCCACAACTTCCTGCGGTTTGATTTCCACAACTTCCTGCGGTTTGATTTCTACAACTTCCTGCACTTCGATTTCCACAACTTCCTGCGCTTCGATTTCTACAACTTCCTGCGCTTCGATTTCTACAACTTCCTGCGCTTCGACATCGACAACACTTTGGGCGTTAAACCGTTTGTCGTTGTCGCTGAACAAAAATTCCCACAACGAAGAATATCCAGAGGAAAGTTGACTCATCGCAGACACTTGATAATCGTTGGCGTTTTTTTCAAGGGATATCATCAATGTTTGAAATTTTTCTTCGTCAGGCTTTGCGTCTCGAGACATTTTCGACGTACAAACGTTAAAATCCCAATTGTCTTCTTCACTCAAATCCCTGCAGCAAAGCTTTTGTTTCCTTCTTCGCACGTGTCGTTGTGCAGTCCTTCTAACGATTTCCTTTGCAACAACTTTATCAGCTGTACTATCGAATTGACCGACAGATCGACTTGTTATCGTATCTATCGCGGCGTTTGTGTTTACGTTTATTTTATTCACGACACTACTGTTACTTCTCCTGAGAATATTCGGAATCGTTCGAATTTTCTTTTGTCTCATATAACTCATCGTTTTCTTGCAACGAATTTGTGAATTTCTCTACCGCAGTCCATCGATAACTGTCGTAAACTCCGTCATTGTCAACGTAAAGTTCTATTTAACAAATGGCTATTTTTGTCGTAATTTCCGGTGTAATCCGGGAATGAAAAGATCGCGTGGTAAATGCGTAAAGAAAACGGCACATCGACAACGGCGATAGCGTTCGAAAAGAAATCGGAATTCAGTTGTTTTTTTTTGTAGAATTCGAGTATTTAACTCGTAAATAGTATGCGGCGACAAATTTGTCTTTGTTAAGTTTTTTTTTTTTTTCGTGCGATCCACCAACGAAGAAATCGAATGACATATATGTATATGCGTAAAAACAATGGCGCATGTATAATGGAGATCGCGCGCGCGAATAGTCGATTAACCACATACGTTTTATTTCCAATAAAAAAAACAAATTATCGCAAAAGTAGGGTACAAAAATGAATAATCGAATAGTCTTTGTCACTTTTTATTTCGATAAAAAATTGCGAGCAGTTATTTTGTGTGTTTTTTTTTGTTTCGTTTGCAGCGAATATAATGTACATTATTAATCCGAACGACGCACGAGACTCGGAGATCTCGAATAAATTTGGTTAAAGTGCCGTTGTAAATCGTCGATTCTCCGATAAAATATACCTATTTAATGGCGGTGTCACCAGTCGTTGTCTTCCGAAAGATCGTCTGTTTGATTTTTCAACGTCGAGAACAACACGTCCCGTACCTTTGGTCGCGGATCTTCGGTGATTTTCGTCGGTAAAGCTTCAGCCTCCCCGAGCATCCATTCGAGTTCTGTAACAGTAAACGTCCCATTAAAATTTATCGCGTAATTATTTGACTTCGTAATTTTTGCTGTAAAACATTTCTGTTCCTTTTTTCATTAATAATAATAAAAAAAAAAGGTAAACAAACCTTCTTCGGTGAGTTTCATTCCTCGCAATTCGATTGGCCCAATGATTTGTTTTTTCATTGTACCCTCGTGGTAAATAAAAATTGTCGGTAAATTTTTGTCGGGCCAATTAGGTATACAGGTGTTTGATACGCTCTTCAAAAACTTTGTAGCGGGAAATTTCCTCGCCAGCGATGCAAGGTGTTGATTGATCAGTGAACACAGCGGGATGCTGAATATTTTATTGCAATTATTATTATTTTTTTTTTTTCATTGCAATTATCGTTATTATTATTTTTTTAATTCCTATTATTATTATTTTTTTTTATTATCCACAATTATCGTCAATTTAAAATAATTACAATTTTACATATCAAATTTTTTACCCCGGTTTGTAAAGGTGAAGAATAACCCAAATTCCTTCTCCCGCTTGATTCACTTCCTGTACATAATCCTGAGCTGAGATTTCTCTGACGCTACCGTATTTCGCTTTGCCCGCCAATGCCTGCATCTCGGCTATTCTCTTGCGACGATATTCCAGCAAAACTTTTTCGTCTTCTTCATCTTCCAATTCATCCAATTCATCCAGCGTAGCATCCTCCAAGTTGTTAGCCGCTAAATTAATCGTTAATTTTTTTTTTTTAATCGAAAACAGCAAAAAAACTGCTGCCGTTAGTTTTATTTACAAAATGTACGTTTATATACCACGTCCTGTCCTCTTGTCAATGGTGCTCTCCAGGAGATCGACTATCTGATCTTCGCTGATCTCCTTTTCCTTCTGCTTTTCCGGAATGATGCCCTTCGCTCTGAGAATATCATTCCACTCGGTGTCCTCGTTTTGGTTTTGCTGCAAATCAATTAATATCCGTCGACGATATTTTCCGCGCGTAAAGATCGAACAACGGTGCAACGACCGTACGAATACGAAAAAAAAAAAGCCGCATTGATGAAAAATAAAGAATTACGAAACTCACCATCTTATTGTCGATCGATCGATCGATGAATCACGAAAAACGAATCCTTGTAAATCACCTTATTCACGTTTTTTGGTTTTATTGCGAGATATGTTTCTTACACTGCGAACTAATTACGATACAATGATAACACGACGGGGGGCTTTGAATACTGTGTTCGATGCAATGTCATGTGTGACACTCCCGAATTTGGTCAATGGATCGGGTTACGCTACACGCTTTTTTGGAGCACTTACGCCGAACCTCATAACAGGACAACACGACGATCCAGCTGAGCGTTGGAGCAAAAAAAACGGGCATAGGGGAAATCGTGAAAATTTAGAAATTCCACCGCTGCTCGCTGTAATCGCCCATCGGAAAAAAAGAAATCCTCTTTTTCTCGTCGAAAATCTCCCCGCCGCGCAATGTTTGTCGGTAAAATGGTAGACGCGAGTTTTCATTGACGATACAAGCTAATATCGCCTATCGCACGATAGATTTCGGATATTTTTGGATACTTACTATGAAATTTGCGAGTTTTTTTTTTTATGTCGAAAAAAGAGTAATTGTACGTAACCTAAATCCATATGCGGCAATTAAAGCGGCAGCAATAAAATTATTCATTCAATTATACATTTTTATTAGTACACGAATTTAATTGGCGGCGTATCCGCGCGGTATTTACGGTACTGATTGTACCTATTACAAGATGCGCAACTAATTGATGTAATACAACCTTATGACCCCCGAATTATTTTAGACACTCCCAGTCTACCGGCAAATCTGCTTCAGGTTGCATCGAGGATCTTTTCAAATTCGTTCTATTTACTATAATATAACCAAACAAAACAAAACACGTCGAACGCGTTGGGTTCGATCGATCTCGAGAAACTTGCGAACAAACAGTATTCTTAATACGCGCGCAATATGTTCCGACGCAGTGTATGGCAAATAGTAAAAAAAAATAGTTGGTCACTGCCATTATCGTGCAAAAACTCATCGTTACTGTGTCCGAGTCAATGTCCAGCGACGTCGAACACGAACGCCGACAAACGTAATGCATTTTGTTTTCGATTCTAAATCTAACGGAGTGGTGAAAAATTTGTTGCAATAACAACGTTTAGTTTTTCTAGTTAAATAATATTAAAATGTGTGAAAAACTAGAATTTGCGATCGTCTCGCGTGTTTCGAAATTTTCACGCGATCGTTCGTACGCTTACCGAGTTTAGCCTCAAAATGATTGTACTTATCAGCGCAATTCTAATGCTAAGAGTTATCTCCGCAGAACAATCGATTCGCTTATTTACGAATACTTCCGGTAAATCAACACAGACGAAAATTATGGAAGGCGAAGGTGATCGTCAAATATTGAATATCGATTACGACGCCCTTCTCGACGCTCAGAAAAACGGTGTTCTCATTATCGATGTCAGAGAGCAATATGAAATTGACGAAACCGGGAAATTACCCGGAAGCATTCATATACCGAGTAAATAAAAATGACTTTGCATCGTATTATTGCACCTCACAGCACAATAAACGTAATTAATCAACGTTTTTATGCTTCAGTGGCCAATGTGACGAATTTACTTAACACTCTGTCCGATAAAGCATTTCAAGAGACTTTCGAAAAAACTAAACCCAAGAAAGACACAAAGATTGTATTAAGCTGCAGATCAGGAATGAGAAGTGGGAAAGTCCAACAGGAATTACAAAAATTAGGATACGAAAAGTGAGATTATCAATTGACAAACAATTACTTTGTTACTTTCATCAACAACATTATCAACACTGTAATAAATGTTTCAGCGTTTACAATTTTAACGGCGGATGGAATGAATGGGAAAGCAAACAGAAGTTATAATCAATGGATATGGAAAAAAAAAAAAAAAAAAATCATAAATAGACGAAACGGCTTTCCTCTTCTATAATAATAAAAAGAAATAAAAAAAATCATATATATACGAAACGGCTCTCGTGTACTAAAAAAAAAAAAAAAAAAAAAAAAAGTAGAAATAAACTGTATGTAAAATACAATAAAAATTAATCAAATACGAATATTTTGTCAATATTTACAACTTTTTTATCGAGTGATTAATGATATAATCATTTAAATTCTAATTCTAAATTACATTAAAGAATTATCCGCAACTCCGCAAATTTCGAAATAATTACAATGTTATTATTTGCTCTGTTCTTGCGCAAGTTTTTGATGAACCATTTCTCGGAATTGTCCCAATATAAGATTCTCTCGCTTTTGTCTTTCCTCTTTGCTGAACATGGCGAGAGCTCTCTTCTCGTCCGCCGAATAGATTTGATTTTCCTTACGGATACGGACCGCTTCCATTCTTCTGTGTCTACTGCCGCTCATTACGTAACCCACAGATTCGTAGGAAGCAATTTCGTCTGACGTGAGACCAATTTCACCTCGTCGAGGTATTCTTTTGCCTTCCGCTACAAATGCCGCCATAGCGGCTCCTTCTCCGGGGAGCAAAGCTTTTCCAAAATCTTTTGCCGATAGAGTTACGTGTTGTTTTTGCACGGGACCCACGGTGCCGTCTTCGCCACTTTCTTCGGAACTCGAATCTCTCCGCGATTTTTTTTTCTCCGAAACGCCACCTTTTTCTACCCATTCTGCGGCATCGTCGTTAGAATTTTCGGAATCGTCGGTACTACTCTCGGAATGTTTTCTCTTGCGTTTCCTTTTTCTTTTTTTGTCCTTTTTCGACTTTTTTTCCTTCTTCATCTTTTTGCTTTTCTGTGAATTAACGATAACAGCGATTTATTATTTGTGGTTATGTTTTTTCGTCTAAAAAATTAAGATTTTTACCTTTTTCTTGTCTTTCTTTTTTCGCTTTTTGACGCTGTGAAGCGCGTCGTCCTTATGCTTTTTTGTGGTCTCATCCTCGTCGTCCGAACTGCAACGGTGAGAGTAAATGAAGGGAATATATTACACTTCGAAACGTTAGCGTTTTGAGGTTAGGTTCATGTAAATAATACGCGCACAAGTGTCAACGACACGCAATCGTTGCGAATCAATCATTTGTTGTAATTAATGTTTTTATTTTCATTTGGAGGGTTGAAAACGGTTTTTTTTTTTATAACTAATAACTCACTCTTCGATTCGCGTCGGAGATTTTCCCCAACATCTCTCTACGCCGCGTAAACCAATTTCTTCTCGTTCTCGGCTTCTCGAGTCCATCCTTCGGAATGCACCGACACGAGTATTTCCCCTTTAGCACGGAACACGCGACGGGTGCAGCGCACAGCCGTTCGAATTTACTAATTTTATAGATTAATATCAATTGTATTTCTTTTTCGCGAAACTCGTTGAATCTTTACGCGACTGTTTTGCATTGACGAAGATTAAAGATTAAATAAAGTCCATATGTTTTGAATTCATAAAAATGCTTCTTCGAAACTATAAATTTTGTCAAATCCGTTTAATTCTTTGATCTCCATAAAAATCTTCGCATTCGTCGTAGAGATGCGACGCTCGCGAGCGCTCGAACGCGACTGACCCGTCGGACAGGCGGGTGAGCGCCTCTTTTCATATTCCATTTTGAATATCGACAACTTCCGCTCGATAACACAGTTTTTTCGAATTGAGAAATACAAATAGCCGGGAAATAAACATCAATAAACAACAAAAGTTTAACATAATTATGCCATTTCTTTATTTTGTACATCGCTGCTGTTATGCTAATCGCATTTACTCGCATCGTCGTCGAGTACACTAATATAAATTACAAGGATAAAGTAAAAAGAAAAAAAATCAGTCCTCAAAAAACGAAAAAAAACGAATTGGGATGTTTGTGGTATGATGTAGCGTTGTTTTTGTTTTTGTTTTTTTTTTCTTGACGAATTCGATCAAAGAAATAGATGAGAGCGCACGCATATATTATAAATATCACATGAGGTGTCGAGATTACAGAGATCATCGGGAATGAACTTATATTCTAGATAGCTGTTGCAGCAGATTTGAGGGTAAAACTGCTTCTAGTTTATCGAGTACATAGTAGAAAGGAAGTGATAGCCACGCGATCATCGCGCGGGCAACAACGCCCATTGTATCGGGATATTGATGGGTCAATAGCGCCAAAAGTGCCGTAAAGGAGCAAAGACCCGCGGTAAATAGAATGAAAAACGGCAATTCTTTTTTAGGATATACGCTAACGTCGTGAAACGCCGGCAATAATTCGCGATCCGCGCATTCTGTACACGTTGGATATGGATAAAACAAATGACCCCTTTCCAGAGGATATGGCAACATTCTGAATGTACCTTCCCACGTGCAATGTAACAAATTCAGCGCACCTTCCATTTGTTTCCAATGAGCCAAATGAAAAAACGAATAAGCTATCGCCTCGGAATCGCCTCTTTTAAGTACGTGTTCCGGCGGCAATATCAAAGGTTTCATTTCCAACAAATATTTCGGTACGTGAGGATTAAATTCCACCGCTCTGTGAATCGCTTCTACAGCCGACATTTCCGCGGTTGTTAATCCCCTTTTGCTCGCGATATCGGGAGAAAATTTATCGGCTACGAGACGCGCCTTAAGCAAAGCGGCCGTATAACAAATCGTCGCTGATTTCGGTAAACTTATATCGTCGTATTTCGCGAGAACCGCTTGAACGTCCGCGTACGCCTGCATCTCCAAAAGCGCCTCGATAAGATTTTCGTGTATATTAAGTACATTCATTATAGGAGGTACTTCTTTGGTCAAATCTCTGAACATCTTAACGGCTTCTTTCAATTTTCCGAGTTTTCTCGCGCACATCGCTAGTCTTCTTCTTATGTATATCAGTACATTTGTGTCTCGTCTGTGTATCGCCTCCGCTCCGGCTCCCTGATGCTGCGTATTCTGCGATTTTCTGTAATTGTTCTCCGCAACTTTGAGCGCTTGTTTCAAAATTTTTTCCGAATCCAAAATGGTCGTCGCTTCTTCCTCGGCGAGTAAAATGTATGCCGGCGCGCAATCCGGATTTCTTTCCAAGGCGTTGTGCGCCGCTTTTATTCTGACGACCGGATTTCTCTCTCGCCAAGCCGTCTGCATTATTTCGTATTCCGCTTTTCCCGTGTCGCCTTCGCAGGTAAAAAATGTTTGATGATCCTGAGCCGATAAATTCATATCGTAATACGTCAACGGCTCTTTGTTTGTCGCCCAATAAAAACGCTGATATTCCGCGCCGCGAAATAAATTTATCGGATTTCGCCATACTTTGCATTCCGGAACGTTTTGTTGATTAGACGCGTTGGCGCCGTTGAGATTGGAACTGTTTCCCTCGGCGGCATTGTCGCCACCGCCAATCCAGGGTGATATGTGATTTAACGATACTTGTTCGATAAACGATGTACCGTATTTTCGGAAGTACCACCACTCGAAGATAAGTATTAAACCGGATATAAGCGACGATGTTCCAGTCAATGCGACGTAAAATTTTGGGGTTAGGGTACTTAGGAACATTGTCGAGTCCCACATACTCGTGAATAACAGGGCCATTTATCGTCTTTCGTGTACCTCTTTCACTTTTTTGTGGATTATTTCGGTACTTTGCGCGGATTGTGCGATTGTTTGGTTATCTTTCGGTTTTTTATCGCCGAAAAACTTCACTTTCGAGTGTCAGAAAAACCGACTGACAACGAAGGTTATGCGGAGGACTTCGACTTCGATACGAAGTTTTTCACTCGTTCGGTTTGGATCACAATTTTGGGAAGATATTATTATTTATCTTGCGTTAAATAACGTTAATGAATATTTCATTTTACGTTGCGTTTCGTCGGATGTAACGTGTAATTTGTTTTTCTACTTTTATCAAATACAACACGACGCTTTCTAACCCGATATATGTCACCCTCTGGAGGGAAATTATTCGGACTGTGTTTTAACCCTTTACTGATAAACAAGAATCCCTACTTCTCCAGTTATTTTCGCGTTATCCCTACTGCAGTGTATACACAGCGGCCATTTACCCCCTCGAGACGAAAATTGTGGCGGTAAAGGGACGAAGAGTGATCATCGATCTTATTCCGTTTTGACTATTATTTCGTTTACAGCATATGGAGAGGGTAGAGGTTTCGTCAGAAATAATAAATAATTCGTTCAATATAATGATTTTATTACAAAACTTCTGCAATTATGAACTACAACATGTAATATAATAATCGCGTTTGGTCTAAACCCTTATCGAAAAGAAAGCCAAACTGCACCACGTTTCTTTCTTATATCATTTTGTAGCAAATAACCCGTGTAGATTGCGCTTTAAGGAAATTCGATAAATCGAATAAAAAAAAATAACATTCGTAACGCAAAATTAATCATTCACTATGTGATGCATTATTTTTTCAAATAGAATTAATCCGTTATACAAGTCCGTTGGATAAACTCTATCGTAAAATAATTCCTAAATACGAGGAAAAATCGGGAAAAAAATTATTGTACAAAGTACATCGCGCATAATTGATTGTTTTTCGAAAAGAAAGAAAAGTAAATTTCCCAAAAGCGCAATCTGCACGAACGGCCCGAAGGCTCATCGAGTTTTTCAGGTAAGGAAAGACAGAGATTGTACATTGAAACTAACATACAATCGAGATTATACATCGTATAGGTGTAAAAATAATAAAATTAGATATAGATAAATCATCGTTACATTGTGTGAGTGTCTGTATGTATGTGTTTTTTTTTTTTCGTAAACCTTCAGTTGGAGTAAAGGAAACTATCCCAAGCTGCTAATTCTAAGATAATGTAATATCTTTCGTTTATTTATATAATTTCTATTTATATTAGGTATGCGCGTACTTGCGATAACTAAACAGATACATGTTTTTTTTTTTATCCATATTTTTTTTTTTTTCTGCGAAACACCGCTATTGGCTTGTAGGCCGTCGAAGAATATGAGACACCGGCATGGCCCGTGCGAGGATAATTGAAACAACAAAACTCTGTAGCTATCGTTCATTTTTTTTTTTTTTTGTTTCGTTCACTTCGTTTCGCTACTTATTACCTAAATGTTGTGGAGATCATTGCCATTAAATAATTAACCATAAAATAACCTCCGTACAAATTCGAATTTTTGTTGTTTCAAAAGCGAATGCTCTAACGTTAGCCTCATACTCTTCCCGCCACATTTAATAACTATATTTAATGATTTTTTTTTTTTTTTTTTTTTTTTTTTTCGTTTTTATAGAATAGTTTTATATCAAGTAAAATCTGTAAAATACAATTTACGGCCTATTATAAATTTCTCGTTTATTTAATTATTTATTTTTATTTTTTTTTGCTTTTTGTTTTTTTAATCTTTCTTTATAAATAATTATAGTAGTAGTCTTCACACCTTTTGTTATTTATCAAGAAAATCAGATGCCATAACGCTTTTGAAATTGTTGTTGTTGTTCTTTTTTTTTTTTTTCTTTTCGTTTTCTTTTGTTTTGTTTGTTTTTTACTTTTTAAATATTACATTTGTGCCCTTTGCACTATTCAATTTATGGTATTTTGCGTGACTGTGTATATAATACATGTAATATATTTATATATATATATATTTGTTTTATATATATCATCTAAAGAAGTTACGGTATTTACATATTTACATATAACACCGGCTTTGCGCCCGAACTCTCGTCAATATCTTTTCATTTATCTCTTCCGCTACTTCTACGGCCGATGCGCTTATTACATTTGACGAAAAAGATAAACTCATTATCCTGGCGTCGGAAACTAAAATTTTCTTTATATAAATCTGATGTGTTTTCTCGTTTATTAATGTGTTTATAATAGTTACAAATTTCATTCGTGCAATTTATTCTGTCACCGTGTTTTTGCGTATTTAACACACATTAACAGCGTCAGATCTATACATCTCTTCGTAATTCTTTGCTTTTTTTTTCGTTTTTTTTTCTTTTTTTTTTTTTTTTTTTTTCTTTCGTATTTTTTTGTTTTGTTTATTTCGCTCTTGATATTGCGATTGCCCGTTGTCAATAATGATAAATTTCATTCGTCGTTTATTGAAAAAGAACAAAAGATGAAAAACAAAAAAATAAACATCTCATTCGGACTAATAAGCTAATATAAAGCTTCAAAGTATTAGGACGTTGACGGTATTATAGAAAACAGGTACTTGGCCAACCCTCGATTTCGCAGTTTGGTGGCTTTTCTTCGTGTATTATTATTATTATTATTTTTTCAATCGTTTGCTTCTATATTTCGTAATAATGATAACTATTACTCAGAAATGTCGTGAACAATAATTATTTCCCCATCGTTCTCGCGACGCGAGTCGCGACAATTTAATTTTTTTTCAACGATCCATCAATTTTTAATTTTTTACGAATTTTTCAAGATTCCGCGATGTATTACGATTCCGAGAAAAAAAAATTTATATCAGATTCACGTACCTTAAAAAAAAAACGCATGCGAATTTCCCGTTCAGTCATTTCACGAGTATAGTTTCCATGCCGTCTCTCTCTCTGCGTGATATCGTATTTTTTTCATTTTTTTTCCGTTTTTTTTTTTTTTTTTTTTTTTTTTTTTCCCTAAAGCCTCCGAACGTAAAGTGTTATCGTGTGAAAATTTCGTGCGACGCTGCGGTTGCCTGATGTTCACGGTTGGCCAAGAACTCACTCATGCTACGAGTCGAGATCGTCTTCTCTCTGACTGCTGAAGTACGAAACGAGACCACCAAATTCGCCGGTACCTTCCTCGTCGTATTGCTTATTAACGGTACCGGAAGGTTCGTTAGCGTGAGGTTGCGGTGGTCCGGGTTGTGGAGGTGGTGGTGGTGGTTGTTGTATCTGCGGTTGGCTTTCAGCGGGGGTTGGAAAATGTTCGGCTGAATAGGGTGAACCTTGATAAGCGGCGGCATCATCAGCGGTGGTCATCGGTGGTGGTGGTGGATAGGCGCCATAGTGATAATTGGGCGGAGGGGGTGGATGATAGGGAGAAAAATTGCCGGGAGGTCGATTGGGTGGTGGTGAGGGTTGTTGCATGTTGTGATTACCGGGGGATGGAGTTGGGAAGGGTGGTACCTGATGTCTCGGAGCCATTTGTGGATTATCGGCGAATCTCGAAAGCGCAGGACCGCCTCTTACGTAAGGCGGAGGCGGGGGAGTGGGACCTCCCTTCGCCAATGGACTTCCAGCTGCGGGAGGAATCATCGCGGGACCGGGAACGGGTCCGAGCGGTGAACTTCTATCGCGACTGTTAATAGATATCGGACCACCGCCCGACGGTGAAGGATCCATTGGATGATGAGGCGTGTGGTACAACTGCGGTCCCGGACCGCGCATTCTCATGGGCGGCGCTCCGGAACGTATAGCGGCAAAATGAGGGGGCATCGGGGATGGTCCTGGTTGCCTATAAGGAGATGGTATTCTGCCGCGTGTCGGCATATCGTAACTCGAAGGTCTGGCGCCGGGAATCATTTGACCGGCCGAATTTGGAGCACCAAAATACTTGTGTCCCATAGCTGCGGCGGCTGCGGTAAATGATTGCGGTGAACTCGATACCGGCTGCGATTGTAACATCCTTGTGATGACGGAAGACTGTTGACTCGGCGGCAATGATGGATAGACCGTCTGTTGCTGGTTCGGGGATTGGGCGGGTTGATGTCCCTGCGCACCGACGACACTGCTCGCTGGTGGTGTTGGCGGTGCCGAACCGGACGTACTGCTACCTGGAGTAGGAAGCACATTTGGGATATCGTCGTGTTTAATCTCTGGATTTGAGTCGTTTCCAGTGATTCCGATAGGGCCGGTTTCGGCGGCAGCTTTAGCAGCAGCCTCCGCGGCTCGAGCGGCTTCCAGCGCAAGAGTTTTCTTACCCTTGCCGCGGCCTCTTCTCTTAGGCTTCATCGGTGATCCGTCGGGATTGAAAAGTTGTCCATCGGGTCCCGCCATTAGTGGTACATGAGCGTCAGGACTCCTCTCTGTCTCGATTGATGATACAACTGTTGGTAATGTGGGATTTGTCGTTACATTAGTCGCTACGTTAGTCGTTACTTCTTGGACGACGGCGGGTATCATGCTGCCGGGTAATAAACTCGGCACACCGTCGCGTCGCATTTGTTCAGCTAGAATTTCCGCTTTACTACGACGACCCCGTTTTTTCTTCTTTGGCGCCTCTCCGTCCGTACCGTCCGGAGCATTGGGATCCCTGTGTTGCTCCGCTGCCAGAATCTCGAGAGCCTTTAATCGCGCTTTTTCCAATTTCTTTGCTTCTCTCTCCTCTTGTTTTTTATTCTTAGCTATTTCGATCGCTGCTAACTCAAGCTGCCGCCTACCGTACTCCTCGTCCTCCATCATCATTTGCTCTATTTGCTCGTCGTCCAGAGCATTGATATCTTCGGGGGTGAGACCGGTCAATGAACCCTCCGGTACCTCACCGATCACTGATCCCGTTGCCGACATCGTTGACCCTAACGATAACAAATTGCAATCTGTAATCAACTGTTGTATTCCCAAATTCATACTATTTTATTTTTTTTTTCCGAGAGATTTCCCTTCTTTTTTTTTCTTACCTTCCATATCGAGTCCTCGAGGTAACGAGTCCGGATCTCCGGGCTTTGGATTCGGCGCAATCGTCAACGATGATTGTCGAGGCCTATTCTTGCTTCCAGGCTTAGGACCCGGTTTTTTCCTCTCCTTTGGCGTACCGTTATCCGTTAAACTCTTTCGACCACCCGGACTTTTGCTGCTTTTCGGTTTCTTCGTTTTCGGCGATTTTGCTTTTCCCTTCGGCATTTCTTTCTTTGGCGAATATATATCACCTGGAAACGCAATTAGTGCTCTTTATTTTTTTTTTTCTTTCATCGGAGGGATGTAAAAATTTGGCGAATGGAAGCGACGAAAATTTACCCGAATCCGAATCCTTCTCAGGGTCCTCGTTGAAATCTTCACCGTCGTTAACGACGAATTCATCTTCGCTCTCCTCAGTTTTCCTCAATACTTTTTTCAGCTCCTTCGGAAGTTCAAGAGAATGAAGGGGTGTGAGTCATCGACGTGAGATTCATAGTTTCCGGCTATGAATAATGGAAACTTCGGCTTTTTTTTTTTGGATAATAATGAAAATTTACCTCCTCACTGTCGGATCCCATGATGTCTTGATAATTTATCTTGCGACCCCGCGTACGCCTCGCGAGAGTTTCCTCCTCCTGTCTCGGTCCGTCGTCTTCCAGTCCGCCGTAAATAATCTGCGATACGCACAATACATTTTTCTTATTTGAATTTGGCTGATAAAAAAAAAATTTCGGAGCAAATAAATTAAAATTCCGTCTGCTTACCTTTCTTCTTATTCCAGGCGTTTTCTTTTGCTTCGGTGTCGTTTCCTGAAAGAAAAAAAAAGTGTTAAAATTGATCATTTTTTTATTTTTTTTTTTTTCATTGATATTATGAATATTTTGCTAACTTTTTTCTTCTTAAGTTGTTCCTCTTCAATATTTGGACTTTCGAAAGTCTCGACCTTTGCCACCAATTCGCCTTCGTGATTTTCAGCCGCGACAACTATATTTTCGTCAGTAACGACGTTCTCGTCGCTTGGCTCGACTTTTTCCGGCGGTTTCGGTTGAGTTTCCGTTTCTTCTTTTTCATCGACGTCGTCGTGCTGCGCCTCGACGGCTTCCTCCTCATTGTCACTCATATTATCGGGTTCTATAATACGTTTCCTCTTCTTTTTCTTTCTCGACTTCGTTTTCGACGTGGCGCGAGGCCTCGGCGCTGGAACCGTTCTACTCCTGCAAAAAAAAATCAAAAAAATAGTATCGTAAAAAAAAAAGATAAATCGCAAAAATCAAAATTGCCGAAGACAGAACTTTCGCTCACTTCTTCTTTCGCTGCCGCCACGAATTATCACTGTCTTCGCTCTCCGAACCTTCCCACACGGATCTCGATTTCTTTCTCTTCGGACGATCGCTGTCGTCACTGTCGTCATTAACTGCAAAGTTAAAAAAAAAATCAAAAACATAGTTGCAAAATCCAAAATCCAAATACGAATTATTACAGAAATATCGAAGAAGAATATTTACTGAAATCTTCGTCGTATCGAGTTTTTCTCGCGGCTCTCGTTGATCTTCTAACAGGTCGCGCTTCTCCCCTTCTTCCGCGTCTTCTACTCGCCGCAAACGAGTCGTCTGACGAATACATCTGATCCTCGAAATCTTCTTCATCGTCGCTGCTGGAGCCTTTGAAATCTTCGTCGCTCTCGGGATCGTCTTCGCTGCTGATATCGAGACTATTCAATTTTCGATGTTTCTTCCGCGACAGTGTCTTCTTCACGATTATTTTTCGCGCTGTTTCATCCTCATCCTCGTCAGGTTCGTCCTTCTCGACCTTATAATCCTCGTCGCTATCTTTCTCGGATTTCTTCGTATCGTCGTCCTCGTCGTCGTCGTTTTGACGAGTTTTCAAAGCCACCGCTTCGGCTTCTTCCTTCTCCGCGTTCACTATAGTCGCGATATCCTTGCCGCGTCCCTGATTACCCGCGCCTTGGACCGCTTCTACTTCGTCTTGTATCGCCGCGTTTATCATATCGTCGTATTCGTTAAACTTATAAGTGTTCGCGCAGCGCCTCTCGCGCAATTGGTAAACCGGTTCGCTCTCCTCGCTACTCGAACTGCTCGAACTCGACTCGGAAGACGACGACGAAGAGTCTGATGAATAAGAAAATGAAAAAAAATTAATGCAAAACGATTTACATGAATTTTTTCGAGTTCAATCGATTAATCGATAAATTTCTCGCATATTAAAAAAAGAAAAGATAATAAGTAAAAGTAACGAAGATTTACCATTACCCGATTCTCTGCTCGAGCTGCGATCGCCCCGTCCCGCCTCAGTCTTGTGTATCACGTTATCCAAACTTATGCCAACGAATGCGAGTCGCTTTTTTCGCAACATCTCGTTCTCGTGTTTCTTTGAGTTCTGATCGAATGTCTTCAAACTATCGCGCAATTTCGTCACCAAAACATTCTGCAAATTGATTATTACATGAAAATCGTATTAACGGAAAAGCGAACAAAATTAATTAATCATTTAGTGCCCTTAAAATCCTTATATTTCTATCAAACGAATCAAACGAATGCTTACGTGTTGACAAGGAGGACAAAACCAATCGCCCTCCGGAATTAACATCAGCGCCGGTCTGAGACAAGAGCAATGCCAACCCTTGTCGCAGGTATCGCAAAGTAAAATCCATTCTGGATGATCGGCTTTGCCGCATTTTTGACACGCATATTCATCCTCAGCTTCCTCGACGTCGCTGGTAGCTTTTTGCGCGGTTCTCGCGCGTCGCAGAGGTTCCGATTCGTCGTCCTTCTCGAGATCGCTTTCGGGTGAAAATTCGTGATCGCTTTTGAACAACAGGGAGCCTTCGCTTTCGATATCGTCGTCGTCTTCGTCCTCCGGACCTTCTTCATCGCTGGTAGACGAACCCGACGAACTTTGCCACGGATTCGCCTCGTTGAACTCCTTCGCCGAGAATTTTTTCTTCTTTCGATGTTTCTTCGCTTTGACTTCGCGCTCCGGTTCCTTGATAACGACGATTGGCTCGTCTTCGCTTTCGGGTTTTTGCTTCTTCCGTTTTTTCTTCTCCGTACCGTCGCGTTCTTTCTTTTCCTTCATATCGCCGAGAGTCTCCTCTTCGATTCTTCGCTTGTCGGCTTCTTCTTTTATCTTCAATTGGGCTATTCGACGGGACTGTCTTACCGGCACCTCGTCCACACCGGTCTGCGAATCCGGCGCGGGGATGTCGATACCGACTTCCAAGCCGAGTACCATTTTTCCTTTAAATATTTAATATAAAACAATCAAATTAGAAACAAATAGTAAAAAAGAAAAAAAAAAAGTATGAATATTAGATGTAAAATTGCAACGATAATAGTGAACATCGCGTGTTTGTTGTATGCGTGCAGATTGTTAACGCAAACTGGTGCTTAGGTGAGAATTTAATTCATTGAATATTTATGCATGTAACGCTTTCACATATATATATGCGCATTTTTTTTTTTTTATCGATATTGACGATTCGTTTGTAAGCTTTTTATAGACGCAAATTTCACCATCAAAGTTCATTTTTACGGATCTAATATTCAGATGTAAAAGATTTTCTTACTCTTCTTTCTCTTTTTCTTCGATTCCACTTGACCGACGTCCACTGCGGCCGGAACGGAGGGAACTCCGTGTTCGCCTGATGCGGCAGTTTCGGTTTCTTTAGCTGCATCAATGGATTCAGTCGGTTCAGCGGCTGCCGGCGCACTATCTGTGGATTTCGATGCTCGGGTTACTCTGGCGATCGATCTGTTGCCACGACGTCGTTTTCCGCGCGGTCTTCCGCGTGGTTTTCTGTCGTTTCTTTCCTTTTCCAGTGCCGCCAAAGTCTCTCCGCTTTCTTTGAGTTTCGCTGCATCATCGACGGTCTGTGCTTTCGATGCTTCGTCCTCCGAACTCATCGATTCAGGACGACTCTGTTCCACAGACTTTCGCAGCTTCATATCCGGCGATCTTTTGCCTCGAAGTTTCATTCTCTTTCCTCCCGTTTCGCCGTCATCCTCGTCGTCCAACTTCGCCGTACCGTCGTCCGAATTCGACTCGTGAGCGCTGTTACGCCGCTTGCGAGAGACCGTCGGCAACGACACAGCCGTTTCCGGCGAGTCGAGCTTCCAGCCTTCGTAAACCAAATCCTCGACGGGCTTAACTCGTATACCGATTTTCGGTTGCGACGTTATATCCAATTCCGTTGGTTTGTTTAATTCTTCTTCGGTACACGCGAGAGGATCGACGTCTTCGGCGGTTGCGTCAAACATACTTTCGTTATCGATACCCATAGAATCGTCAGACTCGAGATCGACGCATTTAACGTCAACGCTCTGAATTTCCGATGATTTTAAATCTCGTGAAACTTCAGTTTGGATCGACGATTTCACGGAATTTTCGCGAAGAACATCGGTATCGTGATTTTTCAACTTTTCGAAACTATCCACTTCCGGTTGCGACAAAGTCGAGGGAACCGTTGTGTCGCCGGATGTTACGAGAGACGAGAATGCAACTTGCATCGGGACTTCCGGACGATTGGCGTTCTTATCGTCGCTGAAAGATCTCTCGTCTTTCGGACGATAGTCACCGATATCGTTTACGAAATCGACGTTCGGGGGTTTCGATTTTGTTGGTGGAAAATCGTCACCGTCCGACACTCCATGCAATCTTTTGCTCGCTTCTTTTTTCGACTCATTTTTTAACGACGCACCGTCGCCGATTTCTTCGCGATCGAGCGCCACAGGTGAGGCGTGCGAAGCGTGAATTTCCTTCGACTTTTCGATCGAATCATTCACTTTTGTCGTCGATACATTCGTTTCGATATTTACGGAACTCACATTCGATAGTTTTTCTTTATTTGGTGCCGAAACTTCTACTTCCGGTAGAGCGGTTATTGTGCTAAACTTTTGCGATACTTCCGGTGTTAACGGATGTATAGAGATGTCCAAAGCGGAAGGAAAAACTTCGGAGCTTTTAGGGATATTTTCATCTTTTACCGGAAGTACATTCGTTTCTTCTTTGTTGATACGTTTGTTCGGTAACATGAATTTTTCATCGTTAACTTTGTAACTTTTAGGAATTTCCACAGAATATTCTTTCACCGGAAGTTCATTAGTTTCTTCCTTTTCGCGACTTTTAATCGGCATTTCCGATTGTTCATCGGAAGCTTTCGAACTTTCAGGAATATCGTCTTCTTCAGCATCCAACGGATTCGTCTCGTCGTGATTTTTACTTCGTAATTCTGATTTTACTTCACTGTCGTTTCGCGATAAATGCTCAATATCCATTTTCGGTTTCGCTACTTCTAAACACATCGGTACATCGGACCCGACGATTGGTTTCAGTTCCTCAATTTTCGCAACGCCGACTTTATCGACGTCGTGATTCTCAGGCGCCTCTTCAACTTTAAGCGATTCGATATTTTTTTCTTCCGATGGAATTTTTTCAATGCTTTCGTTTGAATTCGAACTTTCGTCACCGAATGGTTCGTTACTTGAAATTTTTTCGCAAACCGAATGCTCGATTTCTTTTGCTTCTACGTGCGGCGGACTGTGAACTTCACTCGAAGTTCCGGTATCATTCGCGACGACAGGTTTCCCAGAAATATCTTCAAACTTTTGAGATCTCGAAAGCTGGAGATCTCGAGCGTCGCTGGTACTCACATAGTCGTCGGATAAATCACAAGATTTCTCAATAATCTTATTCGCACCGTCCGTCGACTCGTTGATCGCTTCCAGATTCTCGTGATCCTTCGTCGTCTCTATCCTCTCGCTGGGCTCCGCCTGTTTCTCATGGACTTCAATATTATCCGATGTCTCGAGACTTTTATTCGAGGAATCGTTGATATCGATGTGCAATTTTTCCCCCGAATCTTCATTCTCCTCGTTTTCGAGTTCGGCGTCGAAAAAATCCTTATTATTCTCGAACGGCGTAACTTTCGATCCTTCAACGATCAAAGGATCCTTCGATTCATCCGCAACGCCTTCCCCGCTAATTTTCGCCGCATCGAGTTCAGCGCTTTTGGATTCCGCGACTTCCGGTGATTCATTATTGTCCCGAATTTTATCCTCTTTTTCGAATACCGATTTCTCCACCGTTATCTTCTCTTCGATGTCTTCCGTATCTACGGCGTCCGATTCGAAAACATCATCACTCACATCGTCGTCGTCGCTGCAGTCGTAATTCGGCACAAGCGACGATTGTCCGCTGGTTATAGTTTTTTCTTGAACTTCCGTCATCGCAAGAGGCGTATCATCGATTTTCGAAGACGCGGGTACCTCTTCAGTATCGATTTTTTCGCGAGACTCAGCGGGCGGAAAATCGTTATTTACTTCTTCGCTGTTTTTACAATCCTCCGCTTTACCGGTATTGAAATCGATCCCTGCTATCTGCGGCTCGTCTTTGTTAGTCGCCTCTTTAATTACCTCAGCATCTTTCGCACTCTCTTCGGCCATTGAGAACGTTTCGGATGGCGCATCGACCGACTTAGCAGTTTCCGATTCAAGACCGGCGTCTTTAACAGACGTTGCGATCGCCGTAACTTTACCCTTGAAATTCGTCGATTCGTTGGAATCCGAAGTTCGGTCGTCGATAACCATTGCCTCATTCGAGTCCTGATCACCGGAACTCGGATTTTCCGATAGATCATCGGTATAACTATCCAAAGCGTCCAATAGCCGCGAGGAACTCGAAGCTTTTTGACTCCCTATCGTTATTCTTTCGGGTGATTTTGATATATTTGAATCCACAATGGGCGCTGGTGATACTTCGTCAGTCGGTATATCTTCCTCGATCGGTGAGCGATCGGAACCTTCATGCAGAGACAAAGGTTCGCCGATCTCTCGATCGCTGTTTAACGAATCCTCACCGCCACTCGGATTAACGAGTAAACTTGCGGAACTCGCAGCTACCGAATCGCCGCAAGAATCCTCGGGAAGTTCAACGCTCGTTATCGATTTCTCATCCAAACTGAGTCTCTCGGATTGTTGACTCTTCGGAATATTGCTCGTCGACTCCGGTGTGTCTTTTGTTTCATCAACGATCTCTGAACTCTTTGAGAAGCCGTCCTGCGCGTCCTCGTTGCAGAGTTCGTTGGTTTTTTCTTTGTTATTTTTAACAACGGACAACGAATCGTCTTCCGATTCGGTTGATTGTTTCGTCTTGTCGTCGACATCGCTCGACAATTCGAGTTGTTTATTTTCCTTGTCGTCGACATCGCTTGACAATTCGAGTTGTTTGCTTTCCTCCGGTTTTTCGTCGACGGTATCGATCGTCTGGCAACTATCTTCCGGAGTTTCTTGCAACGAGGAACTCTGCGCCTCGTTCGATGTCGACAGTGGCAATAGTTCATTGGAATCGTTAGTGTGAACGGTGTCTTCTTTTGCTTCTAACGTTTCTGTGGTTTCTTTCGAAGTTTCAGCCTCCGGTAAGTTGCGCTGCTCTATCGTTTTGCTTATCGCCTCATCGTCGATCTCCATGGGGATTTCTTCTGACGCGATACTCGTTGAATCTTTAGCTTCGCAAATATTCTCCGATTCGTTTTTAACCGCCAAAGATTCAATCGCATCGGCAATCGGAAGTTCAACTTGTGGATCGCTCGGTTCAGCTTTCGCTTCGCTTTCCCGAAAATCCGATTCTTTACTCGAAGGCGATGCAACTTGCGGAACGCTCGGCTCCGCCTTTGCTTCGACTTCGCGAAAATCCGATTCTTTGCTCGACGGCGATTGTGAAATCGATGTATCTTCGTCGGGTTCGAGGCGAACCGTTGTATCAACGGATGTTGCGGCGCTTTCAATGATCTTTACATCCTTAACATCGTCAAAAACTTGAGAATCCAAAGTTCCGGATGTTGCGACAAAGTCAGTTTCGTCTTTGGCTTTGGGACCCGTCGACGATTGGACTGCGCACTCCGATTGTTCAGCTTCTTCGCTCTTATCATCCGTCGCACTGTCCGGTTTTACGTTTTCTTGTAATTCAATTTTTTCCAATCTCATCTCAATATTACTTTCGCACGAACCCTCCGACGATTCCGTATTGTAAGTATCGGCAATTTTGACAAAATTATTATTGTTCTTCGTAACATCTGCGCTTTCGATTATCGCGTTTTCGCACGTCGTAACCGAAGTCGTGGCGACTTGATTCGCGCCCATTGGGTTATCTTTCGAAGTGTAAGATACGCAATTTGGTCCGAAAAAAAATCGCGGTGGCGAACCGCTTAATTCGTCATTTTCGTCGTCCGCCGATTTCCGTTGAATCGTAGCTTCGTCGCTGGTGCATTCCTCCTTCACTGTCGACTCCACCGATTGCGAATGATCAGCGGACGACGAAGGGGCAACGGAGGAATCGCATTGAGCGATTTTCTCCGCGGCAAACGAACTGTCCGGCGCGATCGACGGAATTTCCTCGCGTTCCGCGATATCATCGCTCCCACCGACGCTCGACGAGCACTCAGCGATGTTTCTCTGCAAAAATGTTTGATTCGATGTGCTCGTGATATCGTCGCTCTCGCATTTACCCTCAACGACTCGTTGCGTATCGTCTATTGTTCTATTAGTTTCGATATTTTGATATCCGTCAACGTTTATACTTTCGTCGGCCGATGATATGTGTCCTTCGCTCGTTACGATACTACTATCGCACTCCTCATTCTTTCCCTCCGGTCTCCGTACGTCCCATCGGGACAATTTTTTCGTCGCTCCGGTGTTCGATCGTTCGAAAACCTGAACGCCGAGCGTCGGTTTGAATTTCGATTTCGGAGAGACGGACGATACAACGGTAGACTGACAATTGTCCGTCGTTCCGCTAACATTAGAACTTTCCTGCGAGTAATTAGCGTTTATCTTGTACGGCGAGGATCTCGTGGCAACGGCGCTCGCGCTCGATGCGTCGTTTATCGCACCGTCGGCTGGCAATATCTTTGTCGGCGTCAGCGACGTCGATACGTCGCTGCAACCCTCGTTTTTTGATTCGTTGCTTTCTTTATTGTCGGGAGACGTTTCGTCGCCGGGATTTCCCGTATCACATTCGTGACCAGCACCGTCGCCGTAAAAAAATATAACTTGTTCTTCGATCGCCTCACCGACGATAGGATTTACGGCGTCGCAATCGCTACCCGAACCCTCGCCGTGGACCATCATCACCGGTTCTTCGATTACCGATCCAACATCGTCGCGTCGCATACCGCCGACAACCGGCGTTGGTCTCTTGTCCATCGACCCTCGAAGCGCTAACGCGTCGGCGCGCATTCTTTTCAACAATTCCTGTTGCGGATCCTCCACCATATCTCGCGGTCTTTTTAACGGACCACCGGCCATTCTCATCGACGCTATTTTACTCGGATCCGACAATATCGTGTAATTCGGAAGTCGATGTTCATCCTTAACCGGTATCCTTGCCGCGGCGTTGTGATAAGCCGCCGCCGTAGGCATTTCGTAACCGGAAAAGGACATTTGTTTTTTACTCAAATCCGTAACCATTGTGTGATTTCTGAGTATCACGGTACGCGGATCGTACACCAATGGATTGATCTCCGGTTTAACGATTTTTCTTGTACTTAAATCCATTTCGCGATGTTGAAAATCCTGCGATCTGTAACCCGACTGATGTATCTCAGTGGGTTTCGGTATTTTACGACTAGACAAATCGATACCCGAGTAATCCATTGGTCTACTGTGATCGTTCGAGTTTTCCCAGCCGCGCGGCGATGTCGATAAATCCATGCCGCGCTGCGGGCGGTTCGGAACGTTCGAACTATTCGACTTTTCGGCGATACTGCGAGCGATGAAGTCTTGTTGGGGTTTATCATCGTCGCCGTTAATCAACGAGCCGTGAGCAACGGCACCACTCGAACGCGCCAAATTCTCGGCTATTTTTTCGAGCAATTTTGCCGCACCGGGTTTTTCAAGCTTTTCGGATTGTATTCGCGAAAGATTAGCCGCCAATTTGTCGATAGGCTTTGGCGGAAATTTTCCCAATGTCATTCCGGAATCGGAAGATTGGAAGGGAAGAGACGGCTTTATGGAGTATTTATCGTCGCGCAGAGGCAATCGATCCTCAACCGGATGCTGCAGATCTTGGATATTCACGAGTTTAAGCGGTGATGTCGTTATTACCGGAGTTTCGATCGCCTTCGGTGGGATTACTTCGACGATACTTGGTCTGTTTACGACTGTTTTAATCGCTTGCGAAGAATCCACGGTTATCGGTACGCAGGTTACTTCGGGAGTCATTACTTTCCAAGGCGCTGGTCGCGGCTTTTCGATTACTTGTTGCTTCGCTTGAACCACTTGCGGCACATGATTTTCCACGATTCTCGACGAGGTAACGGTCGGCAGATTGTCTTCTTGATTCTCCGAAGCGTCTTGGGAATCTTCTTCGTCGTCTTCGTCCTCGTCGTCGTCTTCTTCGTCGTCTTCGTCCTCCTCGTCGTCGTCCTCGTCGTCGTCTTCGGAATTTTGCTTCGAACTCTCCTCGTTGCTCACCCCCTCGTCGTCGCCTTCCTCGTCCTCGTCGTCCTCATCCTCCGCATCTTCCTCGTCGTTAACGTTGTTCTCGAGACTCTCCTCGTTTCCGGCGGCTTTACTCGGCAATTTGTTGTTTATTGTTATCGGATTAACTGTATCGATCTTCGCGTCGTTCGGAATATTGTTGTCGATTCGCGAATCTTCTTCCGGCGACGACGATTCCTCCACTTGACCGGTATCGATTATCGGCTTCTCGGATATCTCTAAACTGTTGCTATCCTCGTTTATCGGTATCGGTCCCGCCTCACCGTCCGACAAGGAATTTATCAGACTCACCACACCCTCGCGATCCCTGATTAACAACAGAGCGTAAGAATAATTTTTAAAAATTAATTATTAATTCGCGCGACGAAAAATTTTTGTTTTTAATGATTTTGCAAAATCATTTTTTACGATTTTTCGGATTTTTTCGATTTTTTTTTTTTAATTTTTCGAATTTTTTTTTCTCACCTGGCAACTAGTTGCCAATTTTCTTCGTCCAAATCCTCGCGATATACTCTTATGTTACATTCTTCGTCCAATTGAAACCAATATGCTAAACCAGTTTTGTCGCGTCCCAACGGTTCGACGCGCAATTGTTCGGCAGCCAATTTGTTTACTTCATTCTTGAATCGTGGATTCAAATCGAACTGAGCTTCCAGAAGCACCTGTAATTGATAAAAAAAAAAAAAAAAAATTTTGTTACTTACGAATTTTTGCGATAATTCGGGAATAATTCGTTTGAAAAAAAAGATCGATATTACCTTTAGTAGACGAAGCTTAACGGCTATTCGCGCTTTTTTGTAGCCAAATCTCTCCAATTCCCAACCATCCTGATTGGAATATGTGTGACAAAATTTCACCAAAGATCTCTCCCATTTTTCCGGCGAAACGGTCTTTCGCGCTTTGCGCAACAATTTAATGTGCAACTCTACGAGTGGTTGAGGAACTGAAAAAAAACGAATAACATCGTATTACCGCGTTAATAATAAAATAATAACAACAATGCGTAAAAATAATAATAACGCGATATAAAGAAAAAAAAATAGATGAAATAAGATTCCGAAGTGACGAATAGAAATTGAAAGAATTTGAATCGTTGGATTTTCAGCGGCACGGCACTCGGAAGGAGACCGACCAATCACAAACAGCACCGCCCGCCACAATAGCGCTGCTGCCAGGCGCGCGAGGCGGGGAGGGGAAACGATCGCCGACAGATCGGAGTTGCGCAGCTATCGGAAAAACAAAACGGGAAAGTGTTTTTTTTTTTTCCCCCCTACTAAAAACAATACAGCGATGAAATATCGAAGAGAATATAGTGACACGTGCAATTCAGTCGGCAGATACCAACAATTTAGGGCACTCCGATCGAGCGTCTCATCGATGTTACTGATAGAATCAAAGAGAGAGACGGAAATAAACTGTCAGTAGCGTGTCAATACATGCGGTAATTTGCGCGGGGTTCGTCCTCTCGCCATCGCAGTGAGTAACTACTGTGATATCCAAAAACATAGACTCTCGACCGATGCAAGCCAAAAGATCGACTCTACTCGTAAAAAAAAAAAAAACAATGGAAAAATCGTGTGCAAACGAATGCTCCAAAAAGAAAAGTTTGACGACCGTTGGGCATTGTTATTTGTTTTTTAACGGCCAATCCGTGCGAGCGAAGTGAAAATTATTGTAAACTGTCCCAAGATAGCAGGGGGGGGGGGAGGGTGGGAGATAGGCAAGTTTGTTCGGTGTTACTGGCGCGCGCAACCAACGAATCTTACGAAGTCACGCTCTTACCTTCATGAGCGTCCTCGAGCATCTCCTGTAGGCTCGCAATATCCGGATAATTGATACCGCAAGATTTGCCAAAACACTCGAGAAACGAGCATATTACAGCGAAATTTGGGTCACTAACGCAGGAGGCTTCGTTATCGGACGCCATTTTTTTTCCGCCGCTCTCCCTCTGTCCGGTAAGCCTCACTCCGGCGCACCGTATATTGTAACACACTACGCTAGGCGGCTTGACGACTCATGGTTCAGAGCGGGCGGGCAGCGACGGCGGCGCGTTGCTTACTCTCTCAGTTTGGGGACTGCGATCCCGTGTATCGTTGAAATCAACACGCGGGACGCCAGACGCCGGTTTGCCCTGGACGCTCTCTCAGCTCTCGCGGCAACACTCGCGGGCACTAATGCACTCGCACTGATCCACACACCGCACACTTCCCCTTCCCCTCTCTACTTCACACTAGTATTCTTCTATTCTCTCTCCATCCACCTTGCCTCCTAACACCGTCGTCGCCTCACCCACCTCCTCCTTCCCTCCTTCACGTCCTCGTCGTCTTCGTCGTCCTACCTCCTTCTCCTCCACACCGCCGCTTGGTGCTGTTGCTGTCCTCACTCTCTCTCTCCCGCTATATATATTTCTCTATCACAATCGCTCACTTTTTTTTTGTTGTTTATTTATTCATTTTATTATTATTTCTTTTCAATCTATCGTTCTCACTCTCACTCTTTCCCCCGCCACCATTGAACGTCGTGTCGAACGGCGAAATTCTCACTTCGACTCTCGTGCTTTTGGCGTTAACCCGTTCCGCTCACGTTTGACGCACTAACAACACACACGCAAACATCTTCCGTGGCTTTCGTAGAGCACCATCGCGGTACCGCACGCTCAATGGCCCTCTCCCCGAGCCACTACCGAACGTTTCGACTATTTTTATTCGCATTTAGCGTCTATTCGAGATTTTTGTTTCTACAAAACACGAATGGTTTATAATGTTACACGATAGTGCGAGAACAGCGCAGAAAACGCTACCGCGGCCCCCCTCGCAGCGCGTACTGGACATCGTTTGAGTTCGGCTCTGGGATATACGAAACATCGGGGTTCTCAACCGGCTGAGTACCACAAGGCAGGGTTTATAACAAAAGTCTGAACTCTCTTCGGTGCTGTTCGATGAAATATATACCTATGTATATCTGTGTGGCTTTGCTACGATGGCACTTGTATTCTTCCCTACGAAACACCCGTGCGCTTCGTACTCGCGTGCTCTCGCGCTCGCGCGGTTACTATTGCTTCGTTTCGCTCGCTTTGCTTACTAAAAGAAGCGCCCCTTCCCGCGTCTCACGGATAGACGCAACTATAGGACGCAACGCGTTTAACCCCCTTGCAGTCTCCTGCCAACGTCAAGCTCTACACATCACTCAATGCCCCACCATACCTCTCTCTCCCCCTCCATACTATCTCACCGTTTCACTCCTATATATCTACTGCACTTTCGTAACTTCGGCTTCCGAGTGCTTATCGATCGGGCGCTCCGAGGATCACAGTGCTATCTGCTATCTCCGACTCTAATGGACTCGGAAGATCCCTCGCGTTTAGCATCTGGCTAATGCGAAAACTACGAGAATTTCGGACATACAAGGAAAAAAATGCAGACGACTTTATCGATTTTTTTATCCGCTTTTTCTTTTTTTAATGCTTTGATTGCACCGCGGTGTTACTGGAAATTTTGGGCGTACTTCGCGACGGTTACGGAACGTAAAGATGAGCGCGGAGAAAGGGAGGGGGGGGGGGGGTGTTGAGAAAAAAATGTTAGAAAATCCCAGGATGCGAGAGAAAAGTTTTAGTCAACAGCATTTTTTGATTTTCGATTTAAAAATATACTTTGATTATTGATCAAATTTATTAACAAATGTCCATTGATACAAAATTGTACTGTACACGAATTTTTTTTTTTTTTTTTTTTCTTTTTTCACTGTACACTTCACTCTATTTCCTGAGTAGAGTACTTTCGTTCTAAATCGATCGCTTATTCGTTAATTAATCGTCGATAGTGTTTATTCACACGCGTGGAAGCATACGGGACAACTTGGAATGTGATTATGAATATCGAAACAAAATGAACTTTTAGCGACAATTGAATATATCCGGAAATAGAATTTTTATTGCTTTTCAGGTATTTTTCGATTACACTGAAATGAAAATAAAACGAATCGAGTACGTGGCATCGATATCTTCGCGTCCCGGAGATTATATTTTTATTTTTTCGTGTTAACGAAAAAAAAAAAAATTTCGTATCTTCGTGTAAAGATTCATATCGACACACGTATATTCGTTATTCGGCGAATATTTTTATAAAAATGTTTATATCATTCGCACTTTATTCTCTCGGAAAAAAAAAAAAAAACACTCGTAATTCGAGTTTTATTCCGGAAACATCAAAATTCCATGTTGTTTACAAAATTAATACGAAATAATCTAATATTCGCGCAATCGTCATAGAGCGTTCGAGAAAAACTCTGAATTGCGAAATCTCAACGATTCATCATAGACCGATATTTTAATTTTTTTCTTTTTTTGGATTTTTCACTTTTCTTTAATCGGCGTATTTTTTTTTTTTTTTTTTTTTTTTTTTTTTTTTTTTTTCATATCAACAACGTATATTACATACTCTACGATAAGTAAGATTGAAAAACCGCACTTCCGTCTGTACAAAATTCTTGCATTCATCATTAGAAAAGAAAAAAAAAACAGCAAAGTTCTGAATAAAAAAAAGAAAAAAAACCACCGATTTTTTTTTTTTTCAAAATCGTGAAAAAATAAAATCGGTTTCTGGTTTCGTCAAAGTATCACTGTGCAAATCGAGTTCGTTATGTTTTATCGTATAAAAAATTCTTCTACAAGAACGACGTCGAGGAAAATTACGTCGAAGTATTATGAATGACGAAAACTATTAAGTTTTACGATTTAATGTCGCGGGATATGCGTGAATAATTAACGATTGGCACTTTGTACAAAACGCGGATGTTTGCGTGAAGCATAAAAGGTATTTTTAGTTTTTTTTTTTTCGATTTTTTGTCGTTAGATAAATGAGAATCAAATGTCAGGAGACGAAACGGATTTCGATTGGCTGATGAACTGTTTAACAGTTCACTTCGGGCGATCGAAATATCTTAATAGTTAATTGATGAGCGAATTATGAAAGCAAAGTTATCAGCACGTTTCGCGTCGCTTACCGACGAGAATTAAAAAAAAAAAAAAAAAAAAGATAGAAAAGACGAATTATTCTCGTGTTTGTCCTTTGGACGAGTCGCGATTTAACGATATTTCACTTGGTCCGTGCGACGAGTTTTGCCTCTCGAAATTCACCGACGTATAATCTTCGAGAGCCGAGAATAGCCTCTCCGGGATTCTCACTCCGAGCGCAATAAAAAAAAAGAAAAAAAAGAAATCGTCAATCGCAGAATTCGCGAATTATCGGGTTAACAGTTCATTCGTTAATTTCACTTCAATGCCTTTTGCGCCGTCATATTTTTCAATTGTTGCTTATAAATCTCCGCTTCCTCTTCCTTCTTCAAGAGTTGCTTACGATATTCGGCCGCTTGTCGTCGCGCTTCTTGCAATTGTCGATTAAGAAGCGCAATATCCATCACCGGTTCGATACTTTCCTCCGTCGAATTAATATCCTCCGTTATCTCTTCGATTTCATCGTCGAGAGTAAGAACAACGGGTTTCGTTACCTTCGGCGAAATGCCGACGATATTTTTCTGTAAATAAACAAAAAAAAAGTTTGATTCGCGATATAAATACGAATAGTCGATAAAAAAAAGAGTCGAAACTATGTAATTTAATGCCCACAAACCTTCGGCGAAGGAACGATCGTTTTCGTCGACGCGATCGGAGTATTTGCGTTCGTATTGTTACCGATAGACGTGAGAAAAACTTTCCCCGTTTGTTTGTCACCTGTGTTTCTCTTCAATATATTCGGACCTCGAGGAGTGAGAGTCGGTGTACTCTGACCGAGAATTTGATCGGCTCGTATCGCTATTACTTTTCTGGATGCGCCGCGTCGCGAGCCAACATGCAGCCTTTTCACTCCCATCGTCGGTGCTGATCTCGTTAAATTAAGAGCCAATTTACCGGCCTCTGTAGCGAAAAAAAGAAAATTCCAAATCGTTAAGTTGCCGAAATCTATTATTAAGCGATAGCGATTATCGAATAGATTATTAAATTCGTTTTTTTTTTTTTTTTACCTGTAAGGACAACCGTTCGTCCGCTTTCCATCGCATTTTCCACGATACTCGCGTCATTGTCAACGGGAATCATCGTAATTCCATGCGCTTCGAGCAATCGAAGCGGCTGTTCGAGACTCGTCAGATCTTTGTGTTTCTTCGAACCGCCGTGATCGGCATTCGTTAAATCGTCGATTAACTCGGCATCTCTGTCCTGTTCGTCGTCGCTTGGCGCGGCCATTCGTATTTGTTGGAATATCATTCGTTGCTTTTTACCCGCTTGCGCTGTAAATTGCCAAAACAATCGTTAATTATTAATCTTTACTACGATTTCAATTGATATTTCGATTTTTCGCTACGTTTTTCCATTACCTTGTGCCAATTTTCGTTTCTGCTGCTGTTGCTGCTGTTGCTGCTGCTGCAACTCGAACTGTTCCTGCTGTTGTCTCTCGACTTCCAGTTGCATTAAACTGTGCGTCGCTTCCTCGAGTTCCGCGGTACTCGCCTGATTCTGTTGGGCATTCAGACCCATTATTTCTCTCTCCTGTTGAAGAACATCGACGAGATCCAAGCGATCGTGTTCCAGCGCGAGACTTATAGGCGTTTTGTCGAATTTACTCGTCGCGTTTGCGTCCGCTCCGTGTTCCAGCAAAACGTTCATCACCTCTACGTGTTCGCGTTCAACCGCCCAATGCAGAGGCGTCATTTTTAACTGCGAAATTAATAAACGATATATAAGTATATTGCGGCACGAGGGAGAAAACGTTTTTTCGCCGAGTATCGTATACGATTTTACTTCACAAGGTGTGGAAAGAGAGTTTTCCACGCGTTTTGCGGATGGAAAGAGAGTTTTCCGCGCGTTTTCCGCGTGAAAAGGGAGTTTTCCGCGCGTTTTGCGCCCCGGAAAACGCAATGAAATTTTTTTTTTTTTTTTTTCGTCGTTAAAAAAGATCGTCGATTAATTTGCATTGTACCATATCTCTGCTATCGGCGTCGGCACCGTAATTCAGAAGTAACTGCGCCATTTCGTTGTGCCCCTCGTAAGCGGCGAGATGCAGTGGCGTTCTATCTACTTTCGTTCTCGCGTCGCGCGATATTCCGGCGCGCAGCAAAACCTCCGCTGTTTCCGTGTGATTGTGCTGCGCGGCAAGATGCAACGCACTCGTGCCGAGCTGTTAAAATTGATTTAAAAAAAACAAAAAGTTAATAAACATTGTAATTAATGATTATTTCATGAAAATCGAAATTTTACGAAATATTTCGTTCGATTAACTCACCCAATCGGTTGTGAATGGCGCTCCTCTACACATGAGATCTCTAACCATATCTGTGTCTCCATTTTTGGCGCAAAGCAATAGCTGCTTTCCTAATTCAACTATCGACAAGGCATCCTGTGAACGCGATTGTTGTGTAACATCACAAGAAAGGATTTCCACCTATGCGAAATGTTCTTAGATGGGGTTAGTATTTTATAAATTAATTTTTGCGCTCCGTTACGCGATTCGAGGAATAAGAGCCGATTTAACGATATTTTTTTATTTAATTTTTGCTAATCGCCGATACTATTAGTTAAACTCTTAATTCCCGAATCATTTTTTTACGGCTCGACGCATCGTCAAAATAAAGTTTTTGGATATATGAATTTGAAATATTAGTTAATTTTTTTTGTAAAAAAAAAAAATATTTTGCGAGGATATAAATTGAAAAAAAGTATTGCATTGCGTTGAGCCGTATTTATGATTGTTATTAGTGCTGTTACTTCATAATTTTTCGTTTGTACGTTTTACTCACCGGAATGAGGGTATCGGAGTCAAGTCCCTCGATATCATTGTCGCAGATACTTTCAGCTTGCATTTTTCCCAATGGACGCTATTGCCTTCCTTCCGATAGTCTGGAACGAAATTATTCTTGAGTGCAAACGTAACCTCCGATAACTCACCAGGAGGCGATGATCCTCGTGGACGCTTCATCTCGACGAAATATAATATCCGTGGCAACACTGGCCTTGAGGAAACGAAGCGATGAGAGTAAAAAAAAGTGGGTCGGCAATATATCGCGATTCGTGTCTCCGATTAATCGTTGAAAAACTCGTGACGATAAACGCGATTGTCGTTTGTTGAAATTGTTCGTCGTCAAATTCGACGCGTGACGAGACGACGTGTTTTTTTTTCTTTTTTTGAAAATTTCATTCGTACAGGATGTTTTTATTTTGCCATCGCGAGAACGTCGATGAACTTCCTGTTCCTGTCCATTAAACGGAAGTCCCTTGCCATAGGCCCCGCGTTTTCCTTACAAACTACACCACCGTACGACTTATAACAATCGATTAATTGTCGTATACTCACGTAAACTTCATTATTTATCGTGTATCAACTGTTTTTCGTTGAATTAACGTGGTTGGAACGAACGTTTACGTGAATTCTCGTATGCCACAGCCTTCTCGATTTATCGTCTCGACGAAATTTCATCAACATGGCGACCGGTTCGCGCTAATTGTTCCCACGTTATACAAAATATATATACCTTCTAGCCACCTACAGGGAGTACTGAGAAATCGAGTCTTTCCTCTCCTCTTCATTCATGTTACTATCGGTATTATTACACGCAAAATTTCTTCACGAATTATTCGTTACGAAGTTACGTCGCATAGATTATAGGCACAAACATCCGAACTGTGCCTGTCGGGTTGAGGAAAATCAAGCACGCAGTGCAAATGAATAGAGAGTAGAAAGACGATATACACATACACACATATATGTCTATATGTATATACATGTACATATAATCTCAGGTCACTAGATCCTCGTCAGTACAGGTTTTTGACAAGCGACGTCGGTGTCACACAGAGTATCGCGACAAAGTAAATAGAACAAGAGTATCGTGTTGGGGGCGTGTTATTTTTTATTATACATATATATCTCGCGTGAAAGCCCTCTGTGACAAGATTAGAGCGTTACCGTCGCTTTTCACTTGTTAAAAAGAGCGTACATACTCCGATTGTCATTGAGAGAACACCGTACGTCAAGTGAAATTGAAGATTCCACATTGTCGTCTGACAGTCGATATAATCGAAGGGGGTGTGTTGTTCACAATGTATCATACGCCGTACGCACGATTTTTCACGACGAACGTTGCGTGTTGCTAAAAAAAAAAATGTCCAATTATCGTTAATTAAGCGGCGAACGCGAAAAAAAATCGGGGTATCGTTCTTTTTTTTTTTTTTTCTCGTAAAGTAGAATAGAACGATGGAGGGTGCTAACGGACAGCTGCAGACGAAATATCAAAAGATCGCGACGGAGTACTCTAAAGTAAGTTGAATGATAATTAATTATTTATTAATTTGACTCCATAACCTTTTCGGAGCACCGCTCAGTTTTTTTTTTTTTTTTTTCGCAAAGAACGTTCCGTTGAAAATATTGTTTCGATAGATAAGGCGGTAATTTCATTTTTTCGAAAATCCAATTAAAACGCTCCGTAAATCTTTCAGATCCGCGCGCAAGCGAACGTTCTGAAGAAAGCGGTTATCGAAGAACAGGGGCGCAATACGGAGATCAGAGAGCAGCTTAAGGAGAAAGAAGTGGAAGTCAGGAGAGCGGAACAAGAATTGGATAGTCTGACGTTTAGAAATCAACAATTGACCAAAAGAGTGACTTTCCTCCAAGAGGAACTGGAATCGGTTCAAAATAAATCGAAAAAAGGGCGAAACAAAACATCGGACAAAAAAGATGAATCAGTTTCGCCGCCGAATCACATTTACGTCGAAGAATTTCAAAAGAAAATCGTCGAAAATGCGCAATTATTGTCGCAAATAGCCGACAAGGAAAACGAAATAGAGGCGCTAAACGATCGAATAGAACATTTGGAATACAAACTCGACGTGTCCGAGAAATCGAAAATCGATTTGGACAGTAAATATCAGGAAAGAGCCGAAAAACTCGAAAGAGAGAAAAATGATTTGCAAAGAAAATTGGCTGAGAGACAGAAACAGGAGGAAACCGCTTCCTGGTCGAGTGTCGAGGGAAATGATTTGAAAGCCGGTCTCGGAAATCACCGACAAATCGATCAATCGCCGTTTTCCTCGCCGTCCGTTTCGCGAAGATCGTCGAAATCGATGGGCGGCGATACGAGAATCGCAAAAAACATCGGCGGCGACGACGAGAGTCGCGATGAATACGAATTCGTTAAACTTTGCGATTTGGAGAAGGAATTGAGTCAATGGAAAGCCGACCATCAGATTCTTAAAATAAAATACGACGAGATTGCGCAGCGGGAGAATACGATGATTACTAGTCAAGTCGAGAAAAAGGCTCTGCAACCGGTGGAGATTAGCGATATGGTAGATTACGCGAACGTTTATCAAATTTTAACGAATTATCGTAATCTTTATTGATAAGCTATCGTTTGAATTTGGAATATTTTTTTTTTTTTTTTTTTTTTTTTTCTTTTTGCAGCTCGGAAGACTGAGAGCTCCATTTCCAATACCGGAAGAGATCGAAGCCCGCGAAGCTAAAATCAGGGATTACTTCTTGCGGGAAATAGACAAATTAATAACGGAGAAACACGTTTGCCATGCGGAAAATTTAGCCATAGCTGCCAATGTACGCAACCAACGACACGCGAATTCGATATTTCGATATTTGCAATATATTCGTGAAAAAAAAAAAAAAAAAATGAGATTATCAATAGATTTTTGTTTTCAGAACGAAGTTCTCAACGTTCATCTCGAAACGAGTGAATCGAAACGAGAAAAATGCGAAACTTTGCTTCACGCGGCACTGGCGAATTGGACGACGTTACAGGAGGACAAAGAAATACGAGAGGGCAATTACAAGTCACAGCTCAGCACGATGAGCGAACATCTCGCAAATATGAACGAAAAACTCATTCGTCAAACGGAAGAGATACAACAATTAAAATTCGAACTCGGAAATAAGGTGCGATTATTGAACGAGAAAATTATTATTTATTTTTAAACTTTTTATCGATTAATAAATAATCAATGAATATTTTTTTTCTACAGAATGGGAAAAAGGGAAAGCAAAAGTGAACGAACTTTACGCTAGCGATCTAAGACATTCCAAAAACGAAAAAAAAAAAAAAAAAAAAAAAAAAAACAAGAAAAAGTTCCCCTTACTGTGCTTTATTTCGTGTACATACCGAGAACCGTATAATCAATCGATAAAACGGGTAATCAAATACGTTCGTGTGGTTTACCTGTGTACTTGTAGATATGCGCCTCTTTACTCGATGTTACATTATTTATGAAAAAAAAAAAAGGAAAAAAATAATGAAAAAAAAAAAAAAAAAAAACCAACGTAATAAATTAATTTTCAATTCTACTGATCGAAAAGATCCGCCGGATAATCGGAGGACATTAATACCGTTTCAACTCTAAACACTGCTTCAGCTTTAATAAATGATTAATAAAATATATACATTTCTCATCGTTGATAATAACGATGACGCTATACTTCTACGTTTCGCGTAAAATCTTTGGTGCATTATTCGCAGCAACATTGATGAAATTCTAACGCGCGATTTGGTCGACAAATTCGATAGGATTTTTTTTTACGTCGCGATCGTTAATAATCGCGAATAATCTACGATTTTCGTTATTGAATTTCGGTCAGTCGATTTTTATCGCGAAACTTGCGCCGCAACTGCATCCCTGTTCTGCCAGTGGATTGTTCGTTATTCTGAACGCCGAACGTATCAATTCCGCGTGATAATCAATCGTCGCTCCTTTAACGTATTCCAACGAAGTTTCGTCAATCACAACCTTTGCTCCGTCTTTTTGAAATACTCTGAAAAAAAATAAAAAACGAATTTAATCGTAATATTTCGAATTTTCAGGATCGAAATAATTCGAGAGTAAAAATCATTGAATTAATTTTTTTTAATGTTTAACATTTTAATTAATAGTATAATGATACAATTTTATTAAAAAAACGTTTTTTTCGATGTTTTCGTCTGTTCGAGAATATTAATATTTATTTTTGAATAACAAATAGAGTAATTAACAAATATTAAAAAAAAAACACGTGGCACTGTATTCGAAAGATTTTGTTTCGCGGGGATTAGGCAATTAGATCGCTACGTTTGTCGATGATATTATCGATATTCGATATTCAAATTTTCGATGTTTTTCGTTATCAAACAAACTTTTTCTAAAGTCTCACGAATCTTTCGATATGAAAAGGGATCGATATAGATCGATTTTTTTTAAATTAAAAATTGTATAGAAACGAACGAAATTCGATGCAAACGTTTCTTGTAATAATCGAAAAATTGAAAATCGCTTACTTGTCGTCATCGTGTATATTTGCGTCGAGATCAAACTTGTATTGGAAACCCGAGCATCCTCCACCCTCGACAGTCACTCTCAGACATGCTCCGTCTGCCGAAATTTCTCTCAAACGTTTGGCGCAACTGTCGCTGATAATGAGTGCATCCTCGTGTGCATCTGTTGCAGTTTTAGTCGACAAATCACGAATTGTGGATGACGAAACATTATTCCAGGGTGAACTGTGACACGTTACATACGTTTATTTGGTATTTTTCTTTCGCATCGTTATCGATAAAAAAACATTTTTTTTAAACAAGGATACGAGTTTTTATTCGGAAATATCGAAATCGACATTGTTTTTACACGTCATTTGTGACAACACTTACGTTAACAATCGTGAAAAGTACCGGTTCGATGTAAAATTTGACGAAAGTCCCCATACAGCTTGCCGCAGTTTCGCCATGTTTCCCGAAACATCAATCAGCTGATTTGTCTACGCGTTTGACACAGCGAGCGTTGTATTAATACGCACACACAAGCTTCGGATCCCCTCTCACGCTTATCATCCCCACCCCTTGCCGTAAAATCGACTAGTTCCCGATAACTTACTGCCCGAGATATTCAGTATGCCGCAAGTTCGTACATACGGGGGAGGGGGAGAGGGGAAGAGTTAGAAGGCTACGGCCACTCGTCGTTCGAGGTCAAACCGATAGAAATGCCGGAGAGCTTGCGATATCAAAAAACCCGTTGTACGGGGGAAAAAGCTTCGGCGATTGGTTGGAATCTTGGTACAGACGGAAAGTAGAGAGAGACTCGACAGCGCGTAAAGTTCGTCGAGGTCGTTCGCGCGAGTTCTCTCTCGGCGGCTTGAGCTTTTCGTTTCAGCGACGGTAAACCAGGGTTGGTCCGAAAAGCTCGAGCGAAGCTTTACGCGCGCAGCTTCGTATCCTCGTTCTCGTTGAGAATTGACCAATCGAGTTTCGAGTTAACCGAGAAAATTTGAGAGGGTCGCGTAGTATTCGACGCGTTTATATTATCGCACGGAGGGACAATCGGGCGCAACCCCTGGGGGTTTGTTACCGCCCAATCAGAAAATCCCGATAGTTTCGCGGTGAGAGAGAGTGAGGATAAAAAAACTCGTATATATCAGCAAACGTACGTACGTACGTTTAATGGCTGTCATCGGTCGGGTAAACGCGACTGATCTGGCGCAAGCAGATCCGACAGGGAAGAGACGAGGTGGAGAGGCACATACCGTTGATTAATCGGTCGAATCGGTGGGACGTAGTTTTTTTTTTTCGATACGTCCCGACGATTAATTCGTCGGATCTCGCAGCGTTCCCGAAACGCTTGCACGCGATCGCGTTGCTAAAAAGAAAAAAAAAAAGATTCGCCGCGGTCACCTCTCGCCAGAGCCTGCAGCAGTCTCGCCTCGGTGGCCAAGGCCCCGAGATAATCGTGCATCGTCTTCTTCCGCTTTTTCTTTATTAATAATACTATATATACACATACATATAATAAAAAAAAAACAGACAATGATGTGCGAACTCGAAGCGACGAACCGTGTGTTTGTTATAACTGCACGACGGTGGCGTTGACAAAAAAAAAGGAAAAAAAAAAAAAAAACACGAAGAAACGGACGAACGGGGGACATAGAAGAGAAGCAGAACGAAAGAGTGGGAACGGACAGAAGAGTGAACGGGATATAGAAACAGGACCTCTCCGGTGGCTCAAACGGGGCCTACCGAGCAGCAACGATAGAGACGAGGGAATTGGAGAGAATCGCGACGAGGCGTTGACGGTGTGTGACGAATTGAGAAGACTCCGAACAAAATATCCGTTGGCTCAGTTACAACGAGCTAACGAGTTTTCACGAAGTAATTTTCGTCGAAAATCTTTGCGTCATACGCCTCCCCCCTCCCTCCTCTTTCTTCCCCACCCCCCTCCCTTCCCCGCGCCGTCCAGGCCATCGTGATTCCGCGAAGACGGCGAGACCTTAACTCGCGTCGTCGAATTATCGCGGGATCTGAGATAACTCGAGAAATAATACTTATAACATTATTACACGCTTTGAAAAAGTAACTCGAAGCCGTAACGTAAACGTGCTTTCTACTGTTGCCGTTGGAGCTTCGCGCGATTTTTTTTATCCGTCCCTGTCGTTGTCGTCGTCGTATCGCATCCTCGAACGCGGGGTCCACACTTCCTCGTGCGTCTCGCACTGTTCCGTGTCATCCAGATAACTCTCTCTCACTCCTCTTTCCGTGTGTGTGTCTGACGTAAGAGGAAATTTTGCTAAATTTACCGAGTTCCGTAAAAAAAAAAAACGAAAGAAAACGAGTGAATTTCGCGATTTTACGACCGTTGTATCGGATGACAGTTCGGATGACAACAGCCTCGAGATCGCGCGGCTCGTTAATTTTCATTTTTTTTTTTCGTTCATCGATGTTTTTATTACTCATCTGATCATTTTTTTTGCATCTCTTTGTCAGATCGACTTTTCAAAAATGTTCACCGGCACTGTAAAAGTCGAAATCTTCGAGGCGTCGGGCCTCAGAGCGACGGACAAACAGCGCAAGTTTTGGCAAGACGCGCCTCCCATCTTAGATCCGTATGTTCATCTTCACGTCGATCAAAATCGTCTTAACAGAACTTCCACCAAGCAGAGAACTTTCGCTCCGATTTGGAATGAAAGTTTTGTACACGAAGTTCAAGACGCAACGATGTTAGGACTCACAGTCTTCCACAGCGCGGCGATACCGCCGGACGATTTTGTCGCAAACTGCAGCATACCGTTTGAAGAACTCGTCATAAGAGACGACGAGACGTCCGATTTTTGGGTTTGTATTTCAAAAAAATTTTTGCTCCGCTAACCGTTAGCCATTGGGACATTTAAACTGAGAGAATTGCACCGCTTTGCTTCATAATAACAACAAACTTCTCTCGTAGCATGCGGACTCCTTATCTCCACTGATAAGGACCGCCGTACATTGTGATAAAACTACGTAACGAGAGAATTTATAGCGATAATCAAGGATTTTCTTGAGATAGTAGTCTCCGTGATTTTCATGCATCCGTTACGCGTATTTTGCAGAAAATTTTTGTCACTCAATCAGTTTTGATTTATCGATATTTTAATAAAGAGGGAATAAGTTTTGTGCGCTTTTAAATCGCGAAAAGTACGCGCGCGTTCGCGGACGCGTGATCTCCGACGCGAACGCATAATTCCCGTTGAATTTTTTTGCTCCGAAAACAAATTAACGTTCAGGAATTCGCGATATACGACAACTCTCCATAATTCGCGTTTAATTTTCAGATCGAAAGGTGTCGATGTTTGGGAACTCGCGATACTGCTATTCTGATTCAGATTTCGAGTAAAAAAATATCGCGCATCGAAATCTACTGTAAATTTTATTTTACCAAATAATTTTATGTTTTCGTGTCCACGTAACGGCCGCGGAATTTGTTTTTGTTAAATTTTCAAAAAATTTTATTCTATACATCGCGGCGTAACTGTGGAAATAGTAATTACTGAGTAAATTCGTCAATATAACAAATAAATTACGATATTTCAACTCCAAAATGCTCAACACGCACAGAACTTATGGTTTTGTTAAGTGTTCTCATAGACTCATCGATAAAAAACACGAAACGACGATTAGAACAGATCTTCTCAATCCAAAAGAGGTCTCACCTTCGATAATTTATTCCATTACAATCGTTATTATCGGTAGAATCAGAAATATAAAAAAAACCTTATAAATGTTTCAGGTGAATCTCGAGCCGCACGGAAAGCTCCGAATAAGGATAGATCTGCAATGGAGCAATCAAGGTGAGTAGTGCCGCTACCGTGAGAATCATAATTTCATACCGATGAGACACTAACGCGTCTGTACAGAAAAAAATTGCAAAAAAAAAAAAGAAAAATCGAATATCGAATCGAAGAATCGAACTTTTCACGCATTTATTTACGTATCCGCAGATCAACAAGCGGTCTGCAGCGGCGGAGCGGATGGAGAAGGAATCGGATCCGGTGGCGGCGGTTCGGGAACCGGAGTTGTGTCGAGCAGCAGAAAACCTCGTGAATTTAAGGAACGGGAAGGTTTCAATCGTCGCAGAGGCGCGATGCGTCGTAAGGTTCATCAAGTGAATGGTCACAAATTCATGGCAACGTTCCTCAGGCAACCGCATTACTGCTCTCACTGCCGCGAATTCATTTGGTATGTAAAGCCATCGCGGAGATTTTAAACGTCTCTTAAGGTACTTTATTGGTTTTTATTCTCACGCTGGGAAACTCGTGTGTGTCTGCGTATGTTGAAAAAAAATATAAACCGAAAGGACGAATCTCATCGATAATTCATTACGAAAATCGACACAATCTAATCGCTGGATATATCGTCAATGAAAAATGATATTCTCTCTAAAAAAAAAAAAAAAAAAATAAAAAAAAGATTACAATTGTGTCGAATTCCGAATGATCCATATGGGAATTCTGATAGTGTCGCCCGACCGGGGAATTGGGATAATCGGCATAAGCTTGTGAGGTATCGATTAATGAAATTACCGGTATACCGATAAATTTGCACGCTTCATAAGGGGATTATAACTATTTTTAAATATCTCTCACGTTTCAGCATAACTTAATATTGGTATTTATCAGAACCCAACGGGTTTACACACAATTATCACACGATAATAATGATATCTAATTTAATGGGTATTACTTTTTTTTTTAGTTTCGTTATCAATGCACAATCGCCAGAGGCTAACAGACACCTTGTTGCATGTGGGGTATTTGGTTTTTTTTATTTTTTTTTCCTCATCGTTTGTGTCTAAAAACGCGTTACAAACGACGTTCGTTTCTCGCGCTGATCCTCGGAACGGGGGATTTTTTTTTTACCTGGGAATGCATGCTTTGCGTGTAAAGAGGATAAAGAAGACGAAAAAAAAAAGAAAAAAAAGTTTTCAAAAATTGATCGCGAAGATGAGGCGGCGATCGATCGACTCTCGAGACTCGAATTTACACTTCGACGATTGGATATGCGATCACAAGGGCTTAGAACACATCACCGGAGAAGGTTCTCTCTGTCGATTACCTAACCGATAATCGTACCTCGTCGAAGCATTTCCCGCGTCCCGTTTTGCTCCTCGAGTACCCAAATATCGTTCGAGTCTCGCTGTGACGACCACTATCCACGGTAGAGCTTCCCTCCCAACAGAATCCTCCACCCCGGGTGTTTAAGGTAGTAGTTCTGTCGCTTCGTATTCATTTCGCATAAATTCGAGAAAAATGCGAGAAATTTCCAAGTACTTCGCGATGGTATAAAAATCTGAAAAAATTTATGCATATTAAAGATACTGAAAAGATTAATTTTTCATATCAATAATTCCAAAATTGTTATTACCAAATCGATGAAAAAAATTAATTGCTCAACAAATTTCCCAACTTTTTTTTTTTTACGAAAATGATTCGTTAATTTTTCTGAATTCGTATACATTTTTCAGATTTTTCAATTTGCTTTGAATTTCTTTTTCTTTATATGAAAAAAATGTGTGAAAAATCAGAAAAGCAAATTGAAAAATCTGAAAAAATTCATAGGTATTCAGAAAAATGAACGAATCATTTCCATACAAAAAAAAGTTGGATTTCCGGAAAATTTGTTGACCCAATTTATTTTTTCGTCAGTTTTGGAATTGTTAATAAAATTTTCGAATTATTATTATGCAAAATTAATTTTTTTCAGTACCTTTGATATGCATGCATTTTTTTCAGTTTTTTATAACGTCGCGAAGTATTTGCAATTTTTTTCTAATTTTTCTCGAACTTTTGCGAAATGAACGCGAAGCGACGAAACTTAATCTTAATCGCGGCAGATGGACTACGTACGTGTTTTCAATGGGAATTCACGGATACGATGTGACGTGTTTTTGTCTGTTGTATTTCAGGGGCTTCGGAAAGCAGGGCTATCAGTGTCAAGGTGAGAAAGACACAAGTCACGTTATTAACCGATTTATATATCTATGTATACCGCTTGCAGAATTTCATCGTGTTGCGTGCCGTGTGTATGCGTGTGTGTGTTATTTTTTTTCCTCAAACTTTTATCAAAAATGTTGTACTTTTACTCATTACTTTCTCATTTACTTTATTCGCTGTATTTATTTTTATTTTTTAATTCTTTCTCTTCGTAATATAAAAATATATGCAGGTAATTGAGGCCAAGAAAACAAAAAAAAAACAAAAAAAATGTATCTTAATCCTAAAAAAATTTTCGTCTCCCTGCCGATACGGTATTTAGAACCGATCCTCTGCGTTTCTTGGCATTCGCAATGAATTCGCTTGAATTTCGCCTCCGGACTCCCAAAAAAATCAAATATACAATATATATACGAATGCGGTAATTGTTTTCCTCGCAGCAATCGTTGTACACCTCGCGGACTATTATACGCGGAAAAAATGCGCTTTTTTTCTGCCTGTTGCTTTTATAACAAAACTATTGTCCACTCCTTAAACTTGCTAATCGCATTACGACTGAAAAATCGGTAATTCTTCGAAGATTTTGGAGAATAGAGAAATATATTCTCCGACACTATGCTGTGCCGCTTCGATTGGGATTTTTAATAACCATTTGCCGGTCGAAATGCCTGAAATCGTAAAAGGGGCCGCGGGGATGGAGAATACGGAAAATTAACTTACGGCACTCGGGCGCCGCGGCCGGCAAAAGGTTTACTATACTATTGCGTTTAATTTAGTTATTTAATTTATTTTTTCTTTAATTTATTGATTATTTGGTAATTATCGAGAGGCGACTAATAAACGCATGTTACGGGGCTTTTGGTCGTGCAGTTTATTCGGTAATTTATTATATATATATATATATCCATAAGTAAAAATGTAGATATATATATATATATATTTCGCACGAATTAAAATGGGAAAAAAAAAGACGGCAAATTTCTAATGTTTCTGTTACAGTCTGCACGTGCGTCGTTCACAAGAGATGCCACAAATTAGTCGTTACAAGGTGCCCCGGCATGCGGGATGAGGTACGTCACGCGACGACGAAATGTACAATGTTTATGCATTTTTTTTAATTTTTTTTTTTCGTATTTTTCGTAATTTTTTTGTCGTTATAATTTTTTGTTTTTTCTTCTATCGGTTGTATCATTACGTTCTTCATTATCGCACAATACTAACCCTCTCCGGTACAGGAATAACGCAGTACGGGATCGCTGGTACGGGATTAACTTTGCCATTTTAATTTTTTTTACTTTTCTTCCGAATTTTTTTTCGATTTTTTTTTTTTTTTTTTTTTTTTCGTTTTTGTTTTATATATTATTTCTCTTTGGCCCCCGTTCGCCTGTAAAGGAAACGGGTACTGTGTTGCAGACGAGCGAAGGAATACCCGGGCAAAGGTTCAACGTCAACGTGCCTCACGTTTTCGAAGTACACAATTACAAGCTGTTTACGTTCTGCGATCACTGCGGTTCCCTTCTCTACGGTTTGATCAGACAGGGTCTTCAATGCAAAGGTAAAATACAACAAGGAAACGAAAAAAAAAAAATAATAAAAAATCGATCGCGAAGATTTTTTAAACGCAGAAAAAAAAAAAATTAGTGTTTAACTTTTTTTTTTTTTTCTCGATGTTTCGTGATGAAAAAACGTTTTATCTTTTTTTTAAATTTTTTTCTTCGCAGTTTGCAATCTCAATGTGCACAAGCGATGTCAGAAGAACGTCGCGAACAATTGCGGTATAAATACGAAAGCGATGGCGGAGATTTTAAGTACGTTAAAGTTTTCTCCGGATCAGCAAACGAAAACGCCGCGAATAAATTATCGCGGGCATGGAGAAAAGGACGAAGTGCGGAGCGGCGGATGTTCGCAGCCGACGGGAACGTCGAAGGAAACACCGGCAACGCAAACGTCTTCTCATGTTGGCCAATGGTCGAAAGATTCGACGGCATCCGGTGCGAGCGAACAGATCGAAAAAGATACGAGAAGATCCAGCAATGACGAACCTAAGGAGAGAGTCGGTTTGGAGGATTTTAATTTCATCAAAGTTCTCGGAAAGGGAAGCTTCGGAAAAGTTATGCTCGCCGAACGTCGGGGACATCCCAATGAAGTTTACGCGGTTAAAGTACTGAAGAAAGACGTTATCATTCAGGACGACGATGTCGACTGCACTATGACGGAAAAACGGATACTTGCGCTCGCGGCGAATCATCCTTTTCTCACCGCGATACACAGCTGCTTTCAGACTGAGGAGAGACTTTTCTTTGTTATGGAGTACGTCAATGGAGGTAATTATCCAATTTTTTCCATCTTTTTCTCTTTTTTTTTCGATAATTAAATATTTAGCGAAGAAGCAATATTCGTTAGTTGTTTCTTTGGTTTCATTACAATTTTTCAACATATGGCTATTCATAGTCATTTTTTATAATTAATAATTTTCTTTATTAGTTACAAATTTTTTTTATAAATTAAAGTAAACATAATAATAGCATATAATATTAATAATAATAAAAAAAAATTAATTGTTATTAATTAAATTAATATCCAAACCGAATAACGTTTTCACGGTTACTATTACTTGTAAATATTATAAATATTATAAATATTGTTATGAATATAAATTATTATTATTATTAATATTTATAAGTAATAGTAACCGTAAAAAGGTTATTTGGTTTGAATATTATTTTTTTTCGCGACCTTTTGATCGCTTTGCCATATCTACTCGACCGCTTCGCACAGAATAATCGATCTTTTTTTTCCTATTCCAGGTGACTTGATGTTTCAAATACAAAAAGCTCGTAAATTCGACGAGGCGCGTGCGCGTTTTTACGCTGCTGAGGTAACGCTGGCGCTTCAATTTCTTCATAAACACGGAGTGATATATCGCGACTTGAAACTCGACAATATATTGTTGGATCGCGAGGGTCACTGCAAACTCGCGGATTTCGGAATGTGTAAAGAAGGAATAGTTGAGGGAAGAACGACGACAACTTTTTGCGGAACGCCGGATTACATAGCGCCGGAAATACTACAAGAACTCGAATACGGCGCGAGCGTCGATTGGTGGGCACTTGGCGTTCTGATGTACGAAATGATGGCGGGACAACCGCCGTTCGAAGCCGATAACGAAGACGATCTTTTCGAGTCGATTCTCCACGACGATGTTGTTTATCCCGTTTGGTTGGCCCCCGAAGCTGTCTCCATTCTTCGAGGCTTCATGACGAAAAATCCCGCGCGACGACTCGGTTGCGTTGCCGACAACGGCGGCGAAGAAGCTATAAAGTCACATCCGTTCTTCCAGCAAATGGATTGGCGAGCGCTCGAGGCACGAAAACTAAAACCGCCCTTTAGGCCGCGAATCGTGAGTATCCAATTTATATGATCATTAATAGGATTAAAAAAAAAAAAAAAAAAATAATCGAATTTTTTCTCGACTTCGGGAAAATCGACGGAATTTATTAGAAAATAATTCTAACTTTTCTTTTTTCTCTGCTTTTTTTTTACAGAATAACGAGAAAGATACGGCAAACTTTGACGCCGAATTCACGCGCGAAGAACCGGTATTAACAGCCGTAGATCAGGGAATTGTTCTGTCGCTCAATCAGGACGAATTCGAGGGTTTCTCGTTCGTCAACAATGACTTCAAACCAAATAGGCTTGCGAATCATTAATGCCCACCGAGTCGAGGATTGTTTGCGTGATGTTAACGCGGCGGTGATCGCCGGTTGTCGAGAGTTTCAACGTCAAGTTCGAAGTAACTGACGATCGGCGGCTCCGGTCTTCGCCGTTATCGCGAAGAGCTAAACTAACGCGAAAAAAAAAAAAAAAAAAAAAAAACAAGAAAAAGGAAAAAAGAAAAACAAAAAGCCAAAAAAACGACAAACAACAGCAACATTCGGCAACAACAGAGGAAAACGTCGCACAGGACTCATCGAACGCGACCGGTTATCGTGAAACACAATTTGATACCACCAAATCGACGTGGTGCCCCAGTCGAGGAAATATTCGGTGAGTCGTGAAAAAACAACAAAAAAAAAAAACAAAACAAAACAAAAAAAGTCGGTACCAGAATATTTTTTCTCTCCACCACACTTACGAGGGAATTGATAGGATCAAAGGGTACGCAGACAAAGATTAAACGGAAAATGTACAAATTTTTTCCGTTTACGTACATTTTTCCGTTTTATTCTCAAACTAAAAGAAAACAAACGGAAAACATCGTTTTATTTTCATTTTTTGTAATTTTTTTTTTTTTTTTTTTTTTCTATTGTTATTAACGCGATCGCGAACTCGTCGATCTTTTCGTGCCGTTCGACAAGGATGCGGCGTGTCGCGCCTCGACAGGGACGAGACCGACACGGCGCGCAGTAGCCGAAAGTTCCGAAAGGATCGACGAGATTTCCAACAAAGTTGGAAAAATTTTGTGCGTCGCCGAGGAGATTAATTGACTGGCGCCGCGCTGAGACACGCCAGTCGAAGCCGAAACGAGGCTGAAGCCAGGAGGCGAGACTCGAGACGGCGTTTAAATTTTTTTGAACGAAAAAAACAAAAAATTAAAAGAAAAAAAAAACAAAAATATATATATATATATTTCGACCAACGGCCGGCGAAGTTGAGATCTCGAATTTTCGCGAAGTCTAATTTGTTCCGACTGGACATCGCGATAGAATTTCGAGTTTCTCAGCTCAGTGAGAATTTCACGAGTGGCTATGAAGAATACGATAATAAAATTACCAAAAATACAAAAAAAAAAAAAAAAAAAACGGTAGTAGAGAGCGCGCGTCACCCCTCGACATCTCGCCACATTCGTTGCGTTCGACCGGAGCCCCTCTTCCGAGTCACTCGTGGAATGTCTCACCTCGTCGACGTAAATAAAAAAAAAAAAAAAAAAAAAACAGAACTTTTCTTTCCAATTTTTTGTCATTAATACAAAATCGCGCTTTTGCGCGATTCGAAGCGTTCGCAATCGTCGCGCGATTCAGTAACGTGACGAGAGCCAACAATACTTACTAATTGCAAAAAAGTGAGGAAAAACACAAAATACGGAAAGAAAAAAAAAAAAAAAAAAAAAAAAAAAACGAGAAGTTTTAAAGGTTTAGGGAGAAAGTCTCGGGCCGCTGGTCGCCTGACTCAGAGTATCTAAATATACATATATATATATATATATATATATACATAACTTATTTTAGCATACGCCTAACGTAGCAGCAGAGCGAAGGAGAGCAGAAGCCCGTTGGCTTGAAAAAAAAAAAAAAGAAAAAAGAAAAAATCGAATGTGTAGTCGAGACGCGTGGTATAGTCTCGTCGCTCGAGTGAATTTTCGTCTATCGTTGATTTTTCACCGGGCATTCGGGACTATCGATCCTTTACACGCGTTTTCTCGGCGCTTATCTCGAAGCATCGGGCTTTACCGAGGAGTTTAGTCGCACCGTTAAGGATTTACTCGTACGTGTTGTCTCTAGTTGGGTATCTCGATGGCTTGACTCGTGAAAAAAAAAAAAAAAAAACAAAAAAAAAAAATACTTAATATAATCCGAAAAAAAGAAAATGAAAAAAGAAGAAAAAAAAAAAAAAAAAACCATTGATGCACCGCCAAGCGTCCGCACGATAAAGCATTTCGTACGTTTCTCGGATAAGTCGATCGTCTCGAAGTAAACGATTATCGTTTCTTCGAAACCCTCGAATATCGTAAAAGCGTCAAACGAATTTGCGTTTATTATGAAAATATAGATATATAAAAAAAAAAAAAGAAAACAGAAGTAAAAACGAGCGTATCGCACTCTGATGTGCCATGCAAAGCGGGTGTGATTCGTTGTACTTAATCTTCGTGAATGTATCGGATAAGTCGTAACGATTAAATTAAAAACTAAGCTGACGGCTAAATCTTATGGTTGCGAGAGAACGAATGATTGAGACAAATAAAATTTCTTAGACTCGGGGATTTATATATTCGAGGCAAAGAGCGAGAGTGGAAGATCGATTGTGGAAAAAAAAAAAAAAAGAAAAAAAAATCATAACTTTCATTCTCCTCGAATTATCAAAAAAAAAAAAAAAGTATCGATTATGCGATTTTTTTTTTTTCGTCAATTTCAATTTAACGAAAATTTTTTCGGAAACGATACTTTTCGGAGGGTTTCGGAGAAATATTACCAAACGCGCGCGCGTTCGTCGCGAATTTATCGGGTAATTTTTTTTTTTTTTTTTTTTTTTTTTTTTTTTTTTTTTAAGAAAAAGAAAAGAAAAATCATCACTCCAACTCGCGATTAATCATCCCAAAAGCAGTCTTGGCTCTCTGCCCGGAAGTGATACTAACGTGTGGACGTAGAGATACCGGTATTAGAGATAAGTTTTGTCGTAACGGCGAAAGCCGCGATAGTAATTTTAGAGTCCTTAGAAACGCGTAAATTTTTTTAGTGATTAAACTGGAGACCCTCGTCATCGTTTAGCCGTGTTATTTCGTTACAAAAAAGCCCTATTTGTAATGGAATAAACACGGCGCGAGTGCGTGCGTAACCAGTCGCGAGAGAGGCGAGACGCGCCGTTTGTTGTCGTGATCGTTGTCGTTTTATTGCTAATTATTATCGTTGGATTATGAACGCGTATACATATAAATAATATATATATATATATATACATATATATAAATAAATAAATAAATTAATTAATTAATAAATAAATAATTAGCGAAAAAGCATTTCTAGTTACGTAGTTAGAGACGTCGATGCAGAGGATTTTTTTCCATTCGATAGCTGCGTGCCACGAGCCTTTGAGCTCTCGGCTCGTGGCTCGCCGACCCGAATGATCCGACGACTGCACGTGTGAGTTAACGCTAAAATTTCTCGATCTAAGAAAGAAAAAAAAAAAAAAAAAAAAAAAAAAAAAACAAGAAACTTCTTACGATTAGGTGTCTCTCCCCCGTCTTTATATGTCTCAAAGATAAAGGTGCCGGCGATCATGACGATTATTGTCTCCACTAAAGTCATCCCATTGTTACGTGTTTATCGAGACGATATATAATTCGCGCGAAAGATGAAAAAAAAAAAAAAAAAAAAAATACTCCGAAAAACGTCTTCCCCTCTCGCTCTCTTCCGTCGAATTTCGTCGAGCCGAATGCTTCCACCGATTTGAAAAAAACGACGGGAAATCGATAAAGTATGATATAAAAAAAAAATAAAACAAATAAAAACAATACGCGAACCATAGAAAAAAAAAAAAAAAAAAAAAAAAAACGGAGATAAGAAGCAAAATAAAAAATATTAGGTAACACGCAGTATGTGAGATCACTTTGTCCGACGATCGTGAAATCGGGGAGAGAAACGGTTAGTCCGGCCTACGTATTAGCAAACAAGAGTTATAACGCCGTAAATTATAAGCAAAAATGGATTTAACTAACGATAAACGGTAACAAAAAAAAAAAAAAAAAAAAAATGAAATTGAACATATATTATATTATAAATATTAATGATGATTAAGCGTAAGGTTGCGTATTAGGTAGGAAACTTTCTCATAGGCTTACGCGTGTTTTTTTTTTTTTTTTGACAAAATGCGAAAATTCTTTCGCCGTGTATTGCGATTTTTTTTTTTTTTTTTTTTTTTTTTTTCGGGAAAAATCGTTGAGCGAATCTTCTCGTCTATAAGTTAGTTGATAGAATTCATTAAGTTTGATGTTTCCGCAGATAATTGCGTGAATACTCGCGTCGTCTCTCGGCCCGACGGGGGGGAGGGGAGGGGGTGGGGGATGAAATCGAAATTTCGTGTTTAACGATCATTACGCGCCTCGGTTGTGACTTCTTCCACCATTCTATGAGATTGTTCTCCGAATAATGGAGAACTTCACCGACCGATTGCCGTCCTGCTGACATCGATTCGAAGCAAACAGTCTATTAAAACAAAAAAACAAAAAAAAACAAACAAACAAACAAAAAAAAAACAAAGAAATAAAGAAAAATTACCGATTAACAAGAGAACTGATTGTAGGGGAGTCGCAATGCAATACACATATATATTTTTCCTTTCTACTGAAAAACTATAAGGGATCGTCGCACCGAGGGGAGGAATCGCGAACTCGAAGCGCGGAGACGACGCGAAAGGCCACTCGCGAACGCGCGCCGCTATTGGAATTATCGTATAAATAGTACAAGACTCGCGTATAGTCCGCATTATTGTTGTTTCTTTGATAGCGCGTTAAAAAAAAAAAAAAAAAAAAAAAAAAAAACAAAGAAACCAAAAAAAAAAAAAAATCACTCAAAGTTAATCCGCGTTTTACGCGCGAGTCGTTGAAAACGTCGATTACGTTCGCGCATAATTTCTTTTCGTTTTTTTTTTATTTTTCTTTAATATATTTCAAAGATTTATTATTAAATCTATAATTTTACACGATTATTATACGTTTTTTATACTCCGAACATTTCGTTTCTCCTTTTTTTTACGTTTCATCGAAGTATTTTCGATTACGCATTTCCTTTGCTTTTTTTTTTTTTTTTTTACGATTGTCGTCTGTTTCGTAACGTCGCAGTTTGTTTCGCGAAATACTCGTCGAGTATCGCGTTTTTTTCTTCCGTATCGACGACAAAGTCGAAAAAAAAAATAATAATTTCAAAGAGTATTTAAGAATTTTTTTTATTTCGTGAAGGCGTCGTAAATGCGAGACGCGTTTTGCGAGATACAATTGCGTGTTTAATGGAGGGATATCGCGTTGACTTGGAAACTTTCGTTTTCGTTTTCGTTTTTTTTTTTTTTTTTTTTTTTTTAATTCCACGTTCAATCGCTGAAACGTCATCTCGTCCGATTCGTTACACCAAAACATCGCCAATACCATCCGTAATGGTTAAATAAACGAACGAAAAGAAAATAAGTAAAAATCGGTGTAACGCATCCAAGTCAAGAGAGAGACACAGGCAAAAGAGTCGGGAAAGGGGGGGAGTTAAGTGTCCAAAGCGGAGCTTTTGAAAAATATACATTTTACATAGAAAAGAGTCGCAGGATATATATATAAATATGAAAAAAAAAAAAAAATAATATATATATATATCGATCCCCGGTCCCTACTAAATCGCGCTGTCCTGTTCGATGTGATTTTTTATCGCTAATTTATAGTCTAACTAAAAGCGTGACGAGGCGAAACGTACGTTGAATGTTGAGAAAAAAAAAAAAAGATTAATATAATAAATACATCGTTAAGATATTCCTGTAAACGTCGGTATAACTATAACGTGCGTTTGTGTTTAGTGATTTAGATGAAAAAAAAAAAAACCAAACAAACAAACAGAACCTATAATCGTTGAACGCTCGCGCGCGTGAGCTTAAGAGATGATAAAAAAAAAAACAAAAAAAAAAAAATTTAACAGATTTGATGTTGAAAGTGTATAAGTAATGTATGTAAAAAAAAAAAAAAAAAAAAAAAAATAGTGCGAGAGTTGTCTCTTATCGAGATTACCTCTCGTGCGTGTTGTACCTAACAGTGTGCGTGACGTTCGTAGGCACGCTCACCGCGCTTTTATAGTTATTAAGTGCGACACACCGAGCATCGTTGCAAATTATAGGATGAAAAAAAAAAAAAAAAAAAAGAAAATTCTACGAAACCAACAAATGAGTCAGTGAGAAAAAAAAATATTAAGTTCGGGAACAAAAACACGTATCGTGCGTAATTCGCGGCCGGATAAATCATTCTCGCCTGACGAACCACTCCGGAAAACGCGATATTATCCCGAGGGAAATATATACGTATTATATACAACATCCGTAAAGCATTTTCCCGCTCGTTTCTTCCCGATCGAAGCAAAAATCCGTTAATTATCAACCGTTTTTTCGTGTTTTTTTTCATTTTTTTAATCATTATCTTCACATTTCGTTCGTCGTTTGTCAAAAACTACACAATTCTATTCTTCGCGAATTCCCTCTCGAAAAAACTCGTTTTACAAAATGGCGGTGCTGGAAGGCGCGAAATGCGATTAGGATAATAACGTACAAAAAGCGTCGACGCGGAATTATAATTTATTATTTGATAATTAGATATAGAAGATCGTTAATTATACACACGATTATTTAGGTTAAACGCGAGGTCGGTCGACACAAGTGCAATGTCTGCGGAGGTTATGTCTTAAAACACGTGTCACGAAAGAAAAAAAAAAAAAAAAAAACAAAACAAAATGATATATATAAGAAAGAAAAATATTATTTTACCGGGACATATACATACGTGTACACAGTGTATTTTAGAGATATATAGGTCGCGTCAGTTTCATACCGCTGAGCGCAACTCCGAAGGAACGAGGAGAGGGTTCGATGCGAGGTTTCCACAAAACCGGAGAATATCGTTTGACGAATACTTTCCGTTTCGTTTACGTTCAAACTTCGTTAAGTTCGCGGTTAACTTAGGGCTCTCAAAAAAAAACTATGTATACGAGGCCCGCCGCTTTTACCAAAGACTATGTTACGTAAACACGCATATATATATATATACACGTACTATTTTCTCGTCTCGTGGTTCCATCGCCCGTGGCATCACGAGACGCCATTTTGAATTATCCTGTTGATTTTCAACCGTTCTGTCGCTTCCTCTCGATTAAGTATCCGTGAAAAACGATTTATCTTCTTATTTTTCACAAATACAAGAAAAAAAAATCTCGAAAAATATTTAAAAAATAATACATCGCGGAAAGAGACAACAGTTAAATATGCACACGTGTGAACGCGCCAAGCTTTATTAGTCGTTAGATAAGTGTGAAAAAAAAACAGAGATATTAAAAAAAAACAAAGATAATGAAGTAACAAAAGCCGAGGAGCTAACAAAGCGCAAAATATAACCTAATAGTCGAAACGCAACCGTAACTACCTGACATACACATGACAGATCGTATTAGAAAGCTTCGTTGCCGCAGATCTGAACAATTCAAATGAGTCTTACGTACTATTCTTTTTTTTTTCCATTTTTTTATTTATCTCTACGTTTTTATTATTATTATTATTATTATTGTGATACAGAGCAAAGTTAGGGCAGAGTCGATCGGTCCGCACCCGTCGAGTCACTGACGAAAAAAAAAAAAAAAAAAAAAATCATTGTTCAAATCTCCGATATGTTCAACACTCGGAATGTAATCGCGAAAAAAAAATGCAAAGGAGTGCCAACCAACGATCCGCTCTGCGAAGACGCTGCCAACCGTATTAAACAAATCTGTATTATAAACATATATATATATCTATATTTTTTATTTTGTCTCACTAATTAAATAGATAATCGTTAGACAACAAACGATTGTCACTTACCGCAGTGCGCCAATGAATATTTATTTGTCGTCTATTTATGTATTATTTTATACAAAAAAAAACAAAAAAAAACAAACGAAACAAAAAACAAATGTCATTAGACGCTAAAAGTATTAGACTCGAAAGCTCGTTTCGGGAAAACGAGAGAAAGAGGGAAACAATGAAAAAAAAAAGATAACACAAATTGTCCGGCTATTCGTTTGTATAATCCGAGTTTATTGTGGAAGAAGTGGGGGTGCGATTAATAATCGGATGACGTGTACTCACGCGAAGGAAGAACAAAGAGAAGAGATAGAGAGAGAGAGATTAATTAATGAAGAAAAACCCTGTGTACCTTCGCTTTGTACGAAAGTAATTATTACTAATTAAATATCGTCATTATCGTAAAAGTAAAAGAAAAAAAAAAAAAAAGAAATACAAACAAAGAGTACGATTAGCATGTCCGCCATTTCGGCGAGACGACGAAACAACAAGAACAACAAACAACAAATTGAAGTAAATAAAAATAAAACGTAATGCTTTCGGTGTTTCGAATAAGCAGAAATTATAAATTAAAAGAAATGAAAAAAAAAAAAAAAAAAAGCTATGGTGTTTATGCGAGAAAGAGAAAGAGTCGTGTATCGGGAGAAAAGAAGCTATATATACATGCGTAACTGATTGAATATTATATGTAGATGTATAAGAACGAAAAAAAAAAAAAAAGTTGATAAGAGCCGTTCGAACAATGTGCAAAGAAAGAAGACTAATCAATCAACGTGTCTCGTACACAATGTGAATTACATTTATGCAAAAACCACTTACTTTCGAGCCGTTTTTTTTTTTTGTCTTTATTAAATAATAATTATTTTTAAATGTGCCATCGCACAGAGGCGGTGGATGCTGTATTAATTACGCGAGGACATTGCATCGTCACTTATTCTTACGATTTTTTTTTTTTTTCGATTTATTAATCCGGTCGATCGTGATTGATCTCTCGGATTCCCAGAGCGCACACAGTATAATGCTTCGAAGTCGTGAAACAAATTTTAATCGGTGCCAAACGCGTTGAATATGACAAAAAAAAAATACGAAAAAATATGATCGCGCATAGCAGCGAATCGAAGTAGCTTTCCAGTGTTGCAATGTCCTCGCAACACAACGTCACAAAAATGCTCTCAAGGAGAAAAAAAAACGATCTCCGCGTGTGCCCGACGACCAGCGACGACTTGACAAGCGCGTTGATCTCTACACGCACAAGCTTCCCGTTGACGGTTACTATTGTTAGTTTCCGGATTCTTTGTATCATTTATCTTCGTCTAAACAGTTGCGCTGGTCCAGCGGCGTGATGATAGCGCGTGGCCTTACCTGTGTACCAACATGTTGATGCGTCTCCGTCGAAAGAATTAACGAACAAAAAAAAAAAAAAAAAACAAACCCGTGTCTTCGCGATACTTTATCGAGACAAGAGGTCTTAAAAAAATAAAACGAAGAAAAAAAAACAATACAGTCGAAAGGAGCGAAGAGCGTTAATCACGAGAACAAAAAAAGTCGGTATACTCGATGTGAAGTGAACAAAATAAAAAGAGAGGTTATGACGCACGCGTTAAGTAAGCGAAATTGTACGGAGAGCTTGAAACAAACAAAAAATTAAATAATTTCCGTGACAATTGCGTGAAATTATTGAATTTATTTAAGTTTTCCGTGCGCTTAGAGTACATAAGTGAATATATGCGTCTACCGTGACTGTAGCGTTTAGATAGATAATGTATCTATTACATACTATAAACGTACGCGTAATCGACGATTGTTCGGTACTGACGAAAAATCGCTTTCGTTTCATTCTTTCCCGGCTAAAAAAAAGCATATAAGAGACGACGAGAAAGAAAAAGAATATATATTTCCGTGTATACGCGTCCTCCGTGTGCCTTTCGGGACAACCGGAAGCCGGAATTGTCGACACGGCGTTTGCATTTTTGTCCCGCGATGTCGATCGATATCGAACAATCGTCGACACACGGCGAACACTGTTATTTGTCTGATTATTGTGTAACGAATCATAAATAAATATATACTTATATATATGCGCAATGTGTGTATGTATATATAAATATATGAGAAAAGAAAATAATAATAAAAAAAAAAATTAAAAAAATAATAACAAAATTGTGATTATTTTGCTGTTCGGAGGATAGGATTTTTCGAGGATCGTTTTCAGGTGAGTAATAATAATTTAGTCAACATTTTTTACGATTTTCGCAATATACGACTTTATTCTGTTTATAGACAGAGCTTTCGAATATATCAATATATATATATATATTCATATAATACCGTAGGCGCATACATTGTGTGTCGTGTATGTGCGTTTTGCGTGTCTATCAATCGCGTCACGTGGCTTCGTTTGTTTTTCTTTTTTTTTCTTTATTATTTTTCTCTCAATCGCGTGTAATATTTTGTTTTCGTATATATTCGTGTATATGTATACATCTATATACAGAGCGCCTTTCGTTTTCATATATAATTCAATAACATCGTCAACCAATAATTTATTTAGACTAAAACTACGTACGTACGACGACGCGCGCATAACCTACAGGAATTATGCGACCGCGTGTCCCGCCGATCAAACTGCCGCGGCACAGTCGTCGCGCGGTCGCTTCTGTTCGCCGCGACAATAACATCGGCACTCGACAACTTTATTCACATTCATTCTCTCCACGTCGGTATAACACACAAACGCTTTTGCATTTTTCAACATCGCATCAAAGCACATTATCCATTCGCGCAACTTATCACTCGTCAAAATTCGTCCCGAAGACTTCGGACACCCAAATCACGGATCACAGTCTGTCTTCTGCACTCGTCTCTCGAATCGACAAACAATCGAAAAAAAAAAAAAAAAAAAAAAAAAACGAGAATTCTTACATTATTACAATAATTGCGAAGGAAAAAACGTTAACGAATTTGCGACTTTCGGTCACTCGGCACGCCACGATTGGTCCGAGCGATTGTGGCATCCATTTTTTTTTATTTTATCAATTGAGTTTTTATTTTCATTTAATCGATATTTTCTTTTATGCAACGGCGGTATATGAATTTCGAGTAATTTTTTTCTATGTACAATGCACGGAGGAAGTCGGGACCACTTGGTAAGCGTTCTTTGGACGTTAATGTGGGTGATTTTTAAAACTCTGGACGAAATTTCGAGGCGCTCCCTCGATGTTTACGCAATTTTGTTTCATCTTTTATCTTTTCTTTACCTTTCATCTCCTTTACCTATCTAATCGCTTTAAACTCTCGAAAAAATCGTTCTAAGGCCTTTCGCGTTCTAAACTAATCGGAAAGTTGATTTTACTTATTCATTATCATCGCATTTTACGGTACGAACGCCGGAGGATTGTCACTGGGAGTACAAGAAGGTGATCGACGGGACTTTCCTCTCTCGGAGGATCCCGCGCGATGATGGCGTCGAAAATAACAGTCGGAGAGTAAAAAAAACGCTCGACTCCCTCGTACAGCGATATAATATTAATGCACAACGCGGATTACGTCAACTGGAACGCGACGAATGCAAGAAAAAACACATGGGCTTTTTTTCCCTAAAAGCTACACTCGCGAGAATACTTCGTTTTTTTTTTTTTTTTTTTTTTTTTTTTCTTTAGTTATTGTTATTATTAGTTAAATTCTGCCTACAAGAGCGATAAAGAAGCTGTACAGTAAAACGATCTATACGCGCTTCACGCGATAATACGATGCGACTAATTGATCAACAGAGTTCTCAAAATTTTTTTTCTCGATTACCGTCGAAAAAACACGACACGAGTACGCGAGTTGATGAGACCGATTCGTTTTAAACGGTGAAGAAAAAAAAAAAAAAAAAAATCTTATTGAACTTTCGAAAAAACGTATTTCTGAATCCCAACTGTTTTATAATTGTTATTTATATGAGTCTTTCGATTATCATCGACTGATATGGCACATCGGTGTGCTGATGAGCAGATAAACATTTTTTGTGCATTTGCCATTTTTTTTTTTTTTTTTTTTTTTTTCATTATTTTTTTTTGTTGTTTTTTACGGACAAAAGTCTTTTTATTGTGTTTATGTATATATAAAAAAAAAACGTCAAGAAGAACGTTTGTAGATTTACGGAGAGTAGTTACGAAAAATTCGACTCTTATAATCGATCGACAGTGTTATCAAATCCGACGAGTCGAAATTTTATATAAGATTAACAACGGTTAGAAAAACGATAGAAGAAAGAAAAATCGGCTTTGGTTCTGCATTACCGACACAGGTATTTTTTTGTCGTTAACTTTAATGTTATTTTTTGCTTTTTTCGTTATCTGTAATTTTTTTTTTTTTTTTTTTTTTTCGGGAATAAAAATCCTATGGCAGTTTTGTGTCGCGTCTCCTTAATATCGTCAATCTGCTACGCACCCTCCGTATTCGCGACGCGCGCGATTCGGAAATTTCTAAAAACTACTTATTTTTTTTTTTTTTTTTTTTTTTTTTTTCTTTCGCTTTGCTTCATTTTTACTTACAATAAATACTGGAAGAAAGAAGTTTTCTAGGCTAATAATCGTCGCGCTACGTAATCGCCGCCCGACGTCATTCGTCGTTCGCAGATAGGCCTCCGTCGGTAAGTATTTTCAGCCTCTCCTTCAAAAAGACCCCTTTGGTTTGGCTTCCCATCAAAACTTTATCGATTTTCGTCTTTGTTGCTTCTTTTTGGTTTCCGTTTTCATTTTTCTTATTTTCAGTTTTTTTTTTTTTTTTTTTTTCTTTAACTAGCCTGCGATTGTATCACCGGCGCTCCCCGATGCAGCATCGACGCCGGTCGCGATTTTCGTCCCCCGGCGCCGCCTCCTTGCGCGGCGGATATAACATTCGTCGTCGGTTGTTGATGCTGACTTATTTGTTGAACTATCGTCGAGTCGCGTTTCGGTACTTCCGGCGGCGATTGAAGAACCTCCGTGTACTCGCGAATCAAATTTGCTATTTGACACGCCTATCGAGAGAAACGAAAAAAAGTATAAATTAGAGAATCAATAAAAAAAGAAAAAAGGGGTTAATCCGCATGTGAATTAAATTCGACCGAAAATCTCACCTGAGACGTGGTTAGTATAACTTTGCTTTGTTTTTTGTCGGTACCGGTGATAATCATAAGACAACTGAGCGCCGGACTGTAGCTAAGAATACTTCCGTATTCGTAAGTGCATAAGGCATTGCGCGAGCGATGCTCCAGCAGATGAAGTCCCTGTTGATCGACCGCGAGCCACAATACTCGCGGCCAATTCGAGGTGAACGATTGCATAACGTCGAATATTGTGGCTTTGTGCAGAGGCCACGACTGTATCAAATTTAGAAAAGCTTTCTTCGCCTCGGGTGGCGTCATGCCGCGCAACGATTGATGATGCTGGAGGACACCGTCGACGCAAAGATTCGGCACGAGTCTCGGCGGCAGGCAGTGAGTAGCGATCGTTCGATATTCCTGAGCCATTGGTCCCTCTTCGCAGTCCCCGAGTTCCAGCTGAGCTTGTAAGGCGGTTAGCATCATCTGAAAAGCCAAAACGGTTTTTTTGTACATTTTATTACAAATAAAATCAATAAAATCAATAAAATCAATAAAATCTATAAAATTAATAAAATCTATAAAATCAATAAAATCAATAAAATCGATAAAGTCAATAAAATCAGTAAAATCAATAAAATCAGTAAAATCAATAAAATCAATAAAATCGATAAAGTCAATAAAGTCAATAAAATCAATAAAATCAATAAAATCAATAAAATCAATAAAATCAATAAAATCAATAAAATCAATAAAATCAATAAAATCAATAAAATCAATAAAGTCAATAAAATCAGTAAAATCAGTAAAATCAATAAAATCAATAAAATCAATAAAGTCAGTAAAATCAGTAAAATCAATAAAATCGATAAAATCAATAAAGTCAGTAAAATCAATAAAATTAAGAAACTGAATAAAATCAATAAAATTAAGAAATTGAATAAAATCAATAAAATTAAGAAACTGAATAAAATTAAGAAATTTAAGAAAATCAACTAACTGCTTCTTTCTCGGTGATAGGGAACCGATCGGCCCGCAAATCATGAAGCACTTGATGATACAAAAGTTCCTTCTCGACGGGATCATCGAGATTCATATACTGATCGAGGAACAGATGTTTCTTGAAGAGGAACAAGTGATGTCCGTGTTTACGTTGAGTCTGATGACCCTGTTGAGTAACACTGGCAGTTCTGTAGCGTTCCCATTTCGACATAACGTCGGCTATTTTTTCCTCGGGTACGAGAGATCGTTCGGTCGATCCGAGTACTTCGTAAATCGCGTATCCTTTGTTGGAAAAACGAAAAAAAAAAAATATATATATATATACATAAATCCATTTATTTATCATTAAAAACGGAACGATAATGATTATCGAAGATTTAGAACGATATGTTAGACTCACCCATTGCGGTTTCTTCGAGTCCAATCTTCGCTTTTATTATCTCCATAACGTCTCTGGCGGTCGCCGACGGATGGAACTCAACGGCGTGATACTGTCCGTCCATAAAATGAAATCGTGCGTAAATCGGACGTCGATTTATGGTACACATGATTTCCTCTCTGCTCGGTGGCCACTGTCGTCTACGCGTTCCTTGCGTTTTGTTTAAACATTTTTCCGCGAATCTCGCGTATTTTCCCTCTTCGGTAACGTAATCGCTGGCGCATCTCTTGAGATGAGCGATAAGATACTTTCGTATTATCTTTTGCGGTGGTAAAATAACCGAACAGGCGAGAGAAAGAAGCGCCCAGTGACGAAGATTAACGCGACTATTTGGATCCGGATGATCGGTTGTTTGTTTTATTAACTGAAGATAAAGTTCCCCGAGAAGATTTTCCTTACGCATGCAGCGCTCCATAACCGTTTGTATGAGATTAACGTGTTCGTCCTCAACGCGACGTACCATATCGCCATTCTGTCCCAATCCCGCGTACGTCAATACAAGTTGAAAAACGCTTAACGCTATTTGCTCCTCGGCATCGGGTAATTTCGTCAAACTTTGCGGTATCGTTTGTCTGCTGAACGCCCAATAGGCGTGCGGAAAACCTTTGTACGTTTCTCCGTGATCCGTGGCGCTTCCGTGTTCCTGACGAAGCTTTTCGATACGATGCTTCGACAATCGTCGCAGCGTGTTGCGCAAAAAGCCGCCGCCGGTATCTTGCGGTTTGCGCAAAGCTTCCGAATCAACGAGAACTCGTCTACAATTAACGAGATTGTGATACAGTCGCACGCGATCCTCGTTCGTCATTCCTTTGATCTTTTTCGCTGGCGCTTCGTTTTCTGTTATCCAACCGGCTAACGCCGGACAGTAACTCACGATTAGACTACCGATCTCGTTTTTCTGCGGCGTTTCGAATACGAAACATTTGTGGGAACTGTCGGGATTGTGGCGAAGCAACGAGAGCGTTATAAACGAATCGCTCGGATCCAACATTATACTCTCGACGTCCTGATAACGATATTCCGATAATACGAATTTGTCATCGGGCTTTATAAGCATAAGACCGTCCGCGTTTATTCCGAGTATCAGCTGATTTCCGTAGGACCAGTAACCGCGATATGTTACGTTAAACATCGTCGTTCCGTAAAGTGGATACTGCATAACGCACGAGAGATAAAGAACCTTCGCTGTGAGTTCCGAACGTCCGGAACCGTATTGCTTGTGCGCTTGTGCTATAATCGGCACCCACACGTCGTCGCCGCGCGCCCGACTTATTCTATAAGGTAGAAAGCTGTCGACCTCACTGTAGTAATCCAAACGGTCGTTGTCCTTTGGATCGCCGAGTGCCACTTGCGCCTGTAAACCCGCTAACTGCAAAGCCACTTTCTCCGATACCGGAAAATCGTCGCACTGCAAAAAATATCGATATTACCATTTATCTTCGAACGATCGAATTTATGCAAATCGTAAATTTATCCAATGAAAAAAATAACTTTCCGAACAATTTTAATTTTCATCGATTTTTTTTTTTTTTTTTTTGCGAAAAATTTATATTCACTTCCGTTTTCATTGTACTGAAAGCGAATTGATTTTCATAACGATTAATTTTCGATCGCATCGCTCGATATTGGTATTTTGGTTAATTTGTTTTTTTTTTTTTTGATCGCGAAATCGATAGATTTCAGTATTTCATGTATTCGATTTTTAATGAAATGATTTTAATTTTTGGCGTATCGATTGATTTGTATCTTTCGTTACCTTTACGACATTGTAAACTGCCTGAGAATACAGCATATTAACTTCGACCGGATCCTGCGAGAGTTCGCGAGTATTACGGAAGAGTCGGCGCTTGAAGACGAAACGATTGTCACCGCTGCCAAGTGTCGCGTTGTTTCCCCGCCTGAGGGTTGAGAAGCTTGACTGAGACGTATTGAGTTTGCACTGCTTACTGTGAACGGAATCCAACGCTTCGTGAGAGTCAAGCGTCGTAAAGCTTCGATACAAATTAAAAAAAAAAAAAAAAAAAAAAAAAAAAAAAAAAAAAAATTGAAAATACACGTTTTTTACGTCGGATACTTACACTTCCCAAGCGGCAATAACGTCGTAGAGATAATCGTGTGCGCGAACGTGTTCTTCGCCGTCGGGTCGACTCTGATATATCGCCCATCCCTCCAGCGATCGGAGTCCCAATTTCTCAGCCAATTTCGCGGCAGCGTCGGCAGCCGTGTCGGTGGGATGGACATCTATCGCTTTCGTTCTCCCGTCGAGAAAGAAGAATCGGCAAACAATCGTTCCGAGTCTTCGCATAGCCGCGATCTCTACCGTCGACGGTGGAAATTGTCGACACGAAACTTTCGTGTTTTTGCAATTGTCGACGCACCACTGTACGTACTGTCGTAATTTACCCTCAAGCGCGAGATTTTTCTTCAGAAACGAAACGAAGTATTTGTAGAGAAGTTTACTCGGCTGAAAAGCGACGATCGCGAGACACAGAAGCAACCAAACTCTCTCCGCCCATTCCATGTTTGGATTATTCGTCGCTTGGCGCATACATTGCACGAGAATCTCGTCTCGGAGCTCCTCGCGCTCGATACCGTAGCCAATTATACTCTGTATCGATGCTATTTCTTGTTCCAACTTCATCTCTCCGCGTAGGTATTTGCAAAGATCCTGAAAATAAGGAAAATCGTATATTGTTTTTTTTTTTTTTTTTTTTTTTTTTTTAAGAAGGATAATTAAAATATTTACCCTAAAGACGGAGCAGGCGACGTTAACGTTATCGGGATCGTACATGTGAATGTGAGAATTCGGTATACTCGATCCCTTGTAATATGTGACCATTTCGTATTTCGGGACAAATTCGATACTCTTTCCACGTGATTTTCTCGTCAGTGTCGCCATTATCGTACCCTCTGGCGATCTCTCGTGGCTGTTGAAATAATTTTGCGCAAATTCAACGATATCGTGATAAGTGACTTCGGGTTCCGGAGTTTCTTTTTTGTCTTCCAATTCTTGAAGTTTACGTTCGACGCGAAATTTGCGTCTTTGTTCGCGTTCGGCGGGTTGTTGTTGCGTTGGTTGCGGATTCAGTTGTGTTTGCGGGGGATGCGTCGCGACGTCGTGACCGTTAAGCTGCGGTACGGACGCGTGATGATGATGATTCGCGTGTACGTGATGTACGTTGGAATTGCGCGACTCGGGTCTCGACGGCGGACTTCCGGCGAGTGGTTCTTTGATGATTTTGCTCGTTGGTACCGGCGGCGGTGAGCCGCACGCTTCGCCGTTAACCAATTGTCCCGAATTGCCGTTTATGAGAATCGGACTGCTCGGCAAATTTTCGTCTCTCGGTAAAACGGACTCGTAGATCGGCTCGCCGTTGTCGGCGGACGAATCGCCGTTTATCACCTGTGGAAGCGGCGGCGGTGGTGGCGGCGGCGGCGGTCCCGTCGGTTCCGGAAGACTCGGTTGTCCCAACTTTGCCGGCGCTGTTGTTCCGTTTCTCGGCGATATTCCATCCGGCGAATTCAAATTCGAATCCGCGCGCGCATTCATCTCCATCTCGAGCTGTATAACGCTCTCCAATTCGGCGTCAAGATCCTCGACGAGTTCATCCATTCGTTCGCCGATTTCCTCGATTATCTGATTGCTCTTCGTCGACTGCACGTCCGAGAGAAATGAAAAGAGATTATCGAGATCCACTGACTGCAACTCCGACGCTGCCATCTTCGAGTTAAGAGTCTCAGCCATCTGCGACAACGCGGCGATCTCTTCTTGGGCTTTTCTGCAAATCCAAACGAAACGATGTTAACAAAAATTAAATTTTTTTTTTTTTTTTTCTAGACGAAAAAATCGTCTCTCCCACCGTAGAGATAAAGTATTTATGCAAATTATACATTTACAAAGATTATTCATAAAAGCAATTACATGTAAATGTATATATTGTGTAAATAATAAATTTTCTGTATTCCGTGAGGTCTGTGCGCGCGAGCGATTTATCTGTAAATTTTTTAAGCAGCGAACATGCGCTGTACAGCGAACTAACTGCGAATTATTGTACATTCATCAAAAGCATAATTAGTGCCGTTGCCGTCGATAAATTTTTGGTTTTTTGGTTTTTTTTTTTTTCTTCAGCGTCATCCTAATTTCTGGTTTTTTTCGTTTGGCGACGAAATTTGCGGAAATGTAAGTATCGTGTTGTCAAAAGCGCTTTACAGTTAAACAACTATTAGTCTCTTAATGCTCGGGATGTCGGATTTTCAAGCACTTACCCCGCCTCCATCCCGACAATACCGTTGTACTGCGCGCTACAAGACACAAACGAAATTTCCGTTTAGAGTCTTTTTTTCTTCTCACAGAGTCGGCAGAGTCGGTTATTTTTTAACCCCTCGTTACGGTAACAGTATATCGTCGGGTATAAAAAAAAAAAAAACTGTTTCCTCGTACCTTTGACTGTCTTCCAAAGCCTTTTTGTCCTCCATGAGTCTTCTTTCCTCTTCCATTCTCTCGCGTTTACGCATTTCCTCATCAACGCGACGCATTTCGCGCAACGCGGCTGCTACCTCGCGGGCAAAGACACCGCGAAGATGCGATTGTATCACGACAGCGGCTCGACGCTTCCTGATGAACATTATTCGCAGCTTCCATCCGCGATAAGCGTGTTGAACCTTCAGCGCGGCGTCTCTCACGCGGCGATATTCTAAAAAGTAAAAAAAAAAAAAGAAAAAAAATGATAAGTTCCTCGAAATAAAAACTTTGATTTTCGACGATAAATTCTCAGATATCAGAATAAAAATGCAAGAAAAAAAAATAAAAAAAAATTAAATTAACAAAAATTACGGTAAATTTATCGTAATTTATAAATAACGTATCGATCTTTTTTTTTTTACCCTTTCTGACTCTGTATGCGCGCCAAATCTTCTGTATAACGATTGCGTTATGCGTAACCATTTGATTTCTCGTATCCTCGAGGGGTTCGTGAACGTAGCTTCGGAGGAAAACTTTGCTTTTACCAATTTGCCACTCGGTTTCCGGTATTCCCTGACGCGCAATAAGACACCTAACAGCGTCTCTATCCTCAATCGGCAATTTTCCCCGACCGTTATCGAGACATCTGTATCTCGCGACGAAATCGTGGAACGGCATGTGAACGGGAAAGCCTTCTTTTCTGATTCTTATGATATCCAACATTCCGAGATACTTAAGCTGATCGAGAACGAGTTTTTCGTCGTAATTGTTTGATTTTTTTTCCATATTCGGCTTAATGCATCTCGCATACCACGGCGTTGTCGCTTGGAGAACATCGACCAATGCTTGCAATTGGTGTCTAAAGGAATCGCAGAGTGTCGGCTTTCCTTTGGATGTTCCGCGGGACATCGTCGTTGCGTTTCCGGGCGCTCGCGCCACCGTACATCCGAGAAGATCCTGATAAGCCGTTATTTCCTGAACGAATTCATTGGTACTTCTCGACATAAAGTCGAAGAAAACATCCTGTTGAACGTCGCGATTCTTCTCGACGAATCCCTGCACCGTGTATGTTACACAACCGGCGTAATGCTTTACGCCGAATTCCTTTTCCCATTTACGACGATCGTCGCCCTTAACGTAACACGGATGACTGTCGAATTCGGCGTGAAGATTCGTCAGGTACGCGAGATCCGAACCCTTTGGCATGTGACACTGTTCGGTTAATAGCTTAAGAACGCAACGCGGTGGTTTTTCGATCAATTCCAAGCACAGCGTATTGTCGGTGAAGGTAATGTGAGAATATTGTATCTCTTCCTGACGATACTGCGGATAAAATAAAAAAATTATTAAAAAAATTTCCATATACTATGTATATGTATATTAAAGAAAAAAAAATGAATAAAAAATGAATATAAATATATATTAATAATGTATATATTATTATATTAGTTTATAAATATTTGTCTGATATTCGTTGAGTTATTGGAGAATAAATGTTATCCTTACCAATTCCTGTTCCAAGGCGAACACGTAGTGATTGAAGAACTTGTGAAGCTTCTCGTTTGTGTAATTAATGCACAATTGTTCGAAGCTGTTGACCGCGAAATTTTCGAAGCCAAATATATCGAGAACACCGAGAAATCTCGATACGCCTTGTCCCGGATTCGTACAATTATTTATGTGATTTATTAGCCAAGCGAACGTACGCGAGTAGAGAGCTTTCGCCATCGCGTGTCTGTTTTCTCGAGCTTCTTGAACTTTTAGCGGTATTTCTGTTATATTTCCGCGAACGTTTATCTGCCGGACGAGAACAACTCTCGTGAGATCTTCGACTTGAAGACCGAGAAGCGGCGCAACCGTTGATACGATGTCGAGATCTTCGCTCGTCAATTCGCATCTCTCGCCGTCTATGTCCTCGAAATTTAGATTACCGAGCCACAGAATCGCTGATAAAACACGAAATATCCCTTCGCACATCTCCGCCGGTACTTGCAAAACGTTGAAAGCCAAACGCAGAGCATCTAATTTCTTCGAATCTGATATACCGTCGATTTTCACGCAACCCGATTGATTCAAATATTTGTATTTACTCGCCGACACGAGTTTATACTGCTCGGCGAACTCTTTGTCACGCATCCCTCCCTCGACTAACTGATAAAAAACGTGGTAATTACGCTCCCCGGGACTCTGAAACGTTATTCTACTCTGTTCCAGAAGATAGTCCTGTATTATGCATCCCTTTATCATCCATTTACTGTCGAAACAGACCTGCATAAATTTACCGAATCTCGAGCTATTGTCGTTTCTTACGGTCTTCGCATTGCCTGTTTAAAAAAAAACAAATTTTTTATTATTGTTTATTTGTTTTTAACATTTTTATCATTCATTACGCGGCGTTTCGCATCTCGCGGAACTGTTAAACTCTGAGAATACGAAGTTTAAGAAGCGAAAGTGATGCGAAAGACGACGTTACGAATTATAACGATTCGCGAAAAATTGCTTATTTTTATTTTTATTTTTTTTTAATAGTAAAGAAAATAAATAAAAAATAATGAAGAGCAGAGAAAAAAAATTGCTAGATAAATGGTAATCGATGCGAAGTAAAGTTGCGCAGAGAGGAATTTACCGAATGCTTCGAGAATCGTATTTGCCTCGAGAATTTGTTGCTCGACCCACGTATCGACGTTACTCGTCACCGAGCAAAGATACTGAAGTATAAATTTCGTAGTTTCCGTTTTTCCGGCACCGCTTTCGCCGGATATAACACACGACTGATTGCTCTCTGTGTCTTGAATCGAACGATACGCCGCTTCGGCGAGTGCAAAGACGTGCGGTTCCAATGATCCCATTTTTTGCCCGTGATAACGATTTACGTGATCCTGAAAAACAAATACACGCAATAAAATATTAAATGATAATCTTCGCGGAAGAAAAAAAAAAAAAAAAAATCAGCAGCTCTCGAAATCTACATAAAGGAAAAAAAACAGAATAAAATATTAAATGATAATCTTCGCGGAAGAAAAAAAAAAAAATCAGCAGCTCTCGAAATCTACGTAAAGGAAAAAAAAACAGAGAATAAAATATTAAATGATAATCTCCGCGGAAGAAAAAAAAAAAAAAAAAACAAAATTTAAAAAAACATCAGCAGCCCTCGAATTCTACATAAAGGAAAAAAAAAATACGCAGAATAAAATATTAAATGATAAACTGATGATAAACGCACAAGAAAAAAAAATCTAAGGATGAAAAAATACAAAGGAACATCAGCAGCCCTCGAAATTCCCGCAGAGAGCGTTTCTACTCAGCGAGTACTACAAGTGCTGAACATTTCTCTCCCTTCGTAACAAGAAAGTGAAGACGAGAGTTGCGCATTGTCGTTCGTTAGTCGAGAGGAATAATCCAGTGGATGAAACGGATGGAGTGGAAACGCAAAAGGGGTGTAAAAAAAAATAAAAACACGCGGCATTTCAACTGGTGACCCGATTAATTGCCGCGTGTGTTTGTGCGCCATATTCGGTATTCGGAGAGTCTGTCGACCGAATTACATTCCCAGAGCGCGTGAACACCTTTTCCCTCAGGGATGAGGGTAAAAAAACAGCTCCACCCTCTTACCGAACCCATATATCGAAACCGCGAGGCGCTGGTCGGGGATTCAACGTATCGGGTCGACTAGTAGTGCAAACCCGTTGTAGTCAGACGGCCCCTCGCGATGGGCTTTGCGTGTATCGCAGCATTCATCATCATCCGGGCAGCGAGGAGAGTCGCTCGTGAGGATATCGATTATAATCACGTCGCGCATGATGCACGACAACGAAACCTCATATTTGCCGCTCTCTTTGTCATCGATCAAAGGTTCTTCGGGGATTTTTTTTTTTTTTTTTTTTTTTTTTTTTTTTTTTTTTTTTTTAATACATGCATATTAAACTATAGTCGCATGACCTTTGCCGAGAGTAACGATACCCCTGGGGAGGCATCGGAGTAACGATCTCCTCGCACTATATCCTCTCTCTACAGCTGAAAAGTTTCAGGTCAGATATTCTCGTCGTTGACAACACCTTCTCTCCCCGCAACGAACTATGTTATCGGCGATAAAAAAAAATTACGAAAATAAAGGCGCAGCTGCATCGCGAACTGCAACGATTTATTTATTTATTTATTATTTATTTTTCCCATTGTAAAGATAAAACGATAAATATGCGTTAACATTCTTCGAAAGATCTATAATGATTCTCGGGATTACAGTCGTTCGCTTAATCCTTACGAGCAGAAAGACAAACAATCACGCGAGGGACGGAGACTTCTGGCGAGCATCCGGCCGCTGTTTGCTATGCCGCCCTCCGTTTATTTCGTTAAGCAAGGAACAGACGGAAGAGAAAAAAGAAACGGTGAGAACGAAAAGAAAAAAAAAAAAAAAAAATAAGGTATCACGAGCGGAAGGATGAACGTCGGGGATTTTCCGGTCTGCCGGAAGCTACGGAAGCCCTGTGGCGTCGATGCGAATGATGAAAAAAAAAAAATAAAAAATCTGAAAAAAATTACGCGGCGCGACGATGAAGGATAAGTGGCAATATTCGTTGCGGCTTTGCGAAGAATACGAAAGAGACGAGAGAAAGAGAGAGAGAGAGTGGAGAATAAGGATGAGGTCAGGCGATAATGGAAAGACTCGTTCCACTTCGGGATCGGGTGGTTTTTCTGCACCCCATCCGTGATTAGAGGAGCGCGAGACGGCATACGATAGCCCCCATTCGCGCTCTCATTCTTGGGTTCTTTCTCTTCGTATATAATCCATCTATGTGTATGTATGGCGCGTCGACACTCGAGAGGGCGTCGAGGGATGTTCCGGCGTGTCGCACACGCAGAAAACGTCGAAAGCCGAGGGATATGGAATGGAAAAAGAAGAAAAAGAAGAAGGAGAAGAAGAAGAAGATGATGAAGAATAGTGGGGCGACGAGAGGCCTCGACGGACGAAGTGCTCGTCCACTGAAGCTTGAGACGAGCGGCGAGCTATATATAGTATATATATGAATATACGTACATATATAGTAAGAAAATAAGGGCGTCGTGATGCGGCCCATTTCGTTAGTGGGTCAGCAGCCTCGTTATCGTTATTCTCATCGACACGATTTTGATATGTTCTCCCGTCTCATCGACGAACCCCCTTCGATTTTATCGTTCCTATCGAAATCGATGTTTACTATATATCGCGATGATTTTTCATTTTCAAAGGCCCGACATCCCCTTCGGAAGGTTTGATGTGCCATTATAGATTCGCGATTTATTAAATAAGCGAATAATTCGATGAGTTTTTCTATCAGCGTTAACGCCTCGGGACACTCCTACGACGGGTTTCTCTTTATCTCTTCGAGGCTCTCGGAGTCATTTTAACTGAATTAATACGAGAATATGGAGAGTATCGGTGGAACAACGAAAAAACTTGTGATATTGTCGTCTGGTAGATAGGCAAATTAAATAGTAATTGAATTCGGAGCGTTGATAAGCTTTGGAAACAGAGGACTTGTGATAATAACGAAGTTAAAGGACACGACGGCGTCCCGAGTATTATGTCGGATAGTTTGCTCGGTGCCCCAAGGGACCTCTGCCACGGGCGTTCCCCGACGACATTACAGGAGGAAAGGGAATGGTGGGACCTCCCGATGCTAGAGGGATCCTGCAGACCTTACTACATAGATAGATACGTGATGCGCGTCTGATGCCAGTCGTTTTCGCAGATATATATAGATATATGTTACACGTGAGAGACGAGGGGCTTTTTGGAAAGGTTCGGGTCGGGTCAACGCACTTGTAAATACGAAAAGAGGAACGTGAGTACATAAAGAATTAGAGATAACGGAAGAAAGAACATTCAATTTGCTTCGAAAAATTTTGCAAATCGGACGCGTATTGTAAATTTTTTTTTTTTTTTCAATCGCGAGAAAAATAAAAGAAATTTAAAAAAATCAGAAAAAAAATGCATCAACTGTTTTTTGAGAGAAATACGCGAACACCGGTGTCAAACAAAATATTTAGTCGATCGAGAGGGGTATTGCGTTGATAGAACGAACGGTGAATTAAATTCAGTGTTTTTTTATTTTCCGCTACAATTATATCGTTAAAATCAATCGAACGCATTGTTTGCCATTCGTTAGCGCACGTTCAATTTATTCGATGAATTGTTTTTTTTTTTATTGCGGGAATTTTTTAAACGTCAAAAACGCTTTTGAAAAAAATGTAAAATTAATTTTTTTTTTTTTTTTTTAAATATCAAAAATAATTAGCATTCGAATTTACGAAATTCCAAAATAGAGTACCAAGAAAAACAAAAATTTTGCAAATTTTTACGCATACGAAAAACCTTAAGATAGTCGAATCAATAGAAAAACGATGTATCGACTGCAAGTTTCTTCGAAATAATGAGCGGTGAACAGAATTCGACAGCGCGAACCTATTGATGTTCCATATACGGTAATCCTAAATAATATATATATATATATATATATCCCTCTGGTATATATGCGACGAAGAAAGTTTGAAGAGGTCCGTGAGATTCTGAGGAGACCACCATGATAGCGAGAAGGAATGGTCGCGAGGAACGTCGGAATTTCACGGGAATCCTTCAATGTTCCCCGTGTGTTCTGGCGCGGCGCATAGGAACGTTCGCGAAACAACGGCATCGTCCTGGCGACAGGACGAAGACGAAGGGAGAGCGAGAAAGAGAGAGAGAGCGGCAAGAAGGGTCATAGTATGCGTTAGTTGTATGTGGATGATGCACGTCGGGAGGCATCGGGAGGATTCTCCCCGTTCTCTCGCGTTCTCTCCCCCCATATCCTTCTCGCAGCTCGAGCGAATAAGGAAAGGACGAGAAGCGAGCGAACGACGAAGGCTCGCGAGGGGGGAAAACTACGCCGGCACCAGCAGCAGCGGCAGCAGCAGAGCAGCACGCCGAGGCGAGTCTCTCCTCCGAATCCGATGTGCGCTTCGGCCCCCGCGCGATCAATACACAGGGGCGTGCACCAGCGGCACGCGGTGCGCACGGGACGTACGCCCTTTTTCCTCCTTTAACGTCCTGCAACAACCGGGACCGGGCTCTTGACCCCGGATCGAGATAAATCATCTCCTCGCACGCGGATCGGTAACGATTGAAAATTTTCGAGACTCTTTAATCTCCGCGACAAATCAACACTCGTCATCGTTTGTCTCGTTGCTACTCAATCTTACGAAACCCTGTTATCGATGTGTGGTACCAAAAATCGCGCATGCAAAACATCTAATTGAATGAAATAGTCGAAAAAAAAAAAAAATTAAGACGATCAAAAATCGTGGATTTTCACCGATTTTTTTAGCTCTATGGTAAAAAATCTCCGTACTTTCATCAATTTTTTTTGTGAACAAAAATCGTTTTTGAAGTTAACAATTTTTTTTTTGTTCAATTAACAAGAAAATTATAGCGAAATTTTTTAATGAGTAAAAAAGGTTTGTACATTTTTTACGGAGTACTTGTAACTTTCGAAAACCGAGTACTCGCAAATTTCGTCTATTACTCCGTGTTTTTTTGTTATTCAGCTCGCCGAAGCGTTAAAAACGTATAATACGAGTTATTTTCACGAAAAAAAAAAAAAAACTATAGTTCTCGTAAAAATCGGAGTTTCAAACAGTTGCTCAACGGTTCGTACAATCGACACTATCGCAACGGATATTCTGGAAAACTTCGCGCGTCGATCGTACGCTCGTTCGCGAAATATTCTCATCTATCGTATATATCGCGACGTCCTTTCGAATATTCGCGAAAATTTCGTTATTGTATTACCGAACGATGAAAGGACAACGGGGTGGAGTCGCGAGAGGTTTTGCTGTGACGCAGGGGTTCGAGGAACGCTCTCGAAGTTCGACGCTCCGCGAGCAATGAGCTTTTGTAACCACTACGACGTTGATGCGGACTGCTATTACGACAATGTGTACAATACAATACATGAACAGAGGTGCGTTACCACACACTCCGTGTTTACGTCGCGCCTCGCGAGAATCTCGCGAGCGCGCGCGCGCACCCGTTCACTCTCTGTTTGGTTCGTTCTGTACGAAAATAGTAACTAACGCTATACCAAGCATACAGTAGCTTGTCGTAAGTGCTATCGTGACTCTCAGGCTGTCGCGCGACCCTCGACCCTGATGCAGGCGGCGTGCACGCCGCGCGGCCTGATGCATCGCATGCATGTTCACGGTGCTCTCACGAGACTGTTGGGTACTTCGCGTCCGTCGGTCTTTTGCCCGTTACGTTCGTGTGCGCTGTGGTTTATACTTCATCGATATATCGTTGCACGTGGCCCCGAGAATTTAAAATAGAAATTAAAGGGCTCCGCTAAACTGGACCGTTATTATCTCCCTAACATACGACGAAAGCAACGCGACTGTAGACTCCGTTATTAACTTTTTTTTTCCATTTTTTCCGCATTAAAAAAAATTATTAGCCGAATAGCAACACGTCATTTATTTCATAAATCCGAAAAAAAAAAAAAAAATTAATCGCATTTTTTTGGAAGTACCAAAAAAAATCGATTTTTTTCGAAAATTTTTGCGAAATTCTTTTTATCTATGTAATAAAATAATAACGATAAAAAAATAGTAATAACTTCATCGACAATAGTTCGCAAAAAATAATGATATATATAATAATAATAATAATAATAAATAAAAATAATAACAACGCAGAAGCAATCGTTCATTTCGAGATCGGAAATTACACGAGGTGCCATTGTCGTTATTATTATTATTATTATTATGTAAAAAATATATCACGTTCGATATTCTCGTTTCCGGAAGCTCCGTTTCGACGAATCGGAAAAACATAATAGAAGAAATGCTCGAGATTCTGAAAGCTCGACGAGTCTTTTCTTCCTTTTTCTTTCCCTTTATGGTTGTCGATGTACCTGCTGAATGCTCGATCCCCGAGTCTCGTCAGATAGACGTTTTTATGTACCGGAAGTGTACCTCTAGACGACTCATAACTATGTACTACACGTCAATGTAAGTCTAACTGTGGGTACGTCGATTTCTCGACCTACAAAAGTATAGAAGAAACGAATGAGAAAGCGATCGCTTCGTTTCACCTATAAATGAAAGGGTTCGCGATATATATCCAAGCAAAGCCCCCATTCGCGACTGGCGTTTCCTGTTTTCACGATCGCGGAAAGTTCGATTGAGTAAAACGAGTGGATGAGAGCGTCGAGTGGGTATCGCAGCGGATTGTTCGCGATGGGTTGGTGAAGTACGTTCGTCAACGATAAAAGCGCGCGTCCTGCTTGTCTGCGCATTCCTCCGGTGCCTCGTTTAGCGACGGAAACTCCCGGATTCTCGACGTCGACGTCCTCCCGACGATTAATCCGATCGTCGCGAGTTCCGCGAATTAAAAGCACTCTTCGTAGAGTGACCCTCCGTAGTTAACCTCGTGCCGGTCGCATCGTTGTTACGTCGCCGTTATTGACGTTATATATATATATATATATATATATATATATATATGTATATACATGTTTACAGCGTTGGTACGCGCGAATGAGTTTAAACACCGATCGCGGGGACGCGTGCGGCACGCGTCGCTTATACTAGTAAAGTAGTCGTTCCTATCATTATATCGGTATTATTACGACAACGTAAGCCGTTCGTAATCCGGAGGGAACGTTCAATATTCTCGGGTTGTACTTCCGGCACGCGTTGCCGGCGCAACCGGAAGTGCGTAAGAAAGTCATAAAGGAGCTGCAGACCTTTTTCGATACTATATATAAGCTGATCATCGATCTTTTGAGATAAGAAAAATAAGGAACGGCATCAAAGGATTGATATCGCCGATGCAATTAACATCGAAAATTCGTTTCATTAACATTATTTTTTTTTTTTTCATCGGTGTGCAATATTGGGATGCATTAGTATAATAATGATGACTCACCATGGTGTAGACGTCGACCTCCTTGTAAGGATTCACGGCGACGAGAATGGAACCCGTGTAAGTCTGCGGCGATTTATCGACATCTTCGAGTTAAGGATCAACTTTTTGCGTGAATATAACATTTTTTTAATTATAAAAAAAAAAAAAAAAAAAAAAAACATCGATAATTTCATTTTCGGAGTTTTTCGGATATTTTTTGACGACGAAACAATATCTATTCGATTATTCGAGAAGTTTCGTTTCTGACTTACAAATAAATTCGAGACAAGTAAAAAATTTCGGTAAATTTATCGTAATAATAGGGCTGTTATTTCATAATCTCGTCGAACCCTCAGTCGGCTATGTAATTATAATTTTCTCGATAATAACATAGCATTGTGCGAAAAAAATCTTAAAGGAGAAGTTAAGATGGTATTTAGTTCGTCAGACGAGCAGATCTCGTTGCCGGGAGCGTCGAAACATCGCGGCATTAATAATAGTAATGTGGGAAAAAAACATCGCGGACTCGACGGTTGGGAAAAAAAAATTATTATTTCACCGATAACTTCGGAAATCCCTTATATTCGGCTTGTAAATGAATTTCGGGCGAAAAAACGGCGCGCCAGTCTGTTAATCATCGGGGGAATGCGTGATTTTTCAACGACATCGATAAAGCGAAAATCCATCCGCGTCCCGCGATGTTTTTGTCGTGACGTGTCGTCGATCGTTCTAACAAGTCGGAGTGAAAACAGGGAAGAGAAAACGAAAGAAAATTGCCTTTCATTCGGAGAATCGTTTGCATAATAACGGCGAACGTGTAGTGGGATACCGTAGTACAACCCTCGCTGGCGGTATAACGGGGATTGCGAGAGTTGTAAGCGACAAGGACATCGGGACGCCGGCGTGACGTCACGCTCTCGAGGCCAACCCCCAGCCAGGACGATGAGTCACTGCCATATCGCCGCTCGCGTACCCGCAAGAGGGGTAATATACCCATAACCGTTCCTGCAACAGCTATGCACTATACCCTGAACGAGGGGTTGATGCACGAGCGAGTCGCGCCCGCGAACATCCACCCCATTCATCCGACGGGCCATTCTCCGCCGGGATCTCATCGAGAATATAAAAAAACGAAATAAAATAATCTCGTGCGCCAAACTTCGAGAGCCGTTTTTTAATAAAAAAAAATAAAAAAAAATGGCGGCGGAATTATTTTTTTTCGTGGCATCACTCCGCGAGAGAAATTTTCATAAAACATAATATGCGGTCAGAGCGATGTGCCGCGGTATGTATCATCTAATTAAATTAAATTATATCCTCAGACACAGCGGTATATCTCGAATATTAAAAAATAGCGAATTTTTTTTTATTGGCAGCAGTCGAACATATTTTTTTTTCGAATGTTCGAGAGAAAAAAATTACCCTGCAGCAAAAACGGTGATGGAATTTTTTTTTTTTTTTTTTCGTAATATACGAAGAGCAGATTTTTTTTTTTACGCTCTAAAAATTTCATTTACGAAACGTCGAGAATTAAGAAATTGATAAAAGGATAGAAAAAAAAAAAACGAAACTTGTAAAACACTCCGACAAACTCGTTTCGCTCATTAGCGCAACATCTTGAAAAGATCTCTATGAATTTGTGTTACTCAGTTCAGCAGCAGTTTCGTTCTCACGCGGTGTATATATATGTATATAAACCGCGTCTATATATATACCGTAATATTCCGCGGTATAAAAAAATTCTGTGCATTAGTTTTTAGACTACTTTCGGATTCGCCATCATAGATGGCTTTTCGGCTGCCAAATTTTTTTTTTTTTCTTTTCATATTTCTTTTTTATTTGAATTCGGAACATACGAACGATACGAGATACGTAACGAACGGCAACAGTTATTCTTTCCGATGAAACGGCACCCATCGCTACGACTCCGTTCCCCTTAAAAATCCTCCAAAATTGGTCACTTTCATCGTGTGAAAATGGCGTATCAACAACTGTAATGTACGTTCCTATTTTTTTTTTTTTTTTTTTTCTCTTTAAACCCTTTTTTTTCGTCGGGCTGTAGACTCACTCCGGGTGCCATGCCTCGGGCTCGACGCGCGTCCTAATTTCCGCGCATCGACGCGGGTTCTGTAAACACCGGAGGGGTATATATGCCTCACGAACTCGTTGGCCGGTCGGACATAGAGAAAGAGAGAGTTGCCACCGGCCTGCAGCGATTGAGAGAGAGAAAGAGAGACGAGAGAGAGAGCAGTAGCCAAGAAAGATAGAGAGATATTCCTCCCCTCGCAACCCTCGATCTTCAGGTCTCGTAGCCGCGTTCGTGAAACTCGCTAAAAGGTGGACGACGAGCTGCTCGGGTTCGTCCTCGACGAAGGCAATTGAAGCCGACTAAGAGGGCTTCGCGAAGCGCGAGAGGTTAATGAGAGGGTGTATAAGAGAGACGGATAGACGGTATAAAAGAGTTTTGCAAAACGCAGTGGGCAAAGCCTCTTCCCTCCGCGCAGCTCTCCCCTCCGCGCGGAGGAGTAACTTTATACACCTATCCGCAAGATATACAGATATATACCGCGATGTATTCTCGATGCATGTATCAAATTCTCTTTCTCTCTCAGTGTTCTCGATACGACAGTAAACTCGGCCGGGGAAACTTCGGACTGAAGGGTTAAACCGCTAACGGCTCACCTTCGGTTCATTGCCCATCCATTGCTCCACTTTACGTTCCACTTATAGGTATGTAAGTCACACAGATATATATATATATATATATATATATATATAACACGAATACCTGTAGAGACGCATATACGCGATATATTTCACAAGTGCGTTTTCTGTCGTTAAAGGGTGCAAAACAGCATTTCGCCGCATCAGCTTTCATTTTTTTTATTTATCGAACGGAGAATCGATCTCTCGACTTTTCATTGAGAGATCGCGACAAAGGAGAAGGGAATGAAAAAAAATAGTCTTCGGGGGTTTTGTATCCCTGCGGAACATCGGGTGGATAACTATTGTATATATATCGATATGTAGACTGCGTATATACGCGATATCGGGTGCATATAGATGGTATATGTATTATCGGCTGCTGCGTCGAGACACGGGTAATCGAGTCCCGAGGAAATTAAGCCGCAGGCAATTTCATCGGAAACGAGGAAAATTTAATTTCTACTCCCTTAACAACCCCTTCGCAGTCATCCGACGACGCTGATACAAGCGGCGATACAATATCGATGGCCTCTTCGGAGACCACTGTTTATTATCGTAAACAAGTTTTGGAGGTTATGATAGTTAGCTATAGAATGTAATATTAGTTTTGCGGCTTTATCGGAGTTTAATGCATTGGATATCAGAGGAACGGATGGTATTTTTGATCGCAACGAGAGGCGAAAAAAATTTCGGCTCCGTATCGAGTAGAATTATTATTATTATTGTTGTTATATTGAAAACTAATAAATCGAAGAAAAATCGAAGAAAAATCGAAGAAAAATCGAAGAAAAATCGGAGAAAAATCGTTCGAAATAATCGGGAGATCGTTAAGTATGAAAATAAAAAAAAATTCAACTAATAGGGGGATAAAATATGTCTTTGATATTTCAGAAGTTTCTCAGGCGGATATGACTTCCGCTTGCGTCATCTCGCAGACTGAAATGTTTTGAAAAAGAAATAAAACGGCCAGTTAGGTCGCTTCTTAGACTGTAAAAAAAAAAAAAAAAAAAAAAAAGATCGAGGCGTCGAAACAGCACGTGTATAAACGCGTGCGCTCTCGTTTCTCATTCGTTGCTTTGCTATCCTCGTGTGTAGTCCGCTTGAATAATTTCTTCGTCATAGTTGGCGCAGTAAGTGCAGAAGAAGAGGTTTCGTATGGTACTTATTTACTTCGTTCCGCACTCGAGGAACGAGTCTCTCGGCCCACACAACTGTCGCACGTTTCTAACGTTCTCTCCGGCGCTCTCATCGAGCCGCGTGCTTCGCGTACGTAACAGAACGTTAGTCTAACGAGTTACGGTACACGGATGTGCGTGACGCTCCGGTCCCGTGAGAATCACGCGAAAACGAATTTCTTAATTGTTATTTCATTCAATCAAAAAAAAAAAAAAAAAAATTCTCATTTGTAATTTCGTAATCGAATAATAAATAACAGAGGAATTCTTTTTTTTTTTTTTTTTTTTTTTTAAGGAAAAAGTTTCCTATTTCGTGAAATTGAAAGCGCAATATATATTTTTATCGATTGATTCGCGATAATAAAATTTCGGCATCGATTGCCTCGAACTATTCTGAACTAATTAATCGTTCAATTCGTTATTACATTTTAATAATAAAAAAAAATTAGCAAATTTTTTTTTCAGCAAATTATTCATCGAATTCGTTTTTTTTTTTTTTTTTTTTTTTTTTTAATTCGTCTTACGGGGGATTAAAAATTGTTGGACTCCGTTACGAAGTTTGGCACGCGAAGGGACTAATACGAGATTATGGAGAATCTCCGATCGTCGGTCTCAGGTAACGAGCGAAACGAGTTAATAAGAAGAAGTTTCCCCCCAAAACTACAAAGAAGCCATTCATGCGAGAAAATTTAGTGGAAGATTTTCCAGTTACTTGAACGTATCCTGTTATCGTAAATCTTAATAGTGAGCGCAAGTAGAGTTCGTCAGCGCGCCAGCGGCACGTTATAATGGGATAATCGTGCCACTGCCGTTCGCAATCGAGAACAGTGGACTTACTATTAAAGTTAGTTGCGTTATACGAGAATATTACGCCGCTAGACGAATTGTCCGAAACACGAGTCTCAAGAAGATTTTTTTCATCCCTCGTAAAGCATCCGGAGGCGTTTGCGCGAAATTAAAGGACAAAAGAAAAAAAAAAAAAAAAATCGCCATTTCGACGAGAAAATATAGAAGAATAGAAGTCTCCGCTGAACGAGGTAACTTTGGAGAATCCAATTACATAGTAGGGAGGCCTCGTTATTCTCGTGAAAATTGCATCCAAAGAATGAAAAAAAAAAAAAAAAAAAAAAAAAAAAAAAAAAAAAAAAACTGAAGGAGATGAACGACGAAAACTCCAAACGCAGGAAACTCGTCAAAGGACACGGAGACGAGAGAGTCGAGTAGCAAGAAGCCAAACCGCGCGCCGTCTATAGTAACTTTCGAGACGAGTAAATCGGCTAATCACGAGAAATTCCGCGTTATTGGCAAATTAATAGATCTAAAGATGAATCCTTTGATTTCCCAAATCAACCGAACGTTTCGGCAAAAAATTTCAGTGCTAATATATTCGTTCCTTTTTATTAAAATCGTAAGAAAAGCGGTTTATGTATGCGAGAAGAAAAAAGTATCGAATTCGTTCAAAGCGACGAGCGAAAGAGTCGAAACTGTTATTTTAGGTCTTCAAGTTAATTAATTTACTCGATAGATCATTCGATTCAACGATCGCTTTGAATAGAAAGAAAATTGTTAATCCCTCTCTTTGTTACGCGCATTCGAATTCTCATTAAAGTGCAATCTACCAAATGCCTAAATGATAATATACGGAGTGACTTTCATCTTTTGCTTTTGTATTTCTTTCTTTTTTCTTTTTCTTTTTTTTTTCATCGTCATTGTAGAAATGGGGGGAAAGGGTGGCGTGTGGAGTGAAAGCCGAGAAGAAGAGTTTCGTTTCTCGGTCGGTCTGTCGGTCGCCGCTCAGTCGGTCGACAAACCCGCGGCCGCGATGCGGAGGAGATGAATGGGTCTGTTCCCGGGGGTAGAGTTCGCGCAACCAGCTGACTGGGGGTTGTCGTCATGGAAACGAACCGACCCCGGGAACTGCGCCCCACACCCCTGCAAAATTCATACCGATAACTCTGTCTTTCTCTCGTCGCTGCACTCCGCTACGATGGAAAGGGGTGCTGCGCGCGGGGAGAAGTGGAGAACTGAATTCTGTTCTCTCTTTGCGATCTCTCGTTTTTTTTTTTTTTTTTTTTTTTTTTTTTTTTTTTTTTTTTTCGGCGATATAACGTTTGCCATTGCGTTCGCTTCGTACTCTTACTTCTCGGACTCTTCACTTCGTAACTCTACTCGGTCTATGGCTCTCTTTACAAATATAAGCGAAGGAGAGCCGTTTACTTCGCTGCTTCGTTTTCTGCTTCGCAACTTTTTTTTAAATTTTTTTTCGTAACTTCAACGTTTTTACGCTTCAATTACACTGTTCATCTTTTGTAGAGATGAGCTTTTCAAAAGATTTCGAAAAGATTTTTATACTATTCGTTGATTTTTTGAAGATTTTTCGTATGAAAGATATCGAAAGAAATGGATTTTTCGTGGTAACGTTTCTTAACATTTCATTGATTGTAACGATGTTTTAACGCTTTTTCGGCAGTAATTTGAAGTCTTATAGAAGTCAAAATGTTGATAAACATCATTTTCATAAGTTTTTCCTCCATAAATAGTCTGTTATTAAAATTTACATCAAAAATAAATGGGCGGCGCGATTTTCCGGATAATATCAGCGAAATAATTTTTTTTTTTTTTTCGCTTCGTAATAATTATTAGATGTAAACAATTTTATAGCAAAAAACATGAGTATTGATAAATGGATAAATAAAAAAAAAAAATTTAAATGATAAATTTCAAAATCGGCATCGATCCAAATTTTTTTTCGAATTTTCACTTTTTAACGATAATAATAAAATTTTTCCTTACGTGGCCGGCAATCTCTCCGAAATCGTCGAATTTGCGATTATTAAATCGTCGAGTGTAATGTAATCGTTAATTATATCTGTTCGAAAAGGATACATATATCTGGTCCCTGCCGTAGCGAACTTGAAGGTTCCGGTTGATTCCAGTCTCGTCGATGTCGCTGATTATCGTCATATCCGGCACCCCGACCTCGGGGCTCGAGCCTAAAAACACGAAAAAAAAAACACGTTTTTTAAGCACATTGAATCCCCACACACTTTACGGAACTAATTTAGCGCCGCGTACCAACGTACAATTTAACGAGAATTCAATTACGCAATGTCGATCGTTAAATTCATTTATCGGAATTCGTTTAGTCAACAGACAGGTGACACACCGGTTATACTTTGTTGGATTGATGAATTGTTCAATGACTAAAGATCGAGTGATTCATTTTGCATCGCTTATCATTAGTTAAATTTAATTTCGAGGAAAATTTCACACGAAAGAGATGAGTATATAATCATTCATCTGAATCGTCTGTGATTCGCGCAGTAAAGGGAAATCCCCCGACACCTTTATATTTAAGTAACTTAACGTTCTTAATTAGTCGGCGATATAGATCGGCAATTTCGCTGTTACTTCGTCACGCCGCGCCAACGTCGCTGTACGACACGACGGGTTACGATACCATCGCATGAATATTGGATTTTCGATTATATCGACGAAACTTCGCCGATCGCGAATTACAAAGATCGCAAAAACTTCGGTAAACGCGAAAAAAAAAAAAAAAAAAAAAAAAAAAAAACGAGGAGCGAACCGATGGCCCTCCCGTTCGCGCAGGTGCGAGACAACCTCTCGCATGCACCTGCAGCGGCAGCTGCCGTTCTCGCCGCAACGAACGGATTCGTCTTCAAGGACGATAGACTCGAATGACGAGAGAGTCCCGTGACTTCCTACCGGCGAAGCACAGATTTTTTTTCGCTGATACTACACATTTTTGCTCGATATATACAATAATTGATGGTTCGCGATACCCTTGAGACGCGAACTAAAGCGACTTAAGGAAACGCGATGTAATTGATTTTATATATTTTTCGTTTCATCGTTTTTTTTTATTTGCAACTTTGTACCACTTGACTGTAATATTACGGAGTACCGCGAAAAAAAAAATAAAGATCGCGAAAAAAAAATTAATTCCTACAATTCTCGAAAAATCATAAACTCTCCACGGGACTGAGAGTCTCTGATTATATATAAATCTGAAACTCCGACTGTCTGTGAGTGTCTATAACTGTGTAAAGACAAACAGACAAACATTTTCAGGGACTTTCATTTATATATACAAACGTTTCGCGTCCTCTAAATATAAGGCGATCGTTACGCTTTTTTTCGAAGAACGAAAGAAACGAAGGCGAATCTCGGAAATTTCGATTGTCGCGGCATGAAAAACATTTGTCTGGAAATTCTCGTGGTTCTCACGTTCGATCGTTGGGATAATGTGGGTCAAGCATATCGCCAAAGAATCTATGATAGTTGGAACTTTTTGTACGATTTATCTCTCGCAAGGGATCGGGAAAAAACGTTCCAACGGTACAGCTAATTTTTTGCTGATTTTTATCGGTAACCGTAGCACTTTTTTTTTCTTTTTTTTTTTTGTGAATTTCCATACAATCGAAGTTCGAATACAATAGAATTCAAACGGAAGGTAATTGTTTTAAGTATTTCCTCTGTAGCTATGGGTCTTTGAAGAAGCAATTTACTTCGTCGTCGTGAATTTGACGTAAATATCGATAATCGAACGAACGGCGAGAGACGCGACGTACGAAATTCAATTTGTACGTCGCTCGTCAAAATATGGAAGACTGAAGGGCGTAATATTATCACATCTTGCGCACAGCTGGTACCGCCTTTGTGCCGTTTTATCATCAATACAGTGTAACGATGAGATGAGTATATCTTCGATCTAACGGCGGAGGATGGTAACATCTTATACTCCGATACAGTCGATACGCTGTTACGGCGTTCAAATCTGTTATATTCTATTTAAGTATATCGTTGAATGGATTTTTTTTTAAGGGCGCAATAATCCATTAATCTCGGAAGACCACAGACATTGCACCCCTTTAACGCCATACATTGATCTACGAAACTCGATGTTTTTACCGCCGCGAAAATTTGTCAAAAATCAATATTTCAAAGTTTATTTGGATTGATATCGAAACGCCAATATTACGAAAGCCGAAACTTTCTGTACGAAAAAATCATTTTTTTTTTTTTTTCATAACAATACGCCGATAGCGCCCCTACCATCGCATAGAAAATCAAAGAAATGAGGGAAAAAAAACATTTTATCGAAGAAATGTATACTATACAGTCGCAAAACTAATAAATACGCGATAAACAATGAAAACAATGTTTTTTTTAAAAAACGATTTCGTGTGGTTTTCCGACAGCGTTAATTAATAAATTCATTAAAGTTTAACAACACTACGCACGGTATGATACATTAGAAAAAAAAATAAAAAATTCTCCCGTTTTCCACAGTAGTCTGCCGGACGGTCTACCAGAGGCAGCGTCCTGTTCTGCCAACAAAGTCGCCGCGCTGGCGTTTGACACCACACGTCTTTATCTCTTTCTGCGTGGAACTCTCGGCCTCCAACCGTTTATTTATCGCTGAAAGTCTCGGGATCCTCATCCGTTTCCTGACCGCGGACCGCGTTCCAACGTCGCGTTATTATTACAGTATAATACGATGTATAACGCCGAGCGACGAATATATGCAATTCACGAAGAAATAAAACCTTTTCATTTACCCGATGAATGCCGCCCCTTTACTGTTCGCATATCGATGGGATTATAAATTGATATTGATGAATGTAAAAAAAAAAAAAAAAAAAAAAAAAAAAAAAAAAAAAAACAGATATCGTGAAACCGTAGAAAACCGAAGTTATATCGTCATTCCGAAGGCGCGATCTGTCGGTTTCGCGTTTACGGTATATACGTATATGCATCACCATCGTTGCCTGCGTTCGCTTTATTCTCTTCTCTTCTCGCCGTTTCTCTCCGCCTTCGTTAGCGTTTATATACATAGAACAAACATAGAGTTGATGCTGAGGAGACCGAACGAACGGGTGCAAACCGCACGCGGTTCAGGCAGTTACGAGATTTAATTAATTTTCTCGAGTTCTCCGCATTCAGATTTTCATGTATATATATATAAAAAGATGTATAGTTTTTTTTAACATTCTTACTATGCGTTTTTGTTTGTTTTTTCGGTACTTTTTGCATTTTATCGCGAAGTTCATAGAGTCTGGAATTTTTTTTTTTTTTTTCAGCAGTTTTCGTATTAATGTGTATCAACTTTTCGTGAATGGAATTTTTTTTTTTTTTTAAGATATATATATCATTTTTACGTCTACTCTTAAGAATCCTCTCTGTATAAATAAGCCGCTGCTGCGACTGTCGGACGAACAGAATTTGAAGGAAACGTTGGGACATTATACAATGAATTCGGTATTCCAAGAGTAGCCCCAGCGTATGGTGATTCGGGTGAAATTTCTGCTTCGCACAGGTGTCCCCTACGCACGAGAGTAGAGAACGTGCGCTGGACAAACCGTCGGCCAGCAGCAGGTAGAAGACTTGTATGGGACCTTCTCGGTTTACCCGAAGTACCTGACGAGTATTGAACGACGAAATAACCTACGAAATTTTTTTTTCCGACGAAGACGTTAAGAAAATTATACACAATTCTCGATAAATCTTCTGCATTTTGAAATAACATTAAAAAAAAAATTCTACATTACGAAATCGTTTTTTATAACGGAAAAAAAAAAAAAAAAAAATGGTGTGGAATTTACTAATAAATCGTAATTTTTTTTTTTTGCAAAAAAATTTGCTTTATTTTTTTTTTGTACCGTAATTTTTTATTTTATCTCCGATGGAAAAAAAATGCTTAATCGGCATCCCCTTCAATTCTTCGTTGAGCAGATTTTTTTTTTCGTTCGCGAAGTTACCGCCGCGCAATCTGTTGTTAATCCGATCCTCAGACGTCGAGCTCAGCGTCGCTTTTGGCTTTAATTCGAATGTGTCCCGGTATTCCGCGACTTCTCCGGAAGCCGACATGCAATATGTATATATCTTGCATCTCCGGAATATTTGGAGCGAAAGCATTCGTGAAAGGAGAGGGAAGGGAGGTTCTCGAGGGTGCGAAGCGTGCAATGTACAGTCACAGGACAGTTGCTGCCACCGTATGGCAACCCCTCCGGTTTCGCAACCCCTTGTGTTCTTTACGCTTGTGTGCGTATGCGCGATGCAGAACCCTACGAAGGACGCAAAACGTTCGCGCGATTATACGGGACGCGTAGAATACGGACTTTTGGCGCTCGTGTTGAAAACACGAAAGGGCTCCTCAACTCTCTCTCCATCTCACCCTCGAGATTGCACTCGTGAGGCTCGTCACGTGTTTCTATTCTTAAACACTATACGCTAAATTCGTCACATCGAAAAGACCAAAAAACGTATATTTTCGTTCGTTGATATTATTTTTTTATCGGAAATTTTCCAAAATTGAAAAATATTTCCAAAACAAGAAAAAATGCAATATTTACGAAAAAAAAAAAAAAAAAATTCAAAGTCACATTCAGAAAAATATTTGTTTGATTCAATAGAAATTTATTGGCGACAGACATTTTTTTTTTACTCCAAAAATTTTTTCACTCCAAAAATTTACGGAATTTTCGGAACCATTGGATACCTTATTTCTTTCGAATAAAAATATCAACAACGCTGATAATCCTGCAGTTCTTACGTATCGATTGCATTAATTGCTCGATACGCTTTAAAACGGCGCGACATCGAGGCGATAGCCCACGGGAAGGCCACTTTGGAAGCGACAGTCGTTACACATGTATACCTCACTCCACTCATTACCGGTATGCGTAAACGCGTAACTGCGTGAGTCACGCGCGCATCTACGAAATTCCAGGGAAGCCCGGGGCTCCTCGGCTGCTGAGATGCTGCTGAGTCACTCCGCAGGATCTCCGGTGTTAATTTGATCAACGAAGGGAGAGGACGAAGGGGGTGGGGAGGCGGATCAACCGTTAAGAAGAATCCTTTGCCTCCGTAAGGGACTCTAACGAGGTCACCGGTTCCCGTAGCATCGAATTTCCATAAACCGGAAGAAAGCATATTCTCCGAATTTTTTACGAAGAAATGCGTCATTTTTTTTTTTTTTTTTTTTTTTTTTTTTTCGTTATATAGTTTTACTATATAACGAAATATATAGCTATATGTCTGAGAAATATTCTTGAGATCGCAGTGAGACGTATATTTCGCGAAACATATGACTTCGTTTACATTGCGAGTGCCGTGACGTACGAGAACTGCGGGTGGAGCGGTATAAGAGTACACGAGTCGCACAAAGCGAAAACGGAAGTGCGTTTCGCTTTTATATACAAGACGTGTATGAGGAACGTGGAATTTCGCCTTAATAACTTCCCGTCGAAGTAACAACGGGGAGTCTCCTTTGTACTGCGCAAAGAAACTCTTCGCGATAACTTTGTAGTACATAACTCATTATTTATAAGATTTATATAGCAATAAAGTGGAAACGACTTCGACTTCGTTGTTGCGAAGAACTTATTAGTTATCGAATATTGCGGAGATCGCGAGACGCGCGGAAACATAGACTTTTATAAGAGAAGCCTGAAGTCGACTTGGTAACTCTGGAAAGACAGCCAATAAAACAAAAACACTTCTCGGTCTTTGAAACTTCGAAGTCGGGAGTATTATTGTACCTCCGATTTCTCGACGCTGTTTCGCTGCCGTCCGTTCAAACACATCGAACAAAACGATTTCGTCGATCCGACAATATCTCATCAAAGAAAACTTATCGAATCATTTATTTCAATACATCGAATATTCAAATAAATTATAAAAATTCGCATCAAAAACTTTTTTTCTATCGATGTATTTTTCTTAATATTAACGAAAAAAAAAAAAAAAAAAAACCGATTACCGATTATCGGTAATTTTTACCTTTTCGTAAAAAACTGTTTCGATCGTTTTTTTTTTTCGGATATACATCGATGCATTAAGCAAATCATATGATTACACGCGGTAACACCTTTGCAGTACAAATATACGGGTGTTTACTGTTTACATATCGCGACGAGGCGAGAAAGGGGGGGGGTAGTTATCGTAGCAACTACCGGCGCGTGTCCCGTCAGATAACCTCAAAACAGTTCGCCATTGACAAAACGTACATTCAAGTCGCGCGGAACGAACGGTCGTTCCGCGTTGTCGCTGGTCGTGTCAAAGGTCTTCCGCGAGGTACACGCGAACGTTAATAAACTATTCGCGACGCCTTCCTTCATGTATACTTTGTTTTGAATGCTGCGGAGAGAATTCCCGACGGGATTTTCTCCGTTTTGCACAGTTCGCGTACCCGGGAATGCTTAACTGGGTCGTCGTACTACGGGCGCTCGTCGACGAGACGCTCTCTCTGTTGTTCCGTAAGCTCCACTGACGGGATAGACGAACTCTCTCGCTCTCCGCTCAAAGCTTTGTTCTCCGAGTGTATCGGGAGTCCGCGGCGAATGGACGCGAGGAGTTTGTCTACCCGCTGACGGTGGGGAATGAGTTATGTGCAGAAACGAGAAATGGATTATTTATCGGGTAAAAACGCGAGTCGATTTCCCACTGGTGCAGCACTCGAGATTATTAAGACTTTTTATCAAAGCAGCTAACTGCAACAGTGATAATGCGAAATCCTCGGAAGTTACGAACTTATCGCGAAGTGTGCGTCAAGATTTGTTTTTTTTTCGTGATTACGCGCTGTTGAACTTCCGTTCGTTTGGGTTCAGGTACGAGACTCGCGATAAGAAAGGAAGAAAAAATCGTCAACGTGGGGTGTCGGAACACGAGACACGGGTCTGGTGGATCCGAACTATTTTTAGAAAAAATTCGTTTTTTTTTGTATTTCGTATTTTTCTACGACGCGTAAAACTCCGATAATATTTATATGCGATGGTTTAGTTTTTATATTTTTCGTGTTTCACGTGGAATTTACGAACCGAAAACTTTACTTCGTGACTACGAGAGGTCGTCATTTTTTTTTTTTTTTTTTTTTTTTTTTTTTTTTTTCGATAATTTGTTGATTTAAGTCTCTTTCTGGAAAACGGAGAACTGCTATACTATTTATGCGCGATGTTTTAGTGATACATTTTTTTTTTTCCAACGAGTCAACGAACCAAAGGTTTTGCTTTGTGACTGCGAGATTATAGCAACCGGGGGATGTAAAGCGTTACCGGACAGTTATTGCTTCTCTCGTTGACGAGAACGATTCGTAAGCGTGTCACGTTGTCACGGGACTCTACTCTCTCTTTCTCGCTCTCGTCCGCTCTTAATTATTACATCAGGGATTGCGCAGCGCGGACTTTGCAGATGAACGAGTGTCGTCCCCCGTGTATGCTGTACCGGTGAAGGTAATTTGAAACAGTGGAACACTAACGTAGGTATTTGTTACCGGTGCAGACCAGTTATTCGCTCCGGTAGATTATCAGACCATTGTGAATACACAAAGACGCGGTGTGAAAGTGATGCAAAAAGGAGTACGCGAACGATAACGTCGAGCGAATTCGCGAACCCCTGAAATGTCTCGATCTCTCGAAGAATCGAAGATATCAATAAAGCAATAAGAGTTTCAGTCTGATTGAGAAAAAATTTTATTCAACGAAAAAAAAAAATTTTAAAAACATTTTTTTTTTTTTTTCGCGAAAAATTCGAATTCGACGAAATCGGGAAAATTGACCGAAAAAATCGATAGATTGCCAATTAATTGAAAAATCTTTACTTAAAACAGAATTAACTTCGCGACGTGTGATAACTGTACGTAAGTATACATTTTTCAGATATTATCGAATTACGGAGAAAATATACTGAGTTTTTGAATCATTGTGTACAAAAATGTTTACTTTAAAATAAAAACCATAAAGAATTATAAACTTTACGAATTTTTATACGTTTTGCGTGCGTCTGTTACATTTCCCATAACAGTAAGTAAGAATAATGTCTTCACCGCCGGAAGAGAAAGGTGTGTCCGAAATAATTCCGAGACCCATAAAAAACCGTTTTCCTCGCATGCCTCGTATCGCTCCTTTTTTGGTTGGCATTGAAAAAAAAAAAAAAAAAAAAAAAAAAAAAAAGTACGCGTGGTTCTGCCCTTAGTTCGTCCATAAATGTCTCATCATCCCGTTTATCACGATTCTCCTCGCGGACTTTTTGTTATGATACTCTCACGAAGATCGTAAGTACTTATACACGAGCCGCGGGTTCATCGCAGTACGGTAAGACGTGAAAACTTCGCGAAGTGTCGGCACATTGTCAGCTGCACCGGGGGAACGAAATAGTGAAGTTGAGACGAAGTGCTCTCCAACCCGACGCCTCTCCGGGATTCGCAAAAAAAAAGGCCGTTTTTTCTCGTACTATACCGCGACTGGGTGCACAAGTTTTGCAGTTTCTCGTGTTTGCTCTTTATATCTATAGTATTATGTATCTATATATATACGCGCACGAGGACGTGCGTTTTATCCCCGTGAATCTTGCTTAGCCGGCGGCGCATCAAACCCCACCCCGATCGACGAACGACAGTCGGTTAAAAAAAAAAAAAGAAAAACGCCGACTCGGCCAACTGGCAAATACTTTTCGAGCACTCGTCGCCGTTTCGTTCGGTCGTTGAATTCAAGGTCTTCGAACGGGGGTTGGCAAGGTTCTTAAACTTTGAGTTTGCCGAAAAAAAAGTCGCGATTGTAAATAGAAATTACGAACGATCTCTCGGGGAGTCGATTGGGAGCCGATTCTGTATGGCGAGCGGTGGGACGTTATATATATGTAATGTATATTGTTTGTATTAAGTCTGTGTTGATAAGAATTCCCTTACTGTGTGTCCAAGACATATTGTGTTACAAATAATACAAACATAAACAAACGTTTCGCTTCGATGTAATGCGAACGTACGAAAGCCTCGTATACTTCGAGAACCGTTGATAAATGCAACACTGTCGAGGCAAATTTCGCGTTTCAAGGGTTGCCAAAAGAATTGAACAAAAGAGGGATGAAGTACGGGTATGATTATTAGGTTTGAGACTTACCCTGAGTGAAGTGCTTGGCAACCATGGTGGGGCGCGTGTCCGGGCAGCTCGATCCGTGTAATCAACCCCCGAAAAGCTTCGAGGACGAAACTTCCGAAAAATCCTTCGTTTTTTTGTTTTTTTTTTGTTTTAATCCTCTCCTCTAGTATTTATTCCTCTTCGAACACTTTTTTTTCTATACGTTTTAACAATATAACTCCGTTGTTTGATTTCCAACGTGAAATAACGATATTCCATTTATTCACGATAACAACGGAACCCCCGGTTACACTGTCGCGGATTTATTCTCTCTCAGAGTCACATGTTCACGATTTAGGGGGTGGGGCGGGGGGAAGGGGAATTTCTTTTAACGCGAGGCGAAAAACGCCACAGCGACGCGCGATCTTTAGGGTGTACTGTGGCACGATGCGCGCTTGTAGATACCAAAACTGGCGACCCACATGCCTGACAGTTGCCACCCGACTGACGTTCTTGCGAACGGCGCGTCCGGTAGCTCGGCTTCGCTCGGCACGATGCTGCTCTCCTCACAACTAGATATGTGTGTGTGCGCACGAAGGAAAGGCAGAAATTGCGTAGAGACCCGGCTTTGCGAGAACCGGAAACACACAGCATGTCGGTATTAGAGAAAGGCTCTGCTGAAAGAAAAATTTACAAACCTACAGTCGATACATTATGGAATAGCTAAATTTTTACTTTATCGACTGTAACAAATAATGTTTAAATTTTTATAAGAAATATTCTTTAACTTGCAAAATATATGGGTAAAATCTATCGATGGATAAATTAGAGATACATTAACGAATAATTCATTACGGTCGTAATGTACTTAACGAGTAATTTTTAACAAAAAGTTACCTACCAAATATCTAATCCTTTATCCACCGACTTCGAAGCGAACGCGGGAATTATGTTTACGCGAGAGAGACGAATAGTCGCTGTCAATAATCAGTATAAATCCGCGTATTATTCTGCATTGTTCCGATGTCAAATGTGTCATCGAGCACAGTGGCTCACGATAACGTTTGAGTCACGTTAGAACAGTGTAACACATTTTATTCGTTAATTAAAAAAAAATTATCTCATCGAATGACCTACAAAGAACGGAACAGTGATATAACGAACCTGCGATATTCGCATGAGGGTTATGTGCGTAACAGCAACAGACGAAAATGTCAAAACAAACGGATTTTTTGGATCTCGAAAGGTGCGTCGCTTCGAGATTATGGTACATGTCGACGATTGTTCATCAAACGGAAATCGAACAACAATGCAGGAGTCAACGTGACTCGAAGAATTTGAAGAATTTAATAGAATCGCGGTAAGTCAAGCAAAAGATCGTTGAAACAATGCATCCGTTACATACAAAACATGATTTTTTTTTCCCCAACGTTAAGGAAGTAACGCAATGAATAAAATTCATTTGTAAATTGGCTTTCGATAAAATTGCTTCCGGACTGTTTCAGCGCTGCGCAAGGTCCACAGGAGTGTCGCTGGATAGCGTACAAACTCCTCTCGCAGATCGATCACAACGATGATACAAGGAAAAGTCTCGCGCAAGAAGAATTCAACGTTATATTGAATTTGCTTGATACTCGTTTACCAAATAATGTTAATGAGGTATACACATGTTTTTTTTCGAATATTATTATTGTTTTTCGTAAAAAAAAAAAAAAAAAAAAAAAATCGAAATTTTTTTTTATTTTATTTTTTTCACAGGAATTACGAAGACTGTTTCAAGCCGTTGGTGCCGCTCAACAAAATAATGATGTTTCTACTTGCCAACTATCCCAGGAGAGTTTGGAATGTCTTCAATCGAATTTGCTGGAAAATCCGCTTGTGATTCACTGGATAATAGATGCGTTATTGTGCATCTGGTTGCCGACGCGTTTCGCTCAAACGGATTCAGCTTTGCAAGACGTTTATTTCGATGCTATAAAAAAATTGCTTCGAATATCGCCGTCTGACGAAATCGCGAAAAACGATGAAAATTCGATATTATTGAGTTTTCCGCGGAAAGCCGATTCCCTCGAAAAAAAACGCTTAGGCGTATTATTGTCGATTCTTTCGAAACTCAATCTCACAGAAAGCAAAGAGGAAAAACTGCTCGATTGGCTTTTTCCCGCTTTACTGAAATCCTGCAATTCCGATGACGTCGAATTGGCGCTTTACTCGAGAAAAAATTTACGATTCTTCAATAATTGGCACGATTTTCTCGACGTTACTTACGCTCGACGCCAGTCGGCCAATTGTTTGGAAAATGCAATTAAAATTTGCGGCAATGTATTCAATTGCGGGGAAGAAACGAACGCGGTATTCAACGCCAATGAGATTTTCAAGAGGACTCTGAGAAGGCAGTCGCACTGGTTAACGGACATTTTCGTGAGTACGAAACGCGGAGAAAAAAAAAATTGATCGCTTTGAAGAAAACGATAAAAATGTATTAATATTTTTCAGGACGTCTGCTACATGCTGCTGATCAACAAACAATACAACGACGTCGAACGGATACTCGGCATTCCGGTGCTAAAAGATTTCTGGCTGTTGCTGCTATTCAAACTTTTGAACGATTGTCCGAGTGCTCAAGTTTCTCCGATTGTCGAGACTCACCTGAGCAGCACTTCCATCTGCACAGCGCTGAGATACGTTCTAAAAAAATCTGCGATAACCGCGTGTACCGAACCGACTCTCGAGAGACTAAAGAATACATTGGAAAATCATTTGGACGTATTAGACTGGATTTTGGAGAGTAAACAATATCCCGTCGTCGCTAATGCCGCGATATCAAGTTTAACGTATCCGAATTTCACGATAAAACAAGTATTGCGTCTTCTCGAAAGTTACAGTGTACTATCGGTAATGAAAATCACAACGAATATTCACGAGAAAAATTACGAAGAAATAAGTACATTGCTGAGAGATCGTGAAGAAACGAAAAAAACGTTTCAAGCGTATCGCGCAATGCTTAGCGCATTGAAGGCGATATTAATCTGCGATAATTACGATTCGAAGTATCGCGAGGTATCCGAGCATTTCAACGATATGGAAAAATCTTTGGGTTCCTTATTTCCGCTCGATTTGCGATTGGAAGTTATCGAAAATATATTCTCAATGCTTTTTCTCCGTTACGAGGATTTCATCGAAGCCGACAACAGCAGCGGCAGCGGCGAGGAGGAACATACGAAAAGAACCAAAGATACCAACACCTCGGAGATCGGATTTTTATGCAACAAATACGCAACCCGCGAAACGCTTCATCGACTGAGACGCAGCGTCGCTTCGGCGGATGCGGAATGCGCTGAGCAAAAAAAAGATCGTCTTCAGCCGGTCGAGGTAACCGATCGCGTGCAGAAAAGCATTGCCTTCGTTTCGAAAGCTCTCGCAGATGCAACGTGGCGCTTGGAACTTTTAACTTCTCCGAAATTTGTCGAGAGACACGGAATACCCGATACGCATTCGCGAAAGTCATCGGATTTCAACGATTCAACGATATTCTTCGACGATAGACTCAACCATTCGTCGAGCGCGAAAACCCGAACGATTTTTTACAAACCAAAAGAGAGTTCGTCGGATGAAAGCGAATTAATGAGATCCGATTTGGACGGCAGTTCCGAAGCGGGTTCGCAGGGAAACAGTACGAGTAACAGCGGCAAACGACGAAAACGTTCGCGAATTCATTCTATCGTTGCGGAGACGTCGACGATAGCGAGAGAACCAAAACAACGCGAACGCACGTTGAACCAAATGTTAGCGTCGAAGGAGAATATGGTTTTGCAATGCTTATGGAAAAGCGATTACGACAGAGCGTCTCAAGTTATCGAGGTAAATGACAAGAAAACTCATTGTTCATTTTTTTTTTTTTTTTATTCATCGATCTTATATCACAAATTTCGTATAGCGCTCTCGAGGTTCTCGTAGGCGTCGATTTCGAAAAGCGTCGGTTTGTATTTTATCGGCTCGGATTTCCGGTCCTTTTCTCGCGGCTGATCCACCAGTATACCCGGAGCATTGTGCGCGTAATATTGCTTCGCTTCGAGTATTCTATCCTCCGGAAAACATACACCGCAACGAAAACAGCAGCAACACCATCCTGCGATTTCATATATCGTTAAGTTTCGTCACTCGCGGCGATTAATTTGTCTTCAGTTAGCGTTATGATTTTTTATTGATACCTTTTTGACACCAACAAGTCACAGCGATGATAACATAAATACAAATCCAAATTCTAACGACGCTCCACGTTCGCGCGATAATTCTACGGACATCCGACTGATTTCGGGCGTTTTGATAGTCGAACGCGAGACACTCGAGTGCCTTTACGCCGAATTGGGTTAATTCTTCTTTCGTACAATTTTTCGGCATATCGAATTCGACGATTTTCTTTATCGCGTCTTTAGCGCTTTCCTCGGGTTCGCCGTTATCGGTATAATTGAAAGTCACGTTGTTGCTCTTCGCGTCTTCGATTTGCTGCTCGTACTCTGCGCGAAAATTCTCGTAGTCGTAGATCTCTTCTTCTGCTTCTTCGAGACTCGATTCCGTAGTTTCGACTCCGGAATCGAAAAATCCCCGATTTGCCGATTCGTTTTTCTCACTTTCTTCGAATTTGTCGCTTGCTGCCGGACGATCGTATGTTATACTCGTATTTTCTTCGGCATAATCTGCCGATCGTTCAGTTTCCGACTCCGACGTTCGATCGTTACGATCTTTTGGATGAGGAGTCGCGTGTCCACCGCTTTCGCCGTGAGGCATTGAATGATTTCTCAAGCTTATCGTGTCTACAAGATCACCGGACTGTTCGGTGGAACCGAAAATGGTTTCTTCGTCTTCTCTCTTCGATCGTTTAGTCAATTTTTTGTCGACGGATTCAAAATCATCGATCATCGAGCGTTTAACGATTTTGTGCGATTTTACTACGAAATCTTTTATTTTTGGATCCGGAGAAACGATCACAACTTCCGCCGCTCTACCAAAATCGTACTGCAAAAAAAAAAAAAAAATAATTTGAATCGCTTATTTCATAGATATCCCGTTACGTCGATTTTCATCGATACAATATTACGAAACCTTATCGAGTTGATGTTTGAAACCCGCGATGAAAGGCTTTTCCTCGTCCATCGAGTTTCTTTCTTCGAACTTTGCTTCCAGATAGGGAACAGATTCGTGTAAATGCGCAGCGGCCTCAGCAGCACGCCGATTGTAATGTTCCACGTGAGAATGCAAAGGTTTGTATCTTTCCTCGTCGTCGACGAGCAGCGATCCTACGTCTACAAGATCCTCCGGTTGAATCATCTCGTTTTCGTTTTCCTCGTTCTCCTCGTCGCTGTATTCTCCAACAGTGATGACAAATGTTTTTCGATCGTCCAAATCTATCTGAATAACCATTGTGACGATTTACATCTCTTTATTATGCTTTTTATCGTTTTTTTTTTTTTTTATTATTTTTTTTTTTACGTGAATTAATGCCGATAATTTTTAGATACTAAACTCTGTACGCAGCCGGCCAAAAAGTATATCCGAACTTTGGTAAACCGAGAAATACGAGAATCACACAGTAAAGCATATTAAACACTTTCGACTCGTGTCTTACGATTATTTTCAATATATTTATATACCTGTATTTGACGTAAACGTTTATAATTCTGTTTGACGCTTTTCAGATGTTTGATTTGAAAAATAGTCGATTGGACGGTGAAATTCTGTTTTCGCGAGCAATGCGCGGGTTCAGGAAGGATATGCGGACCCAGTGGGCCAATTTAGATGCCGTTGATTCTCCGAGTGCCACGGCAAAGCACTCAACACTGGAGGTACGATTTTTCTTTATTAAAAGATCAATTATCAAAATAGTCTTTCCCAGTAAAATTATTCTCGCGTTAAGTGTCTTTGAAAGATACAAAACGTATTTTATTTGTCGGTTTTGAATTCATAAGCTCTGTAACACAAAAATCTATACAATACAATTGATTCAAAAGTAAAAAAGTAAAATAGTAAAGTAGCAAAGTAGTAAAATAGTAAAATAGTAAAACAGTAAAATAGTAAAATAGAAAAATAGTAAAATAGCTAAATAGTTGAATAATTAAATAATTAAATAATTAAATAGTTAAAAAAATAATTCAATAATTAAATAATTAAATAGTTAAATAAATAATTCAATAATTAAATTAATATTACAAAAAAAAATTAATTCACAGAACATAAGAAGAGCCGTTCACGATGGATTCCATACATCGCGTACAACGAGTCAAGTCGAGACATTTCTCGCTGCCCAAGAGTCTTCCGTTCGTCTATTAAATACCGACGGTACGAGTGCCAAAGAAATTCTAACGATGGCAGTGTTGGATTTATCGTTGACGATGTCGCACACGAATCAAGATTCCGTTAATCTCAGCGACGTAACGATGAAGTATCTTCAATCGTGCAAAAAGCTCACGAATACGCGTTACTACGATTTCTTCGAGACGATCTACAAGCTTCTCTACGAGAACAAACCGGAAATATCGGTAAAACAAATACTCTGCGACGCGAGAATGCCGCTGTCGATCAAAGGAGCAAAAGAGAAGAAAGACTACTGGTCGCGTTTGATGGAGAATCTCGAAAATTATCGTCAAACGCGCGACGATTATCACGAAGACTCCGACGAATCAATTAACGACAACGCGATTAATCCGTCCGAAAGAAGTTTCAACGATATAATATCCTTATGCGACAACAATCTTTATCTTCCGCGACTTCACGCGCATTTAAAATTACTGCGAACAATTGTTCCCGAGAATTCTGAAATCGTAGAAACGGATTCCCATCTACTCGAGACTTCGTTGGATAGCTACATAGGCGATCAGATATTTCGGTTGAATCGCGAAATCGACGAAGTCGAAATGATCGCCAGTAAGCTTCGCGTTAATCTCGTACACAGTATACTCGTTAATTGTTGTCCGAAATTGTCGTGTAACAACGAACCTCGTCACGACGCATGCGAAAAATGGGGTTCAACGGTGTTGAACAGAGTTGCGAACGATTTTGATTCCCACGACGACAATCCTCACGAACCGAATCAATGCGTAACGGAGATATTGTGCGAATTGCTCGATACACTTCGCCAAGCGAATTCCTCGAGTTCGACGCTGAGACACGAAGACGCGAAACACTTGGCGAACAGCGACGACGTCCGTGCGATTCTCTTGAAGACACAACGCTTCGCAACGTTGGATCTCAGCAATTTATCCTTTGGAAATCACACACTCGCGTTTTTCGTTAATCTATGGAATCTCATGATGCTGCATACGTTGCTAAAAATTTGGTTCAAAGATCCGCCGATCGATGATCTCCGACACGAGATATCGTTGACGACGGTACGATACGTTGTCGGCGATCTCGGGAGCGTTAGCCTCGCGGCATTGAGATCGAAACTTCTCGGACAAACCCCATGGGATCCGAAATATTTCTCACACGCGGAAGAACTCAACGAACCCGCGTGGCAAGATCTCGACGTTCCTTACGATCCAAGAGTCGTTTTTGCATTGATAAACGAATATCGCGATACGCCGATTATTCGCGTTTACACACCGAAAACCCTCGGCGAAGAGTTGAACGCCGCAACGTTCGATTATCTCGATTACTACGATAAATTACGAGTTAAAAACGAAAGCGAAGACAACGAAAATGTCCTTTGGCTACCGGAACTCGTGCAGATATACAACAATTTAGTCGCCAAAAAATTAATCACCAACAACATAACTGCGGAATTAATTTTCGTCGACGAACATCTAAGTATATCGAGAAACAATCGAAAGGTTTCTTACGCGCCGCTTCGTTACTCTTACGACGTAAAATTCTTTTACGCCGATGAAAAATTGTGGAATTTTGAAACGAGCAAAATATCGAGAAATGATATCGACGAATTCTCATGGCAGCGAAGAATCGTGAAGCCGAGTTTACTGCAATATCTGGAAGGACACTGTTGGCTTTTGTCGTATTTGGTGCAAAGAATCCACGAGGAAAGTCCAACGATACTGGACAGCAATTGCGATAATCTCGGAAGAACCGCCGCACTGGAAAATCTCCTGAAATCCACGTGGGCGAATAATTTAAAATCTCTTTACGAAGACAATCAGATTGTCGCGGGTTTGCGAAAGATCGCGATGACGAACGATCTGTGGAACAGTATGGAGACGATGTTGGCGAACGGTGAAACGAAAAAATGTCTCGAAGTGATGAACGCGTTGCCGGATTCTCTGCTGACCAACAACGTCGAGTTGCAACGCTTCAAGGATAAGATTCTCGCGCATCTCGCAACGATATCGCAGGATCGCAGCGTTGACGAGATATTGCAATACGTTTATCAGATAAGAGACGAGCAGATATTGGCGCAATTGATACTCACAAACGCCAATGATTTTCCGGTTAACGTTTGTCAGGAAGCGCTGAGACACGTTCTCAGTCACGCGGATAGTGAAAAATTGCCGATACATTGCAAATCTCGAATGAACGAAATACTTTGCCGAGTAAATGTCTTCCGCAAGATGCTTCCTTACTGCGCTAAAAATCATAACGGCGATGACAAAAGTTGGCGGGATATGGTTAATCATACGGAAAAAACGAATCCCGTGCGCATCGTAAGATCTCTGATCGATGCGAATCAGCATGAGCTTTGCTTGGAATGGTTGGAATATCAGGCCGTATCGTCGGGAATTGATTGCCTCATTACACAGGATCTTCTCATCGGATTGCTCACCAATGCGGACGAAGATTTCAAACACGCGATGAAATTGTTGCGAGCGCTTCCTTTGAAAAAATCGATCAATCTCTGCAAAGGAATAATCGGTAAACTCGAGTCTATCGCTCCGTTGCGTTTCGTCGTTGGATATTTGTTGGACAACACGGAGCCGACGGAGAGCGAGAAATATCGCAGATGCCTATTGGGTATCGATGTTCTCGAGCAATTAGACACGAAGGAGAGAAGATCTTACGCTCATTTGATCGAACAACCGCTTCTGATGTTGGAACAGATGTTAATGAATTGCCGATTGGACGGCTTGCAGAGGATTCTCAACGCTATAAGAGAAAAACCGACGGTAGTCAGCGGATGTACCGAGGAATTCGACAAAACTGTGAGATTCTACGCTACTAAATCGTTGGATTTTCGGGTCGCTGTACAGGGCGACGTAATTGAAAGGGTTAAAGACTCGTCGGTCTCAAGCAATAAGAGTCAAAGCGGCGATTTCATTATGCCGCTTACTATCCCTACGAAAGACGAATGGGTGCCGAACGACAAGGTGCGCTTTTGACTAATCATCTCTCAAATTTCTCTTCGTTATCGCAGAAGATAAAAAATGATTTCTTTTTCTCTATAATTTGATATGAATTAATTTTTTTTATTTTTTTTTTCGCAGGCAAGAGAATGCAGTTGCTGTCGTCTCGTCATATTCTCAATGTTCAACAGAAGACATCATTGCCGACGTTGCGGTCGCGTCGTGTGCGCATCCTGTTCACCGCAACGTATGCGTCTTCCGAGTTATCCGAATTCAGTTCCCGTTCGCGTTTGCAACGATTGCAAGCGTCAGACAATGCTGCAGTTGCACGCGGCACCCTCCACGCCGAGTAGCGTAACTTTCGATTGTTGGCGTCTCACCGTCGATGAAACGCACAATAAGACACTTAGAGATGAATTTTCATTCGAAAACGCGCCAAATATATCGCTTTGTTTGGCGATACTGAATTTGCACTCCGATCACGAGGCATATTCCAAGTAAGTATCGTCTTTATGTTACAAATTTACTTATTTCCGTTGCGATAAGGAAATTTAAAAAATTAACAGAATAACGAGCATTTTTTTTTTTTTTTTCATCACAGTTTCTTATTGGATCGATGCGACGAAATGAAATGTTTGCTACGTCCGGACAGCAAAGGCCGAGTAAATCCCGAAGTGGATCACTGCTTAATTATTAAAATGATACGATCGCTTCTCGTCGCCGCGAAGGTAAAGTACGCTGAACTCGGACTCAACACCGGTTTGACGCATTGCGATCGTTTTCTCTCGCAAGTCGATCTGATTGCAACTCTCGTTAATTCCGATTGTTCGTCGCTAATTCCGCGAACCGACAAAGACGATTATCTCGACGATCACACTTTGCGAAGATTGCGCGATCTATTGACGGAAAAGGAACAATGGATACTCGCGTTGGACGTGAGTACGAAAACGGGTTTGGATACCCAAGGCGTTTGGGCGGCTTGGGGAACAGCGTGTCTAAAGGTCGGTTACTACGACAAAGCGAGAGAAAAGTTTCTTCATTGTCTCGACAAAGTTATACGCGAGGATTCCGACGACTGGGTGATGCTTTCCTATCCCGGCGACTCGAGTTTCGAAAGAAGCAAAAGAATTTCGGAATCGTTCGTCGGCTCGCCGGATGAGAATCGTATTAAAAAAAATTCGGCTTCGAAGACTCAGGAAGGGTTGAAAAATCGTCCGAACAAAGATCCGCCGCTGCTTACGGAAATATTGCAGATTCTGGAAAAAATGAATTCTAATGATTCGTATGCGCATCACAACTCGAAATCGAAACCTGCGGGTCCTCAAGAGATATTGAACGCGTTAAGCAGCCTGAAAGCCATTAGTCAGGGACAATACACCATCGCGCATTCCGCTATCGGAACGAAGAATTTTCGGTATCAGGAAAGTCTCTATTATCTATTGATGTACGGAAGTTTCAATTCGATATTAGAATTTTTCGTTAGACACGGAGATTACGAAAAATGCCTCTCGTATATTCTTGAGAACGACGTTGAACCCGAATTGTTCATGAATTGCGTTTTTCTGCGGTGTCTTCGAAACGGTTGTATGGCGAATTTGTACGAAGCTATGAGATCGAAAGACGCGAGTCTTCTGGTATTTAAAAAATATCTTATCTATACTTGTCACAGTTTGGAGAGAAAGCAATTGCTTCACACGCTTCATCAGCTACAATTATTTATGAAAGACTACGTTAGGGCCGCAATGACTTGTATACGTTTTTACGTTACCGATGCGACGACTTACGAAGATTTGTGCTCTCGTACGCACCTGTTGCTCGAGGCGCAGAAACATTTGGAGTCGGAATTGCAGTTGGAGAGCTTCGGGAAGAAAAGACGAAAGAGCGTCAGTTCTTCGATAAGCGGACAGAACAGTTTAACGCTGGAAATGGAACCCGCAGAGATCGATCGACACATGAATACGATATCGCGACAAATGGAAATAGCGAAATTTCTCGGTAATCGCGAACAAGAGGGACAATCGGTTACCGAATTCATGAGTAAACTTTCGTATATGGAGAGCGAAGCTTCGTCGAGCCGTACGGTTCCTACGCTCTTTGGTAATCAACAAGAAAAAACGCATTTAGCCGTTTTAGCGATACTTTGCGGACGCGATGTTGAAGAAGGATTTGGCATTGCGTTTCGCATAATGCAAGGTAATTTTTGGCAATTTATTGGCGATTGATCGACGATTCGCTAATTTAGCTATCGATTAGATGATTGATAATCATTTTTCGTTTTTTTTTTTTTTTTTTTTTTTTTTTTTTTTTACACGTTGCAGACTATAACTTGAGACCGCAGAAAATATATTCCTTGGTTGGTCACATGCTGGCGCTTGAAAAAAAAATAAATTCCATCGAGCAATTGATAAAATGCTGTCGCAGCTCCGGCGCACCGAATTCCAATGCGATATCCGATAGAGTTTTGGCTCATTGCGTTAAACTTTTATTGGATCGATCGCGCGCTGAATCCAATCCGAGTCCGAAAGATCAAATTGATTCGCTTATAAGAATTATAAATGATGTCGAACTCAAGGTACGTTTTTTTTTTATTTTTTTTTTTTAGTTTCGTCGATCGACGGAAAAAAATGAAAGCGAATTAACATAATATTTTTTTTATTATTTTTTTTCAGATCGAATCGTACATCGAAAGTAGACAATTGAAAGCCGCTTATCTACTCGCCGTTAAACACTCGAGAGCTCAGGACATAAGAAAAATTTTGAAAGAAGCCGATAGACTCGGACAATCGGCTATCAAATCGATATGCACTAAATGGCTTCAACAGACTCAAGGATCGTAAGAAATTGTGATGAAGTCGAATTTATAAGATATAAATTTTGGCCGCAACGATTCGTTTACTATATATATCGATCATCGGCTCCAATCGTGATAATCGTTTTATTGCCTTACAACTGATAACTATAGCCTACGCGTATTTTAATCGAATAAGTAATTTTTATAAAGTAACAATTATAATGTATAAAATGAAAAGGTATTCAACCATTGCTCCAAAACCAATGAATCTGTAATCGTTCCTTTGCGATGTTTTTTTATTGTTTTTTAAAAAAAAAAAAACATTATAATAATCTACGATACACAATTGTATAATAAAGTTCACTATTTTCGAATAATACGCACTAATCTCAATGTGTTCTCGTAGGAAAAATGCCCGCGTCTTTCTCAAAAAAAAAAAAAAAAAAAAAAAAAATAGTCATTAATAATAATAAGAAAAGACGCGAGCGGCAATTAACTAGAGATTACAGTCGCAATTATGGGAATGTTTCAGAAGGAATGTAAAGTAATTCAACGCTAAATCTTTGCGCGCGCAATACAATGATTAAAATTATGCGAAATATCGGTAAAATGATCAGAATTACAACTTTTCTCGAGTAGCTAAATATCGTTAATTAACGAAAGTGTCTCGTTATTTTTTCGTTTTTTTTCGAAAAAAAAAAAAAAAAATCTTTCAAATGGACAAACTGTACAAATTTCGATGAAAAAAAAAAAAATTGTTTTTCACAAATTGATTTTTTGCCGCTGACCGCAGCGACGGTAGACTAGGAGTTTTCCTACAGCGGCGCAGATCATTTTTTCCGCAATGATGTTTTTTACGCTTGAAATCAATTGTCTCTTGAAATATTGGCGCAAATTTTTTTTTTTTTTTTGTAAATATTGCGTAATTACAAAAATTATTTGCATTCGAGACTCAATTCGTTTTCGACTGGCGGCACTTCTCGCTGATCGTATTTTTCGGCGAATTTTGGATCCATGTTTTTGATTGAAACAACCAATCCATCTTTTTCCTGCTGCGACCAATTTTGACTCCATTCGTGAAAAAGTTTAACGCGACACTGAAAGAGACTCGGTGGCCTGTTGGTTTCCTCCTTGCAGCTTAGACTGTCGACAAGCGACGAGAGACCGTTGACAGTACCTGGCTGACCGCATCTCTCTGCCAATATTTCCAAAAAATCGGCTCTCTGCATCTCGGACCACTCTTGGAACCACTCTACGACATAGCGGAGCTGATCTTGATTGGAGAGCGTAGACATTTTTCGTCTGTGAAGGAAAAAAACAAATTTTCCAAAATTGTCGCGAGTTAATTTCGTTTGATCGCGAAAAATGCGGGTCACTCGAGATCGCGGAAAAAAAATAACGACGGTACTAACGAACTCACAAGGTTAGAATTTGATTTATTTATTACGTATACACGAGAAAAAAAGGTTTATTACGATGCAAATCGAGTATACAGATTGTTATTACGATTGAGAAATAGGATATTACCAAGTTGTGTCGGTTGCGTGACAAGTGGCAAGAAATCGGCTGATTGTAACGTCAAAGATTGCGCGCACTTTTATTTACAATCTTCGTGCGATTGTCCCCCGGCACGATTCTTACAACAGACCGATCAAATGGTCGAGCGAGAAACACGAAAAAAAAAACACAAGCATTCACTGTTGCAACAAATAGCGTGGGCACAGAGTGAAGCGCGATGCTGACTGGTTTTTATTTTTTATACGAAAAAGTTAGACGAATTTTATTGAGTCATTATTACAGTTCAGACGGTAAATTTACATTTTTTTGGGTTATCTCTGTTCGGTTCTTCGATGCTGTCCTCCTCCGAGCCGCTTTCCAAATCGTCGAAATCGCCGCCTGTAATGATAATTAGAAAAAATGTTGTCTGACGAGCGCCGATCAACGGTAAAAAAAAACAGATTTGTTATCATTCATTTATTCCGGGGAATCTGGCAAACAAGTTCGTTCACCTTTCGTGAGATCGTTTTGTTGCTCGTGGACCAGTGTCGTTAGGAATTCATTGACTTTCTGCTGAGTCTCCTTCAATGTCATTATCAATTCTTTGAGATCGTTGTCCTTTGGATTACCCGCTACGGTCTCAAAGATACACTCATCTTTCTTCAATATTTTTGCTCCAACTCTCGTGTCAGCCATGGTTTTCCGCATCAACTAAATTCGATAATACATAAAATGATCTCGTCTCCCTCCCAATAACACGCTGCCGCGTTCTTGCAGATAATAAACGAACATCTATTGCTCTTTTATAATTCGATTAAACTTTAGTACAACGAAAAAAACGACGATGTATTGTGCCGAACGCATTCGTATCAGCGCTTTGGTGATACAATAAACAAATAATAATTCTTACGAATAATATTATCATCAAAATATTATTTGTTTTTTTTCAAATTAATTGGCCGACGACATCCGCGAGCGATAAATCGATAAAATATATTTTCTCGCACGTGTTAGTTTCAACAACTTCCGGTAGATGGTAAGTGACGAGAATTCCTGTTTGGAGAAAACAGTAAACTGTAAACCACCGATTTCACGTACATAACCTCTACGAAAAATATACCTGTCCGCATTTGACGTGTTCCCGAGACATATGCTGACGTCGGAATGGTTTTCTTGGAAAATGAGGCGGTAATATAAACGAAAAATGTTTTAATCGATGCCAAATAATTCACGAAATTTTCTTTATTATTTCAGTTCTTAACAGAACTCACGAGACTCTTCGATAAATCACGTCTATCCGGCTCTGTAACACTCACCATAAAAAGGTGTAAGTAAGCAATTCTGACCTCGATGACGATGACTATTGTTTAACCAAATATTCACGATTTTAATTAAATACGGTTTTCCAGATAATGGACAAAACAAACCAGTGCCTCGAGAAGGCAGGCCGCCGTTACCAAAACCCACCGAATACATGTGTCTAGTAAGAGCGACGCACCGCTCTAAAAAAATTTCTACAGTTGTAAGTATTCGCAATTTAATAATAAGCGTAATGGAAGATCAATCGATTTTATCCCTTAATTTTTATTTGGTTCCCTGCATTGCTTAAAAACTTACAATTTTTTTTTTTTTTTTGGAATGCAACAAAATATATTTATATTAATTATTATTTATTTTTTATTTATATTTTTTTTTTGTATTTATGTCTTATGTTCCGAATAATCAATAAATATAAACAAAAAAAATTCACAAAAAAAAAAAAAAAAAAATTTAATAAAAAAAAATCGAAAAAAATAAATATTATTATATCGAAAAAATTTTGAAAAAAATTTCAGGTCCATTCCAAGGATGTAAACAAATTCCAACAGGCCTACTGGAGCTTATTAAAGTCAAACATAAATGGACTGAAGAAACTTAAGAAAGTGAAGTCAGCAAAGCCAAAGGCTCACTGAAACTATCTGCTAAGTTATGTTTATATTTCTAATGCCGGGAAGACATTCTGACGAATTGAGTTTTAAATGCTTTTATACGAAATACCGTATATATATTCGAGAGTGAAATGTGCGCATGTTGGATAGCTAAACAGGTAATAAAATAAGATTTCTATAATCGCTGTTACAATGTTCAATTAATTTAAAACACAAATTAATTAATTAATTAATTAATTGCCCATTATTATCAACCATTTGAGTAACGAACGGTTCCCCCGAATTTGCCGTTTATTTTTCCGATTTTAAATATTTAAAAGAACGATAAAAAAAAATCGTCGTTCGTCGAGTTGCCGTTTTTCGAGACAAATTTCAAATGCTGCAAAAACTGAAAATTATTTCCTCTACACAGCCACTTCTTATTTTTTCGAATGGCTTTGAGATTCCATGCGAAGATTAACGATTTTGTTAATCAGCAATAATAAATTAGTTCGACATTTAAGAAATGTTTAAAATACGAGTCTTCGGTTATTTATTTTTTTTATTTCAATATGTGTTTTTTCGTATACATTAAAAGAAAAAAAAAACAATTAAATGCAAAAATAAACATCGAGATACCGAAATATTAACGATTTTCATTCAATTTTGGAACGGAAATGTATAATAACATTATTATTTTTTAATTCGATACTTCGTACCCGTAATCGCGAAACACGGGTATTATTCGAAGCTCCGACCTTCCGAACTCCGTTCCGCAGGGTCGTAGCGATGTCATCCGACATTCAAAGATATATATTCTCAGATACAAAGTTCGCACGATAATATATTGCCGAAAACCGGAAAAAAAAATTGTTCAGTTGCTACAAAAGTTTCACGATACACTCGAACGCGGGTAATTAAAAAAAATTACGAAAGTGGCATAGAAAAATAGGGGACAGGGCCCCCGTCGTTTGCTTGTCGCGATACCTCACACATCCGCGATCTCCGACCAATAGAAAGTCTCCGATCTCACGTACGTGATATCGAAGTTAATTATGCGCGAGTTTATCAGTCTCTCAAATCGTTTTTCTACTTGGAAACTGTGGAATAACGCCAAACGCAAAAATTCAACGGTAAGTAAAAACTTAATTTATAAATCCCCGATATTCAGACTGATATACATATGCTATTCCGCACGTTCCGCTCTAAATACTTCGTATTATATCTAATGTCCGTCTTCTAACCTCAACCAGCGGAAAATCTTCGATTGAATAACAAAACTTTAGACAAAAGTGTCAACGAAAATAATCGAAAAGGTACATAAAAAAACACTGTAATTTTCGTTAAAAATTCGTTACGCTACAATTATCGATCGTAAAGAACAAAATTTATTTTCGCGTATTGCATTTTTTTGTCGTAACAATTTCGTTTCTTTTTTTTGTTTCAGAGATACGCTGAACGGAGTGTAGAAAGGCGCCACGTGACAATGAGAGTTGAAAGTTCGTCGTAGAGATGGCGCTTCGATCTGACGACGAGGCACAGCAAGTTGTACTACGGGGCCTACGGGAAAAGGAAGGAAAGCCCTCGGCCGTGAAGTCGCGTTAGCGGGGAACGCAGACAGCAGCCCCGCGCGAGCTGATTTACGAGCGGATTACTTTCCATGCCCGCTTTTCGTGAAACGCGCAACGGAGAAACCTTTCAGCACCGAATGTAACAATCGGGACATCGGTAACGAAGGATACCAACATTTTTTTTCATTATCTCGCGTACGCGTACGCGTTTGATTGATGGAATCGCGGGTTTGACACGTACTACAAGGTGAGTCTTTTTTTCTTTCGTTTTTTTTTTTTTTTTTTTTTTTTTTTTTTTTTAAGCAGTTGATATCTTTCTGTGGCTTGGGCCACAAACACGAACGCAACCCGCTCCGCCTTATCCCAGGTATCGCGAAGATCGCGGCACTGCTGCACACGCCAAACGGACGTCGAACTCTGTCGTGATTCGTTATTGAATTCACGAAAAAAGTAACGGCGACCTTCGGATCTTATAATCACGAAACACTTTGGGATCCTATACACTGCATATACACACAAAATTCACGTCGCTTATTGTTGCATCGTACAATTATTTCGGTCATTGGCCTCAAAGCCATCGATGTTTTTTTTGTTATTTATGAATACAATATTTTTTTCATTTATAAATTTATCAATCAAATAATATACTTTGTGTCTTAACTGCTTCTGTATCGTTTAAGTGCTCATGGGAATGGAGAGATTCTTTATTGGAGTATTATTCTGATGTGCTACAGACACTTTCACTTTTAACATCCTGCAAGAGAGTTGAGCAATGAAATTACTTTTTTTATGTTTATTTAAGTTTTTTTTTTTTTTTTTTCATATTTTCGTCTGTTATTCAGAAGAAATTCTAAATCTTCAATAATTTTCATTAATTCGAAAAAACTATTTTTTTTTTTTTTTTTTAATAATATTTTTGGTAAAATTTTGCTCATGAAAATGTGATGAAGAAAATATTTTGTAGCGTCGTAATTTATAAAAATTATTTTTATCTTTAGGTATAAACTTTGCCGCGGCAAAGGTGATGATTCAGGATGGATAATTCGAAAAGCTCAAGTAAAGAATCGGACGATACGATTCAATTGGAATTATCATCGCCCAATTCCAAAGGAAGCAGCAAAGCGGAAGTTTCGGCGAATGTTTCCAGCGAAAAGTCTGAAAGCGATCGATCGGTCGACAGTCAGGAGGAGCAAAAAAACGGTGCGCAGCGCAGAACTTCAAATTCGTCAACTTTGGATAATTCAACAGATGAAAAAGTCAACAGCGTTGAAGAAATATCGCGAGATTCGCCGGCGACAAAGAACGACGAATCCGTAAAGAAAAACGACGCGACGATTTTGGAAACAAACGATTCGTCGAAATCTATCAGTAGCAATACTGCTGAAGTCGTAAAAGATGAAAAAACAACGGCGCCACCGGCGTCGGAGTCGAAACGAAAACGTAGAACGCCGAGGTGAGAATAAAAAATAAAAAAATTTAAAAAAAATTGCCGAATTCGATTGGTGATTTTCTGGTCGATGATAAATTCTCATCGGCGGCTTATTTATCGGGTTTTACAAGTATAATATTCGAAAGACTGGTAGTGGTGACTCTATCTTTGGTTGATAAAGATTCGCCACAAGTACCGACGCTTCATTATCACTCGAAGCGAAGATCCGTATTTGTAGCGCTTATCAAATACTAAAAGGAATGAAAAAAAAAAAAAAAAAAAAAAAAAAAATGCGTTTCGTTAATCTTTTACTGCGATTCTTGAGTCATAATCTGTGATAATTGTTGTTGTTTTGCGAATCGCCGAAAAACATATGCAGCGTAAATAACCCGTTGATTTTTTACGAATTTCAGCGATCAACGGGACGAACAGTCGACTGACGAGAACGAGGCGCGAGTCAAACGGGCGAAAACGAAAAGTACGAATGACAATTTTTGTTGGCGTTGTCACAAGGAATCCGTGGATGCGAAATGCAGCGCCTGTCCGCGTTCGTGGCATCGAAAATGCATGGGAGGCGCGCCGCCAACGTCGACCGACGAGAATTGGATATGCGGCGAATGTGCGACAATACTGAGAGCCGAAAACGCGGAAACGCGTTCCGAAGTCGTTGCACACTTGTCGATCGATCACTTATGTATGCTACTTAAATACATTGTCGAACGTATGCGCAGTTGCCAAGGGGTACGTATCGTTTAAGAAAGCAATTACGTTGCGCTGTACACAAAAGTTTCAAAGTTATTTTCTTTTTTTTTTCATAAATTTCTACGTATCGTGAAATCGTTATAATCGTTAAATCGTTATAACGACTAAACATCGTTATTTTCCATACAAGTCGCGCGGAATAGTAATTTAACTCTCAAAAATCTCGTTGTCCGATAAATATCGAAGAAAAGATTGAAAAAAAAGCCTCAAAGTTCTTCACATACCAAATTCCGTTTCTCACAAGAAGCGAACGAATGTTTTGTCAAAAAATATGTTTCTTTGAGTTCATTGCATTATCAATTGCGTCTGCGTATTTTCCGCAGTTGAAGAAACAAATTCGAAGCGTCGATATCTTATTTTCTATAAAAAAAAAAAAATAAAAAAACATCTCTCAATCCCTTAAAATTCTTAACAGCAATTAATCGTAATTCCTATTTTCTTCAACTCTTTCATCGGTATCTATAGCGTTTGACTAAAACAATATATCGAATATTTCAGTCCGAACCTTTTTGGAAAGCCGTCGATATCAGCGAAGTACCGAATTACATGGAATACGTCGTGAGACCGATGGATCTGAATCTCTTGGAGTCGAACGTTCGCGCGAAGCTATACGGAAGTACGGATGCATTTATGGCCGATGCAAAGTGGATACAGCATAATTGCATTGTCTTCAACACGTGTGGGTATCCAAGAAATCTTAAATCTTTCGAATTCTCCTCGAGAAAAAAAAAAAAAAATCAAAGATCGCGCAGTTGATGATAAATTACGAAGTTTAAAATTTTTTTTTTTCGCAGGTGGCGGAGTTTACGCCGATACATCGAAACTCACGAATGCCGCTAAGCAAATAATAAAAACTGCGAAGCAAGAAGTCGCCGAGATCGAGGCGTGTCCCGATTGCTACGTGCGCGGCAGGAATTTGCCGCGACCGCACCCCTCGTGGTTCATCGAGCCGTGTCGTCAGCCGCATCCTTTAATATGGGCAAAGCTCAAAGGTTTCCCATTCTGGCCGGCAAAAGCGATGCCGCGTGTGAACGGACAGGGACACGTCGACGTTCGTTTCTTCGGTCAGCACGATCGCGCGTGGGTACCGCCTAAAGATCTCTATCTCTATTCCCGGGAACCGCCGTCGCCGTTGCCGCGAAAGAGAAAAGTTGAAATGGCGGAATGCATAAAGGAGATAACGCGACATTGCAAAAAGCTCGAAGTCGCCTTCGGTCCGTTTCAGTTTGCGCCGTCGAAGACGCCTTACAATCCGCAGGATCCGAATCAAATAAAAGTAATGTTACCGCAGTACGATCCGTTGCGACCGAACGAACATATACCTTCGTCAGCGATAACTCGACGAAAGTCACCGTTTCGCAAGCGCAATGTACCGCTCAAGAGAAAACTCGAGACTGAGCCGACGAGCAACGAGACTCCGGCGGAAGCGGCGAATGATTCGGTAGCGACTGATTCTGTAGCGGTTGCGCCTGTTGCGGATAATGAAAAAGCTGATGAAAAGATTGTTGAAGCGCCGGTTGTTGCGGAAAGTGCGAAACCGAAGAAACGCGTGAAAAAATCATTGAATAACAGCGAAATTCGTAATACAACGCAGGATAAGGCTGCGAGTTCGCCGTCTCCCGTTGCCGATACAACTTCGACTACAATCGATACTACTAATAAAATTAGCGCTACCAGCAACGGTACGCCGGAAGTTAAAAGTACACCACCAGCGAAAGGTTCGAATCAATCAAAGGGAAAGAGCGAAAAGACTGCAATACCATTGGAAAAATCATTGGCGGGTTTGTTGAGAAGCGTTAACGCCAAAGGTAGACTGTCGCATCCCCGAAATTCGAGTTCCAAAGGTCCGATGTCGCATAGTACACCGAACGGTGGAAAGACGGAGGGTAAAAATAATTCTATAAAGGTTTACAAGCCAAAGGCCCGAATGGTCGACAAAGTTAACGCTGAGAAAGCGTTGAAATCGACAAACGATAAGGAACAGTCGAGCAAATCGACGGAAAGCGAAAGTTCGAAAAATTCGGATAGCAAAATTGTTAATGGAATTTTAACGCCGCTTACGGCGGTACCAACGATTTCGTTGAAAAGTCCTCCGCCGAGCGGCGGGACGATTTCTCTGTTGCATAACAAACGCGATAATAATATAATTATATCGAATTCTCTGCTGAAATCGACGCCGAAGAAACTTCAGCCGCGTATATTGGTCGTTAATAATGGAACTATTGAGACTAAACAAATTCTCTCACCGCCGTCCGACGATACGAGAACGAAAACTGAACCTATCGCCGTTAAAGTGAAACAAGAGCCAAACGTTTCGCCGCAAACGCCGAGCAACGCTCAGAAAAAACAAAGCAGAGCTAAGAAATCGTTTCCTAACAAACCTCCGCGTTTGCCGCAACTTTTGCCGAAACTACCGAAACCACCGGCTACGAATCTCGACACTATGGTATATATACCAACGCACAGAAATGAAAATGGATCCGATTATCAATTACCACCGCCGGAAGCCGGTCCTTTGAGCGCTCAGCTTCATCGCGGTGCCAATGAACTCGCAAAACGATTGGGACAATTGATGGAAGAAGCGATTAAACAAGCCGCCGATTCCAGTATCAACGAAACCGGCAATTCTGTCGATAGCCATCAGGCAACCATACATTCCCTGCGTTTACAAATCGAACGTATGCGGTGGCAACATCAGCAACAACTCTCGGAACTCAAACATAATACAGGTAACTTATACCGCTATTTTTGTTTTTTTTTTTTTTTTTTTTTTTAGCAATTTTCGATGCTTTGCAGAAAAATCCTGAAGATAAAGTTTTACTATTTACTTTTATGATTTTCCAAAAATTTCCCGAAAATACGAAAATCTTGAGACATTCGAATGTTTTGTGCGATTTTTTCAATTTTAGAATTTTTTTTTTTGTCTTTTGAATTGTTTCTGTTATACAACTATTTTCTGATTTCCAAATAAAATAAAAGACATATCAATTCGATTTTTTTTTAATTGGATTTCTGTTTTCGGAAAAACATAATAACATTTCTATTTTTCTGTTTTTCAAATAAAGTAAAACACAAATTATTTCTATTCTGTTTTTCACTCCATTTCTATTTTTCGAAGAAAATAAAAAGCCGATATCTTTCTATTATTTCGTTCGTTCTTTTTTAATTTTTTACTGTTTTTATAGAAAATATTTAACGTATTGAATAGAATTATTACTTAAAGCGAAATGCACGAATTCCCGAAATGGAATTCTCGATGTTACGGCATCTAACGAAATAATGCATTTTTCAGATCGAACGCTAAGGGAAATGAGGGCGAGTCTCGAGGCCGAGAGATTACGTGCTATCGGAGAGGTTCGGAAGGAAGCTGCGGAGGAGAAAAAGCGATGTATGGATGAAGTAAAGTCTAAACAGTGGTGCGCGCAATGCGGTCGCGAGGCGTTATTTTACTGTTGTTGGAACACAGCGTACTGCGATCATCTGTGCCAACAGACTCACTGGCAGACGCATCAGAGAAAATGCGCGCAAAAATTATCGGGGGTATCGAGTGATTCGGGAAATCAGCAACAGCAGCAGCAGCAGCAGCAGCAGCAGCAGCAGGTGCAGGTGATGCCTAATCTCGTCGGAGGGCCCAAAGTAAATTGGTGTAAGTCTGCCGAGTCGAAACCCCGTGAGGAAAAAATCGAAAAACTCGAACGTGGTGCAAAAACAATTGTTATCTATACCGCAGACGATTAATTTAATTGTGTTTTTTTTTTTTTTACATATATAAATATTAGATATATATTTTCTCCGTTCGAAATTTGCGTTTGTTCTTTTTTTTTTTTGTTTTTTTTTTTAAGCGATGATACATCGACAATGGATGTAGAAATATTTTAATCGGACGTAAGAACTTTTTTTTATGGAAAAAAAAGAAAATAATAAAGAAACAGTATTTGTGACAACAAAAAATAATCGAATGATATGTTTCACATTTCTTCAGCCCGATCCGACTTCAATTACGGTGCTTTTTTTTTTTTTTTTTTTTCACCAGGAAACTTGAGATATATATCCGGAACGACGGCGTGAAAATCTATTTTTTTTTTTTTTTTGACTTACAACTAAATGTGCCTTTGGGCCCTTCGCGATTGTAATTACTGATCTCAATTCATCGAAATTTATCGATGTTCGTGATGTTTTATAGTTTTTTTTACGCAATTTTACAGAATTATTGTCACAGATGGAAGAGTAATACAGCCGGTGGAACGATAAGTGATTCGCTATTACGGTCCGCGCGTCTATCGGCGAACGAAAATACGAAGAATCTGAAGATTCTGTAGCGATCAACGATACTTTGCGAGTATTGCGTCTTACAGAAGAGCGTTTTATGTACATACGAACGACTCGATTCGTTCAAATTCTCAAGAATTGTTTTTTTTTTTTGTTTTTTTTTTTACTGCCTGTAAATAAATATGTATAGACGAAAATTGTACAGTAACTTGTAATTTTTTTAATAGATTCGGAATCAAATCTTTCACTCGCGTCAATATCATTGGAAATTCTCGACAGTCTTAAGTAACATTGCGACTTCGAGAATTACGAGAATTAACGTTTCAATAAAAAATCGTATTTCATGATAATTCGTTTTTAATTTGTTTAGTTGAATGAAAAAAAAAAAAAAAAAAAACATCGTATAGTTGAAAAAAATCCCCGATATCGTAAAGTTTGTATTTTACGGTATTATTTATCGTATTTTTTTTCTTAGTCAACATAATTGGTATTAATCATAAATATTTGCCGAAATATTTGCATAACAAAACGTAAACTTAAAAAAAAAAAACTATGAATATCGGAATCGATAAATTATCTCGAAGGCATTTTTAACTCCAAAAGATCGATTGAGAGGTTTTTCTGTAAGTATTACGATTTAAATAATTCCGCAGATGAAATTTCGCGTTTCCGGAGTATTTCTGTATATAACGAAACCGTATAAACGCGAAGAAAAAAAAAAAATCGTATTTTGTTTGCGGGAAATGGAGTAAAGCAACGAGACGAACAATTGAATACTGTTTTTTGTATTTATTTTATTTACTCGGATGAGTACAAGTTTACTTAGCCTTCTTGCTCTTGATCTTTCGCATGTAGAACTCGAGTTCTTTGCCCTCGAGAATGTAGCCGTCAGCTCTGCCGCACTGACCGGGTCTGCTGGCGACGCATGCTGCAACGAGAAGGAATTAACGTTAACAAATATCGAAGAAACGTTTTGGATTTCAGGATTTCATAATCTATGATCAGTACGCTGTGGGAATTTGTCGTCACGGCTCTCAGGTGAACTATGTGATCTCATCATTTGTTAATTTCGTAAAATTAAAAATCCGACGTTAATTTTTTTTTTTTTTTTTTTCGTATACTTTGTGCGATTTAATACCTAAAACGCGACCAGTGGCGAATTGTTCTTCCATCGCTGGTTCAACTTTGGCGAAACGTTGCCTCGCCTTGTACTTTGCTTCCGTCTTCTTCGACCTTTTCTTGTTTAGGATCTCCTCTTCCGCTTCGGACTGTAAAAAAAAAAAAAACAACGATTAATCGTGTAACTTTCGTTTTGAACGGATTTCGCAACGAAAAAAATCGATATAATCGATGAATTACCAATTTAGCGCCACGTTTACGTCCCAATGGAAGAACGTAGTGACTCTCGTACCACTGTCTGAATGGCGTTGCGTCGATCGTAACAATGGCATTCTTCACCAAAGTCTTCGTTCTGACCAATTCGTTGTTAGAGGCGTTATAAACGACATCGATGATACGAGTCTTGCGGGTTGCGCATTCCGATCCCCAGGAGAAGTTTCCGGTATCCAAACGCAGCGCCCTGTATTTTTTGTTTCCTCCGCGCGTGCGAACCTTTTAAACAATTAATTACGAAACTGTTACTTTTGAGATGAAAAATTCTTTCGATTTTTTTTTTTTTTTTTTTTTTTTACTTCAGAACGCTGTGGGAATGTGTCAGCATGGCACTCAGAGTAGGTAAGGGTGATCATCATTTAATGGGTATAATTAAAATCGTCAATCGTTTATAATTTTGAAAATATTGATATTTAGCAATTTTCAAAAATAATTTTCTCTTTTTGTTTTTTTTTTATAGAAATACGATTTTGAAAGGCGTTTGACTTCAGTCATTGAATTCATAGAATCGTTTTATGCAAAAAAAAAAAAAGTCGATGTTTTTATCGAAATACGAAATTTCTTTACGCAAATTTAAAAAATTTTTTTTGTTTCTTAATAAAATCATTTTGATTTTAACGAATCAAAATTTTTATGAATTAAGAATGTTTAAACAATAAAATTAATAATGTCGGAACAAAATAACGGGTAACGAAAAAATTATTTTTAGATTAAAGTATCCAAAGGATGTTTTGGACAAAGAATAAAATTCATTATATCATCCGTATCATGAAAATTCATTACTAAATACAAAATTTTGCGGATTTTTAGAAAAATATATATATATATTTTTTTTTTTTAACGATTATTCATAATTTCGTGAAATCGTCTTACGTTGACGAATAATTGAAAAATTCGTAGAATGAGTCAAATTTTAACTCTATTGGTTCACCGGAGTGTATAACGGAGAAAAAACTTACGGTGTGAATACGCTGAGGTCCAAGTTTGGTGTTTGCAGCGGGACGTCCCAATTCGAATTTCCTCTTCTTGCGCAGAGGCTTCCTCTTGCCTCCAGTGGCACGCCTCTTATGCCAGTGGTCGCGTGAAATACCTGAAAACAGACGAAACGGTTAAAAAACACGAATCGCGGTTTCGATGTATTATAGACATCGCGTATTGTGGTTTTTTTTTTTTTTTATCGCGAGCAACAATTTTTTTTAAACACACAGCACAGTAATACGAATTTTTGTGAACATCGAAAGAAAATCGCGACTTTACGAAGAAAAGAAACGGACGCGAAAGTGTGACTTCACTACACGGGGTTATACTCGGTTAGAATGCCCGACACCAACAACACGATAACGTCAACGAAGAAAATAATTTTCACGACTATATTGTGGAAACTATCGAAATATATTATAATAGTTTGTTAGCGCAGTATTTTCTCTATGGTTTATCGTTGTTATTTCAATCGTTCGTTCGCGAATTATTCGGATGGAATTAGATGAAGATTAAACGTGTAAAATTTCGGCACTCACCCATCGTGTCACAGGTCTAAAAGAAGCACGAACTAGAGAGACGAGAGCGAGGCAGCCTCGGGCTTCCGGCAACTCGATCTTCTGGCGGGAAACAGCGCCATCTGCTGGAACTTTTTATCGGAGATTTGTAGGGGGATTAAAGTTTAGAAAATCTTCTTTAATTTGTGATTGTAAATTGTAATTCATTGGTAGTAATTGCTTATTCTGTAAATTTATGACACCGGGAAAATGGCTGAAAATTTTCGCATCGAGCTTTCCTGTTTTATTCCAAAAATGCTATCCATTAATCATTTCTAACGCTTCACAGTCATTGCACATTGACTTCATGCAATTCTTAAATACCTTTGACAATTCTTAATTGAATGTTGAAAACAATAAAAGGACGACAAGTTTTTTCGTATTCATTGCCAAACAACTTCTGTCTGTTTTAGCGAGAAATTTATTCAGGAAATGTCGAGCGTTACGAATAGAAATCTTGCTTATCGACAAGCAGGCAGAGTTGACGACTTCAATCTATCGAAAGACGAGACATTAATTATCGTAAAGTTCCCTGTCTTTGCAAAACAAATCTCCACAAAATAAATAGGAATAAATAAATGATTCTTTGGTCATGAAATACCGTAGAGACTATTCTTTTTCGTTCCGATGAAGTTTTCTTGTGTTTTCATTGTTATCATATGTTTTTTTTTTCGGCTCCATGAAATGCATCGTTTTGTGTCTCTTCCTATTCGTCGTATCGGACAAAGATACAACGTTTCAATGATGAACTCGTGACAAAAGACGAAGTTGAGAACTCACTATGGTCGCAAGAATGTTAAAAGTTTATAGTATTGTTATTCTAACAAAACAAAACGGTGTCTGTAATTCAATACGCTCGTTTTAATAAAAAATCTTCCCGAGGCTGATAAAAGTAAACTAAAAAATGATGCCAACAAAAAGAATACAAAAGCATAAATGGCGCTTGCGCAGTGGCTTCGGGTTATCCTCGCAATACACTGTTTGCATTAATGCCAGTACAAGCAGTTGTAAGCTTCCGTGACGATGTACAGATTGCTGCGTCTTTTGGAAAAATGTTTTTTTCCGTAATTTCAATGAAATTCGAGTATTCCAAGAGAATGCAGTGATCTCACGTGCAACAGTGAATTGTTTCAACTATAAGTGAAAACTTTAAAAAGTGGTAACGTAACTTTAATTCGAAGAATTTTATTCCGGAGTAACCAGTTGCTGTCAGAGAAAAAGTCGAAAATAATATCAAGTTATTTCATTCACGGTGAACATTAATTCGCAAAAGTTATAAAATTACGATTACCGTAGTTACGCGAACGAAACTTGGCCGCTCGATCCCTCCAACTTTTCGCTCCGTTTCCCGTAACCTCAACAACGTTCGAAACTCGATGTCTGTTCTGACATAAAATCAAAAAACTATGCCAACAATACGGAGATGTTTTTGTTCTTACAAATTATCAAAAAACGTTACGCGTCGTCGTTACTCCGATAGTGACAATATTTATTTACGAAAAAAAAAAAAAAAAAAAAAAAAAATTACGAATTTATTAATTACCGATTTTTTCATTTTTGTTTAATAATCATTAAACAATCGTTAGCGGAGAATAATTCGGCATTTAATCAAATTTCATTGTGTCGAATAACAAAAAAAAATTATGTTTACAGTTAAAAAAAAATGAATATCAATGCGAATCCAATGGAAGGCGGAGGCGAGAAGCGCTTACCGGAGACTAGCGGCTCTGGAGTGACTCACAATCTTGCGACGATACAGAGTATGCAAAGCGTACAAAATATCGTTCAAAGCAACGTACAGGCGATTCAGCCAACGCAGAGCGTCATAGGGACAGTCGCCGGTCCCAGTACACTGGTCGGGAAATCAGTGTCGTTGGATCTCAATCCAAAATTATCCCTAATGAAACCCGTTGTTCAGGCCGGCGTTGTTTCCTCAACGGAAGCGAACAAAATAGCAACAACGGTAAAAAAAAAACAATTTTTTAGTCAATTCCTATGTTCTCTGATTTTCTAAATAACATTTCTGCTTTGTTAGCTATAAATAATATTCAATAAAAAAAAAAATACGTGAAATTTCCATTCAACAAATAAATTTATTTATTATATATTTATTTGATTAAAAAACATGAAGAATATATGATGTTTATTAAAAAAAAAAAAAAAAGATAACAGAAAGTTATTAATAATTGACGAAAATACGCGATTTTCGTCAATAATTAATTCGTATAATTTTAATTCTCAAATTGTCTCGAAATTCGACTAAAATCGTGAAGATTACGTTATTAATTTAATCGACAAATTTTTTATTTCGTGTCTGTCGAATGTTTAATAACTTTTATCAGTTTTTCTAAACTCTCGTGAAGTCGGTATTCGTGTTAATTTTGTATATATCGATAATAATTTTTATGTACGTTTGTTTCATGTGTACCGCCGCTGTATTGCAGCTCTGTTCTGTGGGTTCTACAGTGAGAATAATATCGCCAGGAATGTTGAGTACAGTGGAGAGACAGGGACAGCCGCAAGCGCAGCAACAGACACAACAAGTTCAACAGATAGTGACGAGTATACCGCCGGCAACGTATCACGTACCGCGAGGACCGGCTGCTGTGGCAAATATCGCAGCGCCGAGATCGACGGTAGCAACGCCGATCGGGAGGACGTGTACTGGTCAACCGGTATCCATATCGAGACCGGGGTATGCGAAATTTTAATTAGCATTCATATACTTCCCAACTATATATAAAAACGACTCATCGCTTATGAATTTCTCGCAGCAATTAATTTCCCGATAAAATTCCGTATAACCGATCGAACGGTTTCTAATAGTAGAAATCTGCAAAATCAATAACAACAACGAGGGCTTTGATTCCAAAATGAAAATAAAAGAAATCCGATGCAAAAATTCTCGCGAAAGTCAATCCTTATAGTTATTTTTTAACCGGAGCTTCGAATCGCTATAACATTCGGCAATGAAATAGCAAATCTTTCATTTGCGAAATGCCGCAAGCGATTACGAAGCGAATACTTTTGTTTATTCAATTTTTTTCGATGAAGAAACTTACGATCGATTATTCAAGTAACAAATGTTTTGCAGAATAAATACTACTGTGACGAATCCTCAATGGCCATCGAAAACGGCATCCGTAGTCTACGCACAACCGCAGAGACACGCGGTCCCTCCTGGTAGTCGGGTGACGACGCGGCCTCCTGCAGCAGTTTACAGCGGTCAACAACCGCGTTTGGTAACACCTCCGCAAGGGAGACCCGTACAGGCGACGATGGTTACCGGGGTGCAGGGAACGCCTTCCCGACTTATAGCACCGGTGCTGCAATCGAATAATAACATTACGCGGATACCAGTGGCACAGGCGCGACCACCGACGCCGCAATCGTCCAGCATAACGACGACCGTTCAGCCCGGAAGACCGCTGACGCAACCCCTCCAGGTAAACGCGATATTAACTCGAATTCCTAAAAAAAAAAAGAAATACGCGATTCGTAAAAACATTTAAATTTTTTGTTTTTTTTTTTAATAATTATTTTTTCGTGTTTCTGATTTTAGTCGAATCAGACATCGAGACCCATCCCAGCGACCGGTACCGTAAGTCGCATAGCAGTGACACCGGTTATTGGTTCAACAACGCGAATAACCACCGCAGCATCCGTTACGGTACAACCGCCGATCGGAAAACAATTGACTATTAATCCGACTACAGGGGCGTCAACGGTCCCTATAAATCGTCTCGTTCTTCCGCCTCAACAGGTTTGGATTTAAAATCTTACGGATGAGGAATAGAGAAAAATTTAAAAATTCGCATAATGTTAATGTTAATGTTGATTTTATTTTTTTTTTTCTTTTTTTTTCGTTTTATTTTAATTACTTATTTTTTTACAGGTGCAGCAACAGCAACAGCCTCCCGGTGCTCCCCGTGTCGTCCAAACGGTCGCTTCATTGGCGAATATCGGTACAATTTCGCGTGTAATCGCGACGACCGCCGGCGCCGCGGCTAATGTCACACGTGTGACTCAACCAGCGGTACCGCCCATCGGTAGGATACCCCTCGGCGATCCCAGTCGGATGGCCCTTCATTCGCTACAATTGGCACCGACGCGAACAACTGCGACACCCGTAAAGACTATACCGACACAGAGTATCGCGCAAACTGTTCAGATAAAACAACCCGTCCAACAGCAACAGGGACTCCGGATAACACCGGGAAATTCTGGCAACGCGAGTTCCAGCGGCAGCAATAGCAACAACAATACGACGCCGACGAATAACAGCAACAACAGCAACAACAATATTATCACCGGAACGGCACAACCGGTTCAAGGATTGTATTTGAATTCACCGCAAACGACAACTACTTATTACTCCGTCGAGTCATCGGGTGAGTTGTCGCGTTTTTCTCCCTTTTGAGTTTTTTAAATTCAATTGCTGATTCATGGAGAATAAAAAAGTACGCGAAATCTCGTAAAGTCGTTTTTTTCATCGTATCTGTAAAGAATCTTTGAAAATTATAAACATCGATACGGCATCGTGCGGATTTTTTTTTTTTTTTTTTTCATCGGTCGAGTCGTCGCGCTTTTCTTCCGTTTGAGTTTTTTGATTCGATTGCTGATTTATGAAGAGTTAAAAAAGAACGCGAAATCTCGTAAAATCGTTTTTTTCGTCGTATCCGTAGAGAATCTTTGAAAATTATAAACATCGATACGGCGATCGTGCGAATTTTTTTTTACACATTATACGGAACTATTAAATATCGAAGTACTTATTTTGTCTGATTTTTTGTTTTTTGTTTATTGGTTGCAGGCGTTTATTCCCCTTATCGTCCAGCAACTGTGCAACCGGTCCGACTGCTCGTCGAACCGACGGGTTACGAAGAAACGCATACAAAGCCAAACGCATCTCCTCGTCCGAGTATATTGAGGAAACGGGATCACGATAATTCACCGGCCAAAGGTACGCAACTAAAAACTAATCACGATATGATTTCATGATTCGCAGAGACTTTGCGATACAACGACATAGAATTTCATTTTTATAATGAATTTTACCATTTTTTCTGTTTTTCGTCTCTAAAGCGTCGATAATTTTTTAACGGGAAATATCCAAACGATTTAGTAGCATAAAAATGTTTGATAAATTAGGAAAAAAAAAAATCTTAGAAGCGTTTAATAATTAATTTCGATGACACAGAAATTAAGTGAAAAAAAATTACGCAACACTATTAACGCAAATATACTATTTAATATTTCAGGAGCAGCTAAAAATTTGGTACCTGTACTCGCGGCTTTGCCATCAGTCGCGTCAACCTGCAGTCCCCCGGGTTCGCCGAGAGGCGATCGGGATGGCGGTCAGAGTTCCGGTTCTACGACAGTATCCGCGACGTCGTCGCCAGGACTCGACGAGGAACCCGAACAATCGAGAATAACGATCAATCAAACGATGGAAATGTCGCCGAGGAAAAAGCCCCGTAAGCAACAGCTCACCGGTGTCGAGTTAATGGAACCGCGTTGCAACGACGAGGAGATGCAATTCATTACCGAGGAAAAGATGAAAATCAAAGAAGAGCCAAAGGACAAATATGGAATGGAGAGGAAGCAAATCTCGAATATACAACAGCAACACGACGTAAGACTAACGGGACATACACCGGCCGTTGTTTTGCGGACGAGACCCACGCCGAGTTTGTTGGGTACGAAATTTCGCATTTTTAAATGACAAAAAAAAAAAAAAAAAATTCTGCACTTCGTTTACAGAAATATCTTTCGATATAAAAAATTAAACATAACAATGGATATCGCAGGTTCGTCGTGGAAAAACCGATGGGGCAGTAGACTCCATCATTACAGAAGACCCAGCGACGTCAGACCGCGCGAAGAACGGAGACCCACAGTCGCCGAACTCGCGCAGCAAAAACACGTTTTACAGAAAATTAATGGGTGGAAAGTCTATCATCTCACTGCACAAATGGAAGATCTCGCGGAATTGGAAAAACAGGTATTTCGCGATAATTTTTTAAGGGCACTGATCGTCAGAAAATTATCGATTCTCGATTCTCGATTTTCGTTATTTTTCTTAATTCTCGATTTTCGTTATTTTTCTTAATTCTCGATATTTGATTCTAATGAATTAATTGCTATATGGATTTCTTTTAGGTTCACGAGAAGCTAAAGACAACTCTGGTGATGCTGGAGTCGCAACAAATCGGGAAAAGTAGACAAGACGACGGTTTGGAACGCGCGAACGAATTGATTAAAGGAAATATGCAGCGCAGCAGTTTGATTAGCGAGGGTATGAATGAGGCGAGAACTCAACTTGTTACGATATTCCAACACAAGAGACACGTCACCGACATTCTTCAACGATGCGGCAATAAACGCGCCCAGAAAAAACGAGACAAGTAGAAAAGTTTCGCAGCAAAAAAAAAAAAAAAAAACGAAAAGGAAAAAAAAGAAAAAAAAAAAAACGTTCCTCAGGATCGTGAATTCTTGTGAATAAACGAAATCTCGTTACGCGTCTGTGCCATCGAGATTGAAGAAAGATGGAAGGGAGTTATTTTTTATCTGTTTCACAGAATCTATATTATCACAAATAAATGGTTTTATAACTCTAAAAAAAAAAAAAAAAAGAAAAAAAAAAGAAACGACGAGAATTGTCGCTAATAAAACGTCGAAGGGATTTTGTTATATCGAATTTCGATCTTTTTTTTAATTTGAATTATTCAGTTTCCGAAATAGAAGCGATTTTTCCCGATGCGATAGATTATTAACATTTTTCGTATTGCTATTTTTTTTTTTTTAATTGTTTCGAAAATCAACGGCTCAGAGGTGTTGATATAAATTAGGAAATGGAGGAATATTGCGACTTCCGTAAGAATAAACGGTCAATAGTTTTTTTTTTTTATGCTATAAATATCTTAAAAGTGACGAAAATCGTAAACTCCATTTTATTCAATTGATTAATCGCAATTCACAACTTTTTCTCGATTGCCACAAATTCTCGGAATTTTTTTTATTGTCATTTAAATTTCAACTGATTGAGAACTCTGATAGACGAATAATAGATGGATTTCTAGTAGATTTCCAGTAGTATTTCATGTTTATTGGGGATGAAAAATCACTGAACATAAAAATTTGTAAATTTATCGTCAACTCAATAATTTGCAAAATTTATTAATCAATTTTTGTGCCGATCGTCACCACGAAAAATTGGGCAGATATTTAAAATGATAATTAATTGTTTACCTCACTATCGTCGATGGAATCTGTCCGAAGGGTTGAAGCTTTTTGGCGTTTCTAAGGCGACCGTAACAACAGATATAGTGTAACGCGTATTTAGTACACAAAAGCCGTTTTCTCGAACGTCTAAAATTTACGGTTTTCGTAATAACCAATTGGGAAAAAAAATGTGGTGGGGTTACAGTCCTCCGTTGAATTTACGTAGCGAAATCAGCGAAAATTCGATTGGGAATCACGAGGAACCGCTGGAAGTGTTAATCGTGGGATCCGGAGACGCGAGACACATCGCGAAAACGTTGGCTTCGTCGTTCACTTATCCAACGAAACGACGAATCAATTTCCACGTAATCGAACCGACTTTCGAACAAATCGCTCGATCTATTTTATTGCTCAGTATTTGCCTGGAAAAGGATTTAGGTACGTTAACTTTTGACTTAACAGTTCGACGAAAATCGGCAAATTTTTTTTTTTTTTTTTTTTTTTTTTTTTTTCGAAAAAACATTTTTATAAATTCGTTAATTCAAGGATTGCAGGAATCGACGCGATATTACTTGGAAGTTTATGGAAATACACTTCTGAGACCAGCGACGGCGAAATATTTGGCAAAAAGAATAAAAAAATTAACCGATATTCCTACGCAATCGATCGATTGCCAGTGGCTGAACTTAGATAAGCTGAGACACCGGGATAGAGATATTATAGAGGACATTTTTAAGTACGTATCGCGTTAAATTTGTCGATCTATTCCGTTGAATGTTATTTAAACATCGCGTAAACGCGAAAATGTATTTTAAAACAATTAATAGCGAAAAGAAAAATCGATTATCGTCGATATTCAATAATTCAAAAATCCGAATTTAACTCTTCCGTAACGTAAAAAAATTATTTTCTTTAACTTCAATTCGCTCGGAAAATGTCGTGCGAAGGGATTGACCGCCGTTTCTAAACGCGTCTCGCGATGTATTGTTATTTCGTCGTCAATTCTTTCACCCGAATTAATACGAAAGAAATAACGATAAAAATGATTAATTTCTTATTATCGATTTAACTTATGCATATCGAACGATTTTTGGACGATTAGATTTTGGAACAGAGCGATCTGCGACGGTGTGCCGATAATCGATTATTGGGATCGTCGCGTACGTAAATCGCTGGGTACACGTTACGATTACAAAGAGGGAGCTTTCGATTGGGATTTTCATATGGTACTCAAGGATCGCGATCTTCCGAATTTGACTTTACAAGAGTATAGATTTTGGAGAACCAATGGAATTGCATTTACGTGGTTAGAGGGCGAACCGTCGCGAAGCAATCCTACGATTTTAAGTAATGTTATCGCTCACGGAGGCGGATTTTTGCATTACGCGTACACCGAGGATATCGCGAACGGTCCGTACTTCACTTGGGCTCTCGACGAAGGAAATAAAAATAAGTGAGCGATTTTCGGTATCCTGCGTCGCGATTTATCAATTATCACAAAGTGATTTTCGTTTTTTCGAGCAGAAAATTTCGCGCTACCGACGTTGCCGAACGCGAAGTAATGAGAACGATACACGAGATACGAACGAATGAACCACTGTGCGACGAGGCGGTCGCCGCTCATCGCGATCCATCGATCTTAAACGGCACCATAGTTACGGAAATGCCGGATATGGAAATTGAAAACGAATCGTGGACTTCCGGAAATAAAATGAGAATAAAAAACGAAGAAATCGTTTGGACGGAAATACCGGAAGCAAAGGTTTTATGTTATTGTCTTTTAAACCGTTGAAGAAACGCTGATAGGCAAAAAGAATTGTAGAAAACTAAAAAAAAATTGTTATCGATGTGATACATTTTTTTTTTTTTTTTCGCCGATAACTTACGAACTATCGAAGTATTGCGTTAATTTTACTGTTTTCAGATAATTTTCCATCCCGTCACGGCTCTCGATAGTTACAAAAACAAAAGCGAATATATCGGCAAATTCGATGTTATATGGTTGGCAAATAATATGACGAAGCAGCTGAAAAATTTGGCTCCGTTGGCGAAGAAAGGCAGCAGCGTGGTGGTGGAAACTCGGAAATATTTTGTGGATCTCCGCCGCGAGGGACAGCAGAAATTTACCGAAGAATTGAAGACAAATGCGCGCGACAACGGTTTGCGAGAATTGAACGAATTCAGTTCCGAGAAACACAGCGTCGCCCGGTTTTGCAAAGATTAAGAAAAAATCGCGATATGCGAGATTTTCTTTTCCGAATTTTCGTACGAATTTTTTTTACGATGATATATATGTTTTATCGTTAGCGTGCAGTCGGATTCACGTTCAGTAATTTATTTAACAGTATGAATCCGATAAATACGGAAACATTGCATCTTTTTCGTTTTTTTTTTTTTTTTTTTTTTTTCAATAAATTTGTGTAAAGTTTTTCACATATACGTTAATCGAGTCCGCGTATAAATTCGGCAGCGATTACGAGAAAAACTCCTATACAACTAGGATTTCTCGCGAACGAAAAGCAATCACAATTAATCTCGTGACGCTATATATATAATGGTAATTTCATCGAAAATAAAAACAGTGATTTGACGTGCGATCACATTGAAGCATTGCTAATACGTAAAAACATAAACTTACATTTATAGAGTATTTACAAGTTTGTGTTATCCATCATCTCCTTCAAAGTATTCTTCGATCTTTTAAAATGACGATTATTTTTTCTTATTTTTTTTTTTTCGACGTTAATGCCGCGTGAATACTTTAAATTTCGATTCATCAATTATAGTGTTGCATAATTTTCGACTCTTCGTAGACAATCGATATTTCTGCGATAGCTGAATTTATCTCAGATAATAAAATCGTCGATTTTTCAAAAGTGCAAAAAAATTCTCACGTTACTGCATACAGATATTAAATCACCGATATCTTTCGAATCCCATTATAGTTGTAACTTGCATAGTATTTACAATGTTAAATTTCTTTTGCCATTTTTTTGTTTTTTTTTTTTTTTACCCAATTTTTTTTACGAGATTTATCATCGATTCGGCGTATCGGGTTAACCGCGTTTTGGAATTCGCAAATCGGCAATAAATTTAAAAAATCGTTCGCAACGCCTATCGTCAACCCAACAACTCGAAGTCTTCGTCGGACGTGTCGTATTGTCGATCGAGCGCGTCGAGATCGAAAACTGAAATAATATCGATTATTCGCTTTCGTTTGAGTATAAAATTACTTTTTTTCTGACTGCGCTAAAAATACCATATTTCATGGCGGCAACGCGGGTGGAAAGTTGCACATTTTTTACCAGAGGAGACAAAAATTAATTTCGGAGTAAAAAATTTAATTTGCGGGGGAAAAAGTAAATTTTGCGAGCGAAAAATTTAATTTGCAAGCAAAAAAGTGATTTTCGCGGGAAGAAAAGAACGCCGAACGGCAGAAATTAGAAACAAATCGCGTTTTTCTACTAACGTTGCAGGCATAAAAATATGGTAATTTTTTAACGTAACCGGAAAAAAAGTAATGTACTATTAATATAAATAATTATCGTCCCCCAAAAAAATACGTACGGTTTGAGGCGGTAGTGCCTAAGGCCTCAGTGGCAACGTCTTCGGTAGGCGACCAGTTAGCCGGCCTTTCGGCGCACAATTCGAAAAGCGGTTGCTTTTCAGGTGCTATCAGTTCTTCTTGCATTGCTCTGCACAATGATTTGAAGTCTTTTTCCGTGGCGCAGAAGAAACACTGAAACCGCAAAGAAATTAATTCAGTATTTGCGTTGCGAGTCAATAGTAATCTCGTCGACTGTGTTAACGATACTAACGAGAGCGACGGAAGGGTCCATCCCTGTGATAGGAATGCGACTCGCAGTCTTGCAGTGGTACGTAGCATCCATTTCTACATCATTTTCGTCCATTTTTTGGTCGACGATACCAAATCTTTGCGTCGTATGGGGATCCAAATAAATAACTTCGTCACCTGAAGAAATATATCGAAATAAATTTTTCATAATATCTCACTGATTATTTACTAAATGGATATCCAATGAGAGGTATCAAACTACTAAACTGTATAATAATTACGTACCAACACAGCCGATAAAATATAGCGCAAGATTCGGTTTGCCGCCTATGACTCCGAGCGATTGAGGGATTTTGAAAGACGACTTGTAAAAGAAAAAAAGACGAATTTGTAACATTTGGTATATCCCACGCGAACTGTGTACGAAGTATTCTCGATCATTGAGAGTTTTTTTAGACCGGAAGTATCGAATGTATACATTAATTACACATTTAAAAAACGTATATTACTTATAGATCTCCGAAACTATGTAATCGGAAGTAAAAACTTCAAACGATGATTTTTCAAGAATCGAATACGTAAAAAATCGAGAATTTCTCGTGTATCGTTATGGAATAAAATTGTTTTCGTTACTTTAAGGCCGTCAATGTAAACCGGATTAATATCGCTCAGGCCGAGTCGAAGAGGTATGAGAAGTAACAGAGGTTTCCACTGACTCGGTGCTTTGAGAGGCTCGTCCCCATCGACGACTGCCGATGTACCGCCCTCCACTCGACACTGTCGCACTGCAATTGTTTTTTAACTCAGTAAAATAGTTCGAGTTAAGTATCCCAACGATGAATTATACTTACAGACGTCATTGACGATTAACGTATTGTCGAGAGCAACGTGTATCGTAATGGAACTCCAGTCATCGTACACAACTAGTTTTCTACAATTATTATAAATGTTACTCTGTAATATCGTAATATCGAATTTTTTATTTTTTTTTCTCGTCAAGAGGGACGACATACTTGAGCACTTGGGCGACAGTATTAGGTCCGAACCATTGACCGACTTCCTTGCCTTCCGAAGCTCCCATAAGAGCAATTTGATGAATTGAAAACGGCGCGGCTCTCCTATCTTCGAAACGACTCAATATTTTCAAGTAGGTACTATCTTTCGTCTGCTGTATCCACTGCCAGTCTCTGCCTGTTGTATTAATTTTTTTTTATAAACAAAACGAATGACAATTTTACGAATTATTTTTTTATGAATAACACATTTTTTTTTTTTTTTTTTTACGAATAACAAAGTCACGACTCAAAATTTTCAAGTAGATACTATTTTTCGTCTGCTGTATCAACCGACAGTCTCTGCCTGTTGTATTAATTTTTTTTTATAAACAATACGAATGACAAATTTACGAATTATTTTTTTGCGAATAATGAATAATATTTTCATTTTTTTTTTTTTTCATGAATAACTAAGTTATCTACTGTATCGATCAAAGTTTTGAGTGAAATAAAAAATTCGGGATTAATTTGATTTGTAATATTAAGGAAATTGATTGACGGTAAATCTGTAATAAAAATAGACGTGAAATTGCCTCTTATATACCGAAAAACAGTTTTTTCTTCACGACGTTCTTATTATATGAAATAACATTGTATTGATTCGTAATAAACAGAAAAATTTGTACCCAAGTGTAACGAAACCAGCGCTTGACCCAAAACCATCTGACCGCATCTTAGCATACAGCCCCATCCTTTGTCAGAGGTAAAAGTGGAACCCACACCGCCGATAGGAACAAATCCCTTTCTGTAGGTGAACCACAATTTAGACCTAATGTCCCTGCGTATCGCGTCCAATTCTGAAAAAAAGAAATAATGAAATGCTCTATTAGAAAAAAAAAAAAGAAAAATCCATGCAACCATTTAAAAAAATCAATTTTTTGGAAAAAAAAAATTGGAATTAATTTTTCGAAACAAAAAGAATTGAAAATGTTTTTTTGCCAAAATAAATTGTAATTAATTTTTTGCAAAAAAAAATTTAAATTCATTATTTGCAAAATAAATTGTAATTAATTTTTTGCAAAAAAAATTGTAATTAATTTTTTGCAAAAAAAATTTAAATTAATTTTTTGCCAAAAAAAATTTAAATTAATTTTTTGCCAAAAAAAATTGTAATAAATTTTTTCCAAAAAAAAGTTGTAGTTAATTTTTTGCCAATAAAAATTGTAATTAATTTTTTGACAAAAAAAAAATTGAAAATAATTTTTTGCAAAAAAAAATTGTAATTAATTTTTGGCAAAAAAAAATTGTAATTAATTTTTGGCAAAAAAAAATTGTAATTAATTTTTTTTCAATCGAATTTCGTAAAAAAAAAAAAAATCGAAATTAAATTTTTTTATTAAAATGGCAAAGTGAAATTTAGAGACGAACCTTTAATAGCGTTGTATTTTTTTCCAAGTATCCAGACGGGTTCTTGGGTATGAGGTATATCCTCCGGTTCGTCGGTTACATTTTGCGTGAAAAGACTATCCATATCGAAGATCTTTGGATACAGCAATTGGGATTTTAGATTCGTAACTCTCTCATGAGAAAATAATTCGCTGATGTTCTGAGAAAAACGAAAAAAATAGAACAAAGATGATTTAGTTTGATTTTTTTAATTGTAACGTTATGTAATATACTCCTCCAATCTTTTTTATAATTTATATACGAAATAAATAATTCTATGGGTCGAAAATGAAAATTACCAAAAAATTACGACAATGGTGGTGTTAAAAATAAAGGAAAAACGTAAAAATTTGATTATGCAAATTCGTGTTGACATGGCATAGCATCCATTGTTGTTGTGGGATACGGATGAATATTGTTTTGGCGTTGTCATAACTTAATTAAGACACAATGAATCTCACAAAATCTCACGAAACATTTGGCCACCTGTAGTCGCTTATCTTATATTCAAAGGTCAAAATACGCACACGTTGTTGATCGAATAAAGAAAAATGATCTTTTAAGCTCGATGATCGAGAATGAGAGGTTAGTCGAGTTTTAGAAACGATGTAACTTTCTTTGTTAACGCAAATTCTTCGACTGACCTTTAGTGTAACCGAAAACATCGGTCATCGCGTCTGGAAGGACAATACCGTTGTCCCGTTTCGCAGCACGGTTAACATATTATCACGAAGAAAACAACCAAAAACTTTGTAATGTCAACAACAAAACTAATGACAGGAGAACCCCCAGGTGACTAACACAATATGTCGGACGTGGGATGACGATTGATTAAATTTTTTTATTTTTCTACGAGAAAAGTTTGAAATTTTTTACTGAGAAATTTGATGGACTGATCGTCGAACATGTGGATAGAATTCATTGACTAAGAACTCGTGGGTGGAACTATTAGTCGACGATACGATACATCGTAAATGCATGCGTTATCGTTTAGCTAAAAAAATAGTTTTAGAAACATATCGACGACGTCGTCGTCGTCGTCGAAACGATACGCTGTTTAACACAGTTCTCATCAGATGGCAGCATGTCCGCGATTGACCGGCGTAAACTCGGCATACAAATGTTTATATTGGTTTACAGACACATATTCGATGTTATTTCGACAATTATCATAATTTACTTTTCGTTTTCGCAATTATTAAACATTGTAGGAGATAATGTTAAGTATATTTCCGTATTATAGGAAATCGCCGCGGTGAATTAATGACTTAAATGCCTGTTGTTCCTATTTCTACATTAGAAAACCATCGTGCAATGATCTTCATGAAACAACAAAAATTGCGGTTTTTTGGTGCCAAAATGTTGATAAATATCAATCCTTCAATATTAAATCGTTTTTATGTGATTGTGTGCAATCTTCATATGTTTAACTGAACGATATTTTCACGGAGAAAACAATAAATTGTTGAGGACCGCGAGAAGATTATACATCTCCAATCCCCGACGATTAGACGTATTTCTGGACCCGAACAATTGATTTGACAATATAATGTACTCGTTACGTTACGCAAATGGAATCGCTTAAATTGAAGGGCATTGATTTCGAGGCCGTCTCTCAAATGACTGTTATCTCTGAGTACTTTAACCGATGACATACCGGAGAGAATCAAACACATTATACCGTTAACAATCTGATGGTTTCACGGCCACGAAAAATACAATTTTTTTCGGTTACTGACTCCCACTATTTAAATTACATGCGATGCTTCAGTTAATCATTTTTAATGATTCATTTTCCGATTTATCCGCGTAATATTACGTCCGGAAATTATTTGCGTTTGAAGGGCTCCCCGACTTATCAAAGATTAAAAAAAACTAATCAACTCCTATAACGATGAAGTTATCAGTAACTGTTCGCGGAATCGACTCTCCTCGAGATCCTGGAGTCGTAAGGAGGCCATCGAGTCCACTTTTTCTTTTTATTAGAATAAATCATGAGGCTTCATTATCGTCGATACGTTCGACACGACTTTCTTTCTAATTCTCTGTGATGTCGATGAACAGTCGACCGACACACAAATACACGAGGAAACGTTTTGCTGCGGTGTGTTGGGTCAGATTCGTGGGGGACCGTTGCACGCCTCGACTTATCGTTTCTGTATATTCCGGTCGCACTACTACGCCAACCAGTCACTCTTGTTCCGCGCTGCAAGCCTGGTGACTGGTGGCAGGCAGGTACCCGCAAGAATAACGAATTTCTTCGATTACATCGAAGTATCGCGAAGTGATAAATCCGCGCGTACTGTGAATAATTTATTTTTTATCGATATTCAAAATCATCGTAACCTATGGCTTCGATCTATTGGTGATAGGAATAAAATTTCGCAAACGGTAAGTTACACGTTCGAGTTGTTCTTGACGAAAGATATAATCGAGTAACTGCAGTTTGGAAAATGTGCGGTATTGCGCCCCGACAACAATAACAAATACATCGATAAGTGAATATAAACGTTAGAAAATTTGATCGGTCGATTTAGTTGAAAACTCGTTAACTTTAAATGTCTTTGATCGTCGTGTGGTTGGAAACAATGAAATTTTCGTCGTTATGCTTAACTAAATGTTCGCCCAACGTATAAAAGTGAAAGTTTAGCAGAAATAAAATATGCTGATCTCTTTTACTGTACGCCGCAATATTGTTGTATCGGGTATCGAATTCGGCAGAGACAAGTTTTAAAAAGTACGTCGGATTGAATGTAAACTCTCGGATAACCTTTCAAGGTCACGGCTTGCCTCGATGTTCGCACGAAAACTTTCCCTTTCACCCGAATTTTTCGATCCGAGCGACTTGTTATTTTCCCTATCGCGTTGCGAGTAATGAACTTCTAACAGTTCTCGTCTCGAGTGTACGCTATACGTCCTTCGCGAGATCGCGAGTTCGAGACTCACAATTACGAAGACGGCATAAGGAAAACGACAAAACAGGATAATTCGAGTTTTACATCCTTGAAAAGTCGTATTTCGTCGTATTTCAACCTGTCAATTAATCAAAACCGAAACACGGCGACTCGAGAAAAAATGTCAGCTGTTTCAATGATTTCGAGATTGTAGCAGCATTGCGTCCCTTTCGTCAATATTCAACATACGCATTATCGAGTGTTTTCAAACCCCTGTGCGCGATGTCGTCAGTAAACACAATAAAATGAAAGTTTTTTTTTTCACAATCTCTTTTTGACACCGAGTGATCCTTCCGACACGAACACCTTTGAAAAAATAATCCGAACGTCTTTTTCGTTGAGTTTATCGTCATTGCTGTGTCGAATGCGACAACGTGATATAAAACGTTAACGTGAAAATATGACGAAATAGTCGTTAAGCCCCGTAGTGTTATTACCCGCGATAAAACGTATTACAAACGCTTCAAATGTTTTTATCTTAATCGGCGAAAAAAATCAATATGCAGCATAAAGATCGCGACCCTTATCAGCTGTGAGAATCAAACAGCATGACGAACCTCGCGGAATTCGCAACACGAAAATATTTTAGTTAAATCGCAGCGACTCGTCGTCACTGAAAAAAAAATCGTATCGTAGAGAAAACGGAAATTATAGCTACGAGCGTAAATTTTCACGACATTGATAAGTGACGGTAATAGTTTTTCGTTTCTTCGGGAAACCCATTAAAATGATCGTATTTCACTTGAGAATGTAATTTGTCGCGGGAAGCGACAAAATTTGCGCAATGAAAAAAACGAACTCGTGACTTTGCCTATCATTCCGATGCATACCTACGAGTCCGCTGCGGTCGCAGTTGGAAACCGCAATGCAATAATCGACCGGAACATAATACATTTTTTTACGTAACGTCGTAACAATCGCTGTACTAACAATCATCTTGTTCGTTCAACCAGTCGCCCGAATAGTCTGAATACTTCTGACGCTATAAAAAACGCATTGGGTCAACGCGCGAAAGATTCCAATGTTATTCATCTACCGTATTGCTTCGTTACACTTCTTTACTAAACACCTTACGTAAGATTTGGACGTTAAATTGTGAATACCTAAAAAAAAACCATTGTGCCATCGAAATAATGAGAAATTCGTTGATAATTTCACTACACTGACCGACGGAGCATCAGAAAAAAAAATCGCGAATCAACAACCTGATCGACGAAGTAAAAAAAAACCAATTAATTCGGTAGACACGATAAACATTTCGCTACGATGGGGTTAACGATTTTTTTGGTATTTATTTGTAAAATTCACAAATATTTAATATTTATTTAATAATTTTGCTCAATTGATGTTATTTTCATTATTTACGAACATCGCGATGTATTTTTTTTTTTTTTTTTTTTTAATACGGTATCAATGAATCGAACATCGCGACATTTATTGACAATAAAATCATTGAACCGTAAATCAACGATCGGAGGCTGCATAGGATTTCTCGCGACAAGGTAACGGGTGAAAGTAAGAACTTCCTTACCTCAGCTCTCGTTCATTGTCACAATTACATTCTCAAGAGATCGCGGCAATGCCTTTCGTTATTGTTGCAGTAAAAAATAATTATCGTCCCCGATAACGATATAAAACGCCGATTTTTCGATCTTCCGAGTCACAAATACATCGATAATCGTCGATTGACAATAATTTTTCTGCTTCTTAATTCCGATAATGACTCGTCGGCTTTGATATATTGATTAAAAAAAACTGTTTTGATAAATAATACGAAAGAAAAAAAAAGATTCTGCTACCGAAGAACACGAATGACTCGAATGACGTGCAACAGGTATCCGCCTGTTGATAGTACGCGGCATACGTTAGGTCCGCGTATCTCGGCATTTGGTGTACGACAACCAACGTAAACTTCCACGGTACCGCCGCGATCAATATGAGTAGTAGTAGTAGTAGTAGTAGTAGTATTGCAGGGGCTCCCTACTGGATAACAGCTGGAGTTCTCGCTTCGTTTCTGCGCGATTAAACGTCCCATAGCTTTGCTGTACTCGTAATTGATAAAATTTTGATCGAAAGCCTGAATTCGCGGAAATATAAGGATGACGATAGTTAAATCTTTGACGAGTACATCCTCGTCGGCTTCGTTGGTAAGTAATATCCATTAGGAATACCGTAAAAAATAATATTCTCGGAACATATGGATCTTTTTTTTTCGCGAGTTTAGCATTAACTTTAAAGACGATTTTCTCGTCATAATTACGCGAAAAAAAAAATTTATCAAACAATTAATTTGAGATGCCGGATATTTTTTTTTTTTTTTTACTATACGAATAATTGACGAAAAAAAAAAAAAAAAAAAAAAAAAAAACGGGAGATGGAAATATTGCTCTCGAAGTGCTTGTCAATTGGATCACACGTGCTGAAACTTTGTATAACGGTAAGCCGATAGTATGTCAGTGAAGGCGACGCGGAAAGGTCGAGATAACTGAAGGCGACTTAGCGTTTATAAAGATCAGTCGGTTTTATAGCGGTTGATGCAGAATCTTAGGATTATTACCCATGAAACGTATCTTTCCGTGAATTTTTTTATCAAATAATAATTTAAATTTTCATAGGTAAAGATGGAAAGAAAAAAAAGTTCGTCTGCGGAAACGACGAAAGATACGAATTATGGAACGTGAGTATTAAAAAATCAACAATATCGCGAAGTTTTTGTTTGTAGTGCACACGGAATTCTGTTAAAAACGATTGTCTCAATTTTTAGTTTCTCGAGAAAAAATCGTAATTAATGAAATTTGATAGCAAAACTTACGTAATAAAAATTAAAAAAATAAATAAACAATTTAATGATTTAAAGGTATTTAATCATAAAAATACTCGTCGAGAAGAAAACGTAATTAACGGCGTCAATTTTTTTTTACAATTATTCGTCTCGTCTTCTCGATAAATAGAATTCATTACTTTTGATCGGCAAAAAATAGACGAAATATATTTTCGCCTAATATTTTCTATCGTATCTCATTTTATTTTGGAGACATATAAATAACAATTTTTTTTTCATCAACTTTACAGCGTACAGTACGAAGACGAAGAAAAGATGACTTGGAGATTTTGGAAAAAACGCCGATACGTTGTGGCGGTTCTCGCGTTTTTTGGATTCTTCACTTCATACATTCTACGAGTGAATCTCAGTGTTGCGATTGTCGCGATGACGGCGAACTCGTCGAAAGTCGACGAAAACGGAACTATTTATTTCGTAAGTTTTTTTTTTCGTAAATTACATAATTTAAAAAAGATTCAAAATTACATATGTAAATTTTGTTGCCATCAGTTGAATTGTTTTATTACTTAACTGACTTAACTTTTTATTTCGGATTGCGATAAGTGTCATCGCGATGAGGCCAAATTTTAATTTGTGTTTTTTATTTTTTTTTATTTTAAATTTTAATAAAAAAAAAAATTATTTAAAATTTTTTAATTCTAATTTTTTTTTTTTATTTTTCGAAATTTTTATTTAATAACTTTAATCCTCGTCTTTTAGCATTTATTTTCTTATCCGTTACTATAAACTTAATAAAAACAATTTTTTTGTAGCAAATATTAATTTCTATTAATTTTTACAGGAATCCGAATTCGATTGGGACTCGACATTGCAAGGATACATATTGGGTTCATTTTTCTACGGGTACATAACAACACAATTATTAGGCGGATGGCTTGCAGCGAGAATCGGTGGAAAGAGAGTCTTTGGACTCGGAATAGCGTCCACAGCTCTGTTGACTCTCATTACACCGCCGCTAACGAGAGTCAGCGTCTACGTTCTCATTGCTCTTCGAATTGTCGAAGGTGTCTTTGAGGTAAAAGAACATTCATTATCCGAATCGCTCTTATCTCCTTCAATGATCGCAGTACTTATATGAATAATAATTACACAAGTGGCTAAATTAATAAAGTAAATTATAGTTAAAATATCGTTGTTAGTCACGAGACACGCGATCGCGCGCGCTTTTGCGTTCGTTTATCATTTATCGAATGAGTCATTTGCGGAAACGGAAGTATCTAAATATTTAGTTATCAATATTAAACATTTACCTGATTATGCAATTAATGCGAAATGTATACGAAAAAAAGTATAACAAGTCTCGTGATCGACTGATATCGGGAGTCGCATTGCCGTTCGGCGATCGCGAGATAATTTCTTATGATAAAAAAAATATTTTAATTAAATTTTAACTAATTGTGGAATATTTTACGTGTTATCGTTTTGTTTTTCTCAAAATTTAATTTCACGTATTTAATTGTTAATTTAAGAATTTTTGAAATTTATTTTTAGGGTGTAACGTATCCGTGTATTCACGCGGTTTGGGCGAACTGGGCGCCTCCTATGGAACGTTCGAAACTGGCGACTCTCGCTTTTTCGGGAAGTTTCGTTGGTACGGTCTTCGCAATGCCTGTAAGCGGTCTTATGGCTGAATATTACGGTTGGGCATCGATATTCTACGTTTTTGGAATAATCGGCATCGTGTGGTTCGTCGCGTGGTGGTATATTGTTACCGATAAACCGGAAGACGATCCTTACATTTCGGAAGCGGAACTAAAGTTTATCCAAATGTCGCTGGGAAACGCCGACCGGAAGGTATGAGAAAACTTCGAAGAGTATAAAAGAAAAAAAAAAAATTGAAAAAAAAAAAAGAGAGAAGTTAATTATCGATCGTTGATAATTCGATCTTTCGGAACTTTAATAGTTTTCTAAGCATTTAAAAAAAATCGTTCGAATTTCCCTGATAAATTCGTAATCAATTAATTGTCCAAATGAATTTTCGTAATTTTCCAGAAAATAACTCATCCATGGAAAAAAATATTGACGTCTCCACCTGTGTGGGCCATCGTCGCTGCTCACTTCAGTGAAAATTGGGGATTCTATACAATGCTAATGCAATTGCCAACTTTCATGAGTGGTAAATCCGATGGCTAAATTTAATCTTTTAGAAATCCTGAGATTTTAGCAGTTTTCTGATTTTAGATGTATTGGACTTCAAACTCGAAAAAACCGGCTTTCTGTCGGCTTTGCCGTATCTCGTTATGGCGATTGTTCTACAGTTTTCCGGACATCTCGCTGATCATTTGCGATTGAATAATATCCTCAGTACTACTCAGGTGAATATCTACCAAATTTTTAGATACGCATTCGAATTTTATCGAAAAAAAGATCGATGGATCATTGGACTTATCGATAAATTTTTAATAATTCAAATGATCTTTGATACTTTTCAATCGCATAAAATAAAAATGAGAAAAATTGCAAAAAAATAATAATCATAATAATTATTATTAATTTAATAATTGAAAATTTTTTATGTTTTCGTAGGTACGAAAAATCTTCAACTGCGGCGCTTTCTTATGCCAAACGATATTCATGACTTGCGCGGCTTTCATCCATTCGGCTTCTGGAGCAGTCGCTTGCATAACGATAGCCGTTGGTCTCGGAGGTTTCGCGTGGTCCGGATTTAGGTACAGTTTTGTTTCTCGTCGACTCACAAATGTTTTATAAACCAAAAAAAATCGACGGGAACAATCAATAAGAAAAATGTGATTTTTTTTCGGTTTACAGCGTCAATCACTTGGACATTGCGCCTCAACACGCCAGCGTTATGATGGGAATAGGTAACACGATTGCTACTATACCCGGTATAGTGAGTCCGACTATCACGGGGTATATAGTCAGAAATAAGGTGAGTAATCGTAGAAGGCTACCAATCATCTCTATTGCTTAACAATATTAATAAATAGTTACTAAAAAAAAAAAAAATTATAAAAAAAGAAAGTTTTTATTTCAATAAAATTAAAATTTCATTGTCTGAATCGGAAGATAATAATAATAATAATCATAGAAATATTATTACGAAAAAAAAAAAAAATTATAAAAAAAGAAAGTTTTTATTTCAATAAAATTAAAATTTCATTGTCTGAATCGGAAGATAATAATAAATAATAATCATAGGAATATTGTTTCGAAAAAAAAAAAAAAAAATCAAAACGAAATTAAATCAATCGAAATATCGTGTTACAGACTGCAGCGGAATGGAGAATAGTTTTCATCATTGCTGGTTCAGTGTATCTCATCGGCGCGATAATTTACGGCGTTTTTGCTTCCGGCGAACGGCAATCCTGGTCGATCGATACGAAGAAGGAAAAGGAAAACTGTACTTCGTACGATAACGCCGCGTTGGAAGTCGACATTAATATGTGAATTTGTAAATATATAGACATAGTAATAAAGAATTGTAAAAATTAAAAACTGTTTTTCTATTGCGTGTCAAACGTCCGGAATCATCGATTTATTTTTCGAAATTTTCGGTGAAAATTTATTTTTAATTTAAATGCGTAAAGGAGCGGAAGCTGAAGCCGTAATTATTTCAAAATCACGATTATTCGTTTCCTCTCCAACGTCCCCAATTACGACTAAATTCTCACTGCAATCTCTTAATAAAAAATCTCTGATCCTTCGTACGTTTTCGTAGGGAGAAAAATCACGTACCACGTGACCACGTGACCACGTGCCACGTGCGTTATTGTGCGTTTGTGCGCATTTATTCGTACGTATGAATTATCGGCCGAATAAAATTAAACAAGAATCGAAAAATCGAAGAATAACAATAATAATCCTCTCATCAAAATCGTCAAAATCACAAAAAAAATATAGATGTTCCGATCTTTCGATATTTACGACTATGTGCGCGTATTTTCGTACGTCTGTCATCAAATATTCGACTTTTTACGAAATACATTTTTTTTTAAATAAAAATCAATAAGAGATTAATGAGTATTATGTGAAATACTATAGTATTTCGTGTTTTGTCGTTTTATTTCCGCTCAAAAAACAGTTTTTGTTTTGCGACGACCAAAAACATCGTTTTGGTCGTCACGCAGAAAGATGGAGACAAATGATTAAATCCCCACCTCAATCCTTTCGGAAGCGACTACTTGTCATCGTTACTCTATCGCCGTCGGGGACCACGGCGCGGAGCAGCTCTTCGAACACAAGTTGTTTTCACTTGTAATTCGCAATAATAATAACTACCGCTGCTTGAATAAACGGTTTCTGTTGATCCCGAGATTCCCGCAACGTCCGGCAGTAAAATCCACTTTTCTTTCCAAAAACAACGAAAAACGCCGTTTGGTCGTATGTACTACGCGAAAATACGTTATTTTCGATTTTTCAGCATTCAATCCTTTTGTCGATATAATTCATAAAGTAGTAAATCGTTTAATAATCAGACGGGGATGTCGAAAGTGCATCCGAAACTATCCCCACCCCCGGCAAGTCAGCCAATCAGATCGGGGTATTGGGGACGTTATATACGCGACATGGTTGCTCGACGTCAGTACATCGCGGGGTTCGAAACAGTTGAGATCGCGTCAAAAGTTTTTCATCGTATCTGACGGGGACGCGGATCAACCGCATGACTCCCATATCCTTGTCCATTAAGCATGCAGCCGGCGAACGATAAATTTGACTGGTAAAATATGCTCCACCTTTTTATTATTTAACTACGTCTAGTTAACATGGTCATCTCGACATCGAGAGTCGGGATGGCCGCGTTTGACAAACGACGAACAGCGCCGTGGCGCATTCGGCGCCATTAATAAATGTTAGCCGCGCGTGTCCAATGCATTGAAGTGTGCAAATTGTCGTTAAAACTTAATTTCTCATGTAAAGTAAGTCCAGAATTTCGAATTTATTAACGAGTTACACACGAGTTGGCATAATGGACGAGTCCATCTTTTATTTGACACATTTCTTACACTCGGTAACCCCCACTGCGATGCACGGTACGCGATGTCCGCGTATTCAGCGGCATTCGTGTAAATATGTTATTTGAAATTACGTACCCCGTGTTTCATATGAATTTCGAGGAATCGATGATTCTTACGAATGTCAATGACTTCCATTCACAATTTTACCTGAAAATTTGCCAACGAGTTTACGAAATAATACGCTGTCACGTTAAAAACAGAGAAAAAATAATTGTAACGCGATAGTTGACGTTTTTTTGTATCCGTTTATTATTTATTATCACAAAGAAGCGCGACGCCTCGTAAGATCCAAAAATCGGGTGATTTCGTTGTTTGCAGCCACAGCGGTGTTATCAGTAACACGTAAGTTCGTTTCGGCTTTTTATAAACCGGACACTGAAAACAAAATAATCCAAATACGGATAAAATTATTATAGAATTTCACCGTTTTTATCGGCAATATACGTTTTTTACGAGAATTTTTTTGCTACCTGATATAATTTCGGATTTTTCTCCGGTGTATTGTAGAGCGCGAAAATATGAATCGCCGGCATCATAACGTACAAAACTTTGTTCGCCGATTCGCATAATTTGTTATTTCTTCTGTCCCAACCGGCGCCCTCCAAGTATAATCCGTAAACGTATACACCTTCCTAAAGGCGATTTCCATAGTACCGTTATTGATTTTTACGTTTATTTACGATTTATAAGCCTTTTAACCGAAAAATCGGTTGAACCGATTAAATCGGCGCATGCGGGTGGCGAAGCAAATGATCGGTTGTTAAAAAAAAAAAAAAAATTATCACAGTAACGAAAGAAATAGTTAATTCAACAAGCAATTAGCATAATTTGCTAATTATTTCTTTCAGTGAATGAACTATTTTTTTCGTCCCCCGTAAACGCCGATTTTGTCGATTCAACCGATTTTTTTCTCAGTCTTCGATCGATTCTTACGCTCGGCGGTGTTCTAACATCTTCGGCTGAGTTGCGCGTAACTTCATTGTGAAGCGTCACGTTATCGAGAGCCCATCCTTTGTGGGCTCTCGTTACTTCTTGTCTCATCGCTGTTAAGAATCCTAAAGGCGTAAATCACTCAGAAATAAGTTTTATAAAGATCGATAAAACCTTAAAAAAAAAAAAAAAAAAAAAAAAAAAAAATGACGAAGTATTTAGAGACGACGGAGCACCTTGAGGATTGAAGAATCCCGTCATCCAAAATTTAGCGGGACGACCGACGTAAATCCAATTACAAAATTGTTGATTTCTCTCGAGTAACTCAGTGAACCAAAAACCGAGTGTAGAAGATTCCCAGGAGCGCGATTTCCATGTTTGCGGTATTCTCGCGTCGTAAATATTGTCCAATGCGTCTCTCAATTGCTGCAATACACGCGGATTTTACAGTGATAAATAGATCGTTAGAAATCGTTAATAACAACAGCAGCAATATTACGATTATTCCGATATTTTCAATTTTTTTCACAAAAAATAATTACTTCGTTCATTATAATAACTCCTTCGATAGCCAAAAGTAAGTCTTTCAACATCACGCGAACTAATTTAATAACAATTTGCATTCGATCGATTTCTTGCTTAAGAAAAATATTCATAGACGCCGTCGGATCCATTATTCGCAATCTGAAAAAATGGCGGCATTCGTCAGCGATTACGTTGCGAAAATACATACAATTTATCGAATTATATCGCGTCATTCCAATAACCTGTCTTTGACTTCGTAAGGATCGTAAGCCGGTGGCAATTTATCGAGCATTTCTTTGGTTTGTCGAACGACCGATGCCTCGCGAGATTCTCCGCCGGTTCCTCCACCGGATTCTTTCGGTTGTACCGATATTATCGTATCTAAAACTTCTTGCGTCGTGTTACTTTGATACCTTCGAACGATTGTAACGTTGAATCCCTTTATTCCCCTCATCTGCGTAAAATTATACATTTTTTTTCGCGATCGTAGATCACTTACGTGATATCTGCATTGGAATGAAGTCCGTAGGCCTGCGGTGGGTCTATCGGAGCCATCGAGTCGATAGCTTTTAAATAATCGCTGATTTGCTTGAAATTTTGTACTCCGTAACCTTTGTAAAAGGCGAAACCCTCCATGAAGAGAGCCTCGGAAAACCAAACCTTTGAAAATGTATTCAAAAGTCGTTTGTCGTAATCGTCGGTCACTCGTCCCCCGTACTGTACCTCACCGATCATATATCTGCATAAATTCAATTATCGATTAACACGATCGATGTTTATCGTGAAAAAACATTAAGGAATTCAAATTGCGCGTTATAACCGAACGGTTGGCCAACTTATTCCTCGTTTGGGATCGTAATCGTTGAGATGATTATTCATAAACATGCAGGACGCCAGCCAATCGGCGGAATTGAACTCGTAAGGGATATTCCACCCGAGAGGACCGAATTTTCGGCGTTCTTGGACGACCGTATGGAGAAACGATACTGTGTATATTAGAGGAATGTACTGAACGGCGTCGCATTGATCCAACATTTCCTGATTCATTCCGCTGTACGTAGCCAGCAATCCCGCGCGCACACCTGTAAATAATGTTTATTTCACTCGGTGTGGTAATAGAGGTTTTACGCACGTTTCGCGTGTGAAAAACGCCTATTTTCACACCATGTGAAGTAAAATTTTGTACGATACTCGACGGAAAAACTGTTTTTCGATTCGTGTGATTGCACCACTCGCCGAAAAAAATGTTTCTGACCGTTTTCCCGCACTAGTGCGGAAAAACACACTTTTTCGCACTAGTGCGAGAAAAACAGCAGAAAATCGGGTTCGATACACGTACGGGAAAAATCGGTGTCTCTCGCTGTACTTCCGTCTCCCGCACGTGTATCGAACCCGATTTTCTGCTGTTTTTTCCGCACGAGTGCGGAAAAATGGGCTTTTTCGCATCGAAAACAGGGCGTTTTCAAAAACAACGAGATTCGTTACCTTGCGGCGGTTCGTAAGTAAATTTGATCGACATCTGCAGCAAAGAGATCGGAAAATCTTTGTGCGGCTCCGTCGTTATCCACACTCTGAAATCGGGATGCGGCGAATCCATTTCGAGAATGAAACTCGCCAACTCACTCATGTATTCCAATCCCAAGTGGCAATTTTGACAAAGTGCCCAGAAACCCTGCATAATCGATGTTTATCAAAGATTTTTAATATCTTCTCTATATAACACGAAAAAAAAATCGAGGCGATCGGCAATGTTGATAATAGGCGGCCGACTCGGTCAACTAATGCGATCGCGCGTATTTTCAAACTTAGAATGAGATTCTTGCCTCCGTTTTCGCATTGTTCAATAACTTTCGCGCGTGAATTTCTTGTCCCTGTCCCATGGATATGCTTTTGCATACGATTTCCATTTTCTTGGCAAGTTGCTCGATGCTCGGAGTCGGATCTGATCCCATGCTTAGGAAACATATCATTGGAGTGTTTGGACGAGATTCCGCGTGCATAGCATCCAAAAGCGTGATAACAGGCTCTGCGTACTTCGGACCAAGCGAACTGGCGATGTACTTTCGCGATTGCGAAAGAGCTCTGTCCATACACCATGCCCTGTATTGTACACGAGCTATTGGTGTAGCATCCGCTTCATTGATTGCCGTATTTTACTTCAGGATATCGAATTAAGATTACCTGATTATCAGTAATCTTCTGAAGGTATCCAAAGTGTTGTAACCATCCGGTATAACTTCCTCCTCGGGTGCGTCTTTGTCGAACCAATATTTCCAAACTTTTTCGGAAGCTTCAACCTGCCCGGTGATGTATTGAAACTGTCTGAGAGCCGAAAGGGCCACCAAATTTAGCCACGTAACGTCTGTGATCCATTTGCATGGCTTTGGCTTCACTGCGTTCAGATCGAGAGCCGCGCCACCCTTGATAAAGTATTGAAACTCTTCGTGGGTTATTGATGACCGTTGAAGATCGATCTTCAGCGTCATCAGCAGTATAAACATGTATTTGTGATTCTCGTACAAGCCTCGCGCTTTGTATTTGAATACTTCGTATGTGAGATACTCGATTATGTAGTGTATTCGCTTCTGATTCACCGGACTCTTCTCTGATCTGTTTAAGGGAAGTTTCATTTTTGTACGACTCGACGAGCTTACGAAGCGTTCTTTTTTTTTTATTATACCGAAATTGCTCGTCAATTAATCGTTAACCTGTTCATCGAAATATCGAAACGTTCCAAAAACTGCACCAACGATGTTTGATACATGCAGTTTACTTGCGCCATGTCGCAGACTAAGAAATATAGAACGCTTCCTCGCGTAGCTACCGGACGAAATTCTTCACGCGCGGCATTGATTTTTATTTCCGTTTCTCTCGCAATTGTCAGTTTTTCATTTACGTCGGCGGCCGTTTTTTTGGTGGTGTTCAGCACTGCCATCAACTCGACATCTTCGATGAGAGGTCCCTGTTAAGGTAAATGAAGACTTTGGAAAACCGATAGATCTTTAAGTTATCGAAATTCATTAAAATTCTTAACGCTCCGATTTGGTTACCTGGACTGTCGTCAATTTGTGCAGTAGATTAGCTTCCAGTTCTTTAATCTGACGCTTATTTGTCGTCACATCGGTAATCAATTGGGTTCTCTCGGTCTCCAGTTCTCTCTTTTCGGTTAATATAACGCGACCGAGAAGTTGATCCTCCAATCCTGTAGAGCAGTTTAGAAATCGGTAAGAAGACGACAACGCGAATTGGTAATTGATTCTTTGATTGCGGAAAAAACCTTTCATTGTCACAGTGAAATCGATGATCGAAGTGCGAGCAAAGATTTCCGGTGTGTAAGACGGATTCGGCAACTTCGTCGTAATGTAAAGCCTGAAATCCTTATTAACATCGACTTCTTTGTCGCCAAGTTTCACCTGTATTTGCCAAATCAGAAAGACGCAGAAGAACAGAAACAAACGGAAATAAGTTACAAGATAAACTTCATATCGAATAACTTCCGAATCCGCACCTTCAACGACGTTCCAATTTTGATGAAATTCTTCTCCAATAGATTATCGAGAACGGGATCCAATTCCTCGGCAACGTCTTCGATTAGCATAGGACGACCCATAGAAATGCAATCCTCCAAATGATTTCTAAAGTACTTGTGACTCAGCAGAGTCAACTATCGTTCAACAAACAAAACATCGATGTTTTTTTGAATCCCTCAGACTTAAGTCCGCAATCCTTAGCCACCTGTTTACCTGTAAATCGAATTCTTTCTCTTTATTCTTGATCCACGTTTTCCCCTGCAGCTGTGGATCGATCAGAAGTGGATATCTCGTAGCTTTGGTAACTATTATGCCATTTTGGGTCGAAAGCTCGTCGTTCGGTAGACCTTGCAGATTCCATTCACCAGTCTAAAGAGAAAATGCAATTATTGGGACGCAAAAATGTTGTTAGTTGTACCGATCTTTATTGAAAATGGAAACGCTCACCGTAGCAGTGTCCGTTAGGGAATCAATAATGTTGATGCTAACGGAAACCGGAATCTTCCGATTCTGAAGAAAGTCGTACCATCTTCTCTGAAGTACAATCCGAAATTCTTGATTAAATGGACCGCAGTAAGATAGAAATCCGGTTAAAATCAGTACATCCCCAACGAGACGATCGATCTCGGATTTGAACATCGCTAGTTGATTGGTCCATCGGACTCTCTCGCCGGACAAACCGTCGATCATCGCCGTTGCTGCGTCCATTTTTGCTTGGCATGCGTCGGCTTGATCCACGATGATCTATGGATCAAAAAATATTACTATGATTCAGAAAACAACCGCAGAATCTTATACATCAATTGATGCAATTGGTTTTTCCAAGATAAGAGCCGAAAAAATTGAATGAAGTTGGATCAGCATGTTGATGAAACTTACCTGACGTTCGCTCATAACTCCGTCGAATTCTTTCTGCACTTGTTTCAAGTCATCATCCTTTTCCTTCAGCATTTTCTCGGCTTCAGCCAAATTCCGATTGGCCTTATCGTGTTTTCCTTGTTGGACAGCCAAATTCGCCTGGAATTGTACCATTTTTTTTTTTCTAAATCAATTCCCAATACGCGGAGAAAAAATCGTAAAAATTGATTGTCTCGTACTTTTAGCGGCAGAACGTCTTTGTTTATCGCGTAGAAGGAAACCATAGCGATGGTCCACTGTATGAGACCGGCGACGTTGCCACACGCCTGCTTCGCCGACTCGTAAGTGTAGAGATGATAGTTTAGATAAGGTCTCATCAAATCAACTGTCTCGCCGTTTATGTTGTCTTTCGGGAAGTTTTGCAAGTTGTGAAGAAATCTCGTGTCCGCCATTACCTAAAAACGTAACCGTAAATTACTTTGATAACAAACAGATTATTACGATTATTACGACGATTTCGTACCTTCAGCGCCTCGGTCCACGACGAAATTAAAAATTGACGCTCAGGATCGGGTTTTACCGGTTCCATTTTTTTGCCAAATAGAATCAAAACGCAATCCATGATGAGAGTTATGAGGAAAGGCGGCTTTCCGAGTTTTCTAACAGTTGATATGTCGGCAGCTTTGATCGTCTGTTGATTGTAGAAATTCAATAATCATTTTAGTTAAAAAATCGAAAGATTCAAATGATTTTTATTTAAAATGCGCTTTTGACTTTAGGCTAAAACTGCTGTCGATCTCGTTATCTAGATAATCAGATCGTTTTTCTCGCATTTTAATATTTGACGACGAAAACTCTATCGATAAGTGAAAAAATTAGTTTGATTCGTCATCATTGTCTTATCGTCTGATTGTCTCATTGTTCCATTACCAATTATTGCTTCGAAAACTACTATAGAGTTAAGATACCAGCAGAGCGGCTTCTGCTTCCAACAGCGCAGGTTCCGCGGCCTTCAATTTTTCTTCAGCGAAACTCTTCTCCTTTGATATTATCTTCAACAAAGCTTCCGCCTCGTCTTTGGACTTTTGTACAGTTTCTTTAACGCCTTCGGCTTCGCGTTTTTTCTCATTCACCGTTACAAGAATCTGCAAAATTGCTTCGTCAAGTAAGTTAACCCAATCAATTTCCTCTGTCGGTAAACGCTGAATCTGATGGTAATCATCTCGTTTCAAGACGATGGAATCGCGATCGCCGGGACTTTGCTCACCGCTTCGACTTGCACATTCTTAACCGCGATCTCCGCCTGATTAGTTTCCAAAATTTTGCGCAATTCGTCGACCTGTGCGGCCGCGTCTACCAATTTGCTAAGTCCATTGCTCATTCGGAAGGCAAGTGTATTGATCTCATCTAATCGTTGCTTATAGATCGACTTATAGCCGTCGATAAACGACAAGAATGATTTTGGCGTGACGTACGACGGTCGCCGAAATCTGTGATCAAAGATTTTCGGCAACAAATCTTCGCGTAGAAACGAACAACGATTTCTCAATTTTTACCCAACATACCTGTTGTAATAATCGACGCATGTATCGTTAACGTCGTCCTGCACATCTCCCATAACTTGTATCAATTGCTCCTTTATCTCGTTGCTGCATATCACTCGATAATTGCCTAAAAAGTGTTCACTAACGGCGCACAAAGCGTCCCTCGGCCATCGCGTGAACCAATTCATTGTACATCCCGATATTAGCCCCGGAAACTTCAGTGATCGCGATCTGAATTTTTCTCCAACCTGAAACGATTTTCGTCATAGTGAAACATGCGTTTCCGACAACGCAAGAATTACCCATAATTATTGTAGCTACCGGAGAAAAACATAGAACTATATGCAAATTATTTCTCGCTCTGGATATGAAGTAATCGTAGAGATTGTCCTGAGTTGGTGGCCTTTTGGGATCGTCTTTCTTCATCAGCGGTACGATACTCGTCAGAATCTCGTCAAGTTCGTCTTTAGCGAAGAGATTCGCGACCTCACCGACGCTCAATACGTTGTTTATAAATTCTAAGAATGCCTCATCCTTTATCTCGTTGTCGGTGAATATGAACGTAAGGCCTTTGCTTCCTGTACCCGATTCGCGATACAGTTTTCGCAAGTCGTCCATCAAACTGCCGACGTTGTAACTCCTGAATGATCGATTTGTGGAATTGTAAAAATTGATAACGCGCACCGGAAGTAATAAAAAATCGTTGATATCCCGGGACAAAGTTCAGGAATCGTTGGATCTCTTCATATAGGATTATTTACCTCGTCAAAACTATCTGGAAAAAGTTATATCCGGCGATGAAAGATGCAAGTCTTGTCAAACTCTGCTTTCCCGATCCTCCGACACCAACGAGCATTGCGTTGCCTCTCGGAACACCAAGGATTCTCGATATTCTTATCAAATGCACGAGAGCGTCGTGAAAGAATACCAAATCGAGATTCATCCCGCGAACGTATTCGTTGAATTGTTCCATATTTTGATGAACTTTTGCGATTACCACGTCATAGCTAAACATTATAGTTGATGTTTTATGAAATCCCAAATAAGATGGCAGACGGAGGTTTTGTGAACTTAAGAAAAGATTTAAACATTTTTCAGACACAAAATACATTAAATACACTAATTTAGCGCATCCGGATATAATTATTTTGAATGTGGGGCAAAATGGACCATTTTTCGATTGCCCCGGAAATGAATAAATTTTGTGTCTCTACGATTCACGAATCACTCTGCTTAATTTGATTCATTTTCCTACATTTCGGAACGTTCCATTTTGCCCCATTTTCCCCCAAATACCTCGGAATCTCTTCGTAGGTCTTCGGAGCCTCGAGAACGAAGTCTTCGGGTTCCAATCCCGTTGGTTCTGGAGGTTCACGAAGAAAATTAACGAAGTATGTTTCAACGGGTGCGTAATGATGATAATCCGAACCCAACAGAATCTCTGCCGTTTTCGTCATCGTATTTTTAAACCACTCCTTGTCTTCGAAATTAGTAAATCTGCAATGATCTTCTCGATTAGACTTATCCACTAAATCCGTAATTTTGCAATGCAATCGACACTTGCCTATCGGAAATAACGCGAGTGCATTCGTGATCCCAAAGTTTGAGAAGCGTCCGCGGCGAATCGCATTCATCCCTCTCGATTCTCAGTATTCCTTCCCAAATTCTCGACAAATCTCGCAAATTGAAGACGTAATGAAATTTCGCTGGTGTCGGTAGCATTTTGACTTTTGTCTGTTGCCAAAGAACTCTCGTAAGGGGAATTAATTTCGGCAAGAAATTGACGATTTCTTCGGAAAAACGGCTTTCGCAGAAATAGCCTTCGCCTATCGAGCCTAAGAATAAAAAAAATCAGTAATTTTGACGGTACAAAAAAATGTGTATCGATCTAATGATCAAATGCACTGTACTGAATATTGTGTCCATAGATTTGTTCGAAGGGAGAGTGCAGTTGAATATATTGAATTGCCTCTTCAGTCGCGGAGGAATATCGTTTCTTCCGCCACCCGGATGAATCATTGCGGCGAGCAACAAAATATCTTGAACGTAGGAAAATTCACCGGGTTTATCCAACGAATAGAAACCCTTGTATTCCATCAGTTGACGAACTATTTCGTTCGTCACCTGATCTCCCCACTCGTTTATCACAGGCATATTAATGTCGTCTATAAACACCGACATTTTTCTACCACCAGGCGGTCCAAAAGTATTTCCCACGCGTTTTTCGACATAACTCTCGAAAACGCGCTGAAATAAAAGAATGTTGAGTAGAATGGGGCAAAATGGACCACCGGAAAAATAGAGGTATTGTTATGATTCCAAAAATACGATTCGACTCTTCATTTCCAAATTCAATTCACGATAAATAGTTCAGATTTCTGTGATTTGCAAATAATACAATTTGGGGGCAAAATGGACTTCCTGTAGAAATCGAAAAATTCGATTATCGCGGTTTTTGAACTATCAACTCAAAACTTCGTGCGTTATGTTCATTTGGACCATTTTACTCCAGTGGTCCATTTTGCCCCAATCTCTCCTATATCTTCCGAACCGCATCGCACGATCCGATTGATTCGTTATTCTTACCTGAACCATATTCGGCGTCGACGCCGATGAAAAATTAAACGATTTGTTTAAGTGATTTTCGGGATCGTGTTTCGCCATCGAACTCTTTATCATTACGGTTTTCGCGGTTCCTTGTTCACCTGACAATGAAATTATGTTGGAGATCACTTTTTTTAGTTTTTTCTTTTTGAGTTTTTTTTTGGTTTTTCATGAAAAATAATTTTTTTTTTTTGTGAATTTTCACCGATAAGAAGCACCGCCTTTTCTTGTCGGGCAATAACATCGACGAGAAATAGCGTTCTTGTATTATCGACGTTCGGTACCAATATTTTGTAGTATTCCAGTACCCGATCTTCCGGATATTCAAATGCCGGTACAATTTCGTTCCAATGTACCCAATTACCCTTCTCGGACACCATATACTCAAAAATGGTTTCGTCTTCCTAAACAATATTTTTGCATTCGTATCATATTTATATTAAAATTTTCGTAAAAAAAAAAAAAATAAATAAAAAACAGCGAATCTTTCGCTTACCCTATATTTAGGCCAATTGCATTTCGACGGATGATGAACGAGAAATTCTTGCAACGAATTCCGCGCGTCCAATTCGAGTACAGCTCCCAAACTCCACATTACGGCAAAGAGGAACAATCTTTCCAGATGAATGTCCGTATGGGTTTCTTGTTTTTTTTTTTTTTTTTTTTTCAAAAAAAGATTATTACAGTGAATAAAAATCGTAAATCTTAAAACTATTAGATAAGATGCGCAAATATACTCGATGAATCCGAATCCATAGTCAATAGTCCAATCAATAGATCGATGCATTGCCTGATGTAAAGTGCTTCCAAAAGCGCCATTTTAGACACGAGTTTTGTTTGAACAAATGTATGCGCGTCTCCGTATATCGCGTAAAATAGTGTTCTAAGAACATCGGCTTCGTGAGCAGTGCGCGTCTGCAGCCAACCCTGGAAAACGATGTTTTTACGTGAAAACATCTCTATTAACGTCGAAATTAGGGATGTAGAATTTTTCGTCTTTGCAATTTTTAGTTCGAAAGATTCGTAATTGCATAGCGCGCGAACCACGAACACTCTTCGTAAATACGGAAATTTATAAAAAATTATATTGCCAGAGACTCACCTCGAGAATCGGTTGCCAATTCAGTACCGAAGCGCTGATAAACACCATTCCCATTCGCGATACTGTTGCCGGCGATGCGTTATCGATGTTATCGGGTTCGAACACTAATTTGCTGTTCGCCGCCATGATAATTCGATCGCCGTTTGCCAGCGTCAGAGTTTTATTATCGTCGAGAACGGAATTCAAATTTTCTATCCATACGGCGTCGACGGGACCGTCGAGAACGATCCACAAATGATCGGTTTTCTTCATCTGCGTCGATCTCCGCCAGAGGGTTGAAAATATTCCGTCGGTCCAGTCGTTCGTTGCTACATCGAGTCTTCCAAACATTTGGGACGCGGTAATGGCCTGAAAAAATTAATACCACGAAGGAGGGAAAGGGTTTTCATATTAACCCCTAAGGCACGGGAGACTTTTTGCCGACCAAGTAGAACGCTGATTTCATTTGCTCGTAACAACAACACGCAAGAGCGTAAAACAAATCTTTTTGAACCATCAAAAAAACAACAGTTCAAAGTTTTTTTGCAATTTTTTTCGACATTTTTTCGCCATTTTTTATCGTTAAATGGGGCAATTGAAGGTAACGACTGATCGAAAAAATCGGACGTATATTAACGTTCTCCGTACATGAAGGGTTAACAATTAAATTAATTACTTTTATTTCTCTTCGGCACTTGGAGATTAAAATTAAAAAAAAAAAAAAAAAAAAACACAAACCTTTGGATTCATTCGCACTTCTTTGTGCGGTGCCCCCATCTCGGTCATTGCTTTCATAAGCGCCCACATACATCGCGTTTTACCGGAGCCCGTCGGTCCGAGAACCATTAATCCGTGTCGCACGAGAGAAGTTTCGTATAGCTGATGATGAAAAAAAAAAAAAAAATGAATATGAAAATTCAAAAAATTTGGATCGTAATTTGCGCGTAAAATAACCAACTTGTACGGTCTTCAAATTCCACGCTGGATGATTCATTATTCCGAGAGAAGCCGCGGCGTTGGCGATACCTTTTTGCAATTCTTTGTACGTCTGAGTCGTCAATTTTATTCCGGGGAACATGTCGTCAATCAGTGATAAAAACAAAGGTTCGTCTTCGTCTACCAATTTCGATAGATTCATATCTCTGTCGAGTAAAACAAATAAAAATTCACGCTATCGTCGCGTATCCGCAGTGAATATCATAGTCGGTACGAGAGATCGCAATCAGTATCGAGTTTTTCAAGTATTAAGTACTTTTTGATACTTTAAATACGTGTACTCGATGTTTGCAGTAATTTTTCAAATTATTTTTCATCGAAAATTCGAAAATTTCGAAAATTCGTCGTAAAATCAAAATTTGCCTCGAAATTTCGTTGAAAATTCAAAAAGGTGATGTATATTTTTCGTGACGAAATTTAAATTGCCCTTCGAGTTTGCAACGATTTTTTAATTAAAATTTTCGGTTTTCAACGAAATTTAAGTTTTTTAAAATTTTTTAGTGATTTTTTGAATTTTGTCTTCGCGACGATTGTCAAAATCATATTTTGCGTTTTCGACGAAATTTTGACGCGATATCCCCTGCAAGATGCCATTCCACATACCTTAAAACTCTCATAAGCGTTGTTTCCTCCGAATCTCCGGGATGCGCGCGTTTTTGCGCGCCGAGTGTACGTAAACAGGACAATATATTCCTCAATCCAAAATCGTAGTGCACCTGTTTGCTCAATTGTTCTTCGCACAATTTGTAAAGCGTGAAAAACTTTCGCGACAGTATGACGTTCTCCTTGAATCCGCAAGCGGCCAATTTCACCCTCATGATGATCTGCGAAAAGAAAAAGCGGCAAATATTTCGTAATTCGAAATTCGAGACAAAATTAAATCGAATTTTTTTTTTTTTACTTGACGATCCGGAACCATCATGGCGACGCTTCGAAATTGTATTTTGAGGTTTTCCGGCAATTCCTGGCGTCCCGCGTATCCCGGATTCATCGTGATAAATAATCCAAATTCGTAGTCAACCGAATACGTTTCACCGTCACTGCAGAAAATGTCAGAGTTATTAAAGCATTTCAGAATTATTAGGGGTTATTTTCAATTATTTTTCAGCATCGAACACGCGTACCTAAAGAGAAAACTGTTCTTTTTCTCCTTTCTCGCCGTCAGAACGATCGCTATTTGTTGTGCCGCAACGGAAAGTACCGGCAAATCGATTCTATTGAATTCGTCGAAACATCCCCATGCGCCCGCTTGCGCCAATCCCTGCGATAATTAGAGCTTTGAACGCGTTTTTCAATTTTTTTTTTTTTCGTAATTTCTCATTAACTTCGTTTATATACCTTGAAGATCCTTCCGAGTCCTCTGAAATCCATTTGATCGGAACAATTGAACACAACGACGTACTTTCCCAGAGCTTTGCCCATATCCTTCGTCGTTTCAGTTTTTCCAGTGCCCGCGGGACCTGCCGGGGCGCCGCCGAAATTCATCCCTAAAGGTGAAACGCGACGATTCGGTAAATCTTGCAATTCGAAACACGCGTTGTTGCTATTGAATAAAATCGGAAAAAATATCCTACCCACTGCTTGCGCGAGCGTTATATAACATCGATCCGTCAGCGGCGTAATCGCGAGACGATCCGTACATCCCAAAAATTCATTTTGATAAATAAACGTTACATCGGTTATTTTTATCGGCACGTCTTCGGTCTCTTCGTCATAGTAAAATCGCGCCTGTTTCAGCCACTCGAAATCTTGAATGGATCTTATCTTCAAACGACACAATTCGTCGAATATATCCCTGAAAATCAATTATTCACTTAATTACCTTAATTAAGATAGCTAATTTAAATATTTAATACCATTAATCCTTTAATGGATATCATCATTTAAATTTAAAATTTTAATTTTAAAAAATTTTATTTTTCGTATTGCGCCTCAAAAAAAAAAAATTTTGAATTAAGTTCCATTTTTTTTTCCATCGATATTTACGAAATTATTTTTATCAAAAAAGCGTTTTTTGAAAATATTTTGATGCGGAAAAGTGACGAACAATAGAGACAAAATATTTTTTTTAAACACGAAAGAGGTTTCGAAATTAAAAAAATTATCGCGATATTATTTCGAGTGAAAAAAAAAACGGTGAGATTTTGCAGATAGGTAAATTACCTTTGATGGACGTGAATTGTTATCAAAGCCTCGTATTTCGCTCTCGCATATTTAGTGAGATCTTTGACTGTGACTTCTATGAGACCGTTTAGTAAATCCAAAAACCATTGATTCGTTTTTTTCATTATCGTTTTGTCCCTTTTGGCGCTGATTATCGCAATTTCCGAGTCACGCGTCCACAATACTTGGATCGCCAATAGACCAACCTGTGGCAGTAAATTATTTCATTTTCGTATATTTCGCGATTTTTATTCGATAAACAACGCTACTGTTGTCGTGATCGCCTCTACCTGCAACACTGAGTTATCGATTAAATTCAATATCTCCGTTTCGGGAGTTGCGAGCTGTTGCAATCCTTGTGAAATAACAGCGCCAACGGATTGTTGATGCATTTTCAACAGGGAGTTCAGCCAATTTTCCACTCCGCCCGTGCATACGACTTCTTTTTCAAAAACAATTTTCTCGTTCTCACGCGAGTACATCGCAACTATATTTTCGTACTGTTTTTCGGCGAAATCCAACTATTTCCATTTTTTTTTTTTTTTTTTTTTTTTTTTTTTAAGGAGACATAAAATAACAGTTTAGTGATATTCGCGAAACAGCAATGATACAATTTTTTTATAGCGAAGACAGCTAACAAATCGGTGATTTCACGCAATGTGTATTGCACTCTAAAGAATTACGATAGTTTGCTCTTTGATTCTGTAGAGTGCCATACTGCGTGCGTTCCGAATAGCCGCTGTTTTTCCTAAGAAAAACGAGGATATCAACCTTTGCAACATTATCGAAAAATCCATCCAAGTATTTTGTTATCGTGTGGCAATCGGCTGCCTGGCCAAGTATTTCCAGCAGACTTGGATCCGATATGAAGCAGAATCTCGGAAATAAGACCCGTTTCGTCTCCAAATAACTGAAAGAAAAAAAAAAAAAAAAAAAAAAAAAAAAAAAAAAAAAAAAAAATAGAACGATGTTTGGCCGTCCGGTCAAATCGAATAAATCCAAAGATTCGATAGATCGAAAAAATCGATAAAATTGAAAAAAAAAAAAAAAAAAAAAAAAGATCGAAAAATCTACCAAATTCGATCAAATTTATGTTTACTGACCCGCTGAGCGACTTTTGACACGATTCCAATTGCTCCAGCAAATGCGGCAAAAATTGACCCATCGTCTCGTCGCCGGTGCAAGTCTCAACGGCGTTTAGTTTCTCGTGCGCTCGGTACATCAGCTTTACCCACGATTTGTCGATGGTCTGTCGAAATGTTAACAAAATCATTTCCGACCGTTTAAAACATTTGGTTGATGTGTAAACGCGCGAATTTTTCGATGTATCGGGTTACAAACATTGAATCGTTTCGCTTCCGCTGGAAGTTGCCTCGAGATATCGCCACCGATGAATACGGCTTCCAAATACGCCCACAAATTCTGTACGTTAAGCCATTTCGCTAGAATTTCCGAAGTGTTGCTTAGTTTACTTTGCCACAATTGAATGTCTTTTTTGAACGGTGCGTTGTACCTGAATATTAAAGATTATTAAGGATATTCAACTGTTCACTGAGGCATTTTAGGGATATGGGGACAAAACTTCGGGCGTAAGTACGTTGATTTTTGTGATAAAAAAAACTTAACTACGAATATTTCGCATTTCTCTATTTATGAAAATTTCAACGAAACTTTGGACATTTTCGATTTTTTTAAATAACGCATTTGGTTCCTCAACATCTTTGAAAAATCGTCTAAAATAGTGACAATTGTTTACCGATTAGCCATCAGCGAACTAATGATCATCAAACTATCTTCCAGCTGTGCAATTATCTCCGCAGTCTCCGCCCCTTTCAGCTGAAGTTCGCCCCGTTGCTTAAAGCTCGTAAATTGAAGATTAACTATCGCCCAATCGGCAATAACTTGCTTCAGTTTGCTCTCAATGTCTTTTTCCTTAACTGCACTTATGCAGATATCCTAAAATCGGAAAATCGATCGCGTAGCGACAAATCAACAAGAAATCTTGCATTAAACCGGATATTCGTCTATTTCTACCTCCACATCGTCTTTATACTTCAAAAGTGGCGCTTCCATAACGTTCGCGAGTGTAAAAGACTCCGATTCGATATCGAAGAAATAATTGCACAACTTCGACATTCTTTCCCAATGACGATCCTTCATCGCACGATTGGCCATTAGTTCCAACAACGGACAAGTCTCGTTGAAGTCATCGATCTTTTTCTTCAGATCTATGTACGCCGGCCATTCCCTCATCGCTTTTGGCAATTTGCGACATCTGCAATAGCGCAATTCGTGTTTTTTTTGTTTGTTTTTCAACAATAATAACACTTCACGCGAAAGAAAATCGTGAAAATTTCCAACTTGTTCTGAAATTCCGTTAATTCGGCAACAATCGCATCGGTATCGATATCCGCCCACGGAATCTCGTAGTAACCATCAATCGATCGCATCACTTGAAGATACAAACCGTACAACTTTTGCAACAAGTTTATTTCTCTTTTGCGCTGTTCGAGGGCCGGATATTCGGTTATCTCGATGCCGAAAAGGCTCTCACCGCTGCTGTAAGTCTCGTAACGTTCCCACAACTCCTCAAAACGCGACTGTGCTAATAAAAGTCTGGGAAACGATTACAATCGGAATGCATTAATTTTCAAACGCGTTTAAGGAGGTTGGAGCGCTTGCTGTTCATTTCGCGTAAATTCGACGAAATCGGGAAGGAAAATTGCAAACACTTCTCGATAGTATAAAAATCTGAAAAAATTCATGCATATTAAAGGTACTGAAAAAATTAATTTTGCATAATAATAATTGCAAAATGTTATTAACAAATAGATGAAAAAAAAAAAATTGCTAAACAAATTTACGGTAACTCAACTTTTTTTTTATGACAATGATTCGCTCATTTTTTTGGATACCGATGCATTTTTTCAGATTTTTATCTTTCATTTGAATTTTTTATTTTTCTACACATTTTTTCCATATAAAAAAAGTGTTTGCAATTTTTCCTCCCCATTTCGTCGAATTTAGGCGAAATGAACATCACGCGCTTCAACTACCTTAAGAAAAATGATATAAACAATCGGTCGTTTCGCCGGTCACCTTTCGCTCGCTTCTTTCGCTGGTATTCCTTCAACCATCGGACCGTTTAATTCGAAATCGGAGTCGAAATCTGCTACTTCCTTCTTTAGAACTGCGACGCCGTCGGTCAATTGCTTTTTCAGGGGTTCCTGCATCTCGCATATCGTCGCCTGCACTTGTTTGGCCTGTTAAATCGGTATAAGTTACGATCGCCACGAAATTTTCAAATTTCTTGAAGCGCGAAGCGCGAAGTATTGGTATTAATCAGCAGCGGTTTAGTTTAGAATTACTGTAAACAGCATATTGGTGAAATTATATCGAAGACTATCGACTGCGTCCTGTTCTTCCTTCGATACATCGATGCTGTGTTTTCCCATTAGCGTGTAAGTTTCCTCGATAAGTATTAATTCCATGTCCATCGTTATGAAATCGTCGCGTATCGCGCCGAGGCATTTCATCGCCACGCGAACGTCTTCGAGATCTTTGATCTTTCGCACTAATACTTTGTTTTTGTCGTTTATGTAATCGGTAATACGTTTTAGTTTATCTTTGTATGTCGTCGACAGCGTCAGACCCAATGCGGTTTTCCATGCTTCGGCTTCCACTAGCAGCGCTAATTTTAATTTTTCTGTTGGGAAATCAATAAAAGACAAATGATTTTCGATGTTTTACTTAAAGACGAATACTGCTTTCAAATTCGGCGCTTTGTACCCATATTTATCTCCAACGGTCCGATCACATGACGAGACGGAAGATTTTTTATCTCGTATGCCAATGCCTCGTATTCCATTATTTTCTCTTTTATCACCTGAGTTATTGGCTCCGAATCGACGAATTTTTTTACTCGCGCGTCTCTATCTTCGACCCAAATAAAGGAATATCTAAGGTACGACTGGTAGTCGAGAAAAAAATGTAAAATAATCAATTGATTATCGGTAAATAAATTTTAAAAAATGAATTAATGCAGTTTTAGTGCACTTTACTTACGTTGCCGAGTGTCGCAACGTCGTCTTTCAACATCATAATAACACCTTGCAAACTCATCGAACTACGAATCACTTCTTTGTGATCGACTATTGCTTGATGATAATTTTTCAAATCCTCGTCTTTATCTGTCGATTTATCGAAATACTGATTCACGCGTAATCAATCGATTTCACAATTCGATCGAATTTTTTTGGAGCCGAAGCTAAAAAATTCGACCCGTTTTTTCCCAATTCCCATTTCCCATTACCATTACCATTACCATTACCTCTCGAAAATCGCAACCCGCGTTACCGCCCCTTTTTTTTAAATTCCGTAATTCTTTTATTGTTTACCGTCGTCAATGTCAATTCCAAGGGAAGTCTTCTTCTTCGGAATCGGCGAGTAACGCTGACCCCACATTACTACACCCTTATGAACCTCTATTAAGTTCGTTATCGCTTTGCTGAAGTGATGCTGCAACTCCTCAATCGACGGTGCTATCACTATGCTCGGTATTTGCAGAACGAACTCAGTCAGCATTAGCGGAGCTTCGCCGCCCTCTATATTTTCGCGCAATAAAACGCTATATAAAGAAAAAGTTTCAATAAGCCCGACTAACGTACTGAATAATTATAATTGAGGGTTGTAGACGATGAAAATTTAATGACGAACCTGGAAGTACCGACCCTCTTCTTCAATCGATCGAGCGAACTTTTCGTACATTTCACCAAAGCCTCGACGAGCTTTCCGTTGAAATAGGCAAAAAGTTCCATGCAATCGCTGTGAACTCGTGTTATATTTACTTTGTTGGTTCTATCGACGACGCTGAACCCTATATGCCATTTATAGATTTATCTCGATAATCGAATTTTTTAAAAAACATTATCCAGTTATTTATATTAATTTAATTGATTTTACTTATTAATAATTCAAAAAATAACGAAACGAAAAAATTGAAAAAAAAAATTGAAAAAAAAATTTTGAAAATAGAAAAATAGATATTAAAATTTTTTTTTTTTTTTTTTTCGTTTGCCGAAAGTATCCAACGATCGTACCTGGTGCGAACGGTCCCTTGGTGAGTTTCGTTTGCGATCCAACTTGTTTCGTAACCTTTTCCGAATCCAACCAATCGTACTTAACATTTTCGACCTCAGGATCGGTGATAAGTCCCAAAAACTTATTTATGATCGTTATAACAGCTTTTTCCGCTGCGGACGATTTGATTTCCAATTCAACGGCAATTGAATTACCGAATGCATGATTGTCCGCGACAAATTCGCTCGGAATTTGCGCGTAATTAACGATTTTCATTAACTTCGTTTCCGCCAGAGACTCGAATACCTCGTCGACTCGCGCTTCTTTCATGTCTTTAATTTCTTTCGAAAATATCTCAACTTCGATTATCGTATTGCGTATGTCTTCGCAAACCCGAGGAATTTTTAACGAGGCCCACGTAACGACCGATAAAGTCGGCTGAAAAGCGATCTCCAGTTTGACGAAAGCGGCTTTCATCAGATTCAAGAATAATATTGGAATCGATCGCCTAACGTAAACGGAGAATAAAACGAATGGGGAACATAATTGATCGAATATAAACGGTTTTTTCACGTATCTTTCCGTAATTTATGTAAATTTACCTCATTTCGTCGTTTTTTTCGACAAGCGTTTTCACCGTCTCGTAAGACGCGAAGATCTTTTCCTTGCAGAATGTTATTATTTGAATGAAATCGGGAACTGTGAGTCCGAATCGCGACATGTGTTCGGATTCTCCGATCACCTCGGCGATGTAGGGATCGAAGTTTAGAACGTATTTGTTGGTTTTTGGATGACGAACCAACAATGGAGACGATAGCGCCAAACGGATCTGAATTGAAATCGTTATTTTGTAAATTTTTTTTTTTTTTTTTTTTTTTTATTGACGAATTATTAAGGGGACTACTATCCAAAATATATATAAATTTTGGAGCGAATTAATTCTTACGATTTCGACGGAATCGAACCACGTCTTGTAATACAATCGTTCGTAGTGCACGAAGACAGTCACAAGGGCGTTGTAGATCTTTATACATTTCTGCATTCTTTCGTGGGTAATGACGCGTTCGCGAGTTTTGAAGATATCCATAGGAACTTCGACGCGTTTGTAAAGCTGACGAATCCATAGAATTCTACCAGCGATGGGGGGGATGTTGCGCGGCAGGGGAGGATCCGATCTATCCTCGTTGTATCGATCGCGTATAGCTTCGATCTCTCGTTGATACATCGCAACCAACTCCAAGTATTTGCGATCGACGCGCAATCGCTTAAATTTCATTTTCTTGAATCTGAACGATTAACGAACAGAAAGGATCGATTAAAAATTAAATGGCGTACTTTCTGAATTATCGATCTAATGTAACTTTTTTTTACGATTTTAAGGCCGAATACCCGAGTATTCACGACGAATTTCAGTCGAAAAAAAATAAAAATTTTACGCGTTTTTTCAAATTTGGTTGTTAAAAGATAATATTTTTCATAAGTAAAATTTTCGATTTTCGATCAAATTTTCGGTTTTCGATTTTTGATAATTGGAAATACTTTAATTTGTTATAAATTCGTGTTTCACACGATATATTTTTATTTAAATTTGGCGATAGTTTTGTATACGTCTTGTGTGAAAAATAATTGGGGGGCAAAATAGACTTCCCTTCCGATGAAATAAATCGAAAAAAAAAAAAAAAAAAAAAAAAAGTTCCACTTATTTTTGGCTATTAAAAATTCAAAATTCGATTGATTTATTTGAATCAAAATCATTCTATTATTTTCGAAAGATTCCGGAGCTCTCCGATATCCGCCGCTAGTAGCTACAAACGAATCTTTACAATACGATGCATTAGTAAAGTACCTCGCGACTAACTGCAGCGCAGCATCAATATTCGGTACGACAGAAACGGTTTTCGTGAAGAAATTTCTAAGTTCGATTTCCGTTTCCGCCACATTGTTCTTAAACTCTTCGTAATCCGCATCGAAATACGGTTTTCTATGATCCAAAGGATCGTATCCTTGCGAAGATATCTTCTCAAAGAAACTCGTGAATTTTTGTGCAAATGCGTCGATCCCTTCGATCGTCGAGCAGCGAAGAACGGAGTAATTCAATGCGATTTCCAAAACGTCAATGAGCTGCGATACAAAAATACATTTTTCTCCAATAAATCGGAAGGAAAAGGGGCAAAACGGACCGGTTAAGGAATATAAACCGTTATAATGATTTCAGAGGCGTAAATTGTTTAATTTACGCTTTAACGGTTTATATTCCTTAACCGGTCCGTTTTACCCCTTTTTCTTCCGATTTATTGGAGAAAAATATATTTTGGTTGGTTGATTTTGGTTTTTTTGGTTTTCGAGACGAAAAATATCGTTAAGGGGCAAAATGAACCACTTCTTCAAATACGAAAATATAATTTCTGTGGCTTTCGAGTTACGAAGGTAAAATTTCACGGACAACTAAAACGACCGCGTGAAATGTTTGACACTAAGTATAGCGAAAGATAGGATTCGATAGGTAAACACCCCGTATGGACGATTCGTTTCTCCGACTCATTTTTCCTGGTGGTCCATTTTACCTCATTATCCCATAATTTTTTTTTTTTTTTTTATTCGAGACATTGTTCGATTTACCTTATTCATTCGCGTCTTGAATGCATTGAACTTCCCAAAGACGTACATCTCTGAGACTTCGAACGGCTTTTCGTCGGTACTTTCGTTCACTTTTTTCCGCATTTCGTTGTAACAATCATAGTATCGATCGCACAATTTTATGCAATCCTGTAGCGAAGTATTGTTTTGTTTTTTCAAATACTTTTGATTCTTAGATTATTAATTTAAAAAACCGTTAAGTTTCATCCTAAATCGATGAAATTTATGTTTCCTTTACCTTCATTCGCGATATTACGGAAAGCTTTGCGTCGTGCCAAACGTTCAATGAGCCGTTTTCCGTAAGGTATGCTTTGCACGCCAATATTAACTGATTGGTCATCTAAAATAAAAAAAAAAATGGTCAGACGGTGATTTACATGCGATTGGTGGAGAAGACGACGCAGAAGAGAAACAGAGGTACGATATACTTTGACGAAAACAGCGGTGACCATTCGTCTCGTATTGAAGAATCGGGACGTTGCATATATCATTCTGATTGCATACATTAGCGCCGGCAAATAGTCGCCGATTTTCGTCGGATCGAGTCGATACAACGGTTGGGTGAATCTTTCCAATGCGTACAAATATTTGACATTGTCTTGCGACAATATTTGCACCGTCGTAACATGATTATCGAGTCTCTTCCATTTCTACGATTTTCGTTAATTGCGTAAGAAAATTGTATCAGAATTAGGGAAACGAACGTAAACGATTGAGCCTTCGATTTCATGCCTTTACGAGCTTCGATTTCGCTTGAATCAGTAGCTGAATAAACATCTGCGTATGCGGTGACTTGATGTGTTCAATGATTGACGAAAAACGCGCGAGTAATCGTCTCCAATAAGTCAACTCGGCGGTCGGTCCCACCGTTTCCGTTTCGCGACGCAACTGTTGACTCTCGACTATCGCCTGACGTTCGAGCGGAAATTAAAAAAATGATAAACATAAAAAAATGACTCGAAAAACTATCCGAAAGGGCAAAAAACAATGAAGCCAATTTTTTTTTTTACGATCGTCGGGAAAAATGGGGCAAAATGGACCGGTTAAAGATTACGGGCCGTTGTCGTCGTTTCAAAGACACGAATTTTCTCTTTACTACGGAATGAAATTAATTTCCTCATTTTTCAATTTCATAAAATTTTTCGACATTTCTACATTTTTTTTTTTTTTTTTTTTGAAGACGCTATTTTGCAAATATCAATATTTTGAAAAATCAGAAGAAATTCGCTTGACCCATCGAACGATTATACTTACGCGTTCCATAGCTTTCATCCAAATCGTCACGTTCTCCTCGACGGCGCAAAGCACTTCCGGATTTTTCGAATTTATCATCACGTCCTCAGGTCGGGATAAATATTTTACGTACAATTCCCAATCGACGTCGAATTTTATGGCTCCTTCGAGATCTATCTTCGTCACTGCGAGAAACGGGACACAACGGTGTTGCATAGTATTGCATTTTTATTCTCGAGACTAAACGTTGAATGCAACAAAACCAATGCGCGATCGATAGTTTACCGCTGAGAAATTCGCAAAAATCCTTCAAGTCTCCGATAAAATTATTTTTTATTTTTTTTCCGGCTTCGCTTTTCGTTAATTCTCCCCAATGAGCGTTGAGCGTCACCGCTGGTTCGTTCAAACGCGATATCAAAGCGGATATTGCGGCGAGAGCGCTCCTCGATAAAGAATCGACTTCGGCGAAAGCGTAATACGTTTCCTAAGTATAATCAATCGATTTTTTTTTTTTTTTTTTTTTTTTAATAACCGAAATATTCGATAGATAAAATAAATAAAAAAAATGATATCGATTGATTTCTGAACAAAATGGTACCGTCGAAAATAGCACTCACTTCGAGCAGTTGCTTCGTCTCGAAATCGACGTTCGATCGCAATCGATAAACAATAACGCATTTTCCGGAAAATTTCTCGGTCGTTCCGTCGGTTATGCAGCAACGTACGATGGATTGTTCTTTCGAGATTTGCGGCGACCAACGTCCCGATTCTGATCAATAGATATGAAAAAGTAATGGACGCGAAATGCGAATACCAATGCGAAATGCGTACCAAATGGTGGGGGTGCCATCGGTTGATAGTAAATTGCAATAGCGTGTCTTCCTCCTTCGTTGAAAAAACTACTGAACGTCTGAACGTATTCATCCTTATCGATGATTCCTTCTTCCAATATCGAAGCATCGGTATTCAATATATACGCAACCATTTCCAACACGTGACGATGCGTCGTCTTCAGAAATCCTTGTCTCGCGATTCGGAATTCTTTGTATTTCGCCTGACGCGAGATTTTCACACGGGGAACATTTTGAAAATTGAAAAAAATGATTTTACAATATTTCGACGCGATGTTGAAGACTCACGAGCCGCTCCTTCGTGCTCTCGGTTGGCAGGCCTTCCAGAGCGCCGATTCGACGCTTCAATAGATCTTCGATGCGCTGCTCGATCGCAGGCATTGTATAATCGCGCGATCCATAATACGCGAGTAATTGCGCCATTATATATATTTTTTTTTCTTATTTCTTCACAAAAAAATCATCTCGCGAAAGAAAAGTTCGTGAAAAATCATTTCGCGACTCGTCTGTCAAAGAAAATCGATCGATTCGAAGATAGTCGGCAGCGTTTTCATTCGCCTCACTTCAATCGATTCCAATCATTTTTCGGACGATTTTTTTTTTTTTTTTTGAAGTTTGAAAATAACCACAAACGATTGTTATTAAGTAAATTATAGTTTTATTTTCATCGTTCGATTTTTAACAACGTTGTAAAATCATCGTCTTCGATTAACGACAATACATCGATTATCGACAGTCGTTAACGAAGAAAAAAAACACATTTCGACGATAATATTGTCGCGGAGACTACAAAAGTCGAAGATAATTTTCAGTAATACGATTTTTTTAAATCTTATCGACGAGATTGATTAAGTAACGGGTACGTAGGGAAAATGGGGGTAAAAAGGACCGACAAAGGAATAAAGAGATCGTCGTCACGATTTCAGCGGCACGAATTAACTGTTTATTACCAAATTAAATTCATAACAAATATTTCGAGTTTCCGAGGAAAAAAATCAGTTTGGGGCAAAATGGAACACCTCGAAAAATAAAAACATCCTATTGCCGCGATTTTTCCAACTATTAGCTTATAACTTCGTGCATAACCCGGAAACTAATAGACCAATCAAATTTGGCATTGAATTTGATGAAAATAGATACGGCAATTCGGTTTTTGCAAATTAAATGTTTTTTTAACACTGACCAACAACTTTATTTTTTAAATTTGCAAAAGTCCCTTTTGCTCCGTATCGATGTATTATTTTTGCTCGGTCCATTTTACCCCACTTTCGCCTTATATTAAACTCGAACAACAAAATAATCATAATAACTAATTATCAATAAAAATATCATTTTTAATTAGTTATTACGATAATTATAAACAATGGATACTGCGGGAGGAACACACAATGGAAAACCTCAACGTGAGACAAAATTTTGATGTATATCTTTATTAATCGTTTTTTTAAAATTTTTTCTTCGATCTCTTCGATCACATCTGATGGTTTATCTTTTCATTACTCTTTATATTCGTGTTTGCCATTCAAGCGGAAGATATATGCTATATATATTTATACAGAATTATCGGACAAAGATGAGCGATCATTGGTTATTTTTTCGTTAAACGGAAGTTCGGCTTCGAAATATTGAGTTTCACCATTTGCGCCCCACAGTTACGTTAACAGCGTTCGATCGTTTTTCTAGTCTCGAATTTTTTTCTCGTCGTATTCATCATCTCATCCGATCATTTTGCATAACATTTTCACTCGTGAAATCTCTTTTTCAACGCACATAATTGCCCATAAAAGCCGCGACAAGCTTTCGTATCTGCCGTCGTGCCTTTCGATATTATCCCATTTTCGTAAAATTGCAAATATTGTGCACCAAAAAATTTCATTATCTCTTCATTTTTTTTTATTTTTTTTTTATTTTTTTTTAAATTTATCTGCACGATATTTTTTTTTTTTCTCGTCACGCGACATACACATCTATGAAAAAACATCGGAAATGGCAATTACTATCCTTTGAATACTATTTTTTTTTTTTTTTTTTTTATTTTCCCTTTTTTTTTGTTAATAAAACTCGATATACTTATGTATATATAATGCTACGGAAACATTGGAATAATGAGATTACAACCTGTATGTACGAAACTTCGCTGCAGAAGCGTATGTGGAAAATTGACAATTGTCACGTCACCTTCTTGATAATCTAAATCACGTTATAATTAATACATTATATATGTGTGGGGCGCGTGTCTGTGTGTATATTTATCAATGCAACATTCTGCAGGAGGAGATATATTGTTCTTTTTTTTTTTTTTTTCAATTACAATTCATGAGAACATTTTTGTAAGAATTAATCGAAAAATCTCGTCTGAATATCAGAATATCATTTGCTAAGCTATATACTCTTTATATTTTTTTTTCGCTCTGCACTGGGAAGAGGCGCAAGAAACGAAAGCAACAAAAAAAATAAATAAAAAAAATACGATTGCCTTCTCTTTTCGTCTTTATACGGTTACCGTTTGCATCGTCTCTGCGCGTCTCTACGGAGAATACGAATTATACATGTATATAGGAGATAATGGAGCGAAATGGACCCGATAATCGATTCAAGAAGTATCGAGTCGCAGGACATTTTTTTTTAGCGATTTTTGAGACACGAAATCAATTAATTTACACTTATTTTACGCTTTTAGCGAAAAAAAAATGGTACTTTTTTTCGATTGCAGGGAAAATTTTTATTTTTGAAATTTTTGTTTTTCAAAATTAGCGATTTTTGAAACACGAAATTAATTAATTACACTTATTTTGCGCTTTTGGTGAAAAAAAAAAAAAATGGTACTTTTTTTCGATTGCAGTGAAAATTTTTATTTTTTTAAATTATCGTATGGAATCGATCTATAGGGAGCGATTTTTCGTAAATTTTGATTCGGGTGCATTTTGCTCCCCTCTCTCCTTATGCAACGGAATTAGTGTATATCGTAAATATGTATAAATATCGACAACAGACACATTCAATATGGTACCTTAGGCATTGTCTTTATTCATCACGTTATTAATGTTCCAAAATTCGAGAGGTAATTAAATTTGTTTTTCTCGTTCTATCGAAGGATATCGACGCAATATTTTTGGCGCGTCGTCGTTGTGAATCTTTCTAAGGTTACTGTTTTTTTTTTTCTGCTCCATTTTTTTTTTTTTTTTTTTTTTTTTCAATTTCACTTTTACACTTTATATATCTCGAAATATTCCTGATTATACATCCTTCCCACGCATACGTTTCTAAAAACTACGAATAAATAGTGATTTTTTTTTTTTTTTTTTTTTTTTTTTTTTTTTTTTTTTTCGCTTTCGGAATACGAAGGAATATTTATTTACCGATAACAAACAAATTGAGGGGCGATAAAATTCGATCTTCGCAATGAGATCCGACCAACATCACCCGTATCAACATTTTTTTTTTATTCGGGGAATTAATATTACGAGTGCATTTACATTCTCACAATTCGGTCAATCAATCGCCAACGTGATATCGTCCGATGTTTCGTGTGAAATTGTGGGCTAAAATTTCTGCGGGTGAGAGCGCGTTTATCGGATCTTTGACTTTAGCATCCGACAAAAATGTTTAACGAATTAAATTTTTTTTTAATTTTTTTTTTTATCCGATGATAAAAAGACTCGAATTTCTATAGTAGTCTATCGCACGCCTCGGGGGGGCATCTCGTCACGCGAGATAAATCGTAACGGAACCCAAGCCAATTGTGCTTCTGGTAATAAATATTGTATTTTTAATATATACCGGAGATTGGGGGGGAAAATGGACCGGTTAAGCGATTAAAGAAGTTTTATCAATGTACAGATGATATTTGAATTATTTTTACGACACGAAATGAATTATTATTACTCATTTCGCGCAACTGGAATTTTTTTCAAAATTGCATAATCGATCTTTTCGATTGCAATGAAAATTAATAAATTTCAATTTTTCTGTACAATTCGCGACTTTCGCGATGTATATTCGCTATTTTTCAGAAATAATATGAATTTACAAAAAAAAAAATTAATAATAACATTCAGCAAAATATCTTTCAGCTTTTCGGCAATTTTCGAGAAGAAAATGCGCAGCGTTTTCGAGATAAATCCATTTTGCCCCATTTTATCGAATGCTTCGCGATAATTTTTTTTTTTTTTTTTTTATTTCTCCTTACGTTTCCGTAAAGTAGAGAAACATTACGAAGAATCAAAAAATTGACTTTCTGTTTTTTTTCTCAATACATTACGGAACGATCCATTTTTCCCCATTCACCCGCTACGCGGGTATCGCGATGTCCGTCGCGATAAAATTAGCAACCAATATTCCGCCGTTTAATAATTTCGTTCGGTAAACAATAATTATTGACATTCACCGCAAAATTTGTAAAATGAAAAGTCTAACGAGTCGCATAACTGTACAATAGTACGATAGCCTATATGCAGTTAATTAACATTATTATAGCACAGTATACAATTTAATATGTATAAAGTGCATACGATTGGAACAGTTTAGCAACTTTGGATTTTAACGAGAATTTTTGTCAGAAAATTTCTCCGTACATTTCTCCTCCCGCTTTCTCCTCGAAGTGTTATTTTTTTTTATTTTTTTTTTTCTATTCAATGAGAAATTAAATTGGTAAAGAAAGGCGAAGATAATCAACAATTTGTACATATCTAACAAATATTTCGACGCTGTATGTGAGGTTTCGATATTTGCGGCTAATTTTTCAATTGAGATATCATTTTCGTCGTTCAATTTTTTTTTTTTTTTTTTTTTTTTTTTTCATTATCGATCTTTCGTTCTGACGTCATACCAATTCAAATTACTCGCGAAATACGAAAAATGGTCTTATTTTTTTTTTTTTTTTTTTTTTTTTTTTTTTTTTTTCCGATGTCCTGTCGGCGACAGTTTGTTCGGTTGTTGTTTCTCTCGACAGATACAACACACACAGTTTTCCGCGTGTATATTCCGCTACTGACGAATGCCGAGTTGGTTGCTATGTTCGTTTTTCTTTTTTATTCTCGAATGGGATCGTTGGTCGATTTCATCGTCTTCGACTACCATTTTGTCGGTCCTGCGGCGGGCGCTCCGACGTTCGTTCCTATGAAGGGATTTGTGACTATTGCCACGTTAAAAAAAAAATATATATATATATATATCAAATAGATCATTCGATCATCGAACACTTTTCACTTCGCAGATACATTGCAATCGGCGCGGATAGATCTTTAGCGTCGTTTGTTAACTCGCTAATGCCGGGCGCCGCTAAATAAACAAAATATGCGTAAAATTCATGCGCTTCGATGAATACCACAAATTTCTAGCGACGATATTAAAAAAAAAAAAAAAATACTACGTATCAGCGGTGGGCAACGTACATTTTTAAGTACCGAATACTCGAAGTACTTAAAGTATCGAAAATTTCGAGTAGTAATTACTTTTTGGCATTTCAATTACTCGTATTTTATTTTCCGCGTAATTTTTTCAAAATATTTTTCACAAATTTCCTTATTTGGTGATAAAAATCGTTCGGAATTTCGAATTTTATCGAAAATTCAAAAAATGCCTCAAAATTTTTTCGAAACTCGAAAAGTCGAATTCTTGAAATAATTTCTAAGAATTCTGTACTTCGATTGCCGATGGATTATCCGGTACTTGAAAAATTGCCGAACGCTGATACGAAACAATACTACGAATCGATTGAAACGATTACGATAAAGATATTCGTCGGAAAGAGCGATAAAAATAACGAAAACAAAACGAATGATATAAGTCATTGATAAATAAAAAAAGTTTTATTGGAAGGATTGTACAATGTATTAGACTGTGCGATACGAAGGCGTTGGCGGCCGATTGGCATTGGATAATTAATTAATAGATATTAATTAGATAGCTTCGGTTTCGATTGAAATAAAAACCCACAGATGCCGCTCGCGAATAATTCAAAGTCTTTTGTATATAAATAAAAAAAAAAAAAAATTACCATCGATTCGAAATAACGGCTAAGTGCACTACGAAGAAAAACAAAATGTACAGTTCAACGATCGGCTTTTTTCGGTCCAATTTATGTCGCGGGGATGGAGGAAGTTAGAAGAGGATCCGCCGTGTGGTCGGTGGTGGTGAACGGAGTTCTTTGCTGAGCGGCTATAGTAAAATTAAAACGTCCCGGAATATCAATGAGGAAGAAAAAATTATCAGAAAATCAAAACGCTACTCTTTACTTCTTTTTTAGCATTTATAATATATATATATATTTATATATACTATATATTAGTCTATATATAGGTAATCGAGATAATCGATCGACGAGTGTAAAATCACATGGAACTTCGGTAAATAATTCAGTGTTCAACTCAAGTAAACAAAACTAAGCGAACGATAAACGTATATTAAACAACATCTACGAAAAAAAAAAGCGTAATAAATGTTTCGCGAATACTTTTCTTCGCAAAAAAAAAAAGCAACGAGTAAATCACCGAACGGAAGCAATTTTTTGTTCGACTCGAACTAAAATATCATTCGGATATCAATGTCTGAGACTTTTAACTTAATTTATAAATTATTTATTCATTATTTTGTTAATAACGAATATACTCGGCGGCTTTTTCTTATACTTCGATAGTATCGAAAAAAAAAAAAAAAAAAAAAAAAAAATTGAAACTTTTCCACTTTTCGAAGCGGAAGACTTTTTGGCAAAAAAATAACAGATTTTAATGATTTGGAGCTCTTGTCGCGAAGCTGCGATTCCGTTTTTATAGAATATTAGTCGTGGAGATTATTTTGTACCGAACGTGAATATCGCATATCCGCTTCGACGGACTTTCCCATCGCCGCCGGCGACCTAAACGGATCCGTACGCCGGTGCAGTATTATGGTTACGCGCTGAAAATCAAACTGACCAGACCTCTATAACAAAACAATGAAGACGACACATGCCAAAAGTTGCGCTATTAAAAAAAATTTAATTTTATAAAAATTTAATTTTTTTTTTTTTTTTTTTTTTTTTTTTACTATTGTTTCTAAGCATTCGTGAGTGTAATTATCTCGTCTGCGATTCAACAGGAATATAGATAACTATTATGACATACAATGTAAAATAATTCATAGTGCGTTTATTCGATATTCGTAACATAACGTAAACTATGCGGTGCTAAAAAAATTTCAAAGCTCTTGGAGTTTTTTTAAGCGATTTTCGGCAATAAAGAAAAAAAAAATACAAAAAAATCGCGCGATGATTCCTGAAGCATACATAGCCAATCGATTAACGAGGAAAAATGAATTTAGTAACAAATGTTTTGAGTTTCGGAGAGTAAATACGATTCGGAAAAAAGAAAAAAACCGAAAAAAAAAAAAAAAAAAAAACAAGAAATAGCGATTTGCGTATCACGTTTTTTTTTTTTAAGACACTATTTTAATTTGTAAAAAATGTCTATCGATCGCGGCTGACATTTAAAACCTCGAGAACCGCGTGACGAATAAATTAAACGCTGAAAAATTGAAAAATCAACTTTCGATTTGATACGATAAAATCTCGAAAACGCGTTATTATTTGTTTATTTTCTTATTTTCTTTCCTTTTTTAGAATTTACATTACGAGTTTGAAATATTTACGAACTTTTTGGAATGTTCCATTTTGCCCCAAAATTGAATATTGAAATGAAAATTTGAAAAAAAAAAAATGAAAAAAAATGAAATGAAATGAATAAATCAGAGTAAATTTTTTTCGAATGCCTAATTTTATCCCGTATCGACGTATTATTCGCGTAACTCATTTTCCCACAATTTTCCGTATTCGTAAAAATATTAATTTCGCGTACGCGATTAATATTCTCGAAATCTCCATTACGCTTTGTATAGATGATTGTAAATGTAACGATAAGTTAATGGTAAACGGGTGAAAATAATACCAACCGGCAACAAACATGCGTCTCAAACGTGCGATAAGAAATGATCGTATAAGCGAACATATGCGCGTTACAACATCGAGCTGTAGGTACTTTCTAAGCGATTAAGTGCAAAACACGTTCAGGTGAAAGCTCGGGGTTCGTTTTTTTTGTTCGCAAACTTTGGCGACGCAAAAACAGAACTTATGGAATAGTTATGTATTATGTACGACAGTATAATCCGTATGCTAGAAATATCGCTCAATACTTTGCGTAAGTTGTACAATTAACGCTCTTTTTTTTTTTCGATCGTAAATTTTTTTTTTTTTTTTTTTTTTTTAATGCAATACACAAGAAAAAAAAAAGCTACATGAACAAACGATCGTCGATTTTGCGAAACATTACTGTTTTTTTTTTTTTTTTTTTTCCATTCGCAGTCTTCTATTTTTGTTATTACGGACAATTAATAAATTACCGAGTCGTTGTGGCGAGAGAACGAAGTTTTTTTTTTTTTTTTTTTTTTTTTTTTTTTTTTTTTTTTCGATTCAAGAAGTGGGTTTACCTTCGCCGTATAAGGGACGATCTGCCCCACTCGTCAAGTTGGTACCTTCGTTCGGGAACGTCGTTTGCGACGAAGGTGGTGGCGGCATCGCGAATACCGTGGTACCTGCCGCTCCCTGGGAAGCTCCACCCTGTGGTTGCGCGGTCACTGCCTCCTCTTCGCTCTCATCCTCCTTCAAAAAAGCGTCATTGCATTTTATAGAAAAAATATTATCCCGCAATAGTATTGTCGAAATATTTTACCGGTCGTTATACTCGCAAAAGTTTGACCCTTTTTTTTTATTATTTATTAAGGCGATAGAAGGTTACAGTGCGCTTGCGCTGTTCTGTACGAAAAACTGGCGATTGCTATTACCAATTTGGATCTCGTATTCCGCACTATATATTGATATTTATATATAAATACACGAAACAACAGCACGAAATATTGTGTTTCGCACGTTTTTGCGGGACGAAAGTGAAACGATTGGGGACTGTAAACGCGTGAAGTTGTTTTTTTTTTTTTTTTTAATTTTTACGAAAACGGCAATTTTTCGTGCCGCAAAATTGCCGTGCAAAGGATAATTTTTCATGCGCGCGTTAAAAAAAATTAAAGTTCAATTCAATTTTCAAAGAAATAGCGTTTTTTTCTCTACGCTCCGCTTTATGGAGGTCTGAATTTAGTGCAAAGCAACTGAAAAACAGATGCGAGTTTATTGGAGGTTTCTGGCCGTTTCGGCGCTGAAAAAGTTTCGTCGGATCGAGGAAAAAAAAATTGTTAACTTCGATATGCCGAGAATTTCTATAGAGTTGACGGTCAAACATGCGAATATAAAGAAAAAAACCTTTCTGATTGTTTGCATGCAGAGGTATCGAGACTCGGAGGAGTGATGAATTTGATTTTTTTTTCTTTTTTTTTTTAATTACTCGTTACCACATGATGAGCAGTCAGCCTGTTGCCTTTGAAGAGTTAGAATCGGGTATATTTAATTATAGCTAAAAATTAATTATTACATTACATCTTTAGAAATATCGAATGAAAAAGTAATTGATCTGATTATCGATAAATCGGTTCGGTAAATAAAAAAGATATCGATGTATAAACAGAAAAAAGCGGGGAAAAACGAGTTGATTGCGGAGATTTAAAAACAAATCGGATGTATTTTCAAAAAACAATTAAAATTTTTTTTTTTACTGCATTCGCGGAAGGAAGGAACTTTTTCCGTAAGAAAATAGTTACGAAAAAAGTTTCTTCCTGAAAAAAAAAAAAAAAAAAAAAAAAAAAAAAAAAAAAAAAAAAAAACCGGTCACGAAAAAATTGTATTCAACATTTTCAATGTTGTTTCAACAACTTCAACGAGGTATACGAAGAGCTCAATTTTCATTGATCTTTTACATTTTTCTCGAAATCATTACATTCATTAAGGAGTTTCGATTAAGAAATACATTTTTCAAATTGCCAATTTTTTGTTTTTCGATGTTTTGCCGCAATTTTTTCAAAAGTTTTGCCTAAAATACTTTTTCAGCAAATGTTTCGTTTTTTTCCGCTTTTTCTTGCAATAAAAATATCACACATAAATGAATTGGAATAAACGCCTTCATTTTCCGCGATCGATATATGTAACGACGATAAAAAAAAAAGAAAAACGTATCGAGTATTAAAAAGAGAGAAAAAAAAATAGAAATGGGAGCATAAATCGGTCGAAATAACTTACCTTCTTGGAACCCCGTGGCTGATTCGTCACAACATCACCGTCAGGATTCTGGTCCCGCTATAATACAACAACAAAGTAAACAAAACTGCTAACCTACATGCGGTTCGTAGATGAGGCTATGCTTCATGCTTGGCAGTGAAACCGATTTTTCCGATCTTTTTTCTCGTTTTTTACGGATCTTAGGATGTTTTTTACGTGATTCGGGATTTTTTTTACATGATTGCGTCTGGCAGTGAAACCGATTTTTCCGATCGTTTTTCTCGTTTTTTACGGATCTCGGAATGTTTTTTACGTGATCCGCGATTTTTTTAACGTAATTTCGTTTAACAGTGAAACCGATTTTCCCGATCTTTTTTCTCGTTTTTTACGGATCTCGGGATGTTTTTTACGGATCGCGGAATGTTTTCTACGTAATTCCGTTTGCCAGTGAAACCGATTTTCACGATTTTTTTTCTTGGTTTTTACGGATCTCGGAATGTTTTTTACGTAATTCCGTTTGCCAGTGAAACCGATTTTCACGATCTTTTTTCTCGTTTTTTACGGATCTCGGAATGTTTTTTACGTTATTCCGTTTGGCAGTGAAACCGATTTTCCCGATCTTTTTTCTCGTTTTTTACGTATTTCGGAATATTTTTACGTGATTCGGAATGTTTTTTGCGTAATTCGGAATGTTTTATTACTTGCAAAAACGATTATCAGAATTCGATTGCCATTGAAATGTAATATATCCCGTAATGTAATATATTGACGAACGATTATCGATTCTTAAAGGCGTTCTGGGCTGCGGATTTCGAATAAATAGTAGAGATCGGCACGCGACACAACTCGTGTAAATCCAATTAACAGAGCGGAGAACGGGAATTAACATTTATCAAACGACTTTCACAATCGATAAAAACCGAAAAAATTCATTTGCAAGTAAAATTGTGCAATTCGAAACGATGCAACAATGGGAAACGATAAATTGTGCGGTCGTTTTCAGTGCCAAGGATTTGCATTGCCGATACGAATGAACCGTGAGTCGTGGATCACGTTATCTAAACAATGCGATTAATGAGTTTCACGATGAAATGTAAAAATTATATCGATAAGAATAAAAAATTTGCATTGCTGTGATGAGTAAAATAAAAAAAATAAAAAAATGTTAAATTAAAAAAAAAAAAAAAAAAAACCTGCGGGAGTACCTGATACTCCGATCGATCGTCGATCTTCGTTTCTGAAGGCTGTGATAAAACACCGCGAAGTATAATTTCGAAACGATCAATCGCCCTATTAAGTTGACAAAATGTTCGAATAGAATATCCGAATCAATTTGTTGCGAGGTCACTGATTGGTTTCTCGGAGGGTTAATGAGAATTTTAACGCAAAAACGATGTTGAAGAAACGAACGATGAAAAAAAAAAAAAAAAAAAAAAAAAAAAAATCTGAGAATAATTATTCGTGAGATGACAATGATGAAGAACTACGGATGAAAAGCATATGAGTGGAGAGCAATACAACAAGAATCGCCGAGCGATTAGCGCACATAAAACAGTTTCATTTTTTTTTTTTTTTTTTTTTTTTTTTTTTTTTTTTTTTTCGTAAAATCAAAAATTTCATATTTGATTATTTTTTCGACTCGTCTCGATTCGTGCGAATTGCTTGTGTGACAAAACTACAAACCGAATAACGGTGTGTGCGGCTGTCTTACGAAAATAGGAGGCGAAATAGAAAAATCAATTGAAAACCGTCGTTCTATTAACGTTTACTCACCGACAGCAGAAGTGGTACCGCTAAAGAATCTCAGTACTGCTCGGCTTTAGTGCTAATGTCTCGTAAAATTATTACTCAGAAGCTTAACTTTGAAAAGTAAAAGAAAAAAAAAAGAAAAAAAAAAATTTTAATAAATAGGTCCATCGAAAAGGAAAAAAATAATGACGGAGTCATCGCTATCAAAAGAATAATCCGGAAGGAACTATTATTTCAGTCTGCAGACCGCTCATCCCTCGAATGAACGGATCTCGTGACTAAACTTTTACTTTTTAGTCGACGATACGCAACTTTACGAAGTTTCGTCGTCGCGCACGTGCGGTAAATAAACAAACTTACCTTTCATATTCATTAAAAAAAAAAAAAAAAAAAAAGAAGAAAAAAAATGAGAAAAAGATCGATCGCACGAGTGCACAAAAATTTTCATGCTTCGGACCTATCAGGTCGATTGGTTTCGTTACCGCAGTTTCGTGTCATGAAAACCCAAAAAAGAAAGAAAAAAAAAAAAAAAAAAGAAGGAAAATTCGTACGATTAATCGAACACACAAACAGCGCATGCGAAATTCAACGAATCCTCGACAATCTCAGTGCTTCCGAATTATTCACAGTGAGATTAGAATAAAACCGTTAGTTTCGTCTCCGCCAATCGAATCAGTGAGCCCACAATAAATTTCGCCCTATAATCGCGATATCTCGGTTTTTTTTTTTTTTTTTTTTTTTTTTTTTAAATTCTCGCAATTATATACCGAGTGATTTGTTTTCGGCATTTCGGATCGCGTTCGTCACCGAAATTCGATATTGTTATCGCGGTCACGTATTTTCGTACTGAAAATAAACAGGATTTTCGCTTTTTTTTTTTTTTTTTTTTTTTTTTTCGCATAATAAATTATCACCTGTAAATTGTGATAGAGACCACTGTCCTCGGGCCGATTTTGTTTCAACTTGCCGCAACACCAATTACAGCAACAACAGCAGCAGCAGCAACAATAACAGCCGGTTAAAATTCCGCAGACTACGAGGAATGCCTGAAATTTTTAAAAATAATGTGTTATTTCACAATTTACCGGAAGTACGATGTTTACATAATTTTTTTTTTTTTTTTAAATTATATTATATTTTCTCACCTTGCACCAGCCGGACGTGACGACGAAGTAAGCGTTGACATTTTCCTCGCCGAAGTGATCGGCTACGTACAGTCCGAGAGATCCGTAATTGTCGTATATGTTGCGCTTAGTCATGTCCATCAATATCGAATGTGCATGATTTATTTCCTTAAACTGTTGGCATCGATAATAATTCATATTAATATAATGATGATTATTCGGGGATTCGAAATATTTCGATAAAAAAAATATATGCATATATATCGTAATATCGATAAATTTCGATAAAAAAATATATATATATCGTAATATCGAAAAATTTCGATAAAAAAAAATATATATCGTAATATCGAAAAATTTCGATAAAAATTATATATCGTAATATCGAAAAAAATCGATGAAAAAAATATATATTGTAATATTGAAAAATTTCGATAAAAAAATATATATATCGTACTATCAAAAAATATCGATAAAAAAATGTATGCATATATATCGAAATATCGAAGAAATTCGATATATCGATACGCGAATCGTTTAACGACGATAAAACTTTACCCTATCGGCTGCTTCCGGATTGTTCGGATTTTTGTCGGGATGATACTTCAACGCCAATTTTCTATAAGTCTTTTTTATATCTTCGGACGTTGCGGTTTTTGGAATTTCCAGGGTTTGATAAAGGGAATCCCCGGCGGTGCTGTAACAATTCGAGAATAACGATTAATTGCGTTAAATAAACGAATTGACGAAATAAATAAATAACATCTGAAAAATTGCAAAACGCGTCGCGATCGGCGTTCGTATGTATTTTCATTCTTAAAATAGAATGTTGCTTAACGCGATTGAATGATCTTGTCTCGATGTATGATTCATGCCGTTCGTAATCGGAGTTTGTTACTCGATCTTATCATTTCCGGCAGTCGCGAGCGGCACCGGCGCAAAGCCGCTATCGGGTAACATAAGGCGGCATTCCGAAGCCTTCCGATGCTAATGCTTCCCACTGACTTTTTAACGAATTCAATCAATCGAATCAATAAAATAATAATAATTATAATGATTAATCAATAATTAACTGGTTTGGGAAATCAACAAGTTTATACAACGTATAATTTCAATAGACTAATTTTTATTTATTTCTTTTGAAAAAAAAAAAAAAAAAATTCTCATTGATATCTCAATAATTCGTCGATTAATAAATTATGCATATCGACCATTATTCGGCGCTGTTGTTCCGTTTCAAATTATTCATAAAGCTCGTGAAATTTTCGTCTATCGCGACTTGTATTCGATCGATACGAAATAAAGACTTTCCGGAAAACACAACGCAATTCAACGGATCGGCCAATGAAAAAACAACGACGTTTCGATGGTGTTAGTGTCGTTTGTTGCGTAAAATCTTTAATGAGGGAATTGAATAGGCATGCATTCTGATAAGATGTCAGATCGAGTAGGTAAAAAAAAAAAAAAAAAAAAAACGGAGAGATCATTGTTTGTTTTTACTCGCATAATGCAACGACTTGCGCTCAGTTTTCCTTATCCGATTTTTTTTTTTTTTTTTTTTTTTCGAGAAACGCGACTAACTCGCGTAAATATTGCAACAACGTGTTTCGGATAAATGCTTTTAGTCCTGTCGACTCGAGTAGTGAAATTAGATGCTTCTGTCGATTTGTTTAGATCACCGCGCGTGACGTTTTAATGTAAAGAAAAAAGTAGTCCTTTCATCAGCTGATTGCAATCCCCTCCGCGTCTCACAATTAACTCGATATCGCGCGGTTTTGTGTGCATTTTTAATCGAATCTTTCGATGTATTTTTTCTTTCGTCCATCGAGAATAACAGCCGAACAGAGGGCGAAGTATTCGTGACACACGGGAGCGATAACACGTGAATGAGATTACCTTACGGTTAATCGAATAAAAATCAAGCGTGTAAGTGCCGCGGCGTTGGGGTGGAGCCAGCGAAGGCCGGCATTAGCAACATCGTTGCAATCGAATTTATCCCGAAACATGTATAAGTGAGGAAAAGCTGACCCCTTCGCACCGATTTCGTTTTTTTTTCCCTCATCCCCCTCCAAACCCCGTCGTCGGTACGTTCGACTCGTGCCTACGCTTCGCGATCGCTAAAAACTAACCTAATCGTACTTCGTAACGGCAAAACGACTCTCGCAAGAAATTATTTAATACGCCGCTCGACGAAACGACAACTCGAAGTGTTGAAAAAAAATGATGGACTCCCACGTTTGACTGTCTTGTATTGTCATTATCCTTCGTAATTATCGCGTCACGAGCATCGCTCGTAAAATAGTTAATAATTGACGAAAAAAAAAAAATGCGTGAACAGTAGTGCGAATGACGGGCGACGGGGGGGGAAAAGGAGAAAGACAAGAGAGGGGAATAACGATAAACGATTTTTTTTTTTTCGTGTCTACCGTTCGTTAACGCCGAGTACCTGCGTTGGGGCGTATCGTAACCGAACATTCTCGCGATACATGCATATTAATACGAAGTAACTGCTTTTCCACAATGTACTTACGACATTTTTCTCCGATCCATGGCGTTTCTGTGTGTGTTTCTGTTTATTTGTCGTTGGGAGTACGAGAGTACGAGAGTTACGCGCGCGGCTCGATCAAATGCCACACACTTCGTTAAACGGTTATATCAACGTGTCAATGTTGAGGTTCTTTCGTCTTTTCAACGTTTTTTTTTCGCCCACAATGAAACTTTTCGTTTTTTTTTTTTTTTTTTCACAACGCGAACATAATTAATCGGATGCACTCCCGGTGGGAATGGAGAAAAATATACGCGAGCGCGCACCTGGCTGTCTCGCGTTTGTGACACACACTCTCGTCGTCTTTGCTAAGCTGCGCTATTCCACCTTCGGTACGGCTCCGTCGTGCTTTCCCGTTCGTGCCAAAAACCCACCGGAGGCCACGGGAATATCGATTCAATATTTTAGTTCGCAATATGAACGCATGCAGGCGCTGTTGCCGCTGCTGCTGCTGCTGCGCCGGCTCCGCACACCGCATCGTCTTCGAGACTTTGAATTTGCAAAACCGCGTAATGAAAATTCAACGAATTAAATTCGTAATTCGCGATCGGAATAAATGGTTTTTTCGAAAAAACAAATTCAATATGTTTTTAAAAACTTTAATTTTCAATGGAAATGGAAATTCACTGGAGAAATAATAAGCGCCGTGGCAGAGGCTAAAAATACATCGTAAATGAATGACGCGGTATTTTAAATACTTCGAGTACTCAGTACCTTCGTATTTGCTGATACTTTACCCAACTCTGCGGAAAATATCGTCCCCCACTTTCGCGACTCCGCGGATACGATTTTCTCGATGCCGAATGTTTGAAACACGAAAACACGAAGCGCTCCGTCGCTTCGAAACAACAGCTCTCATCCCGATGTAGTGAACACGAAATCAGACTTATTATTTCGTTATTCATAGAATTTTATGTACAATTTATTTATCTTTTCGTATATACATTACGTAAATACAATGCTCAGCAAGAATGAGTGTACAGCGACGCCGAAGTATATTCTAATATTAATATATATATATTTTCTTGGTGTTTTCAATAACATTTACTTTCAAGCGACTAATTTGGACTTTTTTTCCCCCTCTCCATTTTCTCCATGTTACACGTACACACGTATATCTTTATGCAAAGAAAACATTATTACACGATAATTATATCAAATTTTTGTGTCGGAAACGAAAAAAAAAGTTTTTTCTTCTTTACGGTCGTCAAGAATTCGCGACACAATGAGTTATAATCGAATCGTGCGATTCGAATAATTTTCTCTCGATAAATCGTGTAAAAGTAAATAGGCAACACTGTACAAGTAAAAATCCTCTCGCCGACACTCACTTTTTTTTTTTTTTTTTTTTTTTTTTTTTTTTTTTTTTTTCAACCCCTTTCCCCCGGTTATGGTAATCATTGTGATGTGTTAACCTACAATATAATATTCAATTGTCGAAGCGATAATAGCGAGTTGTACATAAGTTTCGGCAAACGATTTTCTCGCCCCCCTCCCCTCTCCCATCATTTCTCCTCGTCATCGTTGATAACCAAATATCGTATACTGGCGTAACAAGAATAATTCATTTTATTAATTACATTGTGGGGAATAATTTTTCATTGAAAAATAAAATAAAAAATTTGCGGCCACTAATTAGTTCGCGAAAAATCGATATTTCACGGGGCATCGATAGAATTTCGTGGTAATTCTTGCGATACAGTGGAGTCAATCGGGAAATAAAGTTTCAATAATCGTAAAAAAAAAAAAAAAAAATAATAATATTGAATGTATAGAAAAATTACTCAGTCTGCGTCGGTAAATTTACGGACGTATTTTCACGCATTTTCAGCGTTAATTCGATTTCGAACAGTAATAACTTATTTCCTTTGATGAAATGAGTTTTTCGCGAAATCGTAAATAAATTTGTAAAAAAAAAAAAAAAAAAAAATTAGGATCGATGAATACGTGAAGTATTTGTCGAAAAACGGAATTAACAATCGTTAAAATAGAATTTAATATTATGAATGCGACTTCGCAAAAATTACGGAAAAATTCTGTAAATTCACATTTTTTTTTTTTACACTTTTTTTAGTACATAAGTTAGGAACTCTTTAAATTAGATTCTCCTTAATCGCGTTAATTTTCCTTCAGAAGCGCATTTTTTTGTTTCTTTGTATTCGTTTCGTCGTCTCGGCGTTCAATCCACTCGACTGTAACGTAAGAATCACTCGACGCTATTATTTTTCAAACCCTTTGCTTTGCACTGACGATTTTGTTCGCTGCTAAAAATATTCATCACTCGGAGAAAAGCAAAAAAAAAAAAAAAAGATCGTTGATCAATCGATATATCGCACATCGAGCGTTAAACCGAAATATAATGGATGACAATTGAGATTCTTCGGTGCAATATTTTCTCATAACAATAACAATTATAAATACAAGAAATAAATTTATTTTTTTTTCTCTTTTTTTCATTCTACTCTACGATTCTATATCGCTTTTAGCCCGTAAGTGTTTTTTTTTTTTTTTTTTTTTTTTTTTTTTACATGGAGTGCCGTTTGTTTTATTTCCTTTACTTTGGTAAATTACTCATTGGACACTCATAAAACTCGAGTCGCTTCAACGAGTTCGGTATCTCGCGATTGATATTGCACATCATCCCTTCTACAACATTTACCGTTCCACTTTTTTTTTTTTTTTTTTTTTTCTAATGAAAATTTCTTCGTCGAAGTATCGATTAGAATTTTCTTTTTATTTCTAATCTCCGAGCATTGAGTGCGACTCCTTCAAGAATTATCGGCTTCATTGCCTCACTTTCTTGTTCTCACGCGGATAATCCTCTTTTCCGTATCGAATTTGTATCTTGCCGTTCGCACAGCCATTTGCGAAGCTTTCTAAATAATTGCTCTTCCATTCGCACCGTCGATTTAGTCGTCCAATACGTGAAATATCAGCTCGAGAACAGTATTCGTATCTTGACTGCTTTGCGCAGATTTATGAAGAACTTGAATGAGTTCGTTGTCCAAACTGTTCATATAGATAGGCGGCAGACGCGTACCTTCGCTTCCCGCTTCGTATCCCACCTGTGAAATAGAAAATTCAAAGAAATCAACGCAATCGCTATCAGTATTTTCGTCTCATCAATAAATCATCGAGAAATCATCGATTATAAATTTCGATAAAAATTCATACATTATCCGGATGAATTGTCGTTCTAACGGCGAGTTTCGTGAGACCCGCCGTTGCCAAGAGATCCAAAAGCTTAACAAGCGCCGCGCATGTCGCTCTCGCTATGCTTTCCGACAATTTGTTTATGTCGACGGGATCGTGAACTCCGGTCGGATGATCGTCGGACTGTAATCGACGAAGTATACGTGTTAAATCGATTTTTAAACGATAAAAATCGAAATCCATGAAAAAAAAATTGAAATACGTGAAATATATACCTTAATAATGAATACTTCGGTCCAACGGATGAATCTACTCGTTCCCATGTAATCCGTACCGTTGTGAACTCTTATTGACGGCACGCCGTCCATAGCTTTGCCGTCTATCGGACTTTTTACTCTGATAAAACAGAGAGGTACGCAAATATTGATATTTCGGTCGAAGAAAAAATGTTGAAATTTCGCAAATGACGCGAAAAATAGCTGTTAACGAACCCTAAATTGAATTGTACGTCGTTGTCGACCCACTTGATGTTCACCGTTTCGTCGGGTTCCGGCGCTCCCTGAAGACCGCATCCTATCGAGAAATCCTGCATATTTTTCAGCGCCGCTTTCAGCGCCTCCATTTTTTCCGGCATTATTTGTACCATAAGTCCGTCTTCTACTATACTGGATTTCGCTGATAGTCCCATTGACGATTTAAGGGCGCCGTTTATCACGACGAAACTCGCGCCGGTAACTGTTCCGAGAAATATCGATATGTTAGAACGAGAAAATTATTATAATCAGTTGAGAAACGATAGCGATTTTTGGGTATAGAAAATAATGGGCAACAATCGGCGGGTTATTTATTTTTAAGTAATTTCGATTTTTTTAAAAATAAATTTACGTTATTTCAGATAAAATGAAAAATAAAAAATTGAAAAAAATATTGAGACAAAATGGAACACCTTTTTGGCAAAATGAAATGAAATTAAGAAAAATTAATTTGCACGATATTCTGTTCAATTTGCCGACGAAAAAGGGATTTTAGATCATTCCGAAATCGAAGTCGATTAGCAAAACATTTTTTTTTGCGCAATTTTAATTTTTTTTATCTAATTGCGAAGTATTCGTTTCGTTCAAATCGTCACATCAACTGTAATAGTTAATTTTATCGTATTTCGCTTACATTTTTACCGACCGATTCTTACTTTTGTAAAGATAAACACAATGGAAACTCAAAATTGCAGTATTTGGAATTTCATTTTGTATTTCATTGCAAATTATGTTAATACCATTAATTTCTTTCGAAATCGTCGAAACGATTGATTTTACCCTTTTTTTTCTCTCTCTCTCTCTCTCTCTCGTCTATGAGTTCCGCGTAATGAAAAACTTACCTTTTCGCGGTTTATTGTGGATGTTGATAGCTTGAGTTTGATAACTACTCTCGTCGCCGGCATTGGTTTGTATACAAACCAAATGAGAATCCGATTGAACGCTAAAATTCGATGCAAACGCGAGAACGTGATCGTTGGAATTGTTGAGTCCTTTGATTACTTGATCGTAGCGATTTTTCGGAAATAAAACATCGGTCGTGCGATCCTGCATGTGTATCGTAAGCCCCCGAACGCCCGGCAATGTATAAGCAAAATTACGAAAATCGGCGAGAACTTTCATTATCGTGTGTCCGATTTCGAAATAAACGGCATCGCGAAAGCGCACGGAAACAAGAGGACAGGGATAGTAACGATATTCGGCACCGAGACGCAACACAAGTCGAAGGGGAAACACTTTAGCCCACGGAGTTTCCCATCTGCGAAAAAAAAAAAAAAAAAAAAAAAAAAAAAAAAACAAAAAATGTATTATTACGAAAACACCGTTAGCGAGAAACTTTGCGTATATCTTTGACTAGAGCTGTTCAAAATATATTTTCAAATCCCAAGTACCGAGTATTCGCAATTTTTTAAGCACCGAGTAATTCAGGTATTAAAAAAAAAAAAAAAAAAAAAAAATTCTTAACATTTTTTTTTAAGAATTTTTTTTTTTTTACTTTCGTTGAAAACTCAAAAGTTTTACGTTATCGTAAATAAAAATGTTAACTTAACAATATTTTCTCGAAATTCGAAAGATAAATTTAAATTTCATTGCGAATTTAAAATTTCGTCAAAAAGTGAGTTTTCATTTTTTTTCGCAAATTTAAAGTTCGACGAGAAATGGTCTTTTAACAGATACTTAGTATTTCGTACTGAAAGAATACTTAAAAATTCAATTACAATACTCAAAATAGTTGCAAAGTACTCTTAACTTCAAATACTATACGTTGAGTGCCTCTCGAGTACCCGATATTCGGATTATTGTTCAGCTAAGTCTTCGATTGTCTCACCTGTGAACGAGAAGCCCAACGAGAAAAGGCGCCGGCGGAAGAACAATTTTCTGCAAACACTGAAACGTCTGTCGTATAAATAAAAATCCTGCGTGTTCGCGAGATCCCAAAAAGTTACCGCCGTGATGTATCGATACTCCGAGTTCCGTAATCGTATTCCCTGAAAAAATAAAGCATAAAATCCTCCGATAAACCCTCCGAAAACGGCGACTCCAATTTATCAAATTAAACTTTCAAATATCTTTCACGCGTTACCTTTGATTGCCTCAACATAAATTTGATTAATATGAACGAGAAGATCCTTCGGGATTTGCGTTTCATCGGGTAAAGTCTCAACCAATAAGATAATTTCATCTTGTCCCACGCAAGCCAATCCTCTCGACGTAATGTTCCAACAAATTCGATTAACGCAGCAATTCACTGAAACAGAAAAAAAAAAAAAAAAAAAAAAAAAATCAATAAAATTATTCTCCTAATCATCGATCGCGGAAATTAGATGAAAAAATGAAAAAAAAAAAAAAAAAAAAAAACTACTTACGATTCGTTATCTTAACGTAGGCATAGAGATTTCGATTAATCGCAAACATAACCGGTGGTTCGCAATCGTTTTTCAACGATTTGTAAAGAGCCGCGGAATCGGTGACTTCGTGGTATGTGATTTCTGAGGAAAATTCGACGTATTTAACGAAAGTAAAGGAGGGAAATCTACGGTTTGGTACTTTTTTCGTAATTTCTTACGGCCTTTGTGTATCGTAACTGTTGGCGGAAGGATATCCGGATCTTGCGGTATATAACTGTTCGTATTTGGATCCAATGGCGGCATATTTTGTCTTTTTGCCGCTCCCGACGACGAGGTTTGTCCCGGTGTCGGCGTACGTTTGTTCCCTATTTTTCGATAGGGCGGCTTTAGATCCCACGATGTGTCGAGCTCTGTCAGGTCACATCCAGGCCTTATTCCTGTGTTTTATACGTATAGGTGGGTTGAAAAAAAAAAAAAACAGACGGGAATTCGTTGCGGAGTTGGCGACGCGAAATCGGGATCCCGAGAAACCGGAGAAACCAAAACCGCGCGCCAAGGCGGGTAGGTGAAAAATAAAGAAAAATCATTTTTTGGATCTTTCGAAGGAATAACGAAAATCAAAAGTTCAACCAAATAAAATTGTTCGCACGAACGGTGGATTTTTTTTTTTTTTTTTTTATATCTTCACAATGGAAAGCGGCGGCGTCTCGTGTCCACGAGATAAAAGAAAAACGTTCAAAGATCGCGTTTCGTTGATTTTACTACGAAATCATTCGGGTAATCAGTGCATTCGGAACGAGTTTCAAAGTTCGTATTGAATTTGTTGTATCTGATTGAGAATTTTTTTTTTTTTTTTTTTTTTTTTTTTCGTCGCGAACACGAGATTCGGAACGAACGATCAATTGAATCGATAAATCGAAATGAATACTTAAGTTTTTTACTATTTCGCTTGTTTTTTAAGAACTTTTAACATCTGCGGGACTCACCGTCGCTGAACATTACGGATTTTTGGCCCTCGGGACGCTGCTTTGTACTTCCCTCGCGTTTTAACACTCCAACGGGCACCATGACTGTCGGCGGCGGTGGCAAACCGCCGGCTAACTGTTGTAAAGGCGGTATTGTTGAACAGTACTCCATCGGATTATTTGGATTAGGCTGTCTCCCCTATAACCATTTGTCGAATACTCCGAACTCTGGCGATTGGAATGTCGTTTTTTTTTTTTTTTTTTTTTTTTTTCTTTCTTTCTTTCTTTCGTTAACCGTCACGAAATTACGAGGATTCATAAAACCGGATGCAAAATCGTTGAAACGAAATTATAAAAAAAAAAAATTTAATACTCTAAAAAGCATTATTTGAAAATCGTTACTTTGATTTTGTTTTTTTTTTTCACGGGAAAGTCGTTAGAAAATAAATAAAAAAATTTCGATGCAGAATTTTCGATGGAAAATAAAAAAATTTCTTGATAGCGTGATAAAAAAAAAAAAAAAAAAAAAACAAGTGGATTAAAAATAAACCGTCTATTTTATAAGGGATAAAAAAGAAAAGATCGATCAATTAAGAAGGGTGTGTCGGTCCGTATTACCAAAGAGTTCGATTCACGTGAAATTCAGAGAGAATTACAACTTTCTAATGAAATAAAAAGCTGAAAAAATCAACGATAGCGAAGGTGCTAAGAAAATTAATTTTCAACAAATTAGTAAAAAAAAATAATTGTTTAACGAATTATCCGATAATCTAACTTTTTCTTTAGCCGAAATTTATTCGATAATTTTTTTGAATGCCTATGAATTTTTTGAGAATTTTTTCTAATTTTCGCAAAAAAAAAAAAAATTCGATTTTCTTATGGATGAAAAATCACGAATTTTCGAAAATAAAAAAAAAAATTCTAAAAAATCCATAAGTATTGAAAAAAAATCAGCAAATAAATTTCGGCTAAAGAAAAAGTTAGGTTACCGGATCATTCGTTAAACAATGATTTTTTTTTTACTAATTTGGTAATAACTTTTTGAATTATTATTATGGAAAATTAATATTCTTAGCAACGCCGATTTTTTTCAGATTTTTATTAAATTGGGAAATATTCGACAAATTCGGTCTGAATTTCGCGTGAATCTCACTTTTTGGTAATACGCGACGACACACCCTCCTTAATTAAAGTATGAATAGTACTTTTGTTCATCGACTATGCAAATAAGATTAGGAAACACTACGGAAAAGAAAAAAAAAATGCAATACTCAAAATTTCATGCTGATATTCGATATCATATTCAATTCACAAGAGAGGAGATATTCAACAAGTTGTTACAGGGGTAGAAGACTGGGCGGGCAAATCGCTTCGACATTCAACACGTCGCCAACACAAATGTTCACTAATATTTCTTTGCATTCACTCCGAGAACTCGAAGTCACTTGAGTGTCTTGAGAGTTCGAAAAGCGCTCCTCAACCTGTCGACGATAAATCTCGTAATGAAGTAAAAAAAAAAAAAAAAGAAAAAAAGAAAAAAAAAATAGTGTTGGGAACGTGTCGACTGCGAATGGTGATAAAAATTAAATTTTTTAAACTATAAAGAGAAATGAGGAACGAGAAATTAATTCAGAAAGCGTTACTTTGTGACGGTTAAAAAAAAATGGCAATTACGGAGGTAAAGTGAACAAAACGTTTGTTTTCACTTTAATGAGCCCTCCGACGACTTAAACTCAACGGCTTGAAAAAAAAAAAAAAAAAAAAAAAAAAAAAACTCATGCGGATGAGATGATCCGGCGATTCATAGTAAAAGCCGTTGATCTATGATCGCAACGCTTTTTTAGCGGTAAATAAAGGAAATTGGAAAGTGTATCCGTATAAATTTGTTTCGGGAGAACGAGAAAAAATGGACACGCGAAGCTAAATGCGAAAAATTGCTGAGAAATTACTTAAAAAATTTTAAGTATGTTATTTAATTTAAGGAATTTAAAAAATTGAGTTAAAATTTGGAAAAAAAATGCGTTGAACTCGGAAATTGCTTTCTAATTACTTTTACGTTATACACACTTAAATTTTTATTTCGTTTTTTTAATTTCACGCATTTTTTTTATTTAAAATTTTTCAATTTTTTTTCTCAACAAATTTCCCAACATATTCCGGATGACCGTTTCGCTCGATATTCTCGAAGTCTTTAGAGAAAAAAATAAATAAGATAAATCGACAAATTAGTCAGCCGACTTCTCTCGCGATATGAGAAAAGAGAGAAGTAAAACTATTGAATCAGTGGATTCTCTTGGTAATCGGGGGACAGAGGTCACACTTTATATATCAAAAGTAATCCATGTCACGCAGATAAGTTTGTTAATTCGGAGCTGACGTATAGCGAACAAATAGCGTGCAATTGGGTTTGTGTCGCGTGCGTCGTAAATTATCGCGACAATTTTGTCTTTCGACGATTTTTAAAATTAAAAAAAAATAAAAAAAAATCAAACGCCAATAACATTAACATACCTGAGGAGAATTAACGTTGTTAGTCGAGTTGTTGGCGTAACTAGAAGACCAATCGCCACTTCCGTTCTCCTGTTCGGCTGAATACAGTAAATAATGATATTTGAAAACTAAAAATAAATATCGGAATTTATCAAAGAAATAGAGACTTTCGTACCTTTGATGAGTAATTGATAACAAGGTCCGCAAACACGGGAATCTATGTTACCCTGATATTCCAATCGATATTTCATGCTGCAGCATTTGTTGCATAAAACCTGCGAAATTTAATAATTAATCGTATTAATGAACATTTTTTTTTTTTTTTTTTTTTTTTTTTTTCGGCAGTTAAGATTCTCTATTAATCGCCATACCTTGCCACAGGCGCGGCAATGGTGACGACGCTTAATAACGTTGAATTTAACGTCGCAAAGCATGCAATTAGGTGCATCGCTATCCGGAATCCAGAACGGTGGTTGCTTTCCCAATATCATTCCGGATTCCATTGAAGAATTGTCCGAAGCATCCGGCGATGGATCTCGAGGTTCTTGCGGTGCATTCCCTTCGGTTTCCGCTCGTTCCTGAGTCCCCGGCGTTGCGCCCGGAGATCCTATAATATAAAGATATATCTATCAGTAATAACGAAAGATTCCGACTTAAGGCAAATTACGGCAAAACGGGTTCGTTAACGAAGCAATTATCATAATTTCAGAGGCATAAAACAAAACAGAAAAACGAAATTTAATAAAATAAACGTAAAAAAAAAATGCAATATTCCAAATTTTTTCGATGTATTCAGTGAAATCTTTAAACACAACTGGAAATACTTCGAAGCAAATTTGGCGCTGTGAATCAATAGTATGTATGCAAATTTTCAAATTTACAAATATATTTCGCTGTTTTTGTTGTTTTTGAATGATTTACTGGAATTTTATTGAGCGTTTGAACATTTGCCATTTTTACGAAATTGTGTTTCTCGTCTCTATAATACTCCGATGATTAATACAATTTGATTCAATGATTTAACATGTAAAAAAAATGTTATTTTATCCCATTTTGCCATTTTTGCCGTAATATCTGCTCTGCATGCGATCATTGAAAATAAATCGATACCTATCGTTGTATTATCGTCCATACTGATGGTAGATACGATATCGAGGGTTTGCGGACGGGACGGTTTGTCCTCAACGTCGTCTTCGCTATTTTGATTGATTTCTTCGTTATTACAGGTACCATTTTCCGGTAACGTTGCTATACCGGAAACTCCGCTTTCGTCGCTCGAATTATTGCATCCGTCGAGTGTATTATTAGCACCAGAAATAATCGACGGTGCGTCGTCGAGGGTGACGCCGTTGATATTCGATGTTTCCGTATCGATTGCCGAATCTCCGGAAGTCGAAACGCGTCCTTCCGTATTTGCTTCGTTTCGGCTTTCAATTTCGCCGCAATCTTCGTCGCGATCTATCGTTCTACTCGCCAAATCGTTCGCCGATGTATTATTTTCCGAAATCGTTACGCCAGCAACGTCTCGCGAACGATTTTCAACGGAATCGAAGCTGGAAATGGCGTTTACGCTCGCGTTACCCGCAGGCAAACTCGTCTCGACGCTCTCCACATTCTCCGCTTCCGCTTGAGATTCCGTATCGCTTATTTCTTCGGATGATCGGTTGTTCCTGTTACCGAGCTTTTTACTTCTTTTTTCCCTTACCCTGGCCTCGGAAATAGATCGCGCAGGTGCGCGAGATTTTTCCGGGCCCTTCCTTTCTAAAAAATCGCCGGTTCTCGTGTCGACACTACCGCTTGACGAACTCTGCTGCGTACCGTAATCGATAACGGGAAATTTTTTAGCTTTTTCCTGAAGTTTCTCCTCCGAAACGCTGGGCAATTCGCCGATCGTAACAGTTTCGAATATCGGTGCCTCGTTCGCGTCTTCGTCATCGTCGTCGCGTTTTCTCGACGACGATAATACGCGACGCGCTGTTCCATCGTCGCGCGATGTCTCTGCGTACGAAACATTTTCGTACATCGCTTTCTCCTCGTTCGCTCGTTCCTCCGCCTCGAGATCAGCCAAATATTTGTTCAATTCCTCCTCCGATAGATCGTCGATAGTGCTGAAACCAACGACGGGCTTTCGCTCGATCGATGACGCGGTGGAATTCAAATTTTTTAACGCTACGCTATCCACGTCCGATTTTTTTACAGACTTCGCGGAATTATCGTGTTCGCTCGCTATATCTGAGACTGTAGTTTTCTGTGGAATATAAATTCTCTCGTAAGCGTCTTTGCCATCTAAATCACGATTTTTCCCATCGAAATCCACGTTCTCGTAAACGTGTTTAGCTTCCTCGCGGCCGGAAGTCTTGCAAACAATTCGCGGCTTGCTGATCGTCGCATAGATATCCCGAACGCTTTCAGCTTCCGTTGGAATGCAAACATTTTCGTACACGTGCTCTACTTTTTCCTCGGATTTCGTGGAAATCGTTTCCGAGATTTTTCTCGTCGCTACAGCGCTCGACGATGCGTTTTGCTCCGAAACGCCGCTATTTACGCTTATCGTTCCGGCGTTAACGCTCACACCGGAATTCAGGCTAATTACACCGGAAGTTACGCTAACTTCACCGGAAATCACGGATATTCCACCGGTGTTTATACTTATTCCCGAATTACCGCCTATCGCGACGACGTTGCTACCGATTTCCGTAAAATTTCTCTTATCCCCGACTTCCGTTTTACCGGAAATCGGTATCGAATCGTATCGAACCGGCAATAGAATATTTTGGTATCTCGCGGCCGCGGAATTGAGAAATTTGTCGACGTTCGGCGTCTCATCGTGCGCCGATGCACCGGATTCGTCGCTCGTATTTTCGTCCGCGGAACTCGACGTTACCGACGCGGATTCTTCGCTCCTCTCATTTCTGCCAATGGCTTCAAAAGTATTATCACGCTTTGCGGGTCTCGCGTCTTGACGATCTGCGCTTCCGCTTGGCGCATTTATATAGTCATTTAGACTGCTAAAGACGTTGCTGACGCTTGGCTTAGCGTTCGGCTGATTAAATTTTTTTTCGTAACTATTGTGATTTTTACCGCTACCGCTACTTTCGTTAAGACGTTTTTGACTAAATTTTTGCGTTATGTCGTTGCGTATCGTCAACGACACCGGTTCTCCGTCACCAAAATCGACGCATCGTTTTTGCTGAATCTTTTCGTCGATATTTCCGGAGCGATTGTAAAAATCGTTTATGGACTCTGTGTTTTCGCGTTTCGTCTCTGTTTTTCTGATGTCCAGCGTTGTTTCGCGAGAGTCGAAAGTTCCGTCATTGGTACGACGCAAATCGGTGTTATTGACGGACAAATTTTTGTCGTCGCGGTTTTGTACAGCGGAATGGTATTCTCCGCTGGTTTGGGGGAAATTGGATGAAACGGAAGCAGTGCGCTTCACCGAAGCTGCATCCGTAGTGGAAGCGACTTGTTCCGCGCAGTCTGAAAAAAAAATTATCCACGATTGTCAACCACAGTTGTCGTCATCGTCGATTCTTAGGCTTACCTTCGTTGAATTCGAATTCGTCGAGAACTTTGTCCAAATCGACGGCAAATTTCTCCATCGCGGAAAAATCGCGTCCGCCCCTTTCGAAACGTCAAATTTTTGTTTATCTCCGCGAACGCGAAACTTCGATATTTTCACGTCGAACGTTCGAACATCGGAAAAAAAGGTTCGACACGAATATTTCCGTTCTTTTTCCTGCTTCGGAAGTGTCGAGATATCGCGCGGGACCGTGACGAGAAAACGGGATCTTCGAAAGTTCAAAGAAACGTCATATTTTTTTTCTTTTTTTTTTTTCTTATCGATGTTGGAACAATGAAAAGTGTCGCGAGAAACACACCTGTGAAAGCGCGCGAAGAATCGTAACGATTGTCAAAACTTCGATGACCACTTGGCTCCGATAGACTTCTCGGGGGTTTTAATAATTTTCACAGAATAACGTCATATTTTTTTTTTATAATTCGCGTTGAGGTTGGATAACGAACACTGGAACACTCCTAACTACTAGCGCAGCGGAGTTGCGACACGACGATATGCGTCAAAGTGCCTTCACATTTCGGGATATAATTGTACTAATACCCATGACGTTTGTAGCGCAATCGACGAGAAACTCGAGAGTAACCGTGAGATAAAAATCGCATCGCCTCGGGGCGACGGTTTCGTCGCGATTCTTTTTTATTATTCGTTAATAAATCTGCCAAGTGGAATGGTGAGTGCACTCGCGATGTACTGAGTTTAGTACTGGGGAACGACGACAGAGTCGGTTACGGCCCACGCGCGCATGGGTCAAAATGACAGACGAATCTGTTCGGAAAGCGGGGGGAGAGGAAAGATGCGAAAACGTAAAATAGAGAAGATAAGAAAAAAAACAACAAAAAAATAGAGGAAAGAGAGATCTTCAATGAGTGTTGATGATCGAAGAACCGTGTGAACATCGCCCAATTTTTCAAGAGATTCACCTTTTTTTTCGCGTGACATGATGAGAAGCTGTGCAGGGTAAAGTATTTTGCGAAATCAACGGCTCTATTGTAAATGGCGCTGTCTTCGCGAGGAGAGAATCGTGTTGCAGCGATTCGCAAAAAGTTTTTGCCGACCGTCGAGGCACCGTGACACTGCTGACAGGCGCTAACATGCTTCCGTCTTAGTAGCGAAAGCACCGTCGAACGTTGCGTACGTGTCGATCGCGCGCGTGTTTCTCCCGTATTTACCGTACAAACACTCCCGTCGCGAGTTTACCGCTACAATAATATTTCGTTCTGTCGTTTGTAACAAAAATTTAATTCAAAAGACAATTAACCCGGTAATAAATCAATTAACGAGTGTAACAAATCGGGGAAACGGGGGAAATTCTTTATTATTTGTGAAGCGAACTATAAGCGGTCAAGATGGCGAACTCTTTACACAATATTCTGCTATTCTGACAGTTACACCGGATACGATACACACGGAGAGAGCTGAATCGGTGTTGAGGAACGAATACATTCTCACCCACGCTCATTGCCATCGCCTAATATGTGCATAACGAGCGAATCGAAACCGCCGCGTGTGAATTGTATTATTGTTTAACCTACTAAAAATTTATCTTGTACGAGAAAGTCTCGAAACAAGGGAAACTCGCGCGACGTGCTACTTGCCATATCGTTCTCAATATTGTACTTCAATAAAAACTTCGTTTCGCATATTTGGAATGGATAGCAAAGCGCTCGGTATGTAATACAATCGTTTTCTTTTTTTTTCCCCCGATAATCCACGAATCTATTGATTTTTTTATAATAATGCACCGAGTCGTAGAAAAAAAATCATTACCTTAAACATAGCCTCCTTGCATTAATAAAAATCATTACATCACTGTCTTTCGGCCCCTCGAGTGTCTAGAAGTTCGTTAATACCTAATTCGTTGGAATATACGCGAATTCCGACGATTTGTTTCTTTGAAAGGCACACGATACATAACCCCCCCACCGGTATGACAGTGGAAACAAATGAGAAACAAACATTGAATATGAACGGCTTAACGCGAGTAATAAAATTCTCTCGCAATCGTAAAAAAACGTTACAATTCCGCACCTGTGTGTCATCATTACTGCCGCCGACAATATCTCGGAACGCGCGACGTGACGATCGCGTAAACATTGACGAAACGGCCAAACAATTTTATTGAAAAATAACTAAAAAAATCGCGAACTCAACGATCCCGCGTTTTGTTCGTCATCAACGACGATCACAAACCATTGACTGTTGTAAATTACAAGTTTTTTACTTCCAGAGCAGCATTGATCTCTTGAAATCTTTGAAACAACGGAGTGGAAACAATTTAAGAAAATAAGAGGGTCTTAGATGTGGGAATGTTGTTGGAAATATCAAGGAAGAGAGTCGGCAAAGTCGACAAAAAGGCAAAAAATTACAAATTTCAACGATGAATCGGACGAAGAAAAGAGATTAACGATGATTGACGCGCTTTCGTCATCCGCGTCTACGCAGAGAGACAGCCACCGAAGACTCGCCACAACGTAATTGTCTAAAATTTGCAATCGAAAAGAGTTGAAAAAAAAAAAAAAAAAAAAATCGTGCAAAATGGCGGAAAATTCGTCAAGCGAATATCCGCTGCACAGGTGTATATTCCACGGCGATATCAAGACGCTGAGCTCTCTCATTAGAACTTATGATATCGCCGAAAAAGATAAACAAGGTATGGCGAGTACATTAATCCCCCGGATATTGTAGATATGGTAAAATCGCGTAAAAAAAAAAAAATAAAAAAAAAAAATAGTTTTTTGAAAAAAATTTTGTTTCAGGAAATACCCCTTTGCATTTGGCAGCTATGTTGGGGAGAAAAGGTTTCTATCCGTTTTTTATCAAAAAACAAAATATCGATTACAGTTTGTAGCAATTTTCAGATTTATGATAATGTTATCGTCAATTTGCAGAGTGCGTCCAACTGCTGCTGGCGCACGGGGCGCCGGTAAAAGTAAAAAATCTCTTTGGTTGGAGCCCTTTGGCAGAAGCGATAAGCTATGGAGACAGACAAACAAGTGAGTGTTAAAAAAAATCAGTTTTATCAGAAAAAAAAAAAAAAAAAAAAAGATTTTCAAAAAATTGTTTTAATTAATGAAATTGAATTGATTTTAATACGATTTATGCAACGAAACAAATCCGAAGTACATCGAGTATCCGATATTTCGAAGGTACTTAAAGTACAGTAAAATTAAAAAACTCTAAATTCAGATAAAAATTGCATTGCATTGTTTGGCGATCACTGCGGAAAATTTCCGCATTCATTTTTTTTTTATAATTAAAATAGAAGTAAAATAAATTCTATCGATTCTTAATTTTACCTTTTGCACTGTGATTTCAGTTTTATCGTTGGTGCGAAAATTGAAGCAACAAGCGAGAGAACAGATGGAAGAGAGACGACCGAATTTAGTATCGGCATTGCGACAAATGGGCGATTTTTACATGGAACTGAAATGGGATTTTCAAAGTTGGGGTAAGAAACGCGAATTTTGAATGCTCGCGATGTTTTCCGATGGATTGTACTAAAGTTATTAACATTGTAATCGTAGTTCCGTTGGTATCGAGAATTCTTCCGTCGGACATATGCAGGATACACAAAAGTGGTGCGTCGATAAGAATGGATACAACACTAGTGGATTTTAACGATATGCGATGGGAACGGGGAGACATATCCTTCATTTTTAATGGAGACCAGAAACCCGGCAAATCCCTTACCGTCCTCGACAATAAGGCTAAACTCTATCAAAGGGTTAGATACGAAGTAAGTGGCGATTTTTTCGCTCGTTACCGTTTAATTGTTCGTCGCCTTGATCGATTAACGCCCTCATTAAAATTCAAGGAGACTGAACTGGAAATCGAAGACGAAGTCGATATTCTCATGTCCAGCGATATAATGGCCGCACAAATGTCGACAAAGGGAATAACGTTTTCCCGCGCGCAAACAGGATGGATATGGCGAGAAGACAAAAAGGTTTGTCTTTCCTAAAAATAGCTGATTTTCAAGAATTTTTTTTCCAAGGAAAAAATACGCTAATCAGTCTGATTTTTTCATGTCAATTCAAAGCACTCATGAAGAACAGAAAAAAAAATTTGAAACGTTTATTTTTATTTGTTTATAGTTTTTTTTGGGTTGTTGAAAACGGCTTGTAAAAAAAATTGACTCCTGACGGTTTACACTCCTCTAATCGTAAATACTGTCTAAAACGATATTTGAAAAAAGATTATTAATCAGTATGAAAGCCGCTATCTTGTTATGGAGGATTTTTTTTTTTTCGACCAAAATTGACAAAATGGCGGCGATTTGAAAAAAAGTATCGAATTTAGTCTTTTTTTTCGATAGATTTTCGTAAAAAAAAATATGAAGATTTCAAAAAATAAAAAAAAAGCTTCCATAGCAAGATAAAGAATAGTGCGAAGAATGTTGCGTCAAAATTTGAGACTGATAGCTTGAAAACTCCTCCTTTGAGAGTGTAAACTGTGTAAAAGATTTCATTTTATTTCACAATTCCTTTCACATCGACGTGCTAATATGAGTGTTTTTTTTTCTATGTAAAAAGGAAATGGTGGGTCCGTTTAATGCAGACTTCTATCAAATAAATGGAATGGTTTTGGAGAGTCGAAAGAGACGAGAACATCTAAGCGAAGAAGATCTACAGAAGAATAAGGCAATCATGGAATCCTTGACGAAGGGAAGTTCGCAAGGATTTACGAACGGCGAGGTCCGTATTTTTTTTTATTTTTTTTTATTCATACAATTCTGCAGATACTGCGATTTAATTTTTACTAATAACTCTTTAAAATGTTCACAGCCACCGGTGAGAAGAACGTCTCTTAATCCACCGCCAGATCCACAAATAACGTGGGAAGAATATCTCGAAGCACCGGTTGGCGAGTGTCCGCTGTTGGGCCGAAATCTCGTTTACAAAGTCGGAAGAAAATCGTTCAAAGCAACAGTAGCGATGAGTCCCGATTTTCCACTATCGGTTGATATGCTTCTCAACGTTTTGGAAGTAACCGCGCCGTTTAAACACTTTAGCAAACTACGACAGTTCGTTCTGATGAAACTTCCGCCAGGATTTCCCGTTAAGATCGATATACCGATTTTGCCTACGGTCACCGCGAAGATAACGTTTCAAGAATTCGCCTTCAGAAACGATATCGATCCGGACCTATTTCAAGTTCCCTCGGATTATTTCGAGGATCCGATGAGGTGAGTTTCAAGGTCTTCACAAAACTCTTTGACACTCTTTCGCTCGTTTATTTTCATATTTACACTCGAACGAGCATATTTCTCAACGCCTTTTAAAAATTCGAGAGAACGGAGTAAAAACTTTGTCAGATTTCGCGATTAGAATCAAAAGAGTCGTTTACAATTTTTTTTTTTTTTTTTTTTTTTTTTTTTTACGAAAAATCGTAAGTATTTTTTTTTTTTTTTTTTCGTTCGATAATAAAATTGCAATTGTGGAAACTGATGAATTTTCAGAAACTACGGCGCGTATGTGACTATGACGACGGTTCTTCATACAGCGTCGTCCGTTTGAAGATAAGGAGTTTTCTCGATTATAAGCATTTGTCGGATTATTAATAACAATAATTGATAACAAAAAAAAAATGCGGCGGGATACAGCCGTTGCTTTGTCGACGCGACTAATTGTCTTTCGTCGTCTATTTTTCTAAAAAAAAAGAGAGATAATCATCGCGGCTTTTTCGATGTTTACTTAACTGAGAGTAGATGTTTTTTTTTTCGCTGAGTGAATTAGTTTTGGCCGCAATATTGGCTCCGCATCGTAGAAACGCTGTTTTACCGTTTATTCGAATCGCGAAATAGGAATATTCGGCAAATATCGATGCCGGTGAATTGTCGCCGAACCGACGCGGAGTTATTTCACGTTGATTTGGGTCGCGCGGTAGTCATTTAAGATTTCGACGTCAATGTCGAGAACGAAGCATTGCACGAGGCATTTTGCATAATATTGAGACAATGTTTTACTGTGAATTATTTTCAAGATGATCTTTTTTTGGAAATCAAATTTATGGAACCCGTGAAACTCGAACGCGCGTAAGAAAAAAAATATATATAAAAATAGGAAAAGCGAATTCTGTGGTACAGTAGCCACAGATATCGTTTTTCCTCTAATTTTCTACGAATTTAATTATTATTCGAGATCCCGATAATCGATTTAAAACAAAATCAACAAAATATCGTCGCGTTTGAAGAAAAAGTACTTTAATTTTTGCAGAAAAAAAAAATTAAGTTAACTTTTATCGCAACTTACGAAAAAATGTTGGAAAGAAGCCAATAAACCGGAAGTACAATCTATACGTAGAGAGAAAGTTAGAAAAACGGAACATTCGAATCACTCAGAAAATCACTTAACGCAACATATTTAAATAATTTTTAAAGACACGAAATGATTTAATTAAATTAATCGGCGCGCTACGGAAATGAAAATCTCTAAGAAGTAATAAAATATTTTTTTTACAACAAATAACCACAACGGAATATTGTCTCAAATTTTATCGCCGACGCTATCGAAGTAAAAAAAAAAAAATAATCACTGTCGCCGCCTGTTATCATCGCTAAACTAACACGTGACTATAATAACGCGAAAAAAAAAAAAAAAAAAATTTGATCGGATCGCCACTAAAAAAAAAATCATCACGAGAATCGTTAATTCAATTTAATTCGCTCGACGCACAAAGCTTCACAAAATATTAATGATCATTCGATAATTAATTAACGCATTTAATATCACTGTGATAATTTTTAACTTGCAGATTTCCAGACTTATGACGCTAATCGCTCTAACATTTCACGAGGTCAATTGTCCGACCGATCGGGGCTGCTTTCGCTACTGGGGGATCCAAATGGCGCTGGACTTTTCCTCGACGTAAAAGCCTTGGGGTGGTATATACTCCAGTCACTGTGTCCTATTTTTCCGAAAAAAAAAAAAAAAAAAAAAAAGAAAAAAAAAAATGAAAAATACATCGGAAGATGAGTGACGAAAAAAAAAAAAAAATGGCCTGCGCGAGTACATCTATTGAAAGATCTTCCGCGCACTTGCTGTGCGAAAAAGAGGAAAAAAAAAAAAAAAGCAAATAGCAGGATTCTTATTGTTAAAAAATGAGAACTTAAAGTAAAAAATTCCGGAAAAAAAGATCGCGGTATGAATCCGTTGCGCGATGAATCGATTCAAAACTGAAGAGATTAAAGTCATTTTAGTTAGCGAATGTGATTCACTCGCACTCTGTGTCCGTGTGCGCGCGTGTGTGTGTATGTATAGTATAAACACGAAAGGGAAATTTAAGAATCTTTGCGACCGAAAAAAAAAAAAAGTAAAAAAAATAAAAAAGATATTTTGAAAAAGTACGATTTTGCCGGACGATCTGTCGACGCACTTTAGTGTTCTCGCACGCTATAAACAGTACAATCGAACCGTGAATTCACGAGTCACAAAAGTCTGGAAAATACGAAAAAAAAAAAAAAAAAAAAAAATTGAAAATCATGAAAAATTATTCTCGATCGAGAAATATCTGACGAGAGACGTGACTCGAACGTATCTTATGACGTATTGGTTTTTTTTTTTTTTTTTTTTTTTTTTTTTTTTTTTTTTTTTTTTTTTTAATCACTCTATCGACAAGCTAATTGATAATTTTTCAATCAATTTACAAAATAAATACGCTACGACTCGATTAACGTTAAATTTCCTGATCGATATGTGTGACAAATCTCAGGCAAAAAATCTTTTCACGGCTACGAGAAAGCTTTACTCTCTTCTCGAACTCGACTATTATATATACGATCACCATGTGCTATCCCCCTCCCCCTCACCCCCCGAATAGCGATTGAAACTCGCAGACAAAGGTGTAAAACCGGAAAAAAAAAGAAAAAAAAAAACAAAAAGGAACATAATTTTCTGATGCTAAATAAAAGAGAATAAACGAATTTTAACAAACATCGGAGATATACAGTTTTTTTTCCTATCCATGTTTTGCAGAAAACATCGTAATTTGCGCCCTCCGAGGATCGGTCATAATCGGTAAGAAAATAATCGCGTCAAAAATTTCAATCGGTAAAGAAAATCAATCGATTTTTTTCAATAATTTTATATATTTTTTATTGCGAATTTCTAGCGGATTTATTGGAAATTTGTATAATTTTTAAATAATTTTAGTTATTACGCGAAAATTTAGCCGTTTTGGAAAACACGAATTACAGCTTTTGGTACCGACAGAGAACAAACTCAGTCGGTAACGAAATTTTTTTTTAAATTAATAAGTCAATAAATTCTCTTTTAGCCCAATTTTTTAATTTAAAAATTGCCTTTTTTGTTATTTTTTTTCTTCTTTTTATCGCGTTTAGAAGTAAAACGCAAGTGAAACTTATCAAATAACGTTTTTAATGAAATTTGGCGTGAGAAATCGTTGAGGGATCCAAAGGTTACGGAATTTCATCGTGTAATGTTTTTCTAAAAACATCGAATTGAAATTCAAATTTGTTTCTGATTCTTTCGAATTTGAATAAAAAAATCAGTGGAAATTGGAGATTTTCCTTGTTGCTCCATTATTTCCCTTTTCGCAACGAAGTCTTTTGTGACGCAGCAAAAACAAAATTGCAGGAAATGTTCGTTGATAGACGGTTTTTGAGGAAAGAACAATTCAATCGAATATTCAATGTTTTTTTAGCGTAAAACATAAGGTCAACGTAGTTTACAGAACGTCAGATGTATATACTGCGTTTGCGAACTATATATCGCTTCGCCGTGATTCAGTCGTCGAAGGATCGCTCTATCGTACGTAATGCATAACATGCATAACAACGACGGCCCTCGGAAACTCAATTTTTATCCGTTTTGTTTTGTTCGATATTTTCGTAGAATTCGATATTCTCTTAGAATGACGAAGGCGTATCTTCCATTCGTATTTATAAAGAAAGTACAATAATAATAATAACGACTATTCATATTCACTGAATATCTGTATTTTTTTTCAAAGGCATTTTTATTTTTATTATTAGATTATATTATTTCTATAAAGGTGTTAAATTAACAAATACGCGATTTTTTCTACAGTTATATATATATGTCGTATGAAAATAACGATAACTGTTTTGCCGAATCGAAAGAATATCGTATAGTTCCACATAGAGACGGTCGGACGATGAATAATATTCTATCGTCTTGTGTACGTTATCCTGTTGTAGCATCCGAAAGATTGTAGTTGCAACCAGCGAGGAGCAAGTGCGCCTCTCTAGCGCCGCGTTTTTCCTCCTGAACCCTACCGAGAATTATAAGAGATTATACACGCACACACACAGTAGTAGGGAGAGCGGCGTTGCTGGAGCTACTGCCACTCGATAACCTGTTGCCGGATGCTGCGGCAGGAGCCGCGCAGCATGATGGCGGACGATTTACCTGACTGGGCTGACCAGGCAATAGGCATCCCCCCCTCCCTCTCTCGGCCCCCGTCAAACTCCCCACCTAGTATCGCGAGTCCTTCCCTATAGCGACTCGCGCGGGGAACCTGTTGCCTGCTTACAGCCAGTTTCATATCGCTTTCATCCGAGTCTATCGTAACAGGTACTCTTTCGAATTCTGAACGAAAAAAAATGAACTAAATCACACCGTCCGGTCGTTACGAACGCGTTTGTCGTACAATACGCGCACGAAAAAACAAATAAAATCAAAAATGAAAATAAATAAATAAAAAAAATGAGTATCGTACGAATTCACGGAACGTGCGTCACGCGAAAGTTTCGCGCATCGAGGAATGTCGAGTTGTGAGTGTGCGCAACGATTGTGTTTGTGTCTGTGTGTCCGCTGGCTGGCTCTCCGTGAAACTGAGGACGCCGGAATAAACTTTGTCGTCGTCGGCAATAGTTTTCGACTCTGTCGCAAAGTGTTCTGTTTATAAGTAATTCCGGAGTGCTTCGAAGGATATGCGTCGTTCGGTCGTGTGTCGAGTGTAACGAATTATTTCGTTCCCGATTGTTTTTTTGTTTTTTTTCGATTGTGCAGTTTTTTGTTTTTGCCACTTTCAAACGTCACGGTGTAGTTTGTCGATTGTTCGTTATTTTTGCGTGTGGGGTCACACGCGGCCGACGATGGATATCGGGAAAACCTAACGAAATTTTCAACGGTCACTTGTGAAATTTGATAAGTTCGTGCGCGTGGAGGGAGGTTGTGTACGAAAAAAAGTTCGGTGCGTCGACGGAGTGATTATAAATTTGAACCTTTTGGATTTTATAACATCTTCACCTCGTGGGTTTCATCGCAATTCGCAAGTGAGTAATCGATCTATCGTTATTTTATTGATGCTTGCCAGATGGGTCGACGGGTCTTTGCACTCTCGAGACGTGTTTATACGAACGATAATGACGAAGAATAGTTTTTTTTTTACATATAACATATATTGGGCATCAGCTCGAAGCAATGAGCGTTAGCCATTTCGCGTCTGATATATTTCACGAAAAAATGCAATTCTTGGTTATTTTTATTCAGCGATATCTTCGTGTTCCCGTGAAATATCGAACGAGAAAAATACAAGGTTCACGCTACAAACGAAATGCTTCCGATTTTCGACAGTAAAAATCGAAGTTTTTAACAAAAAAATTAGCTTTTTAACGATATATATCTTTATTTTTGAATGTTAGGGAAATTATACAGAGTACGTTACTTCAGTACCTCTCAAGTACCCGTTAATTAAAGTTGTGCCGAACTGTTTTTTTTTTTTCGAATAGAATTTATCACGTGTTATGTTTCTAAACTCGAGTCGCGATCTATAAAATTGGGAATAAAATACTCTTTCTATTTTTATTTTCAAACAAAAAATGGTTGACGGGGACGAATTTTGCGAACAAATTTCCTAACGCGGTCTAACGAACTCTACGGCAGAGAATCACTATTGTGGAAAATCCGTTGACGTGTAACAGAAAATTCCGAGATTTGAGCGCAAAATTGTGCCAACGAAATGTCCAATTGCCGGCAGATCCCCCGAGGCGCGTTTCCCGTGGTTCGAGTCCTCTCGCCCTCCCCCCCCCCCCTCCTCCTCCCGTAATCCCGGCAGAATAATCGTGTCGAGAAAGCGTGGTGTTCGCACGACACGAGGGATGGCTGAAAAGAATGCCTCGGGACGAAACTAGAAAACACGAGCATTCGGCAATGCGGTCGAAAACCCCCCGGAAAATCGTGAGACGCGCGAAGTAATAGTCGAAGAGTTCGTGGGCCGAAAGAAAGAATTCACTTCCCCGGCAATCACTGACCTCCTTTGGAAGCAATAAAAAAACTTTTTCACGACAAATAGCATCGTTCGAACGATGCCAAGGATGTTGGCGCAATTATTCTAACCTCCTATTGACACACACTTACGAATTGACACTTTTTTTTTCAATCGGTTACTTATTCATGTCGCTGTCAATATTACGCGACATAACCTCTTAAACTTGCGACGGGGTATGGATTTTTCGTGGTTTCGATTTATTATAAAACGATTTCGATAAGGAATTACATCGTGTTTATTAAAGTCCGTTTTCCAAAACTGATACGGGTAAAAAAGTGTTTCAAACGAAAGAAAAATACAAAAAAAAAAAGTTATATACATCGCGTGAGTACGAAGAAATGTCAAAGATTACGCAAATATCTCGTGTATATGAATGCAAGTACCGCGCAGCACTCGGTCGCGAAATGTTGAAAAGCTTCGAGCTTTCAAGGATGCTTCACTCTCTGCTTCTTATTTCTCCCCCCTCGGGCAGGTAGAGTTCTCGTTAAGAAATCTTTTTTTTTTTTTTCTTCTTTTCTCTTCTGAAAAAACCGTGCAAACGAGCATTCGCGCGGGGAACTGTGTACACTATGTTCACGAGACTGACCCACTGGGGGCGTGTGCTCCGTTATTAATCCATCGTCGTTACCGGTGGAACGCTTTTCATCGGTAAGTCCGAGAAATGCAGATACATTTTATGGCGATATATATTTTAAAAAAAGTGTAAACGTGTATTTCGAACTTTTTGCACGAGAAAACGAACGTTGCTAACGTCGTACTTTATTAACATTATTTTTTTAACATTTTATTTAACATTAATTTATTATTATTATCATCGTAATATTGGATAATGATGGATATAATGAATAAAATCGTCGATGAGAGAGCAATCAAAGGGGAAAAACGATATCCGTGCCTTCGAGATTCTGCCGGATCCACTCGTCGGCCTCGATCTCCAATTCGGGAGTGAAGTGACCTTTCCAATCGCCGATCACTCCTTTACGAATGAAAAGACACGGGTTAGTGGAATGGTTCGGGGCGTTCATGAAGGAATTTATCATTGGGTTCGTTCGGCACTTGTCGATCGATAAGTGTTCGACGAGACTGGTCACTTGCTCGTCGGTATACGGCTTTTCCAAAAAATCTCCGATCTTTCGGATCATTTTTGGCAAATCCTGTCGGATAGACGGAGAAAAAATTAAGTTTAACATAGAAAAACCGAAAAAAAAAAAAAAAATGTTGACCACTTACCTTGATGAGTTCTTCGTAAAAAATGAATAAAAAATTCGGTTTATTCCGCAAAGTCCAGGCATCCTTGACGTGTGCCCAGTACGGTGCGAACATCACTGAAAAAAAAAAAAAAAAAAAAAAAAATTGATTCGTTGGCGAAATATTTATCGATCTTATTTACGCGGCATTTTGGTATTTTCAGGCATCAGATTTCGCGAAGTTTTGCGACAGTAACAATTTATTAAGTTTCTCACTCGTATTGTTTTTGAAATGTTCCCAACAAGTTTCGAAAGTTCCATTGTACTTTGTTACTCCATTCGTTTTAGCGAAGTGATATCTCGACACTACGACGTCTTTTGGATTTCTCGCTACGTAAACGATCTGTAAAAAAAAAAAAAAAAAAAAATTAGTTATTCGAGAAAATTTTTTTGCATTCGGTGGTTAACGATGGATGATCATTTTTTCGAACGATTATGATGCATTTTTTTTACGAAATCATTAAGATATTCCTTCCGATACAGTTGAGTTAATAAATAGCTAAAAAAATGTAAAAATTACGCACTTTTTGGTTAAAGGCGATTTTTGGCCATTTCTTCCATTGAGACCATAAAAAAACCCGTTAAAAATTATTGATTGTTCTTCAATCGTTTTTCATTGTATTACCATTCAATTTTCGTCGTTTTCGTATTCATTGGAATGTATTTTTAACATATTATCATTCGTAAAATGGCATTTATTTTGCTTCAATTATTGTCATTCATTTTTCCATTTGTTGAATGGTATTTCACACCAATCGTATTCTCATTCATTGAATATGGAAATATCACCGACGAGAATACAAATAGCATGTTAATTTCATTCAACGTATGTGAGAAGTACGATATACCGAATACCATTCATTGAACGAAATTTGTTTCATTCTATCAATGAAAAATATGCATCTTGAATTATTTATTAAGCATTTTAGATAAACGACTACGTGCAATAAATAGTTGGAAAAAAAAAATTTCCGAAAAAAAAAAAAAAAAAAATTTTATCGACGAAAAATCACGAATTTTCGAAAATTAGAAAAAATTCTCAAAGAAATCACAAGTATTCAAAAAAATTAGCAAATAAATTTCAGTAAAAAAAAAAAGTTAGATTGCCGGGTAATTTGTTAAACAATGATTTTTTTTACTAATTTGTTAATAACTTTTTGAATTATTATTATGGAATTTTATTAAATTACGAAGTATTCGAAATTCGCTCCGAATTTCACGGGAATCTCATTCTTTGGTAATACGCAGCGATACACCCTTCTTAATTGATTGTTTTGTCTATACCTTGGCGCCACTGTTCAAAACGCCTGGTAATAGTTCGAGTCCGAGATGCGTTTTGATGAATCTCGGCGATGGCTGAGCGGCAATGGCGTTGTAATCGATCGATGCTTCTAATAATTGATTTTGCAATCGTTCGTTAGTCGGGTCTTTTTCCAAGGCGTTCTTCAGTGCTTTGACATCGCCGATTATACTGTACCTGCAAAACACAAGTTTCTCATGTACTTTAGTTTACAAATATTCTACTTTCGTGAAAAAAAAAAAAAAAAAAAAAATTACTCACTCGAAAAAAGGGAATCTCTCCATTAATGAGATTTTTTTCGCGGTCTCGAAGTCGAAATTATTGGAAATTATCCATACGAGTTCCTGAGTCAATGTTGTGCCTACGAATGGTACGCAAAGTACCAAATACCAATGAAACACTCTGTTTATTCAAAAATCAACGTAACTATACAATTTTTCGTAATTTATGGAATTTTTTTTTTTTTTTTTCGTTACCCGATCGGGGCGATGTGACGACCCATACATCGTCCTTCCGACCCTTAAAATTTTGAAATTCTTCGGCGTGATCGACGTAAGGTCGCGGGATTATCCATTTTCTTTCACCGACTTTGACGAAACCGGCGGTAATTCCGGGATAATATTTCTTCATTACAGCGCTTTCCTCGTCGTTCAACTCTTCCCACATCGTCGATGACGAACTCATTGTTACGTTTATCAGCGAAAATTTGTCACGAATGCGTTTAATAATGCAGAACTTTACACCGAACGCAAGCGAACAATTTCTCTTTGTTTACGATCGTCGAAATGATTGTTAAATGATTATTTAACACCCTAACGATCGCTAAAAAGAGTTAAAAACGATCGCTTTGTCTTTCGTATTTTACATACTATTGTCAGGTAGCGCACGCGAGTGTCTTAACGAAAACGCGATAGATAACCAGTTGCTATGCGGTAAGGCGGATAGCGTACCACTGATAGTACGCTTGTGACTACCAGTCCCACTACCAGCGAGAGACCAAACAGGAATGTGACTAAGCGATTATAGTGGGAGTAACGAGTTCTCGACGTCACGGGCCTCCGAGAGAGGGATTTCCCACTTGCGATCGCGTATGTCGCGATCATCGAGAGTAGAAAATAATACGTTACGCGGAAATGGCAGGTCGATGTGCCACAGGCGACAAAAACAATAATAATGCGATTAAAAAAATATATATAGTGATACTACGATCGATCGGGATACTCGGATTTAAAAAAATCCACAAATCACTGTATTAAAAATTATATATAAATGAACTCCGAAAAAAAAAAAAAAATTAGTCCGGAGATTCGTTCTCCGAACTCATAATTTTTCTCGATGTGACGCCGTAAAGGGTAAAAAAATGTCTTACTGAAGTTTCGTTTAAAAAATGAAGCCGCGAATCTTCGAAATTACCCTTTAAATCGCGCGTTCGAAAGATTCATTTTTCCATTGATTTTTCAAAGGAATATCCCGAAACCATTGCATCCTTTGGATTTATTCGGATCTTAAAAAAATATAAAATGTGATCGATAAGGCAGAGAAGATTCGAAGATAGCGTTGTTGTTGGGATGATGAATTACGCTGCTCTCGAAGGGGGTATACAGTTCTTTCAATGCATCAGAGTTTTTTTTCCGTCGATATTCGGGCGTTGATATGAAAAATGACTGTTGAAAAATGAAAGGTTGTATACCGCATGTTTTAACATGCAAAACGATCTGAAATACGGCGCCTCTGATCGCAGAAATCGATATAATTGCGCGTAATACGGATATTTACGACGAATGCGCATTTTTTTATTTATCTATATATCCGTTTATCGATCTATTTATTATCACTGATAATCGTTCCACTCGAAATGAAGGCTCGACTCCGATACCCTATCGGAATCAATTCCTAATTGAGAATGCGAATCTTGAATTTTTTTCCGCACATTATCGATCGAAAAAAACGGATAAAAACGTAATCGCGTTTATTTATTTGGAATGAAATGAAGTTCGATGTACGATACGTAAACAAAAAAAAAACATCGACGAACTCACCTTGGAATCGCTGTTCAAAACGTGAGGCAAACGTTCGAAACCCAAATGAATTTTGAAGAATTTCGGCGTTTTTTTGTTTTTTGATGTTCTCTGATGTCTTTCAATAATATATGCGTTTAAATATAATTGATAAGATTTCTACGAATTTCGATATGCCTTACGGAAAAATCAGTTTAAGAAAATTTTATAATCAATTTTTTTATTACCGACGACGCATCATATCGTAAAGTTGATATCATAAACATCCGCTTTCAGGAAATGTTTGGTCACCGATTTATTTATATCAATGGAATTTCACCACAAATACGATGATAAGTGAATAATTACTTTATTTAACATTCCGCCAATTATACATAATTAAAAATTCAGTAATTTCGATGCTATTCGTAGCTATAGCAATTTTTTTCTTCCGAATTACTGTTATTAATGTAATACCCGACTTATAATTTACGTATTACCGATTTTCAACGAATTCAGTTCGACTTCCGGCGAGTCATCGAATAATCTGCGCCTCCATTTCACAATAGATATTTCCCGCTAAACCGGAAAAACTATATCCGTATCCTTGAGATTTTCTTTCATCCATTCGTCAATTTCGGCTTCGACTTCGGGAGTAAAGCGGCCCTTTGAATCGCCGATTACGCCTTTCCTTATGTACGTTTTTGGCAAAAATCCAGCATCGCGAAGTTCCTTTGGATTTATCATTTCGTTGGCCCGAAAATTTTCAATGCTCAGATGTTCTGTCAACTTCTCGACTTGTTCATCGGTATATGGCTTTTCCAGAAAATCGGCAATCTTTCTGATCGCTTTTGGTAAATCCTGCGATCAAACGATTGTTCAATACATCGCTAGCGATTTCAATGTTTCCGTATCGATAATAAATATAATAAATACGTCCCTTGCGACCGATAAATAATAAAAAATCATCGAAAAACATACCTTTACAATATCTTCGTAGAAAAGAAACAAAAAGTTAGGTCGTTCTCTCTCAGCCCATCCTTCTTTGATGTGTTCCCAATAGGGCGAGAAAACTCCTATTACCAAATAAAAAAATACGAAAAATACATGAAAATCTATTTGAAACATCGCATACAAGTGTTTGCTACTCGAAATAATCGGTATTTCAAATACTTCGAACACTTAATACCCAAAAATGAGCTTCGCTCAAATTTGGAATAATACGAATTTTCTTACGCAAGTTTTCCTTGATATGTATCCACGAATGCGCCAAATCGCCGTCGAAACCTTGCGGCATAGATTTTTCGAAGTAATACCACGATACCATTGCATCCTTTGGATTCCGCGCCACATAGACAATCTTGAAGAACAATCAAAATTGTTTTGATAAGACATTCATCTTAAATTTATCGCGGATATCTAAGTGATTGATGAATTGAAAGATTCGCGAAGTGAATGCTGTTTTCAAATAGTTGATATCGATATTTCGATTTCTTAACTGCGACGCGGTTCTTTTCCGTTGATTCACGGCTCTGATTATTTATTTATAATCGCATTAAACCGCACGATAAAAAAATATCGTGCGGTTATTGATACAAACGAATGCACAGTATCATCGATCGGTATCGTCATTGACGATCGCGCGGTTTCTGATAACCACTTTGACTAATGATGCGACATCGATAGTACTTTGCAAATCATATCGCATCGTGCAAATGATACTCTTCTTTTGATTGTGCAACAAAAGGCTATCGGAAGGAAAGTTAACTATGCGAACAAACCTTACAACCGCTGTCGAGAACGTGAGGCAAAAGCTCGAGTCCCAAATGAGTTTTGATGAATCTTGGCGATGGTTGACTCTTGACGCTCTCGAGACTTAGAGGCTTCAGCAGTGTAGCCATTTTCTCTTCCAACTCGGCATTCAAATGATGAGGTTTATTCTTGATCAGCAGGTTGTATCTGAATGAAAATCGTTATTACATCGTCATTACGATGTTTTAGCGAAATGCTGCGTATTAGATTCGTTTAGAAAACGATGGCACTCACTCGAGAAACGGAAATCGGTTAACGAATGGCGTCGTATTCGCGGTCTCAAAGTCGAAATTATTCGACACGAGCCATACGAGCTCTTGGGTCAGCGTTGTCCCTGCGATAGAATTTCATTTATTTAGGTATCGTCAGTCAGACAAATCACCGGACCGATTTTTCGATTTTTTCCTTTTTATCGCGCAAAAAAAAACTGATTTTTAGGTTATCGATCGGTTTAGGATCGATCGGCTCGATCGGTTAATGATCGAGGATTCGATGTGCAACTATCGAATTTTTTTTTTTTTTTTTTTTTTACCTGATCGGGGATACGTAACAACCCACGTATCGTCCTTTTTTACTTCCATGTTCATGATCTCCTCCGCTTGGTCGACCCACCCTTTCGGCAACATCCATTCTTTCTCACCGACTTTGACGAAATCGGAACCATCGCTACCGTAATGTCCTTTCATAATGGCCATTTCTTTCTCCGTTAAGTTTCTCCATTTTGGTACTTTTCCGCTCATTTTATATTAAATTCGCGTATCTGTAAGTTTTTTTTTTATTTGTTACTTTTTTTTTAATACGCAATCTGCCGAAAATTTGATGCATTTTGATAGAGAAAACGCATAGAATAATAAGGGGACGTGGGATGGAATTGAATAATAACGGATGCGCGTCCAGTGGAAAAAAGGGTTTATTGACTATATGGCTTCGCGACGCTGCAAGGTCTGTGATTAGAGTAGAATGGGTGACAAAAATAGATGCATAGAGATGATAGAGATGATTGGTGGGGACGAGATGCAGACGCGGAACTACGGCTGACACTGCAAAATGGACCGTTGTTAGAACTATGCGAATACACCGAAGCATTCGAAACGTTAAAACTTAGAAAAGAGTCGGAGTTCTTGCGAAAATAAGGAGTTTACGAATAAAACACACACTGTGAATAAAATTACAGAAGCTGCAGTAGCTTTAGAATGTAATATAAAGCGATAGTAATTGTTATTTCACTTCTTCGTAGCGAAATACTTGTTTTCACGAAAGAAAAAGAAAATTTGCAAATTTTAATAAATTTTTGTGCAGAGTATAGAAAATCGTAAAAAAATCACATTACATCGAAAAATTTGCCCGAATTTTGTCAAAAATGTGTAATCACATGATAACACTTTAATTTTTTGCCGTAATTGGGGTTAAACCGGAACTTAAAGAAAAACATGGAAATTAAATTTGCATATCACTTCCGCATTTTTTCTATTTATTTATATTTTTCCGCGAAGTTCACATTCGATATATTTAGCTTATGGAAAAGTATATTTTTGCTGTCGCGAAGTATATTTAGCTTATTGATTACGGAGTACCCGGGAAATAGAGTCGCCGACGACTTTCACTGATGCTACAAACAATTGTTTAAGTATCTGGAAACTTTCTATATTTACCAACCTTATCTAGCGTTTCGTTTGACAAAGTTTCGTTTGAAGTGCACGGAAGCGCGGAAAAAAAAAGTTACTTCGATAAGAATGCAACTTTGAAATACGGGCAGTCAGCACTCAGGTGACGAGAGATGTTGGCGCGTCGATTCGATCGGACTGAATGAAAATGAAGAGGGGACTTATATTATATTTAACGTACTGTGGCTCACCAAGTAATCGCGTAGGTAACTTTCCCTACGCGGCTCATGACTGATACTGTTACTGATACTAAATACTGTTTTTGTTGCTCGAGCGCTCGCGTCGATTTGTATCGAATAATGGACGTGTAATCTTTAACGTCGATTGCCATATCCGTTAGTTCCACTTACTGTTATCATAAAGGAGATATCGGGTCAAAACGGACCACTGCTAACATATCCATAATACTATTACGACGATTTCAGACTATAAATTGACTGTTTATTAACAAAAAATGAATTTCCAACCAAATATTTCGGGTTTTTCGAAAAAAAATGGAGTTTGGAATGAAAATGGTCCCTTCTTTTTTTTTTTTTTCTCGTATAGCGGCTTTGAAAACATCGATAAAAAAAAATGAGGAAGTGGCGTGCAAATTTAATTTGCTTTATTATTATTTTAGCAATGATTGACATATAGTTTTGATGTAAAAAATCTCTGTCTATTCAGCTGATCGGGAAAATGTCGTGAATCAAGTGACAAATAAATAAAGCGTTGGTAAATTTAAGATTAGTATCGTCACTTCACAAGACAAAGTCCCCAGAATACGATATTGCGGAGTGTCGTCTGCACCCTATTTTGTCCGATTTTCCGCCATTCGTGTTATTTCTTCACTTATTCATGGTACTTTGTTATTCAACCGAATTTACGAAGGTTTCGATCTTTTTTAGGAGACTCCGTATTTCGCTCGTAACAGTATCGAGACTCGTGGATTCATTTTACCCCACTGTTCACATCCGTTCGCGTTTCGTTCAATTATTTCATATCTTCAATGATTATGGCGTCACTGTTTTTTCGTCATCTTGTTCATCGCGTTTTCCGGGCCATTTTGGTTCATTTTACCCCTCCGTTGACCCCCGTTCGCGTTTCGTTCAATTATTTCATATTTTCACTGATTATAGCGTCGCTATTTTTTCGTCATCTTGTTCATCCCGTTTTCCGGGCCATTTTGGTTCATTTTACCCCCCCATTGACTTCCGTTCGCGTTTCGTCCAATTGTTTCGCATTTTCAATGATTTTGGCGTCGCTGATTTTGGTCACCGCGATTTCGGGACCATTTTTGTCCCTTTCGATCTCTCATCTCAAATACTTCGAGACTTCAACATCTCTTATCATTTTCATTCCCGAAGCGACCATCTGCGCGATACGAACAAACGCCCAACTTTTGCACCATAAACACGTGAATCATTGAACAATTAATTAATCCTATCGTCAATGGGGGCTAAAATCATTTAACACAACGTAAGAAAAGTAGCAGTGGCGCTGAGACTACACGGTGCACAAGAACGCATATTTATGTCTTCGAAGTCTCTTGAAGCTTAACGCTTAAGCTGTAGGGATATAGAGGAGTAGACGGCTAAGTTTAGAGTTAAGGTATTAATAACGACCATGGCGTTGTTTTATTACGGTCTATAATGGTCAACCTTCCGATGCTCTCGTTCTCGCGCGGGATGGACTTCACCTTGAATGCAGCGAACCCTATGCGCACCTTCGATTAAAGTTTACCGCAGTATATTAATCGCCCCGATACCCCGGATTAACGTGTCGCCCTTATCGGTCATCGGTTTTTTTTTTTTTTTTTTTTTTTTTTTTTCGATAATCGATCGAACAACGTCTAACCCTTTCGCTTTAATGATGAAAAAACGGAGCAAAAGAGTTCTAAAGCTCTGTTTTTCTTCCCGTTTGGTATATCATATCGAATGCCGCTCGATAGGAGAGAAGGGTTACGACAATCGAGACTGGGTGAACCTCCGCGTAGTATGTACGCGTATACACGCTTCACGATCCACGGTCTCGACGTTTCTCGTACCCATAGCATCGAGTTCCTCGAGTCACTCCGGGGTCGTAGTGGGTTGTGGCAGGTCACGTGATGTTCGGCGGCTCGCCGGGGGGATAGGAGGAGGAGGAGGAGGAGGAGGGGGAGGAGAGGGACGCCGGAGCCGCGCGGGCGTCGACGCCCCCGCTCAGGGATGCTGTATGCACTTCTTTTTTTTTCTATTTTTTTGCTCTATCGTCGTGACGCTGCAGTCGCGTTGCCGCCGCGCCGGAATGCCGGTAACGAAACAGTTCCGCAGGAACTGCCGCTCGCACCGGTATTCCTTCTGATTCGCTCTCTCCTCGGTGTGTGTTACAGTGACAAAATCGTGACTATCGTGTTTATACGGTTGTAAGCAATTGTACTCTCAACGATTTTTCAAACAAACACCGTTGATTGCTCACTCCATCGTCACTCATACTTTCTTAAATAACATCGCGACTCCGTTTTTTTTTTTTTTTTTTTTTTTTCATTCGCGACATAATGTTTTTTTAAACGGAATTTATCGAGTCCCCCGATGTACATTTTTCGTCGATATATCCGTCTTTTATCAAATCGTCGGCTACTTAAGAGTGGTGATGATTATTAATCGATCGGTCTTCACGATACGAGATACGAGATTTAATCATCGTAAACCGAAAATTCTCGACGGCACACCTTGTTTCCTCGACCTTGGTGCACGAAGAATGCGAAGTATGAGACGATCGAATGTCGGCGGTGCACCAGGAAGAGTAGAGAGAGGAAGGGGGGGGGAGGGGTAGATATTTTATCCGTTCCGTTTCCATTTAAAATTAATTTACATTAATCTACAAAATGGTGTTTTTCGGTCAAATTAAAAATACTATTATTCCCGTCGTTCTTGTGTTTCCTGGTTGCGTATATATTTTTTTCGTTAATCTCATGCTGTCCCGATGTTACGAATCCATCGGAACGCGATTGGCTACATTGCGTAATCAAATTGTGCAATAGTTCGAAGTTTGCGCGAATCCAAGGGCCTTCGTGTTTTTTTTTTATTTTTTCTTTTTTTCCTCAAAGCACATCGCAGCGTGTTTATTAATAACAGACTTATGACAATAACAATAGCAGCGCCACGCGGGTTACATACGTTGTGCAATATTCCGTGCGCAATTTTCAAAATACGCATCTAACTTTATTTTTTCGGAAAATCATTGGTAATTTCAATAATAGTAATAATGTTTGGATTTTTTATATAATAATAATAATAATAATAATTTTTGGATTTTTTTTAATATAATAATAATAATAATAATAATAATATTGTTTTTTTAGTACCGGATTTCAGTTATTTATTTTATTTTTATTTTTTAAATTTATTTATTATCACATTTTAGACGCAATCAATATCGAAACACGTGAAAATAATAAGAAAATCGGAAAAAAATTCAGATTTCATTTTTTTTCTATTTTATTCGCGAGTAATAGAAAAATGTGGATGGAATTACGTAACGCGTATACAGTCACCGCGACGAAGTTTAATATTCGAGGTATTGTGTTTCGTATGTCGGACAGAGTGATTGTTTAGGTGTATCCCTCATAGATTTTTATTCCGTCAGTCCGGATGTGTGTTAACACTCGTGAGACTATTTTCTTTGCCCGTTTCCGTGACTCACGTTCCCAACGATTCCAATCGCATTATTAAGATTTAATTAATCCGCAATCAGCAACGGACAATCCTTCGAAAGTATGGAAAAAAAAAAAAACAACAACAACACACAGTTATGGGAACGGGTGCGTGAATAAACGCGCGTATCGCGGTTACCGTTGCGAGTAAACATCGTGGGATTCTCTTTTACTTTATCGTGGGGATTTCGCAAGAAGCGCATATCTCGGACACAGCAACATCAGCAGTGTCACAGTGAAAGTGAAAAGGTGGAACGGCCTGACGATAATGATCGCTGCATGAACGCGCGGTAATGATTGCAGTGCCAATATCGTCATCTATCGGCGATCAAAATTCTCGCAGTGTTACATTTTACATCGTTGCGTTGAATTTCTACGATTGAAATCCCTGTATTTTCGGGAGGGTGACGTTGAGTTGCGGGTGTAAATCAAAGACCTTTTGCCATCTTTCGATCGGATAATACGGCGGACACAGAATTTCCATTGCGCAATAAACACGATGTACAGTTGATGTATAAAAAAACTGTCGATGTTGATGATGCGGATTTGTGTTTGCGAAAGTAACGAGGAAGTAGAGTGCGCGGTAACTCGTGATCGCCGGTGTTAACCCCCTCGAGGGATATAATATATATTCCGAGTGTGAGGGATCGCGATCGATCGCGGTTCCCCGCTCTCTCGATACGCTGGATAACAGGCTGAGGTGAGTCGAGTACCATTCGGATTCGTATCTCGATTAATAATGCGGTACAAGTGACCGCGACAATGCTATCTCTCTCTCTCTCTCTCTCTCTCTCTTGACGTTATAATTCGTTATCTCGGAAAGTTGACTCCAATATGAGTCGTCTAACAATACGCTAATCAACTCGCGGCGATAGTAATTTTTTTCGAGAATAAAAAGCTTTTAAAAAGTCTTTAAGATTTTTTTTTTTTTTCAAATTTCAAAATCGTTTAATCACCTATCGATTTTTTTTTTTTTTTTTTTTTTTTTTTATATAAGTTCGATGTGAAACGATACTTTTGAGAAAAACCGGGAAAGGTGACGCGAAATGAATTAAATGAACGATAAAATCCACGAACGAAGTATCGAATCAATGGGGAAATTGTATTCTGCGATGCATACGTCGGGATTTACAACCTGACACCGGGCATCGTGATATTTCATTTTATTTACAGCCGAAATCGTACGCAGTTACGACAGCAATACATATCATGCGATGTCCGACAGCGATATCTATCGCCCACATCGAATATCTAACCGAAAATACATCGACCGAGGTACCCGCGTGTCCGACCAATGCCCGCGGCACACGCGTTTTGAATTCAATTATGTTGCTCGGCGTTGGCGGATTGATAGGCGGATGGGGTAGTAAACGGAGATTACCGTTCATAGTGCTCTGTGAAGCGGCGGTTCATTTTGAGATCTTGTTACCCATTACCATGAAAATGCAATGGAAGCAATTTAGGTATCTATTTGCGTATTATTTTCGCGTTAAATGCTTTCGTGTTTTTCTCCGTTGTAATCATATTTTTACGAATTACATCCATTTAATGGATCCGGAAAAAGATCGATATATCGATAGTGATTTTTCCGAAACGGCGGGCTGAAGGACGACACTTTAAAAAAATGCAAAATGTCTGCGAAAATCGTAAGGCGCCTTCTGGAAATCTAAATAATCAATGCGCAGTGCCCTCAAAAAAAAAAAAAAAAAAAAAAAACACGGCTCTACTTTAAATTGTATACAAAAATCATAATTGCCTCATATTTAATCTGCGCGGCGAATTCCTCTCACAATCGGCCAAAATGTCTGTAATTTTCGCGGTTTTCATCAAATAAATCGAAAAAATGAAATTGTATTCTTTTTCGTAAATATCGTTGGACTTCAATGATTACTTTTTTTACACGCTGTGAAATATTGGTGTTTAAAAATGTTGCAAATCGCGGATTCGCGAAAATCAGTGAGGCAATCGAATTTTTTTTTTTTTTTCTCAAAATTTTTTTATTTCTTTTTCATTTTTTATCCGCGTAACTCTAAAAAAAATAATTTTTCGCTATTACGTAGTCAACTACAGTTCGCTAGCGTAACGTGTTATTTACGGCTTATCAAAAGGTGCCAATCAAGTCGGCAATTATTTATATATGCCTATGGCAACGATTTTAACTTGAGAACTATTTCGGGATAAGAAACATAAGCAGCTTTTTGTAAAAGTTGAAAAGGAAAAGATCGTTGAAAGCTGAGATCTCGAGGGCGTAGAATCTGGAGGTCGTATGTAATTGAAATTTAAAAAAGAAAGGGAGCGAAAAAAAAAAAAAAAAAAAGAAAAAACTTGCGAACGAAAGATTTTTTTCTGAAAGATGAAAGCGCTTATAGCATTCTGTGAGAAGCCACTCGGTTTCGTTTGCATTGCTTTGGCCTAAAAACGCTGAGACTCACTGTACGAGGTGACTGCGCGCGTGAGAAGGCTTCGCGAAGGCTACTCGAAAATTGACACGCCTCTCGGGACTATGGAGCATAAAGTCAGGTAAAAAGGCAAACTATAAATGTACGAAGCTCTATGCACCGGCCCTCCACGTGTTAGCCATGTACTTCTAACTCTCATCTCTGCGTGAAAAGGTTCGGCGAACAGCGAGGTCGCCGGTGGCGGTTATTTCTGAAGTACGGTTTAACGTAATCTTTTTCTTCCCTTCCAACAAACGCCTCGACGGTCAAAGTGGAATGGGAGATATATACTCCAAATTAGTCCGTTTATTATTACCGTTGCTTTCTACAAATTTGACGAACTGATGACGGAACCATTTTTGTATTTTACATCGAAAGTATCGCGAATGCATGCGAATGGTTGCGAGACGGCAAATATGGCACTCTATGGAATTGAAGTGCATATCATGGAAAGTAATTCCTTTGAGTGCAATACTCACAGCGCGTAATCTTCAGCTTTTTTACCGTTTGCGATCGAATTCCACCGGTGTTTCGATTAGCCCCGGTCACCCTTCTCGCCATCTAAATCGCTGCAGTCGAGACTATTGCCATCAATTCTGCATATACCATGAAAATTTCGTAAAAAAAAATGAAAAAAAAAAACAAAAAAATCATACGAAGCAATTGTATCAGAATCGTTCGTTCGTGAAGATTGCACCGTAAAGATTTGTCGCCATTCAACGTATGTAGACTGAGTCGCAGATGAGAAATGATTGCGCTGTACGACGGCTTCGTCCTCGTCGTTCCCCGTGATGTTAAAATCCGTGACCCCGTTGCCGCGTGAAATTGCATTATCGCCATCAGAGACTTTCCTCGATTACCGTCGTTCATTCCGCCCGTCGCTGTATGCCCGTTACCTTGACGCTCTCGGCGCACGAAGACAACTCTCAAAGGAGTCGCACTCCCTTGCAACGTCCGTAATTTGTTCGCTGAACCAGACTGAGAGCCATCAACCTCTTGAGGCTCAACTCGTCTGGCGCCACTGTTCGTATGATATTTTATTTATAATTAATTTCATTATCCATAACAAGATTGCAGGACACTGATTGTAAAACTGCTCCATTTTTACGGTTAATAGCTTTGTAGATACATTTTTATTTCCGCGATAATAAAACAAATTTCTTAGTGCGAAACATCAGTAGCTGTAGTTCCAGTTGTGGAAAAAATTTCACAAAATAAAAAAAAAAATTCAAATTTCTCAGTTTTCCAAAAGAAAAAAATCAAATTTCTCAGTTTTCAAAAAAAAAAAAGTAAAATTTCGCAATTTTCAAAAAAAAAAATCAAATTTCGCAATTTTTCAAATTTCCAGTTGAAAAATTCGTAATATCGAAATTTTTTTTTATTTTGCGCTATACACCAGTTCGTCCCGCGAAGTATATTTTTTTTCCGAAAATCCGAATTTTTTCTTGCGAAATGAATTTTTTTGGCAATGGCAATGAATTTTTGGAGTCATCACAACGGCGTGTATTTTCCTTGTTGGATCCATTTTACCCCGAACTCTTCTTCATTTTATTTTTGACCAATGTTGCGAGAAGGGTACAATGTTGCGTACGGGAGATGCAACGAATATTATTTTCGATATAACGTCACGTATGCATGGAAAGGTAGGAAAACTCGTAGCACGTGTATGAGAATTAACGGGGAGCATAACACGGTTCACCGGTCGCTTCGGTGAATGTTCTCGTCCATCTTAATAATAGTTGTTTATAAACAGAAGATCATAATGCAGATATATACGATGCTTCTGTTTCTACTGCTATATATACCGACATCGCGATACCAGCAAGAAAAGCGCTGTCGCATGCAGAAACACGAGAGCAGATTTTGGCAAATGCAAGACGCGTCTCTCATGAAACTTAAATTCATAAATTGTTGTCAAGAACGTTAAAAAAAATGTTTTTTCTTTCAATCGTTGCGAAAAAACGACCCGATCGACAAAATTGGCAAATTTTTCATAGATCGATAATCGATTAATTTTTAGCGCGAGTTATTTTTTTTTATTGATAATCGTGAAACACTGTAACTGCGCGCGCGAGATAATACGGTAATGGAATGTGAGTTTAACGTAAAAAAAAAATAATAATAATAAAAAGGAAAATGTCGGGATAACCACAGCGCGGGGAGCGCGAGGTCAACGCGCGGTGACCCCGCGTAATCCCTACGGAGGACCTCGCGGTCGAGTCCCCGAACCCTTTCGTCTATACCGTCGCACGAGTGTCAGTAACCGGGAAGCCCCGCACGTGCAACTCACCGAGACTTGAATACCGTGTGGTGGCGCGATGACTATGTCGCTCTCAAAGTTTCTCGCACATTCAATTTCACCTCTACATCGGCACTTTTGTTTCATTGCATTTTTCATTTGCATGAAAAAACAAAAATTTGCCACTGTAACTCGCGAATCATATGATTAATTAATTGGCGCAAGTATTTTTATATCTCGTGCGTCCAGAACCTTATGAATAAAAATGAAACAAACGTGTTGAAAAAATAATGTTTTTTTCTCGCATTTTACAATTTTTAAAGGTTAAAGAAAAAAATAAAAAGAACGAGAATGGTGGTGAAAAAAAAAACGTATGTGAAACCCACGACGATTACTGCGATATTGGATCGTTCTGGAGCAATGCCACTGCGTCTAGTTGCGCAATTAATGTCTGTTAGACCCTTGAGAACTGCTATACGAGAGCGCGCGCGGAGTTTGGATTTTCACCCCTCGGTAGCTTCGACCCGCTGGGAGCTCTTAACCGCTCCCGTGCAAACTCACTTCCGTTTGGCTTGCCGGAAATTCATTGGAAACCCCTTGTCCCTCTATCATTCTATTGCACTCCCTTCTGGACTCTGTTTTTCTCTTCCATTCTCCTATCTCTTCTACTTGCGCCGCGGCGTCTTCACACGATGCATCATCGATATTACAGTTTTTACGCCGAATTATTTCTTGTCGACGCTCCGCGCCATTATCTGGGAACGTTTTGCCGTCGGGAGACCCCTATATATACGATAATTTCCGCATTTCCATAGGAAAATTGTATTCTCGGAAAGTCATTTACTTGCATTTCCCGTCCCACGGCACACGCACCTGATGTCGCCGCCGCGAGTTTCCGAACTATTCTTCGGTTAATGGCTTCTATAATTTTTTTTCATGGTAATCAGGAACATAACTGATAGTTATCGAGAAAAATTCGAGAGTCTTCAAGGCGCTCCGTATACTTCGAAAGATTTAACGAGTTTTAAACGAAAACTTAAAGTTTAGACGGCATGAGACGCTTTGCTCGTTTTTCTCGGTCGATGCCTATAAAACTTACGACTCTTCCCGAGTTTATCTATTGCTTGGAGCTCTAAGTTTGATTTCACGAGGGACGAGAGGGGCAATATGGTTCGTTTCAAAATGCAACGAGAAAAATATCAAAATGGATTTATGGCGACCATTTCAAGTCGAAATGTGAATGTGCGAAAAAAAATTGGGTTCACGATTTGACTTTCAGTCGAAATTTTGAGTTTGCAATGAAATTTACGCTGACGTTTTGACTTTCAGTCGAAATTTTGAGTTTGCAATGAAATTTATGCTGACGTGTTGACTTTCAGTCGAAATGTTGAGTTTGCAAATGAAATTTACGCTGACGTTTTGACTTTCAGTCGAAATGTTGAGTTTGCAATGAAATTTACGCTGACGTTTTGACTTTCAGTCGAAATGTTGCGTTTGCAATGAAATTTATGTTGACGTTTTGACTTTCAGTCGAAATGTTGCGTTTGCAATGAAATTTACGCTGACGTTTTGACTTCCAGTCGAAATTTTGAGTTTGCAATGAAATTTATGTTGACGTTTTGACTTTCAGTCGAAATGTTGAGTTTGCAATGAAATTTATGCTGACGTTTTGACTTTCAGTCGAAATGTTGAGTTTGCAATGAAATGGAAACACACCTTTTGAAATCTTGAAATTTCGAAAAAATTTTGTGTGAAATATTTTTTTTGTAACGATACATTTTCTGTTTTAAAAATGAGTTGACTACATTCTGTAAGATAAAAAAAAATTCTGAATTGCGTAAGTGATCCATTTTGCCCCACTCTTCCGGTCTATGAACATGCAGCGTAGAAAATAACGTCGTACACATGTTTTCCAAGACAAATATGTCGTTTAATTACAATAATTGGTCAATAAAAAATACAATTACGTGAGAAATATTCGTCTCGCATCGGTTTGCCACTTTCGTTGGGACACAATTCGCAAATGCGCTCCGTCCAATCCTCGTCTGTTGTGATAATAAGTGTTAACGTCGATGTTTCTCGACGATCCAATGATGAACAACGTTCGATATTTGCTTCTTCGTTGGTTTCGGTCGATTTCTCACGACTATAATTTTCAGTGCGTTTCGCCTTTCGATTCGTCGAACATCGTCGTTCCTCTTTGCGAGATGCATTGCGAGACAATTTCTCGATATTATTCCACAAATTACAAGCAACGCGATAAATGCGATAACGCGCATTTTTTTTTTTCGTTTCTTCAAATGTATTTCAACGAATCGTTACGCGGAATTTGTCGAGTAATTTCAGTGCGGAGAGAGACTATCGATTAACGATTTCTGACACGCTCGGCGCATTCCCTGCGGTCAAACTAAACCCGAACGTGGAACGCTCGAGATGCTCTGTTACCGGAAACGTTGCTGTTTAGTTTAGTGCACTGTACCATAAGGAAGGAAGATATTACGGCCATATAGTTCCTCCTATCGCGAGGTTTCGCTTCTTTAGCAGTCATGCGGCACGATTTTGCCGATACCGCAAATCGCAAATGACCAGTTTTCGAGGTCAAACGAGATACCGACCCAACCGCAAACAATCGTTAAATGTGTATTTTTTCACAGGAAAAAAAAAAAAAAAAAAAAAAAAACAACATAATAATAATTAAAAAACACGGAAAATCGAAGGTTCTTTTCTATTTTCCGGGGTACATTTCCAGTTGGAAGCGCAATTACAACGATAGTAGGTATCTATATATCCGGTCTCCATGTAGCGATAACCTATACATCCGAAAAGTAAAGATAAACGGTAGTAATCGGCGGTAGTAATTTGATAAACGTATTTCGGCGGACTTCGAAGCGGACATAGAAGTTGTGGCGCCGAAGCCAATCCTCTCTACTCGGTTTCCATCCATTTCACCCTCTTGCGCATTTCCGAGTTCTCTTTGCGTCTCCTCGTCCACCGTAGCTACAGCTCTCGGTCGCTAAGGGTGCGAAGACCTCGCCTAGGAGAGTCGAGCCAGAGAAATGGATGCACACGAGGTTCGGGAATACGCGAGAGCGTTCAATGGCGAAAGTTTATGTCGCCGATAAATCCTCCGGAGAAGTTAAAGCCGCTTGGTCCCGGAGATGCCAGTTGCACAACTACGAGGGGAATAGTAGCCACCTATACGACCGAAAGGTATATCTTCGCTTCCTATCTATGTAACCAACGCGTACTGTACCTGCTACTTACGTCTCTGCATACCTAACCGTACACAGGCCGCCATTCTTCTCTTTTATCTATTTTTCTCCGTCTCTTTTATGAAATATAACGAACAAAATTGTCAGTTGCGCGTTGTAGTTGGTTCTTCCGGTTGCTTGCGCCACAGCGATGAACCAATATATAAACATCTGCATTGAGGAATCAAAAAGAAATCACTTCGCCAGATATCGTTGCTACGAGGCGTCTTCACAGTCAGTTTTATAGACTCGGTGATTAAACGACCGGTAAAATAGGTTAATTAACCCCTAAATCGGCGTTAACGATCGTATAGCTAAGTAGGAAGATGGAGTTTAGTTACATTTCCTTTAGCGTCTTCTTCAGCATCTGCATATAAAATCGATACGGCAAGAAAAAAAATTGAGTTGAAAAGCCTAATTTCGCGGTCGTCCGATCCAATGCGTCTGCTAATTATAAAAATGGTCTATAAACTATAATAGGGTCCAAATTTAATCGAATTTCTTCGGTATTCGATAGAGAACCGGAAGAGGTGTATTAAAGTTACTTTTTTTTTTTAATTTCATTAGTAAAACGATGTTTTGGGCAACAAAAATGGAGTAAAGTAGACCCGGCAAAGGCGACGTCCTCCGACATAGTTAAATTTTTTTGTGGTTCGGGTTCAGTTCGCAAATACGATACTTGATATTTCAAAAGTACTTTCGAATAGAAATAAACATAGAATTTTTTTTTTTTAATTCTTTTTACGCATTAAATTCTATAGAGAGCACTTGATAACTCGATTTTTCATTTCTTGTCGAATCAACAGCTCGCGAGGCAATTAACTATTTTCAGAATTACCAATTTGTAATGCATGTGAAATGTTTGAACAAAAGAATTTTTCTGGATTCCATTTTTCTGCAATTGCAGACGGCGGGTACTTCATTAATTTATACCAACTAACAGAGAGCGGTAAGCACTGGTCGATTGTCGAAGCAGAAAGTAGAAATGTCTCGTCTCTCGCTATTCCCTCGAATACTTTGTCCCTTGTAAACTTGTTCTCTGCTTCCGGTTTCTCTTCGGTTCTTTATGTATTTCCGTTCTGTTGCACAGCTCTCGACTCACTTCGGATCTATTGATTTCCTGGAAAAATTAAACTTTGCGAAGTTCTGTATACTCTGAAAATACGGCTATCGAATTATCCAGCGTCCATTGTTGTTCTTCGACAACCCGAACAGCGAAGTGTTGACGCTTCGCGGTAAACGCAGAAATCGTTTTTATTTTTTTCACTATTATCGATTGAACTTTACCCTTTGATTATTTCGAGTAACGAATTTTCAGCGCTTTTGGAGTATTGATAGCCAATGAATGCCGTGTATCAGTGACAAAAAATGTAACTAACAAGAAACATAACCTTAAAAAAAATATAAATAAAATTCATTCTACACGTTCACAATATAAATTTGCCTCCTCATCGGTTTCGCTATTGCCATTTACGGCCATTTTGTTTTTTTTTTTAAATATTGTCATCAAGATTTATCGTAACGTATTAAAGTTGCGAACTCTTTTTCCGGAAGAATGCTAATTTATCGACCGCGATATAGATATCAAATTTCGCGATAAGACGTTCGTAACGATCGTTAGTTTCTTTTTTGTTTTTTGGTTTCCCTCTAACCATCAGAATGGGGAACTAAAGAGGGAACTTTATTACTTAGCGCTGAGAATTATAACGATCAGAGCCTTAAGACGAGATAATCTCTCCGATAGTTTATCTCCCTCGACAAGCGTTCATTTATGGAAGAGCTCCGCAATTACCTTCATTGGCACACTACCAAAAAAAAAAAAAATCCATCATTTTCAATTACAATCCTTTCGTGACGAATAATCGATCCTCATTTCCGGTTTTTTTTTTTTTTTTTTTTTTTTTTCTTTCATATCTCAATTACCGATATCCTCAATCATTCGCGAACAATCGATATCGTCTGTAGGATAATAGCCATATGTGAGTGTTTAATTATTCATTTTGTCGATATCATACCGTATCTCGATTACCCCTCCCGGACATGAAGATCTTCACTGTTCGAGAATTAAACGATCGCGAGCGGCGAGCGCTGCGCGCCTTCAATGAAGGAGTAGACTTTTGTTTTCCATCAGATTTGAAGCACCAATTACCAGTTCCATTCGTTGCTTCCATTATCGTTTGTTCTGCGGACTCTCGCTGTACGATTACTCTCGACCCACCGCCGTGGAAGATAAATGAGTTCAATTTTACTTCAATTGCCGAATCCAAAAGTTGTATCGCGTTATTCCGCGATTGGTAACTCCAAAAAAAAAAAAAAAATTATTTATTTATTTAGCTAACGATTAGACGTAATGTCCGCGCGATTTCGTCTGTTAGGCATCTGCTACAAATTCTTCGAACCACTCGGGAGCCTATGCTTCCCATGAAATTCGGTAGATATTCGTCTTTCGTCGGAAAAAGAAGACGCAGTCGGGGCATTTCGCTCTCTCGCTCCGCACACGGCGCGTCTTCTTCTTTCATTCCGCCGCAGTGGTTTAACGTCTATTCCCGGTTTCATGACTCTTTCTCCCTCTCTCTCTCTCTCTCTCTCCCGTTTTAAGTACCTGTGCGTCTGCTGTGCACGCCGTGCCCTACCCTGAGCGTTGCATGCCTTCCAGACGCCGGGCAAAGGGATAGCAGTTCCTTTTAGCCTTCCCAGCCTTCCAAAATACAATGGATCCTGTGGAGAAGAAAAAAAAAAAAAGAAAATTTTTCGGTCTACGTGCCTCTCGGCATTCCCGTTGACCTGCAATCCTAACGATGCGCGCTTACAATGCCTATACACTACACATGTCGTCAGGTGAAGCGCACGTTGTTCCCAGTTGTTTTTTTTTTTTTTATTGTTTTGTCAAATGACTATCCCAACGAACATTCAGAGTCGTCAATAAAAAAAAAAAAAAAAAAAAAAAAAAAAAAAAATGACAAAAATATTTAAACGAAAAAAAAAAATAATCACCACTCGGAAACCACATGTTCATTAAAAGGGCGCAACAAATCACGTGATATAACACAATAATATAAAAATATGTGATATCGTATAATATCATTATTATTTTTAATAAACTATTTATCTAATAATCGTATTTATTGCATTATTATTATTTTTTTTTATTTTTTTTTATTATATACATTTTTTTTTTTTTTGCGAAATCCTATCGACTTCAATTGTGCGGAAAGATAAAATTTGGAATGTAAAAAAAACGATTGGTAAATCGGAGTACGTGACGGGAAAAATATTCGTATTGTGGTCGATGCGGCCCGGGGGCGCGCGTGATGGCGTTCTCAAGATCGTCGTTGTATTGTAAGCTCTCGTTGTCAGTGTCGGATATTGTAGGGACACCGCATCGAAGGAGTTTCAGGTGCAGCGGCGGCCCTGTGCTACGCAGGGGATAGAGGGGGAGGAGAGGGGTTGAGAGGTGATTCCCCTTGCGAGTGGTAGTTCTCTCCGAATGATAGTAGTGCCGGTGGTCGTGGTTTCGGAGTGGGGGGAGGATTGCCGTGAAACACGGCAGAGCGTGGTCGCCGACAGTCGGCTGAGTCGGTCCGGAAACGCGCATCCGAACGGGGCAACTGAGGGCCGGGCATTCGCTTTCACGAATTCGGGCAAAACTCGCCGAGACTCGTTTCCAAAACGCGATGAATCGTAAAAATATGAAAAAAAAGTCGCAGTGTCCGTGTTTTTGAGTGATTAAATCGTAAATCGTGCATTTTGGATTATTCGACATTCTGGGATTATCGATCTTATTGCTCGTAACGAAATTATCGAACAATGGTCAGCTTTAAAACCGACAACGGGATAAGGTATAATTCGATATAATTAAAAAAAAAAAAAAAAAAAACGTGTTTACGGAGTAAAAAGTCTTTGGCACAACGTATCTTGCGTAACTGCTATAATATCGGAGTAACAACCGGAAATATCGTGTGCTGCGTGCTCCGCATTGTCTCAGTGCATTACTTATGAAAAAAAAATAGTATATGCGATTGTTGGTTAACGGAAATGAAGGTTAAGAGGGTTCCTGTGATTCTCATGCGGATTATAATAATGTTACTGGATCTTCCCGATCTTCCAATTGACTGCAACGCCGCGCAGTTGCACCGATGGCCACAGCAACGAGCGCTTATATACCGTGTGAAAATGTTGTATTTACTACAAACACTTCGTAGCTTCGACGTTTTCGCTTTCGTCTTCGTACGCGCGTATTCACGTATTCGCTTTCTCACTGTACAGTGATTTCCGCGAACGTCTTGGAGCGCGCGAGTGGCACGTGTCTAGAAAAGTACAGAGAGCGTTTTTTAATATACGGCTTTAATCGTAAGTGCAGAAGGGGGTTTCGTTGTACAAGGGGCTTCAACACACACACCTTTTAAATTATTATCACGCTTCGATGACTGCCGTGACCCTGAGGCTCTACCAGGGCCATTGCCCATTGTGCGCAACTCCGCCACTGTGTACACTGCCACACGCCGCTCTGTTCATACTACGCGAATATACGGCTCCGCGATGTACCAAACGCGAATTTTCTTTTTATACTTTTCGCGCCATATTCTGATGGTTTTTTCACACAAATTCGTTCTCGAAAGACGCTGAACGCTCAATTTTTCACGATTTCTATATAACTCGTAATTCGTAAATAAAAAATAAAAGAACTCTGGATTCATTGATAAAAATGTTCGCGATCTTCGAAGATATTCTTATATTTTATTGCATATAAAGTATTATATAATTATTATATACATTACATAACAATAATAATATGGTATTATTATAACGTTGTTATTGTTTATTATACTACAGTAATTATATTTTTATCAGTGAAGCCAATGAGTGTATTCAACGGTAATTTTTTCGTAAAACAGGGAAAATGAGTTATAAGGATTTTTCTTAAATTAATCATCCTGCGTGTTACCAGAATCCTTAGAAAGTGTTGGTAGACGAAACAGGTAAAGAGAACGCGGGAGAAGGGGAGGGCGCTGGAAGTTGTATTGGTAGGAGAAAACGGGGTAAAACGGACCGTCTAAAGAATGTAAACCATTGTAATCGTTCGAGACGCATGAATTCGCTGTTTATTACCAAATGAAATTCGTAATAAATATACTGGGATTCCGAGACAAAGAATACAGCTGCGGGGCAAAATGGTCCATGTGTTAAAACAGAAAAATGTTATTATCGCCGCTTTCAAGCTATCAAAATAAAACTCCGCGTAAAACTGAAACTACGACGAGACACTGAGTTTTACGAAAATGGATACGACGCTATTGCATTTTACGAAAATCGTTATTTTCTAAAATTACCGTCAATTTAAAATACAACGTATTAAATGGATAGATAGACATTTAAAAAAAATGTCTGTTTATCCAGCGAATCTGTTAAATCGTTCGTAAATTTAAAAAACGCCTCATGATTCGGTGAAACGAAGTCGTCTGTACCCTATTTCGCTTGGGTCTCCTCCGTTCTTTATTACTATATTTATTAATGCGACTTTGTCGTTTAATCTACTCATTTCGTGATTTTGCGTTTATAGAAATTTCAAAGTGGTCCATTTTGCCCCGTATTGTCGTAACGTTTGCTCCGACCCATTTTACCCCGGTAGTCCATTTTGTCCCTATCTTCCCTACGCTCGAAAGTGATCTGAGCCAACAGCCGTCTTTCAACCGGAAGTAACACCCGTGCGTTCCTGCACGTCCGGTCATGGTAATTGCCGACAGGTGATATCATACTCGTTACATAATGCGCGCTCGCGTAGACTCGTCGCCGCAGACGCTTGAAATTACCCCCCGTATGACAATAGGGGCGACACGTGTGCACGCGATGTTTAATGAAAACAAACACACGGCGAATAAAAAAAATCATTTCAATTCGGAATACATATATATATATACATCGCGATATAACGCGAGTGTCGATTGACGCCGAAGGAATTTCAATTTATTTCACGTTACGGGGATTCTTTTTAAAAACTCCAAAGTTTAATAAAAGGCTAAAGATTGTTCACACAATGAAAAAAAAAAAAAAAAAAATCTTTTAAAGTTATCACGGTAGAAAAGTTAGCGAGAGTGAGAGATAATTTGAAATAATTTCGCTTCGGTGGCTGTGGGGCGGAAACGCTCTCGTGCGGGAATGAAAAAAGTTATATTCCAGTCTCGAAAGCCTCGAAGCGAGCGATAGGTTAGCAAGCGCACAGGAGATTCGTTGTTGCTGCTCTCTTGGCGTTACGAGGCGAGTCTGAATCTTATCTACCTGGTGGATACAGTGCCGACAGTTATTCTACGTTCAAATGCAATATCTTTTCATTGTATCAACACGATTACGTGTACTCGATAAGATAAGCTGAAGGCATATGCGTAGCGATTACTTCGTTGAATTCGTAGTTATAGTTTATTAATATAGACGTTGTATAGTACACCTGTACCACCATTTCACTGTCGGATGTTCGATTATTCGAGAGAGTCGTTTTTTTACGATAAAATGATAATGATAAATGTTTCTCGTTCGAAAGAATTAACCGTAAACGAGGGAAAAGGGGTTTTTTATGCCGTTTAAAGGGCATATGAGGTTTGTTCCGCTTGTATCTGCTTATTACGAATAATAATAGGATTCAGATGCATACAAATGTCTTCATTATGCCTTAAAGAATGGAATGGTGTATATTAAAGTCAGTTTTCCGCGGAAACCGCAATAGAATGCAATGTATTCTGTTTTTAAAGTGATCCATTTTGCCCCCAATTTTTTTTTTCTTTTTTTTTTTTCATGGAAATCTAATATATTTGTTATGTATTTAATTCGGCAATAAGTAGCCATTTTGTGCCTTCGGAACGATGATAACAGTCTATTTTCCTTAGTGGAACCGTTTTGTCCGGTTCTACGCTATTTTTGTTTCTTTCAGCGGTTTTTTTTTTTTAACATTCTTCCCTTCCGTCGATGTTGCAGTGATCAACCATCTCCGCAGCATCGCCATCTTGCAGGTAATCTGCACGACTCCCTGAACCATTCGCACAGCCATTCGCAGCAGCAGAATTCCTACGGACAGCATGAATCGGTGTTACCCTCTCGCTACACACCGCCATCACAGACGACGAGTTACTCCACAGTGCCGCGCAGCAGCTGCGCCCTCCATTCTCGGTGAGTCTGCAGTGGTTTCTACCCTTATCGACTAACGTTACGTATATTATCGTCATATCCCGCGAAATACCGACCGAAGGAGAAACAGACGCTGAGCAATTGCACCCTTTACAGCGAAAGGTGTAGCAGCAAAGAATTTTTACAAATACCCCAACTATTTTCCTTCATTTTGAAGCTCTCGCGTCGCGATTACACTTCCGAAGGCAATGCAGTTATCTGCAACCTGTTGAAAAGCAACTTTCCCTGTCGCCGAAAAGATAAACTTATCCTTACTAACCGCGACTTTGCATTCCGATTTGATGAACTAGAAGTGAAGGACTCCGTTTGGCTTATCTCGTTTCCCTATTTAGTAGGCGAGATTGGGGCAAAATGGACCTTCTAACGATATAGGGCTTCGTGATGATTGCAAAGACGAACGTTGACCGTCTATTATCAAGCAATTGTCTACGAATATTTCGGAATTCTGAGAAAAATTTTGATGCACAATACTTTAAAAAAAAAAAAAAAAAAAAAAACGTTATTGCGTTTTTTTGAGCTGTCGATTTGAAACTTTGTGTACAATAAAAATCACTGCGAGGCATGTTTGGTACTGTGTTTAGCGAAAATCAATACAGCGCTTTACATCATACGACATTTTTAAGGTACGTGAATAACACACATGACTGACGGTTTTGCTAAAAAAAATGTCGCTCCATCAACCTAACCTGGTAAACCGGGCAAATCGATAAAAAATCAAGTAAATCGTTGATAAATTTGAAAAATTGCATCGCGATTCGGTGCGACAAAATTCCAAAGGGCGCGGCATTGCGCAGAGTCGTCTGTTCGTATCGTATTTATGCTATTATATCCTTTGAAAATAACAGAGAGAGAGAGAGGGGAGAGATCCACCAGAATTTATGGTAACAACGACCTTTAAAATTTGTCGATCTTTTTATTATATTCAAATAGTTATTTTTAACATTCACCAATTCCCCATCTTAATTAATTTTATGGTGGTTCATTTTGCCCCGTATCGGCATAGCGGTTCGTTATTCATTTTCCCTGTTTCGTCCCCTATTGCCGTCGTGTTTTCGTACTCTATATCGTTAAATATCGACTCGATAGGAAATCGTATTTTTATCTCGCTGATCGAAGAACGAGAGGGGTGGAGAGAAGGGTGTTCGTTCGTTATTGTTCTTTGTAACGAAAATTATCCGTTTTAATTTTCATTCCATCTCGTCTCACCCTTCATTCCAATCGACAAAATACAGCGCATGATAATCCGAAACCGGTAAATGGTGAATAAAGGACAAATGGTTACGGTAGGCCGGTATTAAGGTTTACCCATGTGTTTCATCACGTCGCTGTAATTGTACTGACTGTGCACCTCGTGAACGTCCCGTCGTTTCGAGATTAATGTAGCGGTTCGACACAGATAGCCACTGATTTAACGAGGTTTCATGCCGGCCTAATGACCCGACCGGGCTAACCGTTGTCGTTGCCGACGCCCGGGAACGCTTGAATACGCGGCCGCTTCGACGGTGACCAGAACTACCCTCTCATCGCGTGCCGATAGCAGATCGCGCTAAGCACCCCTGGACCGCTCACAAATTGCGCCGTTGAATATATAACGAATTATGAATGCGCCAACGCCGTTCATCCCCTTTCGCTCACCACGTATCCCTCCGTTAATGCAGTTCATGCAGTTGTGAGATTCACATTGCATTCCCTTAACCATTTTTTCATTGTAATTCCAGCCGAAGAAACGACAAAAAATAACCAAACAAATTTCGCTCCCATCCTTTTTCTCGAGTATACAAACTTTTTATCAACTTCTTTTTCTTCCCCATCTTTTTTTTTTCTTTTTTGTCGCCCGTAGTATTCAACGTCCGAGGAGAGGCCTGAAATCTCATTTGAATAATCAACCCTTCACGGGAAGCTTGGTATTTTTTTTTTTTTTTTTTTTTTCGTCCCATTCTTTCGCTCTCTTCTTTGTCCTCTTAACTAATTATGTTCTCACCTTTTGTTGAGCTTTTTCTCGCCACATTACTTTGTGCGCCTTCGCCGTTACTCTGCATTCTCTGTCGTTTGTTTTGCAATGAGAGTCAAAGAATCGCGTGTCCATTTCTACGCTTTCGCTCGCTCAGTCGGTCGTACATCGATTCACCCCTTTCTTCACGCGGAATAATTACTTTTACGTTCGTTTATACCTCCGGCGCTAAAAGTGTACCGTAACTTCGGTGAAATACATTCTTGAATATTTCGAAGAGCGAATTCGAAACTCAATTACTTTACAAACCCTGAAGAGAAACTGTTGGTTGAGTTTGGAAAATCAAGAAGAGTAGACAGACGAGGGGGAGGCGAGGGGGGCGAAAGGTTTGCATTTCCCGCGGCATGTTTTCGTATGTCTATAAACCGGAAGTGCTTCTTGAACCATTTCTCATCTATAGCGCAAGAGGGGTTATGAATTGTGGCAAATTCAATTATCATAAAACTTTACTTTGAAAATGCGATCGTTGCCGATTTTTTCTTTTTTTTTTTTTTTTTTTTTTACCTCGAGAGGATCGATCGTGGTACGAAATTGTTTTGACGAGCCAAACGCCCCCCGAAGCTCGCAATACTTGATAAAAAAAAACAACAATGATTGTTGGCATTATAGCAATTACGGATTCAATCACGTGGTGACATCACAGATGCATGAAAACGCCACTGGCGGAAACCATTTTTGAAAGCACCCCACATGTTCGCTCGGTCGGTTTTCGGTAAATATTGGACCACCGAGGATATTTGCCTGTTGACTATGAATACAGAAAGGAAGCTTGATTTTTTTTTTTTTTTTTTTTTTTTTTTTTTCGTTGGCCATAAACCCGCCAGCGATATAAAATGCAAAAAAAAAAAATATAGCGTCGCGATTTACGCGACCAAAATGTGTGTTCGTAGCGTTTAAAGTTGAAAATGAGTTTTGTTCGCGATTCTGGGTCGTCAGTAACGCAACAGAATTTCAAGCCAATACATCGCGGAAAGTTGGGGAAAAATGAAACATTTTGAAAAGTACGGATTTCGCGGTACTTAATTCATTTTGTGTCTTAAAAATAGTTTAAATATGTCTTATCCGGTGGTTACACTTGCTGAATCACGTAACTGGTCCATTTTCTTCCACTGTTCCCCTATATATTATATCTGAACTCGTTGTGTACGCGACATAACTTTATCTGCCGTACGTATCTTAGCGCGAAGGATGTTGAGCACAAGGTTGAGTTTCCTCGAGCCATTACTTCTCATCCCTTATCCGCGGCAGTGCACTCGCTGCGGTGGTTTTACTTCAATCCCCTCCACCCCCTTCAAAGCCTCTTCTCCACGAAACTAACCCACCCTCGACATCGAAACCCGCCTACCCCGGCCGTCCTCTGACTCTACCACGAGAATGCCAGTGGGGAGTTCTCACTCTCCTCTCCGGTGAGCAGAATTTTGCTCTACTCGGAACTTGTTCATTCTACACACACCGCACTCTCTCTCCGTTCCCCAACTTCGAATACTATGAAAGTGGAGAGACGTTAAGGAAAGACGAGGCAATAAAAAAAAAAAAAAAAAAAAAAAAAAAAAAAAACCTTTTTATTACGAAACGAATAATGATTCTCCAACTTTCAAGGGTTTTTATTCGGTATCATTGAATTATCTTTCCGTTAGTTTGAGACCAACGATGGAAATATATTTTTTATAACCTTAAATCGTTCCACCGACCGGTACGTATACATTTATAAGTGTCTCTAGCAGTTAAAGTGGAAAATATCTCGAGGGGTAGTGGGGGGAGGGGATCGATGATATATATATGTTTCCACGAGGGTTGAAAGTCTCCGAGTCTCCTCTGCACCCACTTCTCCATTTCTACCTTAGCGCCTTCCTCTCTCCCATATTTCTCACAAATGAGTGAGAGAGAGAATGAGAGTCGAAAGAAAAATGGCTTTGACGAAATTACCGCGCATTGCCCCCCAACGTACGGCTCTTCTCCCTCTCTTTTGGGATTAAAGCGTTAACCCAAGCTTCCCGTATCCCCGGGCGTCACTTTGCCGCCGCGCACTGCAATGAAATTGCATCAACGTGATTTTGGTAGTTGGATACCGGGGAGATAGGCGCCATATATTTCTACCCTCCACTCTGAAAATACCAGCGAACGCTATAAACGTTAGTCACCTTACATTACGCCGATATAAAAAAAAACCCGATGAACAATTGAAATAAGAAAATATTAAATAAATTAATGAAGGAAATGAAAAAATTGCAGAAACGAACGATACGCCGATATGTACTTTACATGTGTGCAAAATAATTAATCGATCGTTTCAGTAGTTTGAAAAAACAATACACGTTGTATCGTCGTGTTGTTTCGAGAAAAATGCGTTTCAGTGGCGAGAAATTTCGGAAATTTCGAGGAAAAAATTGGTATTTGCATGGCAAGGACCCGGAAGTAGGCAATTATGCACGACTCGAAGGCGAGCGGAAATTGCTTTTTTTTTATCGATAAAAAAATAAAACATTTTTTTTTTTATTCGAAATTGCGGAAACATAAAATATTAAATTTTACAACGGCGCGAAATTTAATTGAAAATACTATATATTCGCTATGTGAATTTATTAATTTTATGGTGAATTAATGTTTACTGCATAAATACGGCTTATATTACATTATTCCGAGAAGCAGAGTTCAAGAGAATAACACGCATAAAATTAAATCGGGTCTTTTGGAAATATTCTTCATTAAATATCTCATCTATTTCGTAATCTCGCGCGGCTTTGTGCATTTTTTTTTTTTTTTTTTTTTTTTGGAATTCTCATATCTCGAACAAATGTCCTCAGTTTTTATCAGCGTACCTCATAAAGCTCGGTGAGGCGCCACCCTTTGCAAACCGCCCTTTTCTCGCTCGTTCACGTGAGGTCATAGCTCTCTTTATCTCGCCTTGCGGTAGTGCTTCATATCCGCGCCGCGACGCCACAAGTCGTAAGTGTGACCCAGCGAACGAAATCAACTTTAATAAATCCAGTAAAGCGCATTACATCTGACGTTGCAATATGAAATTGTAAGGAATCCATTGTGAAAAAGATACGCGAGGTACGCGCGCGGTCCGAAATTCTGACACCGGTTTTTCGGATTCTTAATAGCGACATCCGTTAGACAAAGAATTTACGCATTGATATTTGCGATGTTTCGTAAATGAACGATAAAAAATTTGAAAAATTTCAAGCTATCGGGGATATATAGTTCTCAATATTTTTGCAACAAGAAAAAGAAAAAAAAATCGGAAGTACAGGTCGCCGACGATTCGTGAATAGTCTCAATACGGCATGAAGCGCTTTTGCGCGAAAAGTAGAAAGTCAAATTCAAATTTGAAATTTGAATTCCGCCCGAAGCGAGAAGCCGAAGAGAAATGAATAAATTGGGGGGAAAAAAAAAATTGGAATAAAGCGGAAGTATAGGTGGAAAGGAAATACGAAAGAGCGAATAAAACAGAGCGCTCCGATGAGGTCGAAATCGAATGTATGGAAAGAAATAGGTTAGACTAATGTATTCGGCGAATGGTAAAAACGTGAAGGGTTTCTTCGAGCATCAGGACGGATTCTCTCTTGTGTCGGTCGGGATTTGGAGGCTCTGACCAGTTGCGGAGAATTCGAGGCGTGTCGGGATTAACTGAAGTTCCGAACTTCTATTTCCTCGTCGTTGCAGCGTGCAAAGCTCCCCAAAAGTACTCCTTCCGTTTCCTCGTACCCGGTACAGCGAATCCTCTCAAAAACTTCGATTTAAATTATGAAAAAAATGTTACGAAAAAAAAAAAAAAAAAAAAAAAAAATCGTCCTTCAAACTTTCATTCGATAGTTATTATGTTCGATAGTCGTGGGTTTCGGAACTATGAAAAATAAGTCTCGTCTCTCGTCGTTTCGTTTCGTAGGATTTCTAACGATTCTTTGGGACCTCTGAAGTGCGGTTGCTATCGAATCCGAGAACCAGAGTTAGGGGTGTAAGCGAAGTTGGAACTCTTCCGCAGAGTTGGATAGTATGGGATAAGGTCGAACCAGAAGGAATCAGAGGTGATGGGTGGTGTCTCGAGTCTATAAATAACTTAAGCCCCAGCCATACATCGTATTCGTGAAGCGTTACTTCCGCCACACGACGGCAGCAGGGGTGGTAGTTGGCTCCGTGTGCGCTATCGGCTCCAGAGGTCCGGGCAGTGTCCTATCCTCCTATCTGTAGCTTCCTTCGGCTCTCACCGAAGCCGCTTTACCCTCACACCCGAGTTACCCCTCGAGCGGCGACAGGGTGGACCACCACCCTTGAGCTCCATAGCGCAGACCGACGAGGGTGAAGCGGGAGAAGGGAGGGCATATACCCTCTGGAGCATCGTTCACGTAACCCTGAAAAAGCGCCGGGTCGCATCGGTCGCGCGTGTCCGTGGTCAGGGATCTGGAACTCGTATATTATCTCCCCTCGGTATCCATGGTACCTTACGAACGGAGTATCCTTAGTCTCGGGCAGCGGGCGGGTGGTGTTGGTCAGTTTTGAAGAGTAAAAACTAAGCGCAAACTACAGAACTGGAATCAGCGCGGTTTCGAAAAACATCGAAATAAAGTTAATTTATTCGAGTTCTAAAAAAAAAAAAAAAACATCCCTTTGAAGTTAGTATCGTCAAATTGGCTTACACGTCATCGAAACTCCGAATATGGTGTATAGGAGCCGCCGTAGCGTGTTTCAGCATTACCAAAACGAATAGATCGTCGAGAGTAATACCCTTGATGAACTTTCAGGTAACGGGGGATGGCTAGTGCTTGAAAATTATGTTTGCAGTTTCCGGCGCTTCAAACGCAATTTCCCCCCTTTGGGTTTTATATGCATTGAAACATAGTATAGTGTAACACACGCGGCGTTTGGGATGTATCCGCGTTGTGAAGTTACAGAGCTTCGATGTATTCAGGCGCGTCACAGGGCGGCGTTTGGTCCTTTTTCCGTAACTCTGTTCAAACACCGTTAGTTATAGTACCCGAGAGTACGCGTTAATATATTGTCGAAAAAGTTCTGTGATTGGTGCCGTTGCTGTGATGCCTGACGGCAGAAATTCTATGCGGTTTTGCCGCATGATAAATTTCATTAACGCGGGAGACACGAAGGAAATTGTTCATTTTCGCAATTGGCAGTGCTGCTTTTCGAATTTGGGTCAAAATTTGTAACGGATTTGGATTCGGCGTAAAAAAAAAAAAAAAAAAAAAATTCATACAAATATATGGCATAGAAAGCTTTTTTAAAAATATTCAATGTTTGCGGAAAAAAATCATAGGTATCACGCGGTCTTTCAAGTTTTTAACGCTTCTGGAACAGCATGAAAAAAAAAAAAAAAAAAAAAAAAAAAAAAAAAAACGGATTTGCTACTCCTCCACGTACCTTATCTCATTTCATTTTCTTCGCGGAAAACGATAGACAGTTTAGGCTTTCCGCGAATTGATTCGGAAGCCTACAAATCGCTGTTTAACGAACAGAAATGTTAAAAAAAAGTCATTGCAATTTTCCTCGCGAATTTCCGTTGTGATCCCACGGATAATCGTTTGGTTCCATTAATTACCATTAATAGCGGTTAGGATCGACTCCTAGATGTTGAATGGATCTATAAAGGGGGTACAGACCCAATAAGGCTTTCGATAATAAACTTTCCCGCAATAATAGTACGTCATTTGCTCCAAACTTTGAATCATAACGCCGCCACATGATCAATAAAATGAGAATTGAAGCAATAGTCGCCGCATGATTCGCGCGATGTACAGAGTCCTCTCTATGTTACAAATGCGTTTCCGGGAATCTATATTCATCGAAATGAAAATCGACAAACGGGGAGGAGAAGCAATTGGGCACTTGTGGGGTGAGGGGGTGAAAGAAGGGGTGCAATGACGCGTGCGAGCGTTCCGCCTTAATTAAGACATTATCGATGCCCATGTAGCGAATGGTTTTAGGGTTGGAAGGCCGATCCTCTAGAGTGATACGGATACAGCGTGAGCGAACGCAAGGTGATGGAGAATACATTACGTCGTAATACAGGGTGACAACAAAACGCAAACCCCGCGAAATTCTATGGTATTCTAGATTATCCGGCCGTAAAGCAAACACAAAGTTATTACCGCACGTCGTCGGACAAATTTCAAACTGTTTCCCTGCGGTTTCGGAAGAGAATTTGACTCTATTGACTGGTGGCTTCCGTAAATTACGATCCTGAAGTCACCCTGTATATATCGATAGACACGAGAGTGTCAGAGATTTCAAAGGGGAGGGTGAAACCCGAGAGAATCATTGAAGAGAGAGGATGGGAGAGAATAGTGTATAGTTACAGTAGTCTCGGGGAACCCCCCGCGGGCTGTTGGCTGAGCTGAGGTCACATCTATCTTGTCTAATATCTAATAACCAATAGCCAGCGCTTTGCCGCACTACCCTTGCTGCTGCTACTGCTGCTACGGGTTCCGCAAGAGCTTTAGGTAGCTTCAAATTCTGTTCTGGACCCATCCCCCTCTTTCCTTTACCCACATGCCAAGGCTTTCAGTTTAATCCCATCCCGCAATTGAGCTGTACACGTTCAACGGGCTTTGTGTGTTAGTTACGTTAGTTCGATGCTCCTATCTCTATGCTCTTTATCGCATTTAACATCTCACGCGCATACAGATAAACACACATAGACGCGAACTCCTCAATCTGGCGACCTTCCCTTTTCCTTTCTTTCTCGATGTTTCTTCTTCCGTTTCCTTGTTCTTGATGAGTCTTCTTTGCTTCCTTCATCTGGAGCTTCTTATATACTTTACAAGGAGAACAGCACTGCCAAAGCGCGAAGTGTTAAGCATCGTGAACTCATCCAAACGGCGCGATCTAAATGTTACACTGGGTTCGCGAGTTCTGAGGGTTTATTGCTCTGAGTGGAAGGGAAAGGTAAGATCGCGGAACCGAGGGAACGTACAGTAAGTGTAAATACGGCTGGAAGTTGTGTGCGAAAGCTCGCGCGCGCGCGCGAGGGGGTTGGGGACGAGGGGTTGCAGAGATAGATAGGATCTTCCCTCGTAAAACTCTGTAGAGTATCTCTACACCAAAGCAGTACGTTGTTCCGCCCGATTAGCTTTCTTCGGAAAAAAAAGTTGTCGTGTACTCTCCGACGAACGTGCATTCATATAATCTCGTGCCATGCAATAAAAATCCCTCGAGCGTTTCGTTCAGTTAAGTCTTTTACTGGCTTTTCTTTTTTTCCTCTACCGCTGAGTGATTATTTTCGAAGTAAAATGGAGAACGGAAGTATAAAACATTCGACGTCGATCAACCAATGGATCAGCGCGGGTGATATTGGACATTTGTATCCGTAGAAGGAAGACGTGGGTACTGTTTGGACCCAACGTCCATTTTAACGGAAGGGCCAAGTAGCTTTATTGGGTTTCAAACCCCTCTGTAATTCAAATAAACTATCGGGTAGAGGATCCTACTGTGTAATAGGACCCGGTGACCGCAGGTCGTGATACAGCGTTAGGTTAAACATCACCCGGACGTTACACGACCCTTGCGTGTCAATTTTGATTTTCGGCGCTAACATTCGCGATCTATTTGTCGCTTTTTGAAAATAGAAAAAAATCATAATTTTTCTAAAAAAATATAAATTTCACCCCTACTGTGTGATAGTACCCGACGACCGGAGGTCATGATACAGCGTTAGGTTAAACATCACCCGGAGGTTACGCGACCCCTGCGTGTCAATTTTGATTTTCGGCGCTAAGATTCGCGATCTATTTGTCGCTTTTTGAAAATCGAAAAAAATCATAATTTTCATTAAAAATTATAAATTTCACCCCCACTGTGTGATAATACCCGGCGACCGCAGGTCGTGATACAGCGTTAGGTTAAACAGCACCCGGAGGTTACGCGACCCCCGCGTTTCAATTTTGGTTTTCGGCGCTAAGATTCGCGATCTACTTGTCGCTTTTTGAAAATAGAAAAAAATCATAATTTTCATTAAAAATTATAAATTTCACCCCTACTGTGTAATAGTACCTGGTGACCGCAGATCGTGATACAGCATTAGGTTAAACATCACCCGGAAGTTACGCGACCCCCGCGTTTCAATTTTGGTTTTCGACGCTATGATTCGCGATTTATTTGTCGCTTTTTGAAAATAGAAAAAAATCATAATTTTCATAAAAAAATTTAAATCTCACCCCTACTGACCGCAAAAAAACGTATGGAATACCGTCTTAAGGTTCGTTTTCTGAATCATTACAATAATTCATTCGTAATAAAGTTCCGATTGAAGTTTATTCTCAATTAGCCCATTGCGATTCTACGCACTCGAGACGAGCGTAAAAAAAACGGATGTAGAAATCGCGGAATACGGGCAATGCGATAAAGGGACAAGTGGGCAGAGGAGAGGGAGAAATACGATAGGCAGATTTGAGAAGGCATTCGAGAGACCAGCAGGTAGGTACATAGAGGACAGACGCTGCGAGAAGAAGAGACAAAGACACGCAGACATTACGATAGAGACGACGAATAATCGTCGGATGCGCGCGCAAGACTTCGGGAATGAAGCTTATAGCGCGACGAGGGTTGGTTGTGCGAGTCGCGAGGCAGTCTTGCCTTCGTCGCGCTACAGGGGTGAACAACGTTCCTATGGACGCTCCCCGCGTTTCTCGTATTCGACTCCGTACACTCGTCTCGCACGCGATAATTCATCCCCCACAACACGATAAATCTATATATCTAACGAAATTTCGCGACATTTCGCGAAACGAAATAGATTCGTAAAGTGTTTACTTAATATGAAATTTATTTCCGAAAACGACGAATAAATTCTTAAAAAAAAATAATAATAAAAAAATCAAACAAATGTTGAAATACGATTATCTTAAACTCGCAGTGCAAAAAATTATAAATGAAATGGTTTTCCTTTAATCCCATAGCGACAATTGGATTAAATGTATTGCAAAATAGTGCGAACGCAATTTTTTCGAGTCCAATCGGCATGCAGAGAATTTTGATATATAAAAAAAAAAAATAAACATGTGATTAGAAAAATTTAATGATTAGGTAGGTAGTTATTGAAAGGTATAAAATTTTCCGCGAGAAGTACGCCACAACGGTTTTTTGTATCAAAAAAATGAAATCACAAGAATCGAAATGAATTGTTCTGCGAATGCTAAATACAACGTATCGATGCCGCGACATTTGATTAGTGATCGCGATCTTTATAACGGCATCGAGAATTTGTAAGAACTCATCGGAGCCGATAAATGAATCCGAAATTCGTGATTTTGGCATTGAATTTTCGAAAGCATTCGATATCTCTGTACAATACACGATAAATGGGATCGCAATAAGGGATGTTGAGCTTTCGATTACTTCGCGGCAGTAACGAGAGGCATCGGTTACGACAATTCCTTCTTACCATTCGCACGTGGCATTTGCCATTCGCTATATACATCGCGATTGAGAATTCTATGATAATTTTTTATCGCGACTTTTTATACGCGGCGCGGGGGATGGGATATGTCAACGTTTTTGCAGCCCCCGTTAACGAATTCCAAAAGTCTACCAGAATTCGTTTGTTTTGAGCTCCAGACCCACTCGAGACACTTGAATCGCGTGCTTACAAAGAGGCATTGCACTCTCGTGAGTTTCTCCATATTCAAAGCTTATGCAGGTTTCCCTGAGATTTCAAAGTTTTCACTTCGCCGGTCTCGTGATTTTTTTCTCTTTTAAGCTTCTCTTGTACGTTGGTTATAGTCCTTGAAAAAAAATACTGTACGGTTGGGGGGTCTATCGTTTGCTTTTTCAAAGCACGTTACTCGGGGAAATGTCGAGAGTGTTCTGAACTCGGAGTGACCGCGCGCACCTGACGATTGTCGGAGGTTTCCTTTTCACCCTCCGGGGAAATATGACGGTGTTCCCGATAGCCGCTGGCGAGAGAAAACCTCCGGAGAAACGTAAGAGCCGCGAGAGACATTCTACAATGCCAAATGGTCGATCGTCGAATGAATACGAACGATAAAGAACAAAAAAAATTCAAACTCGCAAAACTTTGGAGACAATTTTTTTTTTTTTATCGATGCAAAATAATTTTTGTCAGCAATAAATTGAATATGCCAGGTGTACCGGATAATATCGCTTGTAGTGTGAATCTGAATTTTGATGCATCGTTCTACCGAAGCGCATCGTGGAAATGGAATATCGATAAACCGGAAGTGGAAACTACGATGCGCGAATACCAGTGTGTAACGCGAAATGCTTCCGAATGGTCCGGTTAATATTTACAAATGCTACATAATAAAATATTGCCGTTGCAAAACAAGAAAAAATAGGAATACTTTTTCGTAGGGGTAGCAAAGCGCTTTTAAAGAATAAAAAAAAAAAACTACTCTATATAAGATCGAAAAAGTATGATTTTTTTTTACTTCGTTTCGTCAATTATTATTCGGTGTGAGGGAATTTTATGCGTTATAACTTACGGCGGATACGCTTTTGGCGGAATTAACAAAAAATCGGGAGCACAAAAAAAAATCGAACGCTGACCTATGCCAAGCGCGTGCTGCATTGGTCGCTGTTTCCAAGGCGCGTTGTTCGCGCTTTAATTCTCAATCTAATATCTCTTTTAATCCGCGCTCTTCCTCGCTTTTTCCAGTTAGCCGTACTCGGCGCATCCGATTCGGTAGCAGCCATTCACATTTCGTGTGTCAGAGGGCGGAGGGGTGGGGGTGGGGGTGGGGGTGCGCGCACACATGGGGTTCCATCTGTGGTTGCCGCGCGGCCTCCTATTAAAAATTCAGCATGCGTTTGCTCGTAGGTTCGAGCAAATAAATGATAATCAGCGAGTAGGAAAGAGTGGCGCCACTGCCAGATACGGGAATAGAGATGCGCATACCTCGACAACGAGGGATGAGGGAGGGACATAGTTACATCGCAGATAAAATGGGACGAAAAAATTCATGAGAAAAAATTTCAAAAAAATCCGATAGTCAACAAATGCGAGAGATCGAAATAATTGGGAGCGAACGACATGTCTCATTTGCAAACGAATTATTTTATTTATTTAAAATCGTAAATTAAAATCGACAAAAAATCGTAAATTATTAATATGCATGCGATTGTTTGTTCGTAATGATTTTTGATGATTAAATTAACTTCGGGTGAAAATATGAAAAAAATGTATAAAAGTATAAATTTTTTTTTTTTTTTTTCATGAAATTATCGAAATAATGATGACTTCTCATATTTGGAATTGGAGATTTTTTTACACAGTCAGAATAACTGGTGATAACATTAAGGCGTATTTTTATTTTTAATTTTTATTAAGATTCTCTTTTACCGATGAAAATTACAAAACACTTTTCTTGTTACCTGTAATCGCCGGCACCAGTTCACCCCTTTAAAATATACGAAAATTTGTCGCATTTTTAGCTGAAAGGGAGGGAAGTAACGCGAACGAATCGAAGATTCATTGATCACCGATTTCGCGGAGAAGAGACGGTCTATGTGTTGCAAAAGAGAATAGTAGAATCGGCGTGTTACCGAAAACGCATAAAGGGAATACTAATCGAATGAACGACACGGGTTGACAAGGTGTATTGGGATTATTACTGTTGCTGCGAGAAACCATATCGAACGTTCATTCAATTAATTGTCGAAGCCGTTATCGTTCAACGATAGTTTTGCTAATTGCGTGTTACAATTCAATCGAATTTCCGTGCGCGTACTCTCCACATTGTTGCGAAAAAAAATCGAAAAACGTTTTCACACCGACATTTTCGTACAACGAATTAACCATTTTTCTGCTTCATCGATGAAAAAAAAATGTAGAAAACACCAGTGAAGCAACGCCATTGAGTCGTAATTCTGCTGGTCCCTTCGAAAGTTATAAACTTGAAACGATGTTTGAACGTTGGGGATTGAAAAATCGTGCGAAAAAGTTGAACGAAGGGATGGATTCAGGGGGGATAAGTCCCCGAGCTGTCGAGAAACGTCGAATCAAACGAACAACGATTGTGACAAACGATGAATAATAATTGCGTCTAAAAAGAACGAATTCGTAAAAATGTAAAAAAAAAAAAAAAAAAATGGCGCCGTAAAGCGATGAATCTACAGAGACAAAGTAATGATTTTAACAATGTAAATCTCGTGTAAGTGCGCGGTAAATGGAATTGCGTTGAAATTGAAGAAAATTATACGATCCCTTAACGGGATTCGTCGATGTAAAACACGTTGGATCATCGATATAAAAATCATCAAAGTCCGGATTCCGTATTGAGATTGTCGAAGTACCTAACCTACAAAATGTTCGCGTGCCTCTGGAATTTCTTTGACTGGTAAGGCTGATGGATATTCAAAATACAAATTTTTTATGCAGGTATTCATTGTCGTGAGATTAGCGCTTTTACGACTTGCAATGATATCCCTGTTATCCCCAACACGGCCGCTGGTGATTATCGGAAAATTATCACTATTACAAAAGATCGCGCGGGGCAAAGGTCGCAAACAAAAGTAACCTCAATACGTGGCGAAAATATCGAAGATGAAAATTGGGATTCTGAATTTTCCTCGAAATGTGCGATTTTTTTTTTAAAGATCGAAATCATTTGTACAAAATACATTTTTCGTGATAAAAAGCCAATGAATGCCTTCGGCAATATCACCAATTTTCATAAATTCGATTAAAAAAAAAAAAAAAAAATTACATCTAAAATTGATAATACAAAAAGTCTCAATACACTCGAATTACCGATAATCGCACAATACCGCTGCAAAAGACAGCGCGATCGTCGTGAAACTTGCATCTGTCGATTACTTTTTACCTTCGTTAATGAAGACTGACGAAGAAAAAGTAGTGTAGACAGGCGAAACGAGAAAAAAAAAAAAGGCTGAGGACATCGAGGACGGGGGACGGGCGACGAGCGACGATTAATAATGAAATAGCGAAATCGACGAGTCGCGAACGGAGTACGAAGCGCGCGAAGAAACTCTCGAATGTACCTCTCGAAATATTTTAATTGCTATCTTTTGTAAAGAAGAAAAATAATTTCTTCTTCCGTTTTTTTTTGTCTTCGTTAAACCTTAATTACGTTTTTTTTTTCTATCGATGTTTCGATGTGTATAGATTTAAAAAAATATTACTACGGATATAACCTTTCAGGCAATAAACGGGTCACGGGTAATAAAAAAAAAAAAAAAAAAAAAAGACAAAAGATCAAAGAAAGACCTTTTCGTTAGCGTTGGCTGCAATTAGTGGCAATTGTATTATAACCGGATACACCTATAAATCCCGTATTGATCGCGAATTTATGAACACACCTCGTATAGATGTTTCTCTCTCTCCCTCCCTCTCTCTCTCTCTCTCTCTCTCTCTCTCTCTCCAGTGCACTCGAGCGTATTTCTCACTGTTCCTTTCTTCCTCGATTTTGCTTCTATATTCCACGGCAACAGTCGTATCTTTCTTGCCCACTCTTCGCTCGAGCTTTAGAGGCATCGTAGTAGTGCATTAACGAGCTTTCAATAAAAGTCGTAGTTCACAACTCCATTTCGTCGAGAGGGTCTTTAATCGGGAGTCTTGGACTGCAGCATTCGCTTACCCACCTTGTTCTTTCGTAAGGAATCGCGAGACCAAACAAGTCGATGGTGAGAGGGATGCAAGCAAAAAGAGAGAGAGAGAGAGAGGCAGAGAGAGAGAGAGAGAGAGAAAGGAGAGTAAGAGGACGAGGAAGAGAAAAGAGGATTGGAAAAAGGTAAAATGGAAGAAAACAGAGCAGTGTTGGGTCAGGCGAAAAATTTCTCATTCGGCTTGAATCGTCCGCAAGGGGGTCCACTATTGATCTATCGACTATCCCGCGTACTTTACCGAACTCGACCTCTCTGCTCGATGTCGGTTGAGGTCGCCGCCGTGGTTCGTTCGGCTAACCGTGCCGATTGAAAAACAAAACTTTCGTGAATTTTGGTCACGTAGAGAGAGCCATAAAACTGAAATAAATAGTCGTTGCTTCCCGGTCGTCGACCGACTTGCGATTACTTAGCCATAGCAAGATAGCGGTCTCCGTTTAACTGGCCAGCAAATGGACCAATCCTCAGACCTTTTCTCGAACTAAAAAAATATTTTCTTTTATTCCAAAAGCATTTAAGCGTTTCGCTGGAAAAACAATAATGATTTTGCTGTTTTGAGAACCGGATAGGGTTTCGAAGCGCGAAAAGGGTAGAAACTGCGGGATGCAACTGCAGGAAGGTTAACGATGATATACGCGGAGGAAAACATCGCTTGAACTCAATACGCTTCCGGTACGCTTTCCCGGAAAGCGGTTATTTATCATCGAACGATCTATAGATCGCAATTGATAGGAAACCCTTCGATCTTCTCGAGTTTATTTAATTTTTTTCTCATTTTTTTTTCTCGCATTTATACCGTTTCATTTAGCCGCCATTTGCATTGGTTTACTTCGGAATCGGTAAATGATCGATTTATCCTGTGAAACAGTTAAGATTCCGCCCGAAATTTTTACTTTTATCCGATCAAATACGTGGGTTGCGCGTGTTTATCGAATTTGTGTTCTCACGCAGAAGTTTTGGCTTTCTGTTTGCTTGGTTCCGGTACACTCGGTACCCCGGTATACATCCTGAACTCGAGAGCAGTTCAGCCTCAACCTCGTTTTTCGTTCTCCGCCGCGCGCGATGCACTGGCGGTAATGTATTGTCCGAAGCTACGGTGCAATAAAATAATTCGAACCGGACGCGTATCTCCCACCCGGACGTCATCGATTTATTTGAGAAACGAGAGAGTGCCCTCTATACCCGAGTTTTATCCGCGATGTATTTTATCTCTCGGCCTATGCGACTACTTTGGAGGCTCTATCCGACTCGAGGCTGTAAATCGTCTGAAATATCGATGAAATTATGGCGATAAACGTTATCAAATGAATATCGTTATCGCCGATTCCATAATCCTATCGTTAGACACCCTTTTATGTTCTTCCAATGATGCATTACGAAGTTCCACGTTAATTTAACAGACATTCGCTTCACTGTGCAATACTATTATTATGAATTACGTATTCAATGTTCAACGTATCGCATAATTAGCGCTAAAAGACCGTATTTTTTATACTTTACGACAACGATTACACGCTTCTGACGTTAATCGCTTGCTATACATTTTTTACCCGATGGCAATCATTCGTTCAATTGCGGAAGGATTTCGTGTCTATCTATTAATTTTTGTAAAATTTATTATCGGCGTTTTGTTATAGTAGTTTTAAAGATTTAAAGGAAAATAAGTCCGACGCCTCTGCGAACGTTAACGGTCCAACGCGAGAAAATCCGTCAATAAATCCGACGGATTAATGTTGATGCCTCGAGGGAATCCAGCGCCGCGGTAGTAATTTCGCTAGCAAATTTCGGGAACTCCATCGTTTCGTCTGTCCGATCGCGCAGTCATTGTAGGTACAACTGTTGCCCGAGAGAACTCCGCGTTGCCCAACCCGACTCGATATTGTCTCTGTCTGTCAGTGAAACGAACATTATTTATACCCCGGAGCTAGAAATCCGCATCACGGAATTCAAAGCCGGCGTGAATGTCAATTATGTTGACGTGATTTAGCACTGTAGCATAAGCCCCGCGCTTCGTCGATCATACTGCATCGCATACCTGTTGTGTGATTATATAAACGGGGAAAAACGGGGCAAAACGGACCGGTGAAGAAATATAGCCAATTGTCATCATTCCGGAGGCATAAACTGGTTGTTCATTACCACGTGAAATGAATAACAAATTCATTGGATTTCCAAGAAAAAACACTCCATTTCGGGGGCAAAGTGGACCACGTATCGAAAACAGAAAAATTTCATTATTGCGGCCTTTCAAGCTATCATTTTGAAAGTTTATGCATAACTGAAACTACGACATGACACTGAATTTGACGATAATGAATAATATGATTTGCATCTTACGAAATTTGGTTTGTTTTACATTGTAATCCTCGTAAGTTGGACGATAAATAAATAAAACATTGGTAAATAAAAAAATCGCTTCTTAATTTGGTGTAACGAAGTCGTCTGTCTCCGGATTTACTTGATCTCCTATTCGTGATTTTGTGTTCTTAGAAATTTCGCAGTAGTCCATTTTGCCCCGTAGTGACGTCAAGCTTGCCTGGCGTATTTTATCCTGGTGGTCCATTTTGCCCCTTTGTCTCCGCGTAAGATCCGGTCTTTTCGAGGATTGTTAGCGTACAATGACTGCTATACGTATTCAAGGTATACGTATTCAACATTTTCTAATTCACTCGATCCTCTTGTCGGCATTTATTTTCCTTTTTTTCTTCTTCTTCTATCTCTACGTCACGGGAATCATCTTTTAGAATTACCGGCTTTCCGGAAAATTGAATAATGCATAAATATTCGCCAATCTCCGCGCGAATTTCTAACTAATATTTGGCTGATTATTTCATTTCCACGGGAGCCACGGGTAAGAGAAATGTGAGAGAAATGAGCACCGGTGCGCTTTGTCGAGGACGATGTACACTGTAATCTGTTGGGATTTGTGGATACATTACCAGCTGCATGCGATGCAGAGACTCGGTGAGCTCTTCGCGATGTTATGTGTTTACGTGGATAAAGCCTTTCCTCTCATCCTCTCTGCCTTTCACCACTGAGAGTATAACAAATTTACTCATCTCTAGTGCGCCTCGAAATGGTTGCATACCCACCCCCAAGTGGATTATACAAAAATTTCCGAAAAAAACAAAAATGCACCTAATTTGCGTATCTCACTATTGTGTGTTCATTTCATTCAGCCTTTTCGGATCTTTTTTTTTTTTTTGCGTTTTTTCCTTTAACGATATTCGGACTCGTCAAATTAAATCCACCGTAATATATTCATCATGTCTTTAATTTCTAAGGGTTGAATACCCCGTTCAGTTGTACGATACCAACTGCTCTTCCATTCTCCATACTAATGCATCGAATGTACAGATATTCAGAGTTAATATACCTGATACTATTACATAGCAACTAGTGAGCACCCTTAAGACGGAAATTTTCGAGCACAGGGATGTCTGCGAGGGTGTATGCGCCAATATAAGAGCAGACGTACCCGAGGCAAGGCATAAACCCACGAGCTTTCAATGCGGACTGAATTATTGCCCAAATATACTTGGCCCGTTCCGTTTACAGTATTCACCCCCTTCAACCCCCTCTCCCTCCCTCCTTTTGGTTCTACCAAACCCCCGGTCGGTTATACGGCTACAAAAGCGCACCACGAGGTACGACTCTGTTTCCGCTCCGTTCTTCTCCTTTCCCGTATCCTACGTCTTACGCTCGGTTAGTTTACCCCCTCCAAGCTTCTTACGCTAGTCTTGCATCCCCCTTTCGCGTTATACATTCCAGAAGATGTAGTGCACATATCGCAAAGTGTATTACACACACGAATGCGTTAGTACCGTTTGTATTTCTTGGTGTATATTATCAGGTATATCTTACAACCCTCTGTTACTAGAAATTGTACCGAATTGAATGTTTCCCCGAAAGGTATACTTACATATCCTATGTTACGTTCGAGGTACCGGCAGCCGCACTCAGTAGAAGCGACTAGCGACATATTAAGTCACTACATTCTCGCGAAGCCACAGTGCTACGAATTTTTTCTAATTTTCGATTTTTAACAAATTTTAACAAATTTTAACGTGAAAAAAGGCAATTTTCAAAAATTACATGAAATTCTGAAAAAATTCATACGTATTCAAAAAAATTTACAAATCATTTTCGTAACAAAAAATATTAGGTTGCCGGGCACTTTGTTGAACAATTTTTTATTTCACTAATTTGTTAAAAACATTTTGGAATTATTATTATGCAGAAACAATCTTTTCAGTACCTTCCAAATGTTTGATTTTTTTCGGATTTTTATCTCATCGAGAAGGGTTCGTAATGCTCTCGTATTCCTCTCTCGAACTTAGGCGACTTCAGACATGATGTTACCCTCCCCCCCCACCTACCTGACTACCTTAACTTTGTGCCGATTATAATTTAACAATAGCATACCTTAGTATTCTACGGCAACCCCCTTTCCTTCCTAAGGAATCAGAGACGAATGTTCCTTTATCATTGCAAGAGAAGACTCAATGCCGATACAAAATCTGAAACTACGTTGAGCAGTATAACCGCCTCGTGGAGATTCTCACGAGGGCGGTTAATGAACGCGCCGAGTACAGTAAAGTGATACAATAACGAAGAGCAACAATGGGTGAGGACGAGCGACGTGAATCGTAACTACCCTAACGCTCTCCTGGCGAAACGACTGCCCGGGCGAAGCGGGTAGTAGAACTATTCCTGCTAAAACGCAAACTTGCATCGTTCTGTAGTCTCCGCAATCATAGTGGAGCGCAACAGTAGGATTGGTCGTTGCAGCATTCCTGTGATACTATAGCTTAAACGAGAATGCACATCCGGAACAAGACACAAACATGAACGCCGTGTCTTGAATGGTTACGAGTTGGAAAACAATACAGTTACAGTTTCGATTCTCGGTTATCAATGTAGTACGGGGCTATTGCAGTTAAAAAAAAAAAAAAAAAAAAAAAAAAAAAACGCGTTCTTTCTTGGTATAAATTTAAAATTGTAGTCCATATTTTCCACGGAAAATGAGAGTAAAACTTGCTTCACAGTTTTCATGGAATTCCGCGTGAGCTTTGTGGGCGTAACTTCCGGGACACATTGTAGTGTTCCAGTGGGGTAGCAACGAAGACAGATAAAGTCGGCGGGAGGGTTGGAAGGGGGTGAGGTGGGCACCAGTGCACCAAAGTACCAATGCGCACTGTGCAGGAGCGCTCCTATAGGCCCCATAAGGTGTATACCTAATGCAATACCGTCGGTTTGAAACAGAAGCTCGGCGCGAACAAAGCCATTTACGTGACTCGTGAGAATCTCACGTACTAAGCGCGAACGCCAGTTAAACGTTAGTATGTTTCTGATACGTTTACCTCAATGGGGCATACAAGAGTACCAAAGAGTACATCGTGTTACGATACGAGGAGATATAGATATGCGTCGATTGTAGATATGCACCATCAGATCGATAGATTACGAAAAAGATAATTTCAATACGTATTATCTTAGAAGACAAAGGCACCACAGCGGCAGCTCGGAACTTACGAAATTTTTAACTTCGCAATTACCACAGTCGGTAATAGAAACTGTAATACATGCGATGTCGAAAACAGATCGCAGGAAAATGGACATTTTAGGTTAGAAATGGCATTTATTATAGTTTTGCCGATCAAATAACCTTAAAGTCGTCCAAACCGCGACAATAAGTGACCATTGGTGGTTTCATGTGCATACCGACCATTCTGCACGATCTATTTGTCATGCTAAGTCGGAATGCGATGTACAGAGACTATATGGACACATAGATTCATACATGTAGAAGATATAGGTACCGCAGTGCGGCGTCTACATTATAACAGTGTACACATGGTATACATTAAGCGCGTTCGACCGCGCCAAGCCCTCTGGACATACGTATTCATCCCGCCCAATGAAAACAATAGTAACGACTGTTTGATCGGGGTAATTGCATTAATCGGGTGGTCCGGTACAGACGAAGAGTGGAAGAACAGTTGGAGAGGCTGAAAGAGGGTTGAAGCATGGAATTTCGATGGTACCTCAGGGCAATTCTACATAATTCACCAATAATTCCTCTGTATCTCCTTGAAACGCTTTCATCTGCACGTGTTACATGCTGCATCAACCCTCATAGTTGCAATCGGCATCCACAACTGTGCCGTAATCAACCCGATCAATTTTGTAACGGAAGCATTAGAAAAATTGTCAAAAACCGCCATTACATCCGTTTCTTTCGGTTTCCATAGTCAAATTCTATCCTGACGAATCCGGCAAAATTGATCAGTTCAGCGATTCCGGAAGTGAATCAACTTAAAGGACATATTTGAACCATTTTTAGGTACAAATTCATTAACTCCATTCATTGGGCACCAAACACGCCAGTAGCAACTTATAGGTGCCATTTTTTTTGTAGTTTCACTTAGCACTGCGAGACCTTTTTACGTAGAGATGCTAATGAGAATTTCGACCATTATGGAAGTGTAATAGTAATGTCTCTCCTACGAATTGATGTGCAGTGGTTATGCCCTGGAATAGGGGCAGTGGTGAAGCATCGATGTAGAGTTAAGCAGAATCGAACGTACTGTTGAAGATAGCCATGTCACACTTGCGCAAACACATATATACACATATACATACATGAATGGTCACAATTATCGTTAATTAGAGTCTCTCGGTCGGCTATCGAATAGGTCGATGTCGATGATGGGGCCTTCGCAGCACGATTTTCGAATGATTCGCTTGTTGCCCGCATTGAAAGCAAGTCTAGCGGTTGTTATTGATCGATGGACCGGACATAACTGCCGGTATTGGTAATTGGAACCATCCTTATATAGGTACCCGGTACCTCATAGACAGTATCGCGGATATCGGCAGCATTGAGAAGAGGATGAATAAAATATCTCTCGTCGTTTAAACGCGATAAAAGTCACATTATTCTTGCCTCTTCGGAATGTGATCGGCTTTGAAGAACGAGCGTTTGCTATCGTACTATCGGAATCCGACGCCGACGGTGAAATAAAACCTTTCGTCTATACTCTATCGATGTATTCGCGAAAAATAATAGATAGCACCATTAATTTTCATTTCATCCCTCTCTTTCCTCATTTAATCGAAGCTTCGTCAATGTCATTTTGCCGTCGACTTTGAACGGAATTTCTTTTCAGGCCGAAAAATATATGTTGAATGTCCTTGCGAAGCACGTGTTTTTTTTTTTAATGATTGAACGATACGATGTCTATGAACAATAACAGTGTAACCCTCGTTTTTGAAAAAAAAAAAAAAAAAAAAAAAACTACAAAAAATTCGTCTATCGCTGTTTTTTTTATCCTTTTCTTTGCTTTTCTTTATATTTACGAGGCAACGGCGTAAATCCGGAAAGTCCGTGTTCACTCGTTGACCGATCGGAACTCGTAAAAAAAACTGTGACGGTAGATTTTTTTTCGTCTCTACTGTGGCTCTTTTCAACCATTTTTTTCAACGTAAAACCCGCAGCCCCCTTCCCCCCCTTTCCTATTGGTCCTCGTGAAACCTGTATCACAACGCACGGGCACCGAGTCTCAGTTTCGTTCGCTTTGTCATTTTTCGTTGTTTTTGAACACCCAATCAAACTCACTGTTCGCGTCCGCAGGGAGCCTTGGCTGTGGAGTGTAAAAACGGGAGGGCAAGGGCCTTAACGATTGCCGACCGATTCGATTAATATTGCGAATCGGCCGTTGCGAACGCGTGACCTCTTTTATTTTCTTCCTTCTTGTTCGATTTTCCGACTTTTGAATTTTCAAATTTTTTCTCTTCATTCAATTTTTTTTTTTTTTTTTTTTCATCCCTTCATTATTTATCAGCCGAATTTGTAAATCGCATTTTCATGGTTTTTTATAAAGCCTCCAGCATCGGGGCAGGCAGCAGGGGGGTGGGGTGGGGGCGGCCGGCTTTGCAGAATTTCTTTTTTTTTTTTCAACAATTTCATGTTAATTTTGAATTTTTAAACAAATTTCAATTGAATATTGAATTTTAGAAAAAAATTATCCGCGAATGTCGAATTGGTTGCTAATTTTTTTATTTCGAAAGTAATGTGTAATGTTATATTTAAGCTAAAATGAGAGTGTGGACAGCATGTACTCGTCTGCAAACGCTCGAGTACCAACTCGCCAGATTATTCGTAGTTATTAACCATGTCGCGAAACGCCCATCAGGTAGATACACGAGACAAAGAGAAGGGTGAGTACGTTTGATGAACCGTCGTCGCACAAATTCGTATTAGGCAATAGGCTACGCGGGTATCCTGACAATTACTGCCGCATGGTACTCTACCAACGTACTAACTTCGTCTCTCGTCGTTCTCTGGCCGCTCGTAGACTCTTTCTCTGTTTCTGTTCAACGAGCGGGTACTCTACCAAATGAGTTTACTACGAGTGGACCTGTTCGCAGCGAGGAAAGAGGGGTCGCGGGGGCGGGGGATGGGGGGTGGGGGGAGGCAATGGGAACTCTGAACGATGCAAGCTCTCTCACTGCGGAAGCTCGTTCGCTCGCTGTCGATTGGTCACAACGAAATCCCTTTCGAATTTGGGTGGAAAACGTAACTCACGTTCCGAATCCATTCATTTGCATATCCCACTCGTCTATGGTATACAACGGCTATCGCATTTATTCTTATTTACTATTTCAACGTTCTCTCACCTTATCATTTATCGGATTACTTGTGCACTCAAACTTTATTGCGTGCCTCGGAAAGAGTAGTTTTGCGCAGTCAAACTGCAATTCATGCGCAACACCATCATCACAACATAACCTCATCGCATTATTAATTATTCACACATCCGATAACGTGCTAATGACATCAGTGACTATGAAATTTATAGTCGTTACTCCCTTATTTGCGTCTCTCTTTATTACGTCTTTGTTCTTTTCTGGATTGGGATTGATAACGATATGTCGCTTATTTCGCCAAAACATCGCGAGACAAACATTACGATGATCGATGTTTCGACTCTTTCACCTTAGATTTTTTTTTTTTTTTTTTTTTATTCCTCATTTCACTTTACCCAACCCATTACAGCTCAATAACTCCACTGGAGAATTAAGTCCAGAATGGTAAAAGCCTCGAACTACCACACACGAAGCCATCAACAGCATCGAGACTTAATTCGTTGCAAGCCCCGTGAATAATGCGAGGTACTCTACTCTTGGAAATTATGGGTATAGCTACTACACGGTAATACGTATAAAGCATAAACGCAGGCACGTGCACGGCGAGGAATATGTTACGGGCAAACTTTGGCATCTCTCCCCTGCCTTTCGTATACTACGTATACAAGTTTCCAAGTAGACGTCGGTCTTCCCGCAGTAATTTTCATGCGTGGTTTTCTTACTCGTAGAAGTGGCGCGCTCCGTTCCATTATCGATCGAAAACACGTAAATGTCTGTGCGAACGATCGATCTATTTTTTAATTACCTTTTTCGTGCAACTCAGCCGAAAGTAGATGTCAGCCGAAAGTACATTGGCTCTTTCGCGATAAAAAGCAGATGTATGTTAGGTTAGGTAGTGTTTCCCTTATTCCGCCGTATACCCTTGCGAATTTTTACGGTTCCCACCCTCCTAACATTTCCTACTTTCTCTCAGCTAATCTACCTAATATTTCCCGAGCGTCCGCAGCCGACTTAGCTAAACTGTACCGCATTTGCCGTGGAGACGGGAAAACTGCGGAAAACCCGTGTTACAGGTACAGACCGCCATATTCTACTAATTCTTCGCTATTTTTTGCACCTGCGTAAAGTGCAGAGAACACCAAAGTCTCAGAAGAATTAGCCTTCCGCTCAACGATTACTTAATGCGCCAATTAGCGCGCGGCTAAGCGGTCACCCATCCAAGTACTGTCCGCGAACAAAGCTGCTTGACTTTGGTGAACACCGACGCGCGCGCCATCTGCGCATCCACTGTTGTCGGTAACAAACGTATCTAATTTAAAGGTCTCAGCTTTTCGTGCGCTAATTTTGTCCTTTCACTTGATGCCTTCGTATCTACTTTACAATTAAACGAAAGCCAGATAGGGTACGAGGTGTACGCAACGCCAGAACTGCGATGGAGCTTCAAAGCCACGAACGATTGTGTACGCAGGCCTCACGAAGTGGAGCTCGTTACAACGTATACGCTCGGCTTGTGTGTGCCTTGCCTCCTCGTTGGCACGTAGTACTCGCTTCCCTGCTTCCCTTTTACCCGTCCTGTCCCTCTCCCTGACTGGCTACGTAGTCGGCAGCACCCACCCTACTAGTTTACCACCGACTCACAGCCTCTCTGAACTCTCCCCGTCCGCTACTACCCCTTTCTACGCCTTTCGAGCACATAAGCCCCCGAACACGAAAGTATTCGGTATGCGGGACTCGAGGCTTCTGTGAACAAGAATTTACATATCCGTGATAACGTACCTTCCTCTCTTCCGCTCTCTCCCCCACTTTTCAAACTTTGTTACTCACGCGATTTATTTACTCATTGTATTTGTTCAATTAACTTTTATTCTATCGATTGTCGATCTTACGAATAAAGGGGTTCGCGCACGTGCGAACCTATTTCGAGCTCTCGAAGTCATTACAATGCGTAGCGCTGTCGTCGGTATTGACAATTATCTTTATTCGTGTTGCAGGCTCGACCAGCCGGTGACCAGTTCAACCCCCGGCATGGACGACAAAAAGGTAAAAAAAAATGAAAAATTTCTCGTTTTATTTTACATAATCGATTATTTCTCTATATATATGAAATAAATGACTTTGTCGATATCGTTAACGCAACCCTTAACGAAATAAAAAAAAAAAAAAAAACAAAGGGTTCTTTTTTTTTTTTTTTTCGACATCATCGAAAATTGGGAATTTTTATAATCATCGCGAGTTTTACTCTGCTTAACAAGTCTGCACATTTTCGTGCCGAGACGTCGGTTCGGTACCAGCGAAGGAGTACGTACTCGCGGCGACGTCGGCTGACGACGTGGCCGGGGGTGCGGGTGTGGGAGTTCTAATTTAATGGACTTGCTTAAGCGAGTCGCCGGTTCTTCCGTACTACGTTTCCCTTTCTCCTTCTTCTTCCTCTTGTTCGTCCTCTATTTCTATCTCGGACTCGCCGAACAACCCTTACAGTCCGTAAAGCCCAAGTTCCACCAACCGGATTTTCCGGGGTATACGGAAAGCTACGTCGTCTACGAAAGATTCGAAGCGAAGAAAGGATAGGAAGTAAGTAGTAGTCGTGATGGAGTGAGAGGGGGAGGTCGCGGACACCAGCAAGGGTGGGAAATAAGGGAGCGTTGAAGATCTCGAGCCCAACGGCAAAAAAAAAAATCATCGAGGAGTGAAACAAAAGGAAAAAAAAAATTACGATAGGAAGAGAAAAGACACGAAAAAAAAACGAAAAGATGTAGAAAAAGGCGGGGAATTCGGTGCATCTTCCGGTGGGTGTGTTTCACTACGTATATATTCGACATCCCTGATACCCGCATATTCTTCCTCGGGCTTCCGAGAGCGTACCGTGCTATCGCGTCGGAAGACATAACCTCTCAAGAAATCGCTCGATCTTGAAGTACCGACGTCTGTATACAATACTTATAAAATTTGTTTGCGGATAATGTTAACGGACGTTCATTAAAATAAAATTGCGAACTCGAAGAAAAAGTTCGAAACCGGTGGTTTACTCGCGGAAAGTTGGTGCGCGTCATGGATAGGATTATAACGCCATTATGAATGGAAAAATAAAGCGGATCCGTTGAAAAACAAATGATTGGTCAGAGTCAATATAAATCTTTGCTTTACTTGGAATTCCTTTGGAGATTTCGAAAAGTTCTGATTCGCTGACTTGCAGTCGCGAACGAGTCGCCTACACGCACCCACTCCATCTTCGCTGATCCGCGAAAGGCGGAAAAGCTTTTCTCTCACAGATTTTGGAAAATGTTCTCTCAGCCTGACGCTCTTCAACTCAACGACGGAATCCTCTTCTCACTTTATAGTCCCTGTAGAGTCCGCGCGGTGTGGCAAACTCGAGGGAGTCATACATTTTCGGGTTTGTGCGCTAACTTATCCGTTCCTCCCCCTGTGCCCCGGCGGAGAGGGTTGTACTCGGCTCTGGTTTCGCCCTTTGCTGTCGTCAGACGGCGGGAAGTTCACGGCTACTTCCGCCGGAAATGAATCTCTGCCTCTAACGAGAATCCACTGCGGGATTCCAGCGGCACAAAGTGATTCCGCTAATATCCGTATGTGACCCACCGACAAACGCAAGCGCTCCGAAAGCCGTTGAGACGAGAAGTGAGCGATTACTCTCTGGCGATTGAAACGAAACACCGCGTCGCGGAAACTCAGAGCATTTGATACTCTCAAATTTCATTATCCGCTTTCGGAACATCAACCGAAAATTTGTTATCAATGTTGACGTTAAAATGAGTCTAAAAGGCAACGGTATTGTTGCTGTTGCGATATGTCACTCACAATTGAATGGATATAACTTGCCGACAATAACGCTGCTGTTCATCTGAAACATTGTTTCGACTATTCTACAAGATTTTATCAGCATATTCGCTGTGTCGTTCACGAGCTCGTAGTCTATTGTCTCTTATTGCAGTCGTTCCGCCAGACGTCACTTGCAGACGAATGTTCCCCGCGGGATACATTGCTATTTTTTTTTTTTTTTTTCACTTTATAACAAAGAATGCCGCGACGGCGCGGGATTATTAAAGAATCAGTGGACGTAATGCGAGTGGGAAAAACCGGGTCAAAATGAGACTATGCAATCGTGACGTCCGTAAGAGGCAAAATGGACTAAAAACGAATTTTTCATGAAAATAACTTCACAAAAATAAAAAAAAAATTCCCGACTGAAAAAGTACTCTAATAAACAAATAGCATTATAAAAAAAGAGTGAAATAACAAATAATTCGCATATTATAGTCGCAAGTTCTCCACGTTCAATGGCTAACAAACCTCCCGACTGTAAAATGCGAATTATTTATTATTTCGCTTTTTTTTTGTTAATCCAATTTGTTTATTAAAAAAAAATTTTGTCGAGAGTTATAACATTTTTTTTTTAATTTTATTTTGATCAGAACGGCAGATATTTCTTAAGGGGTCCATTTTGCCCCGATGTCTTCTACTGTTTCCCAGCGACAAACTTGACGATATTACGAAAATTCCAGACGAGAGAAACGTTGGAGATAACAATGCCAAAAGAAAGGTACAGGTGGATTGAAATCCATGTTTAAAAGGTACACGCGAAACAATTGGAACGCGAATTTGTGGTAATTGTATCCGACAGGCTGTACTCGATTGCACTGAAATTTGTTCAAGCAAATGACGCAATGACACGTTCGGATAATGATATTAGGATTTGGAGTCAATCCTGCAAGGAGGTTGTAATTAAAGCCCGAAGGGTAACTCGGTACCGCTATCTCTCCCTCGGTATCCAAAACTTTCCGTGCGCTTGTCTACCATCACTGTAGACTGTGACTGAGAGAATCGTGCTATCCGCGCGCACTAATTGCTGCCGGTGAACCACCGCCACAAAGTATCGTCAAACAGATACACGTGCCGAGGTCTGTTTCCGTCGTACGTCTATAGGATTGTTAAGCAACGGCTTTAACAGTCTTTGTCGATTCTCAATCAGTTGGCAGAGCTTTTATTAATGTTTTTCCTTTTTAATAATAATCACTGGTAACCGATAAGGGTAGATGCGCGGTTGGCGCGCGGCTCCGGTGATCACCCAAGTCACGCAGCGTTCGCGGCCAGTACTTGGATGGGTGACCGCTTAACCGCGCGCTGACTGGCGCATTAATCGTTGAGCGGGAGGCTCATTCTTCTGAGACTTTGGTGTTCTCTGCACTTTACGCAGGTACACAAGGGTAGATGCGCGGTTACCGCGCGGCTCCGGTGATCACCCAAGTCACGCAGCGTTCGCGGACAGTACTTGGATGGGTGACCGCTTAACCGCGCGCTGACTGGCGCGTTAATCGTTGAGCGGGAGGCTCATTCTTCTGAGACTTTGGTGTTCTCTGCACTTTACGCAGGTGCAAAAAATACCGAAGAATCAGTAGAATATGGCCGTCTCTACCGGCACGCGTTTTCCGCAGTTTTCCCGTATCCCCGGCAAATGCGGTACAGTGTAGCTAAGTCAGCTGCGGACGCTCAGGAAAGATTAGGTCGATTAGCTGAGTGCGGGTGGGGAATGTTAGGCGGGAGGGAGGGGGGGAGGAAACCGAAAAAAGCCGGAAGTCTATACGGCGGCATAAGGGGAACGCTACCTAACCTAACCTAATAATCACTGGTAACAAAGTGTCCGTCGTTGCTGCGGTGCGTAAACACGCGCGCGATACTACGGACCTTAATTGAAATGTGTATTATACGAAACGCTAGAAGTGCCTGAAATCCTGAAGTGCTCTGTTGTGTAATAATCGAGTTCATCCTTTGTAAGGAGATGAATTCAACATTTCGCGGCTTTTCCCGTAAGCGAAGACTCAACATGTATCGAATGCTTTGCAACATTGTCCGGACTCTGCGGCATTGATCGATTACGACGTTTTAAACGGCAGCGCGCATAGTGCCGTGAAAACAGCACAAGGCTAAGGGGCTACTTGCCAGAGAGTTCGTTGCGAACTCCGACACGCTATTGTGCGGAACCCGCCAATGCCCAAAGCGTGGATCGTTCGCTTTCTCGATTAACTCGCTGCTCTATCAGACCCCTCGTCTTCCCACTTTCGACACTTCGATTTGTTCCCATCGTCCCAGCGAGGATTTATTTTCTCCGATAACCGCGCCCCCTACCCTCCTTCCATACTTCCTTTCGATATTCTTCGCGTCGTTTCATTTTTGCTCCGCAGCATTTTTCGATTTTTTTTTTTTTTTTTAATCATAATGCAACGAAAAATATACCGAAAAATCAATCGTAAAAGCCATTAAATGATAACGGTACCGCAAGTTCTCGTATTTATTTTGATTTTTTTGCATTAGTCGGCATACTGTGATAATTATTTTCTTCGAATATCATACTACGTAAAATCTTCGAATTTTTTACAGAACTCCGATTAGTCCCGCGTTCCGACTTTCCGTGTTCCGAATCCCCGGTATTCTCTTATTCTTTCGACAGCCATACCTCCTCACATTTTTACCCATCCCAGGAAACGTCAGAATAATTTCCGTCTACTAATGTTCAATTTCTCGTCTCGCCCATCCGGTAATTCCGAACCGATATATAGTTATGAATTTGCATGGGGGGTACGGGTCGTCTGCACTTCATCCGCTCCTTCATATCTCGATAACTTTTGGCAGATAACCCCGGAGAAGGCTACGTCCGTGGAACATGAAGGTCTTCATCGGTCGGTGAAATGAGTAAAGTTCCTCTTGCCTATTTGCCGATATATGTATACACGCTGAAGGGGGAGCCTTCGCGACTTTGAATGCTTTGCGAAACTGTCTTGAAAATCCACACAATTCCAACGGATTACGTAGTCTGTGTGACGTTGTATAGCAATGATTACACTAAAGGATTGCACTCCCTTGGCACCACCCTTTCGCGCATAGTAGATCCACCGATCGATTTAGACCATCTTGCAGCCCTCCGTTTCTATTTGCTTCGTTGATCTTATCAGAGAGTTGTGCGCCCTGCCAGACTGGACGTGTCCGATCGAGCGATTGGCCAAGAATACTACAGAAACTTTGATCCATAAACTTTCCGCAACTGGAGAAGACAACGATATCTCCGCTGCATAGCTGTTTTCCTCCATATTTTTCACTTCAATTAATCACAATTCGTACATCTGCCTCTACGGATTCCACCGAATTGTGCCCCTAATCCGATGCCCAACCCCTCAATTCACCCGGATTAATTTTGGCAATTAATCAGTCGTGTTCATGATTCCGAAGCGTAAATTTTACAGCATATCCGAGAACCCTCGGGCCGAAGGCTGCGTATGGAAGCTATTAAAACGCATAAATCCTTTGCGATAAGAAACTCCCCCGACAATGTAGTAAAATTCCTCGTTTAATACGACGCTACGATGCCAATACAGTCGACAACAAAAAGATACTCTTTCGATAGCGTGGATTAACTTTTTTTTTTATATTTCATTCGGAATTTTCCGAATTAGCGGTCTAATGAATAAAAAATAATGAAATTAGTTGCTTAATAAATTTTGGGCTTCTTATCGTAGAATCTTTGTAAACGAAGTTAAATTCGGAATGCGGAAGCGGCGCGACAATCAAATTTGCATAATTTCTTGCATAATTTGCAAATAATTTCTTGCATAATTTGAAAATAATTTCTTGCATAACTTGCAAGATTTCGGATTGCACGTAATTTCGGACGAAAAATTACCAAAAAATGATCGTCATTTTTTAACTAAATAAACGTTGATACTCGTCAACTAAGAGACTACAAAAATTACGATAGTTTTTCATAGAAAATGTTAATAAAATAAAATAACGTCGAATGATCGTCATAAAAACGATTTTTTTCGGCATTAGACAGCGACTCGACCTGAGAAAACTTTTCCATCACTCGCTTCATCGATATAAAAATTTGATTCAAACTTCGTGCGTCAATTTTAACGGAGGTGAACGACACTGAGAGAAAGAACAAACGCGTCAGTAAAATAGAATAAGAAAAGAATGAAACAGTTTAAAAAAAAAACGTTGGCAATCCGGCGCGGTAACGACCGCCCTTGTCTCCAGAACCATTAGTACCCTACCGTGTATCACCCTTAATTACATCGAGGTAATTTCGTTTCTCTTGAGGGGGAGGAAGGGAAAGAGGGGGAGGGGGTGGAGTAGAGGCGCGTCGAAAATTGCTTCCGCTTATCTCGTCCGAGAGAACTAACGGGTGCCGGGTGCTTCGTTATTTTGTTCTCGTTTCGTTTCCTCGGTTTCCGTCGCCGGGGATCACGCGGGGGTTACCGTGTGTTCACTGGCGTTTCGTTGTGTGCCGCGTATTACGTATCACGTTCGAGTCTGGAAAATTGTGTCCCACGTGACATGGGTTTTTCCGTAAATTAATAATAAATAATAAAAAAATATTAAACTTAGTTACGTCTTCTTTGCTAAATATAGAAGAAGTTCGCTGGCAACGCGCGCTCGCGTTTAATAGACTATAAACTCGTGCATATGATATTAACATTTCCTGTTATTCATACAGCGAATAACAATACCCTTTTGCTCTCCTAAAAGGAAAACCTTTTAGGGACGAATTATCGTACGTCCGCCTTTGATATTTTCATCCCCTTTATTATACTTTTACCACATTTTTCTCTGCCAAAACATTATGCTTCTGGAACCCATTTTACAACTTACTTCGCGGTTTCATGTCTTCAGAAATGTCACCGTAGTCTTTTTTTCCCGATATTGACGTTACGTTTGCTTGGACCATTTTGCCCCTCGTTTCCCTACTTGAAATATTTCGAGTCTAAGGGCGGAATTTGACGCCTGACTTCGCGATTCCGGTACACGGCGGCAGTGTAACATATTTTTGGAAAATGCAAATCGCCATATTTTCGGTTTAAGAACTAATCGGACAATTCCACGGGGACCATTTTTTTTTTTAAATTTATTGCTGAAAAAACGAAATGCAAAACTCGAGTTTTTGAAAAAAATGTATGCAGACTCGTAGTTTATCTCTTTGAGAACAATGTTATTTCATCTTCAACTTATATCTCCGTCGTGTTGCCCGCTATTGTGAAATGCATATAATTTTGCGAATACAACGTAATACTATATGACGTGTAGAAGACACACAGACTGCCGTCTTTCTTCGTGAAACTCAACGCTGCACCAACGATAAAATGCTAAGTTCGCGGTTAACCCGGATAGCCCGACCCCATCATTCTCATCTTTCTCGTTTCGTTTCGTCGCATCGAGGTTACCATCGTGTTATCATATATATATATATATATATATATATCTACGTACAAAAACATTGCCAAGAAATATAGAGTTCGGGTTCCGTAAAGGACAATGAAATAGCAAGAAATATAGAATTCATCCAGCGTGAAAAACTTATGTAAGCATTAAGAACGGTCGGTGAAGAGGTAAATCCAAGTTACAGACGCAAAGCTTTTGCGTTATCTTGAAACGTATATGATTTTAGTATACATTACATTTCGAAGCGATTCAACGTCAGTTTTCCTGCGATATCGTCAATGAAAATAACGAAAATTGTAGTGTATCGATATATGTTATTATTTTCCAATGTTCCGATTTTCCATTCCACTGCAAATTTTATATCATATATCTCGATATCCAAGCGGTTAAATCGAAAAAAAATTTCGGAGCCATTTATTCGATATCCAAAATGACTGCAGTAATTTTGAAATGAAAATTGTCGAATTTTTTTTTTCCGATTGCTTATAGCGTTATTTTAATAATACGCAATATAACAATAGGAAAAATGGCCATTTTTTTTTTCCATTAGTCGCCATAATAATATGTATAAAAATATTTGTCGAAATAGCTTTCTATTGTTTATTCGCGATCTCCAAATACATTTCTCGGGATCGATAACCCGGGGGGAGGGGGGAGGAGGGGGTTACTATGATTCGTTTTTCGATAAAAGCTCTCGAAGTTTTGATAAAATGGATCGGTGATATCGATGAATAGTAAATCATACCTTTGCGAAGAATGCGGGTGAAAAGAAATTGCCGTATGCGTACAGTTGATGTTCGTGCAGTCGGTATACAGCGAAAAACGTTAACGGGAGAGAATAAGTAAAGAGGATGCAAAAAGGAAAGCTGCGGCAATCCTGGACTCTGATGCAGCTACCAAAGACGTACGGTAGATGAAATAGATGCGGCGAAAAGAAGGGTGGGGCAACGCAAAAGCCGCGGGCTGCAGGGGGGGGGGGGGGTAAGAGGATATTGCAGAGTCTGAAGCGTGTACAGCTCTGTGGCATAATTCGGACGGATATTATGTTTGCGGGGATGGGGCGGTGGTGGTCTTCTCGGGGATCTTTTCGGAGAAGAAGCTCCACGGATCGAAAGTTTACTTCGCTGAGTCAAGAAACATTCAGCCGAATCTCCTTTCATAAACGGAATTCTTTTATTTTTCGTCGTCATTCGCTTAACGATACAGTGACGTGACCGTTGTTACCGGCGGTGCTCTCCACTTCTCTTTTTGCACATTAATCTTTTTTCATTCCTCCATCGAAGGGAAAAACTGCGAAGAATGTTTTGTCTTATCTTCTTCTACCAGCCGCGCGTCTTACCTGCTGTTTCTCGTTTATCTCTTTTTTTTTTAGTCGAAAAAGATTCTCAATCGCTGATATTGATAACGACGCGAGATTTTACGTTATATATTACAACGAATAAAACGGATAGCTATTCGTGAGAAATTTGTAGTCGTATCGGCAACAAAAAAAAAGGTATCGTCGTGACTAATGTATCATTTCGATTTTACCGCAAATCTGTTGTTCAACCGGAAACTGTTCTGCTGGAGACCGCAATTAATCGAAACACAGTAAACACAGTAACGCAGTGCCGAGATTTACGTGAAATTGCGTATGTAAATAAAAAAAAATTTAATAATTAATTTAACGACAAAATTATTGTTTTTCATCGTCGCATATCGCGTCGAAAAAATGGATTCCGAAATTTCGCCAAATTTTGTGAATTTTTTTGATGGCTCACGGGAAAAAAAAAAATTCCAATTACCGTCTTTTGCAATTACCATTTTGATAATATTTTTTAACGCGTCGATACCATCAAAGAATAAAGAAATACATCGAAGGTGAAAACTTGATGCTACCCAATGCCACCCATGAACTTCCGGGATGGGATTTTCTCAATATGTCTCTCGAATCTCCTGGTATGTCGTCGCGGATAGATGTAGACTTACCGCTAATCCGTTATCCAGCGTTGAAAGCCGGTTGTGAAAAGAAACCCAACTTCGTGGAGGTCTTAGCCCCCTTCCCGAGGGGTGTGCCCTCCATTGTCGCAGTTACTTATAAGAAACCACTAAACTTTTTATCGCTCTCGGTGATAAGCGCCTACTTCACTATAGAGTCGATCTAAAAAAGATTCTATAGCACCTCTTCGAGAGTCTCGTTTCAGCATATTCGCTGCTGCTTCTCAGAATTCGCCAATATGCCAGAAGTGAAGCACCCGATCGACGTTTCTCGAAAACTAAACTTCGATCCAATTTTTCGCGCGATGTTATTTTACGATAAATCGAAATAGAAAAAAGTGGCGTCTTCTTTCGATGCATTTCCGCGATTGATATACGAACGAAATTCGTGCAATAAATAAGTTACCACTGTACTTAAGACTTATTGTAAGCCATCATCAGCGAAAGCGGAATTAGACTTCGAGAAAATACAGAAGACGTCATCATTCGAGAGTCCATATTCGTGACGTCGTAACTGACGTAGTGTCCGATCGATGCGACAGAAATGACGGCGTAAAGAGGGGTTTCGTGGGGCTTCGGCTGGCCGAGCATCCCCTGTGGTCGTATATCCGCCGGCTGCATCGGGGAGAGTTCGTTGTACGTCGCACATCGTCCACGTTATAGTAGGGCAGGTCGGGTGGAGAGTGCCTCCTGCTAGACGGCATCGACCCCTTTTACGACGCGCTCTCCGTTTCTGCTTTTTGCGCTTTCTCTTGTAATTTCAATGTATAACTATCCCTCCTGTTTGCATAGACTTCCTCCGACGTAAAATCTGATCATCTATACAACGTATTCACTAAACTTTCGTAGTATTGTGACATCCCGACGCCGCACCCAACTGCAGCTTTTTGTTGTCTACGCGCCGCGTATATCTACTACTTTGCTATTCATCGTCTTCATTGGGATATCGATAGAGGGCTGTCGCGTCTATCGAGCAGACAAACAATTTCTAATATCGTTTTTCCAATGTTTTGCTTCGTCATTGTGCCAATTGCACAATACCCAACTTTATCTTTACGTCATATAGAGAAATCTCTCTATAACTGAGTAGAGATACGATGGTCGCGGTTCACGATCTCCTCTGACGGGAATCGATATCCTCGCAACCACATTCCCTTATCTCTCGAACTATCTTGGGTCTCTATCGCCGCGAATTAGTTCGCGTTCGACCAACCATTATGGGGGTAAATCGATAAGGAATCGGCGTCGCGCGGCGAGAAAGTTAAACCGATAAGACGCGATTCGCCAAAATACCATTTGCCGCATCGTGCGATCTATCGTTGCGACTCTCAGACTTTTCGTGAATCTTTGCTGAACTTACAGCGAAGCATCTCGATTTCGGTAGATTTTTCACGTTAAGCTTTTCGCTTTGGTGGCGTTTTTTTGGTCTATTATGGTCTCTGCGTCCTGACGGACTTTTGCGGTTCATTTATGTCACAATACAGCAATATTTAATACATCGATCTAGCGGACTCCGTCGGTATCAAGAATACCTTGAATTTGAAATGCAAAAATTTGCGGTTATCGGACCCTTTCGAAAATTTATCGGGACTATTCGGTACTTCCTATTACATTTATTATGTCGATTTTGCCTCACGACAGATATCTTCCTTACCGACGTTTTAATTTCACTAAAATTCAACTAAAAAATATTGATTTTTGGCGAATTTTTGTTCTGATGAAAACATCGCGTTTCTTACATCGATGCGATGTTGATGAGATACAAAATAGCGTGTTATGTTCTTTGGTCAAAGAATTTTCAAATCTCTCTATGAGATATTGATGCCGAAGTATCAAAAAGAATATTCTCGGAGAAAAAACTAATTTTTAGACGGGAAAAGTTACTATTACCGAAACAAGACGAAAGGAAATGTCGCGCTGGTAATCGGCCACCAGCGTGCAGCTGTGCGCAACGACCCGGTATTCTCTTTCTTTCTGCACCGACAAGCTTCGCCGGTTTGAATTTCTCGAGCGCATCCTTACGTTTGATGCAATGCAAGCCATCCGCCCGCGTCTTGCATTTCCCATTGAAATTTTAATTTCGGATCCGCGACTTGCATTTTTACTTAAAATTTATTTATTTACGTAGGTGACCGGTATTCAAAGAATAATAATAATGAAAACATTGAAAGACACAGAAACAATGAAAACACGTTATTATATGTTACACGGGAAGCTTTTTTTCTAGCGATCGATATTTTTTAACATGTAGAAGCGAATCGAATCGAGAAGTCATATTTCATACGAAAATTTAAATCGCATATTCGATTTTTCAAATATTTGAAAACTTCCAATATTCGATGTTTCGAATATTTAAATTTTGAAATATTTAAAAACTTTGAATATTCCATTTTCCGAATATTTGAAAACCTTCGATAATCGATTTTTCGATTATTCGGCGTAATTAAAATATTCGATATTTAATCGGACAGTTCGAACAGTAAATCTTCAATAATGCAAAATAAGTACTATGAGATTTGTAATTTTCAACAGATTGACGTTAAAGTCAATTCCGAACATTGTTTAATGACTAGTCACGTGTCGAACTAATGATGCCGTCAAGACCTCGAGACTCGAGATTTAACGAGTCAAGACGAGACGACACCAAGACGGGTCTGGAGGGGTATTCTCGAGTAACTCGTTTGCAAAACTTATACGTCCGTGTCGTGATTTTTTTTTTTTTTTTTTTTTTTTTTCAGTTTCGGCAATGAGTTTTTGTCATTTCAAAACGTAAATTCTGACTGAAATTTTAAACATTTGAGACCCTCGATGTTTTTAATGAAAAATAATTACGACAATCTTTTCTTTCTGATCTCAATGGACGTTTTGTACGTTCGCTTCGATCGATATTTATTTTTAAAGGCCCCAAGCCTCGAATAATTCTCTAGCCGACGAGCCAAAAATATTTCCGCAGGTGAAATTATGATTTTTATTTTCAATCTCACGTACCCTGAGGGAGAATACTATTTTTTTTTTTCACTTGTCGAGTTATCTGATAAATTTTGTAATGTTTTTGGGTCATATTTGTGAATCGATTGGTTCATTGAAAAAAAAAAAAAAAAAGATCGCAAATTCAATTTCCACATCCATTTATCGAATTTTTAAAATCGCTATTTGCGAAACCTCTTTCATGAAGAAGTCAACAATTATTTCGCTGCTTTCACATTTCAATTTGCATCCTAATGTTTCCGTTGATGTTTCAGCCAATTGCATCCAATTTCTATTTAAATTTTTATAAATTTTATTTTACTTTTCGTCAATGTATCTTTGAAATCGGAAGTGGAGAAAAACGTCTTTGGCACGAAAGCCCTCGAGTTTCATGATTCTAGGGGGAGGGGGGGGGGGGAGAAGCGATGTTTACAAGGGTTCAGCAAACAGCTCGGAATAAGAATAAGAAAACGAGAGGGAGATGGAAAAATATAGAGAAGCGCGGCGCTCGGAGAGCGTCAGCAGGAAGGTTTGCGGAATACCTATTTCCACTTACCATAGACTCTCGCGTGCCTTCCGCGCTGGATAATGGTTGGGTTCATAAATTATTTCAGAAAGCGATACCATCGTTTATTTGCGAAAGCGATATAGCGCGATAGGTATATATGCTCTTCACCCCATCTCTTCCCAATTTCTCCTCTTCCCCGTTGACCCTGTCATCCACCGATTCCGGCTGATTCTCGAATGCGAGCACTCGATATAATTTCGAACGTCGCAAGTGACGAAGAGTGTTCTGAATTATTAAAATTCTCGATGCCGCTACAAACATCGCGACTTTTCGGAATAATCAGAATCGTCAGTCATTCAGCTAATGGTAAACCCGTCCGACTGATGCAAGTGTCTTGAAATGAATTTATCCATTGAATATGATTCGCATTAAGAAATTTTACGCAATCATCTCGAAGTGCCAAAAAGTACTCAATACTTAAAGTACTCGATATCTGAAGGACTTTCTGTATTTGGCACTCGATGATGTACTTTCTCCGCTCTGTTTAACACTAATAACAATAAAAAAAAAGTTCCTGCAACGTGTTTGTAGGTTGTCCAAGCGGCATCGACGGTCGCTTCGGGGCCGCAGGTGCGAAACAAGTGTCCCGATGGTTCCGGTGTTGGTGCATCGATATCGGGGGTTCGTCGTAGAAATGGTCCTCAGCCGGGATTGCGTTCACCGGCCGCGAAGAGGCCACTCTCCGCACCAGTTACTCTGCAGGGTTGGCTTTACAAACAGGGATCGGAGGGTCTCATGCTGTGGAAGAAACGATGGTTCGTCCTTTCGGAGTACTGCCTCTTCTACTATAAAGGTTTGTTCGCCATTGAAGTGTCTGTTTTCTCCATTCTTTCATTGATTGTCTACTTTTTACTATGAAAAACAATTCCTAACGCAATCGATAAGTATTGCTGCGATGCGTTAAAAGATTCCACGAAGAAACAAAAAGAAAAAAGTGGTAATCGAGAAGAAATAAAAGTTTCACGCAATACAAGAGAACCAATTTCTGTCGAAATGGGAGGATTCAGCTTCCCTGTTGATATCGAAACGTCTCACTCGAGTGACAGAACGGATAAGAAGCTTTAATATCCTTTCGTCTCATTCTACTTTCACTCAAACTCCCCCTTCGCTCCTTCTTCTCTGCGTCTCGCATGCCTCGCAGAATCGGCTGGGAACTCGGTCGGCTTTGAAGCTTTCAAGGTAACGCGTGGATAAAATCTGCATGCTTGGGTCACAGACGTTCGAAGTTCCATCTTACGCTCTCGCACTCTTATTCTCGTGAAAAAGGTAAAGACACGAGGATGGAAAGTCGGAGAGAAAAGGCGCCTGACTACGACGTACGACGGTAGCGATAAGTGAGAGATAGAAAGAACGCTCAAGGAGCTTAATAATGCAGATCGCTGCAAAGCTTACAGCGTCTTTCTGTACACAGAGTGATCCCTGACTCTTTCCTATTCGCTGTGCCGCCTTCGCTTTCCCAAGTCCCCATCTCCCGTAAGCGAGCCGTACTTCTTCGTCCAAAAAGAAGACGAAGAAGAAGAAAAAAAAAAGGGAAAAGTTCCTTGACTCCGCTAGAGTGCCTAACTTATCGCTAGTGCATTCAACATAAAACGCCATGTGAAGCCTTCTACATGGGGTTGAGACGGCTAACAGGATAAAGAATCGAACCAATGCAGAAATCATGCAAATCGAATCTCGTGAAGAATGTTCTCACGTGAATTGCGGCAGTCAAGATGCCTGATGAATATCAGGACATCAATAGGATAAACCGGATATCCGAATAGAACGATTTTCATTTCCGCAAAGCCGTTTAGTTTCTTCTGAAATTCCGTCAGCGCAGACCTTGATAACCACTTATCGTTTCTTTTAATCGTTACGGAAGGTCATGTATAAAGTATCGAGGATTGTAAGTGCGTCTTGATATCGAAAGAGGATACAATGACATCGAGTTTCCATTGATAGAAACATTACCAGACCTTGCCGTTGAATTTTCAGGTCCGGAAGAAGAGAAATTGTTAGGCTCGATACTTCTGCCGTCCTACAAAGTAACCATATGCAGTCCCGAGGATAAAGTCACCAAGAAGTTTGCCTTCAAGGCGGAGCACGCGAACATGAGGACTTATCACTTCGCGGCTGATACCCGGGACGGGATGAATCAGTGGGTGAATGTCCTCACACTCGCTACTCTTCTGCAGGACCCAAATCCGTAAGTATTATCGATAAACTTCAAGTTCTCTCATTATCATTTAATTATCAATTTCTAGGAGTTCCCGAAGAGGTTAAGTACAACAATACATAAGATAATCAAAAATGGAAACCGTCTGAAAAGTCTTCTTTGCATTCTCAGCGGTGGGGGCGAAGTTCAAGTAGCTCTGGATATGGCGGGTTCGGCCGATGGCGATCGTAGCGCACGTCCGAGTGTTTCGTCGATTTCGTCAATTCTGAATCAGAGCGCCGATGACAGCGATTCCGGTTTTCATGGCTTCCAATCGCGGGATGATCCAAGTCACGCGTCCAACAACAATTCCAGTCCTAACAGCGCGAACACTGCCTCCTTCCCGAATCTCAGCGGTAGTAATAGCAACAGTTTGGGTAACGGAAATAATGGGAACAACAACAACAACAATAACAACAATCCGGACCACGTATTGGAAGATGGACAACCGCATCATCCCGTGATAAATGGATGGATGCAACCACCAGCGCAGTTCGGACAGCCGGGAACATCCCAGCAGCAGCCGTATGGTCACATTTTGTCGGGACCCTTGACGCAGCAGCATCCTCCGCAGCAATTCCATCAGCAAATGCAGCAACAACCCTTGACGAGTGGACAGCATCAAGCGATGAAGCATCAACACACCGGTCGGCCACAGTCCGTGAATCAACAACAGCATCAGCATCAACATCAGCCGGGACCCAGCAACACGCAGTCAGGTCAGCAACTGCCGAGAAACTTTGGTCAACCGGTTTATGCGAATGCGCCGCCAAAGCCTCGAAGATTGACCGATGGATCCAACGAGTATTCTCCACCATCGCCTGATCCGGCGGAGTTTTGCAAATCACCTGCACAGCCGTCGAATATCAGGTTAACGACAAAGAGTCCGATGTCTGATTACGAAAGAGGAAATGCTATTTACGCGTCGCGACTGGCGCAGCAGCAACCGCAGGCTACACTACGGACCGACAAGTCCGGTTTGAATTATGGATACACTCCCGGGCAACCGGCTGAAAGAAGAACTCCGGATACTTACGGAAGAAGCGCCAAATCCCGACCTGCAAGAGGTAACAGCGATTATGAAGACGTTTACGCCGGACCTCAACTCTATCAGAGACCAGCGGGTCCTGTTGGTTATACCAAAGGAACGGCTCCTGTTCCGATACCAACTTACGCTCAACATCAACAAAATCAGCCACCTGTGTGCCCAACAGTTTCACCGTCGAATGGTGAGAAATTGTGATACCTTCCGTGATGACCAATACAGAGCGTCTGTTGTTTAGCGATCGTGTTATTCGTTGATTAGGAGACTTGGAAAGAAATCCGAAATTTCCAACACTGTCGATATATTAATGTCTGAGAATTTCCTAAATATTCCTGTATATTTCGTACATTTTTGGAGAATTGCATTAAAAAAACGGCAATTCAATCGCAAATTAGCTTTCCGTTGTAAAACACGAATGCAAAAGTGCACGTGGCCTCCGCTTGGCCCTTAAGTAAACTTATACTGAACGCTGTATCATGCATACTGTAAAATTAAACTGGTAATCGTAGGTTTCCCGACGAGCGTTTTGGTGAATCAAAATACTTTATTGATTTATCTGTACTTTAGCTCCCGTCATGAGGTTGCCGCGGGTCCAACCACCGCCACGTCCTCACAGCGCCGATTTTCTCGAGTACGAAGCGACCAGAAGACCCAATCAACAATCGTCGAACGACAGTGGGAGTTTCACGAGCCAACAGCCTCGTCCTCAGCGACCAAAGTCAAGTTTGGATGTCGTCAATTCTGCTGATCCTCTGCCCGCTGGCGATGGTTACTTTTATTCCGAAGAAAGGTAAGTCGTTGAATCAGATTAGAATTTATGTTACATCGTTGAAATGGCAGAATTTCCATTTTGGAAATTGGCAGAAATTCTATTTTCTTTTTTTTTTTTCTCAAAAGATATGCCGCGCAAATGCGACAATCCGCGGTGTATCTTCACCAAACGCCTCAACACCATCAGCAGCAGAGAAATCAGTCGCTTTCCCGTGCGACGACACCATCAAAGACCAATTCCCATCGTCTCGATGATGCGGATAGCAATAATTCGGCTTCCATGACGGAGACACCGTGTTCGACGCTTCGGAAATTACCGCGAGAATATTCTCACCGACAGCATCCGATTGCCACGCAATCACTGCAGAGATACACTGAGTTAGTATACATTTCGTAAAACGAGTGTCAAACTAAAGGGTTTTGATAAGTCGCACGCCGTAAATGATAAGAATAAAAAAAAGTCGTATTAGAAATGAAATCTATCGAAACCCTGCAGAGCGTCCAGCAACGAGGCTTTGCTGAGAAGATCCCTGCGCGAGAGAACTTACGATTCAAGTGGCGTTCGAGACCCGCTGATTCACGGCGAGTCCGGCACAGTCCCACGTCGAATGCCACGCGACTTTGATTCGTCTCACGGCGGTGGGAGGCTAATCGGTGAAGGTATCGCGAGCCATGCGACGCCGAACTGCCACAGTAGCCACGCCGGTCCCAGACGCTGGAGCGAACAGCAGTTTGCCAGGTCAGCTTCTGCGAGATTACCGAGAACGAGGTATTCTAACGACCAGAGGGACGATAACGAATATGCGGATAGGACACCGGCGCAGGTCTCGCGGGACGGCGAGCGAAGAATTCAACAGGTTCGTCTTCATCATTTTTGCCTAATATCTGTCTTAACATCCCATTTTCATTGATAGAATCCCTGAATAACCGGCTATTCAATAATCATATCAATATCTTTACCAGAAACTAATTTGCCTCAATAGCATTCCTAAACTTCAAAGAATAGTTATTGTTTTTCATTCAACTTTTAAGATTCCGCAGCCAGGAGTCACGCAAACCTTCGGTCGATGTTCTCTAATTTGTGATGATGTTTCAAGAGAGCATTTCTGCCCTCGAGGCACGAACGTCCGTTGTCGACATTGAGTCACGACTGACTTGTAACATTCTTCTTGATAATAGATACACCGATTGTACCGCTTGTTTTTATTAGCCGCGGGTGTGATTCATAGAATTCCGACAGGTAGAAATCACCAGCGACTTGGCCTTTCGCCGCATCAATTGATACCATTGTCACGCACCCAATAGTAGTTGTTATTCACGAGACGTGACTCGGCTGCAAATCAAATGCTTATGAATAAAAAAAGAAAAATGATAATGAAACTTATTTAATTTCATGAAACTAAAGTTGCCTATTGAATTTTCAGCGGGAGGAGTCAATGAAGCGTCTTCTGGAATGGAAGCAGCGTATGCTGCAGTCTCCATTGACCCGAAAACCCGGATCCGGAACGACGAATGGCGGTGGAACCGCTCAGAATGAGCTTTCAAGTTACTACAAGCGTCAGGCACTTCTGGATCTCGCGGCGCACGAAGCGACCGTCGCCGAAGCTCGACACTCGAGACGGCGTGACGACAATCATCGGCCTCACGTGAGAAGTAAAAGTACCGATGGCCGACGCTCAATAGCAACGAACGTGTCCCGTTATAACAGTTACTCCAGCGACGACGAAGGTAGGGTCACTTCTTCACCCGAACTTCTTATTTAAGTTAACGCTTTCATTTTTTTCTCATTTTTTCATTTTTTTTTTTTTTTTTTCACTTTTTTAAACCCCATAGTTTGTCGGACTATCGGGATTCTCGGTTCATATATCAATCGATCAAATATAATATACGACTTGCGAATTGACTCGCGGATGCCACCAAAAATGTATTGAAGTACCGGATACTTGAGGGAAACTTAAAATATTCGAAGTATAGAGTACCGTACAACCACTTTAAGTATTTTACCCGAAATTCCAAGTAGTTTTCAAAAATTTTTAAAAACTCCAAATTTTATGAAAAATTCGATCGAAAAATTCAATGGTGAAATTTAAAATTTTGGATTTTCAACGAAATTTTAAAGAAAATGTTGAATTTGGGATGAAATTTCAATCTGTTAATAATCATCGTTAGAAAATTAGGGGATTTCTGAAAAACATTTGGAAAAGAACTGTAAGTATAAAAAAAGTACTTACTGATTCGAGTATTCGGTACTTTTAGTACTTCGAACACTCGAAACTTTGCACTTACTACTTGAAAATATACTTTGCGCAATTCCGATTTTTATTCATTCGAACAAAAGCGTTAATGTCAATGAAACGTATATAACTGAGAAGTATACATTACCCGAGAATTACGGATCCAATGGTGGCATTCTAGCGTTGATTACTTAGTTCTAACAATCACGATGGCGCTGTACTCGTTTCGTGTTAACTGATTTAATCGTATGATTGTACGTGACACGTATAGCTTATTACTGCGGTAATTTGAAGATAAGAAAAAAAAATATATATACGTATATATTTATATACAATTGTGAAATTAAAGTAATACAGTTTCGTGTCATTTACAATAATACTAATTACCAAAGTATATGTGGCGTAATTCAGGGGTCTATTTTCGCTCTACCAGTAAATGTTGTAAGCGCCCGGTGTGCCGTCAACTTTTCCTACTAATAATGTTACAATAACAGAACCGCACAATATATGGTATCCGCCTAACTAACAACGACAATAACGACGAAGCAGGGAAGCTATGAAAATACACCGTTTGATTAATGCAAATAAAAGAGAACAAAGAAAAAAAAAAAAAAAATTAAGGAAACAGCAAACAGTATTTTTTTTAACGAATCGCCTTGTGTTATTCCTTTTTTTTCTATACGATACAATGAATTCGACACATAATCAATAAATTGAGGCATTCTGATGGGAGAAGCGACACGAAATTGGGTCGACTATGATACGAGGAACGTGAAAAGCCGTAAGACGCAAATACATTGAGATACGAAACTGAGCGCAAGAGGTGGTAGTGACGTGACTTGACTCATCATGTACGCGAAACGCTTTAATTGGGTTGCCTGGTATCGTAAGGTGACTTAAATGTAACGCGATAAACTGCCTTACATTTCAGTAACGCCGAATAGTGGTTATCGATGTTTGCGATAAACGGCAAACGATCGATAGATCAAAGTGTGACGTGCATTACAACTAAAAATCAAAATGCGTAACGTCCAATTTTGCACCTAAAAATATATTTGAAAGTTAACTTTGGAAGAAAGAATGTCTTCCTGAGGACGGAATTGTAGTGCAGACAAGTCGCGCACAGCATGCGAAGGTATCAATTAACTTTTCCGCAATCGCCATAACTGCTTCGTCTTTACGCGATGCAGTTTTTTAGAAATATACTATTGCGTACACAATCGACAATTAACCAATTGGGCGCTAACATAATTTAGAAACTAATATAACTGATTTGAAGATTGAATGTCGTCGGCAAACGTACCGTTAGACGATACGTTCTGTTCAGTTCCTTCATCCAGTGGTAACAGTATTCCGATACTCTTCAAGGATATTCAACTGCCGGAGGTACCAATAAGCTTGTAGGATATCGATATACAACTGTGATTAGCCGTTGAACATCCTTCTTCTCTCCTTGTTTCTTGGCTTGAGGCTTCCGAGGTTCTTGGTGTACTTGAATCTGTCGAACTGTACTAATCGCATCGGGGTGTAGTTGTGCGCCGACGGTGGAGTTATAATGGAAATGGAAACAAAACAAAATACTAACCAATCCGGTTTATCTGACTCTCGAGTAACCGAAGCACGAATGTGTGCGGTCTTTGTTTCGACAACGAATTAGAACTAAACGATGTCCGGAGGAAACGAACTCGGAGGCCCTCGCATGTCGGCAGAAGTCCACGTCATTCCGTTGAGGAGAATACGCCGGTTGCACCTCCCGCTGTGGCTGGTAGCAGCCACGAGGTCGTCCCTGTTAATCGCGCCAATCCAAGCAAAGGAGGAGCAAACGTTCATCATCAGAATGTCACATCCACTTGTCAGATTTCGCCTCCGCGTCCCGCTTCAAGTAACTACGGTCATTATAACACCACTGGAAGTTCTCTTCCTCTGATGGGCGGTATTCCGCCGGACGCGGGTTACGAAGAAGTCAGTTTTTCTCAGGTCTATCGAAAGGACTACACGATATCAGTGTCGTCAAATTGTCAAGGTGCTTCGGCCGATTCTCCAACGGCGGAACCGCTGAAAGTGAAGACACCAAAGAAACCATCGGGTATCTTGAAGACGCCGACGAATTATCCGATCAGTCGACACGCGGCTAACAACGAGACTGGGATATTGAGCACCTTAGCTGGATATATACCCGGGGAAACGTGGCAAATCCAGAAGAATGTTCAATGGGGCGCCACCGATGAAAGGCAGAATTGGGACTCGAAGATTGACGAAAGCAAAGTGATTAAAGAATTTTCATATCGTTACATTAAACCGGAAGAGCTCGAGGATTTAACAATAGAAGGTGATGACCATCTTGCAACAGCGGATACGAAGAATTTCGTACAAAGCAGAATAAGGTCATTCGAAACGGGTATTGATGAGACTACACCGGTCAAAGAGGGTCCAGCGATGCAGGAACCTCTGAAACTTTCTCCATCCCAAGCGACCGAAGCTCACGTATCGAAACTCGACTCCACGAGGAAAACTTCACCGAAGCTTCACGAATCCGTTTCGCAAGATCCAAATGAAGATGCGGTAAGGTTGACCGACTTGCAAACGGAAAATGACGGTGATTCCTGCCAAAAACAGATCGTCGACAGTGGAAAGTCGGTGAAAGATCTTCTAGCTGATTTCGAAAGAAAATCCCAACAAGTGAGACGCCAGGAAGACGACAAAAGGGAAGAAGTTAAGCATCGGGGTGTTTTCAGCGACACGGAAACGCTTCTTTACGACACTGGCAGCGATTTGGATCAACCGGATAGAAGCGACGGGGAAGAGGATCTTTATCAAACAATTAGCAAACATTGCGATAATAAGAACGATCGCGCGATTGGTGCGATGGACAGAGATCGGAATTCGACTGGTGACATGCAAAGAGAAAGAGATTCTTCGAACGCAACCCTCAACGAGGATTCTTCGGTTCTCGAAAACCTTCAAACATCTTCGAACGTGGAGGCCTTTGCTAGGCTCAGCATGACCGAGTCTATGGTAACGCATGGCGATCGATTGTCCGGTGAAAGCGCAACGCCGAGTCCACCCCTTAATCTTGATGACATCAATCCGGAGGAACATTACTTGCCGATGTCGCCGAGAAAGGCGATTCTCGATCCGAATAACGACGATAGGCCCAATCCAAAGATGATGGAGAGTTTATTTGCCAATTTGCGGGGTGAGGAAAGTTCTTACGTGGAAATGGCACAGAACGGAATGGGACATTCGCTTTTGGCACCCAATGCGGAAGGTGGCAAACATGATTCCGGCGATTATTCGACCCTCGACACGCCTCATTACGAATTCGTTTGTGTCGCCGACAATAAAGTTGAACCGGTTTACATGGAGGTCAGTCAATTAGCGGAGAGCGACGAAAAAAAAGTTGGAAAATCAACGAAAAACAGAGATAAAAGGGACGGACACAATAACAATGGTCAGCTTCAAGTACGCGGGGACCTTCCGGATATTCTGGCCGCTCTGAAATCCGATAGCTCCGACGCCGATGACGAATCTTCGAAGGATTTGGATTCGATAGATGCACCGCGTCATCCTCGATTCAGTCTTTCCGACACTTTCAGACCCGCTTCGTATTATTTGGGCGCCAGTCGAACTATGATAGCCGAATTGCATGATTCCTCGGATTCGGAATTGGTATCACCGCCACCAATACCAACTTCACCACCGCCTCTCGACGATCTCGACTCCCTCGATCTTCAAGATTCGATGGACGAGAAAAAAATGTTGCCGCAAGTGGCGTCGACCCGCGATAACTCGTCAACGAGATCGTCACCAAAATCGTGGAACAAACCTGCGGGGCAAGTCGACAGTCACGGTTCATCGTCGCGATATTCCGGAACAACGATAAGCTCGACCTTCCGGGACAGCAGAATATCGTTGGAAAGCGTTTCCGGCAGCGATTCTTTGGAACTAAGAAATCCGGATGAAGAGGCGCGCCACAGGCAGCTTAAGAGACGACCGGTCAGCGACGAAGTGTGTGAAGTTCTCGATAGCCTAGATGAGCTCGAATCATTGGGTAGCCGATTTGACGGTGCGAGTATCGATCTCGATCAGTATCTCGAAGAGTTACAAGCCCGCGATGCCTTCAACGTTGATCTTTACGCCAAGGATCTGAGTTACAACAGTATCTATGGCTTCAATGAGAACTTAGTGGTGACTGATAAGCTGCAGAAGCAATCACCTCGGGAATTAACGAACAAAACGAATCTTGCATCGAACAACAGTTTGGATCATCCGTTTCCGTATGGCTGTCGGGGCAAAACGAGTTCCGCCAGTAGTTTGCCGTCTATGAGAGTCAGCGACACGCCACCAGCGCACCAACATTCGCAATCGTTCACTGGTGACGCTCATTACGAGAACGTCACAAGCTTCTCGCCGCTTCGCGGTTCACCGGCGATACGCATGGAGAACGAACAGAATCAAGACGATTGCCGAACGCAAAAGGATTCGCGGCACGGAAGCCAAATGATATCGCACAACAGAGACTCAAGTTATACCATCGGCAGGGCTTCCAATTCCGCGAGCCCTTGCCATCGGCCCAACAGCGCTTTTTCACCGTCCGCAAATGTTCATCAACAGCATCCCGGAGTGAATCGTAATCATGCGAGATCGGCGAGTCACGATACGCCCAGAGACGTAATGTTGCCGAATCATCGATCATCATCGAGTCAGGACTCGACTTTCTATCCTGGCGCGTCGTTCCCGGCAAATCCAACACATCAGAACTCGAGAACGCCAACGGGAGAGACATTTCCAATAGGAATGATTCATCATCACCGACATCAACACGGTGAAGGTGATCACGCTGGAGCGCCTTATTACTATTCGGATCTGCAAGTCAGCGTTAGCAGCGTTGACGCTCAACTCAACAGATTTGCCATTGGTCACACTTCGAGACTTCCGCAGTTGAATAATCAACGGGACGACTCCAGTCTGAACAAACGCAACGACATAGGCCGCCTGGTGAACCCGATAACGCGTCAAATTCCTCGTAGAATTGAGGTCGAGGATATCGACGAGGCAAGGCGCATTGCCGCTGAGTTGAGAAAGTCTTCAACTCAGTATCTTGCAGAAAAGAAAGGCGGTACGGTGGACAAGAAAAACTTTTACGAGTCTGACACGCTGAGACGCGCCAAGTCGTCCGATCCGCTGCCAAACGAACCGCTTCCCGACGTTAGTACTGTCAACCTGTATCCTCTCGGTCTTCGCGACAAGTCGAATAGCCAAACAAATTTGGAACTCGACGACATCGTATCACAAATCGAGCAGACAAATCAACCGTCTCACAGAAGATCGCGATCTCTGGAGGGCCTTCTCGACGACGTTGGTCTGCAGAATCTCGTTGAACAACGGCACCTTCCAGACCGCGTGTCGTCGGTGCCGCCAATAAGAACCCAACAACACGAATACTCATCAGACATGGCGCCCAGAATCTCGAGCTTTACGCCAATAAGTGTTGAGGACGCGAGTAACTTTGATGGCGAAGATCCCTGGGAACAGGACACTCTCTGGCATGAAAGTTTGCGCAAAGTCAGCCTTCGACAGGCTCGATCCTTGGATAATCTTGAAAATGCCGCAAGAACTCCGGAATCCATTCAGCAGGAATTCAAAACCCGCGCGAGGATAACCCGAGGTGCAACTTACGTGAACGACAGCGTTCTTCAGAGACAACAAATTCAGGCGTCGCCTCAAGAATCAGTTGATAGAAGATCAAACGAAAGGAATCAGTCGGAAGCTGAAAGAATGGACGAACCTGAAGATGACGATGAAGGCACTTACGAGAGTCTGGCGATAACTCATCGACTAACTGGCGAATACATATGGGACCCCGAGAATGAGGCTTACCGAAGGCAAAGTTCAACGAACCAACGGATCAATCAGAGTCATGGTGCAGAATCAAAGCATTTTTTATCGGAAGGCAACCTTCCCCCGGTTGTGGCGATAGGGGCGAACAATCGGACGTCTACGTCAACGTCCGGTTCGTTCGAACTCGATCGAGAGAAGCTACGTCAGTGGGATCTGGTGTCGAGCGCCTGCTTACTCCAGGAACAGCAGCGTACCTCGATGGCGGAATCGGGACGAGGGTTGCCAGTGTCAGACGATCGGCAAAGTCGCACGATCGACGCCGGAGACAGCAGACCTATCATGATGATGATGATAGAGAGTTCCAGAGGAAGAAATGACACTCGGGGTAACGATGCCGCGGTAAATTTCCAGAGAAACGATGGCAAGCAGGTTGACCAATTGGGTGGAACATCATTCACCAAGAATAAGGATAATAACGGGCCTAAGGGGGAGGAAGAACGGGAAGAAATGGAAGACGAAGGGGCGGATGAATGCCGAGACGGAGCTGCAGGTGAGTGGCTCTTCGGGACTAATGCAGGGATATACAGGAAGTGATAATGAAAGAAAGAGGATATAAAAATCATAGCCGTGTTCCAAAAACCAAGTCAAGTTGCATTAACGGGCGATCGGATGAGGGGAAATAATCGTTTGTTCTCCGCCCCTTCTGGTACACTTCTCCCCACCCGCGTTCTTCTTCCTCCGCACGCCTTCAACTGCGATATCGACGTCAGAAAAAAATAAACAAAAATACAAATTGGATTCAAGACAAGCGCTGGTGACGGTCGTGAACGTTCAAATCTTAATTAATTACTTAATTAAATATAATATACGTGGTTAAGCGTGTGAAGCCTCTGACTGCCAATGTACCTGCGATCAGCAATGACAATTATCGTATTTTCAAGGACTGTATTGTCGCCTCCCTTCTTCTTTTTTAGTTGATAAATCAATTATTATTGTTTTGTATATTAGTTTGTAGAAAAAAAAAGAGATTATGTTGTACTTTGTATCAAAGTAAGACAAGGATACTCCAGACGAGGTTCCCACTGGCGTTTGGACCAATTTTTTCCTTTTATTGAGATTATTTTTTAACTTCCCTATTCCATTAAACTTTTTTTTTTTTTTTCTTCTGATTTCGTTCATTTTTCTTTTATTTTGCGCCACTACTTCGTCCGATCGCACTTTTTATTGAACATCACGCGTGTCTTTGCCGACGCGTATTTTAAAAAAAATTCGAAAATATTTGCTTTACGAACTTTACGATCGCAATTTTTCATTTCCGTTAAAATTGATTCATTTTTTTTTCCGCGGCTCTGACGCTCATTCGCTTACGCTTACGTGACGAAATTCGATCGTAATAATGCAACTCGACGATATAAAATCATTCGTTATGCTGATTGGCGCGTGAACAGTTGTTTTTTTTTCTTGTTAACGCTTTTTTACATTTTTTTTTTTTTTTTCGTTTACAATTTTTTCGTGGTGCACAACAGTCGAAGGATTGCTGGTTGGAACACGGCTGGGGTTTCGGTGTCGGTCTCCAGGGGCTGTATAATAAATAATAACGACGACGATTACTATATATGCTGTTTTTCTTCGTGCGTATTTACCGCGATGTTGTTGCGTTCATCCCATTTGTTAATAAACGTCGAGTCGTACGTTTCATCGTTCCGATGGGAAATCATACCGAAAGTGTACACTTGAACTTTGTACAACGTATCCTTCCCGTATCTATTCAGTGTGTACATTCTTTATGGCGGATAGACGCAAAGAGATAAGGTAATGTTATATGTATAAGAGAACAAACATCGAAGTAAATGAAACAAAGCTATCGGAGAGGAGATGCTACTGTTTCAATCCCAACGCTCGAAACTTTCGATGTTTTTTTTATTTTTTTATTTTTTTATTAATGTTGAATCTTTATAGACAATTATTATACTCGTTACACCGCTGCCATTGGGTTATTTTATCGTTATCGTTCGATATCGTAACAATAAATCATTTTCTGCATTAAATAATTGAAAGAACTGATAAAAAAGTTACGAGAAAAAGTTGAACATCGAGACTGCTGCACATTTACTATTTCCAATTAATAAAATAACGGCAATTGCTTCTATTTGCAACGGCTTTGGATTAAAATTTTGAAGAGTCCGAAGTCGATGAATTTTTTTTACATTTTCGATTTATCGTGGACTGCGGTCGAGAGATTATCACACGAGCGCCGGGATACCATTAGAACGAAAAAACGCCATTTTTTTTTTTTTTTGCGAATCATCCATTTTTTTATTTTTTTTTATTTACCGACATTTTTTTATTGGGATCGTATCAGAAAAATGAAATTCTCGTCTTTGCAATGCTGTGATAAATAGATTTTCTGGACGTCGTATTAAATCGTAACTATCGCAAGAGCATTGCAATGAAGTTCTCTGATTAATGACATTCGTTGGCGCCGTATGCCAGCAGCTCTACGGTATTGCGAAACGGCGTATATTAAGGATAAAAACCTTAGAAATACTTCGAATATGAAATGACACAATGGTATCCACAGTAATAACTGTCTGTAGTTTACGTTGGGATATGAAAATATGTCTTTGCGCCGATTCTTCGGTATTGAGGTATTGATTGACAGGAAACTACTGTACGAAGGTATATATTCACCTCCGGCACTCTACAGCACTTTGACAGTATTGGTACCATAAATTATTCTACTTAAGATAGAAGCCGCGCGACACACATACAGAGCGAAACCTATAGATAGAATGTTGGTCGGTGGATAGCTAACAGTTCGTAACTCTGTCGGTAGCGGCAAACTGTACTTGCGGTAGAAACGGCTATAATTAATATTTTTTAAGAATTTCGACATGAACTTCCGTATAAAATATCGAGAAATATCGAAAAATGAAATGAAAAAAAAAAAAAAAAAAAAAAAAAAAAAAAAAATTCTTACGGTTCATTTTTATCGCTAACGTTTCCGAAAAAATGGCGACTTTCAGTACGATTTTGTTTAAACAAAAAACTATATTTTTTTTCCACCAAATTGTTGCCTTAGAAATTCTTTTATGACTTTTGGCGTCATAAGAAAAGCAATTGCTTGAAATGAGTCGTAAATAACGCCGCAACTGGTTCTCGGAAGTAACAAATACGATGGCCTACAATGGCGGATAATCATTTCCGATATTGGACGATTATTTAAACATTGAATGTATATATGTCCGATACGAAATCGTTATGTCTCGCGTATACGCTCACGGATAGCCAGTATAGTGGTAACTACACCAGGTACAGGAGCCTACATAGCATACATAGTTGATGACCCGTCTCGAGAGTCAACGGACGGAGCGCGGGATCGCGATGGTGCAGCCGTTCACTGACTGCAGTCGGACTGACGGGACCTCGATGTAGAAAATTCCAGCCGCAAGGAGTAGACAAAAAATATATAGACCCAGTCGAAACATTGGCGAGCGGAGGCACTTAAAAAAAAAAAAAAAAAAAAAAAAAGCGATTGAACCGACATATTGCCAGTGGTTCTCCGTCCGATAGTATATCACAGCTCCGTATTCAATTCTCCGCGACACCGTCTCTGTAATGATTGACCTTTTGACCCGCCGAAAAGGTTATCCCATCGTAAAATGTGGGAAAAGTTGGGGAAATATACATTTAAGTAATTCCGGAAGTCCTTTATATTTACGGGAAATCTGAAAACTCATTTTTCCGACTTCGGCAATGACGATAAAATGGGGTTAAGTTGACACCTCTTTGATTGCAATGAAAACTAAATAAATTTCGATTTTGTACGCAATTCGCGATGTATATGATGAATTTTTTTAAATTATTTTTTAGATAAGATTCGAATGCATTAAAAAGCAAAACAAAAAATGTCGCGGAAAGTGGAATTTTCTTTTGATTCGATGAAACGCAGAAAAATCGATTCGGCGATATTTAGTTCAATTTTCTCTCGTAAAAAAGAAAGTATCGACCTTTTCACCCCACGAAAATAACTATTTCACGGTTAATGGTATGTATACGACATCTTATTTATAAGTGTGGACCACGGGGATTCCATCGATAATTTGGGAACACTGACGACAAAGTTATTTCGGTGCCGCGATACCGATTGGGACAAAGGCGTTCACAGGATCATTAACCTCTCGAATAGACAATACGTTACGCGATTTCGAGATAAATGCTCGACATCGCGCGGAATAACTGTCAGAATCAGCAGTATATATTAATGCGGCCGTAGATCGGTGAGATATAATCTCGAGAATTTGAAAAACGGTGAGCGTCGACAAGCGAAGCGAAGGCTATTGGTCAGTAAATTCCCAACGACGGACGGTAACCTCTCCGTCACCAGTTCGTCAGTATTTGTTGCGTTAGGGGGTGACAGTCGCGTGTTACGACAGTCGGCGTACAGCACGAGAGAGTTAGTCGAATCAGTGCACACGGGGCGATTGTCGAGAGAATGGGTAAGAGAGAGGCAGAGGTCGAGGGGATTGGAGTTGCGAGTCCAAGCCGAGTCAGTTAGCCGGTGGCGCTCCGTGCGACACCATGCTACCGGTCCTCGTGTCGCTGCGCGTTCGTATCGTGTATCAGACCTCTTACGATCGTAAATCGACGAAATTTTCTTGAAATCTATTGCGAGCGTTCGATCAACGATAAAAAAAGCATCGTAACGATTGTTTTCAACGAGAATAATTTTTCGTCGAAACATATCGAACGATTTCCGCGGCCCTTCTGTCCGATAAATACACGTGATTCGGGATTCCAGTGCGCGTTGCTTGCTATACAATTCGTTCGATCGACAATCCCGTATGGCAAAGGCAAACGACCTTTCGCTTCTGAAAATACCTTTGTCGTAAACTGTGACCGAACCGGAACAATTTTAATTGAGAAAATTAATTAGCCCCCGAAGCCGCGCGCGTCCACGCGAACGCGCTAATGGGCGGCTGTATTCGAATCAACAGTTTAGCGCTCGTGAATCGACAGGTATTTTAACTGTAGAGGGGAATGAGCGAATGGAAAAAATATAAACGATCGAATTCTCAGCACGGAGCGAAAGCAACAAGGCGAATGGGAACGCGCGTGACTACCGAGCAAAACAAGTTTTCCATCGAATGGGGTATCCGAGGATTTTCACTGTACAATTTATTTATCGTCAGATTTAGCAACGAAGGGACAAAAAAATAATAATAAAATTTTTTAAAAATCGACAAAATGATAAAATCCGACATTGTCGAAGTATATGCGACTGAGAAAATACAGAAAAAATAGAAAAAAAAAAAAAAAAAAAACCGATGGTAAAAAGCCAATAGATCGAAGCGAAATATTAATAGAATACTCGAAGCGGAGGTGAAATTTTCGTCGACGAGACGTGACGCGATAGAACAGTCGTACTAATTCAATAAACTGACGAACTCTCGCGGCTCTCGACCGGCGTATTGATCGAGGTGACGGTATTTCCGGTTTGAACATCGCGTCTCGTCTCTCATTCAAAGAACGGCGCAAAAGTCCTCTGTGTGTTCGTCTCCGGCACATGCAGAAAAATGCAATAAAGTCGACGAAATCCCGAAACTGTTTTGTTACCATTCCCCCCCATTGGAGATCCCATCAACGGAGTGTCCGCCGTTTTCATTGCTATTGCAAACGAACATCGTAACTTGGCGCGAAGGGCTGCGTTATCAATAATCGATATTGCAAAATGGCGGCGTTGCAAACGTATTAAACGCGATAAATCGGCTGTATTGTCCCAATAAAATTGAATATTCTCGTTTGCGAATGCAAATGATCGAATGTCCTGCGCGTTAACCAAAACTTTTACCGTTTAACCGAAAAAAAAAAAAAAAAAACGGCGTTCGGCATTGCAAACGAAAAACGCTTAGAAACATTATAACTGTAATGTGAAAATAAAAGATCGCGTAATCATTGAAAAAAAAAAAAAAAAAAAAACATCGAGAAAAAAGAGTCAATTGAACAGCTGATGAGCTGCGAAAGAATCTAAAAGTCCCGGAACCACGAGGTCTCGAAACTGAGAATCCACGTGGCAAAGTCGCGGGGAAAGGGAGCGGCGCGGTTGGACTGCAACAGGGGACCAGTTGTCTCGGGAGAAGCAGACGCCGCAGCAAGAGGCGCAATAACGAGTAAAAGAATCAGTAGAGAGTAGAATCGGTGGACATAGGTGGCGGGAAAGGAAACCGTTCGTTCGTTCGTTCGTTCGTTCGTTCGATTCGCTGTTTACATCGAAATCGGGAAGGGGAGGGGGAGGGGGAGGACGCGAGACTCGTCCGATTCAACAGAAGAGGAGAGTCGTCAGTCGCGTTGAACGCGGGAGTGGGCTTTGATTCTACTGTTTGCTCGCGTCGGAATACCGGAAGGGAATGAGAGTGTCGCTCTCATGGAAGATCGGCTCCGGTACACACAGTGTAGCCGGTTAAACGTCCGACACTATGCGCGTCAATGCGCGTGAACAAGTGCACGTGAGGGCGAGTGAAACGTTATGTTTGAGTGCATCGCTGATTGTAGGCATTCACGAGAGTCCGTAGAGGAGCTTTGCTGCTCGGTAAAGAGAACCGTAAATCGTGAGAATAAACGTATACGACGAAACCACACGAGTTTCCGCGAGTGAATAGGAATGAAAACAGAAATTCTCGTACGCGAGGGTTGCTACGGAATTATGGGCAAAAAAGAAGATTAGGAGTTTCGAGTGAAGACACGTGGTCACTGCTCGAAGATGGGAGGCAAAGTCGGATTTATATGCGGTAGCTGTTGGTCTGGAAAATACAGTACGTAACACGTATTCTTTACGATAAATTTTTTTTTTTTTTTCGTAATCATATTGTACAATGAATTCATATTTTACTGCAATCGACGATTCATTGATAAATGTGTAAAAATTATTTATTGCATATAAAAAAATTTGCCAATAATAATAATATGAATTTTTTTTTTTTTTTTTTTCGGAACGTCGATGTGCAAAAAACAAATGATCCCCTATTAGGTCGCAGCTGGTAGAGATTGGTGGAGGGGAAGAGATTCGACAGGTGTTTCGCGACAATACTTTATCGCGGACTATCAAAAATTTTTTCGAAACACAAAAAATTACAGGCTGTTGACGATATTTATTTTTTTGAATTAATGAGAGAAATATAATGAGAATGCGATATCGCGAAATGAAACCGAATAATTACGATTAGAATGAGAAAAGAAAAAAATTTATTAAATTTCGACGCATCTCTTTCTTTCAGTGTTAATTTTCGTATAAAAAACCCCGAAAATTCGATTGTTTTTTTCGCGATACGCTGTATCGCGCGAACGAAATACGATCGCGTAGAATCGCCGATAATAGGAGAGCGCTGACGCAACCGCATACTCGCGCGTTTCGATTGTGTAAAATTGAATTTAAATCGTCGAACGGTTGAAAACATCTCGAGGTTTTCAGCGACTTTTTTTCATCATCCCGATCCGGACGTACCAATAAAATTCTTTCGCAAAAAACGACGTAAGGTCCGCGTGCCACCGAATACATCGAGAAAATCTCGATTTTTTTTTTTTTTTTACGAAAACAAATTTTTCTTTATGAGGAATCAAAATTTTTCCCGTTACGAAGTGTTTCCCTCTCTTCAAATTCGACGCATTGTTAACTCCATTACGTTTAATTTTCATATTCAAACATCGGACTTCTTTTAGCCCTTCGATAACTGTTGTAGACGTAGAGATGAATTTGGATCGATGCCAATATTAGCACTTCGAACATTCGTTTGTGTTTTGTGAATTCAACTCAACCGGTGTTATCGAAAACGCTTTTTCCTCACTGCAGCGATTGCGGTTTTTCAACTGGCATTGCGACCGTCGAGATTCCAGAATTCCGGAACGTCGAGATTTCGAACATTGAAAATGCATTGCGTTCGCTATAGTCTTCCGCGTTCCTGTCTCTCCGCGTTACAGCTTCAGCCGGGCGTCGTGGCATCTCTGCTGCGAGAATTGTGTGTATATATATATATATATATATATATATATACGTCACTTCCCCAGAGTGTGCGGCTCTCTGTACGAGAATCGAGGACTCACCGGCCAAGTTAAGAGTTATACACGCACCTCGCATTCATGTTCTCCCCGATACAGGTTGCGTCAAAATCGATCATTGCCCTAAAATTATTCACGCGAACGGAAAAAAAAAAAATCGATTATTTATCGAAACTTAGAGTCGAAAAGTAACGATAGGATAATCGATAAAGATATAAAATTATTTCGAAAAACATGACGAAAAATCGATTGGTTGATTTTTTTTTGCGTCAAACCAAAGAAAACCATTTGTTTTAATGGTTAATTGCATTTCGATACATTTTGGATTGCCGATATCGATTTATAGATAAGCAATCAGACGAGTCGAAAAAATTGATTAAATTTTCTAACCCTTTCGTAGCGAACGAATTTGATCCGTTATTTCGTCAACTGCGATTCGAAAAAATTGATTAAATTTTCTAACCCTTTCGGAGCGAACGAATTTGATCCGTTATTTCGTCAACTGCGAGTTGAAAAAATTGATTACATTTTCTAACCCTTTCGGAGCGAACGAATTTGATCCGTTATTTCGTCAACTGCGAGTCGAAAAATTGGACTAAATTTTCTAACCCTTTCGGAGCGAACGAATTTGATCCGTTATTTCGTCAACTGCGAGTCGAAAAAATTGATTAAATTTTCTAACCCTTTCGGAGCGAACGAATTTGATCCGTTATTTCGTCAACTGCGAGTCGAAAAAATTGATTACATTTTCTAACCCTTTCGGAGCGAACGAATTTGATCCGTTATTTCGTCAACTGCGAGTCGAAAAAATTTATTAAATTTTCTAACCCTTTCGGAGCGAACGAATTTGATCCGTTATTTCGTCAACTGCGAGTCGAAAAAATGGATTAAATTTTCTAACCCTTTCGGAGCGAACGAATTTGATCCGTTATTTCGTCAACCGCGAGTTGAAAAAATTGATTAAATTTTCTAACCCTTTCGGAGCGAACGAATTTGCTTCGTTATTTCGTCAACTGCGACTCGGTAATTAGATGCTTTCATAACACCTCGTATAATATCCTACGGAATCTCGCAGAATTCTGCATTTTCACGGATAGAGACACCCGAAACACATACACTATCGTCTCCGTAGTACAGCCGTACGAACTCGTCGATGGTAGAGTCGCGTACACGTGTACAGAACGGAGAGCAGAGGTGGTATATAAACGTACGATGCGTTCCGCTTCATTCTACGAGTACCGTTACTCCGGCGCGAGTCTTCATTCCCTCTCCGTACACCTCTTTTCACATAAAATATGTACCTCGATGAATCGACCGTACGAGAGCCGCCGGGGTTACGACACACGGAGAACTCTCGCGCTGTGGCACGGTGAACCCACGGAAACCTCGTGCGCTTACGGCTATAGAAATAGTTGCTGCTGTCCTCTGACTCAATGACCGAATCAAGTAGTCGATGTCTTGACCGCTGCGGCGCGATGCGCGGACAAACCCCGTAACCCTTTCCCCATTCTTCCATTTCTCGATATATCGTTCAAAATATTCGATCGATTTTCGTAAATTCTCGTTGATGAAAATTTGCGAGTCACGAGAAAACTTCTTGGTATTTAGATACGCCGCGGGTATTCGTGTGATACGACGAAATTCCGCGAAATTCGGATAATAATATTACGCAAAAAATTCGAAAAATTGAATGGCGGTACACGTGGGAATAGCATTTGGAAAAGTCGTAAATATCGTTAACAAACAGTAAATGATATTCGATTTAATGGAACACATGTTCGGTGGCGTATTTCCGTTAAAATGTGTTAAATTTTGTCGAAAGGTAATCTCGATTATCGCTTTACTACATTTTTATTAAACTTTTCACCGATCACTCGTAAAACACGCCGGCAACTCGAGCCGCGTATACGCTATCAAAGCGAACGAACAAAAAGAATCGTAAAACCGTTGAAGCGATAGGACGGTCTATCATCTCCGACGGTAAAACTAGTGAACAGCGAAAGCTAACTTTGTAAAAAAAAAAAAAAAAAAAAAAAAGTTGATCCAACCGTCTCGGTTGCTACTTGCCGCGGCTAACTCCCGGTCACAAAAGCAACAACGGTAGAAGAAGTAAGCCGCAGCTTCGCTCGCCACCGCCGCACCAACAACCCGTTTCGCAGCTCGCGAGTACACATACGCCGGTAAAGATGTTTTCGCTGAGGTTACTTGCTCTCTCTTCCCCATAACTGGATCCGTAACGGAGTCCTCCAGTACCCGCGAGACGGATACAAGGCGTCGATGGTGGCGCAACTCCCAACTCCAGCAAACTTATGGGTTGTTTCGGGATGCAGCGAACTTACTGACACATATCCCGATCTTCGGGATCCGTAGTTGAAACAATCTTTAAGGAGCTAAAATTGACTTGAAAGTGAAAAAAAAAGATCGAAATTGGACATTTTTCTCTCTTTTTTTTCCACTAAAAGCCGCAAAGTCGGCAAATCAACGTTTACGTACTTATCGCGTAAAGACGTGTTTTCAAATATTTTTGCATCGCAAAAAATTATTTGACTCTTAAAACTTTCAGATCGAATCACAAACATAAAAATATGAACGTAACTTTTTTTTTTTTTTTTTTAGCGTTAAAAATAATTATTTAGGTAATAATTTAAGTTTATCTTATTTTACGGCGGTTCTTCATTTTTATATACATTATAATTACATTGCCTTACGGTTAATCCTTACGGATAATCTTACGGGATGAAGTATTCATAAAAATGTTACGTATTAAAACGAAATCTCGACTTATCGACGAATATATTTAGTTCAGACGGATATCATCCATACGGTTTTTTTTTTTTTACGAACGTTCGAACGTTATTTACCGCAATGCCGCTTCGCTAAGTTTAATTTATGCACATCGCATCATACGTATTATACACTCGGAGATAAAAAAAGGTCATCGAAGATTTTTTACGAATTCTACTATTCCGAAATCTTAAGTCATTGAAACGCCTGATGCATAGGTATCTACTATTCGATAGTATAAAGAATGAAAGATCGCATCGGAGGTATGCGGGTTCTAAGTCACCGTGCCACTATGAATGCCGTTACTTGACATCGCGCCCCGCCTAGTAATAATCTCCGATGCCGGATTCACGCGATCCGACTTCACTGAAGTCTCTCGTGGTCAGCAGAACACGAACCCAGCATTCCTCCGCGGTACTGCGCGATCTTCAGACGCGGAGAGTCTTGTCGAAAACGCTGATAACATCGCGATTTTTTTTCTTTTTTCCGCGATAAAATTTTTTGTTTTTTTTACTTTCGAGTTAATTTACGAAGTATTGAAAAAAAATCGAAATAATTATCGAAAAAAAAAAAAAAAAAAAAAATTTTTTTTTTTCAGGGATTTACATTACCGATAACCTTACGAAACGACAAAAATGCGCAAATGCAGAAATAATGAATACGAAAAGAACATAACCTGCAAATTTGACACGGAAAACGTGTTTTCTTTATACAGGAAAAGAAAGTTTCACGTGATTTCGCTTCTATCTCTGGTTATACTGTTACCGTTTGTTGACATCGTAACAAATACGAGACAATTTTCTGACCGTTCATATTTCGATTTTTCAACGTTCTACATGCGTTTCCTACATTCTCACACTCTACTGTGACTATATAATATGTATTTTCACGGACTACTTTATCATCCTCTGCTGTATATTAAGATTCAGGTGTGGCAAGTGCCGAGTGCTTCCACTACATCATATCGCGTAGTTGGTACGCCATACATGCATATTGCATATTCCGTACTCCGCGCTGCACAGCATTTACTCTATATATTTCGTTTATATGGGCCCATGAAATGGCGTTTGTTACATAGCGATTTCTCGACACGCAGTGGAGATGTTTGTAAACCTTTGAAATTCTGAACTTTGATATTCATCGCGTCTCAGTCTCCGTAACGAAGGACGCTGATAAAATTCCATTACATCTCCGTATAACCCTTTGATGTTCGGAACAACAGTTTTCTCTCCATCTCCGTTTTCTCGCTTCTTAATTACAGAGAAAATTAATTCTTTACAACTATTCTTGACAGCCACTCCTTCCGATGTTACGGGATCTCTAAAACGTGAATGCATTCAGCAGAAATGTCGAGAAGCATTCATTGTTCATTGCGAGAAAGTTGTAAATGAAAAAACTATCGTAATTAGCTATAGACAGCGAAGTATATGATTTTTGAAGCTTTCAAATGCACAATTCGAATACCGATACTCTTTGTTATTCGACGATAAATCGAATAGTGAAAATTCAAATAATTTTTGTAAAGGTGAATTCGATGATAAATTACCATAAAGGAAAAAAAAAGTACTTGCAAAAATTATTTTTTTCAAACGTTAAAAATTATTTTTCGCTGCCATAAACCGATTGGCAAAAAATCGGGTGGCTCTTTGAAAAAATAGACGCAATATACCGTCTAAAATTTCTCTTTTTCTTTTATTACGTGACGAAAATTTTATTAATCGAAAAATTGCGGAAAAATGAATGGATAATTGGGTGAAACGAAATATTTCGGAAGTAATATTACTTACAATAATACGAGAACATTATCCAGTAAAATTCAAGTAGCTGCATGACAACGTGAAAATATATCGCTATTTCAATATCGGAAAAAAAAAGTAATATAGTAAAGTGCGATTTAACATGTTCACGAGAGTACCCGACTCCGATCTTTACGTACGATAAAATATTCCGACAGAACAAATCTTGACTCACATTGTTTGATCGGTCGAGAAGGTCGTCACGTGCGCATAACCTATAAAATTTTCATTCAAACAGAAAGCTCATTGCTACAATTTTACAAAGGATAATCATTTGTAAAATAATAATTTTTCCAAAAATTCCACGTATTTCGTATTAACTTGCGAGCGAATAGTCAAACTGACAATCTAACCTAAAAATTTTGTACAAATAATAAGGTTAATCGAAGCACCGAAGTTCTACTGTACCACCGAAAGCGGTGGAGCGGAAAACCTCTAATTGCTGTTCGTATTGCATACGAATAGTATGGAAATTAATTTTTTTTTTTTTTTTTTTTTTCGAACAAATAAAATGCCATTAATTCTTTGTTCGTCAGAGCACAGCGAATTTTTCTGATTTGTTCGAAATTCTGCCGAATAGAATGAATTATCTCGTGTCCAGCCGCCATTTTGCTCCCCGCATTCATGTCACAGACGTTCGAAACGCGAATTCGCGTAAAGTTTGGGGCGTTCGTGTTAAGCTGTTAGTCAGGTACTATAAGCTTAACTCCGTCATAACTTAGTCGCGCGCACCTCTGTGTACATATCCACCTATGTGTTTACACAGTAGAGGTCCCCGACTACGCGTATGGATAGCCTACATCGACGACACATAGGCACTTAACTATACGCAGAAGATATAGCACAACCCATTATAGGGTGTACATCCATAAATGCTCGCAGGATGTGCATACAGAAGGAGAGGGGGTGGTTGTGGGAAGGGGGCGAGGGGGGAGGGAGGGGGGTGGGGGGTTTCGTTGTGCGAGATCGCCGTTACGTAACTTTCAGACAGTGACACTCGCCGGCGAAAGAGGATGAGGACAAGACTGCCGACGACGTGCCAGTTGATTCGACCTTTTCTCCTCCAACTTCCGCGTGTCCTTTATTAGATTGTACCCTACATATGTACGAAACTCATAGCGGCTATCAAATTAAAATGGAGGTCAATCTTTTAATAGGTTAATAAACGTGAGTTTCTCGTATTTGCGCAACAATTTTTTAATTCCTCGTGGTAAAGAACCTTCAGATGCTTCAGTTACGCCGAGAAAAAAAATCGGTTAAACCGACAAAATCGGCGCATTCGGGTGGCAAAATAAATGATCGATTTAACTAACAGTTAGTATGATTAACTAAGTATTTCTTTCAGTGTTAATTAAATGTTTGTTTTGCCGCCCGAAAGCGCCGATTTTGTCGGTTTAACCGATTTTTTTTTTCGCGGTGTATCATAGCGATGTATAGGTACGCGATATTGTCCAATGCCGAGCGTTCGTGCACTCGATAGGCTTCCAGTTTCAGTAGAAGTACAGAGTCTCTGAGACTTAAGCGGACCCGAGACAAGGTTCAAATCGATACCAGTTACGTCATCACGCGACTGGGGTCAACGAATGTTGCGTCTCATACTTTTACTCGTAGCGAGACTCACGGTCGCCAAGTTGATTGTTTTGCTGCCGGCAGCAACCTTCCGGGGGTAATTTTTCTTACTTTCGCCCGATGGTGATTGCTTTACAGAGTACATAAGTAGAGATATAAGTAGATAGGCATGTGTTACAAAAGATATCTGTACACACGTGGGAAATGCATTCATATATCGCAGGCATGTGTTACAAAAAAATATACATGCTGTCGTCACGCTGCCTGATCATTACGTATTTACAGAGTATAAGTTCACGCGGACGTGTAACTTGGTACATAGTTTACAGACACTTTGTACATTGCGTATTCAACACTTAGCTGCACTTAAAGCGCAGTATTTGAAGTACAGAGTACTTTACGTCTACTTTTTCAACACCAAATAGCAAGTACTTTCGAAAACTCAAAAGATGAGCTCAGGTATCGTCAGGAACTGAAATTTCGTCGAAACTCAGTAGATAACCTTAAATTTCATCGGAAACTTAATATTTTTTCTGAAACTCCAAACATCAGCTTAAAGTACCGTTGAGTACTTAATACTCGAAGTACTCGGTACTTAATACCCGAAGTACTTGGTAATTAATACTCGAAGTACTGGATACTGAATACTCGAAGTACTGGATTCTTAAAACTCGAAGTACTCGGTATTTAATACGCGAAGTACTGGATACTCAACACTCGAAGTTCTGGGTACTTAATACTCGAAGTACTGAATACTTAATACTCGAAGTACTGAATACTTAATACGCAAAGTACTGGATACTTAATACGCGAAATACTGGGTACTTAATGCTCGAAGTACTCGGTATTTAATACTCGAAGTACTTGGTAATTAATACTCGAAGTACTCGGTAATTAATACTTGAAGTACTCGGTACTTAATACTCGAAGTACTTGGTAATTAATACTTGAAGTACTCGGTACTTAATACTCGAAGTACTCGGTACTTAATACTCGAAGTACTTGGTACTTAATACTCGAAGTACTAGGTAATTAATACTCGAAGTACTCGGTAATTAATACTTGAAGTACTTGGTAATTAATACTTGCAGTACTCGATACTTCGAGTACTGGTACTCGAGTTCTTGGTACTTTCTACTTGCTACGTGAAAATGTTCTATGATCAGCTTTGAACATACTAAGTATAATTTCCTAAGGAACTGATGATAGGAGATCGTGTTCGTTGCGGGATCGAGCACAACCGACGGTAGTCGCCACCTTGGACTCACACGCTATTTTCTGTACTGTTGCCAATTGGAACGATTATATTTACCATCGCTACACGGCCGGATATTAAACTCACGGATAAACTTGCCGGGAGTGAAGATAAACGGTGAATGGACCGTGGAATCGTCGAATTGGGGCTAATACCGGATAAAAATGATATATAGCAAAGTATTAAATCTGTCACCGCTTTATTCAGAAAATATAGATTGCGCAAAGCTAATCCATAATATATAGGGTCAGCATGACGAGAGTGACTTATCCGATCCTTTTGTTGTTTCTCCCTAATCGTTACAATCATTTGACCCAACAATGGCCCAATTAACGAGAATTATCGATGGGTTAAGCCGATTTTTGTTATACCAATTCATTTGACGATTTACTTCATCGAGATGATGCTAATTAATTGCTCGAAGTTGGTCAACGGTTGACACAGTGATGAAACGGCCGAAGCGTACACTGGACCGGCATAGGAGAATAGGCGAAACGCTCGGAGCAAAGCCTTGCGTAACCAGCATTTACACGTGGTAGTGGCAGCGGCACCACCACCGTTTTGTGGGTTAATTGCACGCTATAAATTGCCCTTTCCGGTCCCCCTCAATGGCCTGTTTCCGACACAACGTTCTACTCCACAAAACGAGAGCATTTCTCCGTTGCTTCCTCCTTGTCTCTTGCCATTTTCTTTCCTCGGCACATTTTATCGTTCTCTTCTCTTTTTTTATCTTCTATGTGTAGCTGAAAAAAATCTACGCGATGGATCTTTGAAGCGCACAATCATTACTCGTTAGAATTATAATTTTTTTTTCGTAAAGTTGAGTTTGTTGGGGTGCTGAAAAATTTGATGTCGCGCATTATATCGAACCATATGTCGGACAGGTGCCGAAAATGGACATAAATTTGAAAAAAAAATTGTTTTCGTCTTCGAAACGATTGTTGTAAATGTAAATCTAAATTATCTCGCATGTCCTCCTTTCGGGTCTTTGGTCGCAATTTACACTGACGCTTGAAGTCGCTTATTTCGTCGTTGTTTCGCATCTCGTTTCCCATGGTCTCGTAACACACCGGGGCCACTCATTATATGACCGTTTACCGGAATTAACGAGTCGCCTTGCGATTTGATTATAACGTTCGCACACCCGGCCGCCACCGTGTGCCATTGTACCCGAGCTTAGCGGGGCAACAGCAGCGTCAACTCGACTATTCTCTCGGGAGATCCCTAATGAAAAAGCGGAGTTACGTAACGAAGGCGAGCCAACCGCGTCTCTTCGCTCCACCGGATGACTGCCCGTTGGCGAGGTAATGTGATCGCGCAATTTGTTTATTTTATCTCCGTGTCTCCACAATAATGTTCTACTTTCCGCGAATTGTGACAAACGTCCGACAATGTTATTATTCTTTACAATGATAGTTTCAAGGATAAAATTAATAACGACCGGATAAACAGCATAACGAACACTGGAAAAATTCAATGAGCATCAAGTGCACTGCTCCGTTATCCCCATTCTTCCTAATTAAATTAAATATGCCTCTCCTTGAACGTCGGGTTCAGTTTTGTGCCCCGAATTGCAAGTGGAGAAATCAGGCGAATTTCTTTCCAAAATTTTACGAAAAAGAAAAAAAGGTTCTGAAAGGTTCTGATATCGATACTTTGAATTAATCGATATCCCGAAACCGAACGGCGTTCCGTTTATATATATTATATATTAAAAAATATTATATTATTATTATATTTTTATATTAAAAAGTTATTAATAATAATAATAATAATAATAACTTTTTTATTATTTTTAAAAATATATTATATATTATATATTTGGGCCGCGTATTTATAGCTCCAAGCATAATATTCCTGAAACGCTCTCCGCGTCAGTCTCCGGTTCAGGCATTCAGTCTTTTCGCAACTTTGGTATCATGAAAATACACCCGGGGGTGGCAGTGACATGCCAACGGTGAAAAAGTTAACGCCGTAGTCGGTTGTTTCGGGACACACGGGGTTCCTTCAAGTTGTTGCGGTTTGCCAGGCTATCTTTAGAATTGTCTCGGGAATATTCATGACGTTGTCCCACGTATAGGATTCCCCCAGCGCGCGCACTCAAGCCCCAGAACACCCGTTCGAAGTGAGGCCACCACGAGGCCATATCCACGTGAGGTTTAGTGATGCCTCTTTGCGGACGTTCTGCGCCAAAGAGCTTACGAGGATATATTATATCTCTTTGCTGGCTGCTGCCGTTGCCCGATGCTATGCGAAACTCAAGTTTCACGCCTCGTTTGTGGTCCCTTCAAAAGACTCTGAGAGAAATTATTCATACCATGCATCCAAACCGACCACAACGGCGAGAAGATGAATACCGCGCGCGGAAATGTTGGATTAAATGCACTTAGAAAATTTCGTAAAAATAAGAGACTTCAGAGAGCGCCTTTTCCTTTAGTTACCAAATACATCGAATTTTTTTTTAATAACGAAAAAAATAAACGTTCGATCCCTTTTGACGACGGATTCTATGTTTTTATAGACATTCCACAGATCGATGATAAACTGCGATTTTTTTTTTTTTTTTTTTTTTTTTTTTCCGATGATCTTCCGCGATATGATGAAACATATATTTTTATTACCACGAGAAACCATTATTAAAAAATGGCAAGAATGCGAACGTTGAACTTCTGTTGGCTTTTTGAATACTGGGGAGGGGGGAGGGGAACGAGGGAAATAGAGAAAAGAGGGAAGAAAGAATGTGAATAGCCTGATGACTAAATGGGACAGAATAGAATTGGCGCGACGAATCTGCATTCAACATACTTTTGTACCCCCGTCGTGCATTCTCCATTGTCACAGCGGCGTTTAACGCTGTGCTCGGCAATTCTTCACGGCCCATTGACGGTTCCCCTTGAATTCAACAACCGGTGCTCTCCGTATGCTTCGTGAGAATTGAAATTTCCGTAGAACGATAGCGTGAAAATGCAACGAACCGATGTTGGTGGGGACGCGGAGAAAGCTATGAAAAGAATCCACGGAAACGGAGGGCCATGCATTTGGAGAACCATCGCGGTAAATTAGCGAATTATCAAATTTTCTTTTATTTTTCTAAGCATTTAAACGCTTTGCGCTATTTTCGGAGCCGATTTTTAAAATGCGGACGGCGAAAAAAATTCGTTGACACCGCGATGTTTTATCCGAACGGTCCAAATGCTCATTACGTGCGGCAAACATAGAGATCGCGTCGAGAAAAATATTTATTTGAATAAATGAAAATTCATTAGGAAGAAAAATATTTTTATTGGACTCTAAGAAATTTTTTATTTTTCATTTTTTTTATTTACATTCAAATTGTTTTTTTTTTTTTTTTTGAGAGAAGATATCGAACTCAATATCGCCGGATTAATTTTCGTTTATTTCATTAGATCCGAATTACATCCGAAAAAAAAATTTAAATGCGTCCTATAAGTCGATAATACTTCCTGAATCGCTTAACCGGTATATTCACCTCTATATACCCATAAAGCGACTGCGCCTTACATTGCGAACTATTTCCGGATGCCAAAGGTTTTCTTTTTTCTCTCGCGTGACTGGGTCATCGCCGAGTTATTTCCGCCGTCTTAAATTAAAAATCGTTAAAACGAATTACGCGATTGTTTCGAACGGCTTAAAGCTTAAAAAGTGAGACAAAGGCGAACGATGTATTCCGCCACCCCTGCGGTTGAATTATCATAAAAATTAGCGAAGATCTGCTAACGAACTCTCGAAGTCGTGTGAATTATCTTCATTGGCGCGTCAGGAGTCAAGAAACGTATTTTTTTTTCATTTTTTTTTTTTTACGCTTTATCTCCAAAACATTGTAATCTGATGCCATTCGTAATGATTTCCAATAATACTACAACACGAAGTTAACGCCATTTTGAATTTTCATCAATATGCGAATGCAAAAAAATAATAATAATAATAATAAAATAAAAAAATCTAATTTCTCACGATGGTGACAGCGGAAAACAGACGAGAGGGAGCAATAGATGGAGCAATGTAAACCGTAATAGTTCGGGTATACCAGAGGGCGAAACTCGGAAGCCTTCGGTTATGTTGACGGAACACATAGCCTATGTATGTAGCTGGCGGACGTAGGGGAACACTATATATAGTTGGGATATGCCTACACATAGACACAATAGAGCCAACGATGTACCCAGTCTTTTCATATTGGCGGAGGACGCAACAATGGGCCGCGTCGTGCACGCGCCTCGTGTGCCCTGCATTAAACCGCCCCGTACAATGAGCTCCATTATGTCGGACATATGGGACCTCGAGAGAGAGACTTGCCTGCTGCGGATAACGCGTGCGAAAGACCTGAGGTATGAGGTATATATCGCGCGCACGTAGACATCGTCCGGTACCTAACAACGGACCTAACGGCGAAGGGTCAAGCGCGGAAATGAGAAAGAGAAGGAAAGCAATTCAATCGCGGGAGGGTGAAAACTTGAATGGAAATACACACCGACCAAGATTGCACCCTCTAACTTTACGTATCTTCACCGAAGAGCTGCAGGTTTCTTTCCCGAATTTTTTTTATTTTTTTTTTATCGATGTCCAGTATTCCATTTTTTTTTTTGGTCTTTTCGATGTATTTTTAGGATATTTTTTTTTCAGACATTTTTTCGGAATAATGTTTTTCAAAATTTTCAAATCGTAGTTGAATTTCTGAATTTTGAAAAATGTATAATAAATTGTTGGTCGGTAAAAAAAAAAACTTTAGTATTTTTAGCGAGCAACAAATACGATAATTTGCAAAATTATTGCATTAGGGTGAAAACTTGAATGGAAATACACACCGACCAAGATTGCACCCTCTAACTTTATGTATCTTCACCCAAAAGCTGCAGGTTTCTTTCTCGATTTTTTTTTGTTCATCGAAGTCCAGTATTCCATTTTTTTTTTGGTCTTTTCGATGTATTTTTAGGATTTTTTTTTTTTTCAGACATTTTTTCTGAAGAATGTTTTTTCAAAATTTTCAAATCGTAGTTGAAATTCTAAATTTTGAAAAATTCATAATAATAATTTATTTTTGTTGGTCGGTAAAAAAAAAAATTTAGTTTTTTTGCCGAGCAACTGATACGATAATTTTTTAAAAATTCGATCGAATGGGAAAAGGTACGATTTACACTGTTAGACGGAAATACTTTGAAATGCGAAAAAATGAAGAAGAACCGTTCGAATACAACTGGGTGTGAAAATATCTCGAGAACGACTGGGTGCGTTGCCAAGAATGTTTTCACTGCCGAGTGAAATTAGCACAGGAGACAGCGGCCTCTTTGCACAACTATTATTAGTGACTAGCTGGACCCGATTTTCCTTCTTTTCTGATCCCATTAAACTTCTCCACAGTCTCAGTGTCAATTGCTCTCGCGGTTTAGTTTGCTATCCAATCTTCGCGTTTTAATTGAGAATAATTGTCAACTGCCAACTCGTCAGGACAACTCGCATTTTACTCCGTTTACAGGCGAAATACGACAGGGTATTTATTTATTTTCGAGTGAAAAATGAGATTGAAAATAAATTCATCTCGAAAGCGATAAAACGCGTGTTAACAACGTTGATATCGACAGACGCAACACAGATATACGATGAAAGGCCTCCATAACAATCATCAATTAAAAATCACAGCCCCCCGAATTTTTATCTCGAAGTATATAATTATTTTAATGTGAATTGCGCTCAGCGTAAAATCGTTCGAACGGTGTTATCGGCATCGACGGAGCCGCGGAAAGGCGCGGGATAATATGATCGCGGCGCTTAGTCGTCGGTGGCGACGTCGACCGAAGTTAATTCCCTATCCGATAAATCGACGTTTGCGAATTTCGATAATCCTCACCGGGGAAATGAATTCTTATTCGCGTCACGACGATAAAATATTCAGTACTTATCGGCTGCGACTGAAACGTGTCCTTCGCGCTCGTGAGACAATTTTTACATCGCGCCCTCCATTTTAATTTTTTATCCAATGAAATGAAACGTTTGGAAAAACGGATTTAGATTCTCGGAGAACAAAAAAAAAAGGGATTGACGATTTTCCGGTGCTGAATCGACAATAAAAATTTAATTGGTCCGCATGTTGCATCGGAAAATCAAATTTCAGCCTGAAATCGGACGAAGTTAGATACGAATTTTGTTCGATCGGTAACAACGGGCGAACAATAATAGCGACGTAACGGTGGAGAGAGACGTTCAGGTCAAGCGAAAGGCTACACGATGTTGTATTATGCCAGAACGACGAACTCTTAAGCGACCTTAATCCTCCTCTAAGTCCCGAGCGCACTTGTTGTCACGAGAATGCGAGAACACTTTCGCTCGTGCCATAGCGTGGATCTACCCCCCCCCCCCCCCCCCCCCCCCCTAACACCCGTAGCCAATGCGCAATCAACGAATTCCAATCTCTCACCGATGGAATCCTAATCCCCCTTCTCCTTCGCTGGTTAATTCCTTGATACGTACAAGAAATCGTTCGCTCGACATTTTCTGTTAAACGCCATAATAATACGAGCGCTTCGATCGGTTCACTCGAAACACGAGATTTCAAATTTCGAAAAGCATAAAGTTTTTTATTTTATGCAATTCTGTCGTTCGCTATGCGGTCGTCATTAATAAATTTTTACAGAGCCGATTTTTTTTTTTTTTTTTTGTAATCCTGATGCACAGCCGCGATGTTTTGAGGGGATGATATCTTCGTAGTTACAAAGGCCGAAATAAAATATAAAGCCGGAATCATAATAATAACCGCGTAACGAGCGTCCACTTTTATGTAGTCCCGGTTTTAGCTAAAATTCAAGCAAAGGCTCCTTGAAACTACTCTGTTACCAGTCCCCACAACGCGAATTCACATTTTTATGGTATATATACGCTGAAATTGGACTCTCTGAAATCTCTGCGCGCACGCGTCTCTCTCTGTGTGTGTAACAAGAATTCCGGGTTTTGCATACGACTCGGAGTCGCACTCTTGGGTGGGCGGTCAACTGTAGTAATGAAGGGAACGGGGGGGGGGGGGGGGGAAATGGGACCAGTTAAGCGATTCAGTAAGTAGTATAAACTTCCGAGTCAAAGTTAAACTGTTTTTACACTAAAACTTAAACAAAATAAACTAAAACATTAAAAATATCATTACATTACATTAAAAATAACATTACATTTACATTATTGTAAATTAACGACCACGATATTCAAATTTAATATTTATAATCTAATTTGTTTATTAAATAACTTTTTTACGCGGAGTTTTTTGATTTTCGGACCTTTTTTTTTTTTTATCGATCTGTCTTACATTTTAGCCGATCAATGTTTACAAAAGTAGATATTCATTGTTGAGGATTATTATTTACATTTATTAAATTTTATTCCATTACGAAATAAATAACCCGTTTTGCCCCATAAACACCTACAGATGTGTAAATCCCGCTATAAGTTTGTTTAAGCGGCTCTCCGTGAGAAAATATCGATCAATTTATCATAATCAACGATTATACCGTTCTTTCGGTGTTTATTCATTGAATTCATTAGCATATGTCGGCCAATGAAAATCTTAAGGTCGTATCTGCCCTTTAAAAGCGCATAGTCGACCCTCTTTTGAATTTCGCGACGCGATGTTATACAAATTTTATTACATAATTCGAATAGCCATGAAATTTCGTTAGAACACTGTAAACATCGAAAACTTCGTCGAAAACTCAACGAACTCGATGCAAATGAGGGAAGTGATCAAAGGAAAATCGAGTCTGTTGGACCTTCGGCGATGTTAATCCGTAGACGTGAATTCAGCTTTGACGCGGTGTTATGAACGAACGCACGCACACAGGGGAGAGGGTGGGGGTGGGGGTGGGGGGTGAGTTACTCAACAAGGGCTTTAATCAGCCTTCTCGTAATGGGGGCACTTCGCTGAGAGTTTTTTCAGTGCGCAACGTGTACAGACTTTATTGAGCAGACGAGCTTTGGTCCTTTATTTACCCGTTGAAGAATATCTTGGTGCTTTTTTCTCTCCACCACCCCCCGTATCCAGAAAATCTACGGAAGAGCAGAATGATTTTCAGTGGCCGCAGATCACGCGGAGTGTGGGGCGGGTGGCGAAGCTTTTCATTTCGCGAGGATATCGCATTACGGACATACCGGCCGTTTTGAATTCGAGAAAGCAGAGGAAAGAGGACTTTTTTTTTTGTTTTTTCACCAAGCATCTGGTCTCTGGACTTTTTATCATTCATTCCATATTCCTCTTTCGCGTTTCCCCCATTTTTTCCGTCTTCTCCTATTTTCACCCGCGAACCATCTCACCCTTTCCACAACTAGTAGCTTTCTCGCTTTGTTAATTGGGGTTGAAAAATTAGCTTCTTTTACATTTTATTCCATTTTTCGAACTTTCTTCTCGAGTGCTCCGGTTTCGGGTCATGAAATCCGCAACTAATAATTACGGACCATCGAGATCGCGAAAAACCTCTCGAATTCACGGTATCGATGTATCGAAGTTTCGACTATATCGTTTTTATCGATTTCTCGATACGAAATACTTTATATCCAAACGGTAGGATAGACAGATCCAATAATAAGATACCGGTGGCAGAAATCCATGATAACATCCAATTACCACGGTAACTTGGAAATCGAAATCGAGAGATTTATGAGCGTAAGCTTCTAATTTTTGTTCTCTAATTAGCGCGCCGGCGCGCGTGATAATTTATACCACCGGGGGGTCGGGACCAATGGTAAGCGCAATACAGCCGGCAAGACAATGGGTTTGTATACTCGGTCGAGTGGTTACAAGATGACGGTGTGTACAACAGGGGTGTTCCGTATCCGCGAAGCGAGAAAGAGAAAGCGAACGAAAAGGGGTGAGAAATCGGGCGAGAAGTCTCGACAAACGGGGGATGATGGGGTGGGGAAGGGGCACAAGCGTGCAACAACTAACGCGAACCACCAGCCAACCAGAGCCACAATTAACTATCGCTCCAGTCCCGCGGAGGAAGTACCACTACTATTTACAGGGATTACGACGATATTGGGATTCCCGGGAAAACGTTCACTCGGGTTAACGAGCTCAAGCGTTATATGTAATCCACACCCACCGCGCGCTGAGAAACAGCTGATTTCACCGAGAAATCTCGCTGAACGCTTTTAGATCTGTTAGATATTTCAATTGAAAGATTCGGAAGCATATGATTCGTTCGAATCACGGAGAAGGGGGAGTTTCAGACGCGTTAATGCTATCAGTCAACATTTAGAGATATCAATGATTTGCGAGTCTATCGATGTATAATCGATTCGCCGATCTATTTAAAGCGATTGCTATCAAAAATAATTTCACAAAAATGAAAAAACTCTTTCGCGTTTTTTAGGTTATAAAATTTCGTTACTATACTCCATCAGTCGGAAGTTCTTTTATTTTTGACAAATTATTTTGCACTTCAATTCGTTTTATAGCGTAAAAAAAATGATAATCAAATTTGCACATTGCTGCGTAATTTTTTTTTTATCGGGTTTTATAGAGTTTCTCTATGAGAAAATTCGTTAATTCTTTTCCATTCTTCGTAATGACAATTTCTGAGTAACGAAAGTGCAACGGAACCGTTCGAAATACGGACGTCTGCCGAAATAAGGTCTCTTAACTCCGGTCTTTGCGTTCGGCAAGCAGGAATACGAACCGTTCGGGAAAAACATGGCCGCCGTCGAGTTTTTGATAACAAAAGAAAAAAAAAAAAAAGGTATCGAGTAGTGGCAGTTGATGTGCCACGAACGTGCGTATATCCCGTGCGACTCTGTAGCTGTATCAACATTTTCGCTTTTCCAACCTATCGCGACATTGGGTACTACGCCGTCGTGTCGGCGACCTCGGTACGTGGATTGCATTCAGTCAGAGTGAAAATAAAGGATCGTTCCGAAGTAACCGGTCACGCTGCACCAGATACGTGACTGGTATATATAATACATATACACAAACCTGCTATTCCACGACATACGTTATCTATCCGCTATTTACAATAAGTGACTATACTATAGACGGATTTTTTCGTGAAATCGAAGGTCGACGACAACGGTGCTGAATACTGCTCTCTATTCATGAAATTACTAAAGGGTTTCGAATTTCACGAATTCGCGCGTAAAAGCTTTCGTACGGTATTTTCGTAAACCGTTCTCGTCGCTTTTCATACTTCGTACAAAGATAGTGAATTGGCTTTCGACAGGCGTCCAAAATAATTCATGACCCCGGATCAGCTTTTGCAAACGCAAAAAAAAAAAAAAAAAAAAAAAAGGATCGAACGCGTATTGGATATACGCGGAGAGAACGCAGGGAATTAGTAAAACGAATGGAAAAGGCTTTTGGAATCATTTGAAAAACATGACGGGAACGTTAATGGAAGATAAACAGCGACAACAAGCCGTTGCCTACGGCAATAACATATAAACCAATAACGACGTTCCACGCTGAGTTATACCGGACGAATAGATGACTTTGCAAACTCGCGGAAAGAAATTTTTCCGCTTTATCTACGTGGCTTCGAAGGAAATTCCGAGTTTCTTGTCGGTTCCTCGAAGCCCCCGGCGCCTCAGGCCTCGGGGGGCCCCCCTCCGTTCAATTCCAAACGTTGTTTCTCGGAGGCAACCCCTTTTCAGATAAGAGAACGTCCCTCTCGTCCGTCGTAGCTGTTCGTAACCGGCGCAGCATCCTCCTGCCGTCTCGAGATTGAATTCCCGATTTGCCTCGAAGAGTTCGCCTGCGTTTCTCGTACCTAATACTGAACTACCCTCCTCCCTTCCTCCTCCCTTAAAAGCGCGAGTCTCAGCGACCCGGTACCTCACCCCGTGATCCACCCCCGCGGGCGCTCCCTCAACTCCTTGTCGCACTTGTAGAATTCCTCATGGTACAAAAATGCATAACGCTCCGTGAACCGGAATGCCAACGAGATAACGCAAAGAAAGACAAATGGTAGCGATGCCCTGACGGTGCAACACTCGGAATATTTTCCGTCGCAGACAAGAGAAAAGACTTTCGTTGAGAAGAATAAAAGAATTTTTCTTCTTCTTCCTCGTCGTCGTTCTCTTCTTCTTTCGTATTTTATTTCACTACGAATAATAATCCGCGACATTTAAGACAACTATGGCGTCTGCTTCAATGAGCCGAATGCGTCGCTCGATTATCGGTTTTATTGTATAAGGTAACGAAGGGGTTTATTTTCGTTGCAGCTTCCGGATCGGGGTCGGTGATCGGACGGGATCCGCTGCCTCCAAGGGCGGTCAGCACATCCCAGTTACCGCAGGGAACGCTCACTCAACCGCCGTCCGGTGTCTCGACGCTTCCCCTTCCCATTGCCAATGGTGGACATCGTCAGCAACTGCCAACGTTTCCGGTCCATCAATCGACGCCCCAGTCAACGGCCCATACAAACGGCAATTTCATCAATAGAGTCGCCAGCGCTGGGGATATCAGGCTGAGTCCCGTATCGTCAGTATAACAAATCATTAACTCCATATTTTTTCAATTTACGTTTCCTACGCGGAGGCTATTAACCGAACTTTTATTGTAAACGGTTATAGAGTGACCAATGACCCAAAGACCTCGAGAGTCTCATCTCCATGCGGAAACGGACAACTTATGATTAGTCCTGCGAGAAATATGAGGATTGTGTCGCCAATTGAGAATCGAGTCTCGAGTCCCAGTGATAGCGAGAGGCATATGCATAGTCCAAGTGAGTATTTACGTTACTTTTAATAGACTTTCTTGCAGCTCTTGATGCGTACATCAGGCAAAGTACACCAATAAAAATTCTGTGTCTTTATTGTTGATCCCCTTTTCCTGTACTTTTATCAACGGAAATAAAGGTGTTAATAAGACGCAATTGCAGAGATCGATTTTAAAGATACCGTGTAAACCGGAAGTGAATTGGTTGGGAGAACAAATGTTTATTGATTGGATGACGGAAGTAAAGTTTTTATTGTAGGATCCTACAACCTGCCGATTCGTTGATGGAACCAACTGATCGAACCAATTGCAAAAATCGCTTACTATGCTATATATATGTTTTTATATTTATTGCTTACAGGCGATCGAAAAGCTGTAAGTCCGATCAATAGAGAAATGGATCGCAGCGGTGACGGAAGCCTCAAACCAATGCAGCGTATAGTACAAAGTCGAGAGAGTACCGATTTTCTTCATAAGAGGGTAAGTGATGGCGTTTGTGACAATAACGATGATGATTGACACGCGAACACTTGTCGATCAATGAAATCAGTGTGTTCGATCGGCTTGGAATAGACGACAACTTCGTTTCACAAAAAAAGGCGTTTATAAATCATAAGGAGCGAATCTTCTCGGCGACACAAAAAAAAAACGTAGAGGACGCAAGTGGGGCAAAACGGACCGCCGAAGTAATAGAGACCATTATCATGGATTTCGATGCATTAATTAACTATTTATCGTTAAATTACATTCATAACAAATATTTCGAGCTCTCGAGAAAAAAAATACAGTTTTGGGGGCAATATGGGTCGATTCTCAAAAAAATATTACATTATCGAGGATTTTCGATCTATCAACTTTACACTTCGTGGACATTGGGAATGACACAGAGAAAACACGCCGTCGCAGCATAACCGTGAATAAAAAGTGAACTATGCGTATAGTCCTTTTTGCTATTCATGTAACATTTCCGTTTTTCCCGCATAGATTTCGCGCCGAATGTGACGAAAATGGGATCCGGCCGTTCGCATTCTACGCATTTTTTTATTTTTCAACGGTGGCTGACTACATTAACGTCCCGTTTTATGGTAACCCATTTTGCCCCATATGTTACCTTTACCTGGTCCATTTTTGCCACGTATCGACGTTGTTACCTTTACCTGGTCCATTTTTCCCCGTATCGATGTTGTTACCTTTACCTGATCCATTTTGCCCCGTATCGACGTTATTACCTTTACCTGGTCTATTTTTCCCGTATCGACGTTGTTACCTTCACCTGATCCATTTTGCCCCGTATTGACGTTGTTACCTTTACCTGATCCATTTTGCCCCGTATCGACGTTGTTACCTTTACCTGATCTATTTTGCCCCGTATCGACGTTGTTACCTTTACCTGATCCATTTTGCCCCGTATTGACGTTGTTACCTTTACCTGATCCATTTTGCCCCGTATCGACGTTGTTACCTTTATCTGATCCATTTTGCCCCGTATTGACATTGTTACCTTTACCTGATCCATTTTACCCCGTATCAGCGTTCTTACCTTTACCTGATCCATTTTGCCCCGTATCAGCGTTCTTACCTTTACCTGATCCATTTTGCCCCGGTAGTCCATATTATCCCAATATATCCTATATACTTTTTGATGCTTTATACTTTTGTGCGATATTATTAGAACCGACCAGTTCATGAACTCGATCACCTCTGCATAGAGGTGGTCAGAATGCTTTCGTCGGAGAAGAAGGGTAAAGGGGGGGAATGGAGAGTGAGGATAAGCTGGCGGCGACCACCGGGGTCCAGGGTCGATGATGCGACATGCTGCCGTTGGTCAGTACCGGTCAGACAGGGCGCCGTGCCAGCGATCGAATTGTTAAGAAAACCAAAGCTGTTTGTTCCCCACCCCCGTCACGAGTCAGTTTGCGAAGTCTCTTGAGTTCCATTTGCCAAGTTTTCTCATCGTAACGAGTAGACCTATTTGTCTCGCTGCAAATAAATCACAATACTATATAATATATAGCGTTGGCATTGAGCTGAACGCAATTTTTTTATCACATATCCATCGCAATCGCCAAATCCTAAAAGTTTAAAAAAACTTATTTTTCCTCATAATGTCAATGAATTGTATTCATGTAACTGTCGCAAAAAAAAGGGTTGATGCGCAACGACACGAAAAGTTTTTGTGTCCCGATGGAGAAATAAAAAGCTCATTAAAATCTGCAAAAGGCTTTTATGGATAGAAACGTGAATCCCGATCGCGGTATGCAACGTACTTGAGAACTCGGAGAGTAGGAGGTCCGCGTTGGAAGGCCAATTGGAAAGCAACCTTCATGCTATCCGCCCAAAGGGCCCCCGGATCCTGAGACTGGTTTCGCCGTGCGCAGGCCGTTCCTGTCGAACGCAATAAACGAAATAAATATTTTCTCGAAATTTCAACTCTTCTCTGCACTTCTGCGTGTATGGATAACGAAAAATTTCCATTTTTTTTAAATTCCCGCGCAATTCAAGAGACGCGGCAGCACCCCAACATCAAGTATTAAAAAAAAAAAATTTCACATTATCCGAAAAAGTATTTTCAATTCGGAACGTTTGATAAAGCGATTCGCGATAAAGCATTCAATGGGAATCCAACGAAAAGTTGTTGCGTTGACCGGTCAAACGGGATACCGATGTATCGTACGGCCCTGAAGTGTTCACTGTAGCGAGAGGAGTAGAAAGACCATTTGGTCCCGACGCGGACTGTGCTGCAAAAGACGCCAAGAGACGGACATAGTGTACAGTAAAAGTCAGAGAGGCCCTAAGCGCGAAGTCGTGCAAAAAAATCATATAAAACAATGTACATCAGAGGAGTCCGAAGGAGAGAAGGGAGAATGAGATGGAAAGGTAGCAGAGGGGCGAAAGAGGGAGAGGGGCCCGGGGAGAGGGGTAGGAAACGTGAGGAGAAGAGTTGGTCCAGCCGCATGGAAGGAGCGCGTGATGCACGTCGGTGAGCATTGCAGGACGAGTAACCCATGAGAAGCCGGGCACGACGCCCAGTCTTGCATTAGTCTTCCTTGGGGAACTACAGAATCGCGCGTTTGTATCGCCTACCATTACAAAGCTGTAACGTTCATTACCCGGTCTTACCTCTCAGAGTTTCGCTATCATAAGCGTTCGTTTCTAATACGCGAAATTCTACCCGTGAAAAAAAAAAAATCTTCTCGACGCCCGATTCAAGGTAAAGAAGTGAACGTCGGAAAAGACGAAAAGTGATACACATTGCGTAACATAAATAATAGGGTTGTGAAAAAAAAAAAAAAAAAAAGAGCACTCGGCCTGCTAAGCCGATGTCGGAAATCTGCAATTGTATTTCAATGGTTGCAAAGCGTGTCGCTAATGGCGATAACGGACGCGGAATTGAAGATTGACTCGTTAAAGTTAATACGCGTCAAGGTACCGCGACTGATTCGACGAATCTGACGCGACGCCGCTTTCTATCTTAGAGAAATTATCCGCTTTCGCATTTATCGTTGGTAACGTAAAAGAAAACAAATAAAATGACGAATAGATGTTGAAATGCGAGTTTCTACGGTGCTGAAGAAGCTAAATTATAGTAAAGATTCATCGCTGAATCGGCGGTTACGGCTAACCGATGTGCCGCTTTCACGCGGGGCGCTCGCCGCGATTTATAGAAGATGAAAAGACAATTTCTGCGGTGAAAATCTGGAAAATCCGTACGGATGCTTCCGAGGCAATTGCGACATGAGAAACTCGATGCTGTCGTTTACTCCGAACCGATCGCATTATACTTGTTAAATTCTGCATGAAAGCAAATACACGATTAGTTTGCATGTGCGTTTTTCATGTCTTTGCATTCGTTTCTGTTTTTTTTTGTTTTCTTTTTTTTAAATTTGTTGTATCGTAACGAAATGGAATGCCGCATGCCACGTGTTTTATTCAACAGAACAACGCTAATAATAGTAAGCAAAGATCGGGAGGAAGCAACGGAAGCGGAGGACGAATAGGTTCAACCGGTGGCAGTAGTCTCGTCCAGGTATCGGCCGGCGAACTATTGGGAAGGACACACGAAGAATTGGTTTTACTGTTGATTCAACTTCGTCGACAGAGTACAGCCCTCTGCAAAGCCATGGAAACGTGTCACATGGAGATCGAGGCGCAGGTCCTGAAGTTACCATTTTTTTTTTTCATTTTTATTTACCCTTTCGGCCAATAAGCGGAGACATCGTTGACCCCGCGAACTGTATAACATCGGCAGAGTATATCGCGGCAATCGGCTTTTTTACGCGCGTATACATCGATCCCGCGATCTTCGGAGAAGCAGACGCGATCACATTTAATTCGAGAATTCATTTGCATGCTTCGCACTCACTGTAGCAATTCACAGTCTCGTGAAATGCTATCGTTTCAGAATCGATTGCATTAGCGCTACTCGCACCCTTACCGTTTGCTCGGCGCTTCGGCAATAGTCACTAAAATAAACAAACGTGTTGTACGCAATAACATTTGTTTGCATGCATTTGTTTTATGTAAATGCATCTTTAGCGAAGCTTTTTGAATGTAAATTGTTCTCAAAAAACGTTACTGACGGTCTGAAAATTGAGAACAAATGGCAAATTTTCTCAAAGAACGTTACCATCCTTCTGGAAAAAATGAGGAAAAAAGTACAAAGAGTCTTCAAAAGGGAAGTTTAGTAAAAAAAAAAAGGAAATGCAACGTATCCTCGACAAGCTTTATGGCCCTTCCGAGGGTTTAGCGACTTAAAGTTCTTTTACGTATTAAGGAGTAATTTGCGTATTAAGGAGAAACGGAGCAAAACGGTCCGACAAAGGAATATAAGTTCTTATCATCATTTCAAAGATATTAATTAACTGTTTACTACCAAAAAATTGATTATGTAACAAAGATTTCGGGTTTCCGAGAAAAAAAAAAAAAAAAACAGTTCGCGGCAAAATGAATCTTTCGAAATAAAAAAAAATCATACCTTAATATACATCGAAAGAATCCTCGAGAAGGAAAACCTTAACATTAAAATCTTTTCTCAAAAACATTTCCCCGTAACAAGAACTAAAAAAAAAAAAAAAAAATGCATTTAAGATCGCAACTGAAGCGGCAAATGACTTTCGAATTTCGCAGGCACTTCTAACCGAATTAGACAATCCTCGACGACTCGAAAATCTCCAAAAATTGGAGGAACTCAAGAAGCATCTTATGGATCTCGAAAAGCAGGTGAGACAATACGAAACATTTTGATATTAAAAGAAAAAAAAAGAAAAACCTCATTATTGTGCTAATATGGCACAAGAAGCACTGCGCGCGGAGGATGATTGCGGCGAACCGGTGTTTTTGTTTTATTAACGTGTTTCTCCCGTTTCTCGGAAATTGCAGTACGAGAAGGGAAAGCCGCTGGTGAATCTCGTTGATAATATGGTGAAACTTGGTTCGCTTTACAATCGTAATGCAAACAACGGAACGGGAAGCGTCTCCGGTTCGCGTCACGATCTCCTGCAGAGTCAGGATACCGCGCGGGATCAACGCGATCGGCTTGAATTCAATCAGAGGGTTCAAGAACAGCGTTTGTTGGCCGAAGAGCGCCGAGACTGGGATCGACTTAGTCCCGATCACGGTCAGCTGCAGGTAACATCTGTTAATTGTATAAAACAGTAAATTCCTACGTAATTCAAAAAGCGAACAATCAGAAATCGCGCTGAATAAGCCGATTTTTTCCGAACCGATTTTTTCCCTTTTTTGCCGCGACTTTTATCTTTCTACGATAAGTTGATTTGTGTCGTTTACTTTTATCTACGCGCATTGACGGTCGCGACATTGAAATTCTACTACAAGACTGCGTACTTGTAGAATGCAACTGCATAGCAAAAAAAAATGGGGCAAAATGGAAAGTTTCGAAATGTCCGGAGAAAGGGACAAAATCAAATCGGATTGCGTTGTAGTATAATGAAATTTGAAAAACATTACTTTTTTTTGGGTTACAAAAGTAACTCCGATGTTTTTTGCGTATTGATATAACTTCCCAAATCGCTAAAATGCTCCATTTTACCTCATCCTCTCCTACAGTTACTTTGAATAGTTCGCTTCTCGTCTAAAACTCCTCTCAATTCCTCCGAGCCGCGCGTATATCAAATAACGTCTCGGTAAACTCGGATAAAATAGAGACGGCGGAGTTGTTATTGTCATTGCTGTGACGTTACAACCGGAATTCTGCGGCTGTAACGCAACACTTTTAGATCTCTTGTCCCCGCAAACTTAAGACGAATATATTTCTCTTGCGTGTTCAGCGTTTCATTCTGTTATTTTCTTGTGTTCTGCTATAAGGCTAAAGTCCAGCAGCTCTATAAACTCGATCGGCTACTCCAGGAAGAGTCCGGAACGCTTCATAGTCTCCAACAGGATAAAGTGAGTTCCGCGAGTCTTTCAGTCCGCGAAAAAAAAAAAAAAAAAATTGGTTCACCATGCGGATTATCTATAGTAACGACTAATGTTTATCAGGATATACTGGAAAAAGCTTTGGGAGGCCTGCGACACAAACTTCAAGGAAGCAGAAGCAATCCCGCCGAAGTGGAACGCTACAGGAAGCAACAACTTCTTCTCGAACGGGAACTCAGCCGCGTTAGACTACTTCTCGCCCACAATTCGAAGGTAAAAGAAATTCTCGAATATTATAACACGGAGAACTTTCTCGATGTGAATTTATCCAAAAAAAAAATCCATTTTAAAAATTCAGATATCCGACTGCTAATCGAAATTTACGTTACTTTCGGTAAAAAAAAAAAAAATGATTTTGCTAAAGCGGAGTTCGGGACGATTTTCTTTTTAATGTCTCATCGATGTTTAAAATTTATTAGATGTAAAGAATCATTCCAAAAAATTAAAAAAAAATCGTTCAACAAGAATTTCTCCATTTTCTTTGTCGTAATTAAATTTATCATTAACATGCGAAATTTTCTCAAAGTAGCGATATTAATGTACAAATTCTCGTTACACCGCCCGGCGATTAAGAATTTCCTTGTCACGCTGCCTATTTTTGTTTGTATTTAAATGATTTTAAAGAAAGAAAAGAAAAAAAATCGCAAGAACAGCGGTTGGCGATTGTGATTAACAGAACAGCTTTTCTTTTTTTTATTTCTCCGCAGAAACTCGAGGAGACTGTGGCAGAGAACGCGCGTCTGGAACAGGATCTCGTGGTGCTGCGACAAAAGCTTCAGACGTCCCGTCGTTACGCCGGAAACATGGCGAGAGACACGTCAGGAACAACGGTGGCATTGGAGTCTGAATTGCGACGAGTTCAGCAATTAGTCGGGGATTTGCAGAGACAGCGACAAGAGTTGAGCATTCAAGTTCGGCAATTGACCGAAAAGTCGCACAGTTTGGTCCAACAAATTCGACCGGCAGCCTCCTTGACGTGTGAGTTGCGCTTTCGGAGCGATTTAAATTCAAACAAAAGTAATACTGAAAAACGTTTGTCGAAATATCGGATACTAACAAACGTTCGGGACGATTCCGCAGCTTCGCAGATCCATAATCCGAAGAAACGTTCGCAAAGCTCGTGGCTAGAGACGGATCTCGATTCAGGAATGACGCAAAATCATGGATTGGATTCGCCATCGAGTCCGGCATTGGTGGAGTCGTTACCGCGCAATCGACAGAACGGAAGTTCCCATCAGTCGCACAGCAGATCGCGGAATAACGGCAAAACGTTGCCGGGAATAGCGTACAAAGAAAATTCGCATTCTCATCCGTCGAAGCAACACTCTCGTCAATCTCAAGCGAATCAACAGCAACAGCAGCATCAGCAACAACAGCAAACTTTCGTACCGCCGCATCCGATTATAGATTCGTCTCAGGATCACATATCCGCTCTATCGCCGCAAGTGAGGGAACAAATTCAACAGCATCAACTAAAGCAACAATTGCTCAAGGATCGAATGCAGGGAAAGGCGAGTCCGGTGCAAACAAACGCTACACCGTTGTACGTCAATACGGATTCGAGACGACACGGTGAGAGTTAATTATCGACTATTTTTTCACTATTTTCCGATAGTCTAATTTTTATAAATAACGTCTATAATTTTGAGAGTTTCGATATGATATTTATATGAAAGATTTTTCAGCCTTCGATGTTTAAAATTTGTTTTACTTTCGTCGTTAAGATCTATCGATTTAAATGGTATCCTTTGCAGAAACACCAAAACATCCGGAACTCGCGATTCACAACGGATTGATGGTTCCTCCGCCGGAATACATTCCTCCACCGCCGCCGCCTTGCAGCGATGAAAGTATCTTATTGAATGGGAATTACAGTAATCAAGAAGACAATAAGTTCGCTGGTGAGCTGAACGTCGATGAATAAATCGTTTTTAACGCAACAGCCGCAATTCTCGATTTCGACGACTTTTCGTGGCGCAATTTTTGACGATATTTTTTTATTTTTCTCTCGCGAAGGTATACACAATCGTGAGAAGCAAGAAATAAAAACGGTAAGAATTGTGAAACGCGAATCTGAGAGGCGACAGCGAGATAGAGGCGATCGAACTGGCAATATTGGAATTCCTGTAATCAACGGTCCGCAACAACTTACGACGGGAAGTCTAAAGCGCCAAAACGATGACGAGTCGAGTGCACAACAGTTTGAGGTATTGATACGATATATTGCGGATATTTCTCTGTATCTCACTATTAAAAAAAAGATCTCATCGATATATCAATGATAAGAAACATTAATACGAATTACCGGTGATTGTAGTTCATTATTCGCAATCTTTTAGAATATACAAAAGAAAAATGAAACTTTTCATTTGCGAAACTTGAAACTTTTCATTTGATAAAAATGCGTTAAAGGGGTAAAATATAGTCGCGCGATTCGAATTTTGGGAAAAATTCATCAATTCTTAAAATTCTTAACATTTTTTTAAATACGATTTTGAAGATATTTAATGAAATTCTATCGTATGAATTATTGTCTGAGCGAAAAAATGACTGAAATAATAATAAATAACTCGTCAGAAGGTACTGGGAAGAGTGATCGAGGAATTTTTATACGATATATTGCGGATATTTCTCTGTATCTCACTATTAAAAAAAATATCTCATCGATATATCAATGATAAGAAACATTAATACGAATTATCGGCGCTTGTAGTTCATTATTCGCGATTTTCTAATGTATACAAAAAAAAATTGAAACTTTTCATTTACCTAAACGATTTCCCGAATATAGCCGACGGTATTGAAGGGAAAGTCGATAAAAATGTGTTAAAGGGGTAAAATATAGTCGCGCGATTCGAATTTTGGAAAAAATTAATCAATTCTTAAAGTTCTTGAAATTTTTTTGAAATACGATTTTGAAGATATTGCATGAAATTCTATCGTATGAATTATTGAGCGAAAAATTGACTGAAATAATAATAAATAACTCGTCAGAAGGTACACCTGGGAAGAGTGATCGAGGAATCGCCGATAGCACACGTTCAGTCGAACGTCCGTATCGCGGATATGGAAGATACGCAATTCCAGAGAAGTATGTCACTGCCACGAGGATTCGGTGGTCAGCGACCGCATCCCGGTCTCCATCACGGACCGGTGCCACCGCCTCCCCGCAGCGACAGTATGAATGCTCTCCGAAATATAATGGCGCGACGTCACAGAGTACGAGTGAGTAGTTGCGAATCGATTTCGCGTCATCCAACAATTATATTCCCGAATTTCGGCTCATCGAAATTTATTGATTTTTCCGAATTTCTTCGCGTTTCCTTTGCCTCGATATCGCGGATTTTTCATTTTCATTGTTATCGTTTTATTTATTTTTCGTTTTTTTTTCTTTTTTTTCTTTTTTTTTTTAACTCATCATTTTCGTCGTCGTCGTCGTCGTCATCGTCAACGCATTAGTTTGAGAATCACGAAGGAAGTTCCGACAGCACGTCGCCGTACACCGACAGTCCAACATCGTCGTCGCAGATACCGATGAGTTCACCAAATTACTCGACCAGTCCGTCGTATAGTCCGAGTCATCAGAGTTACTTGACTCCCTACGCGAGAACCTCTTCCAGTCAACCGCAACTATTGTCACCGTATCAAGGAAGTCAAAGCTCTTCCGTTGGAACTCAAGAGAATACTATTGGAAGTTTCCAAAATCCATCGGTAACTATGAGTCCCGATCCGGTCTCACCGACGCCAAGTCAATCCGTGAAGGAACGACTCTTTGGCTCTGTCGCGAGTTTAAACAGCTTAACGGAATCACCACAATTGTCACCGGTCTTCAAGAGCGAAGCGGCCAAACAGATTATCAAGGAAATGACACAGAAGAGAAGCGACGGACCCCAAAGACGACCGATTCCCAAGGAGAAACGAAGACACTACACGGTCTCCAGTAGCAAACCGATTTTCGATCTCGAAGACGCGTTCTCAAAAATGGTATTCAACTATTTCATTCTCTTTCGTTCATCGCTGTTGTCGATCGTTATCTCTTCTGCGCTGTAATTTTTTTTTTTTTTTTTTTTTTTTTTTTTTTTTTTAATCTTTCACTCGCGATATACCGTTTGCGGTTTGGTTTTCTCTCGTCTTTCTCCGATTTGCCATAGAAATCTCATCGATAAATCGGTATCGACCGGTCATCGTTTTCTCGTGGCAAATCGCACTGTTGAATGCGATACGTTTTTTTTTTTTTTTTTTTTTTTCTTTTTTTTTAACATTGTTTTGATTTTTCTCAGGGAATGGGACGCGCCAGAGACGATCTCGACATGGAACGAGCGCTGCGTCCGCGAATCAACGCTCCCGATGTTGTCAGATCGACGTTGAGTCACAAAGAACTTAAATACAACGAGAGTACAATTGATCAGTTACTCGGAACTCCAAACAAAATTCTTATTCCCGAACGCTACGTTCCCGAACAGGTGAGCGATTATTTTAATTCGTTGGAAACATATAAATATCAACATTGCCAACAAATTAACGGAGGAAAAATGTTGTTTTTTTTTTCAGACTCCCGAGTTATCGGCGGAGGAGAAGAAACAGCGATTGAAAAAAGCCGATGCAATTAGAAAAATGCTTTCCGAAACGGCTGTTACAACGTCAGAAGGAGACGGTGAGATTATATATTTTATTATTTCATTAATTAATATTCATTTATTTAACTTTACATTTTGTTTAAAATTTTTTAATTTTCAATACAAATTTTTACCTAAATATTGCGTTTTTCAATATTTTGCGAATTATTTTGTAAATAATTTGGAATTTGCGAAAAAAATTTTATTTGATACGCGCAAAAAAAATGTTAATATACAATTCTTTTATTGTATCTCTTGCAATCCTATTATTGTTTGTAAAAATCAATTTATATTAAACAGATTCACGGGAATCGGGTGAATGCCTCGTTGTTTTTCACAAACAATTCACATATCACGCGTAGAATTAAAGAATACCTTTCGTTTTTTTCAGACGATGTTATACACAACGAGAAGTCGCATTCATTGAAGAAGAAAGTAGCGGAAGAAAAGAGGCAAAGGGACCATATCCTCCAACTGAATCAGATATTGGCGAAGCAAGTTATGGAAAAAAGTAAAATGGTTGCCGGTACGTTGTAAAACCAAAATATTTATATGTAATTTCGTATATTATTGTTATTCAAAAGTAAACAATTTATTGCACGACGGAGTGTTGTCAACTTAGAAGGCATGAAAAGTTTTTTCAGTATTTTTGTTTTTTACTCCGTTATCGCGATCGATGCCTCACAATCGTAATTTCATAAAGTAGAAATCGTTTTTATTTGATCGATCATCGAGCTAATCATCTAAATTTATATGTTGTGTAATTTCGATGACGCAATTTAATAATTATATATAATTATTTCGATAAACGCTACGAATACATTGAATTTTTTATTCGCCGTAGTCGCGGACGGTGTGTTTTTTTTTTTTTTCATCCCGAATCGTCATTGTAGTGTGTGGATATTTCTGAAAGTTTCGACGCGATTCGAAGATAAAAAAAAAAAAAAAAAACACACGACGCACTATTTTTTTAATCGGCATGGTGAAGCGTTTAAAAAAAATTAACGACAAAATTAGCGTCAATCTTTATTTTATTTTTATAACTTTAGTGTTTTGTTTTCATTTTTTTTTTTTTTTTTTTTTTTTTTTTTTTTTTTCGATCGTTTGTGCTGTGTGTAGGTAACCAGACGCACTGACCGCCATGCTTCCTCCATCTCCCCATATAGGAAATGTACGCACATCACATTACCGTTTTTAAGGTTTGTTTTTGTTTCTATTTATTTATTTATTTTATTTTTCCAATGAAATTCGTTATTATTTTACTACTTTGTTCAGCGATTTTGGAACGCAAGATATTATTATTTAAAAAATAATTATATTATTATTATTATTCCAATAAAATATATGTAATAAATATAATGGTAATAATAAAAAATTGTTAACCAAAACGGTTATTAAAAAAATTAATTTTTTTTTTCGCAGTGAAAGCTCTCGCTACGCTTCCTCTCAACTCGGAAACAAGTTTCGACGACGAAGATCTGTCGCCAATAACGCCGCTGCCGCTCTACCAACAACGGGAAAATTTTTACTCGTAACCTGTGGCGCGTTACCAATTTTTGCCAACGACTTTTATTTCGTTTTTATTTTCCTTTTTTTTTTCGACGAAACACGACGACAACTGCCAAATAGAATACGAGGATAAGAGAAGAGAGTCCGGTTAGGCGCCGGGCGATGAATTTATATAGAAAGATAATTAGTCGGACCGTTTAACTCGACCATTTTAAATAATTTATTACCAATTAATCGTATAGGGGATATTGGGACCGAGGTCTTCCATCTTTCTTTAAACTATCGGCGTTAAACTAATAAGCGAAAAAAAAAAAAAAAAAAAAAAAAAAAAAAAAAAAAATTGTGGAAAAAAATTATAAGATTTTTTAGTAGAGCGGAACTCGTAAAAATCGAGTAAATTAATAAGCGCTTAACGTCAGATGGAATATACTTGGCTTCCGAGGTGTTATTTATATCGTATAAATAACGAAAGTGCTGCAATAAAGTACCCGGTAGCAATTGATTAGCAAATCGAATAATTAGAGCGTTAAAACGCGTATTAGTCGTAACGAAAGAACTGAAATTTGTATTAGAGGTATTTATACTACGAAACACTCGGTTACAATCGACGGCACAATATATTTCGGTTATCAAACGGAACCGTTCGTTTCCTCGTTCTCGATAAATCGAAAATAAAAAAAAAAAAAAAAAAATCGCCTACTTATACCGCAAGAAAATTAAAACGTAATAACGTAGCGTATACCTACGTTTCGAACGAAACAGGATGTTTGTGATCACACCGAATTCACAGTCCACGATTTACATTTTATTCGATAACTTGGCGAAGTTTTGCATTATAAAATGGCAATACATTGTGAATTTTAAGGGACTAACAACCATCGAGAGACTTAAACAAAAAAAGATCGGAATTTTTTTTTTCCGGAACCATTGGCGTAAAAAAAAAAAATAACTAAACCCGTAATCGTGTTTAGAGTGAAAAAAAAAAAGACGAGCAGTAAATGTAAATAAGTAAACAAATTTTCGACTAGTATTCGGTAACGTAATGCAACGGTTTGAAACCGAAGAAAAAAAAAAAGTGCCAAATACATCGTGCAATTTCGGAAAACCCATCAACATTGTCAATTCTTGAAAGTTTCTTTTTTTTTTATTGACTTTTTTTCGTAAGATATTTATAGACGAAATATCTTAGCGATTGTGACGACCGAATTCGAAGCTATAGCAAAAAAAAGTGTGTAGAAATAATTAATTGCGATACTTTATTGTGCGTTTTATCGCACGAACGGTAAATCGATCGATTAATCGATCTTTCGCGTCTTCGCGATTATTTCATTCGATTAGTAATAACGAATAAAAAATAATAAAAATAATGAAAAATAATTACTTCGCGACCCGGAAATATTATTATTTCATTGATGGATAAGTCTTTTGATTATTCTTATCACTTTACTAAAGACAATACGAAGCTTATGTCTTACGATACTCCTCTCGGCCTTTAGGTGTCTTTCTTCTGCTTTTACTTTATCGTGTTTACTGGCATTGATCTTCGAATCGTCAATGACTTCGGTACAGCTTTAAAAAAAATAAATAAATGGAAATGAAAAAAAAAAAAAAAAAAAAAAAAAACCAACATACGAATGAACGATCAATAGCGGCGTAAAAGCTTTATTACGAATATCGTGTACACTTCGTACACTACAACTACATATAAAATATCTGTAAAAAGCTCACGTGGAATAATAATAGTTAATAATGTAGTCACATAGTCCCAATAAGACGTTAACAAAGCACTGAATAACATTGTTGACAATTATTTTCATTCGCGTAATCATAATCATTGAAAAACAAAAAAAAGAAACAAATCGATAGCAAAAGCGATCTATCGAACCGAAAGATTGATATTATTACGATTAATTTTTCAAAGATTTTTATTCTGACGGCAATATAGCGGAAACCGGGATTCGCAGCAAAAAAATCGAAGATTCAATTCAGCGAATACGGCGATATATGGAATTAGAGTCGAGAAGATCGAGCGAAACGGAGCGGTTAAAGTATACAAACTGTTGTCGTGATTTTTGAGGCATAAATTAACTGTTTATTACCGAAATAAATTTATAACAAACATTTCGAAGATCTGAGGGAAAATAAATACACTTTGGGGGCAAAATGGAACATCTCTTAAAATAGAGAAATGGCGTTATCGAGACTTTTCGATCGATTAACTTGAAACTTCGTACACAACCCGAACTTATTAATTCGATTTAAAAAAAAAAAAAAAAACATCGCGTGGATCTTGCGAATTTAAATTGAAATTTTCGAAGAATCGACATGCAATTATTGAAAAACAAAATTTTGAAAAAAAAAATAATAATAATAATAATAAATTAACATTTTTTTAACAGTTCCTAAAAACTTTAACGTTACTTTTGTCTGTTCCGTTTTGCCCCGATGGTCCATATATCGTTTTGCCCCGATGGTCCGTAGAGATGGTCCTCTACGGAGATCCTTCCGTAACCTTTTATCAAAATATTTCGGCCAATAATCTCCAAAAAACGGAAAGCAAAGTAATTTTTCCGAAAATTTGGAACTAAAAAAACTATAAATTATTGCGTGTGATCACAAATATCATCATTAAGTAAAATCCCATATGTTTCGGCGTAAAATATTCAATCGAATACAAAAAATACAAAACCTTTTTTTTCCCGCTGCTTTATCGATATTTCAACGGCTCTAAAATTTTTTTTTTTTTTTTTTTTTTTCGATCGATGGCATCGAAATTTCTTCAGCGTTCAGCGATTATTCTCACGGAAAAGTCGCTGTAAAACAATCTAAAATACTCGGCCATTAGAGATTCCCAATCACTTATCGAAATCTCGTGGGCAATGCCAGTTTTCGCTATAATAGTTTTACGATAGTTCGATCGGACGTACGCGCATTTTTCGAAAAAAAACAATTTTTCGAATTTTTATTCGAATCAATTGAGATGTCGTTTCGTGAAACCCGAGAAAAAAATCGATTGAACTATCCGAATTTATTATTAGAAAATTCTATATTGTATTTTAGACAATAAAAGACGAAGATTTTCGTTACCATGTTATTTCATCCGCGAAGTAACGAGTACCACTCGGTACTACGAGTACATCATGTACTTTGGATAGTATTCACTTACCTCGGTGTTGTTTACATTACTGTTACATCCCCGCGACACGATGATTGTTAATTATTACGAAAGATATGAGAGATCGCGTGGCAATGAAAAAAAAAAAAAAAAAAAAAAAAACAAGTAGACGAAGTATCCAAAGTTCTTGAAAAAAAAAAAGAAAAAAAAAACTGAACTCTATGATATACGTATAGACTTATCATAGACAGTTTTATCTTCGGGTAAACAAAAAAACTCATTATAATATCGTGATATATTATCACGAAATGTAAAATACATAAAACAAAAAAAATAACCTCATTGTATACATCGTATCTATATACGGTATCACTATCAACCGCGGAGACCGGACTAGAAAATTCGAATAAAAAAAAAATTCGTGTGCACTAATTTATGATCCGTAAAATCAATGAAGAATTATTGATTTAGGGGGCGAGTGGTGCGAAATTCGTCAAATAAACAGAACCGACTGTTTCGTAATGAAGCGAAACTTCAAAAACATCGATTTCGAGACTCGAATAAGATTAACGCTAATTGTCTAATTGGCTAATATCCGGGCGAATAAAAACCATATAAACTATCGCGGTACATTAAAAAAATCGGAGAAAAACGGATTTTCGTCTCAAAACTTGTGGATTTTTATAAAAAACAAAATGGAACGTCAATTTCTCACGATTCTCGAAGTAAAAAATCGCATTTCAGAGAATAATCAATTTTTCAATAGGATTTACCGCTTTTACGCGGAATCATCTGAAATCCCAACTTTAACAGGAAATTCAACATAATATCGCCGATTGATCGTTAAATATTTCATTCAATTCGCAGCGAAGAATATATCTGAAAAATTTTCAAAATCCACCATTTCGAAAATTTCGGAAAAACAAAATTTTCTAAAAAAAACAACTAAAGAAAAGTTCATTTTGTCACGTAAATAAAAAAAAATAAAAAAGTTTCGTAAAAATCGTCAAAATATTTCCATTAAATCGATAAAATTCCGTGAATCGCGTAACTTCCGCGTTGCGCCCCTGAATCGCAGTCTAAAAATTTCTTCGCGAACTCGAACTGTTCTCACGAAGTAAAACAGTTATCGACGAAAGATCGGGTTCCATATTTCCATTTTTTTAGGTTATAAAAACCTTTCGATAGTATGAAACGAATGACGAAATAATTTAAACAAAATATAATAATTTCTACGAGGCGTACAAATATTGAATATATTCGGTATTATCGCGCGTGGAAGATCCTCGCGTGTAAGCAGACTGATTCAATGAGAACTGCTATAAATTTTTGTGTATTCACATTGATAATGTACACAATATACAATAATAAGAGTCATTGTCCTCACGGCGAATCAATTGAAGTGAAGTCTAGCGATTGATTTCGAAGTCAAACACAATTTCGCACACTTGTTAACGAGTACGACGCGCGTTGCGTAATGTCGAGAAACTTGAAAATAATCAGTGGTACATATATATATATATATATTTGCGGATTTTTAATGTATATTATTAAAAAATACGATAACGAGATCGCGGAAGAGGTATGTATTTCATTGTCGAATAATCGCCTCGATGTTACGATCGATATATATCGATTTTCCTCGTATTATCAACGATTCGAAAGGTGTCCGAGGCGCTCAATTATACATATTGTTTTCAATCGCATTGTTATATATTCTTATTAATTAATAATTTGTTAATTATTGCGTAGTTCTGTACAATTATACACGCTGTGTCATTATATTTTTTAATTAGACAATCCCGCGAAAGAAATTATTATAGATATCTTTATATATCATACCTACAATATTGTACACATTATAAATATATATATATATATATATGCATAATATACGCGGATATATATATATATATATAGGAAATGTAATGTATTATCAATTACCACGACGAGCACATCAATAGCATTTTAAGGCTGTTTTACAACTAACTTCGAAGGTTATTGGTGATAAATGAATCGTTTCACTTTATACTTGTCACAAGACATACATCGTGTCGTGTGACGAATATAAATCAATATTACAATGTCGTTTCACGAAAAATAAAGAAAAAAAACGGTTTTTATATTTACAATATCTTTATTTGAATGTCGTAATCGTTCCCCTTAATGTTAACCCCTTCTTTTCCTCAATAAATCGACGATCTAAGGCCGTATTGTAGCCTAACAAAAGGTTTACTATCAGTATTTGCTGAAGGCGATGGAAATTGCTTACAATAGGAAATTAATTAAATTCCGTCATCTGTTATTAATGACATTAACCAAACGAAACGTCCGACTGGCGCGTCGCTTCGTTCGTATTGATATTATTGAAACATCGAAACACAAAAATGAAAAATAATTTTTCCGTCGCGGGAAATAAATTAATCGAAAACTTCGGCTATTCGATTAATCGAAATTAGTAAAAAAAAAAAAAAAAAAGGTAAAAAACTGGAAACCGGAAAAATTTGCATTCCAAGGATGTAAAGTATTGCATAATTTTCAGTTGTATAAATAATATTCGTAATGTGTGAACGGTAATGATTTCGGATATACTAAAGTGGATCACCTGGTAACCTTATTAATTAACGAGGAAACGAAAAACAACGAATTGGACTTTTATCGAGTCTCGAGACGGCGGAACGACAGCGGAGACGCAATTAGGCGGAGTAGCATTAGATCGATCGATAATAGTCGGTCGTTTCAAAAGTAATGCATTAACATCATGAACCGCAGATTATAATTAAAAAAATTAATTAATTTGAATTCAATTAAATTTAATTAAAAAAAAAAAATTATTTTTTTTTTTAATTAATAAAATATTATATTTATTATCAAATGAATCGAAACTAATAAATTTTCTAATTAATTTTTAATTTTTTAATTCCTTTTTAATTATTTCATTTGCTCATTGATAAATGACAAAAATGAAATGCAAATAGGGAACACATGTGTTTCTTTTTCGCCACATCTGTGCTAATGACCGGTGCGCGTCGCGGTTCGTTGATCAATCAATGTTTACTTAGGTTCATCGAACGAGAAATAATCTCAACGAAAACAGGAATTCCAGTTTTCGTAAAGTCACACGCGGCGAATATGTTTGAATGGGGAGTTTTACATTTGCCAAATCATCCGTTAAACCGATTCATTACAACTTATATCGATCCGTATATACATATAATACTTCGCCCTCCTGTATCAACCCACACGTGGAACCTGAGAAATTATTCATCTCAAAGTTTCCTTATGAGCAGTTAATCAGCGCGCGACGACCCGCGGCTCGCGGGCCTTTTGATATCGATACGGCATACGATCGCAAAGACCGGATGTTTCGAAAAAAACAAAATGCGCCGAACCCCTCCGGGAATTTTTACAAAATAATTTTTGCAACATACTTTTCGCAAAACTACAAAATGCTTTTTTCAAACGATAATATTCCGTTTCCATATATAACAAAACGGTATATTATGAATAAACTTCGAAAAACTAAATCGGGTTGAAAAGCGTTTTAAGCGAAGAAACGATCGAAAAATAAAAAAAAATTTCTTCAAACTAAAAACGTTTTTTTTTTTTGCCGCCGCGATGTTTTCGGCAACTCTCGGTACACGAAACCTGCATTTCCGAGATGTCCGAAGGTAAATAAGAAAAAAAAAAAAAACCCGTTTCCGAATGAGCGAGGAAACAGTTTTCGATTGCAGCATACGTTGCTAGTCAATCGGTTTGTATACATATATTCCGATCGTGTCGACCGGAATACTGGTTCTTCAACAACATAAAATTTTCGGCACATCTTGTCGAGGAACCGAGTGATAACGACGGTATTCCACTTTTTTTGTTTTTGCAACCCTCCAAAAATGGAAAATAATACATTCAGCGGCGTTCGAAAATAGCCTTCCAACTCGATATCGACCCGTTCGATGTCAACGGTATTTTGCTAAAGATTCCTTAAATACCGTAATACTGAGACCGAAATATCGCAAGGAAATAAATTATTAACTACTGCATCAGCTTTAAGGGAATGTGAGGCAAAATGGGGCAATCGCCCCTAAAATAAACGAAACTTTAAAAAAATCAGGAAATTTGTCAAAAATACGATTTTCAAGACGTTCGATAAAATTTTACGGTTCATTTATTTTCTTCGCCAAAATAAAATTCGATACGAAAAATACGATTTCGGATTAAAAAAAACTATAATTCGGTAATTGTCTTTTAAAAATTCTTTCATTTGCATAAATAGTATTTATAATAATAATCATCGGCGACAACATCGATACGCGAAATCTGTGCGCCATTTTTGCACGATGAGCAACAGATCTAATCTTTACTTGACTCGCAGTAAAAGTAGAAAAAAAAACATAGTGGATTATCGGGAGATGATTTTCCTGTTCCAAATTCGATGATTTGCTTTTTCCTGTCGTTTGTCTCGTTAATAACAGTAATTCGCATGCGTTTTCTAATACACAGTTCACCAGACGCGCTATCAGTTTAATATCGCCGTATATATAGACGAGAAATAGCCAATTACTCAAAATTCAAAGTTTTCAATTTTTTTATGCAGTCGAATCGTCAATAATTTTTCCCAATTTTTTTTTCGTCTTAATATTCCAACGAAATACGCAAAAACTATTTTTAGGTTAAAAATCGACGAAAATATAGTGGAAATCGATAAAACCCCCCGAATCGCTCGGGCGATCGATTTGCATCCCTTATTTTTATCGCTCATCCACTGAAATGATTAACGATACATTTTAACTCACCGTAATATTGGAGAACACCATTATTCTTGTTGAAATTTATTTGTAATTCATTAAATTTTATGGTTTTACTATATTACGCACGCGTGACAACTCCTCGATGTTTAATTATACTGATGTCAATCTTCTAGCGGTATTAGCCGCGTATCGTTGCGAAGTTAAAATACATCGAAGAACTTCGAGGGGTTCGGCAAAACCGGCTAACAGCGTTGTCTCTCATAAGCAATCTCTCGATTGACAAAAAAAAGAAACAAAAATATGAAGCGAAGACGAATCGTGTGCCAAACAACGGGGCGATCTAAATCCCCTCTCCCGCCCGCTAATCCGATTAGTTTTTTAGTTCTTTGAATAATTTTGTATCCGAGCATTTGCTATGCGTGAATCTTAATCCATGTCTCGAGAAACTCGCTTAGTGGGGAGGCTGCGGGTCGACGAACTAACCAATCGCGTGTGACCCTCGTGCACCAGAATTCCAATGAGCACCACGATCCACGTACTATATATGCTCCTCACCGGGAGGCATCTGCATCGAATTTTCCAACAGTCTCCAAGAAGGTGAGTCGATTCACGTCTCCGTTCTTCTCGCCAATAAATCTTTCGGATACTTTTATTATAATTTTTTTTTTTTTTCGTAATTCAACTCGTTAACAAGTTCGTTCGATAGAAGAGCAACGACCTTAGATATTCGTGAATTTGTTCAAATTTTTATGATTTTTTCGTCTTGTATTTCTTTCGGGATGCAAAAATGGGGAAAATTTTAATTTGTGGGGCAAAATGAAACATTCCGAAAAATACGAAAAAAAGGGGCAAAATGGGATTATTTGATAGTGCAATTAATTCCATTCGATAGAAGAGCAACGACCTTAGATATTCGTGAATTTGTTCAAAATTTTATGATTTTTTTCGTCTTTTCTTTCTTTCGGGATGCAAAAATTGGGAAAATTTAATTTGTGGGGCAAAATGAAACATTTCGAAAAATACGAAGGAAAGGGGCAAAAAATCGTTAATATTTATTGTAATCGATGAGAATTCTATTTTGCTCGTTATTTTGATCCGCCAGACGCGCTGAATGCGTGTTAATTAATTTTGAGTCCTAAAAAGCGTTTTAATATTTTGATAAATACTCAAATCATTTGAGTGGTTCATTTTGCCCCAATCTCTCTTCTGATATCTATTGAGGAATTAATTGACAAAACAGTTAGAGATAATGCGTTATTTTTGAACGCGACGATCGCTAGAGGATCGCTACCGCTACAACGGCGAACCGTTAGCAGTATCGATAAGACGGCCGACGCTCTTACCTCCGAAGTTTGTATTCAAAGTGCAGCGGATAGAATAGGTACCGAAGGCTGCCCTCGCGTTCGATGCACCGCGCATTTTAATATCAGCAAAACAAAGATCGCCGACCGTGAATGGAATCCCTTAATAGCGCGCCACCATTATTATTATCACCACAATCTTTCGTCCGGTTTTCATTTCATCGCCGACCTCCGTGGTACAAGGAAAGTTTTGTCGTCGATTATTCGACGGTTATTGTTACTTGAAATTCAATTTCTTTTTTAATAATTGCCGACAGCATTGGGACGTTTTTCTCCGGAAGTTTCCAGAATCAAAGATCGATAAAAAAGTATATAATTTTTTTTTTCTTTCACAACGATTTCTATTGCAAATATTAAAAAAAGGAGTGAAATAAGTGGTGAATTCGTGATCCGCGAGTAAAAATAAACCGAACGTAACGTTGAAGCGACGAATCGCAAATTTTTCGTTTCCCGAAAAATTTCGCCGAAATTCGAACGATTATCGATTTTTCAATAAATCGAAATCGCTGGAATATACGGAGTAAAAAATCGTCGATGCGAACTTTCTTGACGCAAAGTAAATTCTGCTAATGATACTTATTAAAAAAAAAAAAGAGGAGGCGATGTGCAAATTTAAGTTGTATGTGTTTTGTTTACGTTTGATTACACACTCCGCGGGATCCCAATATACGATCGATTGAGAGTATTACTTTTCCTCGAAAGTATATTTGTTGATAGTTATCATCGTAATGTTTTATCCCGTGAAATGTGGTTAACGGCAGTGAACGCCATACTTATTAATTATTGAATCGCGAAAAAAAAAAAAAGAAATCGTCACATTAAACCGTTCGTCTCGTGACCGCGGAAAATATACATCGAGAACCGGTATTCATTGATATAATCTTCACGATCCCCTTACGCTAGTTTACTGCACGCACCTCGTGATTCTGCTTTGAAAAAAACGCGAAACAACGGGAGATCGGGGCAAAACGGACCCCCCAAGAAATATATCCCTTTTTGGTAATTCCCGACACATAAACGGACTTTTTATTAAAAAAAAAAAAAATGCGCAAAAAATATTTCGCGTTTCGAACTAAAAATGCATATCGGAAAAAAATTAACAAAATAACGAAAATGACTTGAATATCGTGATTTTTGGACCTATAATTTCGGAAATCGGTACCAATTCCTTTTTTCCCCAAAATTTGCTTCAATGATTCGATATTTACAAAAAAAATTCGGGTGGTCCATTTTACCCCAAATTGTCGCATTTGCCTCGTCGATGTCGCGACTGATCCTTATCATCCCCCGCGGACAATCCTGAAGACTATTGGGTTGTTATACATAAAAAAAAAACGCGAACGGTATGCATCTGCAAAAGCGGATCGACTCGGCGCATCTCCGCGATCGACTATCGATTTCTTCTCGAAGAAGAGTTATCAATTGCGTCGCATTTATTATCGAGTTAACTAATCGCCCGTTTTTTTTTCTCCAATTCCAGTATCGACTATGTGGTCGCCGGGTAAACTTTTGTTACCACTTTGTGGTCTGCTGGCAGCTGCCTTCGTATCGAGCGCTTTGGCCGGTAAGTTGACTTCACGAAAGATCGATATTAATGAAATAACCAATAATTCTCCGTGAATTCGCGAAATGAAAAATCGCCAAAAAATTCGCGTTAAAATGAAAAAAAAAAAAAACGATTTCTCAAATTTCAGACGATACAACGCCAGCGAGAGTAGTCTGCTATTTCAGTAACTGGGCGATCCACAGACCGGGAATCGGTAGTTACGGTATCAAAGATGTTCGCGGTGATCTCTGTACCCACGTAATCTACTCGTTCATCGGTGTCAGCAACGTTACTTGGGAAGTTCTCGTTCTCGATCCGGAGCTCGACGTCGAGAAAAATGGTTTCAACGACTTTGTCGCGTTGAAGAAAAAATTCCCGGGACTCAAAACCGAAGTAGCGGTCGGCGGTTGGGGCGAAGGTGGTAGAAAATACAGTGCCCTCGTCGGCAACAAACAACGTCGCGATTCTTTCATCGCAAGTGTTGTCGGTGCGTTATCAGCAAAAATACTTCGATAAAAAAAAAAAAAAAAAAAAAAAAAAAAAAAAAAATCGAAAAGTATCGGAATAACGAAACGTGAATTGTTCTCCGCGATTTCAGCTTTCATGAATCAATATGGATTCGATGGCTTCGATCTCGACTGGGAATATCCCGGAGCGACTGATCGCGGTGGCAAATTCTCCGACAAGAATAACTTCTATTACTTCGTCGAGGAACTTCGCAGAGCATTCGATCGTCAAGGCAAAGGCTGGGAAATCACAATGGCAGTACCGATGGCAAAGTTCCGCCTCGCCGAAGGTTACCACGTACCAGAATTATGCGAGTACGTGGAGATTTTTCAATGAGAATTCATTCAGAAACGAACGAAGCTTTCGCCATTATTAAGATATGTTCCGCGCGAAACCGATAGTTCTAATGATTTAATTTGCATTTTAGAAACATCGATGCCATTCACGTAATGTCGTACGATCTCCGGGGCAACTGGGCGGGTTTTGCCGACGTACACAGCCCTCTGTACAAAAGACCTCATGACGCTTATGCTTACGAAAAACTGAATGTCGTGAGTATAATTCTCTGTATAATTATCGAAAAAATAGTTAAAGGAATAAACTTAAGATAGTTATCGCGCGAAGGGAGAATTTCAACTGCGGTAAGGGGTTGCGAATGACTGCGCGCCGCATCGGCGTTAAAAACGGCATGAAACGATCTTTAGGATTTTTTAACTCCAAAACTGGACGGTGAATCGCCTCGAAATTTTTCAAGATTTATCATCAAACATCGAACTTTTGTATAAAAAAAAATCATTGAAATCGTAAGATCGAATAATTTACTGTGATTAAAAAAGTAATCGAATTTTTCCAGCAAATAGGTATCGCCGTGTTTAAGAACTTTTTTTCGAAATTTTTTTCCTCGAGTTCCGGATGATCAATAATTTCCAAAATTTTTACATGTTTTCTCAGAGCATCGAATAAGAAATAGGAAAAGTTTCATTGATTTTGTAAGAAAATTGTTACCTCGAGAAATACTTTAACGCCGATATGTCTTTTATTATTTAGAACGACGGACTTCAACTTTGGGTCGACTCCGGATGTCCGGCAAACAAACTCGTCGTTGGTGTTCCTTTCTACGGACGTTCGTTCACGCTGAGCGCAAGCAATAATAACTATAACATGGGTACTTACATCAACAAGGAAGCGGGTGGTGGTGACGCTGGTGAATACACCGGCGCGAAGGGTTTCCTCGCCTACTACGAGGTTTGTTTCGATCGATTCTTCCGATTTACTCCGAAATGTTCTTCGAATAGAGTACCAGTAGTTTTCTTTTTCTCCTTTGATTCTTATGCAGTCGCCTTGTTTTTTCAAGGAATACTTCTCCGGTGGTAATCCAATTTTGATATCCTTCGGATCACTCGATTTATCCTATTAAAAAATTCCGTTTATTGCGAAAAAACTTTTTTTATGATTTTTTTTTTGTCTTTAATATAAATGAAAAAAAAAAAAAAAAAAAAAAACTCACCAAACATCTTTCCGGAATAAGATTAACGTTATTTTTTCGACTCGCAGATCTGCCCACTGATTCAGGATGAGAAATCCGGATGGACGAAGAAATGGGACGATGTTGGAAAAGTTCCGTACGCTTACAAAGGTACGAATTCATTTTCCAATTACCGATGTATCCTAATGAACTGAAATATCGGAACTGTAAATAATATAAAAACGAATTATTGTTGTGTTTATAGGTACGCAATGGGTCGGTTATGAAGATCCGAAGAGTGTACAGATAAAAATGGATTTCATCAAAGAAAAGGGTTACGCCGGCGCTATGTCGTGGGCTATCGACATGGATGACTTCAAAGGAATCTGCGGAGATGCTGATGTCCTCACAAAGATCCTTCACGACAACATGAAGGGTTACAAAGTACCGAAACCCGCGGGCAACGGAAAGCCGAGAGTAAGTATTTGATAAATCGTTGCCTTCGATCGATTGCTATCGCAACTAATACCCTTTTTTTTCGATCTCTTCTAATTAATTCAAACGATCGGTGCGATTTTTTGTAATTTCCAAAAACACGTCGGAAGGACTATGAAATAATTTTTTCAAGCGATTGTCAGCTTCCAATATACAGACATTTCTTTGCTATCCGATAAGGAAGAGAATTGTGTCTATTAAAATCCCTTTTTTCCATCTCTTCTAATTAATTCAAACGATCGGTGCGATTTTTTGTAATTTCCAAAAACACGTCGGAAGGACTATGAAATAATTTTTTTAAGCGATTTTCGGCTTCCAATATACATACATTTCTTTGCTATCCGATAAGGAAGAGAATTGTGTCTATTAAAGTCCCTTTTTTCCATCTCTTCTAATTAATTCGAACGATCGGTGCGATTTTTTCTAATTTCCAAAAACACGTCGGAAGGACTATGAAATAATTTTTTTAAGCGATTTTCGGCTTCCAATATACATAAATTTCTTTGCTACCCGATAACGAAGAGAATTGCGTATATTAAAGCCGATTTTTTATAGCAGAAAAGCTGATAGCTTTCGACATCCTTTTTCCAGGATTATCAGTAACGCGTTTGTGGGATATTTATGACGTTAACCTTTGTTATTCTTGCAGCCCGAGTGGGACAGACCTCCAAGTACTCCGTCCACTCCTAACGAAGGTTCTTACAAACCCACGAAGCCGACGACCGATGCTGAGAACGACGTTACGCCGAAACCGACGAAACCGACGCCCGATACCGACTCGCCGACTGACGAAAACGTATCTTGCGATGGTGATAACTACGTCGCCTCGACCACCCAATGTAACAAAGTGAGTTACCAATGAGAGGCTAAAGACTCTTTCGACGATAGTTTTCAGTTATTTTCGTTGCCCTATAAAATTATAAAATTATTAATTATTGATATAATTTTTTTTACAGTACTACCGATGCGTTTACGGAAAACCCTTGTCGTACCAATGCAGCGAAGGTCTCATTTTCAACACCGCTACGCTGATGTGCGACTGGCCGCAGAACGTTAACCGACCGGAATGCAACGCTTAATACTATTAATTATAATGTTTGTACTCTTAAATACGAAACTTTACTAATAAATTCCTATTTACAATTGAGATGATTACTTTAATCTTAAAGATTAGCGAATTAGTATCGGTTACAAGAAGCGCGGAGAACGTGGAGAACGGAGAATCACTGATCGTTAAGAAAAAAACGTAACATATCTCGTCGGAAGAAAAAACTACGAAACTTGAATCGGGAGATTTAATATTCTCTAAGAATGAAAGTATTGTGTTATTCCACTTTTCAAACTTTTTTTTTTTATAATAATTCTATTGCAAACGGAAGTTTTGTTAATTTTTGGAAAATTCGTTTTCCGTTCTCAGCGATATAAAAGCGTTTATGCGTTTTTCATATCGCAAAACTTTTCCAGCGAAAGTGATGCAAACGCGAGAACTCGAGATTACGAATAACTTTTTCCAAAATCCGACATTATTTCGTTCGCGATGTACAATTTTTTTTTTTCTTTTTTTTTTTTTAGCCGTGAAAATTACGCGCAGATGAAAATTCACACGACAAATGTATAACAAATTTTTCATTTATTACGCCGCCTTTAGTATTTATATATAAATATTATATTAATTAACTCTATTTTTTTTCAGTCTAATTTCGAGTTTAAAGAACTTCACCTACACGCATAGTATGGAGTTATCATGTGTTTTTAACATATTGGGTCTCTCGCGATTGTACGCACAATTAAAAGTCCTCTTGTTCGTCAATTTTGTTGCACGAGAAACGCGAAAAAAAAAATGCAGACAAACGATGACAAAAATATATTCATTTGTAATGATATTATAATCGGATCGACGCGCGCGTTATACGCACTTTTTAAAACGTTTCCGCCGATTATTCTTTTTGTTTCTTTAACAGTCGAGTCCACCGTTGCAGTACTCGTCAATCGTAACAAAAAAAAATTTTAAAAACATAAATAAAATAAAAATTGATACTGCATCGGTATAAAAAAAATAATAATAATAAGAAACAAATAATTCGAAAGCACATTAAGCGTTGCGAATTGATTCTAAATTTTCGTGATACCGATTTTATCGATGTAACACAATCGACAAATAAGTTTTGGCCGCTTTGATTTTATCGACGTATCACATTAATTATCATCGCACTGTCTGCGACATGTGTAGTGGTGTCTGCATGAGTTCGAAAGCAGCATTTTTCCAATTTGCTCCCCGCAAATTAGCCTCATGAAGATCCGATCCCGATAAATCACAGCACTGAAAAAAAAAAAGAAAAAAAACAAATTTAACGGCATATCTCATCCGACGATAGTTTCGATCGATCATAAGAAAAAAATTAAACTTTCGAATTTTGGAATTTTTTCTTTCGTATTTTGATGAAAAATCATTTTTTTATATCCAGAAAATCGTTTCGACTCAAATTTTTTAAAATTCCGAATATTTCGAAACAATTTCTTTATGAAAAAAAAAAAAAAAAAAAAGAAATACTGTAAACGGCAAGTTAAACATTGAGTTCTGCTTATTCGCATTTTGATTTTCTTACAATAAAATGTATGCGACAATGGAAGGAAAAAATTGGCAACAATTTTTTGTGTTTACCTCGAGATCGGCACCGGCGAGAATCGCCGATCTGAGAACGCAATTTTTAAGTATAGCGTTCTTGAGGGTAGCAACACGCAGATTAACGGACGCCATGTTGCTACCCTCCAGATTGGCACCTTTGAGATTAACGCCCTCCATATTGGCGGACAGGCCGCCGGGATCCTCGAAATTGCAAGAATGCATATTCGCCGCTTCAAGATTGGCGCAAAGCATCCGAACGCAAACGAGTTGCGCGCCTTCGAGATTCGCGAAAGACAAATCGGCTCTTTCGAGACAACAATGAGATAAATTCGCACCGACGAGATTGCAGCCACGAAGATTTGCGTACTGAAACATTTTAACGGAAATACTACGGATTAAAATGGTACATTTCAATTCGAATTTTTATAAAGCAGTTATTTGCGGAAAATTTAATGTAAATATCGTATTCGTCTTGTAACGATATTTGTTTAGAAAAACGATAAAAAAAAGAATTTTTAAGATAACGGAATGGATGTAGAAGTTTATTATCGTTCAACATACCTTGAAGTTTATGTTTCGCAAGTCTAATCGCGAGAGATCAGCACTCGCAAGATTAACTCCTTGAAATCGTAGCTCGGAAGTCGCTGGAGTCGACATTATGGCCTTTAAAACATCGCGCCTCGTCAATGCTATCGCACCTTTGCCTTTTTTTTCGCTCTCAGCGACCATCTCTTCGAGAGTCGTTAAGATACCCTCGATGCCGTAAAATCGCGCCTCTTCCAAGACACCTTGTGCGTCCGATGAAATCATCAATAAAAATAATCATTTCAAAACGGCGAATGTGCATCACTGTTGAGGATTTTCTTTACATTAAGAAGTTTCTTTTTGGCGGAAAAAGGAATTAAAATTATGGAAAAATATAATGGTACGTAATGCACGATTTCGCACGATTTCGCACAATTTCGCGCGATTTTGAAAGATTTCGCACAATTTCGCGCGATTTTGCAAGATTTCGCACAATTTCGCACAATTTTGCACGATTTCGCGAGCGACGAAAGGATAAGAACACCGAAAATCCCGAGATCTCCAATAGCAATGCAGATAAAACGAATCTAATTCGACGAATCGACAAACGATCGATATAATTTGGATACTAACATCGCGGACTCAATAAATGTAATAAATTCTCGTAATTATTTCTTTCCGAATTGTAACATTGATAAAATTTCGCACATCTGCAAGAAACGAGTGACGAAAAAAACAAAACAATACGCCTGCTGAGTGAATATCGTTGATTGAATCTTTTCGCTTACCAGCAACATTTAGATTCGCATCGAGAATCAATTGTCCGTGTCGCAAGTAGTTTAGCAGCGGTTCAAAGTACGTAGGACTTCTGTCGATCAGAAAAGCTCCGTTGTCGTCTCGTTTACTCGGCTGTATCCTCCATTCCATGCTATCTTCACTTTCGGTGAACATCCTTAAAAAAAAAAAAAAAAAAATTCTGCGTCTCGTCAAAGCGTCAAATAGATCGATTTTTTTTTTTTTTTTTTTTTTTCTTTCTTTACCTGGCAAGCATACTCATCGGTTCCTTCCGCGTCAGCGTACTTCTAGTTGTCGTGAAGGATTTGCCGCCGACGTTAAGCGTCACCCATTCGTGATTTCTTTGGACGGCAGACGGCGTTACGCTACTTTGTTTAGTTGCAAAATCTTCTCCGGCGGAAACATACAATATATCGTCGTCTCTGAAAAAACGGAGAAATATGGATGAAAAACATTATAAACCAAAGTTTACATGGTACAATTTTTTTTTTTTTTTTTTTTTTCGATAAAAATGTTGTCTATCGTTGGCCTCCGGCACCTGATTAATTTGACGTCGTCAATCTCGCCACCCTGCGGCGTAAATATCCTCTTGGCAGTCATTTCAAATTTGAGACTCGCCGCTACCAACAGCTCGTCGACGGAATGAGTTACCATGAATACCTGTGACAAAAAAAAATGTTGAATCCCCAATGTGACGATCTTTTCGGATTTTTGTCAATATTGCTATTGTTTCGAAAAAAACGTATGAAAATGCATAATTCGAAATAACGTACGCGTTACTTTGTGAAATAAGGCATTCGAGTGAAATTTATGGACGAAAAATCGAAAATTAAAAAAGCCCGCGCTTTTGAGTGTATCGATTCAATATTTCGCACTCTCTCGATTATTATTAGTATTGCGAATACTAATCGCGTAAACAAAATTTTGTATTCACAAAAATATCGAATATTCGAAACGATGAGAACAAAAATCTATCGTAAAATATTAACAATTCGTTATTAATTCGTAAGGTAGTTTATCGTAAACAGTCGAACAACACAGACACACACATACCTTGCCGTTCACGTCGGTGCCATTGACGAAAAGTATAACCCGCTTCATCTCTGCTGATTCGTCAATGTTGTCAATCGAACCGGACGTCTTGATTATTGTCCGCGAAGTTTCGGCGACAACGATCAATCTGACAGAGGCGTCGAAAAAAAAAAAAAAACTGACAATCAACAAAGATTGTTCGTCGCGCGAACCCGATTTTACTTTGACGTTTCACTGGGAGACGCCATGTTTCGGTAGAGCTACGCGCGCGCGATGTATGCTGTGCGGCAGACAGATTCTTCTCGCGTAAAATAATGATACTTTTCGTTCGAGAAAACATTCTTATCAATCTATCATTTTTTAGCCTTATTCAAGTCGATAGATACTTTTTGTTTTAATAGAATACTATGGGGGATATATGTCTTTGTCACAAATGTTGGAATTCCCAACCGATACCGGCTTATCGATAATGCTGGAGACTTTGTATTTAGAATTTTTCGTGTACTGCGACGGTGGCGCCAATATGATATATCAATCGGTGCGACAGAGATAACATCAGTGGCGCTCTCGGCGTAGCGACAGAAACACGTTGAGAGCACATCGTCGTCGGCGAATTTGTTACAAACATAAGGCGTCGAAACGTCCCGCCGCGTCAACAAGAAAAGAAGAAGAAGATCGTTGTAAGGTAATGTGAAACTTGTGTACGTGTGAGAGCCACGCTTGGTCTCACTTAATTTTCAGCGATAGGGACACGACATTGACGCAATTAGCGTAAAGTTCCGATCGGATGGTAGAAAAACTCGTTTGAAAAACAAACCGCCATTTTATCTATTTTATTATAAACACGTGGAACCGGTGATACGAAGGTTTTTCATTACGAATATTATTCTGCAGCGGAAATGAATTTCTTTAAATGGAGAGAAAATAGTAGTAGTACGCGAAGAATACCTCGTGAAAAAACAATACGAGGAAAAAAAACCTAATATATACATAAAATTCCGCAAATATATGTATAACCAATTTTCTTACAATTCTCATCTCGATCGTTAAAGAATTTTTCAACTCTCGTTGCAATAAAGTGCTCATGCAACTGTGATGGAGTGAGCGAAAGCAGAGATAAAGTTTCTCGTAGCGAAACTTTGAATCGAACATTTGTTTCGCTGACGAAGGAAGCGGAATAACTTTTCGCGTAGTGGGTGTTTCCGTCTTCCTCCGTACCGATCGCCGTTCTTTTCAATATTATTAATTGAGAGTAAAAATTCACGTAACAATTACGCGAATTTTTCGCCGCGCGTATTTATCGTCCATCTTTGTCGCACAGTCGAGAAACTCGACCGTCTTTCTTCCTTTCTTCTTCTTTGATCGCGATATCTGGAAACGCGTATTTAACACGCAGTGGGATAGTCGACAAGGGAATACGAAATAAAACTCGATAGGCTTTGTTTTGAATATAGCAAGAACTTTATAAAAGACGAGGCAGACCCACAGATGGTTTAAGTATAATTTTTCTTTTAGCGATATTGTGTATCGTTCTTTTGTTTGTTTTTTGTTTTTTTTTCATCACGTCCTCAAAAAAACTTTTTTTGAGTTCGTGTCGTTCGTGTTAACGTGTTTTGTTCGCTTTTTTTTTTTTTTTTGGGTGACGAGTTACAAGTACATTTCAGGAAGTTGACAACTATCTGTCGCTACAATATGTAGAGGGGAACGCAAAAAAGACGAATACATATGTTTTTCTTTTACGACAATAATAACCGCAAATTACGCGCATCCATTTTGTTTTTTTTTTTTTTTTTTTCGTCGATATAGCAGATATTACAACGAAATATTCACAGTGGACATAATAATTCAAGTTTTCTCCAGCGGGCGGAAGTTAATAGACGAAATTATACGAATTATTATTGTTTTCTTCTTTTTCCTTCACATCGCTGTCCCGTTGGCATACCGCGATTTTCGACGCGCTTACCGCTCCGTCGAGTTTCGCACTGCTGACGACGAAACTTTAAAAGTTATACGTATATCCCGACGAACCGTTCTCGTGACATAATAATTCGCTGAATTCGAACGAACGTTACACTTCAATTACTTATATGTTGCGATCGCAATTTTTCCTCAATATGTTATCCTCGCTAAATCAATACGTGAGTCGTTTTTTCCGTCGCCAATCGAAGCAATAATATTGCGAGATGAAAAAAAAAAACAAAATCCTCCCATTCAGACGTTACTAGTAATCTTGAGCGATCATCCAATGTTCACAATTTTACCAATTATTCATCAATCACAACTCTCATTGTCAAACATCGTCAGTTAGGCTCTCGACGAAATATTTTATTTTCAACGACGGACAATTTTTTTTTTTTTTTTTTTTTTTTTCGAAATATTCTCATTTCATCATAATGATTTCGTAATATATATGCAAATACTCGTCGTTCTTTGAGGATGAAGCGGAACTAAATTTAAGGATTACCCTGTCACAGACGAATGTATTTATAGCTACCAAACACTCTTATTACGTTAGTGAATCTTCAGCATTTCGTGTGCATTTTTTTTAAATTTCCTTTCGAATTGACAATCGATGTTTTTTTTTTTTTTTTTTTTTTTTTTTTTTTTTTTTTTTTTTTTTTTTTTCCGAATGTACCGCTCAAGCGATTGTGCGAAGATTTATGTGGCTCGGTTACACCAATCTCTTTTAACGAGTTCGTAGCGTAAAGTTTGTTTTTTTTTTTTTTTTTTTTTTTTTTTTCCGTGAAACTTGATAATTGAGAAATTCTTTTCAAGCTTCGAAGACGAACGGATCGAGTTAGTAAAACGCGATAGACGGCGGAGACTTTGCACAAGAATAGCATAACTCTGGCGCTTCAATGAGAATTAATTACAGGAAATGCCAATAGCGGAAGCGGATAAGTTTCAAAGGAATCCTCGTAATATCCGAATTGAAATTATAAAATTTCAAAGCTTTCGATGATTTTTCGTTTTTTTTTTTTTTTTTGCTTCGAATATTTCAAATGTTTATTCCGCGAAAAAAAGTCCGCGATATCTCTATTTTTTTTTTTTTTTTTTCGTTCATTGGTTCATTTCAGTGGTAACGAACGAATGAGAATGCGTTCCACTCGAATTTTTTCACTTATTTATTAGTCGAATTCCATTAATAAAAGTAAAGAATGTTAAAAGTGTATTTTCAATATTTCCCATGAATTTCCATTGTGGTCCCATTGATTACCTTTTCGTCCCATTCATCACCATTGAACACTCGAGAAAACATTTTCTCAACGGTTTTTCTTACGAAGAAAAAAAATTTGATAAAATACGCTTCGCGAAGAAAAAAGTTTTCGTAAGAATAAAAAAAACTTCGCCAATGTGATAATACGATGAGAAATGTTTTATTTTTTCTTCGAAACGCACCGATTACCATATTTTCGGCGTTTTCCAAGTTGGATTTCGAACCTCGAAAGAGATCGATGTAACGTCAAGTGGCCCCCGAGTCATACTGTGGTGCGCGATGTATTGGGATGCGCGCGCATACCACGCTTAACCTCTGAGATTACAAAACTGTCAAAGACGTAGAAATACGTTGGAATAATGCAGGATAACGTAGCGTTGGTTCGGGTATACGCGGCTTTTTGTTTCTTTTGTTTTGCTCTGTCGTGCGATTCGTACCCTTGAGTACCGCTGCAGGTGTGAAGAGTGATTTTTCAAAGACGACGTATCCCACGAATGGACAAACAATCCTTTCGTAATAATACGATCAAAAGTTACAATTTCGAATGAAAAATCTCGCGATCGAATCGACATTACGTGTTTTCTTTTTTTTTTTTTCATTTCTTTTCTCATTAAATGATTAAAAAAAAGCATTTAGCGTTCGAACACAGGTACCTGCTATATAGCACGACTTCTTATCATTCTTCGGCTCGATTTGCCCATTTATTTTTCTATCCCTTCGCAACTTTGGCGTCTCTTTCGATTGTTTTTCCCACCCGTCTTCCCCCTTAAAATATTCGTACAATAAAAAACGTGTGCGATTGTCAATTGCCGCGTTAGCGCTGCGCGTACAGCGTGCGTGCGTTCTATCATACATAAGACGTGTATAAACATATATCGAATATCGAATACGCAACAATTGAAGAAAAATAACTGTTGCGAGAGACCGAAGAGTAGCGATGGGGGGAAAAAAAGAAATTAGTTTTGAGGTTAAATACAACACGACGACGACAACGACGATTAGCGTTATTGAATTCTTAGCCGTAACAATGTAGAACAATGCCGCGTGTGTCTATAATATATATATATATTTTTTCTTCTGTCTTCTGCGTGCGCGTGAATTTTCTTTTTTTTTTTTTCGTGTATTAACAAGCGTTGAGAAAATATCGACGATATACGACCATTATTATTATTTTTTAACTGTTTTTTCCTTTTGTTCTTGAGAGATAGATGTTCTATACATGTACACGATATAATTAATTAATAAGCCATAATTAACGACAATTATAATGGATAATAATAATGACAATATTTCCGTCTTATCATTTTTTTTTTTTTTTTCAATGTCGAAACATAGATTGTACAAGCAGGACGTGTCGTTTTGTGTGTAAGTATTACACGTTATGATTTTGGGCAAAGAATGGGGCAAAATGGCACTTGTTTCGTAATGTTATATAAATTTGAAAAAAATAAAAATTTAGACCATTAATGGCGATTTATTACTTTTGCAAGCGTTGATTGGCCGAAATTTAACGAAAAGAGAGGGGGGGGGAGGGGGTAATATGAAAAAAACAATTATTTAATGTTTAATCTATTAATGAAATTAATTACGTCAAATTAGCTTGCAAAATGGTATTTCCGTCAATCATCCGCCATTTTGTAAATAAATGAACACATTTCGTAAATAAATCGGTGTCACCGCGATAGGAATCGTAAATTATTAGGAATCGCCGAAAAAGTGATGCAATCAATTATCTGCTCTCCAATTTTTAAAAATAGTTCAAGTTTTTCCCGTCAGTCGAAGATATATACTTCGCGAATCGATAGACTCGTCCATTTTGCACCACGCTTCGTCCGAATGTCAATGTTAAAACCTTTTATATGTTTTTTTTCCCCGTATTTTTGTGCACATGTTGAAAAGGTTCATTCGGTATACAAGGCTTGCAACGCGTTCGTGTCTCTCCGTTGTATTATTATTTTACCTCGAGACGAAAATAACCATCGATAGATTAATTCCCCTCGCGCGACCCGCGAGTTCCATAACCTCTTTCGCGACACGCGTCGATATTCAGCTGATCGATTTATTAATCAATCGAATTTCAAGCGCCCATCGGCACGAAAAACGAACAGACGCGATTACAAAACGCAATTGAGTATATTTTTGTTTTGTTTTTTTTTTTTTTTTTTTTTTTTTTAGTACAGATATGTACAAAGTATACAGCATTTTAGTTACTCGATTATTCTATTTTCTTACGATTTTTCTTCACTACCACACCACAGAGGACGGATACTCGACGATTCCGCGTTCCTCGTTGTTTTCCCCGATAACTATTATCATTATTTTTGTTGACGTCGTCTATAACCCCCTTTCACGCACGTCTTTCGCTCACAGTAGCCATCTTTATTGTAAACTCGCATTCATTTACGCTCGGAGGTAGGAATTGTTACATCTAACGCTCGAAACGTACTCAGTGGGATTTTCACGTGGATACAGGGGGCGGCTTACGGGTACAGACGATTTTCCGCGTTGTCCAAATATATATATACGCCATAGTCGGATTACACGTTGGATAATACGCGAAGTATACACACACACAGCATAGTTTAGTAGCAAAGGATCGATGAATTGTGTACTTTAACGCGGTTTGCGTAATCCGACTCCTATTTTCGCGGTTCTATACGAGAATACGCTTCTCGTGAAAACAACTACCGACACTATATCTCTTTCGAATTGCACATGTAGGGCTGAATATAATTACGCGGGATATGGTATTTTTTTCATTTTTTTTTTTTTTTATAACTTTTTTTTTTTTCTTTCATTTTATCCCCGAACACTCCGACAGACTATTTTCTACTCTCGCGAACGTCTATATGCGTCCTAACCTCTCATCAGTGTAATACCAACACCTTCGTTATTCAACGTAACTCCCCCCTCCCCCCCCCTTTCCGTGGCGAAGCTCGTTAGATCTCCGCGAATAATTTCATCGCTTCGCGCCCGCGGAGAGGTGAATTTATACGCGCGGTTGGTATTCTCACCCGGGAATTAAAAAAGGCGAAAGAAGTACACGAGAAAAAAGACAGTATAACCGAAGCGGAAGAGAAATATGCATAAAAGGTTTTTAGTCCATCTCCTGCCTCCGCGCGCACGATCGTTCGTCGTACACGCGATGGCCGTGCTGCGCGCCATCCCCCCCCCCCCCTCCTCTTTCCTCCTTCTCTCTCGAGAGCGCACAATTAATTTAATCCGTTCGAGTTGCATCAGCAATTTCGCAGCCCGGTTCTTCCGATATATAGCGCAGGTAGTCGACGGTCTGCGGGGATTAACAATTTATAAGATAATCGGTGGTACGTGTGCAACAGCCGTTGGACGGGGGCGCCATAATATGCAGTACAACTTTCCGTTCTCATTGTACCAACATCTCTACGCGAATAACTACGCTTTTCCCATAATATTCATCTTCTACGCGTCCGATCGTCGCAATCGCTGACGCTATTAACGATTTATACGGAATTTTCCATAAGGGGAATAAATTAACTCGTCGGGCAAAATGGAACGTTCCGAAACGTACGAAGGAAGGAGTGGTGGGGATTTGTTCGGTAGCGTAATAATAACATCATTTGAAACCTTAATTGCGATTGTCTAATCTTGTGAACGATTTATTGATTAGATTGAGAGGGAAGGGAGGGGGGAATACGAAAAAAATAAGTATCGCGGCGCATCGAATGAATGGAGCAAAACGTATCGATTTTGGAGGTTAACCGGCTTACGATTTTCGCTGTAGACGATCGCATTTCATAAATAAAACGAATTCTACGATTAATTGTGGCGATTTTATAACGAAAATTACTGAAATACAGAAATTGTTTCGTATGGAACTTTGAAAAAAATTGCTATCGCCAATCGACTGCGATTCCGAAATCATCGAAAATTTCGCTTTTAACAGAAGAGATTTAACGATATATTGTCGAATTGATTTTGTTTATTTCGATAGATTCAATAGGATATTTTCGTATTTCAACTATTTATTCCGTATTTTAACGAGAAATCAGTTAAATTTCGAACAAAATGAACTTTTTTTCACTTTGATTAAAGAAAAGTCCATTTTGCCCCATATATTCGAAAATTTGTCCGAACGCTCCAGATGAGTGTTTTTAATTCATTTTATGCCTTAAGAATAGTTTAAGTGTGTTTTGCAGTTGTTAATTCTTTCTAAATCACTGATCCATTTTTTTTCCTATTTTTCACGAAGATACGTGAAAATCGGGGAAAAATCGTCATCGACTCGATTATCGCGCGAAGACAATTAGAGAATTTTTTTTTTTTTTTGTAAATGTTCGCTTCTTTATCCGACATCACCATGCAATCCGCGATTATTTTACGGTGGAGAAAAAAAAGATCGATAATACATACACACTATTTACAGTTAACGGTAAATAGAACGAAAATTGTAAGTGAGAAATGAGGTGCCGTTGCGCGGCTTGTATTCTCGGTGTATCTTAAACGGATAGATAATAATTGGGAAAATGGCGCAACAACTATTATAATAAGTTGCCGCGGTGGCTGAGAAAGTGCAATAAGGGAGGAAGGAAGTGAGAGGCGTACCGCACGTTCAACCGTAGTATACACGGTGGTTACACGGGAGTAATACCTACGCTCCGAACGTTAATGAAGCGATAACGAGAACCACGCGTCGTTAACCGTATCCGCTCTAACATCGATTCTCTCTACAGTATTTTGCTCACATAGTTCTCTATATAAATATACTATACATATATATATATATAGATACATATATATATACATATATGTGTATTAAGGGAGACCGGCGAAGGATGGAAAGCGGCTGAAAAATTTTCTTGTTCCACGTGAGATAAAAATGTTTCGTCTACGAAAAAAAAAAAAAAAAAAAAAAAAAAAAAAAATTCAAATTAAATTTATACATTGTTTCTTCATTTTTTTCTGCATTCGCATAAATATTTAATTAAAAAATCCCTTACGATTTTTCGAAAAAAAAAAAAAAAAATTATTTCGCAAGCAATTTCACATTTGTTCCGCGAACCCGTTGCCCCCGACTGCGCCATGTGCTCCGTTTCCTCCGGTCGCCCCTAAATATATATACACATATATATAAGATATATTTTACTCGGTACACGTATCGTAATATGTATATGTAGTTATGTATTTTATAGTATATTCAGTTTCGACGTACATACTACAACGATCATGAAGTGGTTGCCACATATTTCGACTTCTAAGCACATCTTTTTCTCTAAATGCCCCCCCCCCCCCTCCCCCTCCGCTCTTTCGTGTTTTTTTTTTTTTTTTTTTTTTTTTTTTTTTTCACTTTTTCCGTGGAAAAAGTTGTTTCTCATTACTCTTTACGCTCCAATTCTTCTGTCGCCCTTTATACGCTCATTGCCCCCTCCCCCCCCTCCTCCTCCTCCCAATTATGACATCGTGTACGCGCGGTCTTCATAAGTGAAAAAAGTCTTTAGAGGAAAATAGGTTCTTTAGTAAATTGACAAGTAGATAGAGGATCATCATCATCATAATCATCATTTTTTTTTATCGGAGATTCGTGTTTCTTGTGCGTTCCCTCATTTGATACGCTTTTTTTTTTTCCCTTAAAGTTACGATAGAGAGAATTGTTTCTTTCAATTTCATTCGTGAATATCGATTTTTCATATATCTCCGAAGAAATTATTGGCTAATCTTGCCATTTATCTCGATATATATTCACCGACATTATTAATTTGTATTGGTCGCAAGAAAATTTCGTCAATATTGTTGCCGATGTGTATTATCGAGACGAGTCTTCGATAGAAATCCGAGTAGAAAATGCCGATTTTTCCTCACAGCGAATCGCCACGTCTCGCCGCCATTTTGGCTGCTCTCGTTGCAAGAGCGCCGAGAGAACAAACGAGTCCCGTAAGTGTTTCCCACAAAGTCGGTCTCCTTCTCTTCTCGCCGTTCGTTACATTGACATAAGTATCGGAAAAGCCACCGAAATATCGGGGATAGCCGCCATTTTGTGAATTATTATTGTAACCGTCATCGCTGTTTACTCGCGATTTCGGCTGTTTTACAATACTTCCGTTCGACAATCTCGGATTATTATTGTCGAAAGTTTGACGATTGTTGTTGCGATTCGATCCATTCGAACCCAAGATGGCGCTGTGAAGCGACGACGAAGTGCCGTCGTGCGATCCCCGCGATTCGATTTCGTAACGATATTGTTGATGTTGCACGTTGCTTAACCGACGATCCATAAGCATAACGAGATTCTGATGAAGTCTTCGATCGTTTTCCTCGATAATCGGCATTGGTTGAGAAATCGGTTGTCCATTATTGCTGTTACCGCGCGGGAACGATCCTCGATGTTCCAAATCGGCGCGACGACCGGTAACAGCGACATCGGGCAACAGCACTTGTCAGGCGTATTCCGTATCAGTTGAAGCTGAGCGTTCAAGATGGCCGCCGTGGGCGGAATGCACAGGTCCGGGAGCGCCCGGTACCGGTCCCGTACCGGTTTGCTGCTGTTGCTGCGCCTGCGCAAACGCGAGACTCTTCTGATAGCTGAACAATTGCCTTTCGAGGCTATAATTCTCCGCTTGTAACGCGGCTATCTCTCGTCTCATCTGTTGATTGTGAATGCGGCAAACATCGTCGTACTTGTGATATGTCGCTTGAAACAAAAGATGACTCTCGTTCCATTCGATTCGTATTCTCAATTGTCCCTTATCGGTTATAAACGGACAGTGATCGGCTTTCACTTCGTTCATTCCGAGGCTCGTCTCCATTATGATACCTTCGTCCGCCGGTTCCTGAACGTAATAGCGACTGAATGGCGCCCCCGGAAGACTGATCGCTTCGGCTTCGGTATCGTCTCCCCGCATCAGATATGCCGACCAACTTACGTAACGCAGATGATTCCGCGGCACGTTGTGAATGTCTTTGTAGACCAATTGCAAACGCACCGTGTCGGAGTGAAGATCGGCACGTATCGCCCACGCCTGCTTGTCGCGATCGTAACAGGGAGCCGCAGATAGGGCTGAAGGTCCTAATGCCTGAACGGCGACTTCAGATATCGTTCGCGCTTCGACCATCTCTAACGAAACCCGGAGAACCCCTTTGTGCGCGAGCGTTGACCAACGTACGCGCGGATGCCAACCGAAACCGCGTCCCTCGGCGTCCGATAGATCTTCGATAGGTCCCGATTCGATCCTTCGATCCCCGTCCCCCAGCGCCACGCTGTATCTCACCCGGCAGCGATGATCGAAACCGGTAAGTCTGACGAGATAAACGCTCAAACGATTGTCCGAACGCGCTTCACCCTCTTTGTTACCCTGTGGATATATAACGACGTTCCAGTCGAAACCACCGAATGTAAAGTAACCCGTTTCCAGTTTGTTGGCTTTCGTCTGTCCGGCGGCAAAAACCCCGGTTTGCATCGGTACTTCCGCTGTGAAAACCGTTCTCACGTTTGCCATCGATAGTTCCAATTGAAACTCCCCGTTGGGATCGGCAAAATTTCGACTGTACAGATCGGAGACGGGGATGTAATTTCTGTTTCCCTGCGCCGGTGCGTCGTATGTGAATTTTACCCGTTTCCCAGAGAAACCCTCGTTCGTTGAGAAATGCTCGCGATTCAGAAGGGTGAAGGTAAAGTCCACGTAGACGCGGAGACCTCGCGCCGCTCCTCGCCATACCAGATAGACTCCCAATACCTGTTTAACCAAACAGGATAATGATATTCATTACTTTTTTTTTTGTTTGGAATAAAAATCAGGCGATTTGGGGACATTGGGGCAAAATGGACCAATATGGCGAAACGGGTTATTCAAGAACGCGATACTCGTTTCGTGTACTTGAAATACTCGGGAATATTGGGGTGTTAAAAAAAATGAAGTTTTCTTTGATTTTTTCTTTCCCCACATAAAAAATTAAGGGGTTTATACGCAATATGATGTAATTAAACACATAACGGCGGCGGCGGCTCTGATAAAATGGGCAAATATCTTCATTTTTCTCGAATGAAAAATAAATAATAATTTTGAAAATTACCAAATTGAAATTTTTTTGAAATTTTTTTTTTGAATTTTGAAGTTGGATTAATTTTGAAATTAATTATTATTCATTTTTTTAATTAATTAATCTTTGATTTGATTAATTATTTATTCATTTTTTGATTAATAATTTTTTTTTTTACCTTGTCGCCGCGTGAAAAAGCCACCGCCCATTTTTGAAATCCACACACGAGTTCCTTGCTGGTCACGTCTCTCTCGGGATCTCTTACGACGCTTCGCGTAACGACGAACGAAAAGACTCGCGTACCACCGCGATCCGGTAGCTGCGCGAATCTGTACAACAGAGCCATCACCGCATCACGATAATTCACCGTCTCCAAAGTTTCGTAATTCTCATCGAGATTACATGCGGTTTTACGATTCTCCGCGCGGCCCCTTCTCACACCTGTAACGATAGACGACGAAAAAAAACAGTTTAGATGAGTTATAATATAAATCGATGTGAAGAAAATTGCCGCGGGGTCTATAATACCACTTTATTACATTACTGCTACTGTAATCTAACTTTATCTTTTATTACACTCGAGCGCAGGCACCGGAGAGAACTTTCTGGTACTTTATGATTGTTGGGCTCACAGAGTTTCGGCCGAAATGTGCTATAAATCGCGAGAAAAATGAATTGGTCGGGAGCAGTAGACGAGAGGCGCAATTACGCGCGCGGGGAGAAAATTCGACATTAGACGATCGTTCGGATGTCGATAAATCGAACGCCGTTCAGTTTCTCGACTCTTTTGACACGTGTTTCTCGGGTTATGTGTCGATGGAAGGAGAAAAAGTTGTAAACATCTCGAGTTTTGTGCGTCGAGAATGTAGAAAAAAAAAAAAAAATGCGGCAAATGCCTCTAAAAATTGCAACGCAACATATAATCGATTAATCTTGTTGGGTAAACTTTACGACAAAGATTTAGAAAAAAATAAATAAAAAAATTGTAACATGGATCGCAAAGAGGGCGAAGACATGTTTCGTTCGCCGATTCTCTATCGCGAATGGGGATGGCGTTTCACGAAAATTGAGAGATACGACATCGCGATAGATGCCTTTGAGAAATCGATGAGAAACGCTGATTTCGAAGACTTGCGAACGCTTCTAGGACTGTGTCAGGCACTCGACAATTTCTCGAGATACCACGAGGCTGCCGACGTATCCGCAAAGTGTATGGAAATAGGTAAATGCCATTGTGTAGTGTACTGTATTTCTCTCTATACGTATAGATATATCGCGGCGAGAGGGGCAAAACGGGATGTCCCGAAGATAAATTTTCGAAAAAATAAAAAAAAAAATCAAAATAATTTTTATTTTGTAAAAATTGATATAAAATTCGTTAAAAAGATAAAATTTTATTAAAAAATCGTAATAAAGTTTGAAAAAAATTTGAAATCAAATCAAATTGCTTTTTAATTTTTTTTAACATCGTTTTAATTTTATTTTTATTCATTTTTTTCATATTGCTGTTAATTATTTCTTCGCGAAATTTCATGGGTCCATTTTGCCCCGTTTTCGATTAGATTAGAATCCTCGATGTATTTGAACTCTTCAATAAAAATTCAGACCGTAAAGAGAAGTTCCTTATATCCGGCGGTATCGAGTTCTCTTCTTTCGTATTTGGATTTTCATCCTTTTACTATCGTTATCTCTGTTATCTCTCGACGGGTTACCTAAATTCATATTTTCCCTTCTGAAAGACCCACAGCATTGGGTGGTCAAGTGGATGAGAGTCAAGACACTGTTTAAAGTCGCAGAATTTGGTTATAGTCTTATATACGCTCACCGGGGTTACAAACAGCGAACGCTTCCGTTCGAATGGGCTATTTACCAAGCTAACGAGACAGTCGAGGATTGTGTGGGACGCAACACCTCGCCGAGGGCTCTCGTGGAATTGTATCCATGGATAAAGAAACTCGAGAATCAACGCGAAAGCTTGATAGCAAAATTGAACGAAGAGGAGGACGAATTCGAAGGTAGATAAGGGATAAGGGAGACCGGTGCTGTTCGGGATACGGATAAAGTCGGCCGTAATGTGGAAACATCTGTAGCAAATGTAAATGTCCTGAAAAAACGGGTCTTTCCGAAAAAAAAAGAGAAAAAAAATGCGAAGTATTCTCAGAAAGCGTTCCGAAAAAAAAAAAAAAAAAGTTCTCCGAAAGCGTTACGGCTTTTCGTAAGAAAAAAAAAAAAAAAAAAATTCCAAATGTCCTTAAAAAGCGTTAAGGCGCATTTCTAACGTAAAATTGCGATCCCAATCCTAAAGCAATACCTACAGAACATTTTTTCACTGCGTGTGTTCCGACTTATCTCAACCCGCGTTATCGCTAAACTGACTTTAGTATTTTAAGATATTAAGTATTAAAAGAGATCGCGTGTTTAAATGTACAAAAAAAGGTTATTAAATGATAATTGCCGTCTTTACAAAGGTATAAACGACGAGCCTTCGAAGTTCAAAGTTAACGATAGCGCTTACAAACGCGAAACACAATTGAAGCATCTCGATCGCGTTATTGCGGGTCGTTACCTCGGGAATCTCGCTGTAGAAAAATTTTTCGTCGAGGATCTCTCGGAGAATCCGGCATTGCGATCGGCCAACAAAATCGGTAGTGCGAAACTCGTCGATCTGACGAATGATTGCATAACGCGATCTCGTTACCGACAGGAAGTTCTGCGAATGCGAAAGCCTCTGTATCATTTCGAGTTTCAGCGTCGATTGAGACCGGAGGGTCACAAGCTGATCCTTCGTTTCGACAAACGTCTTCGAAGGAATAGCGTTATCGTCGAAGCGGATTATCTGCTCACGAAACTTCACGAAACAAAAATGCGCCGCGATTACGCGCAGTTTTTTCGTTTCGTCGACAGAGCGAAAACAAAATTCGATTCGTATACAGAAGCGATCTTTCCAATGAAAAAATCGTGTCTAAGCGTTGTTTACGAGATGGCAGCGATGGCTTACATAGATCCGCGAAACGTGACTAGCGTCGCTGATTCAACGACGAAATTGCGTTATCTGAAGCATCATCTCGGCATTAGGATCGGTACGTTACCACGCGACACGGATCTCGCGTGGATTCCAACGACTAACAAAAAAACGGCTATGCGAATTTTTCGCAAGCGGTTGGCTCTCGCCTCCGATCCTCTCGAGTTATCGTGGCTATACCACGAACTCTCGAAATTTCTTATGGAGACAAAACGCTACGATATCGCGAGATTTTACGCGAAAAAAGCTCGTGACGTGAGCGCCGTAGCGACGAACGAACAGTGGACACTGAACGCGAATCATTTGCTCGTGAGGATTGAAATTTGTCAGAATAACAGAAACGAAGCGAGAGACGCGGCTTTACTCGCTTATCTCGGCGCGAAAAGACTCGGTATCGGTTATCTTCAGGATTTTTATCGTCGCGTTGCGAAAATCGTCGATGAAATTGATTTGGTCGAAGTAACGGGCGTCGACAGTGTCACCGCGAGAGAACAACTCATCGCTGACTTGATGCCGGAAAATATGAAAAACGATGTGAATTATCTTCTGCGAAGTATGAGATCGGTACCCGTCAATAGAAGACTTTCCGTCGTTCCCGGATGCAAACCCGTTAAACACAAATTTCATTTACCCTGCAAGCGAAACACCATTTTGCCGAATCCACCGAGAGATCCGGTCAAAGAGGCGAGACGCGAATTACTCCGCGAATACGCACCGTCGAACAAGATACTCGGATTCATTGATTTTGATGATTACGATTAACACCCGCAGCGCAATGTCTTCTTTTTTTTTGTTTAAAAAAAATTGAGATAAAATTTGAAAAACGAAAAGAAAAAAAAAAAAAAAAAATCGATTTTTTTTTCTCCGTTACGGAATAACCCGTTCGACTATGTAATACAAGTGCCATATAATTCGCGTTTAGGAAAAAAGTATAAGTGAAATATTGAGCCGAAAGCGTAATATTTGTTATGTATTTAATTTTTTTTTGGTAATAAACAGGTAATTCTTGCCGCTGAAATCAAATGCACGATATATGTATGAATATTCTTTTTAGCCGGTCATTTTCTCCCGTTCTCTTCTATTTGAATTTCACACGAAAATTCGTAGTGACAGAAGCGAAAATAAACGTATTTTCCTCAAATAATATAAAAAAAAAAAAAAATTGGAATCGTAATATCGCGTCGCAATTCGCCAAATTGAAAAAATCGGATCTCGTTTCACGAATGATTTTACCGTTATAAAAAACGAACGAGAAATTGAATCGCTTTATTTTCAAACAACCATATCATACGTTTCTCCATTTCAATTTTCCACCGAAACCGCGATATCATACGAGAAGTTTGTTTAACATTATTTATTTTTATATTTTCCGTGAAATACAACGATCGTTAGCTTATTCCCTCTGATAAAATATTATATACCTACATACAGGCGACATGGTTACGATTCCAATATAGTCGATTTCCAATAACGAAGTATACGCAAATGTATACTATAGTTTATAGAGGGGTGAGCGGGCAGAACGGGCACACGAGGTAAAACGGGAAATTGGCCGAAAAAAAAATTTAATAAAATCGTAGTAAAATAAAAATAAACCCAACTATAAATTTGATAATAATTAAAATGAAAGAAAAAAAAAACGCAAATTCAATTTACACATTGTTTCCTTTATTAATATCATTGGGATCAAATTTAAACTCATTATTTCGAAAATTGACGGGGTTAATGCTAAAAAAATTGGATTTTAGACAAACGCATACAAATTTTTTCTATTGACCGGTTTTTTGACGTTTCAAATAATTTTGAGTGTTCATAAATGAAAATCTCGATTTTTTTTTTTTTTACGAAAAAAAAGCCGAATCTGTGAAAAAGCAATGAACCAATCGATTTTTTTATTTATTTTGACTCAATTTTTTGGATATTTCTCTGCAAATTTACCATTTTGCCCCGTGTATCCGTTTATCCGACATCGCTATGCGCCCGTTTTGCCCCGCAATGCCCCGTCGTATATATATAACATGTATATACTACATTACAATAGATAGAAAGGAATATGCATGTGGAAGATAGATAGACGGAACGTGTCCGACAGAACGAGGTTACCGCTTAGTTGGTGCATCGTGAGGCTTGAAAGTGGAAACATAGCATGAGTTTTCACGACGAGAAGCCACCGGATGCCCCGTCGCGATTCGGAAATCTCGTTACCGCTAGGCTCTCGTTTCCGCTTTGCTTTTGCCTCCACTATCGCTCTCCCGCCGCCCCTTTCCGCGATTCTTTTGTCTCTTTACTTTTCGCTTCAATTTTTTTTAACCTATTTTTCGTTCCGCTCGACTTTTCCAATCATTGACAGAGATCGAGACGACGGTTGACTCTCTGCCAAGTGCCGAGACGTGTCCAAAATATAAAGAAAAAAAAAAAAAAAAAAAACCGAGTAAACTAATACTTTGATGAAGTCGAGGAATCCGTGCGGTGAGAATTTCCGAGGTGCCGAGACTCGCGAGTCTAAAAGTCCTATAACTCTGCCGGAAGTTCTTCGGAAAGACCTGAAGGCAGAAGAGTCGGAAGACCCCGAAGAAGTTGTAGCGAAAGCGGAAGCCCGCGCGAGAAAGGATAAAAAGAAAACCGGTGCAAAGAAAAGCGCCAAATGTATCGGAAGCAAACGGGAATACGCCGCGTCGCTTCATCGACAAGCGGATATTCTTCATCACAGGTTTCCAGTGTTACGTTTTAATAATTCCTAACGTTGCTATCGATAATTCAAAGAGTTTTGCACAAGTTATTCTTGCGTAACTGCGTTCTTTCGCGGGGGTAAAGTCGAAGAATTAATAAATTAATAGCGCGTAAAGACTTTTCGTTAATGCAAAGTTGATAAGTCGCATTTATAGCTGACGATGGAAAAAAAAGTTCAATTGAAGAATTTTGTCGGCTAAACTAACACCCCTTCAACTTTCCTCCCTATTATTTCCTATTTCCATCCCGCAGCCTCGATTACGAAGCAGCATTGGTCCTCTATTATCGCGCGTCGCAAATTTATCCTCGTGATACAAGTCACCTTGTCGCTGTTCGTCGGACTTCGGCGGCCATAATTTCAGCCACAAATCCCCTCCAATTTCTCAAAAGATCGTTACCGGAAACAGCTAACGGTGCACAACTCGTGGGAAATTATTGCCCGGAAACGGCGGCGCTGAAGGCAAAAAAGCTCGTCGAGGAATCGTCTGATCCCGTAACGGCGATCGATCAAATTCTCAAGTAATAAAGAAAACGAAAAAATAGCTGTAAAAAAATTGAAATAGTTTGTTGTCAAATTCGAAAAAAAATATGGAAAAATTTTATACCGATTTTTTCGAAATAAATGCCGATTTTTTTTTTTTTTTTTTTTTTCGAATTATATCTCAATTTTTAGCAATTTTTTTTGTCAACTTTTTACTAAATGTCCCTCAAAATTTTTCAATTTTTTTTAAAGCAAATTTTCCATTTTCTCTCACGTGTCCATTTTACCCCGTGCGCCTGTTATGCTCCGCCCTCTCCTGCAGGAAATTCAGTAAGATTCCCTTTTCTCCAGATACTTCGATTCTCGCAAAGATTTCTGGCGAGAACCGTCAGATTTTCACGATCGACGAAGACCGATCTTCGCCCCAAAATCGAAAATAATGCTCCAACAATTGACTAATATGGCCGGTGCGGCTTTGAAAAATTTGCAAAAATCCTTAGCCTCCGGTGACACTAGAGAGTGTCTAAAATTAGGCCGAGAGATCGTCGCTGTTTCGGCGTCGCTGCCCGATCGTTATCGTTACGAAATTGCGGCTCGGCACTACTTGGCGATAACGCAAATGACGATCGGTAGGCACGATCGTGCGGTAGATGAAGTGTCGATGATGGTACGATTAGCGAAGGAGTCCGGTGACGCGGGGCTGAGATTGCGATCGTTAATGACCCTCGGCGCAGTTCACCTAAGCTTCGGGCATCTCGATGCCGCCGCCAAAGGTTGGGAGGGATTGGTAATCGATGTGGAGGATGCCGTTCCAAAGGCGTGGTTGCTTCACGAGATCGGTAGATGTTATTACGAGACGAAACGTTATAGTTTAGCATTGAAAACAGCTCGTCGATGTCTCGAGTACGCCGACGAGTCAAACTCAACGAAGTGGAAAATGCACGGAAATCTGTTAACCGGTCAGACACTCGTTGAACTCGAACGATTGGGCGAAGCTGTCCAAGTGCTGAGAGTAGCTGCGGATGCCGCCCGAGAGGAGGCAGACGCGGCAACTCACGCGTACATTATAAATCTGATCGATCGGTTGACCGATCTATTGAGACGATCGGTTTTTAACGAGGAGAACGCGCGACCGAAAGATCGAAAAATTAAACATAAAGATCGAAGCCGCAATTCCAAATCAGAATATAAACTCGAAAGCCCCAAATCGTTATACCGATCGCGTGACGAACGATCAAACAGATCGGCAAGAATCGAGAATTCCGATGATTATCCGGGAGAAATTGAACATCGCTTGACTTTTCGTCACGGGGACGTTGATGAATATCGTAACGATTCTTTGACATCGCGAACTCGAGAGATACGCAAAACCAAAGATACCGATTTCTCGGAACATCTCACCGCGAGAGAAATCGATGACAATGAAAAATGTGCGCCGAGTTCCGATAGCGACGAGTCTAACCGCACGGGGATCACATACGTGTTCGATGAATTACGAAAATGTTCGATATTCGAGAACAAGATGGTCGCTCGAGGCACGTCGGATAACGGGAATCTCAAGCTATGTCACGGCGGCTACGAGGACTCCGATAAAACTGCAGTTGATCCCGTTCGCGATAAATCAAAGAGTACTGAATATTTGAGGAACGAAAGAACAGGTGACCTCGAGATTCTTTAGGCGCGCGTTTGCTTTAACGACGAGGAGAGATCGATTAAGAGGAGGAGATTGAAAAACAGGTCGAAGGTTTCTCGTTAATTCATCGGGAGGTTATCTATACGCGTCATGCGAGAGGAAAGTCTCGTCGACATCGACGGAGAGGACTTGTCTAGTTGACGAAAGGATAATGACGGGAGTGACCATCTTTCGATAATTCGATGAATGCTCGATCGATGCGAGAACGACGAATAGGATTACCACAATAAACGGCGACTCGGCGAATAGATTCGATTATCGAGAAAAACGAAAAAAAAAAGGAAACTCGGCGAATCCCGCGATGCAACAGTCATCCCGAGGAGATTTGAGAAAAACACAATAGTCCCGCGTGTACCCGAAGAGGTCTCGAGTTTCTTCGATAAAAGTCGATTCGCCGAGAACGGATCCCCGAGGGATTCGTGGATATCCTTGCGAAACACCTGGATACAAGCGAATCAATCTTCACTCCGAGTGGATATGGCTTCGTACCTTCTATTAAACGGTATCCTCCTCTTTATCGACACTCTCTACTTGACGAGACCACGAAAAGATTTATACGATAATGTCATCTGTGTCGACTAAATTCGGATTTGAATACTAAGGTTGCGTTGTACTTTCGATGTAATCGACTTTTGTGTAAAAATAAGAAAATTGGTTACGATAAATAATAATCGAGTACTACAATTGCCTCGGGGAAGAACAGGGGAAATAATTATTAATAATTACGCGGAGATCTAAACGAGAAATTTGTTAAGAGAAAAAGTTTTTTAAATTTGAAGTAAAATTTGGGATGTAAAAAAAAAAAAAATCGACATAATATTTGAGAAACGGAAGAAAGAAATGAGTAAAGGAACTTTTTCATAAAAAAAAGATATGCGATTTGAAATTTAAAAAATTAGGAAATAACATCGAATTAGAGTTTTCGTTTTTTTTTTCAAATTTTATTTTATTTGTGGAAATTTAAAAAAAAAATGTATCTTCAAATTTTCCAAAAAAAATTCTTAGCATAATGCGGCGTATGTCACTTTTCAAAATTTTTCACCGAATGCAAACGTTTTTTCGATTTTTTTACGATCCCTTTTAAATAGCATTTCGCGCATAAAACGCGTCGAAAGTATATTCTACATATATATTTTCTTATTAAGTCCGTATATACAGTACGGCGGAACAGTTTCTCAGCTGCGGGGCAAAATTATCGGTTTTCTACTCTCGACACGAAGAATCTTCTCGTTATTAAAAAAATCTCCAGAGATATAATTCTTGAATACCGTTTGCCATACTAACGTCCATCAACACCTGTAAAGTACTTCGAGAAAAGTGGTATTCACGTCTGCACGCTTCTCACTTGAATTCTGCTACTCCGACGACATTTTCTCTTTTGTTTTCATCGCATCATGAGAGACATTACCCGGAAGCGTTGTTACACGCTTTTGCTTTTCTGTAACTCGACAGCAGATAAGTTCGTCCCCCTCGTCACACGACACGAACAGAAGAGTCGTCTTCTCCGCAAACATTGGTTTCCGCGAGAGTGTTAACACACAAGACGAAGAAATAGAAAAAGTCGAGGAAGATAAAAAGACTCTGATAAATATAATCAAAATGGATGTATAATTAAAAAAAAATGAATCGCCTTCAACACGAAGTTGAAAATTAAAAAAAAAATTACGAACGTTTTGAATTTTTTTTTAATTTTCAACTTCGTGTTGAAGGCGATTAATTTTTTTTAATTTATCGAATCGTTCAATACATTTCAAGAAATCGTCTAAATTTTCGCTGAAATTTGAGGAATAGTCGAATATATTTCGTGCCTTCCTTTGTCTATCCTTTGCTTCCCTTTGAGAGTAAGCGACTTACTGGACTGCGATGGTACAACAGTTCGCTAAAGAAGTTTCACTAAAGAAAAGACCTTTGGATCATTTTTACTGTCATCAACCGCGTCTCACAAAGCTTCAATGGTTTGAACTCTTGTTTTCATCTTCACTGAAGCGCCGTTTAAGTTCCCAGTATACGAAGGCTACCTGTTGATCAGAGAGAGAAAACAGCGCGGTGAGCGTTTGCACGTTTGCGTGCTTTCAGCTCACTCTCCCCTTGACACCCTCTTGCACCGGTAACCGCTCTTTTTCCCGGCTTAATAATGTCGCGATGACGGCGAACAGCGCGTGTTTGATACCAGCAAATTCCTCAGCATTCGCACATACGACCAAAAGAGTAAAATCGTGCCGAAAGCTCGTTATTGCGCTTATCGCGTGCATATATTTCAGTACTTCCTGAACACCAGAAGTACTCTTTGAATTTGCAAAGTGCAAGCATTTCATGTTCCGCGTTTTCCGTAAAACGTTCACGAGAGAACCGCAATTCTTCTCCGACGAGTCACGTCGCGATATTCTTGCGCCGGGAATACATGAATCACAATGAATGGCTTCAAACGCGTGTGTAAAAAAATCGTATAATTCAAAAGTAGAAAATATGATATTCTTTTCATGAGAGAGAATTTTAAAGACCACCAAAGCTCGTTAAGGAAATTGAACGAATCAAATTCAACGGAGTAAAAAAAGATCGAAAAGAAATTTACACCGGCAAATGAGAAACGGCAGGACGATAAGGAAGAGTTTCCACAACCTAAAAAAAAGAGTGACGAAACGACGGATGCAAAATCCTCATGTTTAATGGCACTCATTTATTTTATACGGGAAACAGTTCGGACTCCCATATGCGACATACGGCAGCCAAAGCACCGAGACGCAACATATCGCTCGGACGGGTCACTATGCAACTGTAGTTTCCAGTAACTATAGTTACCGTTGCAGTTTCCACCTAAAATACAGTCTGGTATCCGTAAACTGCGTGGGTTGTGCATAGAGCGCTATATAACGGAGGATTTCCATGGAACATGGCTACAGATTCCGTTAATGCTCTAAGCTCCGTGCAGTTTACCCTATGGGATCGCGTTATATAGCTTATAGCTACAGGTATAAACTGGACAATGTTTTTCAGCTTTCGGCATTGCTATATCCTGAAAGAGGAATGAGAAATTCCAGTCACGCCCGTTCCTTCAATCTTCCTATTCATAGAATAGTCAACTGCGTTACGTATATATACCATTTCGCTTCTCGCGGTTACCCTTATCCAACTACTGTGATTCGCCTGGATGCGGGACTGACAAAGCGAAATCGTGTAGAAACTCTCTTGGCTCACAATTGAGAACCGCATCAAAACGGGAGAGCGACTCGACCGAAAAGGAGCATCGAATGCGGCTATTCTCTAAGTTAGTCGTCCGAGCGGATCTCTACATAGACAGACCATTGAGAAATGACACGGAATGTCTCTTATCATGCAATTATCGAAAGTCGAAGCCGTCCGTTTCCCTTAGCAAAGTTTTCCATTGAATGTTAAATGGTAATGAATCGTACCGTAATGAAATTCATGGTATGTATTCATACATTTCAAGTTCCAAGTAATGTATTCCTTTTTGTTGGTAAGAGAAAACCATCGCTGGGCAGCGCTTTAAGTACCGGTTACTCGAGAGGTACTTAAACTCCCGTATTTAAAGTACACACTTCGAAGTCACTTTGCAATATCAAAAGTTCAAAGATCCCAAAAATAGTATATTGTATAACAAGTGCGTAAAGTACTACATTTCCGCACGAGTTACATATACTATTTTTTGTAATAGCGGTGCGTGAAGCGAGTCTTCTTCGAGGAGGTTCAGCGAAGAGAAAGCGCGAGTTTTCCGAAAGGAGTGTGTAAAGTAAGCGGAGTGCGTAAAGTTTCACTTTACGCACGATGTTCGGAAAACGAGCACTTTACGCACGCGAAACCTCCCCAAAATGACGAGCTTTACGCACGCTATTACAAAATAGTATATTGTGTAACAAGTGCGTAAAATACAACTTTTCCACACGAGTTACACATACTACTTTTGTAATAGCGGTGCGTGAAGCAATTCTTCTTCGGGGAGGTTAAGCGAAGTCAAAGCGCGAGTTTTCCAAACGCAGTGCGTAAAGTGAAATTTTACGCACGGCGTTCGGAAAACGAACACTTTACGCACACGAAACCTCCCTGAAAAGACGAGCTTTACGCACGCTGTTATAAAAAAATTTCATTTCGTATTCAATTACAAATGGCTTCGAAAACAATCATTCACCGCGATCTTTTTTCGCACGATATGAATAGATATTTTAGGGGTTATGGCTGATGCTTTTAGCAAATAGTTACGTACGCTCTATCGTGTTAAACTGATGTGCATAATACGGCACAAGAATGTCTCGAATCGGCATCTCAAACTGTAAACGCATCAATAAAGTTACAGGATAGGTATTGGTACCGCATGTACCCACTTGCCGTATCCGTTGGCATCATATAACGGAACAGATGTACATCCCCCACTATAGTATATAGGTATCGAAGATAGGTATACTTCCCCGATGACAGAGCATCCGAGATAGTTCTGTATACCAAGTCTGACACATTATTGATACTTCGTCTCGAAGGGTGTAGCGATCGAGTCTGTATCCACTGCGGTAGACACTGCCGGCAGGTAGGTCGGTAGGTGTGTCAAGATAGAGGCAGACGCGCCGTGACACAACCTCGCAACCCTCATTCCAAGAGCGGAGCCCCGCCGTGTCACGTATGTTGTATTCGTACGCGTGCAAGCTGCCTGCAAGGACGGCGGACAGATGTGTCGCATCGCATTACAACGAGAGATCGATCTCGAACGGGGCGTCGAAGAAATAGCAGCAATAGTACACACGGTTGGAGAGCATTGGCAGAGCTTTGGGCGTATAGAAAACACGCAAACAGCACCAGGCGAAAGCATTGGTTTCTTTTTTTTTTTCGATATCGTAGACGATGCTTTTTTCGTACCCTCGAGTATAGTTCGGAGACCGCAGTCGCTGGTAAATATAGGTTTTCTCCCCGTGTTTTTTTTTTTTTCTTCGTGATGGAGTGGTAGGATTCGGGTGCAACATTTGTATACATCAGAACGTCACGGTCTGCTCCCGCGTTTCTCTGGGCGTCCAGACATCGCGACGCCCTTCAAGAGGAAACCGAAATCCGGCAACGCCTCGGTAAGGAATCATTCTACTTTGCGATCGAACCAAATGTACTAAGGGCGCGAGGGAAGAAAACGCCGAGGGAAGAATATAGAACCTCTGTGCGCGATAACCGCGAAGCTCGATAGCTCGCGACATTCGGAACGTTCGCACTCATCGATCTTCGCGGAAAAGTTTTAAGACGCTCTTTCTTTCGAGGGGCGCTTTTCTTCATCCCTCTCGCTGCTGATAGCTTTCGGGAAAAAGTATCGTTGTTTCTTTATCTCGCGTTCGCTTCTTCCGCCTCTTCACCCTCTCCTTTCGCATCATTTTGTTTTTCTGGACTTCGTTTTTTTTTTTTTTTTAAGAGGGACGCAAATTGTTTTCTCGATTAAATTTCATGAGTATACAATTCTCGAGTGCTATTGATATTTTTACATTTTTTTTTGTCGTTTCTTTCGCGCGATACAGTTGAGAATCTTCGAAAGTAAGGATTGACGCGCGAATAATCGGACGGGATTGCTCTCTCACCTCTTCGCCGGATGTTCCTATCTCTATTCTTTTTTTTTTTTTTGTTACACGCGCGCACTCCCCTGGAACTTGACTCAGCGGGAGTATAATAAAGAGCTGAAATTCGTTATTCACGTCGCGAAACCTTTAGACAGCGGAAGAGAAACCCAACGATAGATCGAAGCTTTTTCTTTTTTTATTCTTTCATGTTTATTCAATTTTTTTTTTATTAGTTTTTAATGAAAAATCGATTTACGACTGGCATTTTGCACCGGAAACCGGGACTTCGAGGGCTCGTTGATGCTAACTGGAAGCGTGAAAAAATTTCGTTTTGATGAGAAACACGACGTGAATGTAATCGCTACCGACGTTCAGGAGGCTTTCAATTTTTTTTTTTTTTTTTTTTTTTTTTTTTTTTTCGCCACGAAATAATGACACGAAGCGGGGGTTTCCGGTGAAAATACTACGGGAAAAAAAAAATTCGTGGATTTTTCTCTCCTGTCGACACACAGTCCAACGCGTCCCCCGTGTATTCCGAACCCCGTTGACGAAGTTACGAAGCGTGTAAATTTCAACGCTCTCGCAAACCCTCCGAATGTGGCGAAGCAGACAGACTAACGGAGCTCCGCGAAAGTCCATAGCGTTACAGTAGTACGAGTCGAGTTTCACGCCGACATACGCGCTCTGCGAGTCGTTGTTTGCCGTTCCATTGTTTTCCATTTCGACTGCTGACAGAAGCGCGCGTTCCGTATTATCATAGGGGTTTTCTGCACATCGCGTACACCGCATAATATCGCGCAAGCAGATGCCACGAAAATTTTCGCACCGCAGTTGCCGCAACACTTGGATTCTACAAGGGAGAGACGGACAAACCGCAGGTGTAAAAGTTTTTGAGAACGTGATGGAGCACCTCGTTGCTCCGTAGAATTTCAAACGAAACAGATGACAACTGCTCCGGGTGTCAGGAATAGTTCCTCTTTTCTCTTGAATAATTTAAACCCATTTCCCCAACAGATTTATGGCACAAGCTACACCGCAAAATGAAAAGAAAAGGCGAACATCTGATAAAACGATATATATTTTTTTTTTATTACGCTCGCTTTTCGCGTCTGTCGGAGAATGATAAATTTTGGGATACGAAAAAGTTACGGAAGTATAAAAAAAAAATCTTTGAATCTCTTGAAAACCTAAAAAATTGAATTTTTTTTTTTCGTATTTTACACATCGAGAAGTGCGTAGTAAATTTTTTTTGTTTTGTTTTCATAAACATAATAATAGTTTTACATATAATGTTTATCACGATTTTTTTCATCGATACGATATTTCTCTCTATGAAATTGAAAGAAACTCTATCAATTTCTTTTTGGTGCTTTTTTGTGACACGAAAAGCACGCGATGACGATGAAAAACCGACGCTGTGTCATCCGCGTGACGTCGTGTTATTTATCATCCCTTTCCGTATATTTTTTTTTTTTTTTCGGAGGGATTGCAGCGTGCATTTTGGAGTGTTTTTTTTATACTAACATTTATTACAAAAAATGTTTTACCTATTCTGACGTGAAGAACACGACAATCAGATTCTTTTAGGGATTACGAAACACGCGATGACAAGAAGAATCGTCTTCTCTATGATAGGATCAAAAGGCGCGGCGTAGCTGATGAAATTAATAACGCAGAGCATTTTCCGGGTTCGCTTTCTACGATCAACGTTTCCTTTTGTCCGTTTACATTGGAAAATCCTTTGAGTAACATAACGCGGGATAGATGATCGGAGTTTTAGCGGGAAAGCCGTGAAGGACGATTCCGAAACTTAGCAAATATTAACGAAGATAGATAAGCGCGCGCGGTATTGTTCGGTTTACCGGCGGACGTTGCGGAAACATGACGTTGAATAAAGAGTCTTAATATTCTCGTAGCTTTAACACCGTATAATCCTCCGCGCGATCCACGATGATTTACATTTGCGTTTATATCGTTTATCGAAAGAATGGTATACTGTGCACCGCATCGTGGTATCTAGTATCGGTCGATAAATGGATATCCGGTCGTATAATATCGCAGTTGCGAGTTGAAAAAGATCATTTGTCATGGCGTATAGTAGTGGAATCGCCGGTATAGTAATAGGGAATCTAATACCATCGTAACCCACGAGTTGTGCAAAAGATTCGATGTTAATTCGTGTCATTTATTATAATATCCGATACGGTGCATCAATCTTACGGTTTTTCTATTTATTTCTTACGCCGTCGCTTTCCCATCAAAAGATCGCGTTCCAAAAAAAAACATCACATCAATTTTTTATTTCTCATGGTTGAGATTCACGTTCTATTAACTTTGATTTTGTTGGCTAAAAAAAAATGTAATCAATTTTTTTTTTTCCTTTTTTCGGAGATTTTTTTTTATTTATTATTATTTTTTATATATTAATGATAATGTATTTTAATTAATAATTATATTAACCAGTAACTGAGTATAAGAAATGCGAAATCACGAAGTGATTCGGAGAGTGTGACAATAAATTTAGTTTAGTAGCGAAAACGCAGCGTTGTTATAGCGAAAAAAAGAAACGGTAAAAAGTAGAGGGAGGAGAGAGAGAGAAAAAGTGGTATTTATTTAGAGGAGAGAGAAAAGTGGAACCTGCGAGAAAAGAAATTGCTTTCAGCAAGCAGCACGGAGGGGTATCGGGTTCGTGGTGTCTCGTAGCTTCAGCCCCCATATACGGAGCTTCAACCCCCATATACGTAGCCTCAGCGCCTCGCTCAGCGCCCCTTCCACCCCTTTTGCTGCTGGTGCGGCTCCTGTATTGCTGTGCTCTGGTGCTCTAGCATCCTTGACCCGGAAAACTCCCGGGGGTTTCAAGGTTTTAACATTATAATTACGTACAGCATAAAGGGGTACATGTGCTTTAATATACGCATACGTAACACAGAACGAAAGTATACGCGTGTGTATATAAAAATAATACGAAGAAGAGAAGAGCGGCTATTATGAAATAAATGGCATAGCGAAGAGAGCGCGAGAGTTACATTTTTTTATGTTTCCGGTCGACTCTATTTATCTACGCACTCATTCCACCCCTAACGTTCATCCTTCAATTCTTACGATACGGGAGCGCCTCTCGTCGTCGCTTTGTGTAAATACTCAAGGATAGCGAAGCTCCGACGTACCCCCGTAGGGCTCTCGTGGTCATTCTCGAGTTTCCAGTTATGAAGCTTCGCAAACTCGTCCACCCTCTTTCACCCCCACAGCTCCGTCTGCTAACAATGTACCATCCTATATACCTTTGCGCGATACTCGTGTATAACTATATACATCTGTATCGGTCGAAAGAGGGAAAACTAGAGTGCCTTATTGTAATGTTTACTAAAGCCACTGTTGTGCGGTGGACACTGTAGAGTAACTATAACCTCTCTTTCGCTGTCGCGCACAAATCCAACCGAATAACCTTGTTAAAACGTGTAAATTATGAAACAAAATTCGTCCAGACTTCTCGATTTAAATCGTTCACCGAGAGGCAACGTGTCACGCGACGACGCCGTCACTTCGTTTTATCGAAACGAGAATGTAAATTCATATTTCATATTCTGACCCGCGGAGCTCGCGACGTTGAAAAAACGCTTGTATCGGGCATAAAATACGCGAATGAAATATCGATGCAACGAATATCGACGTTCTCGAAATTGCGTATTTCCATGATCACTGTATACAAGAGAGACCGAGGCAAAATGGACTATCGGGGTAAAATGGTACAGGAAATTGTGACGTTTACGATTATGGGGAAAAATGAATTTTTCCGAAATGTCTAAAAAAAACACTCTAAATTGCGAAGTAAGTAGTAGTACTGTAGTACAAGTTGTAATACAATGGGGTAAAATGGGTTCCCGGAGCACAATGTTTTAGTAAATGAAAAATAACGAAAAATAACAAAGTTGCAGTTGTGCACGAAATTTTACGTTGGCAGCTCCAAAGGCTGAAATAATGGCATTTTTCCATTTTAAGACGTGGTCCATTTTGCCCCCGAACTGTATTTTTTTTTTCTTGGAAATCCGATACATTTGTAATGAATTTCATTTGGTAATAAACAGCCAATTAAGGTCTCTGGAACGATGACAGCGGCCTATATTTCTTAGGCGGTCCGTTTTACCCCGATTTCCCCTAACTATACTGATTTCTGACGATATTAAAAATCTCTCGTTAAGTAAAATTAATTCTTATTTCAACTCGAGATATGACTGTCGTGAAATTGAAAAATCGAATAATATTCCGGAAGTCGTGAATCAAAATACACGAAAAAGATTTTTACCCCAGTGAAATAGTATTCCCCTCTCTGTCTCTCTCTCTCTCTCTGTACGTCCGGTGTGTACTCTTCGCCGCGGCAGGTGAGTATTGATCGGTCGCGTGTGCAGGGCGGACGAGCACACCACTGCCAGAACCAACCCTAGGAGCTCACAGCGAGGGAAACGGACGCGCGTAGTATGCCTCTCCCCCCCCCCCCCCCCCCTCCCCCCACCGAAGTGGAAAGCCCTTCCATCCTTCCGATTTTATCCTTCCGGAGCCACGGAACCTGGCAGAAGCCAAAGAGTTCGGGTCGCTACACCGTATCCATTTCTCGAACGTAAATGCTATACATACGAATGATGGAACGGAAAAAAAAAAAAAAAAAAAAAAAAAAAAAAAAAAAAAAAAAAAAATTCAATGCAAACGGAACCGAAAATAAAACAGACGGGTCAGAGGGTTGAAGCGTACGCTTTCCGGTTGCCGAATACGATATCGGCAGCGAGTTCTTGCGCACTGAATTAGTTATACGTATCCTTGTTGCAACTTGTTGCTCATTCGAGGAGAATGCGAAAGAGAATGATTGTTGCATTCGCATCTCGCAGCCGCGTTTCGATGAGAACATCGAGATTTTTCATTGCCCCTTTTTATTTTTCGTTGATATCAAACTCTCTATCGCTGCTCTTGAACAATGTTACCACCGCATTGCGATTGCTCTCGTTTCCTGGTCTCTGGTACTACACATTGTACAACTCGAATCGGAGAGAACGAGTGCCAAGTTGGTGCAACAGGCAAACGTGCGGTTTCCGGACGCCAAGTCTCGTCTATATTCGATATCACTTGTTAGCTGTTTCTACGTCCGTCTGTACGTACGTTTGTGTACAGCGATTTGCCAATGTAAAGGCCGTATTTTCCGTACAACGAGTAACAATATGCCATAGTTTAGCCAACGCTTTCGATGTCAAGGCGAAAGCGCACCGTACTGTACGCTCTACTATAAGGTACGATGTTAATGTTTACGTTACAGAGTCACGGCATCCAGTACTCTATATTCCATTTACGTTGGCGTCTTTACACCGAATGCTCTGCGTTGCATTATCGGATTTCACTTCCGTGTATCGACGTCCACATCCTTTACCATTATATCCGTCTGTCGACGGACATAATTTGTGACCAACACCTTCCTCTTTTTTCGCAAGAATTTCTTTACATTCGTAACGTTGTTGGGGAAAATCGTCACATTAGATCGCGGCAAGAAGTTCACTGGTTATTTTTTTGAAGGGCTCTTGAAAATCTCTGCCATCCATTATCGCGTCCTTTATATCGAACGATCGCGAGGTACACGCAATGACTAAGCGCATCGTCACCCCTCTGATAGTGACCCGGCAAAGTGGAGCAACAGGCTACGCTGCCAGCCGCACGACCCGGGCCCCGGAAGAATACCCTCGAAGGCTACGACCTCGGCAATCGATTTCGTTCCCTCTCTCTCTGTTTCCCTCGCGTCTACGCTCAGTCGATTTTCATTGATTTACAGACGGATCGAAGCATAATGTAAAAATTGAAAGTTGCCAATTGATACCAATGTATGGATGTAACAAGTCGAGGCTTTTGGCCATTTTTTTCATTTCATTGTACGATCAATGTTTACGAATGGTACTAAATGGTACTTGAATGGCCAACAATGGCCATTCATGAAAAAAATGGAAGTGACATTTCTAACCATTTATTATTGATTTCGTTCCCTCTCTCTCTTTGTTTCCCTCGCGTCTACGCTCAGTCGATTTTCATTGATTTACAGACGGATCGAAGCGTAATGTAAAAATTGAAAGTTGCCAATTGATACCAATGTATGGATGTAACAAGTCGAGGCTTTTGGCCATTTTTTTCATTTCATCGTGCGATCAATGCTTACGAATGGTACTAAATGGTACTTAAATGGCCAACAATGGCCATTCATGAAAAAAATGGAAGTGACATTTCTAACCATTTATTATTGAAGGGACTCCACTTGTAAGTCGTCTAATTACGCGCGCGGGGTCGTCGGCGTAATTGCCCAATGAGGGGCCAAAATTTTCGATACGAGGTGTTTTTTTTCGCATTTTTTTGGACGTCTCGTCTAGTCGTTTCTCTTTCCGTCTCCATGATATCGTTTATTTACTTTCTAATTGACAAAAATCTGACGTCAGCGGACAAAATGTATTGTTGAAACTGTAATTCAATTGCGAGTGGCGCACGTCCCCTTCTGAGGGATGAGCCAACGAAGCAAAAAAAAAATACGCCGAATGGCAATTCATTGGGAAACTTCGAGGGACACGTTTTTCCACGAGTTATTGATGGAAATCCAATGGATGATAACTGCGACAGCTAAAATGGTATTTTTATTGTTGGAAATAAACGGGAACTCAATACATCGCAAATATATAGTAGAGAACCTTTAATAGTCCAATGAACTATACATTGCGAACTATCGTTTGCCGAATAGTTTTCAACATTTCATTACTTCTTACACTTACAGAGTTCTAACAAATCGTTTAGGTTATCGTTCGTAATGTGAAACTAATCGCGTTCAATCAATGAGAATAGCGTCGGGATAAGAATAATGGGATAAGAATCCCATTTAATAAATGAGAAAATGAATGGCATCGATCTAATGGAAATTAAGCGCATTCTACGAATCGTAACGATAATGGCACAAAAATACCATTAAATCAATGCGAAAACGTAATTGAATGCGTGAAAATTGAGCGAATAAGTGGAAATGATATTATTCCGAAGGTACAATTGAATTATCGTTACCGATAGTCAATGGCATACAGTCGAATTTTTTTAAAGATGATTAACGGGAAAATTGGCAAAGAAACGGTCCGGCGATAGTAGAGAACTGAACAACTTTACGCTGTTTCTTCGCTGTCGAGTTTAACGTCGGAGGACACGTTTTCTCGAAATATAAAAGTAGTTGAACCTTTTATCAACTACTATAAGTTGAAAATCTTCATCGTCTATTCCGAAGTTAGGATTAACAGTTATGCGAGATGACGCGAAAAGGGAATTAACCGAAACTACATTTCGAGTGCTTGTTCTGCCGCTCATAAACTCATTCAAGTTGGGGAGCGATGCAAAGATATAGATAGATAGAAACGTCAACTGTCGAGAGGTCAAAGTACTACAAGGCTTCGGCTGCGCTGCCATCGCAAGCCATCGTATACTCGATAGATTATTCAACAAGAAAACTCTTCCAGAAGTTTCGCAAGTCTCGGCGATCTACAGATTTCTCATTCCTAAGCACCTCTCTGTAGTATACTAGTCGTTTAGGGGTTAAACGGGGGCTGTTGTACAGTTGCGAATTTATTTAAAGTCCAAAGAACACAAACAGTATAACAGCAACCCTCTGGCGAAGCCGGAAGCGAATGATCGTCCCTCGTTTAGAAATCGGCACAACAGGGAGAAAAGATTTTTTTTGCGGTATACGGTTCATGAAAAATTGAGGAAAACGGAGGCGTTCGCCGGAGATCGAGAGCGCCGACGTCCAGACAAAAAATCCCCAACGACGTAGACGTCTCTCGATTCTGTGCCGAGATTGCGCGGAGAGGTCGCTATACCTTATGAACTTTTCGTGCTTCCGGGAAGCTTTCTCTATCTACGTATCTCCTCTTTCCTACCGTTTCTCACACCTACTTCTCGACTATCAAGGGAATCTTTTTTTTTTCATCCTCGAGCGCTGACTCTTTTAGCGAGAAGTGAGAATCTCCTCGTTGCTTGGATTATTCAACGAAAGGCTATATCGCCAAAATAGGCGATTATCCGAGGTACGAAAAAATAACATAGTCGGGCGTCTGCAGGCAATGGGCGATTTTTTTCACTGTACATGTCGTACTTAACCATTTTCCATTTCATCTATATATGGAAATTTGATGCATTTCGCATAACATGTAAATCGAATGGGACGTTCCAAGTGTTATTCGCAACGTAATGTTTCGAAAAAAAAAAAAAAAAAAAAAAACCGAAGCGAAGAACTGAAGCTTTCGAAAAATTGAGATGATACACTTACAACTTACTTACTTACGGGTAATTGCTTTTTTTTTCGTACCGAAATTTTCGCAAAAAAAAAAACCAAACGAAGCAAAGAACTAAAGCTTTCGCAAAAATTGAGATGATAGATACTTACAACTTACTTACTTACGGGTAATTACCTTTTTTTTTTGGTACCGAAATTTGCAACTATAAAGACGAGAATGCGAAATCCTATGCCTTTAATTTTTCTTGGACCGTAAGCTACGAGTACGAATACGACGGATAATTTAAGGATAGTTTATCGACCCGATAAGGCACGGAGTGTCAGAAGTAGGGAAGTAAGTAAAGATATAACCTAAGAGAGGAAGCAGTAAGTTAAGAGTGGGCGTATCGTAAAGCTCTCGTCCCCGGCTACTGCGTCGTGCGAAAGCACTCGAGGAAAGTTACTTTGAGGATACGAAAGGTAAAATCCAGGAGAGTAGAGGGTCTCTCAGAGTCGATGCGAACGCCTTGGTTTGTATTTTACGAGGGTCTTGCGTAGTAAAGCATATCGCACATACGTATTGGAAACAGTGCGAAATTTCTTCTTTGCAAATTCAATGACCTCAAAGGCGTTCTTTGCCTATACAGATGCGACTGTACAAAGGTTAGTAGTAAGAAACTCGGGATTTGGCTATCGAGAATGGTTTCCATCGATCGATCTTTTTGAGGTTAGATTATTATCGTGATGTTAATTGCGAATGGAAATGGCACCTCCGGGTAACTGAATACTATTCGGTATATTGGGAAATACGGGTTGCAATGCAATGAACACAGTCTGATGTTGTTTATTAGCGACTATTCGAGGAAAACAGGCGCTACCCGATGTGAAGCTTTCGAACGCAGTAATTATCCGTAAGTTTCTTCGTTATCTGCAACTTCTTACCGTATAGATAACCAACCGGATTTCACTAACGCGGTCAACTCGCAGTCCACTGCACTTAACTAAGTGTATCATTAATCGACATTATTGAAGCGATCCCATTGGTTACCATTGATTCGATGGTCAATGGTTATTCAATAGCGTTTTACCATTATTGCCATTTCATTTCTCATTAATTTTTTCGCGCTTTTACTGGCAGTTTTGCGGGACGAAAGTGGTTCATTTCTTGACAGTACTGAAAAGTAAGGTTCGCGCATGCGCAGTTCGCGATTGCTTACTTTTCGTCCTTTGGGGCGAAAAATTATAACCTCACTTTTCACTGTCCGTCCCTTATTGAAGCTTATTGAAGCGATCCCATTGGTTACCATTGATTTAATGGTCAATGGTTATTCAATAGCGTTTTACCATTATTGCCATTTAATTTCTCATTCATTTTTTCACGCTTTTCGTGGCAATTTTGCGGGACGAAAGTGGCTGATTTCTTAACAGTACTGAAAAGTAAGGTTCGCGCATGCGCAGTTCGCGATTGCTTACTTTTCGTCCTTTGGGGCGAAAAATTATAACCTCACTTTTCACTGTCCGTCCCTTATTGAAGCTTATTGAAGCGATCCCATTGGTTACCATTGATTTAATGGTCAATGGTTATTCAATAGCGTTTTACCATTATTGCCATTTCATTTCTCATTCATTTTTTCACGCTTTTCGTGGCAATTTTGCGGGACGAAAGTGGCTGATTTCTTAACAGTACTAAAAAGTAAGGTTGGCGCATGCGCAGTTCGCGATTGCTTACTTTTCGTCCATTGGGACGAAAAATTATAACCTCACTTTTCACTGTACGTCCCGAAAAAATGTCACGAAAGCGCCGATTTCACTTACGATTTCCCGGTTTCGCAATCGGCAATTTTCCGCCCTCGTTGCAAAATCTACTGTTTCTAACCTTTAATCCCAACTTAGTCGATTTTTTTTCGGGTTTTCATTAAACTACTGCGCGCGGATTTACCGCGCGAGTTCTACGAAACACGAATAGTTACCATATAAATATTCAATGGGAAACTTTGCCACGGGATGCACGCGTTTCTATCAGGTTGTCCTTTCTCCATCGACAAGTCATTTCATATTGTAATGCGCATGTGAACAACTCGAACTGTAATAGTTATGTAACAACAAAGTTTCCGCGAAGGGACACAACACAGACGCGATATATGTATTCATCAACAATACGAGAGGTACACGTGTTCGACCGCAACAGTTTTAACCATTTACTTCGTCAGTCTTTGCGCGATTAGCTAGTTGCATGCGCTCGTAACAGTAGGAGGCAATCATATAGTTACCGGTAAGCTTCAAGCTTTCCTATTCGAGTTCCGCCTCACGTGTTTAATCTATCCTTCGGCTCAAGGTTTAGAATAAAAGACGGGGCGCTTCGTCTAAGCCTCTTGTTGCATGTATAGCAGAAATATATCGATTGCTGAGAAACAGAAAGCCTTATCTTCATAGTAGTTTACTCCTTAAATTACGCGGCATACGTCCTTCCGCTTCTGAACAGATCGTACAAATAGCTATATGTATAGGTACTCCACCTCTCGGCAGTATGATTTTCCTCGCGTTGAGTTTTACAATCAGCACGCGGCGGAAAACGTGCAGACTTTTCCTGAACCCGGAAATAACTCGAGAGGCACGAGTTTCGTGTCGGACGTAACGAGAATTGTCCCCATTCCACTCCAATTTCAATGTAGATGAGAGTACGCGCGCACACCATCGTTCCGAATCCACTTGGCGAAAGCGCAAAACTCGTAATTTCATGAGTTTTTCATCGATTACTCGGCTACGAAGGCTTTGTTACCATTTGGCATGTACCGCGATGTTCTTATTATCGGAACTCGGGCCGACGTCAGGTGCGAATACATTATATAATACATCGAGTCACATTCTACATCATCGTTCATTCATTCGACTATAAGTTTCTAGTCGACCGTGAAAAGTTGAAAGAAGTGCGTTTCACTATATCTAAATGTAGAAACGTCGAATTGGAGTTTCGAAAAAGTTTTTCACACATTCACGCAACCGTCTATTATTTTTTTTTTCTTTTTTATCGTTTGAAATACGAGAATAAAACAGCGAAAGTTTTTTTTTTTTTTTTTTTTTTTTTTTAAATCGAACACATTATTCGTCATTTAAGGATTTATGAATCACGCGCTATAAATTATAAGTTCCCGTTACTATTTTTATACTTATATTAACTTGTTACATCGTTATCGTAACTAATTTGTTGTTTCCGGAACGAAATTTCATAGTTTCTTCAACTGGTTAAGTTCGACGATAGTCTTTTTTTCTTATAGCGAAGTTTACTTTTTTTTGTAACGGCGGCCATTTTATATTCGTTTTATTAACTCTTCGCGGTTAACTTCCGCAACAATTTCCCCTTAAAGCATTAAAGCAGACAAGTGCACTTGCATGTAAGTACACGACGTGTATAAATATCCGTTTAGTAGCGGTGCTCCGCGTAAAGTTGTAATGCGGCGAATAACGATATATCGGAAACTCATAATTATTTATACACGACATATCGGGATAGTAGATGAAGCGATTGTTTATAAACTCATAGGACTCGCGATCTTTTTCGACGATTTTTTTTCCACGTCAATTACTGACGAAAAACAGACGATGGGGTGCGCAACCCTCAGCATACTGTTTTAAGGTTAAGGACTTTCGTACCGCGCGGCAAATAAAAACACAAAGTCGTTTTCTCTACCAGAATACTAACAATGATACAAAGATGAACCACTTTTGTTTTACAATGAAATTTCGCTGCATAACAGCGCAGGAAGGGTGGAGGGAGTCAATGGGGCGCAAACCTTTGAATATACAAACTCCGAATGAATATTCATCGCGAAGATAACTCACCGAAACCTTGAAAAATTAAAATGCACTGTTCGCTTAAGAATAATTTGTTAATTTAAGAAAAACATAAGAATAATAGTAGTTAGCGAAAAATGGCGGAAAAAAATGTGTGGAAAAAGAGAGACAGAGAGAGAGAGACGAGAACGAATAATTTATACCACTCTCCGAGGGATAAAGCTAAAAGTAACGCGGAACGACAGATTTATACCCCCTCCCCATCGATGTGCACCGTTTCAAAAGAGCATTCTGCGCCCACCGTCTACTATACCCTTCTCTCAAGTAACGGGAAAATAAATTCGAGTTTTTGCATGTCGGCTTGAAAAGAGCCGGCGATGGGGAACGTCGAGAAAAAGGATAGAAAGAGAGAGAGAAAGGGAAGACGAAGGCTCGCGTCGTCTGGGTACCGTCGCGTTCCTGATAATCTGTGGCACCACTGGGCTATACCCTCCAACTCTCACCCTTCCATGAAGCTGAGTTGATTTATGGAATTCATTAAGAGCAGACCGTCTTTAAGGAGGAAACCAGCGAAGAATTTGCTGGGATCCCGAATCTTCACGGTGACGTTATATATTTATAACGCCTTTCCTCTTTGCTCTCATATCCCTTCCCCTCTCAAAGCGTTTCTCCCTCTATGGCATCCGCAGCACGAGATGCGTCTGTATCAATCGTGTTACGAGGGTTGGAGAAATATTATACAGACAAGAGGGTAGCGAATTTGCCGATTTTTCTTCTCGAGATAGTAGTCGAGAGTACATTCCGTGGATAGAGAAATTGTGACGGAAAAATGGCCATTGGAATTGTGGAGGGCATTGGGGTATCTCGCGTGATCGCTACGAATGAAATGGAGTGGAATAACGTGCCGAGAAGAGAGCAGCGAGAAAGGGAGGAGTCTCGAGTGAGTAGCGACCATGCGAAGCGATATCGGACCGGTGATTCAGTGGGATTCGAAAATAGATCGACAACCAATAAATATATCGATAGATATAAATTCAGATCCGGTCAAAGTGCTTTCAGCAGTATGATTTGAAGTACCGTGTGCTTTGAGTAGTCGGTACTTCAAGTATACAATGTACTTGATGCCTCGCGGAGAAAAAAAAATCGGGTAAAGCGATTAAATCGGCACTTACCGGTGGCGAAACAAATGATCGGTTGTTTAAAAAAAAAATGTTTTTTTTGCCATCCGTAACCGCCGATCTTATCAACTCAACCGATAAATCGATTACCGATCCGATCGATTACCGATTTTTTTCTCAGTCCTCGATGCCAATTACTTCGAGATATTTCCGAAATAAATTAAAACCAAAAATACAATAAGTCGAATACATTCGACTGTTTCCCGAATTTTATTGAAATTTTCAATCGGCCATTTTTCATCGGAACGCCAAATGTCGAAAACTTCGATGTGAAAAGAATAAATTTTCAATAGAAACGAATTCAACGACTAACATATGTAGTTTCAAGTAATACTTGCATTAACTTTTCGTGAACAGCGTGTGTTACGAATCAATAAAATGATCCAAGTCACGGCAAAGCGTGGAGAAGAGCACAAGCCGCAGTATGTTGAAAGAAAACCTCGAAGGCGCGTAGTCGCTCGCGGCACGTTCGCTTCCGCAGCAACAAAGTCTGCAAAGCCCGCGAAGGCTTTTGAAAGAGCGCGCAAAATGCACGTACCAATTTTTTTTTCATCAGTCTTCTTTTAAAAAAAAATCCCTTTTACTATACGCTACACTACTATCGCAATCTTGTCTCATCGGTTGTGAAGAAACAAAGAAATTTGATACGCACACAATCTCAACGACTATACGATATAACATCTCTTTGACTCATATTTCTCAAAGGCAAAGGAGGCGCTTATTTATTTTTTTTTGCTATTTCCCCATTACATACGAAGTATGTAAAAAAAAAAGTATTGAAATCGCGAAAAAAAAAAATCTTAAAAATATCGTGAAATAACAATTTTTAATATCACGTAAAAAAAAAAAAAAAAAAAAAAAAAATGTTCTCCTTTTACGTGAATCTCGTCACAAACGATATTCCAGCCGATTTTTCGTAAAAAATCGTAAGATATTCCGAACTGTGAAGAAGTAAGTCAACGAACCCATAGATTATAAATTTATAGACGATTCCGACGAATCTGTCTAACTGCGAAAACTACAATGATACGGAGAGGTTAGGATAGTTCCGCAAGAGGACAAGAATTTATCGAAGCAATCTTAGTTACGTCAGAAAACTGTACCGTCTATATAAGTACTGTACAATATATAAGGATCACTGAGATTGCACCACTGTCTAAGCCACCGATGTGAAGCATATATACATATATATATTCCGTAGTATATACGAGTAGCAGAAGGGAAAGAGAAAGAGGATAAGAGGAGGTGAACCATAGATGTATATGTAGGTACGCCGCGAATATATGTATTGCGATAGATGGAACGAAGTGAATTGGAATCGAGTCCAATAACGGAGGGTTCTCAGCCGCACCAAGGCGCACCTGTATCTATATATACATATATATATATGCTATGTGCGCGTCGAATAGTATATATATCCATACGGTACAGTATCACAAATCTCTGCGTGGGTTTCTCTCTATATTACTCTGTGCAGCGACTATGCTACCTGCGCGGGCGCTTCCTCTCTCATCGACCTTTTTTATTCCTCTCATGCAGGCAATTCTTCCAATGAAAATTCCCAAGTTTTCCATTTATTGTATCCTCGATATTTCTTTTTATACATTTTTACATAACTTCAGTAATAAATGCGATGTGAAATGATTCGTTTAAAAAAGATCGATAACACGAAACATCGAGATTTTGAGATTTTTAGACACGCGTAAGTTTCGGGGATCAGATGGTTGTTTGAGGTCTTGTTGATCTCTAATTCACGAGAGTCCGATACATGTGAAACGCGGTAAATTATTCAGAATGTTGGGGTCGGATTGCTAAGGGGAGGAGGAGAGGGTAGACGTGATAAAGTAATAAAGAGAAGAAATGAGATATCGGAGAAAGTCTTTTGGCTTTACGATTTAATTGATTAGTTTCACAGATGAATTAGTGCCGCGGAATTATATGGGAGAATTGGAATGAAGAAGTTTGCAGGCCGTAACTACTGGTATTACGAGAACGTGAGATTAGCTTCGCGAGGTATTGATGTGACTGAAAAACAACGTTAAGTTCGTGAATACTTATCTATTTATCTAAACATGAATCGATCCTCTTTACGAGACGCGGCGTTACGCCGAAGAGTAGCGAATATCGGGGCAAAAGTCGGAACCAACCCTCCAAAAAGGTTAAAAAAGGTTGAAGGTTCCGGGGGATGATTACGATTCTCTGAGGAATTGCTTATCGCGTTACCCTCTCGAATTTCTTTGAGTGCCGTATTTACCGTTTCGGACTTTCGATCTTTTTCGCGCTGTGTTTCGACTCGCCGCGGTCACCTCTCCCGGTAGTGGAATCGTCCGCTGTGCATATCGGAATAACGCAGACACGACGCGGATGCGTATGTTATCGTACTGATTGCACGCTTTCGCCAATCTCAGCATTCGCGTGGTATAATTTTCTCGACCCGTTCGCGATAAACGAAGTTTAATCCTTCTCATTCCACTGGGCTATTGTTAAAGTTTATCGAGTGTGTTACGAGTGCATATTTGCGTAGAGATAGGAACTGATTAATAGAGAGTTTACCGTCGACTGCGTAACCCCCTTCAGTGGACCGAACGGCCGAATGTCTATATATTCGCGTCAATGTGTAACTCGATTACAACCGATCGATCTATTCTCTGCCGATTGTTTTGTCAGGCGTTCGAGTGTATAGATATGGACCGGAGTAAACGTGTTTACACGTTTTACCGACACTTTTGTCTCATCCATCGCAGGTGCAGTTTATCCGAATTCCGAAACAACAACGAAAAAGGGACAATCCATTCGTCACACGCAAACAAACATACATACGCGGCATTTTATAGAGTTTGCTAAGCTTCGTTACCGAAGAATTAAAGCTTCGCAATCGAGTTATCTCAACGGGACCGAGATAATCGAGTTTACCTTATATCGCGGGTTACTTTTGACATTAACTTTTCTACCCTCGTGGCATTTTTTTTTTTCATCGTACAAAAGTTGCATTTCCGTAAACATTTTTTTTTTCGAAATTGAAAAAAAAAAAAAAAAAAAATTTTACGAAACCAAATTTTTCTCTATCACGCTCGTGGAATTTTTTTTCATCGTACAAAAGTTGCATTTCCGTCAACAATTTTTTTCGAAATTGAAAAAAAAAAAAAAAAATTTACGAAACCAAATTTTTCTCCGTGACGCTCGTGGAATTTTTTTTCATCGTACAAAAGTTGCATTTTCGTCAATATTTTTTTCCGAAATTGAAAAAAAAAAAAACTGTGATACAACGATATTTCGATGATTTTTTATATACAACCATCGATGTCGCAGCATTGTTCGTCAATAAATTAAAAATTCGGCAATTTTTTATTCGAAAGGTTTTTATTCGTTTTCCATATTTCATGGATTGTTCCTCTCTGCCTTGTCGAGTGCGCTGCAGGCAGCGAATGCTTGGGACATGTGAATTAAGGGGTTTCAGTAACGCAACGAAAGTGCGTGGCAAATACTCGTTTGAAAGTTTATCGAGCATTAATCGTCGTTGTTAATATAAGGGAAAGGAAGGGGTGTACGCCGGGGTTTGCCAGTGCGATGGTTTCCATGTCTGGCGGTATATACTCCACAAGTTCTGCGCTGCTGTTACCCGCGGGGCAAACTGCGACACGGGCCTTTAAAATATTCATTGATACGACGTGCGACACCGTTCATGTCGTTCCACTATAGATACGAATAGCCAAAGAGAAAGGGGCGGGTGAAGGGGGAGGGAAGGGTTACTATAGACGGGGCTACGCAGTCAGAAGCCCGACCTCGACCTCGTCTGACCTAACATTCCTTCATGGTTCATGGTATCACCCACGCGCCTCGCACTCGGGGCAAAGGTATCATTATCGGCTAACTTTGTTTGCATTTTTTTTATTCGACGTCCAACTTTCGCATATCGAGTCTCTGGACTATAAAAGAATTTACACGCGATGGTTATAGCATACTAAAAAAAAAATGCTCGTCGAACAAAGACGAAACAGTCGTCAATGTTACTGCAAAAAAATCTATTATTAGTAACCTATTTAATTTCACGGTTATTCCATGAAAAAAAATAAATAAAAAAAATTCGAATAAAAATAAAACAGTCGTCAATGTTACTGCAAAAAAATCTCTCATTAGTAACCTATTTAATTTCATGGTTATTCCATAAAAAAAAAATTCGAACAAAAATAAAACAGTCGTCGATGTTACTGCAAAATATCTATTATTGGTATCCTATTTAATTTCATGGTTATTCCGTAAAAAAAAAAATCATCTTTTCGAACAAAAACGAAACAGTCGTCGATGTTACTGCAAAAAATCTATAATTAGTATTTTTTTTACTAATATTTCATTTCACGAGAAAAGATTAAACGCCATGAATTGCGATCATTCGTGCGTTGTAAATGGTAAATGTCAATGCCACTTTACATTAACCTAAACAAACGCTCGCAATCGGAACGCTGAGAGACTTCTCATTGTTGCGGTCGAAATCTCGTCGTAGCTTCCGGGCATTTGCTCTGAGTTCACATCCGTCTCAGCAAAGGCGAAGGTTAATTATGTGCAATACATATAGAACTCGGCATTTACCTTGTTCCGTTACTCCTTAATTACATCGCAGTTACAGACGTACATCTCATATATTGCACATTGCGTATTCGCTTACGACGGTAAATCGAAATTTTGAAATCTTAGGAATTCTGAAATAGTGTATTTTTCTGTTACTCGTCGCGACGAAAAAAAAAAAAAAAATGGATGTACTATTTTATTGTTAATGTTTCATAATAGAGTTTATAAAGTCGCGAACGAAGAGATCGCTCCGCAGATAACGCGGACTTTTTCATTCCGCATAATCATATTCCGCGTCGCTTTCTTCGCTGCGTAAATTTTTTTTTTTTTTTTTTTTCTTTCGAAGATATCTTTTTTTTTTTACTGAAAGAACGTAACCTCCGACCTACTTGCTTCTGAAAATCCATTTCACATCCACCATTCACTTCCGTCGCGTAGAGGGGTGGCGGCTCCCTTCTCCTCGGGGAGCATAGCAAAACGAGGGCCTACGACGTTCGAACCTCTCAACGAGAAGATATCGCGAACTACTGCTATACATAGGCGTAACCGAATAAAGAAGACGACTCTTTGGAGAGTATAAAATATATATAAGACGCGACCGCGAGATAATACTTTATCGATCCTCGATTGAACGTTAAAATTCCCTCGGCGAAACTTCGACATTAGAGACTGGAGTGCCACGGAGTTTTTCTCTATAATGGTGCTATCTTCAGCACTTTCGATCGTTTCTTTCACGAACGACGAAACAAGAACTAAAAGTGGGAAATAAAAAAAAAAAAAAAAAAAAAAGAGAAAAAAATCTTTAGCTCTCTTTTGTCCATTGGTTGTAGAGACTTCGGTCCATTACCCTCGCGCCGACGGGCGCGGGGAACGCGATCTCGTACACAACACAACTAGCGCACCCAGCATCGTCATCACCCGAGTAAAGCGGACAAGAATTCTAGCGCGAACGCGTTCCCGAACGACAAAGCTTCGGAAGAATCCTTCCGAGCGAAAGAACGTTCGCGACGAGCTTCAGCATTCTTCGATGCCAGCGCACCCCCGCTACCGGATCATCTCTTTTCTCCCATTTCATTCTCTCCCAACGCGTTCTCTCTTCTCGAACAAAGAAACACTCTTTCCCTCTCGCAGTCTCGGTCTGCTGAGAACGCAACTTTACCGAGCTGTCCTCTTCCTTTTCCATCGTCTTTTTCCTCTTTTTTCGCTTTATTTCGCTTCTCCTTTCATCGCACACCGCGCGATCGCGCCGATGTATCGGGTCTTTTAAAACCAATCGAAGAGGTACGCGGCAACGATGGTGACGACGATCACGAAACGAGAGCAACATTATTGCTTTCAATCACGAGCTCGCAGTACGTTCGAGATATGAAATCGAATCCTCCCGAGAGAAAGCGAGAGGGACGAAGAAAGAGACGCAATCAAGAGAAAAGACGTAGATTCTTGGGTTGTAGTTTTATCCCAATGTGGCCTAAGAGAGTACTACGTGGCGAAGTTAGGTTTGTACGTAATCTCGGTTCCCTTTCATTCGAATTGCATCGAGCGGAATCAACGCTTCCGGCGACTCGCTAAGGATCAAAGCAACGAGAGAGGGAACTATTCCCTTCGGCGGCGAAACTACCACCACCATTGTTGCTCTCGAACGTGAAAGTTTGTTCGGTTCTTTTTCACGTATCGGTTAATTATTTTTCTAAACAAATAAATTCATGTCCGCCAAACCGCACTATCGCTCATTTACCTTTGATAAAGTTTTTCACTGAGTGTTTCGCGATAATTAAGGGAACCGAAGTCAGGTAATCAATGGGGTCGCAATTAAGGAGGGTCTATCGCTGCGTATTACCAAAGAGTGAGTTTCACGTGAAATTGAGAGCGAATTTCGAATACTTCCGAATTTAATAAAAATCCAAAAAAAAATCAACCATACAGATGATTCTAAGAAAATTAATTTTCCATAATAATAATTCAAAAAGATATGTATTTGCTAATTTTTTTGAATACTTATGATTTTTTTGCGAATTTTTTCTAATTTTTGACAATGTGGGATGTTTCATCCATAAAAAAAATCGAAAAATTATTTTTTTTTCGAAAATTAGAAAAAATTCTCGAAAAATTCGTGAGTATTCAAAAAAATGATCGAATAAATTTCGGCTAATGAAAAAGTTGGATTACCGAATGATTCGTTAAACAATGATTTTTTTTACTAATTTGTTAATAACTTTTTGGAATTGTTATTATGGAAAATTAATCTTCTTAGCATCTTCTGTATGGTTAATTTTTTTCAAATTTTTATTCCATTAGAAAGTTGTCGAAATTCTCTCTGAATATCACGTGAATCGCACTCTTTGGTAATCCGCAACGGTACACCCTTAAATTTCTTAGGGTAAATTTGTGTAATTATTTCTCTATTTATTATTAATAGAGTTCCACTAACGATCGAAAGGGAAGTTTCAAGGGGTATTTATTCCTATGATACTGAATCCAACGTAAACACATAGAGAAACATCGTTCGTATGTTTGGTTATGCATTGCGTTTCTGACATCAAAACTGCCCGGTTAATAATTTCAGATACATAATTCTCATTGACAGAAGGAGATGAATCGCGTTCAGCGAATGGTATCTCGTATATCATTGGTATGCGCATTCGTTGAGTGGTATTAACATGTCATTTGCATTCGCGTTCGTGATATGGAACTAATCGCGTTGAACGAATGGGAACATAACTGTGTTGAAAATACTATTTCAAAAGTGCGAAAGAGAAAGAGGAAAATTTATTAATTGATAATAAATGGATGAATTGGGGAAGAAAGGGAGGGGAGATAAATGAGTTATCGTTAGTCGGTAAAAAAGTTCATCAGTCGCATTCTCGTACCGCAACTTCCATTAAAACGTCCTGAGTAGGTATTTGATTTGCGGTTAGTGGTGTTTAATATAATTGACGTTACACGAGAGCCGCGATGTTAATTATAGTAGTCTAATGCATTGCGCAACTTGGGAATACGATTTACAATTCGCATCAGCAATGCCAACAACCGAGCAGAAAACTTCGGAATATCGCCGCGAATACCGGCTTTGCGTACGTATAGTTCTATAATTGAATGAGGGAATGCCGTTTGTCCGATGAGGGTGAATAGCGGACAGGAGATGGAGTTATATGCCTGTGAAGCCGTAATCGTGTAACCGCGAATAGACGGAGGAATATGGTTGTATGGCCGAGACGGGTGAGATCTCGGGGATTTCGAGGCAAACCGCATAAAATTAGCGGGTGAACGCACTCGTGTATGTGGAGAGAAGCCGCGAGAGTGGACAGATAATGCAATGTACCGGTCAGAGAGATATGTATGTCTATATATACGAGAAATTTCGATTCCCCTTCGTACCCCTTCGGTCCATTCCATTTCCCCGCCGTCGTACGCAAAACGTAGAGACATGTCGGATATGCAAACAGCGGTAGCGTAGAGAATTCAACGCGATCGAGATCGGTAGATATATATATATCTATCCGAGAATCGGCCGCAAGGAACGTGCCGAATGTTCTGCGTGCCTAGTGCGACCTCTATGAGAAACGCCATTGAGAAATGCGTCGACATTTTGTTAACGCGCACGCAATTCTGCTCGATTTTCCTGATATTTATAAGAGATTCCGCGATATGTGTTGTCTGCTCCCTTAAGGACATCAAGACATGACGACATTCTCACTACGGTTTCGAAGACATGTAATGAGGACAACGAGAAATCATCTCGACTTACTCGGCGCTCCAGTGGGATCGTAGAAATTTCGTAGGCGTACAACGTGTATACAGTATACGACCCGATAAGTTCGCTACTCGGTGCCAATCCAATTCGGCACGACATTGCATCCCGCAATACCTTCCCCCACTTTAAATTTCTTTACAAAATGGTCCCTTTCTCTTCAGAATCTACGATTTCGATCGCAGGTAGGAAAATGGAGGGGGTATTTACACTTTGAGGACAACGAGAAATCGTCGCGATTTACTCGGCGCTCTAGTGGGATCGTAGAAACTTCGTAGGCGTACAACGTGTATACAGTATACGACCCGATAAGTTCGCTTCTCGGCCCAATCCAATTCGGCACGACATTGCATCCCTCAATACCTTCCCCCACTTTACATTTCTTTACAAAATGGTCCCTTTCTCTTTAGAATCTACGATTTCGATCGCAGGTAGGACAATGGAGGGGGTATTTAGACTTTGAGGACAACGAGAAATCGTCTCGATTTACTCGGCGCTCCAGTGGGATCGTAGAAATTTCGTAGGCGTACGACGTGTATACAGTATACGACCCGATAAGTTCGCTACTCGGCGCCAAACCAATTCGGCACGACATTGCATCCCGCAATACCTTCCCCCACTTTACATTTCATTACAAAATGGCCCCTTTCTCTTCAGAAGCTACTATTTCGATCGCAGGTAGGAAAATGGAGGGGGTATTTACACTTTGAGGACAACGAGAAATCGTCGCGATTTACTCGGTGCTCCAGTGGGATCGTAGAAATTTCGTAGGCGTACAACGTGTATACAGTATACGACCCGATAAGTTCGCTACTCGGCGCCAATCCAATTCGGCACGACATTGCATCCCACAATACCTTCCCCCACTTTAAATTTCTTTACAAAATGGTCCCTTTCTCTTCAGAATCTACGATTTCGATCGCAGGTAGGAAAATGGAGGGGGTATTTAGACTTTTCTCTCGATACGTCGATAGGCCTCCATCCGAACCCTAAACGGATCAAAACCAACGTTTATTGTCGTGATTTTCCTTTAGTAGTCGGTTTTACCTCCCTGAATGCAACTTATCTCGTCGTCTCCTGTACACATAGGAGATGCATTGAATGTGAGAATATTCCGAGGTTTGCTGTTCGCGGGCTATACATCGGAACGCCATTCCTGGATAAAATGTATGCCCCGTTTTGCCTTCTATCGACTGAAGTCCCGTCGAATAATATATTCGAGTAAACGTTCAAAGATTCTTTACCTTTTCTCGAGCTCTCCACCGTACCGGATCTTCGGGTCGTGTGAATTCGCGAACCCCGGTTTTCGTTTCGAACGACGAGAGATTTACTCGCGGAGTTTCAAAAATGGAGAAACAGAACGAGGATATGCATGAAATTTTACGAGGTCGATACAAAAACACTGGCAGTGAGATGGTCGGTATATATTTGTGAAACTGTGGGTAACAGATTGAGAAAGAAAAATATTCAAGAATTTTTCCGCGATCTTTCAAAAGAACATATAGTAACAAAGCGCATGCATAGCTACATATACTAAGACGTATTTTACCATGTAAAATGCAAAATCGTTCGGAATATTGCATTGGCGTTGAAAGCCCCGGAGAATGGTCGTAAAAGACAGTCTTCGCGGTGAAACGTCTTTCAATGGGGAGAAACGAATCCGCCTTTGTGAGGTGTCTCCGTGGGCGGGTTTGTCACCTCCTGTGCGAAGGTAAGCTTTCGAATGGGTTGTAACGGGGGCCCTTCGGTGTCTGTCTATCCGTCTCAGCGGTTTTAGTTTGCGGGATTCACTGGATACATTATTTTCTTGGCTCTGAGACGAAGAATGTGAGAGAAGGGAATTGGTGTCTGTGTGCAAAAGGGTGTTTCAGAGGTATAAGCAGCACACAGCCAATTCCCGATGGAAATTTACAGATGTGCCTTCGCTCGACGATGACGACGATATATCGATAAGCAGTTAACTATATATACAACAACCGTAGAGGCCTTTTCTATAACCTTAAAACGCACCGAAGAGAAGGCCGAGTTTCAGCTCCATTTGCCATATTAGATTGAAGAAGTGCGACATTTTTTTTTTTTTTTTTTTTTTTTTTTTTTTTTCGATGTCGAAAGATCAAAATTCGGTGGAAAGTCGTAGAGAAAGAAGGTTTTGCGTATAAAAATAGCTGTTTTACAATTTTTCACATTCTCGACTTTACTCGGTGCGAAGACGATGTAAATGAGAACAGAGAAACGTTGCACACCGAAAGATGAATAGCATAGTATGCGGAACAAGATGTGAGTACGTCGAAAGTGGCTTATCTACAAAAGTAGAGAATTCTTTGCCACCGTAAAAGCGCGAGCAACGCGGTCAGACTACGGAATTACGGAAGCCAAGGCGACGAGAAAGCTTCTCTCTTTCGCGAACGGAGAGAGAATTCCCTCGCGTCCTTACGATCTTCCGTTTCGCACTCTTGGGTCACGGTACGGCGGCGGCAACTGAGAAGATTGCTAATCGGGCATTCGTTCAGCTCGGTACTCGATTCAACGGCACGTCTCTCATCGTTCGCTCTTCGCACCCACTGCGAACTTCTGCTTACTCGTGTCTCGATCGCGTCTCTCTTGGTGCACCTATTCCTCAGCTTAAACCCTCTGCCACTCCTGAACTTAAGTGCTCCAAAGCTTTCATTCTCTTCTCATACTCTCTCCCGCGCGCTTCTCCATATACCCACCGGGGGACGGTAGTCCTCTCTTTGTGCACTCAACTTCCTCTCTCCTTCTTCTAGGGATTTTCTAACAGGCAGCTGCTTGCGTTCCCTGCAATCTCTCGATTTCTTTGGTAATCCGCGAAAGAGACTAATGGTTCTACTGTATATTATAGGTATAAGCTACGCGAGGGGAAGAGCGATACTCGCCGATTCCTCGTCCCACAGAGGACCGCGAATAATTAAATTGATTAAACATGTCGAATATTACAGACACGAACAGAGTTTATTCCAATTTTCGAAAATTCGTGATTTTTCATTGATACAACAAATAATTTTTTTTTTTTTTTTCGAAAATTAGAAAAAATTCTCAGAAAATTCATAAGTATTCAAAAAAATGATCGAATAAATTTCGGCTAAAGAAAAAGTTAAATTACCGGATAATTCGTTAAATAATGATTTTTTGACTAATTTGTTAATAACTTTTTGGAATTATTATTATGGAAAATTAATCTTCTTAGCGCCTTCTATATGGTTGATTTTTTTAAAATTTTTATTCCATTAGAAAATTGATGAAATTCTTTAGCATCGATTTGAAGTTAGCGGCGAGATTTTTATTAATAGACGACGAGTACTTGAAAAAAGATTTTTTTTTAAATTTCCGATAATATAGAAAGACTACGAAATTATTGAAGTCACTAATGCGAACGCGTAAGCCACCGGAACCCCCACTTTATATATCTACGTAAGTGGTGTTAGGCGTTTATGTAAATTCCAGCAAAGTTCAGAATTTACCCGGTTACTCGACGAAATTTTCGTGAAAGTAATTTACGGCTTAGCAAACAAGTTTAAGTAGGAGAGCGCACGCGAGTGAAGCGAGATGAGAGGGTTGGAGAATCCTTTCGTTGTAGAAGGGTTGTGCACGCCGACGTCGCCTTCTAACCGTTAAAGAACAGCCTCCCGGCGTATTACGACGCTTCCTAACGAATTGCACATTTTCCGCGCTGTACTTCTCGTTACTTTCTTTTTTTTTCGCTCGTAACGCGCGGACTTAATTCTCACCCGGGGAATGAGAAAACGCATCTAGTCAACGGAGCGGAATGTTTAGGGGGATTTTTGTGCAAAAATATTAGGTATTTCGGAGAATAAAACACGTAGTTTCGTAGTATTCGTATCCTGTGAGACCATTGAGTAATCGCTCACCGCCTGATATGCCGTTAATAAACTTTTCCATTGAGTATTTAATGGTAATGAATGGCATCAACAGACAATCGGTGATGCGATTTATTTACACGCATGTTATCTTCATTTTTCGCCGCAATTCTCGTACTCCCGGCAGTCATAATAATCGTTTTATTTGCCTATTAATTCTCCACCTTTACTATTATTTATTATTTTTCGTATTAATTTTCCTCGTAACCCACTATATATATCTATACATCGCAGTATATACTCGCGTTCGGGGATCGAAGCTCCAAAATAAGAAAAAAAAAAGAAGTGAACAATAGGGTCGTTGATATTCAGGTAAAGCTTTCCTCAGGAAACTTTAAAGGTTCCCGGTAATTTATGATTATTAAACCCCCGAACGACCGCCGTTAACCCCGCATTTTAACCTTTTTTTAACGCTTCTTTTTTATTCTCTTTCGGTATTATACTCGCCGATCGATATTAATGAATTCCGACACTCAGATTAATTACTGATAAGAAAAATATAATCACTCAGAGATGTTATATTTTTCCGCCCGAATTTCCGAGAACAAACATCGTGACGACTGTCGTATTAAAAATTTGAAAAAAAAAACATCAAAGTTGAAAACGTATTCTTATCGCATTATCTTGTTTCGGCGGCCAATTGAGAACGAATGGAAAATATCGTAGACTTTTTGATTGGATACCTTGAGAGAGAAGGGGGGGAGGGGGAGGATGGCGAAAAATCGATCGATAAGCAATTTTCCAGGTTCTCGGACGTGTCTCACCCGAACCTCGTTGCCTATTATTTTTACCTATCGTAGAAGTCGGTAGTCTCTGTGGATGAAACATGTATCATCGCGAAAATTTCGAGTCTCCGGTCATAGAAACTTTAATCGAGAGAAAAAGAGGAAGGAAAGCGCACACGGCAAAGTCGATGCCGACGTTAATGACTCGGGTAATTCCACTTCACTTCGTGGAATCGACTATACGCCCACGTAGCCAATTAGATAGTCGCTGAATGGTGTGAGTACAATCAAGTCGGTTAGTTATTTGTCCCCTTTACTTCGTAATGATTCGTATATATTGCATTGCCGGACGGAAAGTCGTTAAATGCGAAAAAAAAAAAAAAAAAAAAAAAATTCCGATAAAGTTGGTGAAATAAAATAACTTTTTTCTAATCTGTAGAATTATTTAAAAAGCTTTGCGGAAGCCACTTAGTCACTTCGCGATCGGCGGTATTTCGCAAAAAAAAAAAAAAAAAAGATTTTTTTTTTTTTTTTTTTTTTTACGTACTTAGCGTTAAGGCGCTGCCGCCTCTCTTGAAAAATGGTACTCTTTACTCTCGGTGCTGAGATTCACGGTCCCTTCTTTCTCGACGGGTTCGCCGAGGGATGATGATTACTCTACCCGTATCTTATCGCGTTTCGTAGTCTACTTTCTCTGCACTCCACAATCTCGGATAGGAAAGAGGGGGCGAAAGTTGCGGAAGTGATTCTCGATCAAAGTTCTTAGCCGGTAGGTAACGTTTCGTGGTCAAACGCCACTTATTTATGGATATTGGTGGCGATATTCTCCGTCGGTCGTGACTGGATGATTTTACCTGATAGCTAAGTAAATAAACGATCGAACGAACTATCGACATCGAGAGGGTTCGGCTGTAGTTATAAGTTTCGAAAAAGATACCTTCGAGACTCTCATCGTTGCAGTAAGGCGCGCGCCACAGCGCGTGTTGTCCATTTCGCATAAGTTTAAGGAATTTTGTCTTTTTCCACAGATTTTTTACACATAAAAAAAAAAAATTCAAACCAAAGATAAAAATTTGAAAAAATTCATACGTTTTCAGAAAAATGAACGAATCATTTTCATTAAAAAAAAAGTTGAGTTATAAATTTGTCGAACAATTTTTTTTTTTTTTCAACAATTTGTTAATAACATTTTGCAATTATTATTATGCCAAATTAATATTTTCAGTACCCGTAATATTCATGAATTTTTTTAGATTTTTATACTGTCGAGAAGTGTTTGCAAATTACCTCTCAATTTCCTCGAATTTATGCGAAATCGACACCACGCGCTGTAGTTACCTTAAACCCGATATAATTACCGTTGATTAGGTACACGAAGCTCTACATTATTAGACAATAATATACGACGAAATTGCCGTAGACGTTAGACTCCTTGAGGGTTTATAATTTGTTTGGATATCTCTTCCACTCTCGCGAGGTCTCTTCGCCTCCCTCGCGTGTTGTTCCATCGTTCTTATTCGGCGGCAGGGGGGTTATAGCGACAAAACTTTCCTCGTAACAGCTCGAGTTATCGCCAAGCTTGCGAGTAAGCGAACTTGTAGGCTTCCCCTCGTTTAAGTACAGTTCCGCCGTGAGAGAGACGATCGCAAGATCGATTCTGTGACTTCTGTCCTTCAATAACAACTCTTGCGCTCCGCTCGCTCCACAACGGCGATTATACGTTTTCACTTTGATTTCGTTTACGACAAATCGACGAGCGTTTTTTCCGAGAAATTACCTCGAATCTTCGAAGTATTCGTTAATACAGAAACGGCAATAAGTTCGAGCGAATTAAGTTCTTCGAAAATCTCATCTCCGTTAAGCCACATTCTCCGACACCCCGTCACTCCGTGATGAATACGAAGATTATTATTTGGAAGGGTGAATACTAATAAAATCACAGAGATTACTGCAATCGCATTTTAATACGATAACTTCCGGGAAAAATCATATTTTCCGTTCATATCTGTCGATCAGTTATCGATTTATGAACGCAGATATGTTATTATCCAATCATTAGCAGGTTATCGTTTCTCGTATTGCATAAAATCATTTTTTTCCTGAGTTGCCAAAACAAACAATCGATTTTGTTCGATTGTTACAGTTTTTCATTAAAATCCATTGAGATCGAACCAATCAATTTTCAGCTTCGAGATTAAGCGAATCGATGATAAAATTTCAAACTCCGAAAGGCGTTTATCGGGATATTCCGAAGAATTTTAATCAAATTTTTTTTTTTTTTTTTTTTTAACCTCAATTTGCGCTTAACTCGTAAAGTCGGGCGAACTATGGAACGGAAATAACAAAAGGAATAGGAGAAATAAATAGAAGAACAGGCGGCGAGAACAAATACAGGTCGGAAAGGGCACTACTATTGTACTGACGGAACGAAGCGGCGAGATAGGGAACGCGAACGACAAATGAATCGCCAGCGTATATAGTTCGACGGAGAATACTACTACTATATTTTTTGCGACTCCTCGACTTGCACGTTCGAATCCTGATTAACGTTTTAAGCCGTTTCAAATCACTCTTTCAACTAGCCTTCGATGTCGCTTCGGATATCCCTTCTCGTCTTCTACGGGTTTGCCGGTTTTTCCATTCTCCGAACAGTAGTTTCGCTTTCGCGTCTGGTCTTCGCCGATAAAACTTTTTCTTTTTTTTTTTTTTTTTTTTTTCGATATAGGATCGTCTAGTTTTTTTTTTTCTATCCAAACTCCGTACTAATGAACAGTAGGACTTGGATTACTGGGGGAAAAAGATAGTCGGGAAAATTGAAAAAAGATCGAATGCGAAATTCTCGCAAACGAAGACCTAACCATGCAACGGTAGAGCTCTTGCGGTTGTTGTTCTTCCCTGTTGTTTCACGCTGACTATCGATCATCCAGGACCGGTTAATCAATCGAAACGTCGCATGTTATTCGGGGAAACCCTCCGAACGTGACGGAGATTAATAAAATCGAGGGTAGTCGTGAGCCGACTGACGATGCAGGGAGAGGTGAGGTCGCAGCCGGCACCATAACAACGCCGCGATGTATAACGATAATTTGTCAGGGTTTGGTAGCCGTCGTGATGACTGGAATGTGTTCATTTCAACCCCTACCCCTTCGTTTTATGTGTGTCTCCGCGTAGTTTTGGGTGCCCGAGATACGGAATGAGAGATATATACTTAAGTACGTCAAAAAGATAAAGTAAACACACGAGAGGTGAAATATGGCGCGTGCTATTCATACATAGGTATAAGTTACGCGTGTTGCAACAGCGGAGAATGATGTCAACGAAGTTTGTACGACGACGGGGATCGTACGAAAATCTCCTTTGGAGAACAAGAATGTTAGGGAATAATATATTCCGGGCGCTCAACAGTTAAGAACACAATTCGGAACACGCGCGGAACGAACGAAATAAGGAGGAAGAGAGAAAATGAGAAGGGGATTCCCCTTCATCCCCTTCATCCCCCTCACCTTGTTCTCCAGAGTGTCAAATATCTGGAGGTCGTTCATCCTCTCTCCTGTCGCACTTTCTTGGAATCGTTCCTTTCTCGCCTGTCCTCGACTTACCCGCCAACTCGCTCCGGAGAGAATTAAGGTGACACGAGTATACCAACGCGAAAGTACCACCCGAGAAACGGCAAATTTTGCAGGGCGTGAAATTACATTAACGCGAAAAGTTACGTAGCGACTCTGCCGGTATTGCAGAATCGATGTTCATAAATAGATCGCGCAGAGAATATATATATATATATATTTGAAAAAATTATTAATTAATTATTGTTAATTAATTTTTTTTTTTTTTTTTTATAAAAAATTATGTATATACGCTGTTGGTGACGCGAAATCCCCGATTAAATGTATCTTTTTAACAAATGATCCTTTTTGCGATCGGTAATCGATGTTATCGTCAATTGACATTCTCTTGAAGATACAAGTTGCTTTTTTCGCCTTAATGTTTTCACTTCCCTATCCAACGCTCGGGCGGAGCAGTTTATGGAGAATTTGCAATTGATTTCCAATCACTTAACTCGCGTTCTGACGTCAACGTCGACGACGCGCACCGGATATGAGGCACGCTAACCGTGACGAGGATGGTAGGTAAGTGCTATATCAGATACCAAAAGCAACACCGCTGTGCCTCGGATGGATACTGGATGCACACGCCTCGGTAAACTCGAGTTTCCGACCATCGCGATCGAGCGAAGGTGTTGGCGTCGTCGTCATCGCCTCGTCTTCAGCGAGTCCATTTCCTAACGAGCGCTCACTTTAGATACATTCGAAGGAAAAAATGAGAGAAAGACGATCCCGAACACCTTGACATTCGATCTGATTTTGCGAAATCGTCAGAATTTTTTTTCGGGAAATTTAATCCGCGCGTTACGTATACAGTTACATATATACCTATATAGACGAAACGGAGAGCAAATAAATAAATCACGAAGACAGCACCCCGAGCGCACCCCTTCGTAGATCAGGTATGCCTGTCGTCTAGAGAAATAATAAAAATAAAAATTGGATGCACGAGCGAAGATATTGAAGGATATACAGCGTCGAGGGGTGAATCCGTTGAAACGTGCGGTGAATCCGCATAGTCCTGTTTTATTATAGTATCCTTCAGGTTTTATAGTACGGGAGACCGGGGCTAATCGAAACGCCTGTCGTAAAAAAAAAAAAAAAAAAAAAATACGAATCAGCAATTTTACGGAGTGACACTGTGAGGAATGAGTAAAAAATTACTTACGACAGTACGCATTATAATTTTATGGAGTGTAATTTACGTGGGATGAAAATATATCTATATATATCCAATATATTTTCGATATATTTCGAGTGGAGCTTTCGATCTTTTTTTTTTACTACATATGTTTCAACTCACCCCGGTCTCCCGTATTCGCCAGAAGAATCGTAAAGTTACGTGTAAAAATGTAAAAAAAAAAAAAAAAAAACGTGCGGAAGTCAAGCTTCTCGATCGCACGTACACCGAAAGCATCAGAAATGACAAACAAAGAATCTTGACGACGGTTGCCGGTTGCGGTTCACGGAGAACGAGAAAAAGCTGTGCGGAAGCGTACGTGGAACAGAGTCGTGTACAGCACAGAAAAAAAAAAGATACTCTTTCGCAGTTGAATTCTCACGTCGAGGACTCAACGCTCGGCGAAGCTGAAAAAACCCGGGGATGCGCGAGAAACGTTTCGAGAGACGAGTGACGAACGTGGAAAGATAGAGAGCCGCCTACCGTCTCAACGCGGCGCACGTACTTACGGTTATTACCTCGGAAAAGGGAGATAAAAAATTGCAAAATAAAAGAAAAAGAAAAAAAAAAAAAAAATGTTTTCCCACGAAAGTTCGCGTTATTTCTCGTCGGTGAATTTCGGTAATTTGTACTCTTGAATAAAAATAAAATAATTGCCGGGGTCGGTGGTAACGCGGAAATAGACTGATGAAAGTGGAGATACTTTTTGTTTTAACCCCATTTCTTCTTCGTCTTTTTTCTTTCGTAGAAAAGTATGTAAAAGGGTCGTATTAAGTTGCCGAAATGCTTTAAAAAAAAAAAAAAAAAAAAAAAAAAAAAAAAAGTTTTAAGGGAGAAAGAAGAAACGAGAGGAACAAGAAAGCCATAGAGGGTTGAGGTGGCGAAGGTACAGAAAAAAAAAAAAAAAAAAAAAAACAAAAAAAAACTGAAAAAGAAGCAAGAAGTTGGGTAGAGAGCTCGGAGTCCTCTAATGGGACCTCGACCCGCGGAGGACATGAATATTTGAGTTACACGCGGGGGTTTCAACGTGCACCCACAATGCCTATGCCCTTCTTTCTTCATTCCCTCTCCGAATCTTTGTGGCCTCCTAACCCATCGTACGCTCTTTCTCGACGGAGTCGTTCCAAATCCGCAGATGAAAGTTGCATGAAATTTGTGAGTCACGCAATTCTCTCGTTTTGTATTCATGAGAGATGAGTCTATTCATAGAAATTGTCTGACTTTTAGCTTCCAATCGATCAATTTTTTTTTTTTTTCCCCGAAATGGCCAATTACTTTGAAGCGTAAAAATTGGTATTTCATGTACAGCGGCTTTGTCGAAAAAGGTTCTTTCACCTTCGCATTGTTGAGTTCAGAATTTTTATCACAATTTTCTGCTGCCTTCGGTACTTACGAAAAGTAGATACGAAGAGGATAAACAAGTCCCTCACGGCAATGGATCAGAGAGAAAAGCGCGGAAGAAGCGAAGCGCCGCTGATCGCGGATAATAACCGCTTCTTTTCCTGTCCACTTTTTCTCTCTCTCTTTCTTTGTCTCTCGTCACATTCTTTTCGTACGCACGGGAAACTAAAGGGGAGTTTTTCCGGATTGGTATGTACATCGCGTATATATATATATGTACATCGCGTATACATATATATACGTATATCTGCATTCATATATGAATGGTATAAAAGCTTCGCTGCTCAGACCGTCTCGCGGTTCACTCCGTCGTTTCTCCAAACATTTCCTTTCTCTCTCTCTCTCTCTCTTTCTATTTCCGAAGCGGTGCTCCGTTCCTTCGCGATCTCGAATAGTCAGTTAAAATAGTAATACGTTATTTTAATAAGATCCCGCGGTTCTTGATTGCCTTCCCGTTGAATCGGCTCATCTCGCGTCGTTGCGGCGCGATTTATATTTTGAAATGGAAATGACGCAATTTCGAAACTCATATCCTCACATGACTCCGACGATATTACAAAGTTCTCTAAATCGACAAAATTCATCCCGATAAAGATATATTTTCGGTTGATTGTGTTAAAAATAGAATAATTGTATTGCAAAATATCTTCCCTTCCCTTCTCCTTCTCCCGCGAAGAGTACTCGAGGGAGCAACGTATCGGAGGCAAATTTATAACGTCCATCTATAGTCTATAGAAACGCGAAACGCAATAACTTCGTTATCCGTGTTTTATTGATAAAATCGCGAGGATACAGAGAGTCAACTGAAAAAAGATTGTACAATAGAATCTTCCGAATAAAACGAAAAAAAAAAATTAAAAATTCCGTAAATGTTGAATTATTTGGTGAATTCAAGTTAAATTCAATGACAAATATTGATTAACTGACGAATTTCACACACATCGAAAAAAAAAAATTTCGATTTTTTTTTCGATGTTTTTAACGTTTGTAGGTTTTTTGATATGAAAATCTTGAATGACAATTATTTCGAAAAAATTTTACAAAAATACGGAGAAATAGATCGAGAAATAGTTTTCTGAAAATAGGGGATAAATTAAAGGAGACGACGCGTCAAAGGATCACGACGCGAGTACCAACGAAGCGCAACAACGATTCGCTAAAACCTCCGCGCGTACGACGCTACAACAGTGATAACCGGTGTACTTTCATTAAAACTCATCTCCACCCTCGCAGACTCCTCTCTCCGGTAACCCGTTTCGCATACGATATAATCACACACGCTACTAAGCGAGAAATCCCGTTTAATCGTCCTTTATATACATCGCTTATTTCGTTATCCAACGTCACTATCTCTCGTGAGCCAATTTTTATTTTTACCGTACGATCAACGAGGACAAATAATGATGATAAAAGTGAATAAAATATATTCCGCGAGAATTTTCATGTTTTCACTGTAGTCGCGATGTATATGAGATAATAATCGGCTATGAGTCATTTTTCTAATGGAGGGCAAAAATACCGTCGTAACACGCGAGGGTCACAAAGGTCACCACTTGTCGAGGACAGCGAAGAAAGTTGCGCGAACGAGATAAACGGAGTTTTATGATTACGGAGCCGCTGTATCTTCAATCCTTTTTTTTCATCCCCCCGTTTTTTTTTTTTTTTTTCAACCTTTTTATCTCTCGCACCGCGAGAGTCCGCTAATTGGCGACAAAATGAAAAGTCAACAATAGATTATAACGCGATATCTTGATGTACTCGGACGTCGTATGGTTTCACCGTTAGGGTTTCCTACCCCGACAATAGCCACGAGAGATAAGAGAATTTCTCGATGCGTATAACACCCTTCTGTCGGGGAAAATCCCCGTTAATCCCTAACGACGTTGACATTTCAGTAGCCGGTTGGTTGGCACGATGTTACGGAGTTCGTAGAGGGAAGTTACAGCGCGGGAATTGTGTATACCTCTTGCCAAGTAATAATAGATAGTTGCACTAACCTGTTACTCTAACAGCTTCTCTTATATCTACTCTCCGCTCCTTCCCTCGATTACGTCTCGTTCTCCGTCCTTCTATTCTCGCGTGTAACCTTTTCGACAAGTACTTCTCTCTTCAATCAGCACTTTCTATCGATGTATTTTTTTTTTTTTTTTCGTATTTACCACGCGAATCGATTGTTAGCGACTTTTATTTCGCGGGGCGATTAACATTTTCAAAGACCCTTAAATTTTTTTTTTTTTTTTCGTCACACTTGATAATGATTTTGTGATATGTGTAACATCGGGAAATTGAAATTTTTTTTTCACGCGTATTCCCGACGACGTTCGACACGTGCCGTTAAAGCAATTTTCGAACGCATCACGGGGTTAATAAAAAAAAAATAACTTTTCACGTATAAGTCAACGAAAAACTTGATCGTCGGTTTGCTATGTATTCGACGGTGCGAATTGTATGATTAAAAAATTAAATTCGCGATGTACATATATATGTATATTTTTTTTTATTTTTTATTGCGAATATTTAATTCAAAGAAATAATTATACGTGATAATTAACCGCGACGATTGTCGCGATCCAGTGGATTAGTCGAACGACAGACAAGTTTTAAAGTGCTCTCGCGTGTGTGTCTCGTGTGCGTATGGGAAAATGTCGTTTGGCCGTCGACGGACGCGAAGGCTCGCGTCGCGACGCCGCTCTGACGGCCGGCGGCGTCTCCTAGTAGTTCCTCGGCCCGGCGGTGCGGGTTTGTACGTACCCCCCTCCCTTCAGCTCGCTCGCTCGCCCACCACCGTTCACCATTCGGCGTCGCGACACCGAACTGCTCCAGCGCAAGCGTAATGCTTTATCGTGAGCACCGAATGTATATGTATATCGCTCTTCACCTCCCTCCCCTTTTATAACGAAATAGTACGCACTCCGCCCGAAGGTTTTCCGTACTTCCCTTACCTTGTTCTCCCGACGTTGCTGGTCTATAGTTGAAATTAAAACGTTGAAAATAAGCGTACGATACGTTGAGATACTTGTAACGAGGCGCCCGCAAAAACATCGCGCAAACCTCCGATAAATTAGAGGGATGGGGGTGGGGATGCCGGGGGTGCAAGGTAGGAACTGATATACGAAAATGTTGGGTTTTTTTTATTACCGGTGGTCCTACAATTGCTAATAAACATGCGCGACTGGCCTCGTTTTTTCCTTCATTGTCGTTTACTTCCCGAAAGGGAAGGAACCCTCTCTTCTCCCTTTATTAGGCCTCTCAGTTATTAACTAACGGAAGTAAATACCGTATCGATGTTTTCGACCCTTCGTGAGACAGCTTTTTTCCCCCCTTTTTTGCGCTCCAATATTCGAGTGATGTATGAAATGACGAGACGTTGAGGCGACAGGAGACTAATCGACGAACGCGGGCAATTATATGCCGATGCGATTTTGCCGCCTCAATCTTCGTTCTCTTGTGTGTAATTCGTATTAAAACATAATTTAGATCGTCGCTCGTGTGTTAATTCTTTGCTTCTTACTTTCTTATAGCGTATAAAGTATGAAAAAAGATCGCAAAGCAAAACGTTGCACACTGTTTCCGTATTATTTTTCACCCTTCGCAAAGCTCCCTCTATGATTAAGTATAGTAATCAATTTCGATTTTCTCGTAGAAGAAACTTCGCGAAAGATGAAAAATACGGCGGAAACAATGTGCAACGTTTTCCTTTGCAATATTGTTTAAGTATTATGTGTTTGTAATACAAATTTCAACCCATTATTTCGAAATTTGATAAGATAAAAAAATGCGTTCAATTTTCGAAGAATTTCGAATTTCGTGACAAATTACCATTCACTTTCAGTTTACATACATAAATATTAAGTTTTTTTTTTTTTTAATAATATAAAATTATATTAAAACAAATATTAATGAGAAAATATTTTTTTTATATTTCTAACCCATATAATAATTTTTTTTAGGTTATAAACTGTTTCGCATTTTTTTTCCACAACAATAAATTTCGTGTTTATATACTTCGTAATATAGCGAAAAAGCAAAAAAAAACACGAGCAACACGTGTAAGAAAACAAGTCGTTTTGTCACGCGAAATATTTTGATTCATTCGTTCGAGAATTTCGTTAGTCCGCTGAAACTGCCGAAAAAAATAACCTTTCGAAGAACGTCTTGAAAGACGCAAAAAGTAAGCTCTTCGACGAAAGCTACGATAGGGAAAGAGGACTAACTGAACTTGTCACGTCGGATTTAACGCAACGTCACCAATTTTCCGCGGATATCTCGCTAAAACCCTATGAGAGAAGCTTCGGCCGCGATGAGACGGTAACATGGCGAGAGTGGGCGATTACGATCGTCCTGGATATTGCGACGACGTTACGTGACGCGTTCGGTATCGTTTTTTTTTTTCGGCTGACCGAATTCTGTCGCTAAGCCTCCGCGAGTTATTCGGTACCCTTGTGGGACTCCATACGCCATATGATCGCAAATAGTTAAAACACCTTTAGCGTTTACTTCTCTCAAAAGCCTCGGATAACGTTTTCAGAATGTACCCTTCGGCATTTATGCCGGCAACGAAAACGGATGTAACGACCAATGGTTTGAATTAGCGCGGTTTCTCACGCGGTACTCCGGGCCCTTTGGTAAAGTGTTCTCGGAAAGCGAACGAAATAAACGAGACGAGGGACCAGAAAAAAAAAAAAAAAAAAAAAAAGCAACACATACGTTATACAGCACATGCCAACAGTTGTTAAAGCTAAAGTTACAAAATGATCTCTGTGGGAATCGTGGAGTGTCGGTTACGGGATCAGTTGTTGCGAGTTTGTTGAGCGTGAGAAAGGATCGTCCAAGAAGCGTTATAGGCTTTTCCACGATATAAGAAAAAAAAAAAAAGGAAAGGGATATAAAATGAAAAAAAAAGAGTAGAGAATAGAGTGAGTGGATAAGGAAAGGAGAGCTCGGTGTGGCGCAATAGGTCGGTGATAAAGTAGAGAAAGTAAATTGGGGTTTGTGTCGAGCAACTTGGGGAGGATAGACGAGGAGCGCGCCATGGCGTCCCAGTCGCATCAGCACCAGTTCTCGTAATCTTACGTAAGTGTAGCGTATATCATCGGACGCGCGTTTCCTTGCGAAATTTATGATGCATGCGCCCAAAAGACTCGACTAATAAGAAGCGAACTCTTGCGAAAGCTTCTCTCAGTACCTTGAGTATTCCTCTGGAACACCTTGCAGCATCTTGAGCGACGAATGAAGTAAAGCAAAATGACGAGAAGAAACGATTGATATACTTCCGGAACGAGTAACGTGTGTTATAAATACGAAGTCTATCTTGAGAATCTCTCAGCGACTTTTCTGCGAGATTCGACCGGTATTTCTGATATAATAGGCGCTGATTACCCGTTTTTAGCCATTTTTGCGTATTAGGATTAGTGATGTCCGATCGTCAAAGCAAAATGACGAGAAGAAACGATTGTTATACTTCCGGAACGAGTAACGTGTGCTATAAATACGAAGTCTATCTTTAGAATCTCTCAATGACTTTTCTTCGCGATTCAACCGGTATTTCTGATATAACAGGCGCTGATTACCCGTTTTTAGCCATTTTTGCGTATTAGGATTAGCGATGTCCGTTCGTCAAAGCAAAATGACGAGAAGAAACGATTGATATACTTCCGGAACGAGTAACGTGTGCTATAAATACGAAGTCGATCTTGAGAATCTCTCAGCGACGTTTCTTCGAGATTCGACCGGAATTTTTGATATAATAGGCGCTGATTACCCGTTTTTAGCCATTTTTGCGTATTAGGATTAGTGATGTAAGTTCGTCACACGCCGGTTTACTTAACCGCCATAAGACGATTACATGGCGGCTTCCAGAAGCTCTGTTCCCTTCGGCGATTGCTTGACAATAATACTGCAATGAATAATGTACTAACGAAGACGGAAATAGCGATATATTCCTGGAAGCCTATGATATCATTGTCCGTCCATTAATCACCGAGGTAACAGCATCATTAGCCGTATATAGTGAAGAGGCGCCATAGCGCCCCGACGCGAAGTATTTAATAAAAGAATTTTTTTGCGTGGCGCTGCCGCTCCAACTATACTTCACTATACCGGAAATACATATTTTATCGATGATTTCTCAGCAATAAAACATCGAAGAACATTTTTAATGACACTTTCATTATATGACACAAATCCATATAGAAATACATCGAGACGAACAGATATCAAAGTATGCAAACAGATCGCGATTAGCCGTTGCCTACGCACTATCGTGTACCTCCTCTTACTACAGTTACAACCGGAAACTGACTGAAAAAGAGATATGCAGACTGTTTAGAATGGATAATCAGCGGACGTCGGAAATTGGGAAGCGTTCGGCGCGTCTTTGTTCCGATCGCGCGTCTGACCACAAACTCGCTGTAACTACTAGCGGCGACCGCGTTCGCCACCGTCGGCTACTGTGCGTTTATACGAATGCGGAGGATTTAGTTGTTTTAACGGATATCGGGAATAAACTTCGACATACATGATATATATTTTATTACAAATACAAAATGATATTGTTAAAAACAATGGTGGAGTTCGCTGTTTTATCGATATAGTAACGGTTCGTACGAATATCGTTTTACTGCTATACGTGTTCGTAATATCTGCAAATTTTAAGTGAAGCTTTACCTCGATGAGTTCGTGACTTCTCACTCCTGTTCGTCAAATTTGTCGACGGTATATTCGACAAAGGGCCAACCGCAGCTAGACGGGTCGGTTTTGCTCGGTTCGTTGGCTCGAACGAGACCATCGCATCGCCGCAACACGACCGCAGGTCATCGATGTAGTTGAGGCGAAAGGGGGTGGTGAACCTTCCGGATGGAAGTACCTTTCCAAAGAGAAATAGGAAGCGAGCTTAGCACAATATCTCCCGAATGAGTCCAAGAAGCTTTTCTTTTTCTTCTTGCGAATCTCGAGAAACTATAGAAATAGAAAATAAGTACCGCCCTCCGATGAAAAGGATCTGTGACCCTCGACAGCCTGAGAGCCGAAAAGAGAAATCGAGAAAATTCCCCACATACAGTAACTATCGTCGTCGGATGGACCGGGATATCCCGCTAGAGTACTACCTGTAGCCGAATTCAGAATCGGACTTTTCCCCCCCTATTTCCGCTTTCTTTTTCTCGTACGTTTCCATCGTCGTCGACGTCTCATTGCGGTTCTGGTTTAAAGCGAATTGCTCTCAAGTACTCGTTTTCTCTTGAATGGACCGCTAGATACCCCACTTTTGGTACACGTATGTAATCCTCCCTCGTGTCCAATCGGCCGTAGAACCGAGAAGCCATGGAAAAAGTACGACTTTTCGTAATAAATAGAAAAAAAAAGAAAAAAAGAATCCATGTACAGTAGAATTTGCCGTAAGTTGTTTTGCTCTGATAAGTCCGCGAAGTATCGTTTTTTTTTTTTTTCGGATTAAAAAATGTACATTCTGTCCACTGTTCTGTATGCTTATGAGAATCTTTCCTGTAGAAAAATAGTTTCGAAAGCAAAAAAAAAAAAAAAATTGAAAAAATTGAGCTGTAAAGGGGAAAAAATCGTGGAAGCAAAGAACGAAGGACGTTAGCGATGAAACTCTATACAGTTGCTTCCTCATCGGCTTTTCTCTATCCCTGTTCTCTACGGCTTCAATATCGGTGGTTTTCGCGTAATAACGGGTTTCCATTCCCTGTACGCCACGAACGAATCTCCTCTATGTTCGCTTTCACCCCCTTCACCGATTCCGCCACTTCTATATCCCTTTTCTATCTTCTATAGCGTCGATCTGACTCTTCCACCAACGCTTCGTCTCCTTTACTCTTTTCGCATATATCTGCGAAAATCCTAGCGGTTCGGTCCAACTTTCAATTTACAACGGGACCAGTCATCTACTTGACTCGCCCCGTGCTACAACCACCCGTACGACGGTGTCCCAGGAACGCTGAACATCGGGTCCTGCGGTCGCGAGATTACGAACGGAATTTTCGCTCCTCTCGTGCTTCACGATAGTCCCGCTCTCGAAATCCTCGGATAGCAATATTCGATGCTGCCGCTGCTGTTGCTGCTGTTGGATAGTTTGCCGATTCTCTCGAAGCGCATTCTAGAATCTGTGAGTACGGGAAACTCGACGTTGCCCACGTTCCACGCGAGGACGTGAATCATGGCAACAGCGATGATACGAGATTACTACGCTGTGCTCGATAATATCGATCTCTCGGGCTGTGATTTCTGACGGGACGGTACAGTGGCAAACCCTATAAGTTATGCAGATCTTGCGATCAGTCATCTTCATGTTCCCTATTTTTTCTACTACAACGGAAGAGCGCATCCGACGACTCGTCTGGCGGTGAACCCGATGGGGAGGGGGAGAGACGTTGAGGACGGAGAAAAAAAAATCAAAAAATCAAAGCAAATTGAAAAAATTTCATGATTTCGGTAAAAGTGAAAATTCTTTTGAGAATTCCGGTCATTATGGTACATACCGGTGGTTTAAGTTCTAATTTTTGAAATCGGTGAATTGTTTATAATATAAATTTTCCGTTCGAAAAAAAAAGTTTCGGAGAGTGCGCCCCGCGATTGCGGGGTAAGTTGTTAAAGTGCGAGGATCGATAACGAAACCTCCCTTCAGCCAGGGTGCTGACAAGCCGCTCGGATACCTACTATCACGCAACCGCCAGCCAATCACTGTCATGCGTCCGATATAATCAAAAAGTCTATTCACGAATAGATAGAAGTGGAAATTATTATCTCAAATCCAAGTATATCCCGCGGCAGACAAGGGTATCATTTATGATTCGACGCCTTAGGGAGATTAAAATGGGGAAAATGGGGACGGAGATTTTTTTCGACTTGCGGTATTATAGGATCAATAAACTTTTTATGAGTTTCAACGGACAATGGCCGTATCAATCGAGAAAATGGAGGTTATCTTCGATAATTATTCCAACCGCCTTAACTTCGATCGCTCTGTCTACTCAACTAGATGCCGGTTATCGATCAAAAACGTAGAGAACGCAATCATTTATCTCATCAAAAGCTACGTGATGGAAACTTAGACTTCCCTTTTCGTCGACGAAACAAGGCTTTGGTTATGAATTTGTGCCGAAAATGAATTATTGCCGAAAAAAGGCGAACTGTGACAATAATATATTTCAGTAATACGAAATATTAATGCATTTTCTTCTATCGTATGAAACAATATTGCTAAATCACTTTATCAGGGACTTTATTGGTCATTTTCTCTGACCAATTAATCAGCCCTTCTTTCTCGTCCATTTTGATTCACCATAACGTGCGTCACGTGCTGTTTTTCTTCAACATTTTTAACCTCTCGCGTACGGGAGACTTTTTACCGGCAAAGTAGAACGCTAATCTCGTTTTCTCGTATCAACAATACGCAAGAGCGTGAAACTAATCTCTTTGAAACATCGTAAACACAAGAGTTTAACGTTATTTTAGAATTTTTTCATAATTTTTACGCGATTTTTTATAGTTAAACGGAGCAATTGAAGGTAACTGGTCGAAAAATTCGGACGTCCTCCGTACGTGAGGGGTTAATATTTACAAGTTATTTCAGCGATATTTCGGTCGCTCACGTTTGATTATAAACATTACTTTCCACAAAAATTATTTAAACCCCCGCAGTTAACTGCATAACTCAATACGACAGAAAGTTCCTACACTTCTGTTGCTTCACAAACACAGACGTACACACTGCTGTCAGTGCAAATTTTGAATAGCCACTGGCCGTTTCCACGATGTTTCGATTCTGCACATTGCTTGCTACACAGACACACTTCGATCATAAATTACCGCCATCGATATCGACTCGCGAGTTTAAGAGTTCCGAGTCGCTTGGGTCGCTGTTAAGTGTTCTCTCGTTAGTCGATATCGACAGCGGTAATGTGTGGCAACAGAATGTGTTTAAAAAGTTTCTAGTGGATCGAATGTCGATCGAAATACGTACCAATGGCCTTTTGGACAATCGGGTTGAGTAGCAAACCCGACGTGGGCATTCGGTTACGTGTAGCAAGAAATGTGTAAATACAATCGAAATATCGTGGAAAAGGGCGGTTGTTATTAAAAATCAACAGAAATTGCAATCTGTACGTTTGTGTTTGTAGAAAAACTAATGTGTAGGATCGTTGCTGCGATAGATCGAGTTTTGCAGTACACTGAGCGTCCAAACAATTTATGTATAAAGCAAAGTGCATAAGCGGAATGTGCCGATTTAAGATGTCGTAGAAAAAATTGAAGAATATTGAAGATGTGAAAAAAAAAAGAAAAAAACATCGTGTGCCATGGAGTTTGTGTAGAAGTGAATGTGTTGCATTGGCGCTGTGATAAATCGCATTATGCGGAAACAAAGGGCTGCCGACAGTTGCCTATATGTGGTGTTGAAGTACAAGAATCAATAACGAAAGCTGATTCAACAAGAGAAGCGAAGAGTAATTTACCGCTTTACGATTTACTTCTTGACAAGCGATTAAAACGTCCATTCTTGAGTAGACAGTGCAGAAAATGCGTATCAGGTATTTATTATTCGAAGGCAAATTCGACCATTGCGGGAGGAGGGTATTAGTTCTGTTTCGAAGTCGAAAGGGATAAGATGAAAGGAAAGAAAACAGACTTTTTTGATCACCCGCGTTACAACATCAATAAGTTTCTTTTATGTTGTAACGGGCAATGGCCGTATCAAAAAAAGAGCCACAAGACGGTGTTGTTGACGATAACGTTGATTTACAGTGTTGCCGCTCTGCCCGCTCAGGTATTTCACTGTCGAAAATAGATGGCAATTTTTTCCCATTCGTCAAACAATGGAAGTGAACAAAATTGATCATTTGATTAATCGTCAATGAATCAAAGCTTTGGTTTTGAATGAAAGCTTCACCCAAAACTACCTTCTCGCTATAGTTTGCAGAAGTTTACATTCACCGTGACAATTGGTCAACGATGATTCCGGCGCTCGGACCAATTTTTGTACATTTCGGTTGTATAGTAAAAGTCGTAAATTCTGTCGCGGGTCGTGAAAGGGTGCGTTGTATTGATCAAAACAAAATGAATAACGTGGTGACTTCAATAAACAAAAAAAAATCTAATTAGATGCACAATTTGTTGTCGCGTATGAGAACCGATTGGGAAACACCAATGGGTGACGAAGAAAAGATTCTCGCGCAATTTGCTGATGACGGCAGAAGATTCACCATATTGTACACAGGTAACGTTGCTGATAATGTGATGTGATACTGTGTCCGATGTAATGCAGATGTGATACTGTATCATTGAAAAATTGAATAAACGATATCGAATATTTTTTCAGTGTGGTTATATAGCTCTATGATTGTCTTCCTGGCTTTACCGATCGTACCGCGCATATTGATGGTTACAGGAGTGGCAAATTTCTCGTCTACTATCTTATTTCCTATTCCTGTCCATTTTACCCCACACGACGAAGATTATTACGTAATTCTTCAGACTTATCTTTGTAGCGGTATCTTCCTTATCATCTCGATAACCATTGCCGTGGATGGCATGTATGTAGTTTTTGTTCAACATGCTTGCGGTATTTTCTCGATAATCGGGTAAGACGATGTCCCCATCACGCGCGTTTACATTGGTAGCTTCATAGAAACAATAGAGGGATTCAACTCCAGAAGAGAATCGCATTTGTCCGATCCTACGATTGAAGTGTACAGTACAACCCCCGTATTCTTAACTCGACGGGACCGGACACCCTTCCATTTTTGCATTTCCATACGCATACGCGTCCGCACCGCACCCCTTGGAGTGGGGCGAACGGACTCAGGGAAAATGCAGTTAGGAGAAATCGTTGCCATGGTTACGAGTTGAAATAAGGGAGCGGTTGAGTTAAGGGGAGTTACGAATACGGGGGTTGTACTGTATATGATTCGTGGAATGTTCATATCCCTTCCTAATTTCGATCTTTTCACAATGATTTTATAATAAACAGATACCGATTGGAACACATGGTAGAGGGTGACGATCTTGATATTGACCTTCGTCCCGGACTCGTAGCCGATAAAACATTTTGGATTGTTGCCGATTGTGTAAAAAAACACAAAAAGGCCATTGAGTAAGCGGCATTCAATAACTGTAGAGTTTGAATCATTAACGTGTATTGCAAAGAATTTTTCAGCTATAGTATCTGGAAATCTGCTTTCGACATCCGGCGTGTCTAGCAATGTTATGCAATAACCGAAAATATATTTATATGCGATTTGTTTTCACCAGAATTTCGGGACGGTGACGTCATTTGTTTTAATGACTCGGAGACAAATTTTCGGTACATATTCACTGCGGAAGATTTTCGTTGTATTCTTAAACCGTTTCATTAAAGTGTTAATGCGCCGCTACGGTCACCAAGGCGTTGTTTATTTCTTTTTTTGTTTTTTAATGCGAAGGAAAAATGTGCGCGAAGTGTATGCAAACGAAATTACTCAGCTGTCTACAACGCACAGGACAACAAAACGGACTATCATCCGATAATGAACCGACGAAACTAATGAAAACGATTAAAAGAAACTGAAGACGGCTTCGTCATACTTAGGTGTGTTCATCGTTTTAAAAAATGCCTTTGATACCTTTAGCATGACGTCGGCACTCGAGAAACTTGAAAAAAAAAGTCGTCAGAGCGACAGCGCTGAACTTACTGTCGAACTACGTTGATAACAGCAAACAACGGGTGAGAATAAGATTAAGGTCAGCGGAAGTGAGAAAATCGAATACGGAAGACTCCATAAGGTACTTCGACCCATCCGACTATCTTACGACCCATTTTTCAAAATAGATTATCTTCAAAATAGAAGCGAACTGCGAGATACTGATGTATGCAGACGATAAATGGATTGCCTTCGAAGCGCTGAATTAGGCAACGTTAAGGGCATTGATAAGGTACGAAATGAATAAATATGTACCTTGGATCGGAAGAAATTCGTTGAAAATAGACGTCGAAAAGAAGAAATGTGTTACGTTTGACTGGTACGAGGACAGCACGGCGAGCTGAACTAAAATTACAAAAAATAAACGCAAATGATTCAAATAGCGAGGAATTACGTAGTGAAGAGTATCGGGTATTGTATTTCCAAGTAATGGTGGACTCCAACATACGATGGAAGGAACACGCGGCCTTTATGTCGAATAAAAATTCACGACCAATCAAGAATGCCGATATTTTAAGCGCTGTACTCGTCTATTCTTAACTGCGGAATAATCGCAAAAGCAGCAGAATACGGCACAGAGGTTAACCAACAGGAAGACTTTAACGAATAGACCATTAAAAACATTATACGGTACCTACAAAGTCAAAATCCACAAAGGATTCTACAAACTTACGACGTTACAAAGTGCTAAACCATCAAATTACATGCGCATGAAATATTACCAATACATCGATGTTGACGAACCGACGAGCGCCAATCATGCAACAAAATCGGTCGAAGATGTTCCGACTACTTAAGAACTTAAGATGACGTGATTAATAATGAAGCGAACGTAAAATACAAGAAAATACAAATTTTTGTGTGCATATTATTTATATTTTTCTTTCGTTTCCGAAAGAAATGGAATCTTTCGTTTCCTTTTCTTTTAATTTTTTTAATAAAATGTTATAGTCGCAGTAGTATAAACGCGTACTGGCGTCGCAATGAAAACAGTATATTCACGGCGTCTATAATTTTTTTACGCGTAATACATCCGAAATCTGAATAACGTCTTCAATAGTTTCAAATGTCAAATGACAGATACAAGATACGAAAGTTGAAAAGATCGTTGCAACGCTTCAACGTTTCAAACTTCATCACTATGTGTATATTATGAACATATGTCGCATTAGATGAATAATTACTGTTTGTTCTATTGATCAATTTCTATAACAAATACAACTCGTATTATAATACTTGTCCTGTAAATCGCGGATACCGTGTTGTATTATTATACGATACGGGAAGACATCTGTCGAGACTTTCGCATTGATACAATAGGCATATGTACATCGAGACTTCGATTTACGTACTTTGAAAAGACGATTACATTGTTTTGTGATTACATTTACAAAAGATTCGTCGTGCTTCTCGATTCTGCGTATTCCTGGTCGTTCCTATTTTTGTTGGGTCTCAACATGTTATCAATAAGTGTTACAGGACTTCAGGTATGCGATTTATTTATCAATATCGATAGATCGATAGATCATTCGAATCTTCTAATCACTAGAATTCGCCTGATCGACAGGTGATCTGGGGAGCGAATCCTGATAGGGCGGATGAAGCAGTTCGTCAAGTACTCTTTGTCGGTGCCGAAGTATTGCATCTCTTCTTTGAGAATGTATTTTCGCAAAAATTGACTGATCACAGTCTTTTGGTATATGAATCACTGTGAGTCAACGCTAAATGAAAGGCGGACACCTAATGTTCGGAGAAATTATATAGTAGAGAGTTACAGAACGAAGTCAAAGTGGTATCAAACGTCATTCAGGACAAGAAAACTGATCAATTTTATGTTAATGAAAAGTGCAATACCTTGGGAATTGAAAGCCGGGAAAATATTTGCTATGTCGATGGAGAACTTCAGCGCGGTACGGATAAGTTGCCCCTTAAATGAATTTTACAATCAGCAGGATACACGAGAAAGTAATGCACAGTTTACCATTTTTATTGCAGATACTTCGCACGTCAATGTCATACTTGACAATCTTAGGTTCGATGGATTGAATATGTTAAAAATTGATATACCCGATTGATACTCGTTCGCTGTTGAGATGCAACACTAAGTTAATGTTACCGAGCGAGAGGTAGAAATAAAAAACGCACACACCGAATTTTGAAGGATCTTTCGTCCTTTCTAAATAAATCTCCAACGTGACTTTTTCGCTCTTCAATGCATGTTGATTGTTGTAATGAATTACGCATAAGATTCCCGGATGATACATGACGTTTTCAAAATTGCTGTTTGCATACTTTGCCATTGAATGTTCCGGAGGCACTTTTTTCCATCAATTATTAACGGATGTCCAGAGGAACATAAGCTGAACGGCTGAAATACCATTTATTGCCATTTTTAACATTCGGAATAAACGTGAGAATTGAATCGAACGTAAAGACGTCTTTTGACCGGAAAGCAATGGGGAGTAAAAACACGAACGCGGAAACGAATCGGACAGTGAATTGTAGCAGAAGGGGAAATGATACCATTGGCAAACCCTTATTACATTATCGTTGATGGACAGTCCATGGTGTTCAGTGGTGTTTTTCAAATGATAATTGATGGGAGACTAAGCCAACAGCGTGTTGGAGTCTTATTGCGATGTTATCAATGTTGTTGCGATGTAATGGCGTATTGCGATGTTATCACCGTTTTACCATTAATTTCCCGACAAACAAATTATGAATCGTTTCGCATGACACGATAAAAAAACTATATCTGTATTGACAATATATCGGATAAAATGATATTCAAGAAAGTGGATTTTTTTCAGCACCTCAGTTACAGTATCAACAAATTTTCTTCTCAGCTGTAACGGCCAATGGCCACATTAGAAAAAGTGTCGCAGTACTTTTTCATTGTTCGCAACGTTTGTGTATCACGACTTTGCCAGATCAGGTATTTGAAAGGACGCTAAAAAAATGATTCATTACTACTTTCAGACGTTTCGTTGATCGGGAATCATTGATTATATTTTTATACAGATTATACAAATCATCATTGGCCGCAATGATTGCACAGCGATGACGATACCGACGGTCGGTAAAATTTTCATACACGCCGCCTATATGATCCAAATTCTATTGTCGATTGTGTGCGTCAATAGGCTGGGATAGTCTTCGACCAAAAATGATATGTTAGTCAATTAAAAAAACATATTAAGACGGTTTTCAATTGAAACCACGACAACCACTATACATTCCAATCAGTGCTTCACCCATCTTTGGAAATTCATAACCCAAAAATCTATCGCGACATCAATAAATAACTTTAGCGTTGTGAAAATTATTTTTTTTTTTTTTCGAAATTTTGCAATTGAAAGTTATAGATCAGAGGACTGTTCAATAAATTTGATATTTAATTTCAGGTCCCTTCGCACGTCATCTATCATACATACGGCGTCCTCAGATCGATAGGATAGATATGAATCTATTAAAAGATATGAAACATTGCAAATTGTAATATTGCTAGTCATATGATGATTAGATCCGCAAAATGTTGTATTTTTAGTCATCTTGGTAACAGACAATATGGTCGTTTTTTTAAGCTGAAAACAGTAACAGTACAATAAAAATGTCGATTGGTCAAATTATAATCTGATCTCTGTGAGGAACCCGAAAATAAGTTAAGCGACTTTCTTATAGAGGGTTTCGTAAGCGATGATTAAAAAAATGAGAAAGCGATCTGCAAATCTAATTTTTACATCACGTGCGCAAAAAGTGGTGCTTTTCGTGACAGTTTTGCGGGCCGAAAGTGACCAATTTCATGCCGTGGTGAAAATTTAGGTTCGCACATGCGCAGTACCCAAAGCATCACTTTCGTCCTTACGGAATTGCGCACTCCCCATGTCTTAACCTAACTTTTCAACGCGCCATGAAATTTACCGCTTTCAGCTCGCGAAACTGCCACGGAAAGCACAAGTTTCCACGCACTTGATGTAAAAACTGTGATGTGTGACATGTGCCGAATTGGTGATTGCAACTTTCGGCCCGATACTATTGCAGCTTTGTGTCATTCAATATTACCATTTAAAGTTCACTTCCGAAACTTCTTTAAAAGACTCTGCGCATCTGAACGACATCGGGAAAAAAAGGTTTTTCAAATTTCTTCGTGAATTCTCTTCCTGTTTCACGATATTTCTCCAATCAATGGACTTTACATAAACATCACACTACGGTCCGATTAATGACCCGCCGTTGTCGACTAGTGGTCGGTAAACTGCGAGGATCGATATCGAAACCTTGTCCGTCAAGACAGCGCGCGGTTTCCGCCACTTCCACGTTTTACACTCTGGCATGCAATTTAAACGTCCATTTTCGATGAGACAGTTAAAACAAACAAAGAAACGAGCGTCTAGTAATTATAATCCTATGGCAAATACGTCGGAAAGAACGAGGATTTATTTCTATCTTAACGACATACGGAATAAAATGGCTCTCAAGGAAGTTGACTTTTTTGAACATCCGCGTTACAGTACGAACAAATTGCTCCTCAAGTTTATTGGACAATGGCCGTATCAAAACAAAACTCAGAGAATTTTAATATACACTGCGGCATTAACGTTCACCGTCACGGGTCTGCCGGCTCAGGTATTACACAAATAACGAAATAAATAAACAAATAAACATTCAAAATATGCAATTAAACACACAATCGTCATTTCCATTGTGAATAAAAGAATTGAATAATATTTCGATATGCCAGATTGCAAAAGTTGTTATTAATCGCACTGATTGGTTGATCATCATACCGACGGTCGGTCCAATTCTCGTACATCTGGTTTGCATAGTAAAAGTTGTCAACTCCATCGTATGCGACGACAGAGTGGGTAGTAGTTAATTTCAGTTAATATGATAATACTATCGCGGGAATGAATAATCGTAACTGATCATATCTTGCTATGTATGTGGATACGCGCCGCAAATACGAATCATATTCAATCAATATGATCAGATAATAAACATTCAACATGTTTATGGACAGATATGATATCGTAAGCAAACATCGTCATTATTTCAGATTCCCCTAATGCCATATAAAGCACATAAATCAAATATGTAATCCATATGATAATTCACGTATGAGAAACAGCAACTCTGCGCAACTCCGTTAACCTTGGAAATTCCGATAAATTAACGATTACGTTTATGTAATTCATAAAACTTTTAACTATGATGCATCATAAGAATGCCGTCAATCGAAATTGCATGCTTCTAGAAATCAAGATACTGCAATCGCGACCATTACTTTGATGGGTGACCGGTGTACTTATCACGTTATCAGCGAAACTTTTTTCAATTTTTTTTATGTTTAATGCAGTGATAGTGATAAAACAAGTGAATAACAAATGACACTTATTAATTAACTTTATATTAACAATACTAATAATCCTTAATTAGATATGATCTGATATGAAATTTATTCCCATTACTCGGATTTAATAAGATCGGAACAATCAGATATGATTCAGATATCATTATATGTTATCATTTTTTTCCTGAATAAAGAGTAATTAACACTTCGATCGATTGAAAATATTAGATGCTAAAATTGCTCGAACGGATACGAAACGACTGGAGCAAACCGATGGGTTCGGAAAAAGCCATTCTTGAAGAATATGCCGACGACGGCCGATTGTATACCTTAGTGTACACAGGTGATATTTGTTGTTGTTGCATGTAGCCGCATAGTGCCTATTATCAGTCAAATCAATTGTCAAGATTGTCAATAAATTTTAACAGCATGGTTATATATTTCACTGGTGTTCTTCCTGATCATATCGATACTGCCGCGCATCATAATCATCAATGGATGGGCAAATTTATCAGCACCAAACATATATCCCATTCCCGTTCATTACACCTCACATGACGAGGATTATTACTACTATTTGGCACCTTACATGTGCTGTGGGATAACTCTCATGATCTCGATAGCGGTTGCCGCTGATGGATTGTTCGTTGTATTCGTTCAGCACGGATGCGGTCTTTTCGCGATAGTCGGGTAAGTCGCGTTTCACACTGCGTGATCGCATGACTTTTGTTCTACAAACAGAATCGTTGATTCGAATGCCAAAAAAGAAGACCCAACAATACAGTTCAATGCGTCAATACCGCTGAAAAGTTTCTTTGTAATCGTAGATACCGATTGGAACACACATTAGAGAATGAAGATATAGACATTGAACTTCATCCAAGTCGTCAAGCGGATGAGGCTTTTTGGATCATAACCGATTGTATTAGAAAACACAATGAAGCCATTGAGTAAGAATGTTGATTGCTTCAAAATATTGATAATCATTGGACATATGTGGAGACTAAAGACATAAAAACATGAAAATACAGACACAACAAGACGTAGAAGACGTAAAAGTGTACATTTCCGTATACGATTAGTAACGGCACAGTGGGTGTTCGCTATTTGTTGAAATTTAGGAAGGTGTCGTTTTAGCTTCAATAATTATATTTTTGATGAATAAATTCGTAATTCGGATAATTATGTTTGAGAGAAGGAGCCGAGCAATCGGAGGGGGGAAGGGGGGGGGGGGGGTAATTTTTTTAAGCTATAGTGTTATAAACGTTTAGCTCTTTGTTGCGCGAAATAATCACAAAAGATAAAAAAAATATGGACATTCAATATTTGTATATAAATCGAAAAATCCATAACCTATTCATGACGATGTGATATTAATTGATAATGAAAATTTCATAAGATATGCCATGCTGCTCGACTCTGCGTACTCCCGGTCGTTCTTATTATTATTGGGATTGAATATGCTATCCATAAGTTTCACAGGACTCCAGGTATTATTTTTATTGATCAATAACCATTGGAAGACATTATTACGATTAGTAATCTCCATCATTTGACTGGACGGCAGGTGGTTTGGGGCGCTACGCCGGAAGCAATTGACGAAGCAATCCGACAGGGACTGTTTGGCGGCTCGCAAATAATGCATCTACTCTTTCAAAGCTTATTTTCGCAAAGACTGACTGATCATAGTTTGGGGATTTTTCATTCATTGTGAGTTTACGATTTTTAAAAAAGCGCCATCTATCGGATACTTGTCACGGAAAAATTGTGTACACATTCAATAATTGCAGAACGAAATCAAATTGGTATAAGATGTCGATAAGAACGAGGAAACTTGTTAATTTTATGCTAATCAAAAGTATGATGCCTTTTGAATTGAAAGCCGGAAAAATGTACGTGATGTCATTAGCGAACTTCGGCGCTGTACGGAAAAAAATGATATCATTTATACGCATTTTTTTGGCATCAAAATGATGCTAAAACGATATAAACGACACGATATAAAGTTTTTATCGAATTTTTTTCATTTTGCGCAAATTTTACAGGTCCTTCGAACGTCACTGTCGTATTTGACCATTTTAGCTTCAATGGAATGATCATACATCGAAAAAAAGAAATAAAAGTTATGTACAGTTTCGATAATATTTCTTGTTGATACAGTGAATTAAAATAATTGCTTTTCTACACGGAAAGACAAATAAAATACACACGCAAAATATTCTATTTTTATGGACCTCCGAGAAAGTACGGATTAACAACTTGTACTGGAAGACCTTTATGAAGGGTCAATTATGCAACGGAGCGTACGGAACGCGAAACTCTAACTTTACACGTTTCGTCATGACGCGGAAGAAATAATGAAAACGTCCATCAACGCCGGAGACCTTACTATTAGTCCTGCAAAGGAAGGTGATGTCGAGAAGGCATAAAAAAAAATAGGGAGGCGTTTAGTGCCGTGTGAAATACACCGTTAGCAACCCTGAGGAAAACTCCGATTTCTATGAATTTTCAAACATTGCAAAAGTACCCTTCAGAAAAACCGCAATATTTTTGTTATTCAATGGTTTTACAATAAAAATGAGGTGCTTATCGTGTTGTACGAGAAAAAATACACAAAATAAGGTTTCCAGCGAATGGCAGAAGCGTTTATTGAAGCCGTAACCTGGCCGCGAAAAAGTTGAAACTTTAAACGCGTTTTTCGCCCTTTTAACGATTGAATTCGACGTTTTGCGCACTTTTTTTCGTCAAAATCTAAAATCGCTCGAAAATTCTTGTTCGTCTCATTTCCCGCGTATTTTTTCGTCAAAATCTAAAATCGCTCGAAAATTCTTCTACGTCTCATTTTCCGCGTATTTTTTCGTGCTGAAATACGAATCTGATGATGGATTCAACTACCGTCCAACTATATTCAAGTATGCGAAAAGGTACGCGCGAAAGGAAGTGTGGAACGGGTGACAAAAAGGAGTGCGAGACAAGAATAAAAAAAATCCTAACACGGGAGTTAGAAGCTCCCGAAGTACGCCGAGTATTCCAACCCGCGCGCTCGTAAAATCTGTCGAGGCGCTTTGATAGTGAGAGGGATCTGACTCTGGTTCTGCGGCCCTTCGTCGCCAGAGACAAACACCGCTCGGACTGAGCGGTAAACTGAAAACGCTGAGTACTCCGCTGCGCAGCGAACGAGACAATTTCACGAGCCTTGTCCGGACTTTACGCCGCGGCGGAAAATTCGTTGAAACTTTTTCGTTGATACTTTTTGCTCGTGTTTTTTCTACCCTTCTATTCTACAGGCATATTTTGCCGGTGGTCTCTTCTTTTCAAGCTTTTTTGCTCGCGATATGCCTTTGCGTATTACGGTCAGAAACATCCACTCGTTACGTGGGTCGCCGACATAACATTTTCTATGGTATATCATCGCAGAAAACGACGTTTCAACATCACCGAGATACAGAGTAATACTAATATTTTATACATATAAATACACAGTGTGACGATTTTTTTGGTACGCCACAAAACGGGGGTTATCATCGAATTTTTGCCCCGAAGAGCACACGAACCCTGACGACCTCTGCATCGGTTTTTCTTCACGCGAAGCTTCGCGCGAAGCTTCGAACAAAGCGTCAGCGCCGCTATCGTTAAAATATTAATCTTAATAATCATAGGACGTCGCTGGTATCAGTGATATCAAAAATATTTCGAAGAGAAAGGGCCGCAAACAAAATGTCCGACGCTGATAAAGAGACAGAAGACCGACTGACTACGAATTGCTGACAAACACAGTTTACATCTAAAACTCAGCGATGTTTATCGGATTAAACAATGTGGACGAAGCAACAATGAATTTTCTCGGAAGATTCAACGAATGCGTACGAAATGCCACCACTGCGATAATCATAAAAATAAAAATAAGAATTCGAGCAAAAAAAAAACGCGTATTGCCGCTAAAATTGTTCGGCTGATAAAAACTCGCGATTCCGTACACAATCGCGTAAAAAACATCCATTTCATTACTATTTAAGTGATAAATTTTTAAAAAACCTCGAAATATGGTCGTCATAAAGAAAAAACTACCAAATTCAAACAGCGACCTGAAAAAAATGGAGTGGAGCGAGCGAAACAATAAACCCGAATCAACGTGAAACTCCGTGAGTGAAATAACTTAAGATGGCGTCCATCGAATAATAAACATCTAAACGAACGGACGATGTATTTTTTTTTTCACCATCAATTTTCCGTCAATAGCTATACGCGACTAGGAAAGCCACAAGTAGCAATTACGTTAGTATCTTTTTTTTTCTTCGTCTTTCATTTATCTTATCTTATTATCTAAACTCCGTGTATATAGGTTATGTTACACACGCCGCCAATAAGGGACCGAAAGCCCGGAGATTTGTCGAAGCCTCGAAATGCTTGAAGGTAATCGAGCGTTTCAGTGAATCTTACGCCTTTCATCCGCCCTTATCGGGTTATCCGATCTCTCGAGAAAGCGACATAGAGGGCGCTTTGAAACGCCATAGAAATCAGACATGGTGAGGCATGAAGAATGGGCGAAAGAAGGGCACAAAAAGAAGGGGGCGTAGAATGACGGAACTCGGTTTTCATACCAAATGCCCCATTCCTTGGCATCCCTCGATCGTTTTGTTACTACCCTACAACCCTCGATAGGATGCCAACGCGTGCCGTCTTTTATTATCACGAACAAGTTGGTACGTGACACTCCGAAACGTCACGGATTCGCGCTTTGCTCGTCTCCCATGTATCCTTCAAGCGCAACAACGCCTACAGACCGATAGAGCAATAAGCCGCTCGTGTTATCCTGTCTAATTGCTGAATATATATGTAGGACAGGCGCGTGCCTGCGTTTTTTTTCGATCTATATGAATGCCTACAGCTTACAGAGGGCGCGTCGCCCATTGTTTCCCGCTGACGATTTCACCATTTTTACGAAGCTATACGTGAGGCTCTGCAGAAAGATTTGCTCGATATTCGCGCTTTGATGCCTTTGCTTCGCCGATTGTAGCCGTTTTTGTACCGAAACTTGAAATACGATCGCCCCGCGGTGGGTTTCTCGTATAGAGAATACTAATTATAGAATGAAACGAGTGTCGGACACATCAACGAGCGAAATTTCTTCTTTTTCATTCCATAGCTCGCAGATATATAACACGCTGAATATATTAAAAAAAAAAAACAAAAACAAAAAAAAAGTTACGAATTCACGAAGAATAATTAAAAATCAGCCTGCGGGATGCTCTATTGTTTCATCCATAGAAAGACTGCACGACGGGGAAGAGAGTTCTATCGGTGAACGCGTTACCTATGACAAAGTCCCCAATTGGAACTCTATGCATGTATATTCGCGATAAATAGAAGAAAAAAAAAAGAAGAACGTGAAACTATAGCGTCTGGAATTCGCAATAATCGAATTGAAAGTTCCGAAATTCGCAATATATCGAGCAGAAAGCGACAAGTTACTCGACGAGAAATAGGAACGATGGGGGCGAAGACGAGAGCTATCGATTGCCGAAGATACCTTCTGTACATATATTCCTGCCGCGTTATATCATTTCAAAAACATACGAAACTATCGTGTCGATTTTCGTATCTTTTTCAATGATTCATCAGCTATCTTAGTATCTTTGCGCGATCGATAAAAGCGTTTAAGTATACGACAACGGCAAAGCTAAAGCTTAAATTATTTACGATCTATTAATCGAACATAAAAAAAAAATGAATAAAGTATGCAAAGTATACGAATAATCAGCGAAACACGGAAAAAAATAAGGAAAAAAGGGTGCAAAAACGTACGATCGATACGTTTCACTACTATCCAAAGATAGAGAGACGCGATCCATGACGAAAAAGAGAGTCTCATCTCGTTACTGCCGAAATCGGATTCTTTGTGTCGGAGTGACAAATTGTCCGAACGAGACGAATACCCGTCTTCCTCGAGCGTTCCTCGAAGTTACAAGCATTACGGTCGCTCCTGATATTCTAGTACAGGTCCGTGATCTCGTTACCGAGAGGAACTACCAGCGTTACAGAAACTCCTCAGTAATATCGGTTCGAGGAAATGCCATTAGCCTCGTTTTCCCCGGAGAATCGAAAGGTTCGACGAACAGACGACGATGTCGATGAGAATGACAACGATCGCGGACGTTGTAGTGAAGATACCGAACCCTTAGGGGAACCCGTGCGAAACTTCGTACAGAATCTGATCGTTCAACATGTCGCGGATTCATCGGGATTTTCTTGGGGCTATTGTAGCCGTATTCTACTTTGTAGGCCTGTAGACGATCATTTCATTACGGAGTATCGGTTCGATTTCACAGTGTGAACGTCGCCATTTTTTTTTTTTTAATTACGAAGAAATTTCGTTAATTACGAAATCTCATCTATCGATATAGTCACTTGGATCATCGATTTTCCGATAGATAATACATAAAAAATATAAACACTCTTACGGAAAATCGTATTCGGAGTGTTTGCACAGGTATCCCAACGTTCGGCGTTTCGTATTCGGATAGTTGACGAAATACTTTTAATTGGATGAGACGCGGAAGAAGTTAGTAGCGGCTTCGAACGAAGCGATCAACTAAAGCAAACACGATTAAGGGGATATAACGGAGGGGTTTGGTTACCGCGATCAACCTGCTCGCCGCTGAATACGGCTCATTGATCATCCTTGTCGCGGCGAATCATTTTTCGAGTAGTCGACAAGGGTCTCTCAGACTTCATCATATGACGTATATTTCTATCTAAATAGGTATAATAATAAACAAAGATTGCTAAAGGAGAACATTGCGCGATGTTTCCTCATTATTTTTCGCTTTTCGCGAAGCTTATTCAATGCTGAAGCCGATATTGAGTAACAGACGTTCTCGTAATATCGCGATATTTCGATCGCAAAATGTTTTTCATGAATTTTTTTTTTTTTTTTTTTCTCTCAGTGCAATTTTCGCGAGTGTATTCTCGCCGAGAATGTTGCTTCGGCGGACGCAAGTGCGCGAGTCGCAAACATCTTACGTACATTTACATTTTTTTTTTTTTTTTTCGACAACTATCATAACTTTGTACTGTTGTTGTTCAACACGAAATCGCGAAGTGGAGCAAAAAATAGATCGAGTGATAAGAGAAAAGTGACTCTGATAGTAATTGGCGAGGCGAGTTTTTAACTTGAATATTCCGATTCTAGAATCTTTATAATTAACTGTCGTTTCCTCGTTTCGCGAAGTCGGGTTCGCGAGGTTTGTCAAGTTGTTGCGAATAGGTCTGCCTGAGGGCTCTTTCCGAGACAATTTGCGTAGCTGTAGCGGTTTTACTTACCTAACACTCGACAACGATATGAAACAACATTTTATTATTATTTTTCAAGTACACTTTTTATATTGTGAACGTCTCGTTAGCGATTTTCCTGCGATCTTTATGAAGCAAAAACAATACATCGTCATTTCGACGCAATATAAATGAGAAATACGCAAAAAAAAATCGCTTTTCAGCAAATTCTCTGTTTTTTGAATTGCATATTTCGATCGAAAACTTTGACGAGGTAAAGTAGAATTTAAATAAACTGCGCGAATGAATTGCAGACGAAACACAACGGACTGTAAACCGATTTTTTGGATAATCGCTAATGGAAGTACACACAATAAAGTGTAACGTGACAAATATCACGGTATACCGTAAATTGAAGCTTCAGCCGCAATTTTACCGGCCGAGCAATCGCGATCGACTAACCCCCGAATCCATAGAATCGTTCGAATCCATAGATATCGTCGTTTCAACGCAATACGAATAAGAAATCTCAAGAAAAGATCGCTATTCAGCAAATTCTCTGTTTTTTAAATTGCATATTTCGATCTAAAACTTTAGCGAAGTAAAGTCAAAATTTAAATAAACCGAACCAAATAAATTGCAGACGAAACAAAACGGACTGTAAATCAATTTTTGGATCATCGCTAATGGAAGTACACACAATAAAGTGTAACGTGACAAATATCACGGTATACCGTAAATTGAAGCTTCAGCCGCAATTTTACCGACCGAGCAATCGCGATCGACTAACCCCCGAATGCATAGAATCGTTCGAGATTCAACAATGGTGTGTACGTGCGTGTTAGACGCGCGGGAAAAAAAATCTGCTGGTTTTCCGTTTACAACGACGACGAGCTTTTTCATCCGATCGACGGCCGATATGTCGAAGGACTCGTCGAGTAATCGACGGGCTTCGAAAGGATTCTCATGTTTTATTCACGAAGTGAAACGAATCAATCCGTATGCGACTAGCAGACCTATGGGGGTGGCGCCAGCCGATTCTCCGTTCCGTTATTATTCCTACGAGTTCGATTTAATATTTGGGGGGAGGGGGAGGGGGAGGGGGCGGAGCAGAGAAGGCAAAACGACGCATGGAACACACAAGAGAAATACACTCTACCGGACGATTGCGAATGAGCAAATGTTATTGCGTTACCTAACGAGCGTCGGCTCTCTATAGTTGTGTCGTTGACGATGCTTGTTATTGCTTCTGATTTCGATGCGCCGCAGGAATACAATCTCTATAACTGGGTCGTGCAGAAATAGCATCTGTGATCGAACGACACGCGGTATCAACGATTGATTGCAGTGCGGATATAAGCATTTCAGTTGTAACGATACGAGATACGCGTTCATTCGATTTACTACCGATTTCGCGGAGATTAAATAGCACCATTAAGTTGTGTCTGTTAACCTCGCGAAATTATCGTATGCCGCCACAAATCAATTTTTTTAATATCGGCAACACTGCCGGTGCTTCAAATATACGATAAGGTTTGGCGCTTCGAATTCGCGACTCGGAATACGAAAAAAACTTGAAATTCGCGGGAGATGAAATATATAAGAAGTATTGTAGTATAATAGTACCTATGGAATCGTCGCTTAAAATAAACAAAGACGACAAAAAAAATGTTCAATTATTAATTTTATAAAATTTTTTTTTTTTTTCCAATGTTTATCATTAACCGTTCTTGAGATGCAAATAAATTGAAAAAAAAAAAAACACGAAGTCGGATGTATTAAAAATGTCAACTGCTCGACGGCTTTCGTAACCGGTAGCGACTGTTCCTCTAATCGTATTGAAAATTTCGACAGTCATCGAATTTTTTTTAATTTTATTGAAAATTTCCCTTTATAGTGGAGTTTTTGATAATTGGCATAGAGTTGGAATGCGTACGCTTGGAAATACGATAATATATAGATGATTTCAGCACGCGCGAGATAGTAATTACGGTTAGTCATTACCGATGCATATTTACTAATTAATTTACGGACACGTGATGGGATTATTGCAAAAATACGAGAGATATGCGGACATCGAAACACAATTTTTCGGTTCACGAGCAATTGTGCCATTTTTTGCAATTGCTAAAATTCGTATTCGACGATCCGTGAAAGGGGACTTTTCTCGGGATTTTTCGGCCGCGACGTGCTTAAACCCTTTCGCGCATATAAATCATCGCATAGCAATGAGTTAAATTTTTTCCGGAATATTTACGATCTCATATTTTGTCATAAATCCATTGAGCTTTAGCGCCACTGATTAGACGAAAACGAAAAAAAATAGTATGTTTAACGTCCGGTAGTTAGCGCCACGAAAAAATCGGCTATCGACAAGACTCTGTTACTCGCGTATATGTAATATATAACGCGACTATGTATTTTGTGTGTCGCATGAAAGATACGTTTTTCCTTCACGAAGCACGTATTTCATGCTTACAGTATCGAGAAATATCGGTTCAAGCCGCAATTTTACGGTCCGACACGTCGAATATGAGACGCACCGCTGGTGCTGCTAGTTGTTCTTGTCGTCATCGCAAAGATATATCGGAAGGCCTATGACGTTGAAGGACTATGACGACGAGAATTTTTCACCGGAGTAAATTCTTTCATGCAATTTACGTTACTCCCCCCCCCCTCCCCCTCCCCCTCCCCCTCCAGAGTTGCCGCGGAAAATTGCTCGAGTTTTACGATATCGATATTCACCTATAGTTACAAATCGATATTATTTTTTCACGCGTTTCTCCATGCGCGGTCACGAAGGCTATACGCGAATAAGATACTGATAAATATGGTACGACACGTAGATGTTGATATTTTACAAACTACGAGGACAGAAATACGATTTAACGAGTTTTACGATATGCCTTTTTATAGTTATCGATGTATTTTTTTTTTTGTCATTTTTTTGTCGCGATACAATGTCGGCGTTTAATCGTTCAATTTATTAAATGTGATCGATATTTTCGTGGAATTACGGAATGATAATGCAGTTTTTATTGTTCGTATAGTAAGAATTGTTTGCCGAAACTTCTTAAAACGCTCATTGACGCGTTCGACAGTTCGATCGCAAAGTTCCGTTTTGTCGCCGATCGGGGCAACGATTTCGATATATCGCGATATAAAAATATAAATAACAACAAACATTTCCATATTCGAAATTAATGTCATTAAATCAAATTTATTTTAGCTTAAATGTTTTTGCCTTTTATTCCGCCGGTCGTCCATTTTTCCTTTCGGTTCTCTACCGATAAGCACGAGAAAGCACGATAATAATAGTATATTCCCGAGAGATAAAAAAACGAATTGTCGCGCGTCTTATTATACGCCCGATGTACGTCATATCGAGTGCACAGAATAAGCACCATTTACCCGATACCCGCGTAGAATTCTTTACGGCACCATAAAATGACGAAACAGCAGTGGGGAAGTGGGTGGATTTACAGACGTTGCACTCAACGAGACTACGAGCTAATTACGGTTTTACGTAGGTGCGCGTTGACGTTACGATCGCGTCTGACGTACACTTGTTAAATTGATATCTAAATCTTAATATCAGAGAATAATTCGCACTCGAGTGATTCTTGGACGTGGGTTCCCGTAATAAACGCGTTCGGAGGGTCCTATAGCCTACAATAGAACCGCATATGGGTTATTTGCAGATAAAATGTCGAGGAGAGCGAAATGGGTACGTGAGGGCCGAAGGCGCCATTTTGTTTCCAACTGATTTTCGGCGAAACAACGCTGTTAACGTCAAAATTCACGAAGTAAATTTTTCATTAAAAAAAAATGCGAATGCAGTAAAATTATTAATTATTAATTATGAAAATAGTATTTTAATTGATTTTAACAAAAAGTTATGAAAAGAATCGTCTAAATTACTGCCGCGTCGTTGTCGGGATTTTTGACGCGGTGAGTACCCCGAAGATGGCTCGTGAACCACGACGGTGATTATTCGTACCGAATAAAATTAAAAGCCTTTACCCACATGTGTACAAAGCATTTAACCACTGAATAGTTCGTGTGTATCTGTGTGTAGACACAGTGACACTCGCGTTTACGGTCGCGCAAATAATAATGCGTATACAACATCGATGTCATATAGTAGTGGAATTGGACCGGCGAGTAGTAGCGTTCGAAAGCGAAAGGTGGTGCTAAATGGACCGCTTAATCTATTTACAGAGTTTTGTCGATGTACACAACACATTCCTCTAATTTTGAACGAAAAAATAAATTCGTCACACCCCGTTAGTGTATTACGACGGAAAACCAATGGGGCAAAATGAACCGCCATTCCATTGCGTTAAAAAAATAAAAAAATTGAATTTTGAATAGTTTACCAACTATGAGCGATGTGTAAATTATTCTCGGCGAAAAATATGAATTTTCTTATATTAAAAATAATACGAGTGGAATACGTCATCCATTTTGCCCCGTTGACTCAATTTGCCTCGTACCCCCCACTCGCCATAAAGCGCGACACTCCAAACACATCGCGGATAAAGGGGCTAACGAGGGATAATGCAGCGACAGCTTGCAGTCATCGTTTGGGCTAATTATACCCGACTGCATTTGCAAAGAGCCACTATTTACGTTAATATTTTTATAACCAACGTTTACAACCCCTGTCAACTGTCGGTCGCTGTGAAATTACTTTCCCGATCTCCGCTTCGCTATAGAGTAGAATTTACCGAAAAGTTATCCCAATCGGACTAAAAATGAGGGAACAAAGTACAAAAAAAATCTGTTTTTTTTTTTTTTTTTTCATTTTATCAAAATTTTACGAAATTATAAAAAAAAAAAAAATTCGATAATATTCGCGGTTATCCCATGTGAAACCCTTTTGCCTTTGAACTGTCGATTATATCGATCTTTCTACAAGTTTTTTCGATTCGATCGTTGGATTGGTCACAGATACGTAAATGAAATTTTAACGAGTGCACCGAAGAAATATAAATTTACCGAAAAGTCACTAAAATTAGTTGTCAAGAATACGGGTTTTTTTTTTTTTTTTTTTTTTTTTCGTATAAATATACGTTTGATACGCGCGGGAAAGTTCATTACTCATTTTATACAGAATTTGTTGCGCGATGTGCCAAGTTGCGATGTTTTCTTGTTAAATCGAGCAAAAAATTAGGGACAATCTGTGGGCACAAAGTTATATATATACTATTCGGTCGCAGTTTGTATATATTGTACAAGTGACAGTGATTAATTTCGAGCGCCGGATGCTCCCGACAAACTCTCGGCGGAATCTTCCTGCACAGTACACGGTGCACATTGGAAGCGACGTAGCCTCGGGGATAGAAAAAAAAAAAAAAAAAAAAAGAACACGCGAAGACATCGCGCGGAATAAAAAACGAGCGGTCGGAAAAAATAGGAGAATAAAGTGCGCTGTGTACAAAAAAACGAAAAAAAAAAAAAACCTCTACAACGTTTTCGTTGCAACGGCTACATTATCAGAGGGTACCGGAAGCATGAAGACGCGTTAAAAATCGACAGCTCGAGGCGCTGCGCGCCATTTCCGTTCGGAGCGAAGATGTTCCAACGCATTGCAAAGAAATAAAAAGGCAAAATGTAAACTTCTTGTTTACGAACACAGAAACTTCGCGGCATCGAAAAAAAATATTTTTCGAGATCGTAATTGAGACGAAATAAATGCGAAATACGGAAAAAATGATGGAAAACTGTTTATAATAACATTTTATTGACACTTTATTTTTTATTATTTTTCCTGCATAACAAATGCATATATATAGGTATATATAATATAAATATTGTAATATATTAAATAAATACATTTTTTCATTATTATTGTAGATATCGACAATTGATAACGTTACATAAAAAAAAAATAACGAAAATAAATTTATCGAAAGATAAGCGAATTATCTACAAGACATTTGATAATTCATCGATAAAATCAGACGACACATTTTTTTTTAATAGAAAATATTTCACGAACATTAATACCGTTCGGTATAACGAAAAACTTCAACAATACGATTTTCGAGTTTTTGAAAAACTCGTAATAATTTTTTTTGAAAAATCAACACAATTTTTATGCAAATTTACAAAGTATACGGCAAAAATTGTGTAATAACAAATATAAAAAAGTATACGATGGCAAATACCTAAATATATTCAAATTTCGATATTTCGATTTTTGTTATCCGATTTTATGATAACAGATTTACGTTTTTAAGGAGCGTTTTGATACAAAAATTGAGAAGTATTCGTCTAATTACCGATGTATCGACTCTTCAGCAAAGTAGTGGAGTTCCCGTCAGTCAATTGCACGTAATAATTCGGACCGAATGAAAATGTATCGATTTGTCCGTCGAGCGCAGCGTGAAAAACACGACGAGGTCCCGAAAGACCACCCAATTTCCATACGCCGTCGGATCGTAATATCAAAAGCTCTTCGGTTGGAGAAGTACTCATCAAAAAGGCGCCGGAACCCGGTAACACCCATTCATGGAAATTATTAGCCCACAATTCGTAACGGAGAATCATTATATCATCGCGCAGACGGAGACTAATCCACAAACAATCCATTGATGTTGTGAAAGTTCCGGCGATTATTCCCGCAACGCGTAATTCTATGAAAAATAAAAGAAAAAAAAAATATTGAATTGCTTTAAAAAAAAAAAAAAAAAAATCGTAAAAAATCGTTTGCTATTTTTTAATACGCCGTCAAAATTTTTTTTTTTTTAATTAATATATTTATAAAGATAAAAAAATCACCAGATAGACGATGAAAGCGATTTTCATTGCGATCGAATTGATAAAGAAAAATCCCTCCATCCGGATCCGAAGTTACGCACGCAATCAGTGAATCCCCCGACAGTGTGACGATTCCGACTTGCAGAAGTTTACTTCCGTTCGAAACAGTCGAACGAAAATCGAAGGTTTTCTCGTCATTGCAGTATAATAATGATTCCTCGATTTTGCAGCGACCCAAACCATCGAAAATCGATAATTCGTTTTTTATAGGATCGGAAATTAAGGGAGTTGAATTTTTCTCCAAAAGCTCTAATTTGTCCCAATAAACTGCGCGATCTATTGATTATAAAATTTTTCAAAATCTTAGTGAATTATTTTTGCGAAAAATGTTCGGAATTTTTATGCAATATTATTGTTATTAATGAATTATTTCATAATATGAATTGTCGATATAAATATTATAAAAATATATTTATAATATATATTTTTTTTTTATAATGAGTTTTTATATAAAATCTCATTAATTGCATGCAATTCAGCGACGAAAAAATTGTCAAAAAATTTAACTCACTCGCGAGCGCAACATCGATTCCTTCGGCATAATCCAGCAATTCAGATGTCCGCTTCACCATCGTTTTAAGACCGTTGTTAACGGTCTTTAGATTCCTCAACTCAACTCTCTGATACAAGCCGTCGATCGTCACGTTACCCAAAATCGTAAGATTGTTCTCCAATGAAATCGGTGTTACGATTGTCTGCGATTCCGCGCGTTTCTTCAATTGAAATTTAGCGAAATATTTCATACGAATGCCGTTGACGGTTCCGTTCGTCTTTATGTTCGATGTTTTCAGCGTTCCTTGAAATTTTTTATTTCCTCGAAGATTTTGCATCGACGACTTTAGCAATGAATTTTCTATCCGCGAACCCATTATCTTACCGTCCACTCTGCGCGTATTGACAAGGAATTTACGATGTTAAACACATTTTTAAATGCTTTTGTAACGAACAATTGCTTTTCCGAAAAAAAAATCAATAAGATGCGTAAAATCCGATTTAATTTTTTTATTTTTTTTATTATTATTATTTTCAGACTCCGTGTATTATACCTTATATTCCGCATCTCTACAGTTTTAAAAGTTTTCCGTCCTTTTATGACAATCGTTCGATTTCCATTGGTATTCATTCTGAATGCATTACTCGCGAATTTGCCGAATTCGAGACCATCGATGTTACGCGCAGTTATGTCGCTAACAATTTTTTTTCCGATTATCAAGTTTCGTTCGACGTCTCGTCTAACGACATCGGTTTCGAGTTTCAAATTGTTTATTTTCCCGCGAAGCGTCACATTTTCTGAAATCGAGAACGCGGAATAAAATACTCGGAATATCGTTTTCAACGCAAAATTTTTTCGAATTATTTTTTTTTTTAGAAATTATCCGATCACCTGAGATGATCAACTCTTCGAAGTTCCAATTATCATTTATCACTTGTGTTTCGCCGTTTTTCAACGAATTAAACTCCAAATCGTTTAGATGCGAGTCGTTCGATCGCAATCGCGATTTCGCCGCTCCGAACACATTCGGCGCGCTAATTGAAGCGAAAGATGCGCTAACGTTTATTTTTTGAGCTCTCGTTTTGCTTAAAAGACGATTTCCGATGCCGTTCCACGATCCAAAATTTGGAGTATCGAACGATTTCTAAAAATTTTTTTTTGTTTAATTTTTTTTTTGTGTTGAAAGCAATTTTTTAAGGTGTGCAATACATCTTCGATAATTATCTCACCAATATTTTCAATTCATTTTGGAACGCAACATTTTTGAATTCGATAAACTCTGCGGAAATCGCCGTCAACCTATCGGTCATCCAAATTTCGTTGTACAAACGCTCCAAATTTTTGTCGTTGACATTTACGACTTTCGGTTCATTGACGAAGGTAACGTTTCCTGCGAAACTCAGTTTCGGATAAAAGTTTCATCAAAATAATCGATTTATTGGAATTGGGGAAATGTTGCGTAAAGACGCTAATAATTTACTTCCGGTTTTTTGAATTTCCCGGATTGTCTTAACGCGTAGAAACGAATGTCATTAAGGTGATGTAAAAATACTAAATCGGTAACAAAATTTGTAATTAATGCAATTTCGAAACTATAAATATTTGAGGAAAAAAAAATTGAGTTTCCCTGCGGAATCGATTGACGCGGAGAAAGACAATTTTTTTTTTTTTTTTTTTTCATAGTTCCGAAATGGCATTCCTTACAGTTTTTGCTATAAACTAAACGCGAAACGCGTGTTTCGCTTTACCTTAAAGTTGAATTAAATTTATTTCACATTTATTTTCACCATATCGCGATGTATTAGTCGCGATTTCGTAAGAAAAAGGAGATACTTACCGTATGTAACGATATTGAGTGGAACGTTGGACGCGGGAAGGTGTAAAACATGCGGTACAATTATCGCCTCCGAGTCGAGTGTGTCGATTATTTCTTTTGATCCCAAATAACCAAATTTTACTTTTTCTTGAAGACTGAACGAAGTTTGCGTAGCTGTGATTTCCGTAGCCACGAGACCACCGGCTACGAAAAAAAAAAAAAAAAAAAAAAAAAATGATTTCCGTAAAATGTTTATGAAATTAAAAAGCAAAATCGCGTTGTAATAAAAAAAATTGTTTCTTGCCGAACGTTACGTTGGTTAAAGACATCGTGTCTCCCGTCTTCACGATGTTATTGAGAAATTGAGCGAAATCAACGCCATTCAATTTGCCAACGTAAATGTTTTGCATCGAAATAGCCTTTCCGATTTTCAGCGGCAATGTGGATATCGTTAAATCGACCGGTGTAAATAGATTTTTGATTTTCGTATTTGTAACATTTATCGGACCCTTGAGAATTCCCGGTTCCACCCATTTTGTAATAGTTTCCTGCAGTCCTATAAAAAATTCGCAATTTTACGAAGAAATTTATGAAATTTCGAAATCAAAATAAATAATTTATTACATTAATATTTAATGTATATATATTTCAGAGGTATTAAAAGTACATTTTCATGTACCGAGTATTTAAAATTTTGAGTGCTTTAAGTATCAAATACTGAAAATTCAAGTAATTGTACTTATGGTTTCAAAATTCGATAAAAAATTTCGTCGAAAACGAAAAATTTGAATAAAAATTGATCGCAAACGTAATATTTGGATAGACATTAAAATCTGAAGTACGGTTTGCGGTAAAATTCGTACGACAGAATATCGACTCAAATTGAATGCTAAATGCAGTGAAAAATTGGTGGTGAGTATTAAAATATTGTATTTCTAAATAAAAATTAGAAAAACGATAAATTTTGACTAAAAAATTTCAGTTTTGGAATTTTGTCGTAAATTTGTAGTTCCTAATTAAATCGAATATTTCATTTTTGAGTTTTTAACGAATTATATATCGAAATTTTGGGTTTGCGACGATTTTAATTTTTTATTTTTATTTTTCAACGAATTTTTGAGTTTTCAACAAAATTTGTACCCAAAGTTCGCTATTTTGATATCAATTGTTTTTTAAATTACAAGCCGTTTACCTCGATAGTCCATTCCTGCAATTTCCCCGATATTCGCTTTTTTTACGGTAATTCGACCGGTCAGATTCTTCAACGACCACAATACATCGTTCAGAGATGTTGCCGCGTCGAGAAACACTTCGCTAAATTCAGATTCGTCAAAGACTTTGATAGCTTTAACGAATTTTGCACTTCCGCGATCTATTATCAAATTTGATTCCCAAATACCGTCGGCATCAGCAGCCACAGCGCATAATCGCAACGGCAGTCTGCAAACAAAAAAAAAACATCGAAAAACCAAAAAAAAAAATTTGCGGAACGAAACAGCGTCTGAATTTTGCACATACCTTGGCGTCGGCAAATTGCTATAAGCCAATTTTCCGACAGTAACAGTCGGCATTGTCATCCGTTTTTTTCCGGAAATGATCACGTGATCGGTGTGTTTTTTCGATACCCATTTGTAAGGAAAGTTCCGCAACGTCATATTTTCCCATAACTATTAAACATTAATAACAGATAATGGGGATAACCATTATAATTATTTTCGTAATTTCTTACATTTTTTTGGTATTAAAATTCGACTGAATTCCATTTTTTCCGAAAAAAAAAAAAAAAAAAAAAAATCATACGGTTAGAGATGAAAAATCGACACTTACAACTTTGTCATTGCGAAACTTGAAGTTTGCCGACAAGTGATTGGAATTTAAAGGCACAGCGTTTGAGATGATTTCATTAAAGGTTTTCCCGTTGGATCTCGTAAGATCGTCGGCTTCGAGATTCTCGACAATTTTCATATTCCGAAGCGTGAAATTGCCGGAAATCTCGAGAGGTTCCGGAATGTGAATCATCGGTGACAAAATTTCAGCTCCTTTGCCCGTTATTTTTCCTCGCATATTGATAAGACTATTGATATTTGCTTTGCGAACGGTAATCGAACCACTTAACGTCGACTTACTGCCGTTTAACGGCAACAATAATCCACCAGAATTGATATTAAGTTCATCGATTTTTATTGTTTTCGCTGATATGTCTTGACGCGTGTAATTGGTGGCGATATCGAGAGGAACTTGTGCTTTCATTGCCCGTAACTCCGTAAACATGTGAGAACCTTAAATATTCAGTTTTAAGTATAATTACGCGCTTTTCGTCGATTTGTTATTATTCCGCTTGTTATCCATAATAAAAAAAAAAAATTAAAAAAATCGTTAGGTGATCGAAAAAAAAATTAGGAAAAATCATGCAGTTTTTTTTTAACTCTTTAATATCATATTACTCGCCTAAGAAACGCATTTAAAAATAAGAAACGGACTGATAAGACGATATTGTAAAATATTTATTATGTCTCTACTTACCGACTGTTTCCCGATTTTTATATATTTTTGTTTTTATACGCTATATACTAATTTATTGACGAATGTCGGATTTCGATTTGGTTATTTTATAATTATTTACGGATTTACTGGATAAACGGTAAATTAGCGAAAATGAAAGATGAATTTACCAGTCAATTGTTGATTTCCCGTAGTCATCAAAGCATCTCGAAGTAATGCTGAAAAATCGATTCCATTCACGACGCCGTTGACTTCAGCATCGCGAAATGTTAGACTTGGTACGGGACACGGCAAATTATTTGCGAACGAAACTCTCACATTTCGAAAGTCGAGATTCTGATAAAATCGATCGACGCGTCGAAAACGTTCCAGAAATGTATTTTTCACCGCAGTTTCTGTTCTCATTGCTCGACATTTCGTTGTACAGTTAACGCGAACGGTAGCGGCGCGTAAATTATCGAAAGTCGGATTTACCGTCGAAATATAATTTTTTACCGCATTTTTTTGCCGTTTCGTTTCGTCGACAATAACGTTCCACCGTTCGGTAAGTTCTGCAAATTTTTTAACGCTTCGACTATTTACCTTCAAAAGATCGATAAAATGTATTATTTCTCGTAAATTTAACGTTCTTTCGCTGCGCGATAAATACATTTTTCTTACCTCGCGAACGCGGAGATTTTTAATGTATCCGTTACCAATCCTCACGGAGCCGCCGAACGTCGGTACAGTAGCGACAACTCTTAAAGTTTTTTCCAACGATTCGTGACACCAAATTTTCATTTCTTCTCGCAAACTCTTCAAAGTTTTTCTTCGTCGCAACGTTATTCTTCGAAAACTCCACGAACTCATCGTAATATCGCCTTTCGCGACATCATTTACATCAATCGATTTCTCGGGCCATTCGTTAGTTCCGTTGATCTCAGCGTTGTTACGATCGTTAATGATAAGATTTTCAAATTGCGAATCTTTCAGCCTAATTGCCAAAAGTTCATCGGATTTTAAGGAAACGGGAAAAACATCCAAAATTCCATAAGATCGAATGCTCGACTCGATGAATCTCCATCCGTCGTACTGATAAATCGTTATTTCGCCGTTTTTAATCAAAAGCAACAAAATCGCCGCGTCATAAGTCAACGATCGGATTTCTTCCGCTCCCGCGATTTGTTGAAAAGGTACAAAGCGATGTCGCGATTGTTTGTAAATAACGGTGGAATGTTGTCCGGCGAGCGCGAGAAAATGTTCACCCAAATGCCCCATTTCCAGATGAAAAGCCGTCGCGTCTTTAGCCCCAACGAGTTTTTGAATGACGACGAATTCGTCGGAATGCAAAAGAAATTTGAGAATCGAAGTTCGCGGTCCATCAATCGCTATTAAATGCATCGAACCCCCCGTCTGAAAGGGTAGCAGTTTTTTCGCTCCGAGATCGTTAATTTGAATTCTATCGAAATGCTCGCCGAGCCATTTGAAAATCATTAAATTTTTCGGCGCCGCTACGGCGAGATAAATCTCTTTCATTCCTCGCCACAGAGTCGAGTGACTCGCGGCGGGAGTGTCCAGTGTTTGTACTTTGACAAGCGTTTCATTCGGATTTCCGTGTGACAAACGGATTACCAATACATCGCCGATCGATCTTTGAACGACCAAAAGAGTGGCGGATTCGCAACTGTGTGAAATTAGACGCGTTCCGTTGCGCAGATCGTAAAAACCGACTTCGTCGAATGAACGATCCTATAATAATGGGAATTGATATTCGATACTTACATTTTCTTCGTATTCAATTTTTTTTCTGTTATACGTCGGGATACTTAAAATTATGCGAATTACATGTACGGAGTGTTATTCTTACTTGATATTGCAGTAACGAAATTCCCGATGTATTCAAAGCCGCGACGTACCATAGTACTTCCGGTCCGTTGCGATGTCGAAAAAACGTTATATCGATTGCTTTCGGTAAATCGAGATTCGGTACGTTTTCAAATCCACTTAATATTCCGATATCTATAAGTAATTCGGGTAATTAGGATCGTAAGAGAAAAACATTGTATTTTTTCTGGGGAAAGACAATTTTACGCGAATAAAACCAATAAAAGATGATAATGAATAACAATAATAATCATGTAAATAAAAATAATGAATCCAATTTTTTTTAATTTAATTTATCGTGTTTTTTTTTAATCGATAATACCGACGAAACGCAAAACATGAAACGCAGAACGTTCCCGTCGAACGAGAATTATTCCCGTCGAACTCGGAACGCGTAACTCCCGCCTTTTTTGTCATAGTTCGCCGTCGGGATCGAATAAAAGCAGTCTAGCGTACTTATTACACACTGGCCGGGGCTCCCCGGTCTCTCCTACTTCGACGGTGCGCGCGTTCAACCACACAGCGCACCACTATCAAATGATCCCTATCGAGTATATAGCTGTCTCGGTACGTGTACGTGTCGTAGCTATATGCACGGCGATCGAAATTGCATCATTCCCCATATCCATCGAGGCCGAAGGCAATAAGCTCGACATGTTATCTGTCAATATCAGCTGTACGAGTTCGCGCGTCGCAGAAAAACGACCGCAACATTCTTCCCTTACGCGGCGATCACATGTTACGCACGAAATCAGTAGAAAAAAAAACACTCCGAATGAAACAGTAAAGAGTCGATGGGACATTGTATTGCGTATGTTTCGGTCGCTTTCGAATAGACAAAACACGAGATAAACAAACAATAAAAACAAATAAAAATCAAAGAGAACACAGCGGACAGTGGGCAAAAGCCAGTGTACGACGATCGTGCATCGGAAACATATGTTACGCATATATACGCAGTTTGGTACCATTACAATTTTATCGATGTCACTTACAAAAGAGGTAAGAGAAAACCTGGCCGCTCAGATTTGCGAGCTTGAGGCCCTGCAATCCGTTTATCCGAAAGAATTAACGGTCGTTGATCACGGAAATCTCGCGGATATAAACGAATATATATCCGGCGCGCACGGGGATCTACCGCAGAGACTGGAATATTCTATCGAAATAACGATTCCCGAGGTAATATTTCTATATAATTAACACTTTTTTTCATTCAATTGAATCATTAATAATGTTCACGACATTATTTTCACATATACATATATATTTTTCCTCGAATATCGTAGTTATTCTGTAAAAAAATCGACTGTAAACATGAAGCTGTTTCGCGTCTCGTGTCAAAATAAAAAATAAGGTTATGATGAAACTTTCGCGTCCGATGTATTTTGCAATGGAAATTACAAAAATTCACGCATAAATTAACGATAAAATGATAAAAACTTCGCATCATCGAAATTCAGTGAAACAACGTCGCATTGACGTTAATTCCGATCACGAAATTCCGATTTATAAAGTCCCTATTAATTCATAAAAAAATACGCGGCACGGAAATTCAATGCGATAAAATTTTTTTTTATTTAATTTAAAAAAAAAGATGACTATTGCGCCCCTTAATGAAAATCATTTTCGTTCACAGGGAAGTATAGAACTTCGAGTAAATTTGCCTCTGGATTATCCGGAATCAAAACCCGAAGTCTACGCGCGAAGCTCTCTCTTGGATCGGACGCAACAAACTAAACTTAACGAGGAACTAACAAAATTTCTGGACATCCAAGAGACCGGCGATCCCTGCGTATATTCTTTGATCGCTTGGTTGCAGGATAATTTTGAAATATATATCAATGAATCAAAGAAAAATGTTGAAAAAGAAAATTCACTCAAGAAAAAACGAGTCGAACGGAAACATTCGACGTTCGGGAGATATTGGGTTTACAGTCATCACATATACAGTAATTTGAAGCGAAGAGATATAGCCGATGAGGCAAAAGAGAATTGTCTAACGGGTTTTTGTCTCGCGGGAAAACCAGGAATAATATGCGTCGAAGGAGCAATGGATGATTGCGAATATTGGTGGCAAAAAGTACGCATATAAATCGCGATGTTTTTTTCTATTTTTTCTTTTTTTTTTTTTTATGGAAATATCAATAACGATAACACGGTGGCTATGGTGCGAAAAAAAAAAAATTGGTCAGGGAATCGGAAAAATATCAAAAAATTTCCAAGCTGATGAGTAAAAAATAAAAGTTCTTCAACTTTTGAGAAATTTTGTTTTTTTTTTTTTTTCCGATAACGAAAAACATTTTTTGAAAATATTATAACATTATTTACTCCAAAATGAAAATTTTCTGATTTACTTAATTATGTTGAGAATTTTACGTCTTGTATACTTTTTTTACACGAATATTTTCGGTTACGCGGTTTTCCATACGATTGACGCGAAAATTCGGAAAAAAAATTGAGATGCTAAAATTAACATCGATAAATAATGTTTTGCTTCGTTTTTTTTTTTTCAGATAAAAGTTATGAATTGGCATAAGATTCTTGTGAAGCTAATCGAAGATGAAGAAACGAATGAAAAAAATTTGGAAAGCTTCAGAAAATTTTGTAATTTCGAAGAAATATCGTTTCCGAGTTCTGATAAACACAACGACATGGGACAACTATTGAAATATTTGACTGAACACGAATCAAAACACGTATTCAAAGGCCTCTTCGGCGTCGAGGGAAAAACAGCGCTTCTCGATTGATTAAATGAAATTTATCGCGTATACATTATATTATGAAATAATTTCGTTCGCTCAATTGAATGTAATCCGTTACGATGAAAATCCATACATCGATTGTCCTCTATACATATATATTTAATACGTATTTTTTTTTTTTTTACAAAAACGAATGATATATTTTTTTATATATATCGACTGTACATAACGTCAATTGAGACGAATCGAATATTTTTCTTTTTACTTTTTTTACTTATGCTGTTCGTCAGTAAATATATTTTTTAATATGCTATTATATATTATATTATATATACGCGCGAAGAAATTAAATTGTATACTCTTTTAATTTTGAATATATATATTCACATATATATTCATATATATGCGAGGAAAAAAAATTAATTTTTGGAGACACGAAAAAATAAAAATTGCGTATTACGTTTCAAGATGATTTGTTTGAAAAAAAAAAATATATATATTAAAGAAAAAATGAATAAAAATGTGACCTTTGTCCGAATCCAGTTGCCGCTTTCCTCGCAATGAATTCGTCGACTTTTTCATTTTCCTCGCGTACTCCGCGATCTGTTTATCGATCGACTCGTATAAGTCGGGACTCGCGGGTTGAGATTCTGCAACAATATTGTCGAAAACGAAAGAATTATCGGGAGAAAAAAGAATATAATACGGAAATTAAGTAAAAATATACCGTAATCGTGTTTCAATTTTTCGAAAAAATTCGTCGTCGACTCGATTACTGTTTCTAAATTCGGTTCAGCGGCGAAAACGCGATGAGTTTCAAAAATACACGAAAATGCGAAAACGAACAGATAGAGTGATAACATTGTAATTTGATATCTTAGCATTAGCGATGCCGATCAACGACTGAAGATTTTGGAAGAAAGCGTTCATCAGTCCGCTGTTTACTTCATCGTCATAGGCAATGATTACTTTTTTTTTCTCGCGATTCTCGAAATCACGTCGACGTATACACGTTACGTATAAATACGAGAATCGCAAAGTTTAGCAAGAAACGTGAATACAACGATATCCTGAATATCGTGAGGCAAATTTTTAGATCGATATCAACGATTATATTCTATCAACGATTTCTGTTCCTAAAATAAATAAATAAAAAATTAGATTAGTTTTAATTTAACAAATTCCCTCCATGCGTTTCCGGAATTTTCACGAAAAAAAAAAAAAAAAAAAACATAATTATACCTAAAATATAATAATAATTTTTTTTGCTTCGATATAATCGACAAATAAATCGAAATCTCAAATAAAATTGAATTTTCTTTTTTATTCGTTGTTTTTTTTTTTTTTTTTTTTCATTATTCATATAAAAAATAACAAACTATAGAGTATAATATAACAATGGATTGGATAAAAATTCGAAAAATTTTCACAGATTTTTCAATGAGTTCATTTTTATCTTATCGTCGCGAATCGTTGAAATTCATTGGTGAGAAATTGTCCCGGTGCATGAGGAGCCGGCGGTCCAAGAGTATCCTGAGCCGGACTATGGACCTTTATTTGTCTCATATGTGTGTCCCTTCCGTTTTGATGATTGCTAATCACGGCGATTTGTATCATAAAAGTCCTTATTGGTCTTTCATTTATATCTTTTATCGGAACGACAACCCATCCGCTCGGCTCATTCAGATCCATCACTTCGACCTCTTGGAGATCATTGAAATTGGTTCCGGCTCTGATGCTTATTCTTTTGAATAAAAAAAATGTAATAGAAAAAAAAAAAAAAAAAAAAAAAAAAATTACGAAATTTTTTTTTTTTTTTTTTTCGTTAACATTTCGTAAAAAGTAAATTTCGATAAAATAATGATTAAATAATAATTACCTGCTTGGTGTGTAACTTTCATCGAGTTTATAATCCGTGTAAATACATATATCGCGTATAGTAGTTTTTTTTCTAAATTGAATATTTACGAGATGCGGCAGTTGACCGTCCGATTGCCAATACGTCTCCGTTATATTGTCGCGTAATTGATCCACGCCGAAGCCCGGTTTGCAACTCGACAAACTCCATATCGCGTGATTACCCACCTCGCGAATTCTACCGGCGAGTTCTTCTTGCACGGGATCGATGTCTCCTGGAAATAGAACTGAGCGATGAGAAATAACAATGAAGCGTGTCGGTGATCGTAACATTGACGGATCGTATCGACAGTTAACACAAAATTAGTAAAGTTTTTGCGTTCGATGGCACCGTTTATAGATATTTTTATTTCGCCGATGATTTTCGATTTTGTTTTTTTTTCAAATGTCTGATTAATAATGAGGACGCTTACCGCCGCTGCTTGTTTTGTTGCTCATACCGAGGCGCGAGGAGGTTAGATTGTCTGTGCGATGTGTCAAAATATTTCAAAGTATAAGATGTCAATTCTGTAAAACGCGCGTGTTCGCAATCTACGAGAAACTCGCAAGCGTTCGAAATTGCCGGTAAAGTTACCGAATGCATTATTACCACAGTTGTTTGTGAAACCTCGAATATTCACTTCCGGATGTGTCCGGATTACACTTTACACACGATACAATAGTCACAACAGTCAATGTTTTAGTTAATTAAAACAAAATCAAATAATGAAAGAAAACTAAGAATTTTTCAACGATAATAAAGTATTTAGACGAATGACACACGAAACTCCCATAAGCGATTAACGCGAAAAAAAAAAGATTCAATCCCCGTTTCGATGAGTTTGCGGGTACGAGAACGCGAAGATCACGCGGGCAGCGGGTACCCTCCGAAACGTGTTATTCAAATTTTGAACAGACATCGCGCAACAGTGCCGGTGATTGCGGCCGGCCGGCCGGTCGGTTGCGGGTTGTACCAGCGAAAAGTATCGTAGTATTTTCGTGACAAACGTTAATTCGCTTCTTCCGTTTGAACAAAGAAAAACAGACTCATGAATTGTGCAACGGATATCAAAAATCAACGAGGCACGCGTCAACAAGGACAAGAATTAACACATTAAAGTTTTCGTACGAATAAGGTGCGTATCGTTTCCGAGTGTTTGGCGTTTCCGCACGCATCCCTACGCAAAACGGAAAGAAGCCATTTTACAACGAAATTTCGATATCCCAAAATATTAACGTCCTCGGGCATCCATTTGAGAATCGAATGTTTCATTCAAGGATTTTGTGTGAACCGTTATCGAAAAGACAGTATGGGACCGACTCGAGTTTGCATTCATTAATGTTGCGGCCGTTTGTCTTCTCGCTGAGCCTTACGCGAGAATTTTGTAACCTTCGTTGACATTTTCGAGGCCGCCTTTCGATCGGAATCAAAGCAGGTGACGAAAAAAAAAAAAAAAAAAAAAAAAAATGCGCGACTAATGTCGATATACAAAAAAAAAAAATCAATGTTCCGCTCGTTGTGTTTACTGCTCGACGTGTCCAACTTTGTCGTCAGTTCTTTAATCAACATATTTCTTACAGACTATAACTGTATGGTGTTTGCCTATGGCGAGAGAGGTACGCGAAAAACATTCACGACGGAAGGCGCCGGCAACGATTCTTCTCATTGGCAGAGCGTAAGATGGAAATGATAAAAAAAAAATGTTTAATTAGCGCCATCTACATATACAGCAGTTTGAATTTTTGCAGAATACTCAAGAAAGTACCATTCCTCGTTCGTTGATCAACGCTTTTGACGAGATACGCACGATCGACACTCGGGAATATACCTTACAAGTGATCTTTCCGGAGCTCTATAACGAAGGAAAAAAAAAAATTCGATCTTTTGTTGCCGATGGATGACGCTTCAAAAATTCGGTATGTATTCGTCGAATCTTTAACTTTACATTTACATTTTTGTTAAAAAAAAAAAAAAAAATTTATTAATAAGTAATAATAATAATAATAATAAATGTTATTAATAAATAATAATAATAATAATAATACATTTTATTAATAAATAATAATAATAAATTTTATCAATAAATAATAATAATACATTTTATTAAATAAATAATGGGATTTATTTATCGTTCAGAAAATCTCTACGAAGATGTATCGCGCAAAGGCGCCGTTATAATACACATCCTGGAAGAAGTTACCGTTCACAATAAAAGCGAAGTCTACAAAATTCTCGCGTAAGGCTCAGGAAGAAGAGAAACCGCCGCAACATTAATGAATGCAAACTCGAGTCGGTCTCATACCGCTTTTTCGATAACGGTTCACATAAAAGAGAACACCGTGGACGCGGAAGAGTTGTTAAAGACCGGGGAATTAAATTTTTTTGACTTGGGCGGCAGCGAGAATGTCGGGAGATCCGGTGCCGTTGATCGTCGAGCGCGCGAAGCTGGAAACATCAACCAGTCGTTGCTTACGTTAACCGAACGGCAACAATTCTTGTTTTATCGGTGTGCCGCGTTGCAGAAGCTTTTCCCGAAGCTGCAAACGGAATTGGAGGAACGAATGATCATCTTGAATGAGCGAAAAATTCAATTGGAGTCAACGAAGAACGGCTTGATGACGACGAAAAATTCTTCGCGAACGAGTAGAAAGCGAAAGAAAAATAAAATCACGTTTTTAACGGCAAGTTTGCTTACGTTTTTGTTTATTTCAACGTTAGAAATAAGAACGATAATAATGACGGTACAAATAATTATAGGTAACGTGTTTGTTTATTTCAACAAACAAATAATGATTAAAAAAATGAAACAAAACGAAGAAAACGAAGCAAAATGTTATTTATCGATATTAATTTTAGCATCTAAATTCTTTTTCCGAATTTTCGCGTCAATCGTATGGAAAACATAATTAAGTAAATCAGACAATTTCCATTTTGGAGTAAATAATGTTAAAATATTTTCAAACAAATTTTTTCGTTATCGAAAAAAAAAAAAAAAAAAATTTCTCAAAAGTTAAAGAACTTTTATTTTTTACTCATCAGCTTCGAAATTTTTTAATATTTTTCCGATTCCCTGACTAATTATTTTTTCTCACCACAGCCATACAAATAATTATTTGTACCGTTGAAATAAAAAAAAAATAGCGTTATCGACTTATCACTTATTTCGACTGTCGGTAATTTATCTCCCAAGCTGCTGCGCCACCGCAGGATGAAAAAGTTCATGGAACTTTTGGATTTTCCTTATACTTCACCTTATACTCACCCGTCGCGCATAGCAGCACTGCAGCGCTTTTTTCAGTTCGATTTTTCACAATTTGCAATCGCGGGAATTCGCGTGATTTAAATTTTATACGATTAATTTTTTATTTCGAACGATTAGCCGAAAAATAAACCAAAAAAAATTGGATCGAGTATCGATTACTCGAATTATTAGTCGTCGTTTAATAATTTTGAAACATTTCATTCCTAAAAACAATTTAATTAATATATATAGGAGGCATTCTCCGTGAACGGCGAACTCTCTACGAGGACTATAGATATTCCTCTCGTAATTGTAATATTAATTTATCAATTTGATTTTTTTAATTACAACGGTTAATTATAAATATATATACGAAAGAATAACACGAATTTTTGAGAAAAGCGGGTGCGTTCGATCGTTGCTATGGTGAAATCGATTGCGTTTTCGAATGACAACAATAGCAACAGTGTGTTATATGCTCCGGAAAAGCATAGAGCACCGAGTCCGCTGTCGTTCGTTCATTCAGCGTCCGAGAATACATATAGCGTGTGATAATGAGTCCGTTATCGTAGTATATACAATAATAATGTATATTTACGTTAAATCGTATAATATTTATCCGGAATAAAAGACGAAAAAAAAAAAAAAAATGACTCTCGTTCTGTCGCGCGTCGACTACACGACCGTCGGTGTCACTTCTCGAGGAACGATGAAAATTCTGCCAGCTATAGATCCGAAGCAAACGCAAAAATTTGCGGTCGCTGATAATGATGGAGTTCTGCACGTATATGGTAATTATTATTATTATTATTATCACATTTTTTAATTTTCCGCGCTGCGGCTTTGGAACGTTTTTTTTTTTTTTTTTTTTTTTTTTCGTTCACATTTCGATCTTTTTTTTCAGAATTTTTCTGCGTAATTATTTTACATTCCGTTTTTATTATTAATTTCACGATATTTGTATCCTTAAATGGTATTATTAATGGCTATTATTATTGCATTTTTTAATTTTCTGCGCTGCGGCTTTGGAACGTTTTTTTTTTTTTTTTTTTTTTCGGTTACATTTCGATCTTTTTTTTTCAGAATTTTTCTAATTATTTTACATTCCGTTTTTATTATTAATTTCACGATATTTGTGTCCTTAAATGGTATTCTACATTATTCGTATTATTTTTTATATTTGTTTGTTTTGGTTGTTGTTATTATTGTTATTCGTATATTGTTTTTAGGAATGAAAAAAGGAGAACTTCAGCTTTCTTTTAAGTCTCTACCGGGACGTAAAATCCGGCGAATGGCTCTCGGCGGCAATATTGGAACATTGCGAGATAAAATCTTTGTCGCTTACGGAAATTCCGTGAGGGGATTTACGCCAAAGGGAAAAATGTTTTTGGAGTTCGACACGAGTCTTATTGAGCCGATAACCGCAATGTAATTACTGACGACTGTAGTGATTAAAAAAAACGCGTAGATGTTTCATTAATTGGCTTTTCGAGTTTATTTTACCGATTGATGAAAAAATAAATAAATTTCAAAAAAATTGCTTTTTCGACGTATAAAAAATGTAAATATTTGCTGATAGAAATTAAGTTGCTTCCGGCAAAAAAAATGATTTTGTAAAATCAGAGGTCTGTACGATTTTTTTTTATCACTTTCTGATCGATTTTTGAAATTTTGAAAATGTTGAAAATTCATTCGTAAAGTTTTTTAAATATACATTATACTCACTTTTTTTCGCGGAGCAAAGAAAAAAGTGACAAAAGATCGATAAAATGTAATCGATTGAAAAATTTACGTTTTCTCGAAAGTCAAAAGATAGTCGGTAAAGCGTTTTTTTTTTTTTCGAACAAATATCGATGGAAAGTATTGGCAACCGAATCGATAATACGGATTTCAGGTATATCATGGGACCAGAATTGGCGGCCTGCGCTCGGGATCTTTATCATCGTTATCAAAATTGCAAAGACGCGGATTCGTATTTAGCCGGTGAGACGCTTTACGACGTGGTGCTCGTGCCTTTCGACGCATCCGGTGTTCTGGCAATCCTCGCGTGCGGCGATCGCGCAGTAATATCTCCCAAATATATTTTTACCATTTACCATTTCTTACCGTTAATATTAAAAAAAAAAAAAAAAAAAAAATGCCATTTTTGTTATTTATAATTAATCTTTAGGTTCGCGTACTTTCCGGTACGAAGAGTCCGGCGGTTTTACGACTGCCGAGCGTCCCGACGGTATTCGCATTATACAGGTAAAATCATTGCTATTATATATCAAATACATCTATTAGTTGAAAAAAAAAATTCGCGAAATAATAGTCTCGTGTAGTGTACTTTCATTTTAATAGTTAATTTTCACTGATTAATCCGCCAATTTAGCATATCGAGCGCTCAAAAATTATCAGCGATATTTTACTCCGAAACGGAATAATATAATCGAATCGTTAAATCAAAATCATTGAAAACAAATCAAAACAGAATTTTCCGACTAAACGAATGCTTTTTATATACTTAAGTATTCGTTTATATACGCAGAAAAGGCGATCGAGAATCCGCGGAAAAAATTCTCGTAGGTACCATCGACGGCAGAGTCGGTCTTTTGATACTCGAGAACAATAAAATGCTGCGGATTACTTGGCTGGTAAACACGACTGGTTCGGAAATCACTTCTTTAGATACTTACGAACTCGACGACGGTCTCGATATTCTCGTTGGTCGTCAGGACGGCACCGTTGATGTATACGCATTTCCCGATGACGAAGATACGACGCCAACCCTCAGATTTCGATACGTAAGTTTTTTCGCGACAAAAACTACGAATCGAAACTGAAATTTTTTCTGTGATCGATTACAATGAAATTTAATCCGCGAAGCGCTAATTCCGCGTCGTTGCATTACCGATTTTTTTTTTTTTTTTTCGAATATTAATTAAAATTTGGAAATTACTTCGTATTATCGAAGCAATTAACATTTTTTATTAATATTCTAATTTCTAATATTTTAATTTTTATTAATATTTTATTAATATTAATTAAAATATGGAAATTGCTTCGTATTATCGAAGGAATAAAATTTTTTTTAATTAATATTCAAAAATCGCTTTCCATATGAAAAAAATTACTTTCACTGTATTAATCGCCCAGAATTGCGGTGAAAGTATCAGCAGTCTTGCGGGGGGAATAATCGGTGCACCGGGACATCCGGAAATCCTGATTACGACTTATTCCGGTCGAATTTTCGGACTGACGACGAGACCGCAGGGATCCCTCGAAGGTGAACTCAACGACAGCGGTCTCGCGAAACTTAAGGCAGAGATTCAGCAACTCGAGCAAAAACTATCGGCGGAAAAAGAATCTTCGGATTATTCTCCTAATACTTTGGTACCTCTGATACTGTCGGTTAGTCACAGGTAATTAAAATCGCGATTTTGGGACGAGGATAACGAATCCACCAGTGTTTTCGTAATTAATTTATCAAAGATATCCGCGAGCGATGCGATTTTTTCTGTATGATTATTATTTTTATAATTTTTTTCGTCTAATAATTAATAATTACGGAAATAATAATTTCATATTTCTTCGATTATTATTTCTTTTTTTTTTTTTTTTTTTTTAGAATGATTTTAGACAGAGAAGACGCTTCGTATTTATTATCCATTGAATTGGATACGTCGATCGACAACGTATTGATACAATCCGACACTCCTGTTGAATTATTAGACGAAAGTAACAACGCAGTTGCGAGTTTATCGTCGTGTAGTCCAGAAGACGGAAATTTCGTTCTTGCAACTTATCGTTGTCAGGTAACGAAACATTTTTCTAGAGACTCGTTAAAACTTTTATGTCGAATAGTAGTTATCGTCTCTGAGACCCAATTATACTTACAGTTCGCGCCAATTACGGTGTAAAGGGATTAAATCTCGAAAATAGTAACACTTTTACCTTTTTTTACAGTCGAATACCAATCGTTTGGAAACCCGATTACGAACTATCGAAGGGCAATCAGGAATTCTGCAGGTTTACGTGACTTCTCAGGTGAGTAAACAACTCGAAAACTTAAAAAAAATAAATAGTTCACAGAGCCAATCAGCGTTTTTAATTAATATTTAATGAAATATGAAAAAAAAAAGATTTTTATCTTTTATATATTTACGAAAATAAATAGAATATATTATATATATTTAATTTTTTTTTTTTTTCAGTTATTCAATATTTTTTATTTTTTTTTAAATTATTTTAAATAGAATATTATATATTTTTTTAAAATTGTTTTATGGTTATATATATTGCTACAGATTCAGCCAAAGTGCTGCCGAAGAATCCGTATACCTATTTACGCGCTGTCGCTTCACGCGAGAATCCACGAGGACGAGAGTGTTAAACTTTTAGGCGGACCATACAATGAATTACGTTTGATCGGAGGCTTTACGGTTGCTGAGGTAATTTCGAAAAATTAATTAATCACATTCCGCTTATGAAAAAAAAAAGATCAATCGTCAATCAAATTTAATTGACGATTAATTTTTTTTATAGGGAATTAATACGATTAACTAATTTAAAAAAAATATATATTTTTTTTAATTTCGATTTTTTTTTTATAGGGAAATAATATGATTAATTTTTTTTTTTTATTGAAAAAAAAAAGATGAATCGTCAATCAAATTTAATTGACGATTAATTTTTTTATAGGGAATTAATACGATTAATTAATTTTTTTTATTGATTTTTTTTTTTTTTTTATTTGTTTGCCGATAAATAATTTTACTGATAGATGCACGCGTGGCTGTCGTTGGCTCTGCCGGACATTCCAGAACGGCCACAGCTCATAGAGGCTGAAGCGTCTCTCATCTATGTCTCAACATTCGTAGGAACGATTCTTAAATGCAAATATAAGTAAGTAGCGTCGCGATATTGCGTGTGCAAAAAAAATAAAAATTCTAACACACAATATTTATCAACCTTTAGGAAGGGAAGTGCGACGTTTCTTGGTGAAAATATATCCACTGTAATTATCCTACGAGACATCCTGACGAGAGAAGCTACTAAACGGAAAATTAAACTCGAAGTATTCTGCGGTAAGTTAATTGGATAATTTTACGTTAATTTTCGAAAATCAAAGATTTCGAATATTGTATATCGTTACTACAATTATCCCAAAAACATATTTCATATTCGCGTGAAAAAAATGATATCACAACTAATATTTATTTTCTTCACTTCTCGATTGCTAATTTCATATTATCTTTAAAATCAAAAATCAAAAAAAATAAAATCAAAATGTTTTTGATGAAAAAAAAAAAAAAAAAACAGATGTAGCGGAGGGAAGTGTTTCGCGAGTTTTGGAATTGATAATTCCGCGACTCGAAGACGCGCACCGTCTCAGGGAGAAGCTAAAGATTCTCGACGCGCTTCAAGAATTGGAAATGCGATCGGATCCCCAAGAAAATTTGTGCACCGATTGGCAGGAACTTCTGAAAGATGAGAACACAATAAGATCAAAGATGTCTAAAGGCACTGAAACTTTGCAGAGATTACACGGCATTGTTACGGATTTATATGTCGATTGGGAACGCGCTAAGGGATCTCGCAGGTAAAATCAATCGTATGGTACAAGAATCGGATTATTTTGTGTAAATTGCCGATAAAAAATATTCGTTAAGGTTGTAACTATACTTTGCAGAGAGCTGAGAAGTACTTCGAGTACTTTTTTTTTTTTTTTCAATTTTCCACAAAATTTAATGTTAAATTTTCGCTTATAAATTTGACCCCAAATTTTACCTCTGATTTATATTCAAATTTTTGCGATTGTAATAGATTTTTTAATCTAAAATTAAATTTTTTACAATTTTCATTGAAATTTGTGAGTTTATGACGATATTTTCACCTTTCGAATTAACAACGAAATTTAATCTCACGTTTCGAATTTTCGATGAAATTTTAAGAAATTTGTAATTATCGATGAAATTTCAATTTGCAAATATTCATCGGTACCAATCAAGGAAATTTTTTTTAATTTTTTTTTTACTAAAAATTATTCGCGTTTTACTTGTAAAAAGTATCGCAGGATACTTTTCCGATTCATACCGATCAAACTACAAAAACCATATTTTTTTAAATCAATCAAAAACCGAAGAAATATTTTAGAAAGCGTTGAAAAATGCTTTTCGTTATTTTTTGAAATTTATGTTTCAGGATAAGTAGCAAAATCGCCGCGGAGAAGTTGCATTCCGCCTTAGAATCGCGAGATTTGACTTTACTATTACAAGTTTTATTGGGACGCGAAGGAACGTCCAGTCCCATCCCTACTACATCGACCGGCATTGACTGAAGCAGCAAAAAAAAAAAAAAACAGCAAAATCGGAAAAATAATTCGCGTGTAGATACGAAGCATCTAATGTTTGTCTATTAGCTGTAGAAGAGAGCCGATGGCTTTTTCGTGGCTTCTATCATTAGAAAACCACATATCCCTCGGGGATTAACTTTTAATTTCGCAATATCACCGGAAAGACGTAAAAAAAAAAAAAAAAAAAAAAAAAAAGTGGGAAATAACACATTTTCGCCATTAGAATGAACGGTTCAACAATTATCTTTCTGTAAACGTATTCGTGTAAAAAATATATTCTTTTTTTTTTTTAACATCGATTTCGCGATATACATATCGTCAATTTTTTTTCTTTTTTTTTTTTTATAAACGTACATTTACTGTTAATCGTTATTTGCAGCATATCGTGCTTTACGTACTCATTATCTATTATTTAGATATATATTTATATATTTATAATTATGTCCATAGTATGTATAGGAGGATTGCCCTTCACGCGTCGATGGGAACATTTCGCTATTTATTCCGATCTTTGCGTTTCATTCAAAGTTTCCATCGATAGCAATGACCAAACATCTCAGTTGTTTCCAATTTTTTTTTCCTATTCGTTACTCAATCGATTGTACAATTTTTTTTTCTTAGCTGACTAATGGTGGTATGCGAACGTTGTGTGTTCTGTCGCCGAAATGCGATGCTAAGCGGATAACGTACGCGAAGTGACCACCGAGGAGCTCATTAATAAGATTTAAAATTATAATTACTTTTTTTTCAACGCTTTTTCACGATAAGTAATGAATTACTCTATCGTTTCCAGTAAAAAAAAAAAAAAAAAAAACTAACAAATTCCGGGTATTTTCAGAATATTCAACAACATTAAGGAAAAGTAAAAACAGTTTATATTATAAATGAATAATAGATATTTTATCTTTGCAAAAGGAAAGACGAAAAATACAATTGACTCGGTATCGGCAGCGAGAAAGTGCAAAGAAAAGAAGGATTTGCCGGCGAATTTACTTTTAGAAAAAAAAAAAAAACATTTAAAACAACACGTTGAGCCTAAAAATCACCAATGGAAAACCCCTATCGTGAAAAATTCAATAAATTATTGACTATACAATAGCTATTTTTGTTACCCTTTCCGGAATCCTTAACTCACGCGTAAGATTCACTTTTTTCTTTTTTTAATCGTTGTCATCGTTCGCTTTTACGTTTCTTCTATATTCTCGGAGATTATTCGTGAAAAATTGTCTCCGACGCATTTACCACCCCATCGATATTTCGCTAATAAAAAATATGAAAAAAAAAAAAAAAAAATCGGCGTGAGAGTCAACGAAAAATTCACGTCAGCGTTTTCGCTCATCGATTCATCTTATTTTTGTACAATTCCGTATAGCGGTTTTATAAACATTTTTTTCTTTTTTTTTGTGTTTAGTTATCACTCCGTCCCATTCGATTTTTCGTTGCGAAAACGAAAAATTTATTTCGATCGCAACGACCTTTCGTTTTTTATGTACGTACTGTGTATACGTAGGCAGAGTTTGTTGATCAGTCGTTTACTCTAAGGTCTCATGGGGTTTCACCGTTTCCGAACGAATTCTACATTAATGAACACAGAAATTTGGCAACAATTTCCAATGCGCATGCAGAATTTTCTTCGTATCCGGATCTGTATACAATTAGAAGTTACATGAAGTAATACTGCCTGCGAACAGAAAAAAAAAAAAGAAAAAATTAATCACATGATTATTTATATATTATAAATATTTGTAAAATCGAAAAAAAAAAAAAATCAAAAAAATCTATTCGCGAAAATGATATGCAAAAACATCTATAATAATTCCAACAATACAATGAGAATCGAAATTGTCTATCAAATGAGTTTCAACGCTTTTTGAAAAAATTTAAATTAAAAAAAAAAAAAAAAAATTCCGAAAGCGCGTAACACTTTTTGACGACATTTGCATTCAAGAGTCATTAACGACGTTTTCACATAAAAAAATAATTGATTTCTCGAATTGTTCATATTGTACGGAATATAATAGACAAAAATACGAATTCTAAGATTTTTTGAGATTTTGGTGATTGGAAAAAAAAAAAAAAAAAAAATACATACAGAGTGTCGGACGATCGATCCGCGGCTTCGAGAGGATCCCTGTCGTTACTCGCGTCATTATTCGTCGCTACGGTGTACTCCAGCGTTTGTCCCTCGTGCGGCAATATGCTTTCGGGATTATCCTCCGGTGGAACGATTTCTACGACTCCGTTCGGCTCCACTTCCAGTTTCAGCTCCTGGACGAGATCCTGAATGGTCCGCGCGTGACACGCCTTGTCGTCGCTGTCCTCGTTGACGTTTTTTCCAACAGTTATCCTGTTGGACGCCGGTCTGTCCGGTCGGCCGCGGGTGTGCGTATGCATGTGGCGTTTCATATCGCTACGAACGCGAAACGGTTTGCCGCATACGGTACACGGATGCGGCTTCTCTCCCGTGTGTATGCGACGATGATTTTGGAGATAACTACTCGCGCGGAACGTCTTGTTGCAGTATTCGCAACGATAATTCTTCTCGCCGGTGTGGATGCGTCGATGAACTATCAACGAGTACTTCCGGGCGAAATCTTTGCCGCAATATTCGCATTGAAACTGTCGTTGTTCCGAATGTATACTCATCGAATGATACTTCAGATCGCCCCATTGACGGAAATGCCGACCACAATCCTCGCATTTGTAAGGCTTGTCGCCGCTGTGCAAACGCTTGTGCACCTGGAAAATGCATTTTTTTTAAATTATTATCTTGAAAATAATTAATTGATATTGTTGTCGATGAATTTTATTCATTTTTGAGATAAAATTGAAGGCGTTGAAAATTCAGATTTTTCGTTTTTTTTTTTTTATATTTTTTAAGTCGAAGTGAAAAAGTTGTTTTGGTAGCGAAATTTTTCTCGGTTTTTCGATATATCGAAAAATCGAAATATTGCAATTGGTATCAATAAGATAAGTAGACGAAGATGTGGAAATAAACGTTTTTTTTTTACCTTCAGTGCACTCGCCGCAAAGAAACTTTTACCGCAGACTTCGCATTGGTGGGGTCTTTCGCCGCTATGAGATCGCATGTGATACACTAAACTATTCTTGTGATGAAACGATCTGTCGCACTGTGGACACGCCAATTCGTCATCTGTCGTAACGAATAATTGTGAAAGTAATTAGAAAAAATGAATCGATAATCGAAAGTAAATCGGCATACGACGAGATTTACTACACTTACTGTGAACTTTTCTCGTTTTTTGCGACTTCTTTTTTTTCGTAGTTTCCGGTATTTCAGTCTCATATTTTTCTTGCAACTCCTGTTCGTTAACGGTGGAGATATCCGTTTCTTTAGGACCCAAATTTTCGGTTACTTCGGTTATCGACCACAATGCCGGTGCGTTGTTCACGTCGGATAACGGAGTTTCCGATTCCTCGTCTATGTGGGCGCCGGTCTCTTCGACTGAAAATTAATTAAAATTTTCATCAAAAAAAAATTCTCGCATTGCACATTAACATATTTATGAATGTTGAAGAAAAATTTAAAAAATCACTGTATTCGGAATGCGAAAAAAAAATTATAATAAATTTTACAAGATTTTTCCGAAATTTTTTCGTAGTCGTCAAAGATATTCGGAAAATGTAAAAGAAAATTAAATTATGAATTAATAATAGATAATTATGTTTTCAAACGACAAGACGAGAAATAAAATTGTTTCGACATCGGAAATGCGATGGATTTTAGAAGGATTTTTCAAATACATAAAGAATTTCGAAAACGTCGAAATTTACGAAAGAAAGAGAAAAACGGTAATTCAAGAAGCAGTTAAAAAATTCAGGGATGCGAAAAGTTTTAGAAACTGTCGAAGTCAAGAAAAATTCAATGTGTTTCATTTTTTTTTTTTTTTTCATTTTTTTTTTCACGTATTCGAATAATTCGATAGTAATAATTGCTCACCAACACCGCGAATGCCTTCCATGAGATCCTCGGGTTCGCTGAACTCCTCAATTACGGTGTTCTCCAATCCCTGAACAGTTTCGGGAACGGATATCGTTATATTAGTGTTCGTTGCTTGAGCAATTCTCGTTTCCTGTTTCACGGGTTCGTAATGCGTCTGAGGAAAAAAAAAAAAAAAAAAAAAAATTCACTTTATTACTATTTCCACTAAAACAGTATATACAATAGTTACAAAAATCTTATAAAAATTTCACTCATTTACGATACCAAACGAAATATATATAAATACATATATATATTTCTACATAAATTCCGTTTAATTTTCGAAATTATAATTATTCCCGATAAATTACTCGGAAACTTTACCTTCAGATGTTCGAAGAACTTGAGTTGTCCACCGAACCGGTTGCCGCACAATTCGCACCTAAATCCTTGAGTCTCCGAGTGCCCATTGGAATCGAGAGATAGTATCGTTTGATGAACGATCTTTCCGCCGTCCCTTTTCGTCGAATTCTTCTTCGATTGTTGCTTAAGCTTTCGCGGTATACGTTTTTTGTGCGGAAGCGATCTTTTCGGTCCCGAAGACGGCGCGGCGTCCTCGCTACTCTCCGCGGAAACTTCGAGATCGTATTCACTCTTCACATTTATAAATTCTTGTTTTACGTTGTGCGTCCGTTTGAAGGACTGAAGGGTCGAGTAGACCGGGGATGGCTCTGGTTCCGTTATGGATTGTATGGCGTACGTGTTTACCGGCGATAATGTCGCCAAATGACTAACATCCGGCAGTGTCGGATCCTCGTGTTGCGACTGACTGTGAAGTTGTTGGTGTTTCTGATGTTGTTGCAGCTGAACGGCTACCAATGCTGCGGCTAATTTTTTATCCTCCTGCGCAATCCATATTCCCATTTCCACCAAATTCACGACAACAATATAATATTATTTACGCGATCGTTATTTTTTAAACGATCGCCAGTTTCGCACGATCGTTATTTTTTTCATCGGAAGCAACAAGAATCTCGATAAGTAACCGAATATCGATAACATTGCAAAAAATTTCGAAAATTTCGATTTTCTCGAAAATTTGCACATCGACGAGACGCCGTAAAATATTTTCGTGGAGACCTCAGTTTGTGCAAAAATTACTTTTTCGTAAAAAACTTCGATAATCCACGTGATCAAGTAAATTAAAAAATAAAAATAATTTTTTTTTTTTCGAGTTTTTTCGATATATACTCCGAAAAAATAATTGAATCATTTCGATATTCAAATTTAGTTGAAATTTCGTGATATTAATTTCCGAAAAAAAAAAAAAAAATCGTCACGGAATAATCGGTAAAAAAAATAATAAATTAAGGATTCTATCTGAATTGTTACCTCCGTCAATTCATGCGGCAAGAGATCCTCCGTCTCGTAATACTGAGCCGCGGTACTGTACTCAGAGCCAACGCCGGCGTTAATCATATCAACTACCATCCCTTCCGATATAAGTTCGCCGTTTAGCGTGAGCAGAGGAACTCCTTTGCCGAGACTTTCGCCGTCGGCTCTTTGTATCGTAATATACTGTGCGCCTTCCATGCCGTCTAAAAGCACCGCTTGCGCCTCCTCATCCGTTGTAACTTCCATTTTATTTTTTTCGTCTTTTTTTACTTTGATTCTCTGTTCTTTCTCCCTTCGCGTGGGAAAAAGCCAACGGCTCTGGCGAGATGATTGCCGATGGCTATCTTTCGTTCATCTAAAAGAAAAATCGTTTCGTCAATAAAGCGAAATTTTTTTTCGATGTTTTGAATAAATAATCGAATGTTTCGAATAGAAGATATTTTTAAAACAGTGAGAAAACGATTCCTTACCTGTAGGGTGGCCAGTGTGCGATTTAAATTTCGCGCCGCTTGGACGGCCCGAGGTAAGATGACAGCGGAGCCAAGGTCACTGCTCCCGGGACACCCGGAATATTCGTCCTTTGTTTTCACAAGGGAGCCCCCGTTCGTTCAACGATATCCTTGTACTCCATGCGTTCTCGCGGTTTTTCTTCGCGATCTCGCAATCGCCCTTTTATCGCAAAATAATAGCGATGTAAACAAAGCGAGGTATTGAAACACTGTAGGGACAAAATGTGACAACAGTGCTTGGCTCACGACGCCATTAGACCGGAAGCGCCCCCGCCGCGCCGCATGTATCCCCCCTTCACCCGCTTTTGGCAGTCGCAAGGGAGCTTCGCCAGTAGTGCTACGGGGGCTCTCAGCAGCACCTGCGAATTCTCGAGCGATCGGACAAATTACTGTAATTTTTTCGACGATTCTCAAATTACCGTCGTTGTTTATTTTTTGTTTTTTACGATAAAACTTAATTAACAGGCTTGAGTCGTGATCTCTTGAAAAGTTTACTGGGGTAAAAAAAATGCTGTAACAGACTTGGTACTCTTACTCTTGCTAAAAAAAAAGCTCGACAGTTATCGATACGTCGTCGAATTTTTTGTTGTTATCGAAACTCACGAAATGCGATAGCTCTGTCGTGTCGGCGACGAATTCAAATAGCAATAATACATTTTTAAAAATCAACCGTGTAAGAATACGCGAATGTGAGTCGATTACTGCAAAGTACGTGTGATTTATGCTCTAATTGTGATTCACAATATGTATAGTTGTCAGAATGTGGAATTAGTATTACGAAAAAGTGTTGTATAAAAAATAATCATCATAATTCAAGATTAACCGGGTACTGTGAACATCGCGCTCTTATTGAATTATAAAAAATGTATAAGAACACAACAAGTAATAAAAAAAGCAAATAAAGAAAAATGCCCAACAAACACAACTTGTGAACTACCAATTCAGTTAGCCGAAGGGCGGGGGTGGCGTGTTTGTCATCGAGTCTCGGTGAGTAATCATCGAATCCCCCCCACGTTCGGCAGGTGGGGGAAAAGCGATCGTGAGTGGTAAGCGAGCTGTCGTGTTCACGCTTTATCGCGCCTCGTAAGTAACGACGAAACGTCAAAAGACGAAAATAATATTTTTTTTGTCGTCGCACTTGGACGTTTCTCGTTCGACGATCATACGTCGGCGTTCAATCGGTCAGTCGTTTTTTTTTTTTTTTTTTTCAAATAAGTTTGTTCGTTCACGCGGCGTGATTCATCGAAGAATAAAAATTTATTGTAATTCATTGAACGACGGAAAAGTGCAGAGTGCACATTGGATTAGAGGGGGCAGTCAGTCGAGTACACTGCCATGACTGTGTCATCATCAGCTGATTCATTCTGTTTGTGCTGAACTACGAAACATCCCGATATCTCGCACAACATTCACCGACAATAGTTAGTCCTTTCTGCCGATCGAGTATAATCTCGAAAACTTTTGATTCCCGTATAATTCGTTTTCTTTTTTTTTCACATTCCCGCAACCGAGATAACCCCTACTTTCTCGTTGTCGATTGATATTATTCCGCAATAGCATGATTAATGCGACTTTCTTTCGTTACTCGAAATCTCGTAATTGTATTTTTCAACGTTCGTTTTTAATAAAACACCTCTCATAGCTCCAAATCTTAGCAGATAATGTTCAATCCGATTCATCTCTCCTCCTGTGATTGCTATCGTTGAGATTAGATTAAAAAAAGAAGCTATCCATTCGCTTAGTATGCGCAATTCGCAATCGACAGATCGAGTGCTTTTATTGGGTAATACTTTGTCGGTGATTATTTCGATATTTTTATCGTAAAAAAAAAAAAAAAATGTTCGCACGCAAATCAACTTCTATTCGTTTAAAAACTTTTTTTTTCCTATCGTACCGTCAAATTTTTGTTTATCATATTTTTTTCGTTACAGAAACAAAAAAAATGGGAATTATGTGACATTTTGAGGAGTCGAGAAAAATGGCCGGACTCTGTAGAAAATGGAGGTTGTGGATCCTACCGGTCCTCACCTGTCTCTACGCTCTCGTTATACTCATCATAGTGCCTATTTTGTTGGCAAACTCCATAAAAAATGGCTTCAAAAAACAGGATCAAGGAGCCCTCGTCGGCGGAGCTTTCGTTTTGCTTGCTCTGCCGATAGCGTTCTACGAAATAGTACAACACATGATTTACTACACACAGCCAAGATTGCAAAAATACATAATCAGGTAGAGCGCAATTTCGTCCCGAAAAAAAAAAAAAAAAAATCTTTTTTTTTTTTTTCGTAAATTTTGATTTTTTTTTTTTAAATTTCCAATGTTTCCGAAATCTCATGAAAAGTACGTGAAAATATTGAAATTTTGACACACACAGCCAAGATTGCAAAAATACATAATCAGCAATTTCGTCCCGAAAAAAAATTAAAAAAAAAAGGATTTTTTTTTTTTTAATTTTGATTTAAAAAAAAAAAATTCCAATTTTTCCGAAATTTCATTAAAAGTACGTGAAAATACTATATTATTTTTTTTTTTTTCACTAAACATCGCGATTACCAAAAAATAAAAATACAGTTTATAATTATTTTTATTTCTGTTACACAGGATACTATGGATGGTACCGATTTATGCGGTGAACGCGGTAAATATAAAAAACAAAATCAGTATCAAGTACTTTATCACGTCTCTGCGTTCGAAAATGTAGCGCATCGACGATAAATTAGTCATAACGAAAAAAAAAGGGTCTTGTATCAACGGCGATACAGGACCACGTTGAAGAAAGATCGCGATAACGCTTTTTTTTTTTTTTTTTGCGATCGAACGCTCCGAGAGCCCAAAGCAAAATCATATATAATTTTCTGTTGTTGCGTTTGAAATTTAATATATTTTTGTGGCGAATGGTTTGGACGATAAGATAAGGCAAACATTTCAATTAGTTATCGAAATAAGTGGTCGTAGAACGACTCTACAGAGTCGCGGGGAATATAGAGGCGTTTGCGCGTAATCGAGAGTCGCGTAGCTATCGGGAGACGTCTGTCTCGTTGATCGATCGCTGTATCGTCGTCACCCAGTTATTTTGATTGCTATTAATACATTTTATTTACCATTTCCTGCGATTGAATGGAAAAAAAAAAAAAAATCGATTTGTTTTTTTTTTATGTTTGAAAACAGTGGTTGGGTCTCGTCTATCCGGAAGGCAGTATATACGTAGATAGTCTCCGGGAATGTTACGAGGCGTATGTAATATATAACTTCATGATGTACCTGCTGGCCTACCTAAACGCGGATCATCAATTGGAGCACAGATTGGAAATTTCCCCACAGGTCCGACACATGTTTCCTCTTTGCTGTTTGCCGAATTGGGAAATGGGACGGGAATTCGTTCACATGTGTAAACACGGAATTCTTCAGTACACTGTCGTCCGGCCGATATCTACATTAGTTTCTTTGTGAGTATAAAAATAAAAATTCCAAAATATCAAATATGAAAAAAAATAAAAATAAAAAAAATTGAAAAATAGAAAAAAATTTAAATGAAAAAATTGGAAATTGAGTTGAAAATTGAAAAATTAAAATATTAATAAAAAATTGAAAATTGAAATGAATTGAATTGAAAAATGAAAATATTAATGAAAAATTGAAAATTTAAATGAATTGAATTGAAAAATGAAAATATTAAAAAACAAAAAAACGATTTATTACTCAAATTTTTTTATTATTTCCAGTATTTGTGAATTAAACGGCGTCTACGGCGAAGGTGAATTCCGAGGGGACGTTGCCTTTCCTTATATGATCGCTTTTAATAATTTGTCGCAATTCATCGCGATGTATTGTCTGGTGCTGTTTTATCGGGCGAATGCGGAGGCGCTGAAGCCTATGAAACCCATTGGAAAATTTCTCTGTATCAAAGCGGTAGTCTTCTTCTCTTTCTTGTAAGTTGAGAACAATCACAATTATTGCTTACGAATTAAAGAAAAAAAAAAAAAACACAAAAAAAAAATTTCAAAATTAATATCACATTTTTCTTTTTTTTTTTTTCTTAGCCAAGGAGTGTTGATAGCGATGCTTGTATACTTCGACGTAATATCAAGTATATTCGACACCGACAATACCGATGACATAAGAAACATATCGTCCAAATTGCAAGACTTTTTGATTTGCATCGAAATGTTTATGGCGGCTGTTGCTCATCACTACAGTTTTAGTTACAAACCATATGTAAATTTGGCTCAGAGCCAAGCGTGGTGGGACGCCTTTAGGTAATAACATTTTTTTTTAAATTTATACCGATTTCGCTTCGCTAATGCCGAATCTCCATATTTTCGTAAAATTCGCATAACTCGTTATTTCGTATTTCGATTTATGCGTAATTCACATCCGAATTACGGATAAATACGAACGGTGTCTACGGAGAGTAACGAAATATTTTATCGGCATCTAAAAAAAAAAAAAAAAAAACATTTAATTATATTTTAACACTAATTTCTCGAAAACTTTATTTAAAAAAAATTTTATACCGATTTCGCTTCGCTAATGCCGAATCTCCATATTTTCGTAGAATTCGCACAACTCGTTATTTCGTATTTCGATTTATGCGGAATTCATATCCGAAATATTTTATTGGCATTTAAAAAAAAAAAAAAACATTTAATTGTATTTCAACACTAATGTCTCGAAAATTTTGATAACAGGGCGATGTGGGATGTATCCGACGTGCACAACGATATCAAGGAGCACTTGGGAGTCGTTGGGTCGTCTCTCAGTCGAAGAATTCGCGGTCGCGGTGCCTATCAGCAGGCGTGGGGAAGCGCCAACGAGCGAACGTCTCTTCTGCCGGACGCTCCGGTAACGACGGCGCGTAGCGCACCGGCGTGTTCTTTCGCCGGTTACACAACAGTCGATACCGATAATACGACCGCCGTACCGGATTATTCGGTGCGACCGATGGATCAGAGTCCCGATTCGCAGGATAATGGAAATCACCTGATGAACACGTAACGAATCGCGAAAGAAAATAATTGCCGACGATAACGAAAAAAAAAGGATTTTTAATCGACATTTTTTATCACACATTTTTCGCGAACGAACGAAGGAGCGATCGGTGTTTCTGTAGATTATTTTTTAGCTCCTTTTTACGAAGAAAAGTGTATAGTTTTCCAAGTACGACGTATCTATCTCGCTATGTGTCTATCCGACTATTCTCCGTATATAATCTTTTTTTTTTCCCTATAATTCGTCTCTAATTATACGTTAATGTATAATAATTACAATCTCAAGCCTAAATTTTTTTCGATCGTAATATTTACCGTTGATTCTCGCAATCGCGTAAGTTGATCACTTGTGATGAAAAAAAAAAAAAAAACAAAAAATAATATAAATTTATAAATTTTCTTAATTATTTAATATATTTTTTTTTCGTTATTAACATTCGTTTTTGTAATCATACCAAAGATTTGGAAAAAAATTAAGGATTCTAAAAAAAAAAAACGGAACATCGGTATTACGAAAATCCGTTTTTTTTAATACGATTCCGAAAAAAAAGGATCATCCGAAATACCGTACAAGTGAGTCGCTTTAATTTTTTTCCTCATCTTCTGTATCATATATATTTATTAAATAATTTTCTCGCTTATGGAAACGTAATTATCAGCGCGAGTTGTCGATATTGGGATATCGTTTCCGCTGTGCGAAGAAACAAATCGTAAAAAAAAAAAAAAAAAAACTAGTCGTAAAGATTACGCGTTATCGGTGAAAAATTGGACGAGGAACTTTCATGGTGGAAGCGGAATCGTAAATCATCGAGAATTTGCTTTGATTAATCGTAAAAAAAAGATTTAATGACAATTATCGTTGTGCAAATGCGCAGCTAGCAGACTATAGGTATCTCAGCACGATAATAATAATAATAATAGTAATAGTAACAACAATAATATAATAATAATAATAATAAGCCTCGTAAAAGTATTATGCCGTGAAAAACGGCCACGTGATCCTTTTTTTTGCGGATTCGTTTTGAAAATATCCCACAACTCATCCGCGTCATATTTACCCCAATGATGTATCACCAAATATAATGTACATAACGACGTTTATACACAAAAAATCGCATATGTGAATACAATATTATTTATATACATATCCGCAGTGGTTTACAGTGATTTTTCGTGATACGTGTGACACAAGTCTTTGACAAGACTTTGCACGTTATTTTTTTATTTTATTTCATATATGATACGCGTATCCCGAATATCTCGTGAGAATACGCGTATTTTTGTGGTTAAAAAAAACGGTTTTTTTTTATCGAGAGATTCATCGAGATTATTGTACTTTTTCATGAAAAACTAATCGTCGCATAATAACAATAATCGAGATGAGTAACTGAATGAAACATTAAACGTTTTTTTTAACGATTCTAACGCGTATAATGAATATCTCGTTTTATATTTGGCGGGTTACAATTTTTTACCGGGTGCGCGGTGCGCGGTGCGGCGTGCGCGTACGATATTTTATGATCAATATTCCCGCCAAACGGTGGAATTTTGGCGGAATCTCTTACGTGTTATACCTCTCAGTAAGTGCACAAGCGACGAGCGGATTCGCGAAATTAAAAGATCGCACGCGAACGAGTGAAAAATAGCGAATTACGAAAAATAAAACAATGTCTGTGACAAACGGTAACGCGGAAAACAAAACGATGTCCGTGACAAACGGTAACGTGGAAAACAAAAAAATGTCTGTGACAAACGGCAACGCGGAGAGAAAAAACGGTTTGACCGAAAATCACGATGAGTACCAATATCTTCATCTTATCGAACGTATCATCGCTCGCGGATCGAAGAAGAGCGATCGTACCGGCGTCGGCACCTTGTCGATCTTCGGGCCGCAAATGCGTTTCAGCCTTCGCGACGGTAAGTGAAAAAAAAAGAACGTTTACGATACTATTGTTTTCGCGTAAATAAAAAACAAAAATGGCGACAAAAAATCCTTTATTTGAATTACCGGCTTCGATAAAAACATCGATGAATATTTTACTGACAATAACAACAAATGAAATATACGAATCATTACAACTCGTCTTCTGCAATGAGTTTAATAAAGATCGCAAATTTTTTGTTTTTTTTTTTTTTTTACTACGAACGTTCGAGTTTCCGTCCGTTTGTTTTTCAACATTTTTTCGATTTTCTCCGTTTTTTTTTTAATCAATTTACGATATTTTATTATTACGAATTAATTGGTCTCAACATTTTTTTTTTATTTTTTTTTTTACGTTATTAGATATTTTACCACTGCTGACAACGAAACGAGTCTTTTGGAAAGGTGTCGTCGAGGAACTATTGTGGTTTATCAAGGGTTCGACTAACGCCAAAGAATTGGCCGACAAAAATGTCCATATATGGGATCCTAACAGTTCTCGAGAATTTTTGGATTCTTGTGGATTCGCGGAACGAGAAGAAGGCGATTTGGGACCTATATATGGATTTCAGTGGAGACACTTTGGCGCAAAATACACTGATATGCATGCAGACTATACGGGAAAAGGTAATTTTTTTTTTATAAATTAATATATAACGGTTCATCTATAAAGTTTCATTGAATTTATAGTTTCAATAAATTCCTCAAAGAAAAAAAAAAAAAAAAAATGCAAAAGTTCGAATAATAAAAAAAAATCGGGAAATGCAGAAAAAAAAAAAAAAAAAGAAGCTTCCGCTCATTGATTATCAAATTTAAAGAAAAACCGATATTACGTCTCTAAATGCGAATGTTTTTAAAAAAAGTTTTCGTCTTTTTGGAAAAAAAAAAAAGTAAAAAAAAAAAAATACGAAAAACGTCCGGAAAAACGTTACGAACCTTCGAAAGTAAAATCGCAATACAAATCCTGAAGTTAGAATTCCTTACGATGTTTTTACGTACAATTTTTACGATCCTAAATAACCGCCAATATATAAAAAAAAAATTTAATTTCAGGTATCGATCAATTGCAAGAAGTCATTGAAAAATTGCGGCATAATCCTGACGACAGACGGATCATAATGTCAGCGTGGAATCCGGTAGACATACCAAAAATGGCTCTTCCGCCGTGTCACTGTTTTGTACAATTTTACGTAAACGACGGAGAATTGTCGTCGCATCTGTATCAGCGAAGCGCCGACATGGGACTCGGCGTACCCTTCAACATCGCTTCCTATGCTCTCTTAACTTACATGTTAGCGCATGTAACGAATCTCAAGGTTTGCTTCGTTTCAATTGTTTGTTTTTTTTTTTTTTTTTTTTTTTTTTCATACAATAAGAGTTTTTCTCGCTTTTCCCACATTTTTTCTCGGCGCTCAAGAATTTTCGTTACCTATTCGGTAACGAAAGCCGTAATAATTGCGATTTCGAAATCATAAACACTGACGAAAAAAAAAAATCGTCTTTCACCGCATTCATTTTTTTCGGAAGGAAATACAATTTTTTTTTTTCGGAGGGAAAAACAATTTTTTTTTTCGGAGCATAAAACAATTTTTTTTCGAAGGGAAAAACAATTTTTTTTTTTTTTTCGGAGGGAAAAACAATTTTTTTTTTTTTCGGATGGAAAAACAATTTTTTTTTTTTCGGAGGGAAACACAATTTTTTTTTTTTTCGGAGGGAAAACAATTTTTTTTCTCGAATGTCTATAATTTCGAAATGCCATCCATTACAGATTTTGTTTTCCGTGTCTTATCACATCATTAAAAAAAAAAGGTAACCGTTTGGTCGATTTTTTTTCATATACTCAGCCCGGCGAATTCGTACACACGATGGGCGATTGTCACGTCTACAAGAATCACGTGGACGCGTTGAAGGAACAGATAAAACGCGAACCGAAACCATTTCCGAAGTTAAACATCAATAGAGTCGTCAAAGAGATCGATGACTTCGTCGCCAGTGACTTCGAGTTGATCGACTATAAGCCGCATCCGAAAATATCGATGCCAATGGCTGTTTAAGATGCAAAGATGCATCTCGAGAACGTTGTATATCGGCAATAATACTACTAATCAGCAAAAAAAAAAAAATGCATTGCCAGAGATGTAAAATCGGAAGTTTCGATGAGTTACCGACGATTGTTACGAAAAAAGTATTATGTATATTTCAATATTTAAAAAAAAAAAAAAAAAAAAAACGATAATAAATTTTCTTATAAAATACAAATTATTTATTTGTTTTTTTTTTCACCTCATATATGTATATATCTCTTCATTGTCTACAATTCTGTACTCCGTCTTCGCGAACTTCCGATGAATTTTTTCGATCCAATTTCTGACGATTCGAATTTCTTATGGTATTTATTCGGTAATTATAGATAAATTCGATTTTTAATTATCCAAAATACCGTCGCGATTTTCGACTCTTCGGCTCGTCGATTCTCGGGGATCCGTTATCAGGGACGGTGGGGGATCTGTCGATATATATCGTGAATAACAGATATAAAAAACGCATCTCTAGTGATAACTATACTTTATTTCCCTAATAAAAATTATATTCTCCATAAACTTCGTATCTTGATATTGATGTTTCGATTTCTGACTTCTTAAATAACGCGTTGAAATACACATTCCTTGCCGATTTGTCGCGGCAATCGTTTATCAATCGTCCGTGTGATAGCGAAGAGACGATCACGACGAGGCGGCGGAAGGAGAAACGATGTTTCATTTATTAATTTTTTTACGACGCGGTGAAATATCGTCGGGCGATTCTAAATTTTTTTTTCGTATTTAATTTTTGTCGAAAGCTCATTATCCCCGAATTGCAGGGGAAATCCAACTCTCCAAAACGTATTAATGAGATATGATAGCCGTGACATAGCAGCGCGGAAAAAGTTAAAAGTCCCAATTTTTTTTTACAGTTTTCGCAAATATTATTAAAAATCAACGCCACGATAAACATTTGTTTTTTTTTTTTTTTTTTTTTTTTCATGTCGTATTTATCTGTGTATATGTTAGTGTCGATAATCTCGATTTGTCGAGAGTCCCGTTTACGCTCGTTGCATATCTGAGGGGAAAAGAGATATTTAGCATATCGCGAATGGGAAAGTTGCGCGACGAGGGAATTAACGGTTCGCGCGTATCGAATAATTTTGCAAATATTCTCGAGAATAGTGATAAACTTTTAGTCGAATGCGTGATAGCAGAATATTAATTTGAAAAGATAACTTTTCAGGTAAATCCTTCGATACCTTACAGCGGCGATAAATATCTAAAACGATAGAGATGCGTATCTACGATTTATTCACAATTGAATTTTGCGTTTGCAAAATACGTTCGAAGTATAGTGTGTCTCTCTCTTGTTCTCTCTCTATTCCGGAAACAACGAGAGACGCGAAAAAGAATTTCGAGAGAAAAATCTCGACGGAATATTTGCAAAGGAAGTAAAGCTTTCGAACATTTTTTTTTTTTTTTTTTTTCGCGTCTACGATTCGTACGGCGAGAAATTTTTTTTTGCAATTCAACGACCGAAGGTATATTATTCATTAAATATTCATTAACCATGAATTTCGATAAAATATTAATAATCGTTAGGGAACTTTATTGTGACTTTGGAGAAAAAAAAAATTCTGCGTTCACCATATTTTGTAAATAATATTTAACGTTAGAGGAAAAAAAAAAAAAGTCTCTCGACGAACCGAACCGATCGGTCGTTATTGAGAAATTCTTATTCCGATAAATCCATCGTTCGCGAGATAATCTCGAAAATCATTCATTTTTTTTTCGCGATAATTTCCTCGTATTTTTTTTTTCTTTTTTCAAACTTTCTTCAGGCAAAATTAACGAACGACACTCTTAGATTAATCGAATCTACTTCGACTGGTTATTTTTTAGATAAATCTTTAAAAAATATATATAGAAATGTCTTCGAAAAATGTAAGTGCCTGTCGTGTGTGTTGTGTGTGTTTTGTGTATCTGTATGTCCGTTTGTATGTATCTCTGTGTGTGTAAGAGTAAGTTTTTCGTTTCTTATTTGCAGCGAACTTGCAAATTTGCATTTGGCTGTTAAGATTCGACGATGCAGGACGCCGCTAGCACATTTGTATATCACCGGGCTGCGATGTACTTAATTGATGGAGCTGTTGCGTGACCGCTAGTGTTCCCGTTTCGCTCACTGTCACTATCACCCAAATTATGTCTGCAATGAAAAGAAAAAAAATAAATAAATATTGATTATCTCTGCGCAATCGAATTGCCGCTTAATTTGCTTAGATTACGACACCTTAACTGAGTGGATTTTTTTTTTTTCGTCTTCGAGAATTTTTATTTTATTTTTTCGTCTTCGAGATTTTTTTTTTGTTTTTTTCGTCTTTCGAGAATTTTTTTTCTGATTTTTTCGTCTTCGAGAATTTTTTTTCTAATTTTTTCGTCATCGAGAATTTTTTTTCTGATTTTTTCGTCTTCGAGATTTTTTTTTCTGATTTTTTCATCTTCGTGAATTTTTTTCGCATTTTTTCGTCTTCGAGAATTTTTTTCTCATTTTTTCGCCTTCGAGAATTTTTTTTCTCATTTTTTCATCTTCGAGAATTTTTTTTCTGATTTTTTCGTCTTCAATAATTTTTTTTCTCATTTTTTCGTCTTCGAGAATTTTTAAAAAATGTTTACCCACTTTTTTGTTCGTCTGCTGAGTTAACTGTTCTCAATAAAATGTACTTTTACATACCCCCAAAGTAGGAACCTGTAGAGGTCATCATTCTCCATTTGCTTTGAAAGACTCCAAGTTCCGCCGGACTCGTGAGAATAACGCTTAGTTCCGCTGCGTCTTTCGGCGCCAGAGCGGGAACTTGGACTCTGGTGCAGTCACCCATTTGCGTGCCGCCTGTGTATTGCAATACTAAACCCTCGGGCCACGGTTCCGTTCCGGAATTTTGTACCCTCCATGACTTTTTAAATTGTGTATTTGGCTGTACGGATTCGCCTTCTCCGATCGTACTGTCGCACAGTAATGTCATAGAAGGCAATTTGAACGGTGATTCAAAATCGAAATAGCTGCATATTGCCGCTTGAAGATTCCTGCGGAAAACAAATAAAATCGGCACTGATTATTCGAGTAAATCGATTAATTTTTACGCGGATCGTTTTTTTTATCGATTTTTCGATCTTTCGCGGTATATGATCGACGATATCGACGTCATAAATTCGTCCGATTTTTCTGCAATCGATTTCGATCGATCGAAACCATCGATAGATCGATTTTATCGATTTTTTATTTGATTTATTACGATTCGACGACCTTACATCGATATCCGAGCGTTCGGCACTCGATCGGTAACTAATACCGCAATGAACGCCATTTTTCTAAATCATAAACGTTTGAAAATAAAGAAAATGGTATTTTTCCGCGTCTATTTATTACATAAGAAAAAACCATTTAATTTTTCCCGAAATATCATCTATGGTTTTCAGACGGCATTCATTACAGTTTTTGTTACCGACCGAGTTTTTTCGCATCGTCTTAATAATTACGAGTATAAAATACGAAAACAACAAAAGTTTTTCTATCGTAACAAAAACAATGGAAGCGTCGCTACGTTTTTGAAGAACAATGAAATTATCGATGACTCAATGCAGACGATTCATAGCGATAAAAAAAACGCACAGTTTTTGCCGTCCTATATAATTCAATATCATTTCTGTTAAGCAATACTGATTCATAGTTGTTGAAAACCGATAAGTAACATTGCTATTCCTGAACATTACAAATTTTTTTTTATTTTTTTATTGTTCTTAGAATAATTTTACATTAAAAATCTTATATTTCATGCGATTAGCCGCTACGCACCTTGAATATCGCGTAGTTACTATTTCAATGTCAATGTCGACGTCCCTCTAACGACATTTTTAGAAATCTGAATCAAAATTTTTGCTTATCTACGATACGGTTACTGAAAATGTCTCTAACGCTGAGGTCATCAATTGCGCTTATCAACAATGGATGCAATCTGACGACTGGCATAAAATGTACAAAATAAGCTTTTCTCGTCTGTTGTTCCATTTTTTTTTTTTTCTTTTCTCTCAAAACCCGATTGTTGGCCAAAATATTGTGCGACAATTGACGATCGAAAAATGAAAAAAATCGTTCGAAACATATATTATACTACGTTGAAATATTTTCAATAGAATTGAAATAAAATAACATCGCAAACACGACGAATGAAGGTTATGTTTGCGCAAACGAAAGAATGGTCGGAGATCGTGGAATTACGACTGACTTACCAGTTGTTCATGTCGAGGAAAAATATTGCTGTCGCCTCGTTGAGCTGACTACCAGCGAGTAGCCTCTGCAGTTGCTTGACAAGATCATCTTTGTCCGTAGTGCCGAGGCAACTGAATTGATGCAGCAAGTGCTGATCAAAATCGTTGTCGACGTCCATCTCTCGTTCATTCACTCTCTTTCGTCCCCAATTTGTTTGTTTTTTTTGTTTCAATCACTCTTTCGAACGTAATAACTTCGGTGTCTTTAACTTCGTTGGACCGTCGACGAATCGTAAATGAATAATAATTTAGATTTTTTTACTTCGTTGTTCAATGTCGCTTTCGCGATTATTGTTACACTTTCTTTCTGTCTCCGTTCCTTGTTGGTGAGTTTCGCGTTCTATATCCCGACCGTGCTGCTTCGAGTCCCCGTTATCAGTCAAGTTTTCCCCGAGTCAGTTTACCACGCGATCCGATTTTATCTGTCTTGTTTTTTTATGCAATTCCTCGAGCAATTTTGTCCTTCGTATTCGTTCTCCGTCGATCTTTTTTTTTCTCACTCCTTGCTTCATAAAATCCTCCAACTAACCAAACTACGAATTTTAAATGTCATTCTTGATGCGCGACGTATGCGGTTACACACAATCCAACTCGTAGAATTGAGGCTTTGCCGTTGATTGGCTCATCGCGAGTCGCTGCTGGTGCACGCGATTTGTTGATACTTTGACAAATAGAATTTCGGTCATCGAGAACCCGGAAAACGATTGAATTCATAATTTATCCGTTGAATGACAACAAATAGCAGTTTTAATGTGTATTCAACAAAACATTTATTTACTTGCATTATTTTTAAAATGTCGTACGTAAAGACGTGCGAAAATTCAAAATTTCGAATCGGGAATTAATATCCGATTTAAATGAACACACAGTTTCAGCAGCTCCACATCTTTGCGTTGCCGAAAATCAACAAATTTGTTGACCTTTATGTCGTCTAAAAGTCACGACACTTCGCAATTTAAAAATGGGAGTGAAAATATTATCGTCGTTAAAATAAAATTAAAATAAGAGTGAAAAAAATAAATTGCCGGAGAATACCTCTGTGGGGAATTTCGTTGCTGGATGAGTCAATCCGATTATACACATCGATGTAATATTGGATATAATAATTTATTCTCATTGTCCTCTTCAGCCTCAATACATGATGATATTTATTACACGATAACGTTTAATGACGTTTTTTTTTTGTTTCTTTAATTATACGAAGTACGAAAACTATCTACTCCAACTCTGTCTCGCTAGTTTCATATGTCTCGTCATAATCGTTATCAGTGTTTTTTTTTTACTTTACATATACAGTGTACAAATAAAAACTGGTTTTCGTGTGTGTGTGTGAGTGTGTGTGTAGGTATTTATCTGTTTATTAACGTCACAAATTATTTTTCGCATACATTTAACATTTTTTCATCCATTTTCATCATCGAGCTTTTCATCTCGCGATCTTGTGTTCCATTTAACGACGATTGTTATTTAATATTCGAAAAAAGTTTCATATAGAAATTACATTTTTTTTTTTTTTTTATGATTTAATTTTTTAGTCGCACGCGCGTACGTCAAACGCACTCGGGGTTTGTTCTTTGTTTTTTTTTGTTCTTTTTTTTTTTTTTTTCATCTCTATCTGCACACTATTGGTTGATTTATGTTTTGCTTAACGAGCCGCGTTCTCGAAAACGCAAGTACTCATCGACAGGAAGACTGGTCGCTTCAGTTCTTTCGTATATTTCCTTTTCATCGCGCTTTCCTCATTATAAATCTACGATTCAAATTTACCGACTTAAAAAAAAAAAAAAAAAAAAAAAAAAAAAAATCAGCGGACTATTTTTAGTCCGCAAAATCGATGATTTAGTCGAAAAAAAATGGATTATCCCGAATAATGAGGAATTACTTTACGTTTAATTATTGCAGTCGATGACGACACCGATTTTCGCGAACGCTAACCTCGTCTTCGCTCGTTCGAAAAAATTTTGTCCAATTTTCGGACGTCGATACGATTATCGACTTATACGCCATTATTTATACACATACATCGATGGGAGAGAACAAAAAAACACAAGAGATGTCGTTACATACACTAATTTTTTTTCTTCACAAAATATAGATGACGTTATTTCGTAGATATTATCGTCTGTTTTTATGAGTTATATATATATATATATTTTTTTTTTTCTCGATAAAGCGTTCACACTTTTGTCTCTTACGAATCGGACAATGTTGTAGCGAATTACGCGATCGTATAACATGCGTTCTTTTTTTTTTGTTGCTTCGTCGATACATTATCTTTGTTTTTGTTGTATAACCAGTGATTGAGGTTCACCCGTTGATTTCCTACTCGAACAGTCGATCTTCGGCTGTTTTTGTCGATATGTTATCGACGAATTAAAGAGATACGCGAAATGCGATGAAAATTTTTTTGCGTCTCGAAGACGTTGAATAAATGCGAAACGGAAATCGTCACGAGGATCGACTGCACGCGTAATCATATACTAGGCAGACTTGAAATACATATAGTATATATATATATATAGTATGCTTATGTAAAAATTGTATATATATCAAGAGGCTTGGTTTTTTTTTTTTTTTGTTTATTTTTTTTTATTTGTTCATTGAAAAATCGTTCGAATGTGATCTTTCGCGAAAAATTGGAAGAATTCGTGTTAAACGAGGCGCGCGATGGTAGACACGTGTTTGTTGTAATTTTTTTTTTTTTTTTTTTTTTTTTTTTTCACTCCCGTCAATGATCTCGCGATAAAGATATATCGAAACCATCGATCACCTCGTCGTCAGTTATTATTTATTTATTTATTTATTTATTATTTTTATTATTATGATTCCTATACGCTCGCTACAGAATTTAACCGTAAGACGTACGAGAGATTAGAAAATGAAACGAAAGCCGCAGCTTATAATGTAGGAATAAGCGTCGGTTCTCACGAAAAAAGAGCGAGAATGTACGTTATTAGTTTATGTAAGACGGTATATATATATTTTTTTTTTGCGACTTTTTTTTTTTTTTTTTTTTTTTTTTTTTTAACAATACAACGGTAATTGTTGCAATATCGAGAAAACGATTGAGGCATTTGACGCGTTTTGTCTGGTGTTATTTTTTTTGTTGTTTTGTTTTTTTTTTTTTCTGTTTACTCTCCCGAAAAGTTCGTCTTTTGCGGATAACATAATTAATAAAATAATGACAATGAATGGAGATCTCAACAATCGTTTTTTTGCGAACGAGGCGAGTGGAAGCATAGGCGCGATTTCTACTGTTCATCATGGATAAAATAGACTGCCAAATATATTTACATCGTATAACATAATTGTGTGTTTTTTTTTTTTTTTTTTTTTTTTCATTCACTATAAACAGTCGAAGCGCAAGATCATGATAAACGAATTAATTAAATCTACGAAACTTCGCCGATTTGGTAATTTGCTTTCGTCGATTGCTCTCTCGTTTAACTTCCAACGAGAATTCGCTATTTTAATATTAATAATACAAATTTTACCCTGAAAACTGCATTGGCACGCTAAGCCGCGCCTCGCTAATTAAATACAGTGTACTTCGGTTCTCCTCGCGTACCTGTCTACGTTTCTGGTTTTTTTCTTTTTTTTTTTTTTCTTCATTGTTTCTCTAACTAATACTTTTTTTGTTAATTTTACTTTCATCATTGATGTATAGTTTGTATATTGTACGTTATTTGCCGTTTTTTTGTTTTTTTTTTTCATTCGAAGATCGCATTTCGCACATTTTAACGTTTTTGCGATGTTTTTAGGATTGTCGCGATCATCGTCTTTCCAACGCGTATAAAATCGATAAAAAATGAGAAAAAAAAAAAAAATTAACGATAAAATGATTTATTGATTATTCCGATCTGATTGAATCGCTTGACATGATTTTTTGTTTTTTTTTTTTATATATTTTCATCCGATCTGCGCTTCTACTACGAGTCTAAATTTGACAAATTAAATCATCGCGATTTCGATTGTTTCTCTCCTCGACGCGAAAATGTGGGCTTTTTGTTCGTACAACGATTGTTTGAGTCACGAAATCGATAAACATACGACGATACATATATATATATCAATCGCTCACCGATGGTCTTTGCTTATCGATTCGTTTTATCGATACAATTTATCGATTTGCTGTTATTTTGTATACAATTAATAACCAGAGGCACGAAATAGTTCAGCTAACAGCAGTTCGCCAATATCAATAAATAACGGTACCATTTGCACTATTTTTGTTTTTTGTTTTTTTTTGTTTTTTTTTTTGTAATCATTGGCGTATTTTAACTTTAACTCGAGTCGTATCGTATTCTATAGTGATTTTGCATCGTTTCGAAATTCGATCGAAACAAAAAAAAAATCGTAGATTAACAAACGTAACAATCGAAACAATAAAAAAATTTGCAGCGTTAAATTTCGAAAGTAAATTACGATATTTTCATTCGAGTGCGTGGTTTTTTTTTTTTTTTTTTTTTATCATTTATTCCCGACGTAATCGTCGATCGATCACTAGTTATTACACTAAAAAGTAGTTGTGCCGTTTTTTTTTTTTTTTTTTTCTAACAGAAATAAATTGTGTACACGCGGCATCTCAAAATTTGCGATTTTTCGTCGGTTAGGGGTTGTCGAAGGGCCGTTCGGGGCCTCAAATTCAAACTTTTACGAGTCTGAAAATTACGCGTTACGGAGTTGCAAAGGTAAACGTTTGTTCCGTTTTTAACCGCGAAATGGTTTTTCTGCTAATTTTGAGATCCTTTGTATTTTTTTTTTTTTTTTTTTTTTTTTCCGCCATCTTTATCGTACAAACTTTATCTACGCCTATATTAATTATCGAGGCAAAAGTTACACATACTGACTTTTGTACAACCGTCGTGTTTCACGATACAATGTGTGTAACGCGGTTCAGACGAAAAGAGATCCTTTGAAACAATGGAAAAAAAATGGATTTAGTAGAAAAAAAAAAAAAAAAAAAAAAAAAAAAAAAATTGGCGCGATAAGTGCGTCACGCGGATGAATTAAACAACATTTTCACGCGCAATATAACGCTTTTCTTCGCTTATCTAGGAACTTATTAGGATTATCATTTTTCATTCATTTTTTTTTTTTTTTTTTTTTTTCTTTCTTTCTTTCGTTTCACACAAAACGTTACCGATTCGTTTCCTTATTAATTTCATTTAGCGAGGTTATAGCACGCCACCGTGTGTGTCTAAGCTGCGAAATTAGAGATTTTCATCGGCTAAGCCTTTCCCGCCGCGCCGCTTTGTGCCCCAATTCTGCGCATTGTACAGAATCGTCATCATCACTATTTCCTTTTTTATTTTTTTAAATTAATTCTTTCAACGTATTAATTAATTTATTATTCATCTATATAATCTTTATTTGTATCATATATAGTCCATCTTATATGCATATACTATTTATGTATAACGTGTCCCGATGCGTATATACGGTATACGACAAATGCACGAATGGTCGACGCTTAGTCACACTTTTTTCTTTTTTTTCTCCCCCTTTTCTCTTCTTCCTTCCATTCTCACCTTTCGATAAATTAATATTTACAGTATCGTTATTTATTGTTTCTCGAGTCCTTTTTTTTTTTTTTTTTCGCCTCGCGGTAAATTAATAATACTAAATCGCGGGATCAGTTCGTTTTTTTTTTTTTTTTTTTTTTTTTTTTTTTTTTTTTTCGCCCCCCACATCGACTCAAATGATTTCCTCGTCATCGTTTCGATCTTTTTGGGGGGTTTTTGCCGATTTTTTTTTTTTGGAATCCGGTAAAATTCGAGATCTCTTTACTATGATCTTCGTAGTGATGAGTTTCTTTTTAGCACCGCGGGGTTTGCTTTCATAATTGTTTGGTTGTTGTTTTTTTTTTTTTTTTTGCCACAAAGTACGTCCCTGACCGCCCTTCTGCCGCCCTCAGGTCTCCCCCGAAGGTTCGTCTCCTGCCCCATTGTAATAGGTGTTTTTTTTTTTCTTTTCTTTTCTTTACGACACAGTGCACAACAACAACAATGAATTTAACCAATTAAATTTGCCAAATCGTCGAGTTACCGCGTACTCGTCAGTTTTTTTTTTTTTTTTTTTTTTTTTTTTCGATCTGTTTGATAACATCGATTAATTTTTCTCTTCGGGCGAAAGGCTTTTTTCACTGTGGTGCTCGAGTACAGTGCAAATCGAACGCATAGCAGCGTGCTATAATTTCTAGCGTCGACGACGAGTATAACAAGTTTCTTAGGGAAAAAAAATAATTTTTAAATGTTTTTTCAAAAAAAAATTAAAAATTTCGAAAAAATGTTTAATTTTTTTTTTTTTTTTTTCGTACTTTTAAGAAGGAAACAACGAGAAACTCATTTTTGTTATTACGAGTCTCATTCGTCGACGCCAGTTTCTAGAAAGCTAAGCGGATACAGCTTCGATTCTATGCGTAGCGATGTGCCCGGCTGATTTTTTTTCTCATTGTTTTTTTTTTTTTTTTTTTTTTTTTCGTTCTTTTTTTTTCTCTCTCCAAGATCGTCAGACTAGCCAACGACACGACGCATGCCGGCCTCTAAAGCATCTAGAAAAAAATATCCCGATTGGAGAGGGACGACGAACCTATAAGACGTTTATTATCTTCTTTAATTGCGAGCGGACAACGTTGGCGAGGCAAGCAGCGAATCGCGAAAAAAAAAAAAAAAAAATCATTCATAACTTAATCTTCGAAAGATTGGAATGATAGTTCGATAGGGATTCGCGAATTATGGAAAAAAAAAATTTCGAAAAATTCAAATTTTTTCGAATTATTCGAAAGATTGAATATTCGCAAATTCCCGATAATCGGTTAGGCGCCGTTCCCGATCGATAGGTTAAATTTTGATCGAGAGTACAGTATAAAACGACCAAAATTTAAACCAACAATTGCGATTGGGAGATTCATGAAAATTTTCATTTGCCGCATTTGGATGCTTTTGTTTAACAGCGGCAAATGTAATTTCGCTCGCTTGCCGCGCGCAACGCGTGTTTAATACCACAACCACAACATATAATTTCAGCAACTATCGCTTACGTTTCAATTTCATTATTTTCGCATGTCGTCTGAATTCGAAGTCGAATGGTCGATTTTATCGAAAAAATAGAGGTTTTCCGCGAATTAATAAAATCCGATTGATTTTTTCGAAAGAAATATCAAATTTCGAGATGAAACAAAATAGAGAATTCGGAAGAATAATGTCGCGAAAATGATTTCGAACTTTGATCCCAGACGATTAGAAAGCCACAGTTAGCGTTTAATTTGTATCGACGGATGTCAAGCCGAAGGCTTCTTATCGCGCGATCGCAACGATGAAACGACGAGGAAGGCGAGAGACGACGAGACCACGACGAAGAACCACGATGCATGCCTGAAAAAGCAACTACGACGATCGGACGTTCTACGAGAGCGGCGCGAACCTGGCATTCGGCAAATTAAATGGCAAAGCAACGAGGACTTTTCGATCTTTTTTTTTTTTTTTTTTTTTTTTTTACACATAATGCTTCGACGGCAATTGTTTTGTCCCCAATGCTTTGCCAGATATTTTTTTGGTACAACGAAATTAGCCTACGAGAAACGATCGACGATCGATTATTCTTACGATTCGATTGTTTTTTTTTTTTTTCATTTCCAAACGAAGAAAAAACGACTTTCGGAAAAAATTCGTAATTTTGAAATGTAACGGATCGTTTATCGCAACTCGTGCCGCAGAGTACGTGTTTCCATGTGTATTTCTTTTTTTTTTTTTCGTAAAGATATATTGCTGGTCGGATGACCACGGCGAGCCATGCTGTTTCTAGGAGCCCCACGCCAGGTTCAAAGCGTTTTTTTTTTCTGTTTTCTTTCTCTTTTCTTTTTCGTTACCAAGCGCATCCCGCGACTTGGACGAGGCTGAGGGGCATTCCGGATATGTCGAATATTCGCGATAGCGATGACGAAAAAACGATTTTTTTTTGTTTTTCGACAATTTTCGTGAAACCCGTGTGTAGCCAAGTCCCACGGAACAAGCAAAAAAAACAGCCAACCTGGACCTGGGGCAGGAGAACTTTCTCCCCCTAGAAAAGCAGAAAGGAGACCCGAGTACGGCGAGCGTCCCCCTTGGCCCGTCGGGCCATCCCAAACTGTCAGACAGACGGATCGCTGCCGGGGGCGGAGCCCGTCTTGCTTCCGTCGCCACCTGCCCCACTGCCGTCGCCGTCACCATCTCCGCCCCTGTACGGCGAGCCGCCGGCCCCTCGCGCCGACAGACCTCGGAAATCCAGGTTGTACTGTAAAATTTCAAAAAAAAAACAAAAGAAACACAATTAGCAATCACCAATATCGTCGAAAAGCCACAAAAACATCAGCGGATAATTGGGAAAATCCTATTTGGGGAATTCGCTAGAAAAAAACGAAAAAATCGCATGTAGGTTATGTTGCGTATCGCCAGATATTCCGAAGAAAAAAACCAACACCACGCTGAAAAATTCGTGAAAAAACATCGCGCAGGCGAAATCGCATTGAAAAATCTCAAAAAAACAAACCAAAATCATGTTTGCTAGCTGACAATTTCAATTTCAATGGCATCAGACAGGCGCCTGGTTAGTGTCTCGCGGGGGTCGACTCAGTTGAATTACGACGATCGAAGTATTTCCGATTCCCATTTCTCGCGAAAAAAACCATATTTCGGCATATATCGTCGTAATTTATCCGATTCAAACCCCTCGAAACGAATTTCGAACAAAAAAAAACACCAAAAATCGATCGAGTAAGATGAGAAAAATTGCGAAAAATCGTCAAAAAAACGAACTAAAAATGTTTTTGAAAGAAATCAAACCTGCGAAAAGAACGAGTAGAAGAAGAATGTAGGTGAGTTTTTTGTTTGTTTTTTTGTCATTTGTATTTCCCGTTGTGGTCATTGCGCGAGGATCTTATCTCGATAGCCGGACGATTCGACGGTTGCGCCGTATAGAGTTGGCGGCCGTAACAAATGTTATCTCGGCAGAGTAGAGTGTCTTAAACGCTGAAGTTGGTGATGTATCTGCATGTGTTGCTGAAGATTTTGAAGATTTTGAAGATTTTGAACGTTGTACGGCGTTTGGGCGCTCGACGCACTTCTCGTCGATGGATAAAGTAGCGACGGATGAATGAGCGCAAGTGACGATGCTAAGGATGCGTCGGTAGGTGAAAAATTGGGAAAAGACGAGAGATTGAAATTTGGACGCAGGATATTGTGAAATTGGGATGAAGTTAAAGGATGCGGCTGAACGTAGGGACTTCCGGAAGGCAAGAGCTGAGGACTGACGGGATAAAGACATTCCTCCTCTTGTCCCGGTAACGACGTCGGACTCATTTCCGTGTAAATCGGCATGTTGACATTGTGCTGTACGTTCGGTATGAATAAACGAAATAAATATTTTTTTTTTTCAATTGCATAAAAATTAAAAAAAATAAAAAAAATTCGTAAACACGAAAAAAAAAAAATAAAAAAATTCGAGAAAATAAATTTTCGAAAAAGTTGCGTAAAAATGAAAATAAAGTTTTGAAAAAGTTGCGTATACATGAAAAAACATTTTTCGAAAATATTAGATCGAAAAATAATCGTTGGCAAGTCGCACACCATTTCCGAAAAGGAACTTTACGCTCCGATTTGCTGTTTATTGCCGATTTTACCCGATCGGTAAATTTTGCATTGACGATTTGCATTAATTACCTTTGTGGCGCAGACGAAACACGTTGTGACGACTTTCGATATAACGTTCATGAGATTCTTCGTCTCTTGTATGACGTTGTCGACTTTGGTGAACGTTGCGGCTTTGCCGACGGTGGGATTTTTCACGGTGAATTGTAGCTGCTGCACGTAAGTCGGCACACGATCCAAATTCTCGAGTAGTTCTTTCTTGTGTGGCCCACCCGGCACCTGCACCCATGGAAAAATCGTATACAAACTCACGTCTGCTTTTCTACCGACACGGAGAAAACGTTTTTTCAGCATCGAGACATCACTACGATGTTTTTTTTTTTTTCCCTTTTTTTTTTTTTTTTCACAAATTTTTTGCGATCTATCGCTCTCGTATGATATGCAAAACGAAAAACGTTTCCTCCGCAACTCAGCAATATCTATATCTTCGGAAAATAACAATATCTTTTTTTTTCTCTCGGCTATCGACCGTTTCAGTTCGATTAATCAAATCTCTTAATCAAAACTCTTTAAATGTATTAAAAAATTTCTTTTATGTTTCCGCGTAAAACGCATATGCGATATTGTACGACAGTGTAATTCTTAATGCCCATTATTTTTCTCTACGGAAACAATCGAACGGAATAATAATAGAGTACGAAAAAAAACAAAAAAAAAACAAAAATTTTTTTTAACGATCTATTGGTTATCCTAATGTAAATAAAACACAATGCATTAATATCCGAACGAAAAGGAGAGTATTCGAGATTAAAGTGTATAGACCAGAAAATGATCGTGTAGATGGCAGTGAAACAGTACAGACCTTGAAGCTTTTTTGTCAGTTTTTCAAATAAATTCTTTAATCGTTTATTTTTTTTTCTTTACGATTTTTTTTAAATTTTGCTTCTGTATTAATTTTCAATTTTTTTAAATCGAAATCCAAATTTGAAAAACCGACAAGGAGAGCTTGAGACATAATTATTTCATGCCCCAGAGATAGTGGAAGGAGGGGGTTACCACAATGCACATAGACGTCGTCCACAGACGGAAGCATTCCCGTAGCATCTAAAACACACCTCACTAATTTTTCGTACACAAAAGATTCCTTGATATATATAATATAAAATACGTACATAAAAAACGTGTGGATTAAAGATAACACAATAGTAACAATAACAATAACAATAATAATGACGATTGTAAGAGGTTTTTTAAAAAACATTTTGTTTTAGTATACGAGGCATGAAGTACGAGTACCTCATTGGTTTTAATATATTTTTCATTTAATCGGATTGTTTTATATTTCGAATTATTATATTCAAAAATCAGGGATTAGTGAATGAGTGACGAAAATGAAAAAAAAAAAAAAAAAAAAAAAAAAAAAAAAAAAAAAAAAAAAAAAAAAGATCGAAATATCGATTCGGCAGCGAAAGTCGCGATGTAATTTTTTTTTTTTTTTTTTTTTTCATTCGCACTCATCGGTAATTTGTTATGTATTAACCTTTGGAGGCTATTTTCGCGATGTATATTCGATAATAGACGATAAAGCAATAAATCTCCAAAGGTTAATGGAAATTAATTTTTGATATTAGTTCATCGTAGTTATTTATCGCAGGCGGTAAATGGGTAAATATGTACAGGTAAAAGAAAAAAAAAAAACATGTAAATTGCCCCGTATGTACAGATATAAGTTGTACGGCCATATGGTACGGGGGCGGCTAGGGGCATTCATAAAAACATCGTCCTACGAAAAAATGTGGTCTCTTGCATAGCAGCCGATTGTGATAAAGAAATATAATGATAACGCAACGGTCTCGGGATATTTTTTTTTTTTTTTTTTTCGAAAGAACAAATATCTTTCGTCAATAATTATGCCACAAATTTACAAAACATAATGATTAATAATGATTGAAAAAATTGTTTGCTCGATGAGTAATGTACAGATGACGGAATTATTATCTAAGGCAGTGGCTGCGGGTCGACAGAGTGAAATTTGTCGTGATGCAAGTTGCATATAAAATTAGCGAATAAATGAGTGTTTTTTTTTTTTTTTTTTTTTTTTTTTTTTTTTCGATAAAATTGCTCGTCAAAAATAATGAAAGGTGAATGAAAAATTTTCAGTCTCAAGAACGTCTATGAATAGATTTTTGTCTAACTATTGTGAGGGTTGAAAAAATAAGTGGGGGTGATATGGGGTCAGCAAACTTCCTCAATTCGGAACATTTCTAGTGCTAGGAACTCGAAAAAACTGAGCCATCGCCGAGTAAAAGTGTAATTGCCGTTAAAAAAAAAAAAAAAAAAAAAAAAAAACAATTTTTTTTTTTTTTTTTTTTTTCATTAATTTTTGTGTAGACATTCGGTGATGACTGCGTTTTGTCGCATAACATTATATAATACAATGGAGTATATAGAAACAGTGAATAAACGTGAGAAGCAGAGCTCTCGAAACAACGAAAACGAAAAAGAAAAAAAAAAAAAAAAAGAAATACGAATATATGTGGTAAATTATAAATAGGAGTGTCGATAATGAAACTCTGCGTAAATATCGTCATAGAAATCCTTGATAAACGAAAAAAAGATTTGCGAAACCGTCGAATATATTCGTTAATCGGAATAAATCGACAATAATACCGATACCTCGAAAAATTATCGTATTTTTAATGTTATTAAATGAAAATGGAGAATCTCCGGTGCGTACCTGATAGCTGAATTGTCTCACAACTTTGTACAATCTGTTGGCTTCCTCGGCGAAATACTCAGCTTGGGTGAAGAGATCTTGTGTAGTTTTGAGAGCTCCTTCTCCCCTCGTGAATTGATACATCGAGAACGCCATGGAAGACATGTTTTTCGCGCGTTTTACGATATCGTTGTTCTCCTCCAATGCCGAACCGCTTTCCTGCCATTTTTCCGTTTCCGCATCCATTTCCGACGTTATTAATTTCATCTCGAGACCCGCTTTTGCGATTTTTGCTTGTTCCTCGCTGTCCAATCTCACGGGTTTCAACGGTTTACTCGTTGTCCCGTGTTTCTGGAAACGAAAAGATTCATCAAACTTTATGTATCACACGAAAAAAAATTCGATCGAAAATTCTTTAATTTTCGTGTTTTAGCGGTAAATGTTAAAAAAAAAAAACGGATGTTTGTCGCATTGTTATAGAGTGATGATAAGAAAAAAAAAAAAATATCACGATCCTTGCAATTTATTAGCAACAAATCAAAGAATTTCAAAAAAAACGCTTTTCGACGATAATAATTCGATGTATTTTTGTTTTGCGATAAATATAAATTCGATTTACAAAATGTTAGTTTAAGCGCCGAGCGATGGTCGATCAGCGAAATAAAAAAATCGAAAAAATACCTTTTATTAGTTTGATAAATTCCTGTTATAGTTTTTTTTTTTTTTTATTAATTTTAGATATTTCTTTTTTTAATTCGCTTACCCCTGGCCGTGGTAATGACATGTAAACTTGTTTCTCCGGTCGACTTTGACTCAATTCCAATACGTCTTTCGCTACGGTCGTCACGTCGGACATAAGCCATTGCCACATGTCGGCGAAGACTTGAAAAAAAAAAAAGACAAGAAACACAAAATTTAATTGATTTTATTTCCGCAAGCAATAGCCTTCGATTGTTCCAATAGTCAATGAAACAAAAATAAGTATATTGCAAATCTCACCTTCGAGATTTTCTTTGGCTATTTTGCTGGTCGGATGCCTCGCTAATGTGTGCGCTGCAGTGACGACTTGAGGTCCGTAAATTCGTAGATTAATTTCCGTAAATTTCGCCGATACTTGTAACGACTCGGAGAGCGCTACGTGTCTCAGTAATTTGCAGACCTACGAGGAGAAAGAAAAAATCGATTTAACATTTTTGTTTTTTTTTTTTTTCTTTCTTTCCAATGATATCAAAAGATATAACAGAATTAAGTGAATTTCGGGTATTTGCTAACTTCGAGAATGTGTTCGATATATTCGTGAAATCGATCGCTGCTCTCCTGCAACCGGTCGATGTCGTTGGTCAATGCTAAATTTCTGATTGTCGACACTAATTCTTGTCCGGCTTTCGTCACTTGTCCGAGATCTCCCGCCTGTTCCATCGTCGTCGTACTTAATTGTTGACGAAGATCTCTCGTTGCTCTCAGAACTGAAAGCACCGCTTGTTCCATCTCTGAACTCGGCGAACCTCCTCCGCCCTCGAAATTTTGTTGCTGCGGGAACATCAGATTTATTAGTTTCGAAGATAAATTCACATTAATCCGGAAAAAGAAAAAAAAAAAAAACGGATAAACGGGCGGTGAAATATGTCTTAAGGTAGTTATGTCGCTTCGCGTTCATTTCGCATAAATTCGAGAAAAATGAGAAAAAATTGCAAATACTTCGCAATGATATAAAAATCTGAAAAAAATTAATGCATATTAAAGATACTGAAAAGATTAATTTTGCATAATAATTATTCCAAAATGTTATTAACAAATTGATGAAAAAATAAATTGGTCAACAAATTTCTTGGACACCCAACTTTTTTTTTTTACGAAAATAATTCGTTCATTTTTCTAAATACGTATGAATTTTTTTTTATTTTTCAATTTGTTTTGAATGTTTTTTTTTTTATATGGAAAAAAATTGTGAAATGACACGAAATTCATGAAATAACTACCTTAAGACGAGATAACTAAGTAGAACATTTTTTCCTTAAATTTTCGGAATATTGTGTACAAATTTCATTTTCAAACTCTCAAAGAAAATTGTCAAAGTTGAAAGCCTTTGCAGTGGTAAAGAAATATCTCGAAAAATGGTTCAACCGTTTCTATTTCAATTGCGCCGCGTAAGATTTTTTTTACTGCATTATTTTTTCTAAATTACATCGAATAGCTAAAAATTTTACATAAAGAAAAAAAAAAATTTAAGAATCGTTTTCGTTTTTTAAATTTCTGATCGTCCGGTTCTTCGGAATTGTGACAAACGACCATTTTTTTCATAATAATAATTATTTATCAAATAATTTGGATATATTTTCGAATAAAAAAAAAATCTTATATTCTCATAATATTAGTTTTCGTGAAAAAAAAAAATCTTAATTTTTATCCATTTTTTTCGTTCGTCTACTTAGTTATCCGCCCGTTAATAACGTTTTTTTTTTTTTTTTTCGATTCCACTGATATTTAAAGTGAAAAACGATGGGAATTAGATTCGCATATTGATTCTCGTGGATTAAAAAAAGATATTTAAAATGACGAATAAGTGTACCATACTGTTTCCCGCTCTTAGCAGTGTATTCAACTCGAGTTTCGCTCGATCACAGAGCAAAAGAATATTTTCACGATGTTCGTGACTCGTGTAGGCACTGTCCGTAAAGTCCTGAGTTCTCTCGACCACTGTATCCAGAGCTGCAGTTAGTGTTTCCCTGCAGCCGGGACCCAGCAGCGTCATTCTCGTCGTTTCGACGAGACGTTCGAAGTGTTTGAGTGCTGAACACACGGTACTGCTGTCCCAATCTTGTTGCTGAGGACTCTGCAAAAAAAAAAAGAACAATTTTTTATTTGCAAACGTTCTTTCTGTTTTTTAAAATTATTATTCGAAACTAATCGCAAGATTAATGAAAAAAAAAAAAAAAAAAAAAAAATTCCATTGTCTTCGAAAAAAAAAAAAAAAAAAAAAACGCAACGGTTTCGGAATTTTTTTCGAAAGAAAAAATATCTTTTGCCAATTATTATGCCACAAATTTACAAAACATAATGATTATAATGATCGAAAAAAATGTTTGCTCGATGAATAATGTAAAGATGACGGAATTATTATTTGCTTTTAAAATTAGCGAATAAATGTTTTTTTTTTTTTTTTTTTCGATAAAATCGGTCGTCGAAAAGAATGAAAGGTGAATGAAAAATGTTCAGTCTCAAGAACGTCTATGAATAGATTATTGTCAAACTATTGTGAGGATTGAAAAAATAATACGAAAAAAGATAATAATTTCCTACGTTTCCGAAACAAAGAGAAATAAATGACTGAAATTACATATCGCGGTAATGTATATCGTTGGTTAATCGTGAATTTGACGGATGATTTCAATTATCCAACGGAGCCAAAAGATCTGTGAGGGATCGTCGGGGATGCCGTGCATATCTTGTCTCGCCTCAGCGAATCCAAATCGGCCGTTCATTCCTCTCTTCTCTTCTCTTCTCTCGATAAATCGTTTTTGGATGTTATCCAAAGAGCGTCCGAAACGCGGTACGCTCGCCAAATAGTCATTGATCTGTCGAATGATGCTAATGACTAAAAGTCTTATGCTACTTTCAGTTTTTATTACGATAAAAATGAACATTTTGAGAAAAAATATATCGGTAGCGATTCATTTTTTCGTAATGTGTGGAAATTTAAAGAAAAAATCGTAAAAAAAGGAGTTTCCCGGGGGTTGCGCTCGGAAATGGGACAACGGAGGGCCATAATACTCGGCGCCAAGGATTCGAACGTCGAAGATTTCGATAGTAATAATCTTCGAGAGGAACCTCGACCCGACCTTCCAACCCCCGTAACGAGAAGACGAGCGATGTTTGGATCGCATCCAAGAGCTTCGATCGTCCAAACGATGATTGATAACGTTCGCCACTTGACTCTAATGCATCCGGAATATCTGCCTTTATTGCTCTCCATTAATAGGCCGATACGCGTAGTACCGACAATATGTTACGCGTTTTAAACAGACGAATTCTTCCAAAAACTCATTTCGCGACGATTTATCGCTCGCCGCTGTCCATATAAATTCGCTGTTACAGTCGTCAACTCAGCACCGCTGAGAATCATCGTACCGCGTGTGTAAAGCGGCGAATCCCAAACCCCCAAATTCGAATATAAATTATCTTTAAGACGACGTGAAATTCTTTTATTTTCGCTTGAGGCGCCCTTCGGTCGACGCGCGGATGATACTTAACGTTTTCGCTACTGGCAAATTGGATTCAGGAGAAATATCGAATAATCGAATAATAATTCGTTTATTTCGATGATTCGAATGTTTTTGGATTTTTTAAATATTTTGAATATTCGAATTTTTCGTGGTTTTGAAATATTTCGAATATTCGAATTTTTCGTGGTTTTGAAATATTTTGAATATTCGAATTTTTCGGGTTTTTCAAATATTTTGAATATTCGAATTTTTCGTGTTTTTCAAATATTTTGAATATTCGAATTTTTCGTGTTTTTCAAATATTTTGAATATTCGAATTTCTTGTATCATCAAAATATTTCGAATTTTTCGTATCATCAAAATATTTCGAATTTTTCGTATTATCAAAATATTTCGAATTTTTCGTATTTAAAAAAAAAATAAGAATATTCAAATTTCATTATTCGAATTCGTGTTCAGTCCGAATTATTCAAACCTCCAAATAATTCACACGTCTCTATTTAATGTCAAATGTTCAACCGATCATTAAAAAAGAAAATAAATTACCATATTTTGGTTACCGATATTTGGACAGACATTTCGCTGCGATATCGCGGCGTATCGATTTCCTTTAAAGATGCAAGAAAAAAAAAAATCGATTTTTTTTTTCGCGTAAGTAGTTAATAAAAGCTTTTCGCTCCGGTTTCGCATCGGCGGAAAATAAAAGGTGCAACTGGAACGCGAAGCTTGAAACAGTACTTCCGTGAAAAGCACCAACTTTGCCTTCTCACGTTTTCGAAGCAACCGGCTGTGACTCTGGTCCTTCTTTTCCCCATCCGGAGTTCACTCGGGGGAACTCGTCGAAGAAAATGCACGGAATCCCTTCGCTTCGTCGTGCTTTTCCTTGACTCGACGAGTTTCGTTGTGTTTAGCGTTGCGTTAAATTGGCTCGATGTGTCGCGAGGCGTAAAAGACGAAGAAAACGAAAGAGAGGGGTGAACTCCGAGAAACAAGGGTACTCCGAGCTTTTTTTTTTTTTTTTTTTTTCTTCTCCGGATGTAAGAAACAACCGCAGAAACGAGAGAAACGAAAAGAAATTACTATTTTTTTTTTTTTTTTTTTTTTTTTTTTTTTTTAGTGACGATTATAATTGTTTAAATTGCTAACCTGTGAGTTTGAATATGACTGTGATTCGCTGCAATCCAATACGCCGTCTTTAACAACGTAATGTATCAGATCCATGGCACGTCGCATTTGGCAAAAAACAGTGTCGCGATTTTCCTTAGCCGACGGACACTCGGGATGCCTGAGGCAAGTTTTGCTCGATGTGAGAAGCATCATCGTGCTTCTCTCGAGAACCTGGCGAGCCGCTGCCATTTGTGCTCTCCGCCTTTCGTCCTTTAGATCGTTCTGTAAAAAAAAAAAAAAAAAAAAAAAAAAAAATTATTAATTAATTAGTCATTTTCATAATTCTGTAAAAAAAAATAAAAAAAAAATTAATTAATTAATTAAAGAGTCATTTTCATTAAAATTTATTCTCACTTGTCGATCGCCAGTCAGATGCGCGAGTTCCACCATCTCGGCGCCGAATTGGCTAAACGCTTTTACGAATTCAGTAAAATTCGAGACGCTCTCGAGACGTCCGAGGCTACGGGCGACTTTATCTTTGGCCAGTAGAAGTTGTTTTACGACGACAATGTCGGCGAGAAGAAGTACTCGGGTTACGGAGCCCAAGAGACACCGAGCTGCGCGAACTACTGACCCTCTGTCAGCCAAACTGTCCTCCATAGCGCATTCGCACAGCTTTTCTATCGCTGAACCTTAAACAATTGTCAACGAGAAAAATCAACTTTTCGCGTCGATATATTAACAATTTTTTTTATCAGTATATATTTTTGATTAAAAAAAAACCGAATGCTCCGTAATCATTAATTGTCGAGAAAAAAAAAAAAATTGATTTTTACGCATTTTTTCGTTCGTTTATTAAGTTATTTGGTCGTAATATAGAATATAAAAAAATTATCCTAAAGTCGATCGGAATCTTGAAAATCGCGAAAAAAACAATTTTTTTAAAAGTATTTAACTCGATATACCGAATTGCATTCGCACAGCTTTTCTATCGCTGAACCTTAAACAATTGTCAACGAGACAAATAAACTTTTCGCGTCGATATATCAACATTTTTTTTTTATCCGTATATATTTTTGATTAAAAAAAATCCGAATGTTTCGTAATCATTAGTTATCGAGAAAAAAAAAAAAAAAATTTTTGTTTTTTACGCATTTTTTCGTTCGTTTATTTGGTTATTTGGTCGAAAAATAGAATATAAAAAATTACCCTAAAGTCGATCGGAATCTTGAAGATCGCGAAAAAAACAATTTTTTTAAAAGTATTTAACTCGATATGCCGAATTGCACGAGTCTTTCAAATTGAGTTCTTCGACGATATCCTTCAATTTCGATCTCAAATTATAGCGTGTCGTTAGATTGGAGAATCGTTTAAAATCAACGGCCCGAAGGCCGGCGAATACGTATTTCGTAGGTGTGCCGATACAAGTCTATCGGATGATTGCTCGTTTCGTAGCGTTTCGGTGATCGAGAGTCCTCCCGAAGCGCGACGAGCCCAGAGGTGATATTGTGCTTTTAGGTTCGATATAACACGCGTTTCTAATTCAGGAAATTAACGTTTAATGGAAAAGCTTCCTCGGGGGATATATATGCGGAGCCGATTCGTCAATACGCGCAGTTATCGTTATCCTCCGAGGGATCGGCGCGGCGCGCATATATGTAGCGGCAAAACCGTGCAGCGATGCAATCGTTATTCACAGAAGAAAAAAAAAAAAAAAAAATGAAGAAAAGTACATTTTTTTTTAAATGTACACTATCTCCGCGGATATTTTCATCGATATCATTGAAATGAGAAAAAAACGTTCATTACGAAGATATTTACGATATTTTTTTTTTTTTTTTTTTCGGAGCGCTTTAGCAATGAACGACTCTTTCCTTCGATATCGTTTATTGCCGAAGCGCTAAAAAAAAAAAAAAAAAAATAAGAGTCACAGAGAAATCACAGATATTTACGATCTTTTGAGAGTTTTTTCACGTAAATCTTTGATTCGCAAACGACACAACGCCGCGTGTTTCTCTCGAAAAAAAAAAAAAAAAAAAAGATTTCTTCGATCTCTGTGTGTGTAACGCAACATCTCGCAAGTCAGCTTGATAGAATGAAGCCTCTCAAAGGCCAACATGCAGATGGGCGTATTATCGAGCGCAAAGGATGGAGTAAAGCAATACCCATCGAACATACACGTGCACTCGCGCCTTGACCTATACCCGCGACTGTAGGGAAGTGGCGAAAATTTCAAGTACAATTCGGCAATGATAAATGCAATCTTAATCTCGGGGCGTAACTACCGGACGCAAGATATACGGAGAGCTCTCTTCTTGGACCTTCACCAGCGGGTTTGGGATGATTTTCATTGTTACACACGAAGCCGCAACTGTACATATCTCGATTAATCGTGATAAGCTGCGGAGCGATTATAAATAGGTCGACTCGTATCGCGGTCCGTGAAAAACGCATCCTAACACGCGAAAGCTCCGTATTTTCATGGTAATCGATTAAATTTCGCGTCGCAATTTTTTTTTTTTTTTTTTTTTTTTTTTCCGGATTGTTTAGTTATGATTATTGTTATTAATATCCCGTTTTTAATACGAAATACAAATTTTTTTAGTACGATCGTTCGCGCTGAAGAAAAATATTGATTTTCGGCAAAGTATCGGAACGATGAAAATCCCAGTAGCGTGAGACTCACAGTGCGGAAGAGCAAAAGATGTGTGTGAATTTCTAGCGATCGCTTTTTTTTTTTTTTTTCTATTATTGATTACAATAGACGAATGAAATCCGGGTTAACGGCATATATCCGCGCAGATTCAGGTCAGTGAATAAATGTACCGCTCTCGATCTTATTTTCCCTCTGCGTATTTCGTTCGTTCGTTCGTTCGTTCGCCGATGTCTGTCCTTCGGAATGATATTTCGCGAGGTAATGGCCTTTGCGATTCTACTTAGTAACCGGGAATTTAGGATAAGTCGCTGCGGGATTTCTTCTGACGTTTAAATGCTTTGACCCTTTTTTTCCCCGTGGAATTTTTAATCGCCGGGGAGCACTTTGCAACCCTTTATCGCCCTCGTAGGTGAACGCGTCACGCTGCACTCACTCTCGAGGCGGAGGCCTTGAGGATAATATCTGAGCTCCGAATCGCAACGGCGAAGGCCACCGGAAGATTTTAGATAAAACGTATAGACGAAGATTTACAACTGTAACGCTATGCGCGTCTCTGAAGCGTTTAGAGACGTTCATTAAATTTTCCGCTAATAGCACACGACGGGAGAAGATTGATCGATATCCGAGATATGACAATAACGAATTTTAGTCTTTAGTTGACCTCTGATAAACATATATTTTTTAATCTTTAGCGGCATATTACGGCCGCTGGCAGACGTGACTTCTTTATCGTTGCGATGTATTGCAAGAAAAAATCAATTTTTCGCGAGTTTTATAGGGAGAAAATTTAAACTAAAGGGTTGAAGATACATTAATAGGGAGGAATCATTACATCGAAGAAAAAAAAAAAAAAAACGATCGAAAAAAAAAAAAAAAATTGAAATCCTTAAGGGCGTCGAGTCGGTTAAATTATAGCGATACTCGCTAAAGTATAATTTTGTCTTCAGCCAAAATTAAATTTTTTTAATTTAATTAAAAAAAAAATTTAATTTAATTAAAAAATTTTATTGCGTCAGAATTTTTTTTTTTATTCGACGAAAAAATAATACTTTGCCGAACTTCGCTATCATTTAGTTAGATTTCCTTAAAATATAAAAAAAATGTATTTTTTTCTCGAAACTATTCGACTTCGCAAGACTAACGTATGATGTTTCACGGTTGAGAGGAATATTCAAATTTCTCTGAAACTCTTCAAAGTTACCATTGATCATTAGCGATAGATACGCTTGTGAAACTTCGGGATATCGCGATAGAAAGTTTCCGCCGTAACTGTCCGAGCGCTACTTCTGCGATCAATCGAGTCTCGACCTTCAAGAGGGCGTTAATTACTCCGGCAAATTCTGTATACGCGGGAAGCTAATTCTTCTAATTCCGAAAGGTTGTAAATCGCGATTATTGTTAGAACCGACTTTTCAAGGAGATTTCAGCACGAAAGTAGCTGCAAACATCGTTCGAATAGCGCGATAAAAAAAAAACAACAAAATAACGAGTTACTTTTCCGGCCGCATATCCGTTTTTTTTTTTTCAATTAATTTTTGTCATTTTTTTTTTTCATATTTAGTTTTCAGTAAAAAAAAAACGTATTTTATTATATCCTATAGTTTTTGAGAAAAAAAAAAATTTCAAATTTGATTCGAATTTCGTTCGAAGCGTCGGAACGATGTATAATAGTCCATTAATTAATAATTCGTTAACTTACCGGCAACTCTCGCCTCTTTGCATGCCTCGTACATCGCTTGTTTGATTTCCGGATTGTCGTCGGCAATCGTTTCGCCAACGGTGACGAATCTTTCGACGGCGAGATTCACCGCCTGGCCGACCCTCGCGACGGCCCGTAGACTTCGGTCCGAACATAGCGGACGTTCTCTGTGCGATACTAAGGTAGAAATCTGCAAGTAAACAATATTCCCAACGCTTAGACTTTTTTTTTTGCTTCTCAACGAAGCATCCTAACAATTAATCGAATGCGATGCATTTTAATAACTCTTCGTTTGCGTATGCGAACAGGTAAATGCGACGAAAAAGAACGCTAATAGCTATATATCAGTTGATTATTTGCGTTGAAAATCAATTTTTAACGTCTATACTATAAAAATCTATATGTTGACCGTTCGGAAACATTTGGAAGCGTTTATTCGGTTAATGATTCGATGAAATAGAAAAAAATAAAAAAAACAAAAATTCATTGGCGACGACAATCGATCGATATCGTGAAATATATTTTCCAGTTTCCTTCACGAAAAAAAGAAGTAATTAACCGAATAACGTTTTTTTCGGAATACCGAAAAATTATAACTGTTTGAAAAAAAAAAAAAAAAAAAAAAAAATTAATCTAAAAATTTTAAATACGATTTTTATTTCGTAATAAAAAAATTCACTTTTTTTCCCCTTTTAACCCGACAAACCCTCACCTCACTGCAATCGTTCGATTAAAAAAAAAAAAAAAAAGTGAACATAAAATTATTTTTTGTATCGCAACCAATGCCGCTAGCGAGTTCGCAATTTCCCCAAAAATAAACACAATTTATCGAGCATCCTGTACGTTACATAAAACACAGAACAGATAAAAATTGTTTTCTTAAAAAAAAAAAAAAAAAAAAAAAAAAATTGTTAAAAGTATCGAAAAGCTGAAAAGGCAATATATATATATATTTTTTTCGACGGTAGCGTCATTGCGGCAGAATATATTTCGATATAAGTTGTTCGACACATTGTTCCGTATGTCCCTCGCGTATACATTACCCGGTCGCGTGCTTTCACGTGCCGGGAATTTTTTTTCTACACAATTAAACAATGCATTTGCCGTGCGACACAGAGAACGAAAGAGAGCGAAAAAAAAAAGAAAAACAAAAACAAAAAAAAGAAGAAAAATGTAGAGAAAGATCGCGGGAATAGTATATCTCGCAGCGAACCGTGAATCTCCCACGCGCACAGGGATGAGAATGGATGCGTTTCTCAGCTGAGGGTGACACGTGTACTCTGCTTTCTCTCGCTCCCTTTGCAAGCGCCGCGTCTCTAGGACTCTTGCGAAAACGCGAGAGACTGAGAGCAAACAAGAGAGAACGACGCAGTGGGCGGAGGGGAGGGGTTGGGGGTGCAAAGTACCTTTCGAAGTGTGCGACTGTTCATTGTTTCGGTGAAATGAATGCTCACAAACGAATGAACGTTGTGCACATCTGGTTGGTATCCACATCTGCTAAAAGATTGTTAGGGATGGAGCCTCAAGCGGAGGCAGAGAAGTTGTTTTATGCTCCGGATCCCTCCCCCCTCCCCTTCCGCGTTCGCCGTGCATTTCGTTAACACAGAACAACAAATATACATATATATATTGTATTATTCAGTGAATAAAGAATTTATGCGCGTCGCCGAGGCAAACAGAGGAAACGGTGCGAAAAAACTTCGAGAACATAACCTCGAAATTTTCGGAGTTCTTTCGATCTTTTTGTTTCTCTTGTTTTTTTTTTGTCACTGGCGAGCGTTGCATTTTTTTTCGGAATGCGATGCTCACTTTTCTAATGCGCTTTCAGTTTTGTCGCTTTTCCGCATCTTACGAACGGTACATACAGTAAACGATCGAGTTGTTTCGATAAGTGGTTCCGATTAGACGGAGAACTACGCAGTCGAGAATACGGAGCGAACGGAACGGCCCCCGCGAAATGGTACGAACGTAAGTATATATGTATATATTTTTTTATAGTCGTATTGAAATTCTTCGACGATGTATTTCATGAATTTATGCATATCTCGTATATGCATATTCCAAATCGCGTGTCTTTATCCCCTTCTATGGTTTTATGGATACCCGATAAAATGGATTGGTAGATAGTGCACTCGCCGACATCTCGGAATTCTTGAAATATCTCTCGTTCTACTGATGAGAAATGCAATGGGTGTGGTCCCTGCTCCCCCCCCCCCCTTCCCCCTCGCCGCTATCCCCCGTGTGCACGAAGTTCGCCGATGATAAGAAAATCGGAGAAAACACGAAGGAAAACGAAAAGAAACGGGAAAACTTGAAAAAATCGACGATACGAAATTTTTTTTTTTTTTTTTTTTTTTACGATCGCGCGGCTCTTCTGCGAAGTATTATACAAATATTCGTGCAGTTTTGTTTTTTTCAAAATCGCTTATTTATCGAATAATTATAATGGCAATGAAAAAAAAATGATTGCCGAAGATACCCGAAGGTCATCCGATATCTAACAGTGAAGAGAAGCGCAGTGAGTTCGATAAAGAAAATTGTTATTCATATCGCGATGTATAGTACGAATGTTGTTATTTCACCGCGTCAAGGACGATCGTCTTCCGATTTGTTCGAAAGGTTTCTTTAAAATAGAAAAAATAAAAAAGAAAGTAATACCGACGGTGAAAGATAAAATAAAAGATTCAAGCCGTCGGAGACGCGATAACGAGGACGTCCGCGAAGCACGATTTCGTCGAGAGCTCTCGAAACTCCTGCGGGTTATCCGTGACGAAAAAAAAAATGATATTTAAACTTTTTATTGACCTTCAAATAAGCTTTTACTCTCGTTGCGATACGGACGGAATATCCCAACCGTTGGTTTGGATATCAAAATCGATATCACGTTTTCTACCCCCGACGCACCCCCTCGCGCTCCACGACGAGTTCCTTTTCTCACGTTTTTCTCTAACTCCGTATTTTCGTTGCAATCGAAACAAAAGACTTCCGACAGAGTGGCATATCGAGTTGTTGATCTCTTTTTTTTTTTTTTTCTTTTTTTTTTTTTTCTTTGTCTACTTCTTCTGCTTCGACAACGAGTTTACCGACGACAAAGTGGATCGCGCATAGGATGCACGTCCGTTGCAGCGGCAGACAACGGAGCAGAGAAGGAAAAGCGGTGGGGTGAGAGACTGAGAAGGAAACTCTTCGGGATCTGGTGAAAAGTATACACGAGACTTTTCCCTGTGGAGGACTGCGGAGGACTGTGGAAACGAAGAGGGAGCGAAAGGTAACCGTATGCATATTTTATAGAGCCGAACACTGTGCGGAGACATTCGCCGTGACCGACGGACGACAAATGGAATGTTTTTTCTTCATTCTCAATGTAACGCCAGACAAAAAAAATACAATTTCTCGTCTGTACGGTGGTAAAAAAAAAAAAAAAAAAAAAAAAAAAAAAAAAGACGGCGAAGCGCACTGCATTAAGAAGAAAACCAATAGATAGAGAAAAGGGTTAAACTCCGCGATGATGAAAACTCGAATGACGAGTCATTGATGAAAATTTTTATCACCCCCTCCCCCCCCCCCCCCCCTTCAGTTTCCGTTTGCCCTATAAATGACGCGTGACCTCGATAGCTTTGATAGCTTCACTCCGAAATCGATTTTCATCATGTTGAAATAACCGCCGCGGATTTACGCCCATTGGAACTTCAGGTGATTATATTTGACCGGCGGATTAGGGTAATACTGACGATGTGGCTGCAATTTTTTTTTTTTTTTTTCTCAACATCGCGGAGAAAATTTTATTTTGTGAAATCTTTTATTTTTTTTGCTTTTTCATCGAGGAAACTTTGCTTTCGTGACGAATTTTTTTTTTTTTAAATTTTTATGTGAAAACAAATAACTGACTAAAACTTCGAAAAAAAAAAAAAAAGTTTGTAGAATTTTTTTTTTTTTTTTCAATGTGACTTCATAAAAAAAATAGGTAAAAATAATGATTTGGCGCATCCGCGGTGAAACATTCGTTACGAGTTTATGGGTCGTAACTCCGTGGCGTTTACCGCGGAGTTAAAAAGCGCGCAATTTTACAATACTCGTCGTTCGCGTCTCGACGATTATCTCCATAAAACACGTCGAAGGATTTAAGGACCGCAAAGAAGAGTCGTTATCGCTACTAATTTGAAGCAAATAAAGAATAAGTCGCAAATTAATTGGTATTCGCGATCTTTTGCTCGTTGAGATGCATGAAAAAAAAAAAAAAAAAAAAAAAACGGGGATTCGTTACAGAGACGTATTTTCATTTTATCGCGAATTATTCTCAGTTGTACATCGAGGAAATCTCAGAGGAAATCATGGCGGCCTTACAAGACGACACTATCGCATACCGCTGGAACTACTGAACACGAATTTCTCCCCTTCTGTTGTTATTCGAGGCAAACAGTGTTCATTGACGCGGCACTTCCGGTGCAAACACCGTAAGCGAATGTAATTTCGACAGTAATAAGTTTGCATTTTCGCGATATCGTGAAATTTCGGTTACATCGATACCGCGATTTTAATTTGTTTCGAATAATAATAATAATAATAAAACAAATTTCAATATCAATAAAAAAAACATAAAAATTGAATATTGTGATAAAAAAAAGTTATACGACAAAATTAAATAAAAAAAAAAAAAATTTCTCTCAAATCCTAAATTTTTGTCATTGCCGCGAAAAAAATGGCGTCTTTTCGAAATATTTCGTTACTCCGAAAATTAGAAATAATTTTACGACATTGTTGTAGAAAAATTGAAACTCCGTAAGAAATACGTAATACGAATATCATCCGTTGGATAATCGATCATAAATTTAATCACGGATTCTGGATAACAATGGGTGGGAGCCGTTCGCAGCAGAGAGCGAACAATGATGTATTATCGTTCAGTCGCGTAAGCGCCTTACTGCCCCTGAGAATTGACCCAATTTTCGATGTTTTTGGAGCGAAAATTAAGATTTTTACGACTGTTTACCGTCGATACAGTCGATTCTGTGGTTATTTCGATTATCGTACAGCCAATTTCGTCTATAATTTGTAAAACTATCGAAAGCGGTGAATTTGCATCGTAAATAACGAAACGTAATAGCGTCCCATTGATTGACCGTCGTGTGCGGTATGATAAAATCGCTAGTAAATTTTATGTTAGTCATCTGTTTGTCGTGTCGCGTGATAGCCGCACAACGTTACCGGGGTTCGGGGTAAATCGGGTAAACTACGCCGATGCTGTTGCTATATAAACAACGATATGTATAGCACACCTACCCGAACGGGTTAGCTATCGTAATCCGTTTATCCGATGATTGGATTGGCAAACGATTCCGTATCTATGCGAAGAAGACGATGATTTGACTGTGTCATGAACATCCTTGACTCCGAAAGGGTTTAACGAAAAAAAAAAACGAAAAAAAAAAATGCCGCGATGTATTTTTTTTTTTTTCATTTTCAAAGTTTTTCTACGAAAAAATCAATTACGCTTGCAAAAAAAAGATGCAATTCAAATTTTCTCGTTCCTCATTTTTCCAAATCGCGTATATTAAGTCCCTTTATGAGAAAATCAGTAAACAATTATTTAATTTCCTCGTAGACGAAGCTTCGTAAACATTTCGAAAAAAAATGAGGAAGCGATGTGTAAATTTAATTTCCAATTTTTTTTATTTATTATTTGGCAAAAATTCAAAATTTTTCGATCTTTTTGAAAAAAATGAAATTTTTTGGAATTTTTTTTTTTTGTTCATCGGAGTGAATATTCTTCCATGCGGAAGGAAAATGAAGGTATTTGTTAGGAAAATATTAATATTTTGTGTTAATACTACAGTTGTGTTAATTTTTTTATCATATAGACATAGCAACGTGAGGGATCTCGAGATCGCGGCATGAAAATTGAATATTCAATGAGATACAACTTCGCGTAATCGCGCATTCATGAAGTTTATACCCCGAGTATTATCATCTTGAAGCTCCACGCGTAGTTAATTTTAAATTACAATCACAACATCGTCCTTCGCATATTTTATTTATCACCGAAAGAGTAATTGTACGCAAACGAAAGCTTGAAAATGAGTTTTTCTATTTTTACATTTTTTTTTTTTTTTTTTTATTCACCGGTGGAAAGGATTGATATGAAAAAAAAATAAATAAAAAAAAATCTTCTTGGGGGGGAATTGCATTCTCGCGCGTTGGTGGAATCGAGTTTCGTAGATCGAGAAGGAAGAGCCCGAGGGCTGAAAATTTCGGTGGTTTACTGCGCGATATTCCCGAAGGAGAGACCACGACGAGCGCGGGACGCACATAGAAAAGCGGAGGATAGAGGGCCGAGAGAGAGATGTGCGGAGTCGACGGTTCCCGAGGGCGCATGGCCTACGGATAAGGCGAAAGATCGAGAGAGAGAGAGAGATAGAAAAAGAGAGAAGAGAGCTTTTCGTTTGCCTGGGGATTTAGCTTGGCGAAACGAGGGTGAGGCCAATGGCCATAAGAAAGGTGGATGAGAGGAGAGCCGAAAAGATACCCGCGGCAAGAGACAAGAATCGAAGAGCATCCTAGAGACCCGGGAAAAAATATCTCGAAAAAACACATTTTTCCATTTTCTCGAAAAAAAAAAAAAAAAAAAAATGTTCGAATAAACTTGCATATTGTTTCCTCGGCATACGAAAAAGTTCGGGAATCAATGTTGACTTTTACGAAATGTTGCGAAACATGAGACAACAGTGTGAACCTGCAGCAGTAGTACATCTGTGCACGTCGATGTTTCGATAACAATACCGTTCCGCGAGATTTCGACTCGATACCCTTTTTTCTAGGTTAACAGCTTCAATGTTATATTTCGTTGTATGTAACGCGGAAATGTCGAATTTTCAGAAAAATGTTCAGCTTCGATCGATTTTCGAGAATTTTCGTATCAAATATGTGGCTATTTATTGGCATAAGTAATGAAAGTATTGGCCTCGAGTTCGTTTCGGAAATAAACCAAAAATTTCAGAGAAATTGGAAAAATCATATCGAAAACAAAAATAAAACATGTCGGGCGAACGCGAACGTAACTATTGCAAACAATCACTTGACGTACACTGCACGTACGTAACTATTTCCTCGTGACATACACTGTCCTATGCAAAGAACAGTAACGTTCGTTAATTCTCCACCACTCAACTACGCGCCGAACACCGCTCTCGAGTACCTACGCGAACTACCGGGCGGTCCGGTTTTCCCTCTCAAAAAAAAACATTGCGATTTACATCGAAATACTTTGCCTACCTGAATTATTATTGTGATGAATGAACATTCACGTAGATCTCGGCTGATAGAGAGTCTGCGTGTCAACGATTATTATTTTCACACAACATACGCGTCGAAGTTCTTTGTCGATTCACTTTTATCTTACGATCGATTTACCCGATATGCTACGGTATTTACAATATTTTAGTTCCACTCGGTCGCGATTCTAATTTCCGAAAATCTCGATGCGAAGATTACGCTCACCACGACGTTGTAACGACGGGACCGACTGAACGCGTCGAACTAATTAGTGCCCGCGGACCCAATGCGGCAGCGGGGCGACGCGACTACCCATAATTCCATGCGTACTCGTCGGCTGCTGAGTAAACATGGCGTATCCCCATGTTTACACGTTGCCTCGGGACTCTGTTCGTGTTTTTCGGAATGAAAAGTTGTAGAAACAGTTTTAATAATGTTAGTATTCTAGTTTGTTCGCGTGTTAGTATTGTTTATTAAATCGGTTATAACGAAACTTTGTACTATGAGAGTTTTTAATTCCGCGACGATCCGCGATACTACTGTCGAAAACAAGCGACACGAGAATAACGTTTTTTTTTTTCGCGCGCGATAAAGAATCTCCTCCATTTTGATTGTTTAATAAAGCATATATATAAATATTTATTCGGTAAAGCGATTGTCGATGTATCGTCTACGACTTAATATTAAGCAGTGAAAAGTTCGGTGCAGTAACAAAGTGTATTATTTTCTCGAGAACATCGAAACAATGAGGTTAGTAAAAAGTGTTTTTTTTCTTACGAAAACAGTAATGCGAGGAATAAAATAATCTCGAAAATTTACTCGGAGGCTTGTCGAAAAGTTGTACAAATGATCGAAAATGTTAAGTTTCCAATATGCCAAGTAGACGTTTGAGAAATTCGCATCGTTAAGTGGCAAGTTCTCCGTCGTTGACATTCTCTCCAACGCGAAGCCCCCGTCGCGCCACTCCGACGTCATTGCAGAGTTTCGCGCGAACTTGAAGTTTCTCTGCAAGCCCTACACGCCCTTTCTCTTTTTTCGTGTTTTTTTTCTTTCGCCTTGTTTCTTTCCGTTCCCTTCCTTCCATGTCATCCTCCCAACCTTTCGCTCGCAACTTGTGCCAATGACTGAGCCCTCGAGTGGGTTCTTACCGCGGTGAGATCGATAGGGTCACTAGCTGTCTATTGTTCGACTATTTGAAGACAGGCTTCGATAAATAAGAGGGCGACGATAGAATGAGGCAGAGGAGTCACGCCGGGGGTCGGCCTCTCCTCGTCGTGTGTCACCTCTTTCCCCCCTTCCCTCGTCTACGATCACCACGTAAATTCCCAGACTCGACACTCGACCGATTACACTCGACTTTCCGCAATGCTCCCTGTGGGTGCATTCAATTTTTTTAAAAGCCTTTTCGCATTTTCTGCATCTCTCGGAATGTATGAGTTACCGCTTCCAATAGGATCCATTTTTAAACTTTTCATTCGGAACACACACTCGAGATAATTGTCGTGATTAAAGCGTTAATTTTATCGCATTTTATAACGTTTCACGAGCCTATGGACAAATTTCATAAATAAACAAATTGATTAATAAAAAGAAATTTAAAAAGCTTAAACATCGAACGAAATAAAAATAATAATAATAATATCGCTTTTATTTCAAACTTTTTTTTTTTTCGATTGATATTGATGAATAACGGACGTAAATAATGAAAAATTATTTCGTAATGATAATGATAATGTTTTTTTGACGATGACGATGATTATTTGACGATGAAAAGTGATTTTAATAAATAAAATATTTTGTTAATTAATAACGCCTAAACATTGATCTCAGCTAAAATAAATCCATCTAACGCACAGCTGTGTAACCCCCTCTCAAGCCTCGAATACCCTCGTAGAAAATGTCGAGCATTTCGTCCGCCATTAGTCGAAATTTTAACTGCACTTTTTTCGCACCTCACCACGGCACGGAACACTCGAAAAATTTTACTAGGATACATAAATTCTGTCCTAAAGACAGCCTAAAAAAATTCAACTATCAACAGCCAAGCTTTCTAAATGGTGTTTCGGAGTAATTCACGTGTTTATTAACGTTTATTCCGTGTATTTGTGTGTAACATAGTTGAACAACGATTGAACATCAAAATGCTCATCCACCTATACACAGTAAATGCAACAACTACTCTCGACTACGTTTTTTTTTTTTTTTTTTTTTTTTTTTTTTTTTTTTTTTTTTTCGATCCCTCGGAATCTTCGCGTATTGCCTCGCGATATATATCGTTTTTTTTTTTTTTTTTTTTTTTTTTCTTCTGTCTCTTTCTCCATCCTCCGTGATATGATGCCATTCTAATATCATCGATAATAGGACCAAATTGCCGATGAAGTGATACATAAAGGTTGCGCCCATTGGGCGACAGACGTTTCCTATTGTTAAGTGAGGATAATCCCTCCCCCCCTCCCCTTTTCCTGCCCCTACTACGCCAATCCCCACAGCGAAAGTACGACAAAATAACTACTGAGAACGGCTCGATTCTGAGGGATCGATGATACGATACGGTGATTAATTTTTAATAACAGAAAAATTGCGCATCACGATCAGTGGTGTCTCAGCGGTAAACGGACGACAAAAACGTACCTGTCGCTCGGTCGCCATGCCTCCCTCGTACATTTTTGCTTTTTTTTTTTTTTTTTGTTTTCTTAACGGCGCGTTCACGAGTACAGCACAGTCAATGGAATTGAAAATTGTTCACTTTTCGGACGATTCTTTGTTTTTTGTTTTTTTTTTTTTTTATATTAATTTTTTACGCCGAATCGTTTCGCGTCCCGAACGATCGCGATTAAATAATCGATTTTTCTTCTTTTTCTTCTTATCGTTTTTTTTTTTTTTTTTTTTATATAACTAATCTTATTTATTGTTTCTGTCACGAATTTTTTTTTTTGTTTTTTTTTTTTTCTTCCTTTGTCGTCCTTTAATCCTGCGATATTTCTATTCTTCTTCGTTTCATTTAATTTCAGTATGATGAAAATATACTATGAATCTTCAACATCGTATTCAACGTTAGATATGTTTATTCGTTACGTGTGTATATATATGTATTTTTTTTTTTTTTTTTTTTTTTAGGTTATAACTATAATCGTTTTTTTTTATTCTTCTGCTATTCTTCAATGTTGTTCAATCGTTAGTCACCCGATGAACGTTGAATATAAATATCATTTAGTTTCAGGATTATTTCGGGGAGCGTTTATCACTTGTTTGGTTTTTTTTGTATTTTTTTTTTTTTCTTCTTCTTTTTTATTTTATTTTTTAATTGCATAGACGCTTGTTGCCGTTTCGCTGATACGCGGGAAAAAAAATAAATCGGTCTTCTATTGTTTTTTTATTATCTTCGTTTCTCTTCTCTAAACTTTGAATTTCGGTCTTCGATTAACATTTCATTCGTCGACGTGATCGTGACGATTTTTTTTTTTTTTTTTTTTTTTTTTTTTCCGATTTATTTTCTCGAAATTTCTCGGGTCACGTGAAAACTCGAAAGAGGTGTCGCGTGTTCTTCAATGAACCGCCGTTTGCACACACGCGGGAATTGCTTGCATCTCGTGACACACTCGGCCTGTGTCTGCCTCGATGCCAAATTAGGGATTAAGGGGGGCGGGCGAAACGAGCGAGTTTGAGAGATTCCTGGTGTGGGGACAGACGACAAGAACGAGAAGGAACAAAAAAAAAAAAAAAGGTATCTCGCGGAAAGCACGTCGGGTCGATTGGCTCTTGCACTCTTATTATCCCACGTGTCTTATTCACTCGTCGATCCTCGACTTTTTCTTCGTTTTTTCACGATCTTTTTTTTCTTTCTCGAACGAAAAAAAAAATTTCAACGAATCTTTTTACTTTCATTCGACGAAGTGAAAAACATCGATTGTCACCTTATTTATTACGAAAACTCGATGAAAAGTTTTTCCGAACGTTTTCCGCCGGAGGTTTTTTTTTTTTTTTTTTTTTTTTTCGTCTCGCGAAATCAGTGGAACAACTTTTGTACGTGTGGAAACACGAGACTTCGCACTTTAGAAGAGATCGAGAAGCTACGAAATGCGAGTTCGCGAAAGCAGTACGAAAATTGTTGAGCCCAACGTCGTTTGTGAGATTAGGAAACGGTCCAATTTCATTGAGAATGAAACTTTATCCGCCTGACGGTTTCCCGGCTTCGTCTGTTTCCGTCGTTGACGAGAGCTCTTACCGGTCGCCGCAAACGGCTCGTGTTTTCCGATAAAATACTGCGAGACCGTTTTCTTTTTTTTTTTTTTTTTTCACTTTCACTCGATTCGATGTGCTTTTCTACTCGAGACACAGCTTAAAACGTCGATTATCAATTTATTTTGTTGGGGTTCGGAAGATAAAGAAAAACAATGCAATCACACGGTTGCGATTGGTGAAAGAATTGTTTAGGCCGATGACACTGGGGTCACTTTCATTCTCGTCGAATGACCTTTTCGACTTTTCCTAGTCGCTTGGTTTTTTTTTTTTTTTTTTTTCGTTTCCTCTCTATTTTCACTCAAAACTTTTGGCAACTACACCGGAAATAGCCGGGTTACTCGTCGTCTTTTTATTTATCTTCTTGGCAGAGTCATCCCCGTGGCACTGTTGCACAATTATTACGTCCCGAAAAACTTTAGACGTGTTGCTTTTTTTTTTTTTTTTTTATCGAAGTATTTTGACACTGCCGCTGAGGATGAAGGAAAATCGTAGAAAAAACAAGGAATAACCGCCCTTTGCGAGTCCTTAAGCCGAACAGTGGAACACGAAAAGCGATATGAAATGTTTCGATCTTTTGCGAAGGTATATGTCTTCGATATTTTCACGGAATACGATCCGATTACCACCGATGTCTACTATATTTTTAGCTCAACGTGATCCGATCATAGCTGACCTCTCGTACTCGAGACTCCGACTGTTTTGACTCAATTCGTGTCCCCCTCTTGCCGTGCAAACTACGACGACGCACCTCGTGGTCGTCTCCCCCTCCCCCCCGCCCCCTCACTGTGTGATTGTCCGCCGCGAGTAGTAAGGTAGCCGACCGGAAGTAGTAGCTGTCGACCCACCACGTTCACTTCCGCTTATCAAACTTCAGTCGATTCTCTTCGACTCCGTCTTTTAATTTTTCCAAAAACTCATATTCTCCGATATCAACTCGTATGTCTTTTTCTCTTCGTTCTCTCCTCCGTTTACAAATTGCGCGGGAGACTCGATTCTCCCAAATTTTAACGTTTTTCTTTCGAATTTCGACGAATCACCGTTGATTTTCGTATTTTTCTCAACCGTTGCGGGCTCTTTGTTTTATTTGAATTTTATCACATACATATACGTGTACATATCTATATCTGTAATTTACAATATCATTTACGTAGCCATTTCATTTATAGATTTTTTTTTTTGTGTTTTTTTTTTAATATCTTATATTTATACTCATGATATTTCGAACTTCATTTTTCGCGTTTTTTTCGGCAATTTTTTTTGTTTTTTTTTTTATTTCGGTATTCGGCTATACTGTTCACGTGAATTCTTCGTCGGCTCTTTCTTGATGATATCTTCGATCTTTTTTTTTTTTTTTTTTTTTTTTTGAGATTTGGTTGTTTTTTTTTTTTTGGTTTTTATGAATGTGAGTAACGCTTGTTGGTGGGATTTTGTTTGCGTGTGTGGTATTGTGAGTGATAGCGAGTCCGGTGGCGGTCGGTCGAGTGAGATAGGTACTGGCCTGCCGAGTGCCTAGGGAAGACTGAACTGATAATCCCGTGCTAGCCTCGGCTCTATGTAGCAGTAGTAGTAACAGCAGCAGCAGCAGCAGCAGCAGCAGCCACCCACGAGCACACACCCGGTGGGATGATAGCCTGGGCGTTCGACGAAGATGGGAATACGGAGGTTTTATGCTGGCGGCGCTGGTTACCGCGCGACAGGAATGGGGTAGTAGTCCGGAGGAAGAGAGGAGGAAAGCGAGATCGCGCGCACCCTCGACGCGCGCGAGACTCGACAATCAATACCCCGGGCAACCCCCGTACACGTTCGCCGCGAAATCTCAATTTCTCGTTTTACCCGTTTCTTTTTTTTTTTTTCGTCTCTTTTCCTTTTCTCTCGATCTATCTTTCCGTTTTCTTCACTTTCGCTTTTTTTATCCCCCCCTTTAGCCTCTCTACTTCTTCTTTTTCGGTTATTTTCTCGTGACCGCGATAGCATTTGGGCTCCGAACGCTCCGCTTACGACTGACTCTCTACTCGACGATCATCGGCTTGCGGACTTCCGAGATCTTATCTCAATCGTTGAGAGTATTAATTTACGATTGAAACCGATTAAACATCTTTTCTTTCGTTATTCTCTACTGCCTTTGCGAGTTTATTGTATTTTTTTAGTGAAATTGTTAAGAAAATAAAATTTTAAAACGGTTGCGTCGTTTCTCGTTTATACGATGTTTCGATGTTTTTTGAAAAATTTTGGAGCGAATTATTTGATAGGGGATTTCGTCGAAACAGTTTGCATAATACTACGAAAAAAAAGATGAAATGGTGGTATTTTGATTTTTTTTTTAAGCATTTTTTAACGTAATTATAATATTTTTCGATTTTTGTTGTTATTAAGCATACAGTTTGACACTTGTTATCCCACAGACTCTTGTGCCGTTCGCTTCGCTTCTCGTCTCTCTTGTCATCGTCACTCTTTATCTTCGGCCGTTTACCCCCTCTCACCCCCCCCCCCCCCTCCCTCCGCCTCTTCCAACCTCTACTGTCCTGTAGACATTAGTCTCTTTTATTTTTATCCTTTTTTTCCGTCACTGGCGAGACTTGCCACCGTTTTCCACTCTAAAAATTGCAACAATCGTTTCTCTTTCCGCGCCTTTTCCAGCTTTATTATCTTTTTTTTTGTTGTTTCGCTATTCTTCCGCCGGTTTGTTTCATTTAAAACGAAGCAAACTGCACCGAGAAAAATTGCGAGAGTTTCAAGAATTTTTTTTTTTTTTTTTTTTCTTCGCCTCGAACGCATGAAACTAATTAACGAGCAAAAAAAAATGATGTGATATACAAACGAAAATAATCCCCGAAGAGCAACGTAATTAGTTTGAAATTATAGCGACAAAGTGCATTTCAGAATTACCGATTCTCTTTGTCTCCGATTTTTCGTTATTTTGCTCGGAAATTTCGATTTCGATTAAACAAATGTGACTGAAAAATAGCGATTAAAAAAATGATAACGAAACTGACAAAAATAAAATTGCCAAAAAATCGATAGTTTATGATAGACGTTTATATTATTAAAAATTTATTGTTCGTATCGTAAATAAAAATTTGGAACGCGAATTACTATTTTGGAGTACGAAATCGACGAATACCGAATCTGCTGTGAATCTACGGCTGCGGATGAGCGATAAAGGTTTCGCTGAAACCGGAACGGTATAGAAATCATAATAGAACATCTCTTCTGTGAGATTATTCTCTGTTGAAGCGAAGTGCGCGAGTGCTTCCAATAACGCCCCCTCCCCCTCCCCCCCCCCCTCTCTCCCTCCCGCGCAATACTCCGTAATAAGTCCGTAGGGTAAAATTTAATCTAAAAGACACTCGAGTTACAATTATGGTTTCCTATCGCTAATCGATAGCATTTACATGGCCGCAGAATTCGATTTGCTCCATTCCGAAATTTTTAAGACTCCGTAATTGAGTAGCCATTTTTTTTTTTTTTTTTTTTCGAACGTTAATGTCTTAAGAATATTTTGTAAAAATTTCATTTTCAATTTCGCAAAATTGAGAAAGTTAAGCGGCTTTGAAGAGGTTAATTATCGTACTGTTGGTCAATTAATCAAATTCGTTATTATTACGGAACAGACGAGAGATGAAAAAAAAAATGACGCTGACCTACTTTTGCTTACAACAACGATATGAATTTTTTTTTAATAATCTTAACCTCTCCGGTGATCCGTGTGAATTTCTTGAGATTTTTATCTCTTTGTAATATTTTATCGCGACGAGTTGAAGCGGTCGACTCTCGACGTTTTGAGACAAATATCGGGATAACCTTCGAGAAACGTCTTAAACGCCGACCTTTGACCATCGCGAAAAATAATATTTACATCGCGAGATTAACGGCGCTGTCGGGCGCTCTCTCTCTCTCTGTGCGCTTCATACATTTTCTGCATCGCGAAACTTTGTCCATTAAGCCGTCGTAGCGAACGACTTCATACGAACCGCCGCAGTGTGTGCATTGTGTACGACGATATTACTCCCCCGCGCTATCGAATCTCTCTCTGGCGGTGGGTTTTTCGTCTACAAAACCCGGAAAACTTTTATCCGCGGTGGAAATGTCTTAAATTACATCTTCAAAGACCGTTCCGCAATTTCAGTTACTCCATTTCTTTTCTTCCAATATCTGTGATTTCAATTTTTTTTTTTATTCTCAAATCGCTTAAAAGAATTTATTTTCACCTCCGAACGCACCGCAGATATTCTTATGTTTTTTTAACGTTACGCTATTTTCGAAAAAAAAAAAAAAAAAGAACGGACAATATTTTTCAACGCAATTGACTATAAAAAAAGTTGTAAAAAAATAATTTTTTCAAAACATATCGACACCGTTGACGAGAGATGTTCCGATGGTAACGAATATCTCTCCTTTTTTTCCGCGAGACGATTGATAAGTTCGACTAAAAGCAAATCAGACTTCGCACGCTACTGTCCACAAAATCTCTCTTTTTGTTTTTCTTCGGATCAATAACTGCGGAAAATAATGAGGGAAAACGATTTGTTACCGACCGAGTCGTTAGTTGCGATTATGGGAAGTTTCCTCAGTCGGTAATACGATTGTAATAATTTCATCGGAAATTTTCATCGGATGCTATCGGAATTATTGATTGTCATTCGACAGTTCATAAATACGCGTATTGTGATTTTCGAAAAATCGAGAAAAAAAATGCCAATATTATAGAGGTATTTTGGATTCTGGGGATGAAAATTTCATCGAGAATGTCTCATATACTTTTGTTTGAGTCGCCAGAGGGTTCGCCAACTCGACTCGATATTGTATCTCAGTCACGTTTTCGTTTCCGTTGTAAACCGCCCGCAATATGAGTCTCGATTTTTTTTTTTTTTTTTTTTTTTTTTTTAGCATCAGCCACTTTCCCATTCGAACTATGAGAGCCTTTTGTCTCAGAATCTTCGTTCCCGACCACGCACTCTCACTTTGTTTCCCACCTCCCGCCGAACGCATCTTTTACGATATCTTTTCTTTCATATCGTTTGCCCCCTTCGTCCTGTTTTTTTGTTTATTTTTATAATTTGCCTCCGCCGCCATCTTAGGTGAGTTTCACAATTTCTCCGTTCGACTTTTTTTCTTTCTTATCCTTTGATCTTTCTTTGTATTAAGTTTTTTTTGTTTGTTTATCTTTAACGACGCGATGCTATCTAACGCGCGATAAAAAATGAAAGCAATACGCATTTTCATGCCTCTCTTTGTACTTCTTATTCCTTTCATTTCGTTTTTTGGCAATTTTTTTCACTATTTTCAAGATTTTAGGCAATGATTATCGGGATGGAAGTAATATGAATAAAACATTCGTTATAAGTGGAAAACGGCGCATTTAGTTTGTTCGATATCCGTAATCAGCGCCCAAGTAATTTAATTCCGATTTTTTTTTTTTTTTTTCATCATTTCTTTTGATTAAAAAAATGGCCGATTGCAAATTTGATATTTTCAATTCGATAAAATCGTAATCGCGTATTTCGAAGTCGGAAATCGAAGGTTCGAAAAAAAAATCGGAAAAGCTTCTGCCGCGGAATTCTGCGCTCATGCAGTTTCAATCAATTTCTAGAATTATTTCAAACGGATTCTCTTTGCGGGAAAATTGATTGATCGAATCGATATATGTGTCGAACCGACAGTACGAAACATACCAACGAAATCGTCTGTTATCGTAGATTGGAATTGAATCGTCACAGCGACCGGTAACCATTAACTAACGTTTACCAAAACAATTGAAACTGTCGCGTGCGTTTCTGCGCCGAAATTCATCGGCGGCGAATATCTGAGCGGCAAAACTGTGGTATAAAAATGTGAATAAAAGTATTTATAGCTTTGCGATCGTTAATTAGCAAACGTAGGCAAATTAATTGTTTCCGAACAAATAAATTACCAATTTATCGCGATGCTTGACATTGGTACCAATTTAGCGAAAACACAGTCGACGTTACTTCCTCGCGGAAGTATACTAATTTCGGTTAAATCTCTCGCAATGCTTTTCCATGATTCGTTGGGTAAATGAAACGTCCGAGTGATCGACGAGCGGTTTGGAGCTTTCGCTCGAGTGGCCACTGTGGACGAGTAGAGTGTTCTCTCTCCTACAGCCGCGATAACGGTTCAAACTCCTCTTGTTACAGGTTGTTAAACTGCGTTTATTTTATCCGTAGAGAGGAAAAGTTCGCTTCAAGGCCATTGACGGCAATGCAATTAAACAAAATTTCTACTTATTTAGATCGATCATTTCGTATGGCGTTGAATTTTATCGGAAATTACATCATTGCTTTTCGTAATCGGCATCGAGAGTTCGTAATTCGACATAAATGAATATCGGGTTATTAATTAAAATTTCTTCGATTAACGTCACTAGAAATTGCGGAATATGACGAAATTCGTAATATTATAAAATTCGATTTTTTTTTTTTTTTACGTATCGTAAAGATAGCGGTATTATTTTTTCTCGCGATTATAACCTCTAATTCGGCACAAGTAGCTATCGGCTCATTAATTAAACTTTCTTCGATTAACGGCACTAGAGATCGCGCTATATGACGAAATTCGTAATATTATGATATTCGCAAAATTCTTCGAAAATTTTTTTTCACGCGTTTTTTTTTTTCTCGGGATTTTAATAATTTCTCTTTTGCATACTTCGTATGGAATGATGCAAAATAATAATAAAAATGTTGTAAACACGCTGTTTAGAACGAAATATTTTATATCAATTTTGCTAAATAACATTTTAGTTGAAATTTGCGTTAAAGTCATTGGATAATCCACCGTAAGTCGGTAGGGAATAAGTTTAGAAAATAGGTCTTTGGTCACAGAGCTAATTAACCAAAGTTTGTTTAACGATGCGACGCGCGTGTGGTCTCTTCAAAGATCATTTCCTATTCGCTTTCGCATCGAATGCGGAGAAGTCCCTCTTTGCGCGTCGCACAATGTAAAAGCGGTGGTTAGAGCGGTGCGCGGATCGATCGAGCGCGAGCCCTTCGGCACTTTGAAATTAAAATAACGACGAGTAATTAAAGTGGGGAATCTACCGAGATATACACGCGCCGTATTACACGCTCCCCTCCGTACCTTTGTCCGTTCCGCATTTACGTTTTTCTCCTTTCATTTTATCGTCAAGTATCGCGATTACCAATGATTGATTAAATTCTAAAAATGTTATACACACAGTTGGAGTTCATCGTGACGGTTCGATTTTACGGTAAATTAACCTAAAAAATATTCATTCGAATCTGAAAAAAAAAAAAAAATACGAAAAAAATAACCTATCGTTGATGAAAAAAAAAAAAAAAAAAAAAAAAAAATACATCGAGAATAGAGAAGAAAAAAATGACGCGCTATTATGTTAAAGATTTTGCGCTATGGGCTGTTTGCGAGTTCAATACATTATCCGCACCGGCGGTACGCGCCGGTGTCTCGGGAGATTTACGGTGAAAGACGACATTGTCGTGAACTAGACGCGAGTCTACCACTAAAAGGGGAAGTAAATGGATGGGACGAAGACGGAATGAGGCGAGAGAGAAGTTATACTAGATGCCAAGGGAAGAGAGCTCGGTGAGCTCTAACAAGTGGCTGCACGGTTCGTAGTAACGATCGGCTCGCCTGGCAGTACTCCAGCGTGTGTTCTTCAACCACCGGAATACGTTTTGCTGTGTGTACTCCGGAGACATAATTTCGAACTTTGATCACCTATGCGAGCCAAAAAATTCCATATATGATAGAAAAAAAAAAAACGAAAAAAAAAATCGTGTAAATCCCTCGTAACGATTCTCCGAAAAAACCGATTTATTAATTATTAATTTTTTTACTATTTTTAATTTTTCATAATTTCACGCACTATAATCATTTAACTTATTTCAAACAATTCCAAACAATTCCATATATGATAGAAAAATAAACAAAAAAAAATCGAGTAAATCTCTCGTAACAATTCTCCGAAACAATCGATTTATTAGTTATTAATTTTTTTACTATTTTTAATTTTTCATAATTTCACGCACTATAATCATTTAACATATTTCGAACTTTTAAAAAATTTCACGGAGATTTTTTATATTCAATCGTTATGATAAGAACGATAACTGTGATACGGAAATGTGGTAGAAAACGATTTATACATTTTTTACCGCTTCGGAGTTATTCACAATACCGCGCACCGCACTCGTTCAACTTTTCGCTAACGGCGTATTTTTTTTATTTTTTTTTTACCGGATATCTTTTCACCGCGACTAAAAAGTTTCGCTCAGGCACAGCCCCTTTCTGCGCTCTATCCTCATCGCTATTCGCAGCTCGCGGATAAAGAAATTTCCTCAACGATATCGCACAGCAATATATATACATATATATAAAAGGATATATTATTTTTTAATTCACTCGTTGGAACGTCTGAAAAATTAATTTTCAGATCGCAATCGACATGCGATTGATGTACCTGAATAAAAAATTTATTTTCCGTACGAATTTTACGTAAAAACAAATTAGTCATTTTTACGTACGATCGATAATAATCGTATTGTTTTTAAATAAAAAATTCAATGCTATTATTGTCATTAACGTTATTATGAACGTACGAATGGAATTTCTGAAAAATTAATTTTCTCATCGCAATCGACATGCGATTGCAATGAATCCGAATAAAAAATGTATTTTTCGTACGAATTGTACGTAAAAAAAAATTAGTCATTTTTACGTACGAACGATGATAATCGTATTATTTAAAAATAAAAAAAATTCAATGCTATTATTTTCATTAATGTTATTATTAACGTACGAATAAATTGTGTCCATTTAAAAAAAATACTTTTAATGAGATGCGGGGATGCGGTGCGGGTGCATAACGAATTACGGTCATGCAAGGCATCGACCAAATGGGTGAGTGGTGCGTTGCGGTTGGCTTCAGGACGGGGAGAAAAGAAAAATGCGAAGACGAGACGGAAAAGGGAGGGTACATTCAGTCTCGTCGAGAGACACCATCACATCGCGAATAGAATCGCGCTATTCAGATTTTCTTGACAAATACTATTTCTTCCTTTTTCTCTCTTATCGTACCGCTCAATTTTCTATGTTTATCGTATTTCGCGATCGTTAAAAAAAGTCTGAATTTTTTTTTTTTTTTTTTTTTTTAATAAAGAAATAGTATAGAAATGGAATAATTTGACTTTACTTTTGTGGCGTTGGTGATCGGTGAATTTCGTCGCGGTTGCGATTTCGTCGCGGCTCGTCGCGATATTGCACATCCACGATATGAACATCTCGATCCCGATGACATTCGACAGATCGCGAATTTTTTATTCGTCGCAAGTTAACGTGGATAATAAATAAATTTTAGTCCCAATGGGAACGACGGATCGCGAATGAATTTCCAACGGCGAAACATCGCGCAACGGCCGCGTGAACGACTGAAGTGAAGATGAGCGGAACCCCCCAAGTCGGCGTGTCGATCCGTTCGACTTAAAAATGAGAGCCCCGCACGCAAATCTCGTTAGTACCTCGGTGTTCGCACAACGGGTGACCACGTCATTCAAACTCGCTGTGCACTAGAATAGCACATGCTGCGTTAGCGATAATTTACCTTTTTTTTTCCAAGGCGGAGAACGAGAGAACAGAAAATTCCGTATTTAAGTCCCTCGGGGGGTTGCAAACCGCTGTAGTTAAGACACGCAAGGGGTCTCGATTTAAGCTCGTTAACCCGGAAACGATTTTACAACTTTGCGGTTCAACTCAATGAGGGGGTCGAGAACCATTATTGCTCTGTAGAAACTCCGAAGCGAGTCAAACGACAAAAAATCGCCGAAAAAGTCGCGATGTTTATTTTTTTTTTTTTTAAATCGTCGATTTTCGCTTTGCGGGTTGCGGCACCCATTTTTTTTTAATCGAATTGCGAAAAAAATATAAATTTTATAAAAATCGATTGAAGTCTATTTATGCAGAACGGTTTTTTATCGCCTATATCTCGCTAACTGTTAACCGATATTTTTTAAGCAGATGGAAAATTGCGCGAAAAAAATAAAATAAAAATTCCGCCATTTTTTCGTTCACAAAATTCAACGAAAATCAGAGAGTATACATATCTATTTTTCTCTGTAAATGTAAAATTTCGGTTTCAGAAAAAAAGGCCGCGAACTCACGCCTTTCAATTTTTCGAAATTGCAATAATTATTGCGCGCTTTTTATTTTTCCTGCCATTTTTTTTTTCAAATCCAAACTTTCAGTTCCACAGAACGAAGCGCTCTTGAATTATTGAACTTTCAACAATTCGAGATCTGTAATTCGCAAAGCTTCGTACACACATTTTCGCTAAATATGATTTTCCTCAAAGGTTTTAAACAACTTAAGTATCAACGCGAAAATCTCAATAAAAAAAAATCCTGAAAAACAAAAAAAAGGTTTCTTTACAAAGAAACAAAGAAAAAAATATAAGAAATTGCTTAAGGCTGAGCGCGTGATCGCGGCAAGCGCCAAGAGCGACCAACGAGACGGAAGAACACGCTTCGATAACTGTCAAAAAAATTCCACAAAATATTATTTTCTATCTTCAGACCGTTTCTAACGATGAAAATTAAAAAAAAAAAAAAAAAAAAAAAAAAAGCCCCAAAGCCGATTTCGAACGATGTTAATACGGTTAATAACGAAATAAATGGTAACATCTATGAAATAATAATAACAACGTATGCGATGTATACAACAGAATATAGAGCCCCCGAACGCCACGTGAACGATATCGTGTCGTAGCTACACGCTATTCTATTTCTGGTATCTCGCATGGAAATCAGAGTGGATAGAAGTGGTCTCTGAGCGGTTAAATGCATCGCCTTGGCGTCTCGACCAAAGTTATTCCTTCTCTCCAAACAACTGACTTACTGGCGCTCTATAAATTTATCTCGCAAAAAAAAAAAAAAAAAAATCGGCATTAAAAATTGCTGCAAAAATTGAAAATCTCAATTCAGTTAAAACTCCTCAATTAAATTTATTTCTTCTTCGCCTCATATCGATTTATAAAAATTTAAAAAAATCAAAAATCATAAATATTAATAATACATTTTTTGTCGAAACAAAAATTTTAACCCCATTAAAAATTACTCCAAAATTCATTTGGCATAAAATAATTTTTTTTTCGTCCCCTAAATTCTTTTCCTCTTTTCTTATTTCATTATTTCCGATAACTATTTATCCGGATTAATTGATTATTATTATTTTTTTCGTTGCTTTCTATTTCGTTCGTAATTATCCAAAGGAAATTTGATTTCGATATCTCGCGGCCGTATCTACTGTATTCCCTCGTCCGTTCGATTCTCAGTCGCAACGTTCGATTAGTTTGGCGAGACTCTCAGCTAAAACATACCATCGAGACAACGAATGCAGAGTATATACCTCCCACCTATCTCACAGACGCGGGTACACACAGACGCACACATACGTACACTATAAGTCGTCAACACTTTGGCCACTGGTAGTTATAACACACGTCGCGCACGCTCCCCCAACCGTTTGGACGTCGCACTAGCACTCTCCATCACTACTTGCATCTCTCCCTTTAGCTCTATCCTGACTATAATAATCTTTTTTTCTCGCCGTTTCTTCATTTTTTTTCTTATTATTTCGTATAAAAACATCGAAAAGCACGTTTGCAAAGTTGGCGTATTTACGTGCGCCGATAAATCCGTCTACTGCCGCTGCTGCTGCTTTTTTTTCCGTACGCCGGTCAGAGTTTTTTTTACGCAAGGGAACACGGGAATATCGACTTGTAGTGGATGAAACGGACACAGATAAAGAGAAAAAAAAAAGAATACATTCGTTTTTTTTACCAAAGCGTGAATCGAAGTGCGGTGAAAAAAAAAAACGATTGGTAGGGTCTTACGGTGTTTTAGATGCTGGCGATCGAGGTTTTGATGCTATACACGTTTTTTTTTTGTTTGTTTGTTTTTAAAAGATCGAAGTTTCGGATGCACGAGTTATTGGAACACAGTCGAACGTATGGTATCTTACCTGTTTTACTAGTGGGAGTAGTGTCTGTTCTATGCTACGGGTCTTAATCTCTAGGGTGGCTGGGTCTACGGGGTCGGGTGTCGCCATGATTCGAACACAACTCCGCGCTCCGTAGACTCGAGCCGTGATCGAGGGTTCGTTGCACCCCTCCCTCGCGACATCCCTGTATCCCCGACACTCCCCGCCTCCTCCCTTTGCCAACGAACCGGACACCCGTTGTATCGCTCGTTGTCTTTATGGTCGACGTACGCCGATCACGACGCCGGCGTCACGAGACAGCGCTGTCGTCTGACCGTTGCGGCGACGCCGCGAACCTCTATACGACGCCCGGCGTTTCGACAACCCTCGCGCGTGACTTCCAACGACATCTGACGCAATCGAATTGTGAGAGGAGATAAAAAAAAAAAAAAAAAAAAAAACAACATATCTATATATAGACGAAATGGTAAGTTACCGACCGGTATAGCAGAAATTTTTGAATAAAAAATAAAATGTAATACGAATAAAAAAAATTCTTCGAATTATTCGAAATTTTGAATTTTTTCAGAATTTTGGATATTATTATTATTTCAGTGGGAGGAATTTGGAAATTATGATTAAACGATTTTTCAACACGAACAATGATTTATTAACGACAACAACACTAAAAATTCACTTGTGTGATTAATTCTAAAAAAAAAAAATCTTCGATAACATATTATATATATATAGAGATTTATAACAAATATCAATGATTGAGAACTTGTAATAACTTTCATGGTGGGTTAATGTTTAATCGATTATTAAAGGTGCCATTATTATCGTCAATAATGCAATACGAGGATTGTGTCTATTACACTAATAATAAACGATCGTTGACTAGAACTACTTTATACAATTTAAAATGGAAAGTCTTTTTTTTATTATTATTATTTCACTATCAGCGGTTGAATCTGAACTAAAAATTATTAAGTTTATTCAATTTATTCGTCGGACCTTTGCGTTTAGCGCATTCTGATAATTGTTTTTTTTTCGCTCCGCTATCGGGGAGATAAAAATTAAAACTTAAGGGGATATAGTCAGTTGAATTATGGCGATGTTCGCCAAAATATTATTTTTTCTTCTGACAAAATTATTTTTTTTTTAATTATTTTTCAGAAAATTTTCGATTTTTTTTTTTTATACGATAGCAATTTTTTTCGATTCTCGAATATGCTGAAGAAAAAATCATATTTTGGCGAATATCGGCAAAATTTTGGTGATTTTAGTCCTTAAGGCGATACGAAACACGTTTCACGGAGAGAATAATACGAGAATAATTTCTATAATTGCGTTGATGTTTAATTGAATTTCGGCATTTTGACGATTTTTTTGCGATAGTTGATATGCTATAGATTTTTAATCGCTTATGATAATTATGGAAGAAATCGCTAAAATGCCGAAATTCACTTAAATTGCCACACGAATTTAAAGATTATTCTCATTTTTTTTTCTCTTCGTGTGCGCAAAGGGTAAAACAACGAATTGAACAGTTTAAAATGATCACTTTTTCGCTGCAACAGCTTTGTTTTGACTCGGCGCCAGTGGAGCTCTTCTTTTAATGTGTTTACCGGAAACTCTCATTATCTGTCCTCCGTTAACGGCCAATCCGCCTTTTCGCTTTCTCAGCGATTCGGTGGGCAGATATTCGGCGGGACGTAAAAGTTTACGAAAATTGTACGGTCCGTTTGTGTCTTCGGCGTCGTAATCAATTTTCTTAGCGTCCTGATTTTTGCTTTGCGGCACCGTTGGCCTCAAAAGACGACGAAGATTCGGCACCAATTCGTACGTTTTTCCGGAATCATTGATAAACGATATTTTACCGTTTACCACATTTTTCAAGGCGACCATCGGCCGCTGTTGCTGCTGCTCCGGCGGCTGTTGCTGCTGATGAACGCCATTTTGTCGACTCCGGTCGATGCCGCCATTTTGTCTAATCGAATTGCCGATTGTCGTGATATCTTTCTTTTTTGCAATATTCAGACCGTTTCGTCGATCGTCCTGTTGATTCTCTTGATATTTTATTGATCTGCCGTTCGATAGTCCATTTTTGTAATTAACGTTGAAGACGTTGCGATTGACGTTCCTACGATTCGCGTCTTTCACACCGCTGTTGTTGTTGTTGATGTTGTTGTTGTTGTTGTTGTTATTGTTGATGAGCCCAATTCTTTGTCGTATGCCAACTGTATCGTTGATATACGAAGTGTCGATGACATTTTCTTGGACTCGTTGCTGATCGATCGCGGAGGATCGCACGTTGTCGCGGCGCAAGTCATTATTCCTTGTACTGTCGACATTGAAAAAAAAAAAGATTAATTGCCTCCTTTAAATGTGTTTTCGATAAAAATCAGCGAAATCAAATCAAATCAAATTTTAAAAAGTCAAATCAAATTATTAAATCAAAAAATCAAATTAAAATCAAATCAAATTTAAAAAAATCAAATCCAATTATTAAATCAAAAAATCAAATTAAAATCAAATCAAATTATTAAATAAAAAAATCAAATTAAAATCAAATCAAATTTGTGTTATCAAATTTTTTTTTTTACGGTAAAATGTTAAAAAATCGTCTTCCGATGATGAAATTTACCTGAAAGTTTGCCATGATACCTCTGAGAAAGCGAATCAAAGCAGATTTTTTTTTTTTTGTTAGTGTCACATGCAATGTTTCTCTTTTTCTTTAAAATTGAAAAAACACCGCGAAAACAACAAACCTGATGGGAAGATCGCTGCTCGCGTCTTCGACCGATTCGCCCGGATTTCTCAACGCTTTGTGCCAAATGTCCGACAATTGTTGTTCCGGCGCAAGTGCGAAATCTCCCTGTGCCGCAAGACGATCCGCTCTCTCGGCATTCACTTCCAGAATTTGGCCGCTTCGATTCTTGCTGCGAAAAAAAAAAAAAAAAAAAAAACTTCGATTAAATTTAAATTTTTTTTTTTTTTTTTTTTATAGTAAACTTTTCTCAATACCAAACGGAAACGTCTACTCGAACAAAATGATAAAAACACAAAAAAAAAATATTCTCAAAAATTTTTTTTTACGGTTTTTTTTTTTTTTTTTTTTCATTTTTTTTTTCATATTTATCGGTACCTCGACAATGGGTGAAGGTCATTTTCTAGCTGTATCAACGGCAAGTCCCAGCCAACTTCGTCTTCTTCGAATTCCGAACCACTTGCGATGCGAGTGCCAAAATAATTTATCGTCACAAATGAGGATTCGAATCTCTTTCGTTCACATTTGTTTCTTTTTTTTTTTTTTTTCTTACTGATAATTCGATGTCTTATCGTTGCGCGACGGGTTTGATGATTTTTAAAAATATTTACCTGCTCATCTCGTCCTTGAGATCCTTGTAATACTTGACGGTTTCTTCGGCTTCAGGCTGATTACCGTTGCGATATTGTAGAATCGTCTGTACCATACTGAAGCCTTCGGGTCTCACGTAGTCGGGCGGTGGCTCCTCGATGTCGTTCAATCTAACGCCGGGTTTGTTGCGACGAAGATTCTTGTGTAACTCCTGATTTTTCATGTGTACCTTTTTGAAAAAAAAAAAAAAAAAAAAAAAATGAATGCAAAAAACGACGTATTCGATATTTTTTCGATTTTCCGCGCTACGGATTTGGAACGATTTTTTTTTCCGTCGCTTACGTATCGATCTCCGGCGTCTCTGGGTATAAAAAACGATAATTAAAAAGATGAAAAAAAAAATAAATAAAAAAAAAATACCGGAGAAGTAAAAAATACAGAAAATCGACATGGAAAAGAAAAAAAAAAAAAAAAATCTGAAGACTACATCGATCGAAATGTAAACGAAGAAAAAATTGAAAAAAAAAAATAAGTTTTTTCAAAGCCGCAGTGCCGAAAATGTGGATATAGGAGTTTCCTTACATTTTGGGAAAATTGTATGAGATCCGCTTGTCGCAATTTCGGATGAATCGGATCCTTGGCCGGTGGTTTTCGATAAACGCGTTCCTCCCTCTTGTACCATCTTTGAATGATCAGAGCGGCGTCTTCGTTTTTAACGCCGTCCCGCAACAATGCTTCGCGCGCCTCATGTTTGTTATCGTAGTCGTTGAGAATTTTTTTGAAGCGCTCTTCCAACTCGGTGCCGAAACGTTTTCGTATTGTGTAGCCGCGGAAATCTGTTTTGAATCGATTTTGCATTTCGTTAAAATTCAAAGCGGACAACGATATTTTTTTTAAATATATATATATATATATATATATTTTTTTTTTAAAATACTGACGACTCTGAATGACGACTGCTGCGTCGTTCTCGTGACCCTTGTCGGTGGCTTCCTGACTCTTCGTTCTCGCGATACGACCCTTAAACCAATTCATCTCGTTGCGTTTTCGTTCCTCTGAAATAATTGATGTTTAATGACAAATACTTCGATCCGAAAAAAAAAAAAAAAAAGGAGTGGAGATTTTTAGTGATTTTCGTTACCTTCAGCTTTTTCCAACACTGCGGCTTCGTCGGCTTTTCTTTGGACTCGCAATTGCTCCTCCGTATGTTTCCTCGATAACCATCCGCGTATGTGACGCTGCAGCGTCACCACCGACAACGCTAATTGCCACTTTTGCTTCTTGTATCTTATCTTCGCGAGCCAACGGCGGACGCACGCCTGTACCATTATGATTTTCCGCAATTGTTCTTCGTACATTTTGGAAAGAAACTCCACGTGATAGTATTTCAAAAATACTTTCGTTTTTCCGAGCGCCCAACCGTCCATTTTCAGGCGAATCAGCAAAAGACGACAATTGTCACGACTCGCGACGACTCGTTCGTCGTAACCGAAAGCCAGAAAGCAATATCTACGAAAGATCGCGGAAATTTTAATAATTCGTTGAGAATCCAAATTTCTGATCGATTTCTAAGAATTTACGGCGAATTTACAGAATTTCGGAAATTTTTTTTCTGAATATCATTTTTCGGTGTTTGCGAACTTTTTTAATACGTTGACATGAAAATTTCGAAAAAAAAAAAAAAAAAAAAAAATTTTTTTTCGAAAATAAATTTTTCTTGTTGCGGAAGCAAAATGAAGAGAGTAAAGTGAAATGAGGAGAGTAAAGCGTTTGCATACCTCTTGAGAAACTCATTGAACGGTATGCGATGAGAAAATCCATTCTGACGAATTCTAATGGTCTCCAGTACGCCGGTGTACCGCAATTGCTTTACGACTTTTTCCTTGTCGAAGAATTTCGGACTTCTCGAGTCGTTGGGTTTAATGCATCTGACGAATTGCGGCGATCCGGAGACCATTTTTTGCAGCAAATCCATGAGAGAGTAACGGAAATAAGTGGCAACCGTTTGTTGAGCTCTCGATTGGGATGCCAAACCGCGACTCGAGTAGCGTTCCTATTGGATTATTTGCAATGATTGCCGATATTTAATAATTTTTCTTTTCCCTTAAAGAAGTTTAAGTAAATCATAGATATCACGTGCGTCACCTTTGTGTTCTGATTGGATTGCGACAATCTTCGCGAACCGGTGTCGTGTATCGCCGAGTAGAGATTTCCGGTTTTCGTTATCGGACACTGAAATAGGAAACGCACCATATCGGAGTGCGACTGACGAACCAATTGTATCACTTCCGGCGGTAGGAAATTACGATTTTTCTCAAGAAAACCATCGGCTTGGTAAACCACACGACCGGCAAAGTGATGAACCGCAAAGCAAACCGCGTCCGACTTCGGTCGCACGTAAAATTTCGATTTGATATTACTGTGAAATTTTTCTGTGAAAAAAAAAGAAAAAATCGCAGATTTGGGTTAATTTTTTTTTTCGATTTTTTTTACCGATTTTTTTTTTTTTTTTTTTTCGATCTTTTTTTACCGATTTTTTTTTTTCGATTTTTTTCGTAACGTACCGATCAACGATTTGTCATTGGCTCTGGGAAATCGGCTCTCCTCATCGAGTAAAGCGAGTAGTCCCATTGGTTTGCTAAGCAACATATCCAAAACCGGCCGATTGTCGGAAAATTCAACAAGATCGACGGGGATACCCTCCGCCATGTATTCCTGTTGTTCCCACGTGAATATGTGCTGATTGAAGTAATACTGTATCTGTTCGTTGGCGATATTAATGCACAACTGTTCGAAAGAATTTCGTGGAAAATTCTCAAAGCCAAATATATCGAGTAAACCGATCGCGAGAGGTTCGTAGTTCGGCGATCGGTTGAAACTCAACAAGCAATTTATCTGATTGACCATCCAATCGAATAGGCGGCCGTAGAGACCTTTAGCCATTGCGTCACGTGCCGCACACGCTTCTTCGACTGTGTTGTTGCGTGTTATTGTTTCGCCTCTCGTTACGACGGAATTCGAGGTCAACGCTTCCAATAGATCGGTACTTTCGATGCCCAAAAGATTCGATACTTTAAGTGGAAAATCATCGATTTATCGTTAATATTCGCAGTCAACTAAATCGTTCGAATAATCGTGACGAATAATAGTTAATATACCTCGATGCAGAGGCGTCGTATCGACAACGTCGCTCTTGTTATCGGTATTATCCTCACTTGCGACCTCAACGAATTCTATATCACCGAGATGCAGTATAGCCGCGAGAACGCCGTAAACTGTGTCAACCTCACCGTCCTGAAATCCAAGTACCTTAAATCCCGTTTTGAGTTGATGAAACTTGTCGATATGCGTCTGCGACGTTTGACTGTGATCGGTAAGATACCGATGACGCTTGCGCAGCGAACTGTCGAGATGAAATTCCTCGAGACGATTGTCGGCCTCGAGGCCGTCGTACATGTAGTAAAAGATATGAAAGTTCCTCTCTCCGCTAAAAAATAATAGATATATAGACATTGAACCGATTTTTGGAAATCGGCGTTTTCCATGATGAAAAATTAGGAGTTTTTCTACAAGATCGGCAGGGATTGTAGTATTGAAAAGGCAAACAAGTAAAAATCATTTTCGCGAATTAAATCGATCGATAAAGACGCGCGTAGAGAAGAAAAATCGGTTGAATTGACAAAATCGGCGCTTTAGATTGCGGAAAAGACTTCGAATGAATAGGAAAATGGTACTCACTCCGCTTGAGCGACGACTCGCGATTGTTCCAAAAGATAAACGGCTATTCTTGCACCGGTTACTTTACCGCCCTTCGTCATCGTGAGATCGAGATATTTGCCGAATCGCGATGAATTCGCGTTTATTCCCGTTGTCGCATTACCGAACGCCTCCATTATTGGATTTATCTGAAGTATTCTCTCTTCGAGATTACGGTTCGGAGCTTTGCTCAGATATACCAATTGTTTTAGCAGCAAATTCGCGCTTTCGGTTTTTCCTGCTCCCGATTCGCCGCTTATAACGATCGCTTGATTTTGTCGTTGATGCAGCAACGCCTGATACGCCGCATCGGCAACGGCGAATATGTGCGGCGGATTGTCGGATCTCGCCTGACCTTTGTAACGGCGTTGTTCCTGAAAAAAAAAAAAAAAAAAAAAATCATTTAATTTCGAAACGATGAAAAAAAAAAAAAAAATCGGTATTTTAAATAAAAATTTTAATATACGTACAAAACCGGTGTAGAGGCCAAGATTCGTGAAGGGATTAACAGCAACGAGTATATCACCGATATATGTGTAAATCTGCGTCTGTTCGTAGCGATTTTGCAATTGATCGACGATCGCGTCTTCCGACAACAGATCCAATGCCGCCAAGTCATCCATATACATCTTTGTCGGTTGTGCCTTCCTATCGGTCTTTAATTTTCCATGCTTCGTCGTTACTTCCGGTTGTCTGTGCGATCGTCCTTCGTTTCTCTGACGACAAATTTCCTCCTGCAATTCGCCGCGTATCTGATCGACGATTTCCTCGATGTTCATCAACAACGGATGTTCCCTAAGTTCACTCGCGAACGGACGATGTTCGAGATCTTTGACCAAACATTCGGCTATAAAGTCCGAAAGATCGGGTGTATGTATGTCCGGATTTTTTAACGACGGGGGTGGATTGCGGGGAATTTGAAAAAGTGCGCGCATCGGATGCAACTCCGACAACGGTGGATCACCTTCGGTCAATTCGATTGCCGTTATTCCAACTGACCATATATCGCACCGGGAATCGTACGAAGAATCCAATTGTTGTTCGCACGCTATTACCTGCATAAATATTTTCGAAAAATAATACTAATTTCTCGTGACTTACGAAAAAATCGAAAAATTTATAAATTTTTACATTGCTCCCTCATTAATATTTTTTTTACTCTCAAAGCTGACACTTCGTAATTAAAAGAAATTCATGAGAAAATAACGTAAAAATCTACAATTTTCAGGATTTTTTTTTTGTACCTGCAAAATTATAAATCAGGTTTTTCGATCTTTTGAAACATTTTAAAGATCGCGAAAAAAAAAAAAAATGTTTACAAAATTATCAAAATCGAGCGAAAAATTGCTTAATGTACTGACCTCCGGTGCCATCCAGTAGGGAGTTCCAACAGAAGTGTTTCTTCTTGCCAATGTAGCCGCGAGATGAGAAGACACACCGAAATCGACGAGCTTCACTTTTGCTCCTTCGGTCAACAGAATATTGTGACCTTTTACATCGCGATGCATGCAATGATTGTCGTGCAAGTAGATTAGCGCCTCGACGGTTTCGCGAAGGATATAAGCTATCTGATCGTCTTTGAGGCGACTGTTTCGTTTTTTCAATCCCTGAACAAGATCCGTAACGGAACCTCCGGTGCAGAGCTGTGAGACGCGGAAACAGAGTTTAGAATATCGTTAACGTCCTCGCGATTACGTGAAATTTTTCTTCGTTGTCGCGTACAAACCTCCATGGCGAACCACAGCTGATCCTCCTCTTGACTCGGTCGCGCTCTCTTCAAGAACAATCCGAAAAACAATGGAATGTTCGGATGCATACTTAAATCTCTGAGAACCAAATATTCCTCCTCGATCTCCTCGATATTATCGGCAACGTTCTCGAGAATTTTAATCGCGACGCGATTATCAGTTTGCTTGTCGAAAGCCGAAAACACTTCGCCGTAAGTGCCTTCGCCTATGAGTTCTTCCAAAGTAAAACGATCCCCCGGATCGGGAATCGTATCGAAATTTACATGTTGACTCAACCCGTGATAAGCCATGTTGGTCCCTTCGCTCGTTATTTCTGCAAATATGTAAAGCCGACAATTTGAAAAAAATTTCCGACATTTTCATTTTATTTTTTGTTTTTAGGGAGAAACTAAAAAAAAAATTATTTCACAAAAAAAAATGAATTATTGTTATTATTTTATTTTTTTTCGTTGCCTCGGTGAATTTCCTGCGTTTTTTAAACGATCGTTGAATTTCGAATTGTTTTCGAATTTTATTGCGTTTCCCTAATTAGCTTCGTATTAATATGTAATAAAAATTGATTATTAATTCGTTAGCTACAAACTTGTCGACTAATCAGCGAGATGAATTGATACGATAATTACGCGTCGTAAAACATGATTACCGGAAGTGCAAGGAGACGCTTCAACCTTCTCATACTTGCAATATGATTTATATTAACGAACCTTTTCTTCTCGTCAACTTTCACCATTCTCGCGTTACTAATGTAGCTGTTTTATACTACATTATTATATAGTACAGCTGACTTACAGGACAGTATATTATTACAGACATGACGCAGCTACTGCGCTTCTACTGTAACGAGAAAATCATTTTTACGACTTTACAAATTCGTACTTCGCTCGCGAGACATACGCATCTTTATTATTTTCGTATTTTCGAAAATAATTTATCGCCATATTTTTTTTTCGCGTTCGTTCGTAATAAAATTCTACTCGTTTTTACGATTTTTTTTTCTCGTGTTAATAGTCGATTCGCGAAAGTATTCATTTTACGGGCGATTTTTAATCTTTTTAAAAATATCTTCGATGACACATCTATTTATAAATTCACATATCGCGGTATTAATTTGAATAGCTATTTATTTTTAGCACTACCTAAATGGGACAATAAAGGTATCGGAATTCATTACGAAATTCCACATTTGAAAATTTCGCAATTTCGCATTTTTAAAAAATTTTTTAGTTCGACTCGTTTTTACGATTTTGTTTTCTCGTATTAATAGTCGATTCGCGAAAGTATTCATTTTATAAGCGATTTTTATCATTTTAAAAATATCTTCGATGGCACATCTATTTATAAATTCCCATATCGAGGTATTAATTTGAATAGCTATTTATTTTTAGCACTCCCTAAATGGGACAAGAAAATTATCGGAATTTATTACGAAATTCCAGATTTGAAAATTTTGCCATTTTTTTTTTTTTTTTTTTTTTTTTTTCTTTCGTCATTCCGGAAACGTCGCGCTGAAAAGGTGACACGCGAAAGTCAGTTTGAATCGGTAATATATTTAGATAATAACTTTTAACATGAAAAGCGGCGGGTTAAAAGCGGGACAAACGAGTATACGATTAAAATTACATTCGCGAGTTAAGAAAAACTCGAGTTTATTCATCGACTCGCCCGGTTCGAGTTGACCACAGGATAAAAGCCTTTCGCGGCAACTTCGAACGTGAAATACAACCGCGCTGATCGATTTACAGATCCAGTTCCATAGAAAGTTACGGTTAACCGCGCGAATCAAGAATTCTCGTTCTACCGTTAATTCGAGACCGCGCCAGACACGCGTAACGACGCGTTTAATCGATTGATCGATCGATCTTTCCCCGAACATTAAAAAATGTCTTAAAAATCAATTTTTTTAGTCACTTGTCAGCGTTTTTTTTCAATAATTTTTTATTTGTTGATTCATAAACGTTATATTCACATTAACGACAATTATTAAACGAACCAATTATATCGCCCATAGCGCCAATGAATTTGGCGAACGATCGAACGTAAGAAACTTCGAAATATTTTTGCAATGCGCGTTCAAACTATCATCACGACGATGGAATGTCAATAGCGGGTGAAACGTGGATACTCTTATCGCAAGGAGACGAGAGTTACGACTGGGCTGCGTGCCGTTTACTAACGAGATATCTGTTAACCCCTAAATAGGATTGAATCTAAGGCCGGCGCAGTTGTGGCCGCTTCGGGGGGGAAATAGGTCTCCGAGCTCCGGATACTTTTTATTTTTTCGCGATGTAATTTTACCTTTTTTTTCTCGACACTTCTATTAAAAAAAATGGAGTAAACGTCACTTGAAATCCGACCGATCGATTTTTTATTCGAAAAAAAAAAAAAAAAAAAAAAAAAAATCGTCCGATGTTCACCGGCGGGACTTCGATAGTTTTAAAAAATAATTAAATTAAACAAAAAAAAACATCGCGATCATTCAACAATTACAATTTTTTTTTTCACAATTTTTCTAAAAATAGCATCTAAGAAAATTAGTTTAGAAGAGAGAATCTGCGGGAGGCTACGCGACTGAGAAACCCTATAACTTGCGAAGCCTCGTCGGTGGTGACCAGCGACATTTCGATATTCGAAATTGGCATAGACATTAGTAGATCAGCTCCGTGCTTTTGCAGCAAATGCCTTCCCTCATAACAATGCTTCTCTCCCCGACGTTCGAGAATGGATTGTGTCTATCAGACTTTATCAAATATTTCTACGTCGCTGACTCATCGATTTATGAAACGTAAAAAAAAAAAAAAATACATACTAAACATATTTCTCTCGTGTTCAATCGGCTGCTTACCGTTCGACAGCAAAAATTAATTAATAATTATTAATTATTCGTGTTATAAATAATTACGATAATAATCATTAATATAATAGCTAATTACATAATAATCATTAGTAATAATCAATTAATAATTATTAATTATTCTGCTTATAAATTATTATTTTTATTATTATAGTTCTTTGATGTTCAACTTTCGTGATAAAACAATGGTAATAGTGCTTCGGAGAGAAATGTGTGCATTAGAAAGTTCTACACGACATTATTTTTCATTTCAAACTTGTAGATCACAATTTGTGATCCTAAAAAAAAAAAAAAAAATATATTATTTTTCACACTTCTCAGTCTTGTAGGCCAACAACTTTATGCTTCAACGAATATTTCGTAGAATTATCGATGGGAGATTCGGTCCCGCGATTTTCTCAATGATTATTATTTTGTTCGAACCTCAGCGTCGAACAAGAATTTCGACGTGAAATTGATTTACAATTCAAGGGAGAAAATTAGTATGACCGCAATCGTTACGCTCGGTGTAACATCGGAGACTCGAGTTCAGCAAATTATTCGCTTCGTTCAATCGTTTCCTCGTCTACATTTTTTTTCGGTGAGATTTGCGTGATTTTAGGAAAAAAATTATACATCGAACGGTGCAAACAAAATATCATTATATTCCGTAATTTTCATTTTTTAAACAAAAACTTTTTCAAGCGAAAGAAAATTGCGAAAAATGACGAAAAAACGTTTCAGTTCGAACGTCAAGACGATAGAAACAAAGTAAGTGGATAATCATCTGGAATAACAGTGTAGAGGTTAGGAATACGCGCCGAGAGACTTCAAAATGTTGTTTCTTCGATGTATTTGTACCGAAATTAAATTATTACGATCGCCCCTGTCGTTGTTTAGATGTTTTATTTTGTTATTTTTACACATCCAAATAACGCTTGCATTACGGTAAAACTTCATGGAAGAAGTGCACTTGGAGCCGTAAGAAACTGCGTTGATGTGATCGCAGATTATATAGTTTGCGCTCTTCGCGTGGCAGAAGGCACGCGTATAAGACCGTAACAACGTGCCGCTGCGTTGCTTATTGCCATCTGTCCAGTTATATCTCCGACTACTATCTCGCTGTATACTTATCGCACTATATTTTTTTTCTCTCTGTTTCCCTCGCGGTGGAGGATACGAAAGACAGTGCACAGTTGTCCACCAACGGAATAATTGCTCGAAAGTAAAGTGCCGCCGGCTTTCCATTTTCTGTCACAATTCATGTTACTTTGTTTTTTTTTTTTTCATTTATCTCACACTTATTCAAACTGTAGCACAAAAATTACTGCCATTAACATCTTCTAACCGTTAAATTGCGTCTGAGACCCATTTCCCCTTTGGCCGAGTATCGCATTAATTGTCATTAAAAAAAATCCCACTGAATACCCATTACCTTTCTGTTAACGATAATTCATTAGCATTTTGCAAATGATATCATTCCCACTGATAAGGGGAAAACGAAGTCAAATAGCGAATCCGGAGAAAATCAGAAACATTGTTTTTACAAAAATTAAATATTTTTTTTTATAAAAAATTGGACTAAAAAAAAATTGAATTACATTTTTTTTTAATTTCAGTTTTTTTTTGTTTTTTATTTACAAACACATTCTATAAATGTAAAATTTGAGAAAATTGGTTTGTTTTCAAATTCAACTTGAAATTATAAAGTTAAATATTTTTTTAAAAATTTGACAAAAAATTTAATTAATTACATTTTTTTTTAATTTCTGTCTTTTTTTAAATGTAATTATATATTTTACAAAAATTGAAATAAAATTTGAGAAAATCATTTTTTTTTTTTAATTCAATTTGAAATTTCTTCAATTATTATCGCTCTTATATCCCCATTTCGCTCCACTCTCCCGTACTACGATTCAATTTCACATTCGTTGAATGCTATTTTTATCCCGTTGACAGTATCTTACGTAGAATGTGATTAATTTTCATTTCACGAAGGAAAAAAAACGAAAGGAATCTTCCGAAATAATTTGCAAATCGTCTTCTCTCGTAATAATAACTATGAATAATAACTCACATTGACGCAACCGAAATTGGGAAAAAATTAAGAAAAAAAGGTGCACTTCAATAACGATCGATCATTTTTTTTTCTTTATGAAATTTTAATGCAACGTAAATCGATTTTGAAAAATTGATAAAAATAGTTGAATCTTTGTAATCCACGTTGATGGAAGTCTCGCGTTGAACTGAACAAAAGTTTCGCGGACGTTGCGGCGATGTTGACTAGAGTACTACGGTACTTCCGGTGTTATAATCTTTTCACCGTGACGGTGTAACGGTACGGTGCGTGGTATCAATAGTCGCGAGTCCGATACCTAAATATATATTGTATTTTCGCTGTTGCGTACGATTATCGGCGATTGGAACGAATACTTCGGACTATCGAGTAGAAATAAAAAAAAAAAAATTGGTGCATTTGTAGTTCCGAAAGCCGAAAATTCGATTATTACGCAATTAATTTTGTGCGCTTAGGCAACATTTTTATCTTTAAAAGAAAACACCTTTAGCACTCGGATCTCCAGTAAGTAATAAAGTTCGCTTACTGTTTTTTTTTTATGGTCCTCACCGGTCAAAGTATCGTCACTGTGACGTCAATGACCACTTGGACTCAGAGTCAAGTGGGTTTGGGTTATCGTTACGAAAAGAAACTAAAAAAGAATAAAACTCGGGCGACCGCTGTGAATCAGTTTAGCTGAAGCTGAGAACCAGCGGAATTTCTTTCGAAGAACTTTCGAAGAACTGAATAATAATGGTAACGATATTAATTCCGAAAGGCTACACACGTTTTTGCAGTTCTTTAAAAATCCGCATACAAACAGACAAATGAATAATCGGCGTATTATTTTAACCCCTCACGTAGTACGAAGAACGTAAATACGTAAATACGTCCAAATTTTTCGGCCAGTCGTTACCTTCAGTTGCTCCGTTCAACTATAAAAAATTGCGAAAAAATTCTGAAAAAAATTATAAAATAACATTGAACTGTTATTTATTCAATAATTCAAAGAAATTAGTTTTACGCTTTTGCGTATTGTTGCTACGAGCAAATAAAGTTAGCGTTCGCCTTGGCCGGCAAAACGTCTGCCGCGCGTGAGGGATTAAAGGTAATATTAAAAATTAAAATAATAATATTAATATTATTAGTATTAATATTTAAAAATTACGATAAATACTGGAGAAGCTCTTCGATAACTGACCTAAATCGGCAAATTGTTTGAAAAGCAGCATTTTTTTTAAACGCAATTTCATCGGACCGATTAATCGCGCGAATATATATATTTTTTTTGTCTCAACCGTTGCGTCGACAATCATAAAACATCTTGGGTTTGCGTGTCAGCATCCAATTCGTTTGCTTCTTTTTTTCTTTTTTCTTTTCGTCTGTATGCGTGTCTCTTTGTCACCCGCGACTCCGTAAAAGTGTGTTAATTCCGCGATTATACGAAGCCCTACTTTCCAACCTTTGACCGACCCGGTGAACACAGCGCGGCAGAGACTATTATTCTTTCGCATGACTTTCCAACCTTTCGCTTCGGTACAATAACACAAAATGTTGAATTGAATTTACTGTAAATTTCATGATGGTACGCCGTCGAAACAGCTTTCCACTGTCATTGTAAGAATTTTAGATACGCCATACGGCTGAAATATCCGTAATTCAGATCATCAAAAATGTACCGTTTTTATATTTCGTCGATTTTATAATTTTTTTTTTTTATCGTAATGCATTAATTATAATCAATTTATTGATTGTTCAATCGAACGAGAATATCTCTTCAAATTTGTCGTTGCGACTCTATTAATATTCAATATCTCAATGAAATAACATTTTCAAAAAAAAAAAAAATTTAAGGACTTTGATTTTTTTTTTATCGAAAAATGACGAAAAATGGTTGATAATAATTAATTTAATACATTTATATTCGGTACATTTTCTCGGAGGCGATGATAAAAGTTGATGAGTATCAAATGCAAATGAGGCGATTTTCAATTAGCAATTCTCGGAATAAAAGGGTGCAATGTGTCCGATTAAAAAATGAATAATAATCTTTTTCGTCGTTCGCGGGGTCAGAGACATTCTCCTCCTGCAAAAGCACGTAACCGGTTGTTGAAGCCAACGTAATCGACGATGCGGGAAGCGTACGTTCCACTGGTGTTTCAATGTGTGTGTTCGTGTTTCGATGTGAGAGTTCACGTGTGAGTTTCTGGATGGAGGCGCGAGTCTGCAGCACACCGTGTCGGGTTCGGACTCAGTCATGCCGTCACAAAACCGGTTTAAACTCGGAAGATCTTTACCCTCTCAACTCGTAAACAAACAATAATGCGTTATAAACTACGATGATCGCGCTGCATACTTGGATCCTTGACAAATTTTGTGTTATGTTTCATCATGAAATTCTCATTGAAAATGAAATTATCGAAGCAGAAAAAAAAACAAAAAAAAAATGGACGCATAATACTATGACGATGGGTCGTCTGTATCGATTATAATGAATTGCTAATACTATTAATAAATATTTTTAAGTCTCTTTCGCACTTGTCTCAGACTAATAAATTATTTTTGAAAAAAGGAAATTTCAAAAAAAAATTTGAACAAAAAAACAAAAATTTATTGATTTTTTTTTTTTGTATCAAAATCAAATCAAATGTTGTTAAATCAATAAAAAATGTTTATTTCATTTAAATTAGGGATTAAAACTTTTTTTGAGTATTTTAATTAATATTTAAAGATCGTCGTGTTTCATGACCCGTCTAAGACGGGCGATAGATAGAAAGGGGGGTACAGAGAAAGGAAACTGCGGCCAATAATCCGTGACATAGGCGTTCGGCTCTGAATCTCTTGAACGCCGGACCCTGTCCAGCAGTTGACTTTCTTTCGCGGCTATTTCGTTATCCTCGAACGATCTTGAATGACGTCTGTAAGACGCATTCTCTCTGTTCGAAACAATTTTTTTTTGCATCTTTGAATGATTGCAAAAAATTAATTCATTCGCATTTTTTCATTTTTTTTTTATGATGACTCAAAAAATCGAATACATATCAACTACATATAGATGATAGTAGTGAAAAAAAAAAAAAAAAAATTCGATACATTTTTTAATTTCGTAAAAGTACAGCGCATTCGCGTGTTCCGTTGTCCGAATGTGTTGGCCGACACTGTCGTCACGCCCAGCGGCGTATTTGCTCGCAAACGGCTGAGCCGATCTTTGCAACGGACTCGTCAAACGTCAGTACGGGATTTATTACAACGGTGGTTTTCGCGTTGCGCAGCTTGAAGGAAAAATTGTAACAGCAACGGCGGCGGTGCCGCTATGTGCGATTTACGCGTAAGTCGCTCCCGGTTTTTGGAATCGCCGAGGTACGGCTCAGCGGTTACCAAGTGTATTTTTTTTTATTTACGAACGAAATGTCAGACGCTTCTGATTAATTGCATACCATCGAACGGCAATGAAAAAAATATGTGTAAAAAAAAAAAAACAACAAAGAAAAATTTGCGTATCGCTGATCACATCGCGTGCGCTAAAACACGCGAAATGCTACTCTCGCAACGCTAATTTTTTGTTATAAAAAATCATCGACTTTAAAAGGATAAATGTTCGATGCGCAGTCGGGAACGATGATGTATCAAAGTTTCGCGGCAAGAACGTGGGAAGGCAATGGAGTGAATGTATCTTTGTATCCTGTAGCGAATGTACTGAGACCGCGTGCCGAGACCGCATCGCTTGACTATCCGCGGACCGCGCGCATACAACATACATATACGAATCCGCACTTATTTACGAGGATCAATTTGCATACAAAGCGCTTAAATTACACTCTCCCCTTATTCGGTTTTCAAAGAGAGTCAATTATCGTAACGGCGGTTTAGAATTGATGGTTCTCGTTTGTTGCTGAAGAAAAATGAACTTATCTATGCTTGCGATCGTCTAATGATCTATTATTTCATTGACGGGGTGTGCGTTTCTCAATATTGTTTCAACGATATAATAATATGAATGGTTCGCAAACTATTTTTGTGTTTCTAAACCAACATAGAAACTGTGCATCGAGACGATTTAAAATAAACGGTATTTTTCTTTTTTTTTTTTACGATCGGTGAAAATCGTTCAGAAAAATCATACGATCGCAAAAGTGAAAAACTGCTAAAGGGACCGTAGTTTTCTCTCGAGAAAAATGTTAATTCGTTAATTAACGTGAGCAAAAAAAAATATTAAAAATGACAAAAACGAAAAGTTCGTAAATGAATTCGGAGAAAAAAAAAATTTGCTCTTCCATTATTGGCAATGTGAATGAGAAAGCACCCGGACGCCTTTCCCTTGCGTATTTTATTAACTCATTACTTATTAGGCGGTGCGTATTCGCTTATCGGGAGGTTGTCTCAGCTCTCCATTGCTCCGGGAAGGACTTCGAGGCGTGGCGATGTCTCATGACTCATGTCGCATTGTCTCGTTTATTTTTTTTTCTCTACACCACGAAATGAATCAATTATACTTATCGCGATTAATAATACATTTCATTACTCGTCGCATTAATTTCATCATTGAAAAAAAAAAAAAAAAAAAAAATGTTATCGGTTGATAATAAAACATTTATTATTTTAATTTAAAATAAAACGTCGATATGTCGGTAAAGATGTTTCTAATTTTTTTTTTAATTATTAATTGATTATTTTTTACTAATAAATTTTTTTTTTTTATTAAAAAAATGTCCGACTCCATTCTCGGAGCAGATAATTCAATTTCGTTACGGAATATATGAGAATCGAAAGAAGTAATAGCGAGTAAATAAATAAATAATAATCGTCTAATTAATGCGCGGGAATAGATAGACGGGTAATATGAATTCCGTACACGTATGTCATGGCGTTATGGGCAGATTATGTATAATCGGTAAATCTTTCGCCTAATCTCATTCAAATGAGCGCCGACTGTAAAGTAATAGAGGTGAGACATAGAGAAAATAATTCACAGATGAGGGGAGCGGGTCACGCGCCATGTACGACGATGATTGCTATAATTACTACAGACGCTGATGCCGCGATTGGATACTCACACAAGTGGCCAATATTTACATAGATTGTTATTCAGATTATCCTCAATAGACTCCGTCCACAGCGCAACAATAGGGGTCTAAGAAATTTTACATGAGACGCGATGAAAATTAGAGAGCTCTACAAAAAGGTACGAGAGCGAAGCTTCTACGGGGTTTCGGGCGCAAGATTTTGAATTCAATCCGACATATCTCCGTATGATTTATGACTGTTATGCTCAGTCATTGCATCGAGATAAAAATGTTTGTTTGATTAAAGAAACATTGTATCGGCAGGAAACCCCATTTTTTCCTTTCGCAGAGTCGTCTTTTTTTTTTTTTTTTTTTTTGAAAAGCATTTTATTCGAGATTTTTATGTCAAAGTGTTCCGAATGTTCCGAAACATCGGAAAATCACATTCAGAAAAAAATTCCGATTTTTTTTTGTCTCTATATTTTTACAAAAAAAAAAAAAAATTCCGAAAATTGTAAATTTTCACATTGCTTTCTCCTTAATTTCTTTAAGTAGCAAAGCTTCCTACATGAGAAAATCAATAATTTAAAAATATTCTTTCTTATAGTTGAAGCTTTGCGAGTGAAAAAAGTAATGAGAAGGTAATGTGAAAATTTACAATTTACGTTTTTTTTTTTTTTTCTGTTGTAGTGTTTTTTCAACCAGAAAAATCGTGTTATCTTAATATGGATGTCTGTAAACAATTGTCTTCTGCGCTCAGAGAATAAACTATAATACGAGTTACGCGTACGATTTTTTTTTTTTTTTTTTTTTTTCCGGTATTTATTTCTATATTTGCTATGTAGAGGCGCCGCAAGGTTAGCAATGAAAAATGATGCCTATCCTGTCCTCTCGCGTGATATTTATCGTGTTGATATAAGTTTTGTCACTGATACCAGATACGTTCGGGGCGAACCTCTCGGTATTAGTCATTCGATACGATTTTCGCTCAAAATTCTTATTCCGAATCGATGACAATCTCTTATCAGGATATAGTTTATTAAACTGATTAGTAAATCATATAAAAAATGTCAAAAAACCTTTTTAATTTCAGCAAAAAACAATTTTAAAATATTCAAAATACATCGCGATTTGTTTTTTTTTTTTTTTTCGCTGCGGTTTAATTCTCATTGAAACTATTATTTCTGTCAACGATATAGTTGAAGTAATAAGTAAATTACATGCAAAAAAATAAAAAAAAAAATTTGCTAATAGACGTTCGATTTTTATTGATCGTTATGCAGTTACATATCGTTCCTTCGTAGTAATTTAAGTTGAAACTTACAAATTCGTTGATAACGATGATAATTCCCAAAAGTTTCCAATGGTTGGGGCGCCGTCGCGATTTTTTTTTTGCACTGACACTGCATTGGTGGTCTCTACATGTTGAGACTGAGATTAACGGAAGCGATGAGCTAAAATAGGCAAAGGAAATATTTATGGCAAAGCCTGTGGAATGCCGAACGCTAGAGTCACGTGCGCGTCTCGTAGACCGGTAAACTCGACGTTCGATCGATTAAAAGCCGAACATAACCGGCCGGTGTTGTTGAGCGCGAGACCGGCTGATCGGTACTGAAGAAAAGGATCGTAAGATCGGAACTCACAAGCGGGGAGAGTAGGCAATTCTTGGTCCTCGTTTGCTACCACATACAGCTATGTTAGCCATGCAACGACGGGAACTCTACTCGTTTAACGAACGGAATACACGCCGTTACCCCTTCTTCGTTATCTTTCCTTCTTCTTTATCTTCAACGCAACTTCCTCGTATACATACGGCGCTCAGTCAGTGTTTCCCATGACTCTTGCTATAGTTCGACCTCTTTACTGATTACTTCCGCAACGTTATTAGCACCTGTTGCGCAATTATAAATATTTTTCAGCTTTTTTTTTTCGAAGTTAAAAAGAAACTCAAGTAGTTTTCATAACGAAAGATTCAACTATTCGTACGAGAAATTGACTTCAAAATAAAATTCAAAATAAAATTCGATATGTTGTATTTTTTTTAATTTCGAAAAAAAAAAAAAATTCGTCAATTTTTTTATTCTTCGAATTTTAAAAAATTTCTATTTTGATTTTGCGGTGTTTATCAAAAAATTTTCGTGATTATTCGAATAAATAATCGATAGAGGAACAATTTACCGACGGTACATGTTCAGGAATAAAAAAATTATTAAAAAACGATCATTTAAACTCCGAAAAAGATTACCGATTCATGCGCTCCAAATTGAATTTATATTCGAAAAACCCAACTAACTTTCGTGCTTTGCATTTTTTTACCGTCAAAGAATGAATATTCAACGTTGACTATGTAGAAATTATAGAGGTTCGATTATCTACAACAGACATCAACTTTACAGATTGACCGGCGGTCGGTAAAACATTGTCAAAGGTTTGCTTTATTTCTTCTTGGTGGGGCCACTCGTCGTTCTTTCACATTTTATCATATTTTACAGGGATTCACGTCAATCCATTAAGAAATATCGGTATAATTCAAATAAACGTAAAAAAAAAAAAAAAAAAAATACAAATTAAATTTACACATCGCTTCGTAATTGTTTACAAACATCGAAACATCAACACTTCGAAACCATCAGTTTTTACAGACGACAAAATTATTTCAAATCCGTATCTCATCTCATTGTTTTAGTAAAAATGAATCGATTAATTATTTATATTGGAGAATTTATATTTCGTCTCAAATTTCCACGGAATCGACGGGTCAAACTTCGTACAACGACGATCGTTCATTAAATCGAGAAAAAAAAAGTCTGCTGGATGTAACGATGCGATCTGATGATAAATTCGATAAAACGAAACTATAATAATAGTCCGTCAGATCGTTATAACGCGGTTAAGGGGACGTGCATGTCGAACAAACGGGCGATGGAGGTAACACAGGAGGGGGGTGAGTTGTGCTATGTCGAGATTTAACGAAGAGTTGGGGTTCGTTCGTACGAGAGGAGATTTCAGTGTATAGCTACGATAATATGTGGGAACCGATAAGACATCCAGATGTTCGATCTTCGTTTGCCGATTGCAAAAGGGGATTCCCCTTCCGTTTTCTCCCCATCCAACCGTAGGTTTCTCGTAGGAAAGCGAAGGTTCGCTGTACGAGAAAATATACATATGGTGGTCACCCCTCGAAAGATAAAAAGACGATGATGACGAATAATTGCGAAAAATCGTCAATGCACCGCGGTTGCCAACATTAATTGCATCCCTTGTCCCGTAAAACCACAAACATCGCGATAAGAATCATAAAGCCGACAGAAGTCCCTAAACTAAGATCGAGCTTTGAGATATATGATTTATCGCGCTTGAACCTTTTTTTTTCTTAAAAATATCTGTTAAGAAAAGCAATCGGAAAAATAGATAAACATTTTTTTTACGCTCGGATTTGAATTTCAAAAAAATTGAAAATACTCAACTTTCCTCACTTTTTCGACGCAATATATTCCATTTTGGGTATTTTTTTTTTCGCATGAAAAAAGATGAAAAATACGATAAAAACAGTGCAAACAATTTTTTTTTATAGTTTTCTTAGGGAATGTATAGATATAGTTTTTTGAATATACCAAAAATACGAAATTTTTCGAAAAATTGTGCTTTACAAATTCGCTACAACAGTTTTTCGTAATTTCTTGTTTGAGGGCTGCTGGGCGACCATTTTTTATTTTTTCTGATTAAAAGTTTGCAACTTATTTTCATCTCTGCGTCAGTATTTCATACAGAGACGCGCATCAAAAGAAACCAATTTTTTTCATTGTCCGCCTTAAATGGTCATTGAGCGCGCAAAATTATAAAAAGTTTAAGCCAATGGGAACCGAGATGGAAAGACCCGTGTGTTGGACGGTTTATCGAATAGATAGGGGACGCATAAGCGGATAGAGGTGATCGTTGGGACGTTCGCTAGCCTCGAACGTATTTGTCAAGCACTCGAATAACGTCCAGGCTTCGTAGTAATGACGACGCCCCGATCGATCGGGTATCAAATTCATGTCCAATTATTTTTCGTCATACGCTACATCATTACCGATGAATTCGAAGGTAAAGTTTACTTATGTTTCAGCGTACGTTTGCCAGTTTTTTTTTCATTTCTTTTAATAATCGATTCAACGCTTTTTATCGTCGAGGCAATCATTGGCGATTTTTTTTCATAATTCGTATCTAAAAAGGTACAAACGATCGAAAAATATCCAATTATTACATCTTTACTGTCCCCTCGATGTGTTATTTCTGACTCTTCGATAAGCATTAATGTCGTATGGTATTTATATATTAATTTAGTAAAAAATATATTATAGTGATATTACGTGGTAATTCTCGTGGTACCTAAGAAAACTGACGAAAAAATGGCTAAAAATCAATTTTTTTTATTCGAAAAGATATACAAATAACTTGCTAAATGATTTTTTTTTAACGAAAATTGGTTCGATTGAAACATACAATTCGGTTTTTTCGTAAATTTTTTACCCATTTGATTTAATTTAAAAAAAGTACTTGAGAAGGAAACGATCGTATGTGGCGCAATACAAAAAGCATCCAACAATGTTGCGTTGAAATTCGAAGGTTAAAATTCGATTGATCGAACGATTTTCGAAATATTTCGACAATCGATTTTGAAAACGCCGCTGCTTCGGTACAATAGCGTTCAAAGTTTAATGAAGGGCGGCCGCGCGCGGTCGATTAACCACTCCAAAACCCTTCAACTTCGTCAATTTTACGAGTTTGAAAATGAAATTTATAGACAATATTTTTAACATATTAAAGTTTGAGATAAATGAAAAAAAAAAAAAAAGGAAAAAAAAATCAACTTACTTACCGGACCTTAAATTTATATGACCTCTTCGCGGAGCCGCCGCGGCTCCGCGCATTTATTTTAATTTTTTCAAATCTTTTCAAAATTTACCGACCCAAAGTTTGTTCAAAGTTACCATTTTTCTGTGTGCGAACAATCGGCGAAGAAAAAAAAAACGCAAGTAAATCAGTAAGGAAACGTCAATTAGCAGAACATATAGCAGTTGTTGTTCGCCGACGACTGTTCGGATAACTACTAATTAACTCCCCGCAATGATCCTACCTACGGATAGAGAGAACGTCGAGTTCCATCTCCTTTGAGCAATTCGGTATAGCTATATGCAAGGAGAATTCGAACTGCCGTCGGTGTTATTAACGCTTCGATGAGTCTTCCCTTCAATTCACCCCCCGTGGCCTCGGAGCTCGTCGCCTCGGGATACACAGACGCGAAAGTGCCTACGGAAAACGCAAGATACCGTCGTATCATCCCGAAACCCTTGAGATACATTGAGATATCGTTCTTGAAAGGATTCGACTCTCTTCTTTGCAATATGACATTCGATGTTTTTGCTTCTACTTTCATATCGATCGACGAGCAACGAAAGGATGTATCTTGAATCCTGCGCGATCTTTTGCTTCTTGATAGATAGAGAAAAAAAAAAAAAAGAAAATGGCCTCAATTTTATCGACATTTTTTCGAGATCTAATTGATTTAAGGCTTTTTTTTACGAGTGCAGCGAGGAGGAATAGAAGGATCGACGGTCTCGGGATGATTGAACGACGGGTGGTTGCCGATCAGCGATCACCGTAGGCGTCCGATCGCAATCAATTCAATTAAGATAGGTTTGAAAACAAGGGTGTGGGTATATTTGTCGCTTGAAGCGAAAGGGGGTGGTTGGGGTGGAAGTACGGAAAGCCCAAAGATATACGTTTCTACACTGTTGGATCGTCAGCGTGTGGGCACTCGCGATCCATCAACAATTACCGGAAGACTGCGTGGGGTCGCGCTTGGACGATAGAAACGCGGGGGGTGTCGAGGGTGGTTGGGGTTTCATCGACGTGACGCCTCGCCAAAGCCATGGGAACCCCTCCCCACCCCCATTCGATTCAACTGAGGGTAGTGTGTTGCACGATGAGTCGACCGAAACGCCGTGTCCATCACGCGCCTGTATGCTGCGCTAAAAGCGATCTTCCAGGATCAAGAGAACATCGGGTGGTCGTCTTATTGGCATTGAAAGGCCTCGAATAAGTTGAACCCAATGGAGCAACCGTCGTTCCTGACTTATTAGGTATCCATTCACGTTAGCTTCGAGTTGGAATTATCTCTCGAGGGGGGAGTCGAATTCAGTCGAAATTGTCAAATTTTCACTTGTTAAGCCAAACAACATCGCGTAACTTGTTTGGGACGAAATTCAAGCACAATACAACTGTTTTTCGACTTGTTAACTCGTTAAGGGGGTTGAAATGCCTAAATTATGTCGATGTTCGCCAAACTATGGTTTTTTTTTTCATTAGACGACATAAGAACCTAAAAAAACGCTATGATGTCAGAGAACATCTTTGCGCAGAAGTGAAATAACCTAAAGGTGGTTTCCAAGTAAACCGATTGAGATTTTTTTTTAATCAACGAGCTGAAAAATTCTTCAAATATTTCCCGACATAATAGCATTTTTAAAAATGTTTGCGTCGGCTGAAAAAAAAGCCATTATTTGGCTAACGTCATCATAATGTAGGTAACTCGACCCCCTTAACGAATTTGGTCTTAGGGAGGTTTTCAAAAGATGTTACGGCATGAAATTCCGTAATTTTCGATCATCACGTAGGAAAACTGCTAACAGTATTACAGAGTACACATCTAGCAGATTTCATTGTTGAAGACATTTATTTCGAAAAATGAAGTCCTATATACACAGGACATCAGAGCTCTCGTTAGCGTTATAAATCATTGGTAACTCTTTAAAGAATTACGGTAAAGCCGTAGGGTGAGTAAGTGACGATGCGCGAGGGTTCGAAATAATCTTTAGCCTCCGATTAATAGTACAAACTGATATATATAGCGTTCGTATAGGCAACGGGACACATGATTATTGAAGTGGACAAACCCCCTGAGCTGTTGGGCCATTCGTCTTTACCGTAAATATTGAGATACCGGGTGTGGCGCCGTAGAATAAACATTATATCCTTCAACGTCCTCGTCGTGTCTCAAATCAACTTCAAATAAATTCTCTACTTTGCCCCCCTCCCCCTCCCCTCACCGTCTATTATACAATGACAATAAATTAGGTGAAAGCGAACGGAAGAAACATGAGACGACACCGACGTTCTTGAAGCTTTTGATTGATCGATGTGAAATTATGTAATCACGCGGACAATAAAATACGCAACATTCGATCTCTAATTCATTCGTATTAAATTCTTAAATTAATTATACATGGAATGTCGAAAATGGCAAAGAAAAAGGTGACGTTAAGGGCGCTAAAAAGTGCCAAATTTTTTCATCGTTAAGATTCATTGCACTTCGCTTGGGTCGGGCAACGTCGCTCGAGGGGCAAAGCCGTTGAACGTAAAACAGCATATGGCACGACTCGAAGCTTATCTATCTGAACTCAAACAAAGACAGATGTGACATTTTTCGATTGATCAAATATGATAGCCACAAGTCAAAAAGTCATAATCTCCCCCTCCGTATCACTTTACATGCGGAAACTGTGTTTGTTGAGAGTGTTTAGCGTTGGAGTGGATGGATTTGTTTATTTTTTTTTAATCAATGGAGAATAATAAAAAAATAAATAAAAATGGCGTCCATTGGATTTCTCAGCACTTATCACACATTAATGAAAACGTCGTGCGTATTTTTAATTTTATTATTTGTCTTCAAAAGCGCGATAATCAAAGCATTTAACTCTGAAAAGGGTAAACGGGGATCATATGGATCCCATTTTTATTTTAAATAACTCCGCCAAAAGTCGTAATCCTGCGTATACGCAAAAATTGCCGATTTAAAGCGCTTCCAAGGGAAAAGCGTATTGTATTTATTTCTATCGGTAAAAAAAAAATCTCCAGGTGCAGATATTTAAAAATCACGAAATAAGATTCTTTTCAACCGATAAGAAAAAATAAAACGCACTTACTAACCTAAAATTGCTGAAATCATGAATTCTTAAAAAATGGATTATAATAAAAGAATTTTTTTTTTCACTCGTTATTCAAAAAATATATCCGACTCGTGTTTTTCGCTGATTTAACACCTATCACTTTTATATTGCTTGTAGATTAATACTTCGTACCAAAACCGTGCAATAGGCAAAGAAAAACTCGTTTTTAGCCTCTGCCATTGTTAAAATGTCGTGGAGCGCTTATGTTCGATCATTTTTTTTTTTTTTTTTTTTTTTTTTTAAAGACGAGACGGGGTCTCGTGTTAATACACAAGTCCCCCGAGAATTTTTTTTCTTGTCAATGCCCCTGTTGTTCGGCTTTCCAGCCCTAGTCATGTAAATCGTCTACTGACCCTCTTTCGATAGCGTCAAACATCCTTAACGTCAGTGCCGTCGAATACATATGCATGTACGCGTCGGTACGACCCTTTACTCGCGTCAACGATGTCGTTAGATTTAAATAATTTCTCAGGCAACGCGCAATGAACCCTACGAGTTTAAAGTTTAACGTCTCGCCTTCGTCCTTTCGCCGACATGCCTCCCTCCCTCTTTCAACTCACTTTGGCCATCAAGTGTGCAACAATTTAGTGAAACCGGCAACATAACACTTTTCATTCACCCTCGGGATCTCACACGACATGGACGGATTGAAGGGGAATACTTGGATCTTTATTCTCAAACGTCTGCGTACGCGTAGTCAAATAATTGACAAAAAAATTCAGCATATAAGAAAATTCAAAATTCCACCCTTATTATTTTTACGAAAAAAAAAAAAAAAAAAAAAATGCGACTCAAAATTGTACCGCGCAATCTGATTTTTTTTCAAATGCTCACAATTTCATTAAAAATCCGAAAAAACAAGAAAATAAATGATTTCCCACAAGAAAAACTTGCTGTAGAACGAAACAAAAAAGATTTGATAGCAGCCACAGCCACCAAAATTGCACCGCGCAATCTGATTTTTTTCCAAATGCTCGCAGTTTCATTAAAAATCCGAAAAAACAAGAAAATAAATGATTTTGCGCAAGAAAAACTTGCTGTAGAACGAAACAAAAAAGATTTGATAGCAGCCACGTGCTAATCTTGTTTCCGGGATATTAATCTTTACATATTATCTTATCGCTTCGTTGAAACTGATCGATACGGTATCTCACGTCTGTACCTACGTACGAGTTGCGCTTCGTTACGCGAACTATTGTTGGCGTCTAGATAAAAATTTATTTGTCGTAACAACTGCCTAGAAATAGCGAGATATTAATTTCGGTTCGTTAATAATCCGAGTAACTGAACTGTGATGTCTAAAATTGCATAAATTATCCATCATTGTTGAAAATCCTAATGGGTATTTAAATAGAAATGATTTTTCACGAGATCGTTAATTCCTCTTGACTCGGCGCATGTAATTTTCATCGAGGATGTTCTACGCTGTCCGTCGTTAAGATTCTGCGAGGGATGAAATTATGCATTACGGCTGTTTGGTCAATTTTCCGGGTGCTTGAGCAGTTATATCTCTCGGAGCAGTGGACAAGGGACGGTTTGCATGGCATTAGGATGAGTCAAAGGACTATCAACACGAGAGAGGATGAGAATAACCCGAGTGTCGCGAATCCGGGAGTAAAAAAACATGCGTGAGATCGCGCGGAGGTTAGGTACTTCAATCTTTGATTTAATAGGCGAAAGCAGCAGCCTATTTGCCATCGATAGGGAACGATGGACCAGCGAGTCACGAGGTATCAAAAACGGATTGTGGATTAGGATTAAGCTAATCCAGTCAAGCATCTTGCGCTTGACTGTCGTAGCAATTAGTTGAAATGCGTTTGAGATGATTTTCAATGCTTGAAGCGAAGCGCAGACAAAGGCTAAGCGTAAAGCCGATCAAGAATTAATCTGTCGTGATCTATGCCTTTGATAGCAGATTCGGTTGACGGGATAATAGACTTTTCACGAGGCTCGTCGGTCTCTTGTTTATAGGGGATTATTAGCGAAAGGACAACTGTTTTAAAGAAATGGCACCTCTTTTTACACTCATTGGTATCGTTGATTCTAACAGAGAATCCACTGAATCAGCAATCAATGAAATCCTAATGTAAAATCTGAACAAACGTTATTGAAGCTTTTTTTATTGATCGTTTTCAAAGCCGCAAATGATCGTATTTTGCATTGAAATATTTCATGATTGGCGCGCGAAGAATGGAAAATTGTCAATTATAGGATCGAAATTAGATGACGCGCGTTGAGGATTAACAGTACGGAATCTGCATGGAAACCTGCAATTTGTAATGAATACGAGGCTAACTAGAACTACGCTTGGGGAAATATCAAATTGTAATGGACCGACGGCGCGCGTTCGATATTCCTTTCGCGGAACGCCAAACAAGCCATACATAAACTTACATATTAATCACGGGATGATTATAGGCCCGTTGAAGCTTCGACTCGGAATGATAGGGTATCCATTTGACAACAGTATTTCATATAATCCGTGGTAATTCGGGAGATACCATTCAATTGGAATCCTTACGACGGGGGTCATCATTAGTTTGACCTAATTGAAAATTTGAGGCGATCGCATTCGAATGGCACTTCGTCGATAAAGAAATTCTATTAACAAAGTGAAGACTGAAATAATAATTGATTATTCGCATATTATAGCCGTACGATTTCTTCGTCAATAAGCACAGAAATCGCCCGACTATAATATGCGATTTATTAATTGTTATCCGATTCTTTTCTGTTAATAGAATTTTATTATTATTATTTTTTCAGCCGAAGTTTTTTTTTATTTTTGGACTTTAGTTTAATTCCATCGTTTTTGAATTTTTTTTTTTTTTTTAGCAGTTCGTATATTTGAGTTCATACTTCACAGAGATCGACGAGTACCGGGCGATTAGTTGGAAGTTAAAAATTTGTTAATCCACTTTTTCATAGATAGGGCTTTGTAAACGATATAAAAAAATGAAGAAGTGATGTGCGAATGTACTTTGTAAAAAAAAAAAAAAAAAAATTACCTGCCGAATAAAGTGGAAAAATAACGATTATCGTGTTTTATATAATCTCGTATTTGACCGATTACGCAATTTTATGAAGGGCTGCTTTCCACCGGAATACACGCAACGGTGAGTAAACAGAAATTGTTTAACTGCCGGTTCAGATATATATACATCGATGCAAACGATTGCGTTCGGTTTATTGACTAATCGTACAATACGCGTGAATATCAATTTACGTCGAATTACCGTTCGTCAACGTCAAACAATGGTTTAATATTCAGTTATTGTATAATTGAACGGGAAACGATTTGCGAGCAAACGTTATTTCGATGATTAAATAAAAACGCATTGTAAATACGGAAGTTTGCGGGGAAAAAGCAAAGAAACGGATTTATTGATCTGTTTATCCGAAAAATGTCCCGAAATTGACCGGCGTATCGCGATTTTATTTAATGAGGCCAAATTCCGAAAATCTTAAGTCACGTTGAAAAATAGAGCTTCGCAAATATTTCCGATTTCGAGTAATTCGATTGAAATATTTAAAATTTCGAATAATTCGATTAAAAACTTTCAAAATTCGAATAATTCGATTGAAATATTTCAAATTTCGATTAATTCGATTGAAATATTTCAAATTTCGAATAATTCGATTGAAATATTTCAAATTTCGAATAATTCGATTGAAATATTTAAGATTACGAATAATTCGATTAAAATCATTCAAATTTCGAATAATTCGATTAAAATATTCCAAATTTTGAATAATTTGATTAAAATTTTTCACATTTCGAAAAAATCGATTGAAATATTTAAAATTTCGAATAATTCGATTTAAATACGATTCGCACGCATCTAGTTAAAAGAATACGTCGTTTATTTGGGTTATTTTTATCGAAAAGTCTCCCGCCAAGGGTAGCAACAGTTTGAACAAAAAAATATATATATATATGTATATGTGCAACAGGACGAATAAACGAGGATGAAATAGAGATGGAAGGAGAGGGTGGAAGGAGGGCGGTCGAGGGAGAGGGATGGAAAAAAGAGAGAGAAAGAGACGCAAGTGAGAAGATACGAGAGGTTATGCTCCGGCGAAAGGATAGGAGGGGTGGAGAAAATAGTGGAAGAGCGAGTGAGAGAGAAAACGAGTGCGAGGGGTGTACAGGAGCGGTGCGGCTGCGCGTGAAGCGCGCGCGCGCCCCCGCTGAGAGTGCCACTCCCGATGATCGTCGCGCACGACCAGCACACACAGCCAACCCCTCTTGGCGATCTCCCTCTTGTCTCGGAGCTTCCGCTGCTGCTCCGCGATACTTCGCCACTTCAGTCTAACGTCCGCATCAGCATAGCCTACAACCCCTCGCGGTATCTTTACTATTTTTCGAAGGGCTGTTTTACCGGAAAAAAACATCGAAATAGCGCACAATTTTTTTCTATAAAAAGACTTCGCTGACTTCCTGCGTGACCGAGTAATCGCCCTATCGACATCGAGATAAATACCGAGAAAGATACGATTTTTTTTCGACAAACACAAATGATTTTTTTTTTTTTTTTTTCGTAACTATATTGTTAATTTTTATTTTCACGACAGAATTTTATCAGTCACGAGTGCCAAGAGTCGTAAATTTTCGATACAATTTTTCGGGCTTCGAAAATTCAACTTTTATAGATTGTTTATTTTTTTTTTGCCTTTTTTGTTCGACAGATTTTTATTAGCCACGAGTGCAAAAGGAGCGAATAGTAACAGACGATTTTTTCTCGATAGGATAAAAGTCCGATAAAGACAGAGAAACAGAGAGAAAGAGTGATTTATAGCGAAGTGTGGAATTTCAAACTATCGTTTTATAATTTTTTATTATCGGCACTTGAAAAGTTTCACGATAACGACGACTTTTTGACGAACTTTTTTCACCCAACGACTATATTTTCCACGATAAATTCTAACAACTATTCATTGATTTGAGATAAAGATGAGAAAAACACAGTGGAAAAATCGCCATCAACGAAATTGAGATAAGAGAAATTCCTTCGTAAACGAAAAAAAAAAAAAAAAAAAATTTAATTTAATTTTTTCATTTAATTTCGAGACAAACGCGATTGGCACGCGCGAATGCATTTTTCGAGATTTCCGACATTTGTGATATGTTTTTTTTTTTTTCTGTCGCATATAACGTGTTTTCGCGAACACGTGGTTCGAAGTTCGCAGGACGTCGACGCCGGGTGATAGAGACACGTTGAGTTTCGAGAATCGAAACTTCGATTATCGGAAATATTATTTTATTGACGGCGTAAAAAAAATTTCGCGGGTTGTTTTGTTGGGCGTTTGTGCGTATGCTATCGGGAATGGCGAACACGAATCGATATGAAAATGAGGTTAGACAGAGCGAGAGACCGTCGGAGGGGTGAGGGGGAGGGGGTGGGGGGTACATAAGAACGCAGAAATGAAGTTTACATTCGTAAAATAATGTTCGAGTGTCGGTTTACCTTCGTTGCGCGAAAAAAAGAAAATGAGTGTCGATTAAATAGTTTTAACGCGGGTAAATGCGTAATTCAAAGTGTCGTCGCTTTCGCAGGAAATAATCGAGGGTGCAAGAAAAATCGCTCGATTAAATCGCGAAAAATGTCGAGACAGGATGTTCGACTTCCGGGGACAATGCTTCCGACGGAAGGCGCGAGTGAATCCGCTTGACGCGGCGTTCAAGAATTTCACCGCAACGACTGGTAAGTACGGAAAAAAAGATCGATTTTCAAACAAAATTGTATATAAACGATACGAAAATATCGAAATAACTTTTCAAACAAAAAATCTTCCTCCCCATTCGAGAATAATCACAAACTTGCAGCGAGTACTGACATTTTATTGAATATCTATTACTTACGAAGATATTCCGCGATCTATAACAACCCGCGGGAGGTACGAGGCGATTGTCTTCAAAACAATATAACGCGTAAACGGTACGAGATACGAAAAAATGTTTCAAACGAATAATGTTCGCGTGATTGAGGAGTAGAAAAAATGTTTTTACCTATTTTGTCGTATATCGATTGTTTAACGAGATATTCGGTATTGAAGCAATGGGGGAATTGAGGTTAGAAAAATACATCGAAGTTTCAATGCGATCGGTAAAAAAAGAATTCTTTATGAAAAAAAATGAAAATAACGAAGAGAAATTCGTTACTTTCTATTCGCGAAAGTGTTGAATGCGTTATACTAAAATTTTCATCCATTATCGACGATCGAAGTCTATTCGAGTGACGGTGTCTCGTCAACAAAGAGACACACCTGCCTGTCCCTTTATGCGGGCGCACGACGTCGAAACACGTAGGTACACATATCGAGAAGCGGGACGGGGGTGGGAAATCTATGTCAACGACCGAACTAGCCGACAGGCGGCAAATTCTTGCCACTGTGTCCCTCCTCGCTAGTGCGTTTGATGCCCCCGGGTGTGGGCGGTACGTGATAAACGAGTGGGAAACAGAGAAAAGGGATAAATACAGAGGCCAAGGATCGAACACGCGTGACCGATCGTACATCAACGGATTTACGTAAAATCGTTATAGTAGAGACGAACGCGAGCCGTGCTATTTCGCGTAGGCGAAACATACGATCGAAACATCGTTACAATTCCCTGTTTTTTGCATTCTTATTGTTTTAAATCTCAATAATTATAAATCGAAATTTACTCGAAAATTAAAAATCGTCATCCATCGTAATTTAGTCGGAAACAAAAAAAAAAAATTCAAAATGCATTTTTTTTATTCAATACGCGATTTTGGACGTAATTTTTTCGGTATTTCTATTTTCCGTTAATTTTACGATTTTGCTCTGCCGCATTGACTTTTCTTGATTTTTTTGTATCGAAATAAAAAATTAATGGAAAAAGAAACAATAGAAAATGTTCCGTCGAAACTGTGAATTATCTTAAGAAGGGTACATCGTGGCATTTTCGGCCAAAAGTGAAATTCCGAGAAAATTTCGAAAACTTTCCAATGGCATAAAAATCTGAAAAAAAATTAATCATAAGGGAGAAATTGCTCCCTTAATTTTTCTGAACCCAAACAATTTTTCAAGAATTTTCTGCTAATTTGCATTTTTTTTTTAATTTTTCGAAAAATAACGAATCATTTTTCTGCTAAAAAAAGTTTGTTTGCCGAAAGATTTTTCGAACCATTATTTTTGTAACTAATTTTAAATAATAACTTTTTGGAATTATTATTATGATAAAATTATTGTTTTTAGCGCCATGTTGATTTTTTTCAAATTTTTTAAATCTCATTGGAAAATCTTTGAAATTATTTCCGAATTTCACTTTTAATTTGAAATGTAACGACGCACCCTCCTTAATTATTTTTAAATTTAATGGAATTTTGAAAAAAAAAAATGTTTCGCGATCTATAGAATCATTTTTTTTTTTTTTTTCATTCGTCGATCAATTCCTTCTCCTCGTTCTCGTTTGACCATTGCCTCCTTACGACAGCACGTTGCCAACGTCGATTAATTTCGTAGCTTATTTGTGACGTTTGATACAAGGAATACACCGCTCGAATCTCAATAGAGCCATTGTACGGAGAGCGTTGTGTAATGCGCGTTCAACCGATGACACGATAATCTACTCGATCATTGTCATTCCGGTATCGCCTCGTCGCCTTGAAACACACCGATGGGGAGGACGGGTAGACGTGAATTGCTATGCAAGGCAAAGGGGGGTGAGATAGATACAGAGTTGGGGGTCTAAGAGGAGGCTGCACGGCGGAGTGACGGGGATTCTCCGTGAAACGCGAGGACTTGTCTCCCTCCGCCGCGAGCGTTCGACCGCACGCTGCTTCAGCCACCTCCGATAGCCGCAAGACCGGCTGTTTGCGGCTGACCAGTGGAATAAGTAACTTCCGGAAATTGGCTTCGACTATTCTGTGCCCAAGATTACGCTGAAGCGGTTTCTGGAACTTTGCAACTACTGCTGTTCGAGACAGCGGCAGTTTTCGACTGCGCAACCCCCGAGGAGATTCAATTGCGCGATAGTTTGCGATGTTAATTTTTCGATTATTCACATTCGCGATGTATTTATTCGCGATGTTTTTGTTAATGGAGTTTTTTTTTTCTATTATTTACATTCGCGATGTATTTATCAATGGAGTTTTTTTTTTTTCGATCATTTACATTCGCGATGTATTTATTAATGGGTTTTTTTTTTTTTTTTTTTTTTTTTTTTTACACGTAAGTGCACATAGCCTTATTGAGGAAACTATTAGTTTTAGATGCGTAGTATGGTGGAAGGAAGGATGGGTAACCGCAAGTTCCATGGACGTGGTTAAACCACCCCGAGGCTTTCCGTGGCTGACCGACGGTCGGACTAACCACGGAAACTTAGTTCCTATCTCCTTCACCTGCATACATTTGTATTAAGTACCTTCTCCGCAGTTGTGGAATTATTTGATTTTTTTTTTGTTTTTTTTTTTTTTTCATTTCAATTTTTACGTAAATTTTTTTTACGCGCGTACGACAATGATTTTTAAAAAATTTTCGAACGTTTTAACCGATTTAGAATTTTTTGGGAAACTCGATGTTAAAAATCATTCGTTGATCGTCTTATGTAGAAAAATGCGTAGCAACGTTGCGATTTCGATAAGTACGTGAAAAAAATACTCGCGACTTTTAAAACGCTTTGCTGATTCCAATAAAATTCAATGTCGAAAGACATTGACGATAACGCGAGACTCGGAATAAAGTGATTCGTCCGGTAATTAGACACGTAAGGGACACTTCAAGTTTTTTGGCTTACAAATCGTAGAATAATTGGATAAAAACACTCGTTCACTCATGCGCTTCTTTTTCACTTGTTGAATTTATTACCTTTCCATTCTCTCGAAGAATTCAACCGATTCAACTGTCAAAACCGATATTTCACGGATTCAGAATTACTCACAGTCGAATTTAACATAATTTTCTCGCGATGTACGAGTCAAAGAAATATCACGGCGTCGTATTTTTCGGCAATAAAATCGCACAATCGAAAACTTCGATAGTACGAAGATTCATCGTCATTCTCTCAATAATACTGTAATCCGAGACAAACAGAAAACTATTCGAAGGTACGTCTTGTCTTTCGTCGAAAAAAAACTCGAAGTAAAGTCCCGCGGCAACATGTAAACATCGGGGACTCGCTTGACGTCTCGGGTCTACCGGCCAACTGACGAGCGCGCATGGAACTATGGGGCGGAGCGACTCAACGGTCGCCGCCATTACGTTGGGCCCATTAGTTCGTATCAGCTTACCAGTTCGACGCGGCGTGTCGGTCCTGTCATTGTATCGTCGCGCGATATTTAACCGTTGTTTTTGCATCGTACTTTCCGATAGTGAACATCGCGTTGCGAACTGAATTGTTCCAAATTCGTTACCTGCCGTGTAAAATATAAAATAAAAGTGTATCCCCGCGGAACTTTGACAAAGCGTACGGAGATAGTGAATGACAGTGAGACACGAGGGCTTCACGTTGCTGAGATCTCCGCGGACGTAGGTACAGCTGTGGTAAGCGTCAGATCCGTCTTATTATTAACGAGAAGAATGATCGCTATTAGGTACGAAAGTTGTCGCGATGTTTTTTTTTTTTTTTTCTCAAAAATTTTTAACAGTTCGATCGATTCTATTCTTTGCCCCCGATGATCGGGGATCACTCGACTTTTCGAGTTTTCCGCACTTTTTTTTTTTTTTTTTCGATAGTATTGTACGTATATCATCCCCCCCCCCTCCCTCGCGAGTCCCTGGAGCTAATCTATATTGCGAAAGCTGCTTTCCAATCCTTCCCTCTGTGAAATTGCTTTACGCTTCCCGGGGCAATGAGCTTTTCAGATTTTTCTTGTCCTATACTTTTCTTTTTTTATTCTTCTCGATGCATTGCGCGCGCTACCCGAGATAACACGCTTCGCGAATTTCAAGTGAACCGGCATTCTTTACTCTCGAGAGATTCCATTCAATGACATTCGAAAGTTTTTATTTTCTTTTTATTCGAAAGCAACGAAATCATCCTATCAAAGATGTTCCATCATAACCTAACTTAACGTCGGAATACCGACAAAGGCGAAGTATTTCATTCGACATAATAAACCATTGAAAGTTTTTTTTCGTTTTTCCTTTTTTTCGTCAGCTTCGCAAATGTACAAAAGCATTCAGATAAAAAAACATTACAATACCGGTACGAATTAAATTTTTAAAAACACGAAAAAAACAAGAACGCGCGATGTATTTTTTTTTTTCGCAATGAACGCCAATCATCCGATAGAAATTTTCATTCGAAGTCACGCGTGTGCAGCTGCGATTTTCGTGAAAAAATATTGATAAAAAAAAGATCACCCATCGACATATTTGTTTTTGCGCGTAGGTGTATAATAGGAATGCGTGTTTTTTTTTTGTTCGCCGCCTATAAATCTAAAAAAAAAAAGGGAACAAAAAAATGATGCGTGGTGTACTGTACTGTTCGCGAAATGTATATAGTGCTGTGTCGTTCGCAGTGGTTGAAGAGAACGAAGCTATAGGGAGGTGGAGGGGGAGGGGGGGGATGAGCAACCTGTAGTGAAAACGATCGGTACGTGTTGGATATTCGAAGCGTGTCGGTAGCACAATGATTCGTTAGCAGGGTTGCGGAGGCCAGTTGGGTTCGGTGCACCTCCCCCCCCCTTCCCCCTCCCCTTCACCCCGCAGTCCCATCAATCAGGCATCTATTTCGAAAGTATCGTATAACAGAATGGTAGTATGGCGAATTTTGAAAGAGAGAGGAAGAGAGCAAGTGAACGAAGCATGAGAGATCGATGTCAATTGTATTGTCATCGCCAATTGATTTTTACTCCGGCTATAGCCCCGGGAATCGGAGACCTCTCAATAGCTTTTATACGCGCGCACTCCCCCCCCCCCCCCTCCCCCCCCCTCTGCCGAGGATATTCAATAAACTATAATAATAACAATAATATTAATATCAATAAGAGTAATAATAATAATAATAATAATTTTTACACATACGTATTTGAATACGTGATGTTTCCATGAAAACTCTGCTTAAGGGGATCGAACCGGAAAAATTATGGCGATGTTCGCGAACGTATTGTTTTTTTTTGGAAAATCGGAAAAAAATCGAAAATCGAAAAAAAAATTCGGAATTTGGTTTTTTTTTTTTTCGAATTTCGATTTCCAATTTTTTTTCGAAAATTCTATTCTATTCTTTTCATCTAAGAAAAATAATTTTTGTTTTTTTTTTTTTCCGAAAAAAACAAAAATTACAATTTGCAACGGGAATTGAGAATTTATTCGGAACAAATAAGAAATTTATTATTCTATTAATCACACCGGAGCGCACCGAACCATAAACCTCTCGTATTGCAGAAATTTCACGTTACCCTTACTGCTACGATGAATAATAGAAAACCCGACGAATATGAGAAAAAAAGTCCTTTGAGTGAAAAAAATAAAAGAAAAAAATATCATTGCGGGTTCAATAATTCCGGCATATCGGGGCACTCGTTCGCTCGAGAAAAATTTAATTTGACTCGACTACCGATTCATTTGCTTGTCTTCCATTCACTTGAATCTCCTGTGTACCGCGATCGCGCGGGATATTCGATCTCTTCGAGACCTTCCGCTTGATTTCTTCTTCCAGCATCTCGTATCATATCGACTCTTAAGATTCAGAAGGACATTTCTTTCCGCGTCGTTTTACTCGTTGAATGATTCCGGAAGTTTTTCTCGTTGAATTGTGTGTCTGATAACTTTCTGATGGTTATCGGCGTGCGATGTATTTTCATTTTTCGGTATAAAATACCTTTCGCAACACTCGTTATTTTAATAATTTTGCTTAATAAAAAAAAGACGAAATCCTTTCGTAAAAAATTTCGGATAACTTCGCAAATCGTCAAATTTTCACGAATTATTTATCGCCCGCAAAACGGATAATTTAAATTCATGAATTTTCGCGAAAGTATATTTTCAATATACTCGCATTTTGACAAATAAATTCGTTTAAGCAGACGGAGAGTCTCGAACCCGAGATAAATCTAATATGTCCGCATCTTCGACGTGATAATCTCGCAGAAGCAGAACTAATATTCGAGAAGTCGCGCGCGGAGAAGAGAAATCACCCGAAAGAACAGCGATAATATTTTACATTCGCCAAATTCGACTTTGATCGATAGAACTGGTGGCGCGAGGTGTACGAAATAAAGGGTGCGACGGGGTGAACGGCAGGAAGAATTTTTTTTATATTATCTTTCATAAATTCACTGCTCAACGTGAATTTAATTATTGTCAACTCGTTTCGAATACTCGCAAATTATTTTAAATTTTTTTCGATCTATGAAAAAAAAAAAAAAAAAAATTATTTCGATTTGCACGATTATTGAATAAAAAAAAAAAATTTTAATAAAGTTTTTCATGGAATCTAATATTTTTGTTATCGCTACGAATGAAAGTGAAAAAAGCGAAAAAAACTTCGATTTAAATCGCAAATTTTCAATAACTCGAAATATCTGCATTTTTTTTGTCGCGAATTTTTTTTTTTTTTTTTCGATACTTCGATATTTGTGATTTTAATTTCGTCGAGAGAGAGGATTGAATCGATGAGAGGTACGAGGCAACGTGCGCGAAGTTTCAGTTACAAAAAGAATGACGAAAAAAGAAATAAAAAAAGAAAAAGACGAAGGAGAACATTGCGGGTGAAGCGAATGCGGATCTTAAGGTCTAAGGTAGCCTCGTGCCATTGGGAATCGAAAAGAAAGTTTCAGCGATGTCGAAGAAAAAAAAAAACAAATTCTCCATTCTCGTCTCGTGCCGATCGTTGTCTCTACCGAAGAATTGATCAATTTCTAACATCCGAGTTGCGGGGGAGCGAATGCCGCGATAGTTCGATAACTTTTCGACAGTTGAACTCCGGATGTGGGTTAACTGCCGATGAGCACACGTGGGAAAAGCTGTGTAAAAAAAAAATTGACGTCGATAAAATACTTCGAATTTCCGAACGGTTTGACGAGTCATTACGATATTTGCATTATATCGATGTTCCGATCGATACCGATTTTTTTTTTAAAATAATATATCATTATTTTTTTTTTTTATTATTATTATTTTTGTAAATATTTTTATTTATTATTTTTATTATTATTATTTTTTTATTTATTATTTTTATTTCATTTTTTTTTCGAAGGATTTCTGTGTTATGAAATTCCTTTGAAAAAAAGACGACAAAAGTGAAAGTGTTGACGGTATATACTTTGAATAATACGAGAGAACGGGAAGGGTGATTGAAAGATGAATACGACGACGTCGAGCAGAAGGTAAGGGAAGTTCCCTAACCTTGATGCCCCCTCCGGCTGCGGGGCGAAGGAAAAGTGTCGAGTAGGATGGTGTAGGGGTTTGGGTGACTCTATCCGCGCGAAGGTACGAGGCGGTCGCTTAATCTGATGCCAGCGCTGCAATTTCTTCCCATTAGCCGACTCCTTCGCGATTAAACATTTGCATAATCTCGGTAGGGCCTCAGTAACCTTCCTGGTGCCCTCTCACCGTTCGCCTCTTATTCGTTCCTTCCTCCGCTCGAGCCGTTATAATTCAGTGATATATATCTCTAGACGGGAGGCGAGCGTAACCCATGAGAAAACATGCGGTTTTCAAACGACCAAAATTTCGGGTTCTCCGCAATTCTCCGCTCTTTTAACCGGTAAAAGAATGAATCTTGTAAAATTTCGATCAAAAAGCTCGCGAAGTTGGGACAATTGTTTTCCATAAGCTTTTCTTTCATTTTTTTATACATCGCGCAGCCGAACGCACCTCAGTTAATTTTTTTTTTTTTTTTTTTTAAACTCGCAGACTGAGCTTTGGCGCAAAAAGCCGCAAAAGCCACGGCGTTCGGTTGTGAAATAAGCTTCGAGTATTCCAATGGTGTTCGCCCCACGTAGCTATATATAACAGTCGAAGCGTAAAATCCGTAGAATCTGTGAATTTTCTCGCTGCGCACCCCTTTTTAACCACACTACCCTAATATCCCGATGGAAGTACGAAAATAACACCCTTTAAAGCTCTACCTTCCATCTACTTTGGTGGCCCCTACTGAACTTTATATACCTTTTTTCTCCTTTTCTCATTTTCCGACATCAACTTATTTTCCCTTTTTTTTTTCTAACTTTTCGAACTTTTTGTTTTTTTTCGATGTTTTTGTTTTGTTCCGTTTTTTTTTTTTTTTTTTTTTTTTTTTTTTTTTTTTCGATGTTTGCTTTTGTTTCGTTTCCTTTTTTTTTCGATGTTCGGTTTGAATTGACGAACCGAAAGTTTTATTTTTCGATCGATGAAAAAAGGTTAGCGAAATTTTGGAGTTCACCCGAAGGTAATACGCTGTTTGGGCGAACAACCCATGCGTTAATATCAGTCCTTTCGCACAGTTGGTCTTCGGCTTCGGCACGTATGGACAGCGGTCCATAGAACAGTGGTGCTAAAGCGTCAACGGTGGCACTGGGGCTCGATAATCTGAACGCACAGTCTGACTCGTGTTAGAGAGGGAGGAAGGTGGGCTTGTCATCTCTTCCACCGAACCTTTCTCTCCTACGCCACTCTCTTCGTTGACACGAATGGACCACCGTGGCGAAAACCCAACGCCCGAGGCTCAGACCACCGTGAAATGGATAGGGACCGAACGAATTTGACGCTCGTGAGTCTGTTCCAATTTTCGAATCCCTCCGGCAACGGATCACCCGGAATAAGGTTAAACCAGTGCGCGACGAAACTTTCATGTTCACCGCGAATTCCCAAGATATTCATTCGCTTTTTTTTCCCTCACCCTACGCAAAGTTGCGCCACATTAATCCCTCAATGGCTAATGGAAACGATGTTATTTTTATTTAGCCAAAAATTCGTCAACGATTTTTATCATAGAGGGGCTTTAGAATGAACGATTAAAGATAAGGAAGCGATGTGCAAATTTCATTGTTTTTTTTTTATTTCATTTTCTTACGAAAAAATCACGAAAATTGTAAGGGAAAACATCTTTAGTGGTTTTTGTGGAAATTTTTCATTTTTTTTTTTTTTTTCACTTTTTTCCGAATCATTTCCGGTTTTGCGGACTTTGATTTTGATAAACATGTGTGATATGGTTAAAAAAATTGAAAAAATTCATTTGGCGGAAAAGAAAACACGAAAGAAAATTTCGGAGTAAATGGAAACACGATAAATCGATCGAAGTTTATTCATCGATGAAAAATTACGAAACGCGATATAATATTCGATAAAATTTGAAAAAAATGGCCATTCGGATTTGTAACATTGGTTCGTTGTGTTTCAATGCTGAAATACACTCGCAGAAGCTTGCAATGTTTTTATTTTTCCTTTTTTTCGCGTTCTCGTAACTCGAAGTAATCCTTTTTTGTAAGGGGTTTTGATATAAACTACTTCCGGATTTTTCCGCACCTTCGACCGTTGCGTAAATCCATTTACCGACTGCTCGGCACCGGTCGAAGGATATAACGAGTTCGCGCGAACGAAATCGTGATGCTATTATGTTATCCGGCCGTTGTGCTTGCGAAAAGCTCATTTGGCCACTGGTTGAACCTGTTCTCGGGATTTTGAGAATACGAACTAAAGGGGTGAATAAAATTGACCGTACGAGAGAAAAGTTTCATTGTAAAAAATGGATTTGCCGTAAAACAACTATTGGTCGCGAAAAAAAAAAAAAAAAAATGGAGTTTAACAAAAGATCATTAAGGGGGTTAAGGGGGTTGAATTACCTATATTATGACGATGTTCACTAAACTCTCATTTTTTTTTAAATCGAAACAAAAATTTAAAAAAAAAAAATTCTTTCGTTGTTGGAAAAAAATCATACATTGCATGGCGAACATTGCCATAATTTAGCCGATTCCACCCCCTTAAAGAAGTCGATTATTATCGCATTGAGTCACCAACGCCGCGAGTCGTTCGTGACCATCCCTCGCGAACCTCGTCTCGCGTTCCGCGTTGAACAAGCGACGGTTCATCCCTTCGTTCCAACCCCCTGTGTTGAAATCCGTTGGAATTCGAGACTCGGCGATATTCCCCGCCCAATTCTGAATTTAATAAACACATACCAGTCGACGACAATACTCGTAGTATAGTTAAACGTTGGTCGCCCGCCACTACCGGCATATCCTCGGTCTATGGATTCCCATCTGTGCCCTTTGCAAAGCACACTAACTCCGGCTACGCGTCGCATCATTGCGAAAGCTCGCGCCAACGCTTTCGGTAAATAACGGTTGCAGACATTTCGCGCAGGCGGTTCTTCCGACAACCATGAATTTCACAATATATTGTACAAATATCGCGCTCAGCAGCTCAAGCAAACGCAGACGGAGACATAGACGCATTTGATAATTAAATCAACAATAATCTGTATTACGGAGATGAGTTTGATAAAATAATTGAAAAAACGGCAATTGAAAAATGAAAAATGAAAAAAAAAAAAAAAAAACATGAATTCTGGAGTTCGGCGTTGAAAATTCATAAATCATTGAAAAATCTGCGATGTATTATAAAAATAGGTTAGGTAAAATTTTCCGAAAGAACCATATAAATCCGATGGGTAAAAAAAATTACCGACTGGCGATAAAAATGTATAAATCATTGGGAAAAGTAAAAGATTTTTCTCTGATTTTTTTTTTTTTTTCCCTCGTATTGGGTTTCCGGAGGGGCAAAAACCGGACAAAACTCCGGCGCATACGTTTCGTACGTATATAAGTGATATTGCTGCAGCCGAAGCAGCTTATTAAACCGCTAAAAGACCTGGAATTCTACCACTTTTTTTCCTACGGCCATACAGTTCGAAACTCTCCCGGCAATGTTCGCTAATGTAATTGTAAAATGTATTATGATTATTACATTCGTTCTGTTTGCTGTGCTAATCTACGTACGAAGCGAAAATTTCACTTCGCATCCGCGGGTACTTGCGGCACAGCTACGGATTTAAACTTTTATCCGAAGTTTCCGGCGTAGCAAACTAACCCCGTGGGCACTTGCCGATTCCGCCGGTGTATTAATGAATTTTTTTTTTTTTTTTCCATAATTTCAACCTTTGAAATTTCCTTTGGTTTGGAAAAATATTTCTTCGTAATATGCTCGACGTTGGCGCTAATATAGTCTGTAAAATCAGACATTTTCGCATTGTTTCTTCGGAATCTTTCGTAATTTTTTTTTTGGCGGCGATTGAACGAATGGCGAATAAAAAAATATATTTTTTTTTATCACGATTGCTGCGGGAAATATCAGGAAATTCGACAAATTTCAGGAGAAAAAAAGTGATTCAAATTTGACGAAAAAGAAAATCTTTTAAAAAACTTTGCTTCAAAAAAAAAAAAAAAATTCTCGCCATTCAAAATTGTAGAAAAGCCGCCATATTTTTTCAACAATAAAAAACATCGAACATTTCTCTGCATAGCGTAATATATATCGAAAAAAAATTTTACAATATTGGGGAACGTGCCAAATATTTGTTTGTCGTTCCAATTAAATAAAATACGAATTAAATCATATTAAGGTGCGTTCCTTAGAAAGATATAACCAGTCGTTTCTCAGTTTAACGAAAGTGAAGAAGAGACGATCCCGAGAAAAGTATACGATAGGATCGTATACAAGGGCAGTGAGGTATCTTATGAAAATTGTAAAATTTTCCTTGACGTCGACACAAAGTGGAGTAATTAGAATATAATTCGAATCAGAGTCAGCGAAGCGTGTGGTTTCCCCACCGTGGAATGAGTTTCGCCGTCTTCGGCATCCATTCGTCTTTCACCGCTCACCGCGCAGTTTCTTCGCCTTTGCGCGCTTCGTCGTTGAGCGCCGCGAGACTTGCGAGAGGGGGTTGGGGTGGGGTTGGGGGTGGAGAAGGAGGAGTGCGAGGATTCCCCCATTTGTTTCAAGCTTACCAGATGGTTTCTCTTTGGATTAACTTAACCCTTGCCGCGGGTTGCAGCTCTTCTGCTTGGCGCTTGCAAGACTCGAAGAAGCTCACCCTTTCACGCACAAACCTATATCCCTCCCCTGCTTTTTCCCCCGTGGCGCCACTCATACTCCCTTTCATCTTTGCTTTCCTTTTGGTTTTCTCCACCCATCCCCCCGATCCCGCAAGGCCACACTTCTGTGACCCGAAGAAGATGAAGTTCCTTGATATCAACGGTGCCCAGAGCTTATTTTCTTCGAGATTCTCTGAACCCCTCGATACTCTTGGGTTCACCCCAATTTCACGTTCCGTATATAATACCGCTGGTGAATCGTAGAGGAAAGTATCACATTATATAACACGATAACGTAATTGGGGCTATATATATGTGTATATAGGCACCAAACTTATTTTTCTCGTCACTCAGGACTGTCCCATGGGACAAAAGAACCCTTGCATCAAAAGCTTATATTACGAAGACGTTACTGACATGATTTCAGACAAATTCCCTAATCTCCTTTTTTTTTTTTTTTCACCGCGATGTATTTTTTTTATCTCTAATTATATAATATATGATATATCATCTACTTTGCGATGTATATATCTATTTTTTTTTTTTTTTTTTTTTTTTTTCGTTGTATCTTTTTCTGGTTTCCCGGCGGAGTTTCGCTCTCGGCGCCGGATTCAATTCACTGCACTGAAATTCTGGATAACTCCGCACGGGTTGAGAGGCCATCTCTCTCGTATAGTCGGACTGTTATTTAATGGCCACTCTCTCACGCTCCCGCGTCTCGTATAACATTAGGATCGTCTGTGCCGCATACACCCCCAAAGCTTCGCCTCCCCTATCTTCCTTCGTACACAGATATTTTCACACAAACGTCGAATCTTTCCTATAATACATATGAAAGCTCCCCGTCCACCTCGTTCGAGATTTAACGCTTTCAACCGTTCTTTAACTGTCGTGACCATAAACGACGAGGCTGAGGCTCTATACGCTCTTTTCTACTGTGCGGCAAGTATACGCGGATATTTCCGTTTCGTCTTGTAAGCTTCTTTCTTCGTTTCTCGAACTCCGGGTTTCTCTCAAATCTGTAATATTCCAAACGTCGCTTGCGCGACTTTTTGCGCATCGTTTACCGTTATGACCGATCACAATGGCGGATTGTACCGGATATGGAAAATGGAAAATTCAAGACTTTTGCTTTCTCGATCTTTGGAAGAAAAAGCTTTGTTTTTGGCCAAAAAAAAATATAAATCCGAGATTTTCATCTCAGAATACGGGAAGTCGGCTAAAACATCGAGAAAAGGGGTTGAAAAAAAAATTTAACAATTGCGACAAAACGTAATCGTAGTTTCTTGGACTGTGACGCGGGTTCCATCAATGCAAAGTTTGCTTCTTCGATCTTTGGAAGAAAAAGCTTTGTTTTTGGTTAAAAAAATATATATCCGAGATTTTTATCTCAGAATACGCGAAATCGTCTAAAACATCGAGAAAAGGGGTTGAAAAAAAAATTTAACAATTGCGACAAAACGTAATCGTAATTTGTTGGTCTGTGACGCGGGTTCCATCAATGCAAATTTTGCTTCCTCGATCTTTGGAAGAAAAAGCTTTGTTTTCGGTAAAAAAAAATATATACCCGAGATTTTCATCTCAGAATACGCGAAATCGTCTAAAACATCGAGTAAAGGGGTTGAAAAAAAAATTTAACAATTGCAACAAACGTAATCGTAGTTTGTTGGACTGTGACGCGGGTTCCATCAATGCAAATTCCGAATTCGGACGGAAACACGATATTAGCAATGTAGAGTTGAGGGATCATTGAATTATAGAACTTTGGGGGTTTGATTACAAGCCCTGCGGTCATGAAATCTCGAAAACGTAGACTGACGGCCGACCCTAATCGGAAACAACGAATGCAATTGCTTTTGATCGAACTGCCTGTCGATCTAATTGGCAGTGAGTTCATTTTTTTTTTTTAATTTCACGAATTTACCACCAACAAAGGGTGAGTTATAGCGATTAAATATAATCGTGTTAAATTTGTCAAAATCCGTTCGTTTTGACTGTCGTTGGCAAACCGCTTGCGAAATCATAGTCACTGCAATGTATATCGCTCGGGCCGCACGTGCGTATTCGATGTCCCATCGCTTCATCTCATCCGCGCGTCTCTTCCCCTTCAATGAACTGCACATTTTATTGGTCTGTTTGCATTTGAAATTTATGTTTTTGCATTAACGCTGGTTGCACGAAGTGTAACGATAGCCCCCGCGCTGCTTCTGCTGCTACTGCTCCCACCGGGCAAACAGTAGCGGCACGTGCGTTCAATACGGTCAGTACCGGAACTACTGAAGCGTTGCCTTATTTAATCTAAACGCGAACAACGATGCGGATCCTCGTAATCAATATTTTTCACTCAATTTTTTCCGCTCTATCAGAACAGTCGATATGTTGAATTATTCTCACGAAGCGTTAAAAAAAAAAAAAAATAGATTTGATCAGATTCGTGATTTGATGGTTGGGGGTGCAATAAATAACAAATTTGATCTATTTGGGGATGAAAAATGCGTTACCAGACAAAACATCGCGGTATAACATTCTCATTTGCCGCGCTGGATACGGGGGTATCCCATAACCTATAGGCGGCAAGCGATGCGGAAGATATGAAGAAAAGATGGAAATGGTTTGCCGGAAACCACGCTGAGAAAGATAGGACTTCGGAAGAAGGGATGGAAAGCGAACTTCTATAAAAGTTAAAGGAAGAGGTTGCGTAAAAATCTGTAAGGGAATACCGCAGCGAAACGCGAATATACATACCGAAGACTATGGGTCTATGGTACATTGGTTACCGGGTAATGGAGACCCACGATCAGGGGCTATGTTATTGCGAACGCGAAGAGAGAAGAACGCTTCTCCTTGTATACAACATCCATAGCATACCCCATGCGCACCTATAAGAGTACTCGCATATCAAGATTCTTGTTCTTCTTCGCCTTTCAGAGGGAAAACTTTCGCGAGTTAGACGCCCCCTTTCATCCCCCAACCCCCTGCCGTTGTACGATGCACGGAGGAGCCAAGCGGCGTTCACAACTGAACCCCCGCAGACTTCATTGGTGAGTCTATTTCGTCCAATCGTTTCCATTCATCGTCATTCCAATTTCATTTATTATTCTTTCATACCGCGTCACCGTATCCCAGTCTCGGTATGATATTTTTTTCAATATACATATAACTGGGAGAGTAGCGTTCATAACGATTAGGTAATATTTCCACGAGTCACGTGTCCCGACAACGCGACCGCCGCGAGGCTCATCGATTGTACGTGTCTGTTGCGTTATCCGCATTACCGATGACGACGAATAAATGAAAGCATGAAATTGATGCAAATTCAATTTCCACATCCGGTGAACAATTCCGAACACATTTTTACTGAAATTTACCTTTTTTTTCGTCAAAACATCGCTAACTTTGTAAGAAAAAAAAAAAAAAAAAATTCGTTTGATTTACGATATTTTAACGATCGATGACAACAGTAAACTCAATTTTTTTTATTCCTCAGTTATTCTGAGTATCGGTAACGATAAATTCACATAGATAAACGATCGAACATCTACGAATTTTTGATAAAAAAAAATAAATCGTTTTGCCCAAAAATCGATCGATTGCATTAAATTTTAAAATTGATGCGAAATGTATTCTCTGTACCGGCAAACTGCGGAGTATTAATGGTATATTGATTAGGTAACGTGCACACAATGTATGCGCTAATGTCTCGCTTCGCCGCCGTGTGTAATGTTGAAACCAACAGTATAGGATGGAATTAACACATTGATTATCGTCCTAAGCTGGAATAGCGTCAAACATACGCGCGGCAAACCTATTCTGTTGGTATTAAATGAAAACTGTTTATTCAATCCCCTGTGGTGCCTTACGCAACATCGTCAAAGCGATTACGATGAAAGCTGATTCTATTATATTACGTTGTAAGCATCACATTTTGCATCAGGAAATATTAAATTTTCGATAAATGTCATCATTTTACGATTAAAAATCGACTAAACATATTTTTTGACCATTTTTTTTCATTTTTTTTCGTATCAATGTGCGGACCATCGCGTTGGTGACAAAACGGTAGAAAATTAAGATGTTGAAAAATGAAATAGCAGGTTATGTGGATTACGACATCGTGTTTGTAGTTCCTTTGTATTGAATTAGCCTCTGATCACTTTGTTAGCTTGTGGTGTACCAGTGTACACGTTACGCTTCCCCCACGTAATCATCAAAGGGATTGCTGGCCGATACCACGAGAGTTATAGACACATACTTGACGTTTCATAACGTCATGCATCATTACACGTGCTCCATGTTAACAGTCCGTCCATCATTGCTTCCCGGAAGTACCGCATTTACATTGTCGAAACCTCAAAAAGTCTATGGCAGGTGGTTTTTTGGATGATTCAAGGGATTACAGAAATACGCGTAATGGTTTGGAAATCAATGAATCATCCATTTAATTCCACCGCATTGTTGTTGACGGCAGAAATATCATGATAACAAAATACCGTTCAAGCTTAACGAGTCTCATAAAAACGTTGATAATGCCGAAGGATTGCGCGGTCCAATATCCGGATACCTGGTAACCTCGTCAGTTTGTTCGTTTTTGCGGTTCAGTACAATCCGATCAGTCGGTATCAATGAAAAGTTGAAAATATACTGACTAATTGGCCTCATCTAGCGAACCACCAGATGAATACATTTATGGATCGCTGTGTTCGAAAGTATCCAAGTTCTCGTTATTTGTTGAATGTCGTTCTCGGGGCATTCGCATATCCCTTTCGACGGCCTGCATGAAGCCACCGGATCCTTCGGTATCGGCCTATTCATCGTTCACGTTTCAATTCAATTTGACGTGTATAACTATCCACGAACTCCGCGACACAAGGTTTTCCCGCGAACGCGGGGGTTGTAACAGCGGAATGGCGCATCGAAAGCATCGAACGATAAAGCCAATCCAACCGAGTCGAGCCTCATTCCACGAACCATTTGTCCGATGAATGACACCCGAAACGACCGTATTTACCACGATAATCCTGCCCTGCAGTATCGTCCAGTTACGAATTTAGAGACAATAAATTCGTGAAAATTTTACCAATTATCCTTAATACGCGACAATAACGACCGAACTGTACAAAAATGTTCATCCATTTTTATGATGATCATCAATGCCGGTATTTACGAAGTTCCGAACCGTAAATTATCGCAGTTTTTAACGAATTTCATAATGTTCCTAAATTTATTCAGCGTGTATCATATTCACGATAAAAAAAAATCGAGCAAAGCTTTGCCTTTGATATATTATTCGGGAGTATATAAACAGCGAATGTAGGGGAGAGCGATGTAAAATCGGAGAATCGCAGATCTTTTTTTTTTTATTTCACGAAAAATGTGACAAAAATTGATAAAACGTTCATTGTTTTTATCAAATTTTGTCTCAAATGTTAAAAAAAATGTTATCCTAACCTTCCGTAGATAGAAGTTATAAATGATATTTTGCTAAAAAGCACATTTTTGCTTTCGCACATTTATCATGAACACTGGAAGGAAATGTGTGAGTGGCTAGCGTCACGGTAGTTTCGCTGGAAATCGTTCACAGTACGACCAATCGTACTATCGCCAGAGAGCAAGTGCATTTATAAAGCATAAAAGAGCGATGAATGGGCGGGAAGCTTAACCTTAAGCTTCTTATGTAGGTACTTGCCATCTGCACGATTTGACCACATGCGCGGGAAATGTGTTGGTGGTGTTATCCCAAGGGTGCTGGTTCATACCTGTTCCCAAAAGAAATGGCGGGGATTGCTACAGTCGGCTAACTATGCAGCAGTAGCATCGTGTCCATTGAATGAATCCGATTGATGAGAGTTCCATGTGCCCGGGGACACTCTGGTCCTAAGCCTTACAAGCTGCTACAGGTTATGGCAGCGTGGCAAAGTGGCCAATTTCGGCAAATGGTTTGGCTCTCTGAGGGTCGGCTTTCATCCAGTTTCGATCTATCCTCGAGCAGTGACCTCCAGCCAGTGGTTTTCAATGGCTGCTGACCATCAGCATCCGCGTTGGTGTTGGGTCTCTGTGTTCGTACATTCCGGGTTCAACCCGCGCCCGCGGTGCGAGCGGTACCTGGTCACTTTATGATTGTGGATTATGCGTAATGAGTCGAATTTGGATGAATTGCATTCATGACTACTTGGGACATGTTTTTACTGCTCAATCGTTTGCCATGTGAATTATCCGGCGTATGTTGGAGGACTTATAGTTTCATTGATCTTCATTGAGGACATGGCTCGCCTAGCAAAGCATGACGAAGCATGAAATAGGGCTGAGTTTACCTGATACCGATTTTTGTCCAGAAATGCATGACGGGCATTTGCAACCCGGAAAAAGCTTTCGCTCTTGTTGCACACGACACCGAAGGCCGTGGAATCGTAGAGACGGGGAGTGATTCCCTCATGAATATTAAATCAAACAATTTGCGCGTAGCTAAGATAGCAGCGGGACTTTGTAGTCCGGCTCTTCACTCTTCGGTGTGTCCCTGTACCCGATGGTACCAGACCCTCCTGGGCGCCCGCTTTCAATCTTCTTCCTCTCATCTCGAAGACTGAAATGATCCTTCCAATGGAGGTCCCTCCTGTCCCAACGGATCACTTACTTTCCTTCGCTGACTTAGTCTCTGTCTCCCGTTAATTCCTCACTTTTTCATTGGGCAATAGTGAAAAATGAATCCCAAACGAACTCTCAAAACTCATTGATCATTACGTCAATAAGCCCATCCGACTATTGTACAGTTGGCTCAGCGGAGCCTGAATTGGATCATATTGGAAACTGCAAATCAACTGCCACCGCCAGTCGCAAACAGAGCCAATATGATGGTTTCCTCCTCGAAATGCCAAATCCGATTAGCCTAAAGCCGCGAATATGCAGGGAACAAAGTTAGGTAAGAAATTCATTCCTACGATTCACAGAGAATCCCTTTGTTGGACAAGGAACTCCAGGCTGGTGAATCTTGTGTAGTTAAAATCCAACAGTCGAAAGCTCCGATCCAAATTGCGATACACTTGCAATTGGAAATCGAGTATACGGGGAACAAACAGGATAATAAGGCATTTCGATGGAAGGGAACTTTACAACCGGAGGATTCGGTCGGAGTATAATACGATCCCCAACGGGTTGTGTTGGCTGGAAATCTCATCCCTCGACTATCCCTTCTGTCTGCATCGCTTTAGCCGGCGTCGATCGAGCCATGACGGCCGGTGGCCCCAGGCGTTTTCCCCGATTATCCGAGGTGAAGGCACATTCTCTACCAAGGCCACGACCACATTCACGCCTTGCCTGGCAAGCCCACGCGATTTCGTACCTCGCCTCGGTTACCCGACTCGACAGAGCTTCCGGTTTCCAACACTGATGAGAGACATCGGGAGGAGATTAAGGGAGTGGGATAGGATGGAGCAGCGCTTGCGAATCACCGTTGTGTTCCTCTTCATCGACATCCTATCCTATCGGTCCTTTATCCTAACCTACTCTGTGGTATAACCTAACTTTTCGTTTGAAATCGTTCCATGACACCGAAACTAACGCTAAAACAGATAGTTTGACACTGTTTCGTCAATTCTGGAAGTTATGGCAATTACCGTAACGCGTCAGACGGGTCTGACGAATTTCTGGCACCTGTGCGACGGTTTTAAGGCCCATATTTCCGACTTTTTCACATCACATAGTCAGATCACAAGTACGTATTAGGAGAGGAACGATGGTTGGCGCAAAAAATGATCCGACCCCCAAATGATGATCTGCTAACCTGTTGTATGTGATCCCGGAATACAAAAAAATCAATTTCTTGTTTCCGTTTCTCTCTGTTACTTTTTGACCGGAAACACTATAATTTAAAAAATTGATAAAAATTTGTGATTTTTTTTTCAAACAAACACTTTGTACTGTTTTTTAAAAGGGTGTTGAACATTATTGCTAAGAGTCTTCAAATTTCGATCAGTTGATGTCAATTCCAGATAATTGTTAAAACTTTTAATCAAATTCATTGCTCGTTTATTCTGACACAACAGCGCTGATTGGGAAAGAAGATGAGTTAAAATAAAGATGGTACACGATGGGGAAACAAGAAACAGGAGGATATGGAGGGTGGTAACGGTGACTGCAAGTCCAACGAGAAACTAATAAGTAAATCGATTAAAAAGTAGTCGATTACGGCGTACAGACGCGGTGGCGTTATAAAGTCGCGGTAGCGGCGGAGATAAATAAGGGAAAGGGAATAAGATCGCAATCTGAGGATCGATCGGCCACCATAGTGTTTCAGACGCGCAAACTCTCTTCGCAATATATAAAACCTGTCGACGTCCCGACCGCGAGTCCGGTCGGAGGGCGGCCGCTCTGGATCATCTGTTATAAATAAGTTTGAAAACAAGTCCGAAGTAATTCATCCACTCATCTTCAAGTAATTAAAACTTATATAATTTTTACCCGACACAACTTTCGGTAGATTTTCCTTTTTTTTTTTTTTTTCGTTAACCATCATTCATATTCAATATTTTCGTTACTTTGATCAAATTCGTATCGATGTGATCATCGCGTCCCAAATCTTCCGATTTCATTGTAAGAATGAAAAAAAAAAAGCAACACGTTTTAAGGGTGAGAAACTTTGCGCGATTCCCAAAACTCTCGTAACTGTTTTTACGAATAGATTGCTCAATTAACAGACGATCGTCTCCCACATAAATTATCGTCGAATTTAAATCAGTATTTCCCGCGCAGATGGTGGAAAGAAATGAAGAAAGAAATGTAGAAGAGAATGGCAAGCGAAGCGAGCGCGCTGCCTGCGAAAACGTTCAACCGTAAGCCCGTTAATTATCCCTCGAGAGTTCATCCCAATAATTATGTTATTCCGAAGCCTCAATAATGAAAACTCAATAATATAATTTAAATGAAATTGTTAAAAATTGCCGAGTACAAGAAACTTAAAGACGGCATTAAAAACAAATAACCGGCATAGGTTTTTTTTTTTTTTTAATATAGAATCTCTAGTAACTCGATCGATGTAAACGTCGACGCTGCTAGCCGTCATGCTATGTTGAAATTTTCGACGAGACAAAGTTGTAAATCCACTCGAATAAAGAGGAGCGGGAGAGAAAGGGGAGTACGGCGGTTTAGTAACGCTGCTTTAAAGGAAATGCGGTTAGTTACTGCCGGGGTATCGAATACCGTAATTACGCGAGCAATTAGATTAAAGTCAAAGTTTCGCTTAATTCGCGAACCCTCTATCCGAAGTATTTTCTATACCACCGGGTTTTCCTCACGTGTGTTTGAATTCAACGTAAATCCAATGTGGTTAAATATTTTCTGGCTTCTCTCAGCGTTGAATACGAATTTCCAAGCATTTTCGTGAAATTCAGTAAGTATCTGAAGTAATCATCAATTAATCATATTAAAATGAAGTGCGAAAATTTAATGGGAAATACTCGAAAATATAATAGACTCAAAGATCAAATTCTGTTTTATAGACCAATTTTGTGGAGTACATTTTTGTTCCATTTTTACATATAATAATATGAAAAAATTAAATAAATGATCTGAAAAAAAAAAAAAAAAAAATGTCAACTATAAACAATAATTTATAATTTTAATTAACGTGTCATTTATAATTAAATAAAAATGTTCTTTTAATTTTTAATCGGTGTTCAGTTAAAAAAAATTTAATTCAAAATTGTCCGGAATTTCAAAAAGCCTAAAATTTTCACTGATTGATGAAATTCACTTGAAACGAGGAAAATCCAACCGGAAATACTCGAACGTATAATAGGATAGGTACAAAGCGGAAAGGTGTTTTTATCGATGAATCTTGAAGAATAATCAAAGTTCATTCGTTCCTGAGAATCAAGAGTGCGTTTTAATCGACCAGACTTCTGTCGGTGACGTGTTGGACGAATTTAATAAAATCCAATTAGGATCGTTGTGTAGGGGACGCTGCGGCCATACGAGTATCAGACGATATCACACGACTTGTATACTCCTATATACGCGTTCGTTAAAGTATGAGGGTTGTTAAGCGGGGTCTGGCAACGCTATAAACGATTCTCGGCGAACATTCCTGCAAATAATTTTCACCCTCTTCCTTTGACTCTATGTGTCCATTAACCTCGTCTGTGCGGCGATCCCTGGTGACTATTTTTGGTTTTTACTTTTTTTCTTTTTCTTCCCTCTCGAGGCTACTGGGGAATTGTTAAACGAGGAGAAAGTAGAATCTATGTGACATTCTCGGCTATAGAAAAGTACCATTTCTTTTCTCAGCTTTATTCGACTTTCCTTTCGAAATTCCAGGACGCAATTTTTACGTGTGATTCCGGAAGTCCTATTTTACATGTAATTTTTAACTCTGCAAATATCGATCCATTTTTCATCTATTAAAAAAAAATCTTTTACCATATCGAATCTCATCGAAAAACGAACGTTTTTCTTCTATCGAAAGGTACGAACTTACGGCTTTCAGGGTCTTCGGAAAAATGGATAAAAACATGAAAAATTCATTCATTGTTTACTATAGTAAGCGTGAAATTTTGAGCCAAGAAACAGGTACATTGTAACGCTTGCCATGTCGGGCAAAAGTCACAACGGCATAAAAGTTAATGTGGCAAAGTGCCACGTTAAATGTTCTTGGCCACTGTCTACATCGTATAATATAGTTTCCTTCGCGTGTTTCTCTGTGCTTTCTACGCCACCGGAATTACTGGCTTCTCCTTAAGGTAGTCTCAAAAGCCTAATATCCGTTGCGCAATGTTTTTCTCTCTACTATCCCGTATAGCCGTTACAGCCGGTGGTCACCAGTTTGCGGAGGTGCTATATACGCGGTTCTTCTTCTTTCGTTCAAACTATCGGATACGAGCGAACGTAAAGATGTCGTAACGATATAAAAAAAACTGGAAGGAAAGAAGCACAACAAAAAAAAAAAACCATATATATATATACGCTGCGTGTCTGGCATTCATCTAGCATTTATAGCTTTCGTATCAAAGTGTCCTCGCGACAAGGGATTTCTCACTTTGAAGTTTCTGCCAAAGGGAAAAAAAAAAGATCACCTTTTTTCTCCGCCCAACCTTCCACCTCCTCCTCTTCCTTTTTTTTCTCCTCTTTTTACTTTTTTCAAGACATAAAACATATACATGTATATTTATATATGTATATATGAGATGCAAGCAGGGAGAAGAGTCGCGCTTAGTCCAGATATGGCCGAGTAACGTTGCCAACGATGGCCGGGGGGATCGACGGGGGTGAAAAAAAGTCGGTTGCGATCGAAGTCCAATTATTCGCGGGGCGGAGAGTCGTTATACTCTCGTCACCGAGCAAATCATCTCCCCGAGGCTGAGTCAGATACTTTCCGACCTCTCCAAACTCTCGCGAACGCACCCCCTGCGCTTATAACAGCGTCGAGAGTCCTTTTTTTTTTTTTTTTTTTGGCGCTTCGTCGATAAGATCGCAGTCTCACTGAAGATGGGTGTCGGAGTGATATGTCGCTTCTGGAACTCGTCGAATTCTGTTCGCGGAGAAAGGAAAAAAACCGCCAAAGGAGACTTATTTGAGGGTAAAAAAAAAAAAAAAAAAAAAATGGACAATAAAAAAATGGAGAAATAGGCTTCGGTGGGTAAAAAGGAGTCAGTGAACGGTGTTGTATGGAGAATAAGAGAGAGAAAAGAAATGGAAATGGAAATAAAAGAGAGAAGGATCGGAATGGAGCAAAAGGATGGTGAAAAGTGTGAAAAAAGCGTCTGGGGAAAGACGAAGCTAAGAAAAATGAAATAAGTGGAATGGGCCGTTCTCTCTCTCTCTCTCTTTCTCTGTATAAGGGGATATACAGAATATGGAGGATTTCAAGAGTATAGCGAAAGAAGAAACCTTTCCCGTGTACTATCCCATGGGACTTTGGACCAGAACTGTCCTCTCTCTATCCTCTCGCAGAACCAAAAGTCTCCGCATCTATGAATTCGCTAATCTATAGATTATCGAACGATTATAAAAAAAATACAAATATTGTTGAGAATTATAAATTGCGTTAAAAATACATTTTTATCGATTGCATAAAAAAAATATCCCGATTTTTTCGGAATTAAAAAAAAATTATAATTTTTGAATTTTTTCGGATTTCAAAGCGTTTTTGGATTTTTTTTTTTTTTTTTTTTTTTTTTTTCAACCAACAAGTTATTTTTAACGACGCCAAGGGTAGAAGGAATTTTCCATTAAATTTTGGCAAAACTATTTTCCTAATAAGATCGCCGCTATGAAGTGCACGAAAATGATAACATCTTTTTAAGTATCCAGTCTCTGAAAGCACCAAACGCGTGTGTGTGAGGTAACGAGGTGCAAGAAAGGGCGAAGGGGCGAAAGTCAACGATGATAAGATTGTTCTGTCTTCAAATTAATACGTTGGGTTCGAGCGTTAAACCGACTATTCTATGTAGCTTCAGCTTAAGAACCTGAGTGCCTTTATCCGAGCCGTAGTCACCGGAACACTTTTGCCTCAATCGCCGACAGCATAATTTCTTTCCTGGAAAATTTTCCCCGATAACTCCGCACTTTTCCACCCGCAGTTTAAACATCGGCGCTGTGTCGCAGCTGCCGAGACGTTGAGTAGACATTGTTTTCTGATGAAAAACGTCCGAAAAGCTTCTTTAATGCAAAAAACAATTTTGCAATTTTTTTTTTTTTTTTTTCATAATTTTTTTCATTTAATTTTTCATCATAAAATATTATTATTTACATAAGGCTGCTTTGCTGAAAGCTGCAGAAACGCCGAAACCTTAACTGGACGTACCCTTCGTCTCTACCCGTAAAAAAAATTGTTACCTGTAATGAGCGTCTGTTCCGGAGAGGAACAACGATAGGCAGAGAATAAAAGAGATACACACGCTGGTCAGTCCGACGCATTACTTTGTTTTTTATTCGCCGAACCCAACCATTGCGCAGCTACCCTGTTGTTTCCAGATGTATAAAGTTTGTTTTCGAAATAATATCGACGAAATTTAAAAATTAGCAAATGAAATACATAAACAAAACCAGAGGAATGATAATAAATTCCATTGTTTCACTATATGCCTCTGTTTCATATTATTTGGTTACGGTAACGAGCTGAAGTCGTTATTTCAATAGTGTTCGTGATTATCGACAAATTTTTTATGTAACTTCGCAATATTTAAAAAAAATAATTAAAAAAAAATGTTTATTCGCATAGCTCGCTGTTTTACCGGGAAAAAAGTTGATCTCGTCTGCATTTTTGCAGATTATTTTTTTTTAATAACATTTCAAAGTTTCGGACGAATCGAATGCAGTGGCATCGGTGATGCGATGTTTATACAGCTTTGCCGAATAATACGGAAGGGTTCGCAGTCCAAAACTCTTTTCCTGGTACATCATATATTCAAAATAGTCCGCTACACGATTGAATGCACATAGCAAATTTTCTCACATCCAAGAAATTCCGTAAAAAAAAAAAAAAAAAAAAAAAAAAAAAAATTCAATGAAAATCCTCGTATTCCGAATTCGATACTTTCGCATTCCATATTCGAAAATTTCTCACAAAAAAAAAAAATGTCATACGCCTCGCAAATTTCTATTTAAGTTTTTTCCTTCTATTCTTCTCTTCTTTCCCCTGCAACAAGATAATAAAAATGTTGCACAATATTTGCCATTTACCTTGCAAATTCACACATATTATTCGCCGTTTCGTTGGCTTAATTGAAAAATCATTCTTTTTTTAACTCTTCCAGTTTTTGCCGAACAAAAATTCCTCTCCGATTCGCAGGGGGGAAAAGTAAAAGGCCCTTTGTTTTCGAATTATTCGCGAAATTCTTTTATTCCCCAACGCGTTCGCTGTGTGCAATCTTTTAGTCGGTTGTAAAAGGCAAAAATCCCTTTATCGTTGACATCGTCAATTTCATGAAATTTTTTTTTTAATTTTTTTTTTCATCGCGAATGAAAATAAATTTAAAAAATCCAAGATTTCGTAAAAAGGTTTCGTGAATGCGCACAGTATCGTCCATTTCTTCGATGCCCACGATGTTATAAGGGAAGGCTTCAGTGGACTTGAGAGTGTGCGCATTCCTCGAATAACGTAAGGACTCGAGTGAAAGGAGGGGGTCGAGGGGGAGGGCTTGGAATCCGTTGGAAGCTGTGACGCTTTTAAAAGAGGCTATAGAGAGGCTTTTCGGTGTTGAAACGCCAGGGCGCCTCCACCCCTGTCGAGAATATGCTCAGGTATTTTAATATTGAACCGTCGGACAGTTCAGCGTCGGTGACTTGGAGGGAGGAGGGTGGGAGGGCGAGAGAGAGAGGGAGGAAGTGAGGGTTATTCGCACCCAAGACAATCAAATTCGGAAAGCAATGCACCCGTAAACGATCTGCTGCCTACATGTGCCACTGGATAGGAATGCCACTGAGCCTTCGTCCCGTAAAATCTTCATTGTCCGACTGTCCGGCAAAATGAGGGATTTACCAATTTTACCCTAAAGGATACCGTTAAAAACAACGATTGCCTTACACGTGAATTTTGACAAAATTTCGTAGTTTTAGTCTTTTTGCGGCAAAAAATATCGGTTTTCACACACATCGCGCTCCGATTTTCCTGTTTTTTTAATTTCCTCTCATAAACAAGTCTCCGAAAAAAAAATGCCCGTTATTTTAGCTTTTGTTGAATATTCAAATAGTGTTAATTTGTCTTCCTGGCGACATAATGGAGAATCCGCATAATTCATTATTTTCATCGAATAAAAATGTATCACGCGGACGCATTGCGGAGTTACAGATTCATTTTTTTCGAACGGTTACTCGACAACGAACGATCTGAATACATTATTACGTAACGCTGCTACGTGCATTCATGTCGATTTTATTTTTTTTTCAACGAGTTATCTCGGTTTTTTCATCATTTTAACGGCAAATTAACGCCGTTTGGAAATCCGAAAAAAAATTACTATTGTTCAAGAAAGTCTGATATCATTCGATACATTGCTAATCGCTCGACAATTTTCTTTTTCTTTCTCATGAATTATCGAAAAAATTCACAAATAAAAGATAGCGATATTCCGATAAGATTACACACAATTTTTCAACGATATTCGTCGCCTTTAAATGAGGCGATACCTCGAACGACATAGCAGAGAAAAAGAAGTTCGATGCACCAAAAGTGCTTCAAAGGTTTAATTAATCTTCCTTCGTCCGTTTCGCTTCACTGATTTGTCGGCCGGTACTCATTCTCTGAATTCGGAAATCCCATTCATTGATTAATTCTATCGTTCGATGAGCATTCATCACGCTGAAGCGAAATTTCCGTCGAATTGATGGTTACATCTCTTCGAATCAATAATATTACATTGACCATTTTTTTCGGACATTTTTCTTCGAAGCTTCGCGTTTCCGTGAAATATTTTATAAAGGAAAAATGTTCAACGCAAAGGTGTCTACATATATATATATATATATATATATGTATCCCAAGGAAAAGCTAGTAAAGAGATTTTTCGAATCTGAAAGGAAATTCAGCGTGTCCGTGGATACCTGTAATCCGGACTTTCGTATAGCTCTCTCGCGCGAAGAAGAGCAAAGCCAGATACCCGGGGTACAGAGGTATTTTCCATATCCGTAAAATCCCAAGGATCAGAGAAACTCGGCGCGGATCTGCTGTTCGAGATATAAGATTCATGGGAGTGGCAAAACGTTGCGGACTCGTCGCTTTCTGTTCCCGTTTCCATATTTTTTTTTATTTTTTTTTATTATTATTTTTTTTTTTTCGATTTGTTTATTTGAAGATGCGCTCCAAATGAAAGCTTTATTTTTTTACTGCAATGCGTATAAATCATTTGAAGATGTTTTATCGTTACATCAAGAAATATTGAAGAAGTAACTTCAATATCAACCCTATCAGTCATTAATTTACGAATTGTCGAAAAAAGCAGCTGCGATCTTTAAAAAACAAAAGGTTTACCCTGTTCTCTGTTAATTCTTGAAAAAAAGTCCGAAATCCGAACGATTTTGAAGGTTTTTTGGGCAAATTTAGTCCTTTAACGCGATTTGTTTGAATAGTTAATTTATTGATTCTCATCTTAATATATCATTTTTGATGGCTATTCTACGGTACTTCATCCTTCGTAAAGCTTAAAATTTGCATCGATTAAACGCAACAACGCCCGCAGCTTCAAAGCAAAGCCGCAACAAGAGCTAATATTTGTTTGGCTTCAATAACTTCGGGCGTCTGATGTTGTGATTATGTAAAGTGATATGAAATCACGGAGATGCGTTCACGAAATACATTGATGGTGCGGATGGAGTTGTTAAAGAAAAAGGAAAAGAGGCAAAAAGAAAAGCGAGAAAAATGGAATTAAGCTGATAGTAAGGACTAAAAGAGAGTATAGGAGGAGAGAAAGCCCCGTCGTTGGATTAACGCGTTGCGTCCTTCGCGTTAGCAGTGGACGCATCCGAGGGACGAAAATAGCGGGATAAAATCCATTAGCCGTCTGAAAGGCAGACGCTGCAGTCGATGTGAGGTAAAAAAACGTTGAGAAAATGGTTGAAATGCACGAAAAAATAGCATAAGCCCCACTAGTAGAACGTAATAACTGTATCAGGTGTTGCGTACGAAGCCGAAAGCCGAACAACGAGATGAAAATAACGTAGAAACTGGAAGCTGTACGCGCTTCTGTTTTTCATTCGCAACGTTAGTATTCGATAATACTAAAACGAACGTACGAACGTACGGAGAAAAATCTTCTTTTTTTCCCACATTTATTTCGCAATATTGTTAAAATCCTTCTGAAAAAAATGGCGGTATTTCGAGACCACTGTTCAGGTAAAAATTCACAGAATCTTTCGGTATATGCGACGGTAATTTTTTAAAAAATTGCTAGAATCGCACCATTCGAGATTCCGAGATAAAAAAATCATTTGCTCGAAGGGAAAGAAAAAAATTTCGCGTAACAAGGATTGTCGCTGATGGCTTTGAGAGTTGTTAAAGATAAAAAAAAAGAAAAATAAAAAAAAATTCTCGAAGTTTGAATTACACGAACGAAACTCGAAAAAAGGCATTTTTAGGTTAGAAATCGTTCATCTTGAGGGAAAAAGCGATTTTACTCAAGTCTCTCGAAATTCTGCCAGTTGTCAGGCTTTCTCGTTCGGGAGGATACTTCCCCCCCCCCCCCCCCCCCCACCCTCCTCCACCCTCCTCCCTCCTCTTGTCGCCGGTAGAACGCTCGTGTTCCTCGTGGATAGAACAAGGTGGCTGCTGTCAACCCTTCAGCAATTTTAAATGTAAATTAAAGTATTGGCCCGGTGGAGGTTCCGGGGGGTGTCTGGAACACAGTAAAAGAGTGAGGCACACCGACGCCTCACGGAGCATTTACATATTAAGTGGCCGCGACCCAATAACACCCTCGTACCATCGTCGAGTACTTCTCACCCTTCCGGTTCACTCTCACGCAGTTCGACTAGGAATTTCACGAACATCGCCTCTCCGACCAACTCGACGGTGGCTACCAATGCCATTCGCCATCCATACGATCGATACCTCCGCCTCTATACGCTTCGCGAGAAAATACCCCGCGCGAAAATAATAGTCGAATTTAACGCACAGCTGGTTCACAGTTCGAGAGGCGATGGGGATTGAAGAAGATGCGATTGATCGCGCTTCGTTGATAAATTAGTCTTCATTAATTTACGACATTCTTCGAAAAGGTGTTATAAACTAATATTACGATACAATTATCTCGTATATATATATAGATACAGAATTTAATTCGATTATTGATTTTTTTTCTTCATTTTTTCATGAAAAAAAAAAAAAAAAAAAAAATTTTGCGGAAATTAGAGACAATTGGTTCGCGACATGCACGGCAAACTCTGGAAGGCACTCTGTTTTTTTTTTTTTGTTGTCAACATTATGATCCTTGGCACGTGTGTCGAGGTCGCATTTCATGATTATTACCGAGCAGTTCGTGGATGTGAATGCCACCAACGCTAACACAGAATTTCCCCGTTGAGTTACTTTGGACTCTCGTGTCGCGAGCTGTGAGTTCGTTGAGCTCCATCAGCGAGAGATTCTCGCGCGAGAGAGGATACTCTATGGGTTCGCTTCGGCATCCAACGCCCACATACCATCTCTATCTATCCTCGCTGTTTGCAACAAACAAAAGCAAGGGACAGGGAGGGAGTTGGCGTGATCCATCCCACCCCCCTCTCCCCCCCGTTCCCTCCCTCCCTGTTACCGTCGAGAAGCTTTGCCAGTCGTGCTTTTTGTTCGACCCCGAGGATTTGGGCAGCGTGACGGTTTGGCGGTTCGTGTTACTTTGGACGCGATATCATCCAGCATCCCGAACACTACACACAACCACAACGTCAACCCCCACTGTCGACCGAGTTTCTCCTTTCCAAAGCGAATCTGTGTATTCCCAGCCTCATTGTATCTCTGCGGAAAGACATTTCAAACGATATTTTACATCATCAGCTCCGCTAAAGGGGCTTTAAAGAAAAATGTTCATTAAACAATACGAAAAAAATCATTTTATTAAGGGGGTTGGGAGTCTGCGAAATTATGGCGATTTTCGCCAAAATATGGCTTTTTCTTCAGTCGAAAAAAATTCTATCATTTCAGAAAATGTTTTCTAACGATATTTTACATCGCCGGCACGGCTAAAGGGGCTTTAAAGACAAATGTTCATAAAACAATACGAAAAAATTCATTTTATTAAGGGGGTCGGGAATCAACGAAATTATGGCAATTTTCGCCAAAATATGGCTTTTTCTTCAGTCGAAAAAAAAAACCTAAAAAAAATGCTATCATTTCGAAAAATAAATATTGTCATACGGTTTACGTGAATACGAAGTTTAGATTTTTTATACGTTCTTTGGATTCTAAACGATTTACAATGCCAAGTGGTTCCGGACCTTTGTTCTCGAGAAATAATTAATTTTTTCGCTCCATGATTTGCGGTTTGAAGATTTTTGTCCATTTTTTTCCGTCATAAAAAATGTTGCGATTTACTTTAATTCTTCACACATCTCTGGGAGGCGAGCCGTCAATTTTGTAATAACAAAAGTGGTCCTAAAAATTTGTTCCACCGAACGCTCGGTACATCGACAACTGCGCGAACCGTCGCTTGCAGCTTTTTTCATACCCGAGGAACCTAAAAGCTCGCAGAGGGTCGTCACGATGGCTTTGTTTTTTGGTTCACTTTGGCTTTTATTTTTCCGCGACACTTGCGCAACCTTCACGTACACTGCAGCAGCCCGGTCATGACGTGACGACATGATATTTTTTTCATTTTCATTTTAATAACGGGTTCCCCAACTTTTTTTTTCTACTTCGCGTCCGTACATTTTTTTTTTTTTTTTTTTTTTTCGTTGCCCTACTACCCGTATAGTCTGAACGCCAATTTTCCCTCTTCAGCTTAAAAGTTCAACCACCGTTTGGTGAGACATATATATATTTTTCCGTAAATATGAGTCGAGAGTTACTTTATTTTCCAAAACAAGAAATATCGTGATAAGAAACAAAAAAATCAACAACTGTGCGGAGTGAAAGATCGCGCGATTGTTATAACGAATTCGTAAGAAAAGTACGCTGCAAGTGAAAGCGCAGTTGACAAGTTTCCAGTACTGTTTCTCGGGCAGTCGGCTCGCTTGCGAACAAATAAAATTGACGGGTCGAAGGAGGAGAAAAAGTAAACGGGGAAACGGCGAGCGATAAAACGAGAAAAATATGAAATATCAAGCCGCGTAAAGAAATGGCGAGGGTGCGTTACGCTTCGCGGAAGAAAAAAGAAAATAATGAAAAATAGAGTTGAAAAAAAAAATTAATTAATTTAACTCCAGCTGTGTTTCGTCGCTATGGCTGTCGGTTGTGTTATAGTTGAAATGAAAATTTCATTCGATGCACAATTATTTATACGTTTTTTCAATATACCTTTTAATTTCTCTTCGCCGTTTTTTCGCGTCTCGTTTTCGCTCCTCGATTTCGCGTTGATTCTCCACTTCGTCTCAAACTCCTCGTCGGATTAGGCAACGAGTAACCGATTGTAAACAGAGTATAAGAGGGCAAAGGGAGCGAATCTCAAGATGCGGCAAGACGATGGACCAGCAAGTGGGGTGGAAGGCTGGAAAGGAATCATCAAGTTTGCGGAAGACGCAAGAGACTCCGGATGGTAAATATCGTTGTGTACTCTTGAAAGACTTCATTCGTTTTGCTTCCTTCCTTCGTACATTCCTGTCTGTCAGTACCTTCGATAGTTCACCCGTATGCATTCCCATACCACGCGCCGATTTCACTTATCGAGACGTCAAAGGCAAAAAATGAACAATTTTTCTGTCGTCTCTCGGAAAGAATCCAACAAAATCTTAAGCTCAGACGGGACACGTGGCTTCGTTTCGAATTTTTTTTTTTTTTTTTTTCGTAGTGACAAATACGATAGTACAGTATGAAAAATTGAAAAAAAATTTCCTTTGGAAAAACATCGCGGAAATTGATCAAAAGCCAATCAATTTTATTGACTGCTTACATTTGGCAATTAGTTTTTCCTAAAATACGATGAATAAAAAAAAATCTAAAAAAATGGATTTAACTGTGAATAGCGAACATGAAGATGTACTTTTTGTACGGTAATTTTGATGTCGCCGGTATAAAGCGGTGCGAGAAATGATAAAAATAACGTACGGAAGCAGACGCACTCGCGGTGCCGAGGTTTCCACGACGACGAGACAAAAAGTATAACTTCCCCGTTGTTTTTATTCTCGCTGCTCGAGTGGAAAGCCAACTGCTGCTTGAATCATACGAATAACCGTACTCTCCGCGAGAATGATACAGCATCCTTTCGCCCCCATACGCAGTTGTAAATCCGTGCATCAGCGATGCACGTCCGCGCGATCGTATACTTCTTTAGTCTGTTTTTTTTTTTTTTTTTTTTTTCTTTCCGATACGTCATAAATCCGCGAATCACGTACTTTCGCAGGATAAGATGGCGCGTAGTGTGTTAGAAAAAAAAAAAAAAAAAAAATCGTGAGGAGATCCACTTGTCGGAAAAATGCGGGGCAACCGGAAGCTTTTATTTTTTTTTTGTTGTTCACATTACGCACGTAAACGAATATACTGCCGGATCTCGAGAACACCTACAACGATCAAAAGAGATCATAAATTTTCGCTTTAACGTTACCATTTTCAGATATTTATTTTTACCGTTTTTTCTACGCGCGATAAAATTCTTGATAAAACGAAGCAAATTAACATTGAAATTAATATCCCTATTCTGTTACTGTAATATGCGTAAATTTTCTTTTTCGTCCGCTTATAGTACATTATAATTTTTAAAAATTATAATTAATTTATTTTACGTTAAAATGAATTTTTATTTATTTTCTTTCGGAGCAATTTTTGTTTTTACGCTTGTAATTGAGACATTTTTCAATTTACATTCCCACCGCCATAGATGGCACATTCGTGAAAATTCCCGAGAACTAAACAGAATGGTAGAATCGGCTCAGAAGTTTTTTTTTTTTTTTTTTTTTTCTCGACTTTCTCAGACTGCTAAGACGATTATGTCAATAAAAACGAAGAATTAAAAAAGAAAAAAAAATGTCAGAGGACGAAAAGCCGCCGGGTCTCTTTTCATCTCTGTTTTCCCTTCGAAACGACTCCTAAAAGCATATTGAAAGGAACATAAATTTATAAAGGACCGACGACATTTCGCGGTGAAAGAAGAAGATGAAGAAGTCCGACCCGTGGGCGACAGTGCAACGGTTGAAAGGACAAGCGACAAGTCGCTCTCTGTTTCTTCGAGCAACCGGAGCGATGGAACGAGACAAAGATCCTCCTGTTTCATTTTCTACAGCCGCGGAAAAACGCATTCATGCCATAAAATATATAGAAACGTTCTGAGACGCTTGCGCAACTTTCATTCTTCGCTCTTTTTATCTTTGGTGAAACTATCCCGTCAAAGCTTATTTTGTACATTGCTTTGCGTGATTTCACGAGAAATATCTTTCCGTGAAATCGTCGCGGTCGGTTAAGAAATATATTTCTCTAATTCATCGCGGCGCTTTTATTTTTCAATACGAAAAAGGAGAGCGAATAAAGTTACAAAAGAGATCAAAGAAATAAGGGGAATCCCCGGAGTGCGCAGCTTAGAATGTTTGAAAGTTTATGTTCATCGAAATATCAAAGATCGTAAAATCGGAATACAAATCGATGTTTTCATAATTTTTCTTCTGAGATATTCTCAAAATTTTATCGCGCACTTTATAATTAAATTTTTTAATTCCGTCTAAATTTCGTTCGATTTATTATTCAACATTTTTTAAAATTCTTCGTACACATTTCGTTCGAAAAAAAAATTTGAAAAAAAAAAAAAAAAACACAGCTATGGAAACAACGAATATCGGGATAGTTTCGCAAATACGAAACACTTTGAATGAATAAAATCAATGCATCCAATTTCCAGTTCGGTTAGACGTGACATAACGGAAAGTGGAGTTGCGCTTGAAGAAGCAATAATGTTCTTCTTGCCGATTTCGATATACACGCGTTACAGCAGAGGCTGCGACGCATTTCGAATGCAATTTTTCCTGCGCAATTTCCAAATCGTCCGTTCTATCATTTTTTTTTTTCCTTCTTTCATTATCCCTTCTTCCATCACTACGAAATCCGATCTCGTGGCTGCGTCGTCATCCGAAAACATTGATTCCGACACAAGCGATGTTCGTACGCCGAATTTGCGGCTCTTAAACAATCGACAATCGATTCTCTTGAATAGACATTGACTAACGGATCTCAATTGTTGAGATTAGATCGGCCATTAGCAAGACAATGAGACTTAATATGGTCAGTGGTCAACTGGCTAACGGAGAACGGGACACAGTGCACATGACGCAATCGGGAATATTGCTGAGAAATTTTTTAATTCGAAATTACTAACTTTTGACATCAAATTTAACGGAAATTGTAATTAAATTTGCACCTTAAAAAAAAAAAAAAAAAAAAACTTTGACATTTTTTTTTTTTTTTTTTTTTTTTTTTCAGATTTTATAGCAATTTTTTTCAAATGTTACCTCATATTTTAAAAATTATTTCTGTTTCTATATGTCCATTTTGTTTCGCTTTGTCGGACACAGGACATCAGTGGTAAAAAAAGAAATTAAATGACGTAAAATAGAACAAAAAAAAAAGCAGCAAAAGCGTTTGTGTGTTTGTGTCTGTTGAATTTCGGAATTTTGAACATGACGAGAAGAGAATAGAGGTCCTGACGCCGTTGCCAGACGTGCCGGAAGCTCGAAGTACCCGGTTATCAAGTTAACAAGAGCCTCGCAGTCGGTACTGCATTGCGCAAAGAAGAGAGCGGAGACGAGAGGAAAAGGTGTTACGAGTAGAAACAGAGGAAAAACAGAGACGATAGAACTTCAGGAGGGGAAACTCAACTCCGCGTTACTGGGTTTCCGCTGCGGAGACTCTCCTCGTTTCTCGGCAGTCTACTATTTTCTATTCTGTAATCTGTATCTCGTTTCTCTACCAGCTTTCATTCCGCGTTTCACGCTAACGCGAAAGCGAGAGGACGACTGACGAATAAAAAAAAAAAAAAGAAAAAAAAAATTTAAGCGCGCAGGACAGAGGACGGCAAAATAATGATTATAACAACGATGAAAAAAAAAAACAAATTAAGAAATCAGTGTCTCCGAATTTAATTTCGCGAGTTAATCGTGTTGATTTAATTCACTGAAATCGATAATAATTTCACTAAAAAAAATTTATCTCGGAAGGAATTTTTTTTTTTTTAAAATAACTATCATTCTTTTCAAGAAAATTCACGGAAATTTAAATGAATATAAAAAAATTGCGCGAAATTTCGATTTTTTTTTTTTTTTCGTGAAGATTGAATTGACAAACTCGAGTGTGTCTAATTTTTCTAAAAAAAAATTCATGTCGGAAGGCGGTTTTTTTTTTTAAATAATTATCATTTTTTCAAGAAAATTCACGGAAATTTAAATGAATATAAAAAAATTGCGTGAATTTTCGATTTTTTTTTTCTTGCGAAGATCGAGTTGCCAAACTCGAGTGTGTCCTCGAGCGTGAGTTCGTACGAAGAAACAATGAATAAGGAATAAAAGTATAGAATAAAACAAGCGTATAGCAGAAAACGAGAAGAAGAAGCTTCTCAGACCTTTTTCCAATTACAGACACAAGATTGTCTTGCGAAAGATACGCGAGAAAGAAATAGAAAAAGATTGAATGAACGAAGAAAGAGAGGCGGAAAGCCATGGAGTATATCAGTTGGGGGGGTTGTTCCGAGAGTTGTCGAGGAGGGCTTGTACCCAGAGAGACCCTTGGGTATCCTCGATGAAGCGCATGCAGTGCCCATTCCGTGGAGCTTTAAAAAGTACTCCCGGTCCATCAGAAGCCTCACTCTTTTTTTTTTCTTCTCATTCCTTTAATACCCTCTCCGGTCCGGAAGTAATTAAGAAGTCGCGAAATTAAAAATCCATCCAGGCAAGTGCATCAAGACGAAAAAAAAAAAAAAAAAAAAAAAAAAAAAAAAAAATAGGAAATGTCTCGAAAGAGATCCCATTAACGTACACAACTTCCGATCGATTTTCTTCATTCGGACAATGATGCCAACCGCTCAATCGTCAATTTTCTTTATACTCGAAGAATTTTCATTCATTACTTGCGCCTAAAGTATAAAATGACTAAAATGTCGTTGTTTCGCAAGAGGGAAAGAACGAAAAAGAAAAAATCTTGTTAATGAATGACGTAAAATGTCCTGTGTGAGACGCGTGCCCACCGTTGGGAAGTCGAGTTACGTTCGGCAACAGTGGCTTGGCGGTAGGAGCACTAGAACGTCGTAATTTCAATTAGCAAACACAATTACTGGCCAATTACCGAGGAGCCGGTCTAGTAGGCGAACATCGTGGCTCGAGGCTACCTGACAACCCGACCAACAGGGCTTCGCTTACTCGCTTCTCGACTCAGCCTCCTGCTATCGTCTCTCGCCCTTTCCCCGGTGTGTCGCCCTATTCTCAGCTATCATTCATTTATTTTTGTTGCATTCCGGCTTTCAATTTCCTGTAAGGTTATTCCGCCGTGAAAATATTGTCTTCGACATGTTACACCGTTGAAAATTATTCACGATATTCCGCGCTTAAACAGGCTGTTAAATAATTCGATACTGCGAGCGGACGAAGTAATGGAAAAGTCGCTGGTTTACCTGACTATTCGAAATTCGAGTGAAATTTCAATAAAAAAAAAATTATAGTTGACAAATTTCTGGACAAAAAAAATCGTTATAATTTTTTTTTTTTCGGAGTATCCGGAATTGTGGAATCCTCCGCATTAAGGGTATTTAAGGTCCCAGATAACTGAGTAGACGGACAAAAAAGTGTGAAAAAAAAAATTTCGAATTTTTTCTGACGTGATAACATTTTTTTAAGATTTTTGTATCGACTGAAAAAAACACATTGGCGAACATCGTCATAATTTTGACCCCTTTAACATTATTTTTTTCAATGTACGAATAATCATAGAAACGAGACTTCGCGATAGTCTACGATATACAGAGCGTTGAAACTGGTTAAACGTTCTCTGTTGTTCAACCGTAAACGCCACATGACCCGAAGCTCACTACAAAGTGTCGCTTACCGTTTCGTCTTAATCAACTCTCCATTGTAGTTTCTCTTCCTCAAGTTCAACCCAACGACGAGAGAACAAGGATAGGCGATCTTACGCTACCGCGGAAACCGCGTCATGCCCCCTCAAGCCGCCGCGTAATAGCACCTATTTAATAACAATTATTACCGCGGTGATCCCTGGTCCACAGTTTAAGACGCTTTACCAGAAGTTACGGAGCTCCTATTTCATGTAGTTTAACCGGCGGATGAAGCGTTCTGTCGTATTTTTATATACGCAATAGCGATTCTCGTCGCTGGAATAATCAGAAGTGATTGGGTATATCTGCGAGCGTCCGTTAGAGGACCGATATTTTCGCGCTCTTTCGTTTATAAAGTTTCGTTCATCGCGAAAAATATTTTTTTATTACCGTCAAGTTCTGTCGTTCGTTGACGTCATCCTCTTCCCAATTCTCGACGCACAGTTTCGGCCAAAAGTTATATCTTCCGCGCTGCGTTTCTTTTAATCGCGTTATCAATTTCTCTTCTTGTGTAATGGTTTATGAGTAACGAGAAACGAGTAAAAGTAATGAGTAACGATAGTTTTTAGCTCTGCCGGTAGTCATTTGTAACGCGAAAGAAGCTGCGGTTGGGTCGGTTTATTGCCTTCATAAAGATGACTCCAAGCAAAGCGCAGCCACTGAAACGCTGTGCACAGTCCTTTACCCGCGAAGAAATCGCGGCAACTTAACGCGCGGGTCTCCGCCTTCCGACGATTTATGCAGATTAGAGATACTATTATACGAAATGAAAAAAAAAAAAAAAAAAAAGAAAGAAAGAAACAGCTTGAAGCGTACGAGTGAAAGAACGAATTGAAAGTTTATCCTCGAGGGATCGGTTTTCTTTTGTTTTTTTTTTATTGTATATTTACCATCCAAAATAAATACCCCGCATCCAGAGAAGCTTCGTCTACCGAGATGCAAAGTTTTACTGCTCTTATTCAAAGTTCTTGTAACTCCCGCAAGTCCCGGACCTACATCCGTATCTTTCAACGCTGCCTGCGAGGCTACTTTGCACTTTTATTTAGATCATCGCACTTTTCGGTATTGCTTTCCTTCTTCCCTCGTCTACCGCCGTGTTTACGATTTCTCGTGTGATTAATACGAGTGGAAAAAAAATTGGTCACACATTTTAATAATATAATGCGTTGGGAGCACTAAAAAAAATAAGAATTACAAAAAAAATGTTTTGTACCAAACAACTGTTAGTTCCCTAGAAGGAGGAGGTTAGGTTAGGTTAGGTAGTGTTCCCCTTATTCCGCCGCAAACCCTTCCGGGTTTTTTCGTTTCCCCCTCCTAACATTCCCTATCCGCACTCAGCTAATCTACCGAACCTTTCCGGTGCGTCCGCAACCGACTTAGCTACACTGTACCGCATTTGCCGGAAACACGTGAAAACTGCGGACAACCCGTGTCGATAGAGACCGCCATATTCTACTGATTCTTCGGTATCTTTTGCATCTGCGTAAAGTGCAGAGAACACCAAAGTCTCAGAAGAATGAGCCTTCTGCTCAGCGATTAATGCGCCAATCAGCGCACGGCTAAGCGGTCACCCATCCAAGTAGTGTCCGCGAACAAAGCCGCTTGATTTGGGTGTTCACCGGCGCGGCGCGCCAATCGCGCATCCACCGTTTTTGGTCTCTTCGAAGTATTATGTTCATCAGTGCAAATTTGATGTCTTCTAACTGATAACGTATTTGAAAGATCAGTCTGATCTCTTATCAGTTAACGGGACTCCTAAATTCGCGATGTAATACGATTGAAGTATTATTATCGCAAGACGATTGATAAGTTTCCGAAGATGTTGGTTTCTCCAAAATTGCGGGGATACCGCGCAGATGAACGGCATAGGATCGAACTGATACATAGACCTGTGGATACATCCTGCAGGTTTATTTTTCATTCGTTTTATTCGCCGGGTAGATAATCGGTTTCCAATGGGACGTGGCCAAGGGAATTACTCTCCGTTCGGGTATCAGTTGATTGGATGGTATCCAGGTGGATCGGCGTTGGGGTTCACAGGGAGGGTTCGATTTCTGGATCAGGTATAGCGGGTGACACTGATGTTAGTGGGTTGAGGAGGAACTCGACCAGCCATCGACACCGTTCAAATTTACTTTGGATCGGGGGTAATATTAAATTTTCGAACGAGCTACAAGGCTCGCGGATGAGAGGCGGAGAGGAAAACAACACGAGGGCAGAGGGGGAGGAATGGGGATGAAAACGCAGGAACGAAGGACGATGGGATGACCAAAGCCAGCAGTAGATCGACGAATTTGCGTGTGCGTACGCGTGTTTGCGTGTGTCTGTCTGCTTGATCGTTGCATCGTCGATCCTCTCCTTCTGCATTTTCATCAAACCCCCTCCGCCCCCTCCCCCTCCTCCTCCCCTCCCGGGTATCCGCACTGTATACATCATATCACTCGCTTCGCTGTGGCGCGACGAGACATCGACATGATGGTTCACTCAAGCCACGCGATACACCTAACCAGCCAGATAGCATCGACCTCCACTGCCACGTGGCGTTGACCAACCTATTTGCTTCATTGCTATCGGCATCACTATCAGGCCTCACGACTAAATTGATGCTTGTTACTTCGTTAAGAAGAAGATGAGCTTTTTACGTAATCGCTATACGCGATCTGATGTCACGTTGAATGATTCTAGTTGGCAATATATATAGATTCGGACTTCTAATCAGCGATGGAATGAACTTAAAATGAATATAAAAAAAACCGATTTTTTTTTTTAATTTTTCTATCGCTTGTTTTGTTGCTATTTTCGATTTATCTAATGCGAGAAAAAGTAAGAAAAAATTCTGCTTGTCAGCGTTGATGATTGTGTTGAGTCATTGTCAACAACTGTTATCGTTAGCTCGGTCCTTGTGATCATTTTTCGATACGATTTATCGATATATGCGTCTAATTTCACATCTATTTTTGTACGTCGATTTTTTTTTCTTAGATCCTATCGATTATCGATGGTATTTTCATTTGACTATCTTTTCGAGTTCGCGAATTTTTTTTTTTTTTTTTTTTTTTTTTTTTCTCGTAATTATATCTACGAATCTCTCGCAGTACACTTTTCCCGTGTTTTTCCGAGATCGATGGGATTATGGCAATTAATCTCAATTAATGAAAAAATAAAGGAAAAGCCTCGATGAAAGATCGAGCCGTCGCGGTGGAGTTTCGAACGTTGGTAAACTTCAAATCCGCCATTGGTAAGGAGAGTCTGGGATTTTCGCTTCATAAAACTTGGCGAAAAGTTGGGCGTTACCCATGGTGATGGCAAACAAGGTTCAAGAGTGATCGAGAACCTCGCCTCGTGGGTTCAGAACACGTCGAGTAAGCGAGAGATCTGACAGGGTGCGAATGATCGATTGGCGTTATCAAACATCTTGTTACATTGTTCGTCAAATAGAAACCGTAGCGGGCATGTAACCAGCGGCCCTATGGCGATTGTACGAACCGGTGAAACTCTCGAAACATTACTACCGGCCAGTGAAACAGAGCTATCGTTTTTATTGCGTGGTTTCAGTTTGAAAAGCGATCGTTTGAACCCCCGGAGTCCAATATCACACGTTTTTCTCTTCTTTCATTCGTCACAGTATATTCACGTTAAATCTCCGCGTTCTTTACTTTTTTTTTTTATTCCTTTGCCGATTTATACGAACTATTCTCGATCGAAAAAAAAAAAAAAAAAAAAAAAAAAAAAAAACAAATTCGTAAAATCGGGTAAAAGATCGAAAACATTGAAATAAAAAATAATAAGATCGCTCGCGTCGACGCTGCTTCTTCCAGTTGATAAACCGCACGATTTCAAGTGAATGTTACATCGAAGACTTTTCAAGTACATTTACAATTCACGGCTGTACAAATTTACAGGCATTATTTATCAAACGAAGTAGATTTTCGGTGGGGGGGATTGATGTTGCGAGTAGGGAGTTTAAAGGAGTGAGAACAACCTCGTGGCAAGAGTACACGCTGTGTTTTACCAGAAGCGGTAAGAGCATCTTGCGGAGCCTATCATGGTACACGGCGGCAACCACCGAGAGATTGGCTGAGCAAACAGTCGGCCGGGCTGTGTGTGTTCCGAATACTCGTCACAGCTACTCTGTTTAATATTTCAGACCGTTGGGAAGCTAACTTCATGCATACTTATGTAGAAACGTGCGTGCGTGACGCTTCTTCGCAGAAGGACGTATAACGAGATTGTGTACAGACCGAGACATGCGTATATATCGCGTTATCGTGAATTCCTTTTTCAATAGGATGTCGAATCAAAAAATAAAGATACACGTGATTAAACGACACGACGATATGTTTCTTTTCAGAGAAAAACGAGACTAAACGAAAAAGCGCTAAAATTAGAAAAAAAAAATTAATGCAATATTTGCCAATAATAAAAATAAAATTTGCGAACATCGAAAAAAACGCGGATAATGTAAATTTTTTTTTTATTTTTCGTGGTGCGGCTTTGTAACGGCCTTTTTTTTTCAAAATCAAAAATTAAATAAGCGGTCCCCGCATCGTAATATACATGAATAGAAATATCGTTTTTCTTTTTTTTTCAATCGGTTGAAAATAGTAAAGACGAAATTTTCGTTCGCCATTTTGAAATTATTTGGGCATTTTTTTTTTTTTTTTTTTTCTTTGCATTACCGTCAATTAATAATGTAGGCAGCAGGTTAGATGCCGAGAATATTAGCTTTTATTCCCTTTGACCAATCTCGGTCGAGACCTTTGACCCGCGCAAGAAGGAATCGAGAACCTCGACGTCGAAATATACGATGAAAGGACGAAATGCTCTTTTGTTGTCCCGCGGAGGAGGAGAGCGAGGAAGCCACCATTCCAACCATTGCTATGGTTGCACCGCGAAACTTTATTAATTGAGCGTTTTGTTATGCAAATTTCAGAAGCAGCCACGCGACGCCCTATTCTACCCACCCGCGACATCCTTATCCTCCAACCCTTCTTCCTCTTTCTATTCTTCGATGCGCCGGCGCCATTCGTAGCGACCCTCCGTTCCCGGCCTCCCATCGTTTCCATCTTTGAAAGATTACTCCCCTAAGAATTCATTACCTTCAATTGGTAAACTTTGAACCTTCTTCACTATTACTTCGGACCACTTTTATTATTCATTTATTATCCAATGACCAGTCGTAGATCTTTATCACTGATGCAGTAAGCTTCGGCGGTATACCATTTTTATTTTCAATTTTTTTTCGGAACTATGCAACTTTTGATTCTACGAAAAAAATTTCGTGTTGTGGCTAATAATTTTGGCAAAAAAAAAAAAAAATTTCACCCTGTTTCGCGATATCCGTTTTTCGCCGTTTCTTTTTTTTTTTTTACAGGAAGTTAACAAAAGCCTCAGGCAAAAACGTGCATTGCCATTCATCGGGATAAAAACACACCCCGAACAAAACAGCATCGGAATAAAAAAACAAAAAAAAAAATTTCTCTCCGGTGGTTTGTCAACTGGATCGACGTCAAACTTTTAATTAATAAAAAGATACATACGGATAAAAACAAAAATCCAATCTCGTAACCTAAAAATAAATACGAAACAAGATATATATATAAATTTTTTTTTTTTGCTTTCTCGAAAAGCACAAAAAGAAAAATAAACAAGTTATCAGAAATTCAACATTAGCCGGTTGTCTCGAATTTCTTCATTCAAAGGTATCTTTTAAAAAAGAACACGAGACGAGACGAAGGAAAACAAAAAAGTTTTGAAAAAAGAAACAAACAGACGAAAGATCTGATTGAAAAGCGCGATGATATGGATTGTCGGGTTGCTTATTATTCACCATTTCCCGTAGGAATATTTCGTTTTCTTTATTGAACAAGTAATTACGACTGGGGCTCGAGTGGGCGAATTTGCGCCATGGGGCCTCGGAAAGCAGCGGAGATTCTCCCGCGATGTAATAGTTGCGAGAAGCCCTTCTGATGCCTTCCATATCTCTCTCGGCTTTCTTCATTTATCCATCGTTTCTCTCTTCCCTTCGGTCTTCATTCGGCACTCATATTTCAATGGCTGTCTCGCGGCATTCGTTGCCTCCCTTTCACATCGTTATTCCCACCCCCCATCCCACGCTCGACGCTTTTCATCCCGAGTTCTACCCCCTTCCACCATTCAGGATAGACTACTTCCCTCACCGGAACCCCAACCCCGTCTCTCATACACTTCTCACTCAATTCTCAATGGATCAAACGACTTATTACGCGGTTGAGTGCCGCATTGTTGAAGAAAACAACACTACTTAGTCGTTGTGCCAATGTATAACTGGCAAATTCTAACCGCTGCTGGGGAGGGAGGGGTGAGGGAGGAGGGCGGGTTTGATGAGGCGCGACAAACCGATGACGATTGAAATTCTCTTCCACACGAAAATTCTCACGGATCGTTTGCAATTATGCTTCCCCTAAGCTTCTGTCGCTAATTGCAAATGGAAAGAACACCCCTTTTTTTTTGTCGCTTCAAGATTACTCTGATTTAAAAAAAAAACAAAAAATTCCCCTATTTAGATGATTCTGTACCACGAATTATCGATGTTTTTTTTTTTTTTTTTCGGAAAAAAATGAAATATGAACCAACGATGTACGGTTTAATGAATTAAAAAAGAATGTTAAGCCGGAGAGCAAAAGCTTCGCTTTCTCCTGTAACATCGAAGGTTTATTGAGAATCCGGTCTTATAGCTTCGGATCAATTGGACCAGTGAACCATACACGCTATTTAAGCACAGAGGCGCATCATACGCCTCGGGTTCATGGATATTGTGCCTCTGCTTCTAGGATCGTCCTCCTCCCGGCTGCTGCTTCTGCTGCTTCTGCTGCTGCTGCTGTTGGGATAGAGGATGTGCTCTCCTGAACGTTGCAGTTTGTACTCGAAGAGTATACCCCGTATCGAAGCCCTGGCAGATAATTTGCATCAGCTATACAATACCCCTCCAGGATAGACGATATCAGCCGAGCGCAAGGTAAGGTTATCTTTCAACAATGCCTTCGTGTTCCAGCATTGCTTTTTTCCTTATCTCGCATTTCTTCGTATGCATTTAGACGGTAATAGAAAAAAAAAATAAAAAAAAGTTGATTTGCATAGATAAGAATTGCGCTTCACTAAGAATGGCGGCACTTGAATGTCTGCAGATAAGTCTGTGTTCCCATGTGAATGAACGGCAATAGCCGTTATTCCTAACAAAATTTCGTTGGATTGTTCCTATTTTCAACCGACTTTGCACCCTAAAGGGTACGAAAAATGGCACTCCACTCTGAGGTCTCAAGAAATAGTGCTTCCGATCGAATTCCTATTTCTTTAAAAGGGAAATTCTATTGTTTTCATGATCTTGGATTTCATCGAAATCTATGGTTAGGGCGGTTAGGAAAGGGATATTTTTTTTATGGCGGAAGTGAGGGGTGAAGCAGTAAGTCGGCTACGAACCAATTAGAGCTGTTCGAAGCTGATGCGGTGTATGTGTAATGGAGAGCGACAGTGACCGGTGTTTAGTATACAGAACCATCGTTAATTGGCTGCGAAGTGGTCGGCTTTGTTTCCGCGCGTTGATTCCCTCCCACTGTTTGCAATATCCTGGCTTTGGGATTCGGGGCTTAAGGGGCGGGCAATGGCAGTAGCATCCTATGAAGATATTGGTGAACGGATGACGATCCACGCATCTGAGACGGAAAGCCCATTCGCCTTGGTGTATCCTACTTAACGCGGATCCGCTGGTCTTCAATTCAATTTCCCATTAGTCAGAGTCGAAATGATACAGTTTATTGTTGCAATTTCTTCCGTTATCGCTTTCTGTTTGAAATTGAAATGTATACCTGACGAGTTGTCCTCAATTAGGTCTCAAAATCATGAGAACCGTCTTCTATTCCAATGCCTCATTACCATTATTTCTTCATGAAAAACATTTGTTTTCAATGCCAAGCGTCTGGTATGATTGACACTTGTGTTTGACATACGATACGGATCGCTTCAAGCTATAAACGAATTGTATCACCAGTCATTTTCTATCCGTCGTAACGGCTTCGTAAAAATGGAACAGTTCTGCTCGATTTTCATCGCGATCACAATAATCGCCATCGGAATTTATCATCGGTATCTCGGAGGATGGAACTATTTTCGTAAAAATGGAATCATTCATATTGCTCCATTGCCACTTATTGGCAACATGGCTGCGCCATTATTTCGTCGAAAAGCACTTGCCGAACACCTTGACGGCATCTATTCTCTGAACGTCGATGCTAAATACGTGGGTTTCTACGAGTTCACGACTCCGATGATAATGATACGCGACAAGGAACTTGTGAAATCAGTGCTGATTAAGAATTTTGATCATTTCGAGAATCGTCTCGGTTTGGCGGATCGTAGTATCGATCCATTCTTCGGCAATATTCTCTTCTCCATCCACGGGAGCGAATGGCGCGAACTGAGAGCTCATCTGACGCCGCTTTTCACAGCGGCAAAGGTAAAAACGATGTTCAAGTTGATGGATGATTATTCAAAAAGTTTCGTTAATCATCTTGCGACCGGATGCGCGGAGGAGTCACGAACAATCGACGCGAAAGACGTATTCTCGAGATTCACGAACGACGTAACGGCAACCGCGATCTTCGGGGTCGTCGTTGATTCGTTCAAAGAGCCCAAAAACGATTTTTACACTCTCGGCAAGAAAGCCACAACCATTGATGGTATCGCGTCCGTGAAATACGTTTTGGCGCGAAATTTTCCAGCGTTCGCGCGATTGGTGGGTCTCAATGTGGTCGCAAAAGATTCACGTGATTTCTTTTATTCTTTGGTCGAGAGAACGGTGAATTATCGAGCGGAAAATGGTATCGCTCAACCCGATATGGTTCAGTTGATGATACAAGTTAATTCAAACCGGTTGGAACCGCTCAGCGTTGAGCTAATGACGTCGTTGGCCTTTGGTTTCTACTTCGGTGGATTGGACACGACTTCGACGCTTCAGTGTTTCATCGCGCGAATGTTAGTTGCTCACGAAGATGTGTACGAGAAACTCCAGTCCGAAGTGGACCGAGTTATGGAGGAGAACAATGGCACCCCGACTTACGAGTTGATAAACGGTATGGAGTACATGGAGGCGGTTATTCTCGAAACAATGAGGATGTATCCGCCGGTCTCGTTCTTGGATCGTATTTGCACTAAGCCCTTCGAACTACCGCCAAGCTTACCGGATTCGAAACCTGTCCGAATCGAACCGGGAACGTGCATCTGGATTCCCGTCTATTCGATTCATCGGGATTCGCGTTATTACGAAAATTCGGATAGCTTCGATCCCGAAAGATTTATCGGTAAAAGAAAAACCGACATTGATCCATCGACGTTCATGCCGTTCGGTACAGGTCCGAGGATGTGCACAGGCAACAGATTCGCGATGATCGAGTGCAAAATTCTGTTTACACACCTTCTGTATCATTGCGCATTAAAGATTTCGCCGAAAACTCATGTACCACTGAAATTAGCTACGAACACCGTGCTAATGGGTGCCAAAGGAGGATTCTCCATAGTGTTGGAGTCGCGTAACATTGGGCAATAAGATACAACGGGACTCGAGATTGGGGCAAATTCACGATGGAATATGTTTACAGTGCTTCAATCATCGCTGCCTCGCGCCTACGCTTAGCGCATAACCGTCTATCATCACTGAGCCCTCTCGAGTTTATTATCAATTGTCGGGATTGTGTAGAGTCATGGAGATTGCACGAGCTGCGTAGGACTCTTAAAGAGATATATCGTCCGCGTATTCAGTCGTTGACGTTGACCCGTGCGCGCAGTATCAAGTGGCCTCAGTGCGATTCAAACTATCGGATATCGTTCGCGGCAAGAAAAATCGTTCTAAAGACAATCATCGAAACTCAAAATGGATTGGTGGACATTGATTCTCTCCATCGTGGCGATGGCCCTCGGAATTCGTCACTTCTTCTTCCGTAAATTAAACAAACTCGAGGAAATGGGAATCATTCATATTAAGCCATTGCCAGTTTTGGGTAACATGGCAGCGACCCTCTTCAGGAAATATCCTCTCGTAGAGCTGCTCGACAGAGTTTACAGGTTTAACGAGGAGGCCGATTACGTTGGTTTCTACGACTTCAGCGAACCGGTTATAATGGTGCGATCGCCGGAACTCATGAAAAACATAACGATCAAGCATTTCGATCACTTTGTCGATCATCGGGGTTTCGTTGACGCCGTTCAAGATCCTCTCTTTGGAAAGAATTTGTTCTCATTGCGCGGCGAAAAGTGGAAGGAGATACGAAATCTCTTGAGTCCGGCGTTCACTTCAAGCAAAATGAAGGCAATGTTCAAACTGATGATGAAGTGCGGCGAAAATTTTGCCGACTATCTGACCGAACGTTCGATCGACAAACCCAATGTATTGAACACTAAGGAGGCATTCACGAGATACACGAACGACGTCATAGCCACGTGCGCCTTTGGCATCAGTGTCGATTCAATGAGAAACCCGAAAAATGATTTTTACGTTCTCGGAAGGGAAGCAACGAATTTCGAAGGCATACTGTCGGTGAAATTCTTTCTATTGCGAAGCTTTCCGCGAATATCGAAGTTTTTTAATATAAAACTGATAGATCCGAAAGTGGAAAGGTTCTTCGAGGGCGTAGTGAGAAATACGATAGAGACGAGAGATCGCGAGGGTATCACGAGGCCGGATATGATCCAACTGATGATGGAGACACGAGGAAAAAAATCTGCTGACGTTCCCGAACTTACGATTCAGGATATGACCGCTCAGGCGTTTATATTCTTCTTTGGTGGCTTCGACACCTCATCAACGCTCATGTGTTTCACCGCGTATGCGATAGCCGTTGATCCGGACATCCAGAAGAGGCTAATTGACGAAATTGACGCCGTTTTGGAGGCGTCAAATGGCAATCCAAGTTACGAGGATGTTAATGGAATGCAATATCTTGATGCTGTCATCAATGAGTCATTGAGGGTTTATCCGGTTGGCGCTTTTCTCGACAGACTTTGCATCAAACGGTTTGAACTTCCGCCGGCTGTACCGGGTGCCAAATCGGTGATAATCGAACCCGGACAAAATATTTGGTGTCCGGTATATTCCGTACATATGGATGAAAAGTATTACGAGGAACCGAAAAAATTCAATCCTGAAAGGTTCTTGGGCTCCCGGAAGAACGACATCGATCCCTTTCATTACTTCCCCTTTGGACAAGGACCGCGAATGTGCATCGGCAACAGATTCGCTCTTCTCGAGACGAAAGTCGTCCTTTTTCAACTGTTGGCGAGGTGTTACCTGAAGCCGAGTCCCAAGACTATTGTCCCTCTGAGACTCAGCAAGACAAGCTTCGCTATGGCGGCGGAAGGCGGTTTTTGGCTACAATTGGAAGCCAGAAAAACATCAATGGGCAAAAAATCGGCGAATGGATTTTAAAAAATAAATAAATTTTAAAAAAATGAGATCTTAGCTTCGAGACATTGTTGTGTGATTATTGAACGACAATGACGATGCGTTTATCAACGAATTATGATTAGATAAGAATTTTTGTAGAAATTCGGTAGAAATCAAATATCTGAGAGTATTTGCAGAAAATGTATTGTACAATAAAGAAAAAAGAAAAACGATATTCCTAACCTCTTCATAGTACAAACCTCATTCACGAGATTAGAAACAGCTGACGTTTTAATCTCTTATCTCCGTGACTTGCATTTGTTTTTCACGCTTCTTTGCATTCGTTTACTCATCAAATCTGACGATTCATTCTCTCGCGTGTTTTGATGTTTGTTATGATACAAAACTACTCGCTATACATTTGGAAAACAAGATAATAGTTCTGTAAGGCGACATATTTATCGCCTTGGAAGACGATAGATAACTTGATATTTTTTTAATGACACGTTGAAGCAAATTTTTCATCTTTTAAAAATAGAGAAAATCGTATTATTTCCTAAAAAAGATCGGTAAAAATCAATGTTAACTTTTTTTAAATTTACAATTTTTTTTTTGTCGCTGACGAAAAATCTTTCATTAATTCGATACATTTTTGTTTCGCGTATCAAAAGCCGATTCAAACGAATGAGGAAGCGATACGACCCGATTTTTTGAAGACGCGAACTAATCGTCAAGCAAATTGCGAGGCTTATCATACATTAAGATATTTCAGTTGACATTTTTTAAACACATAAAACAAAAAAACAACTAAATATATTTCGAAAAAGTTTGGAGAAAAAAATGTTTCTCGTAAATGCAAATTTGTTCCGAATCGGTAAAGTGATTCAAAATTTATTAATCATTTTCGTTTTTTATTTTGATAACATTTTTATTTAAATGTTGATGAAACGTTCGTTTGATTTAAAAAAAAAAATTAACTACCAATAAACGAGATTCGGGAGCACTTTTATATCGATAGGCTATAATCGCGCGATGTATGTGTGAGTAAAAAAAAAATATAAACCAAAATATTTTCATCCGGAATTTGTACGGATACAAGAAAAAAATCGGAGAATTATACCAACAATTCATGAAACGGCATATCGGTTAATCGCTGATTTCGATCGAAACCGGGATCCCCCCGTGTAATCTTAAGATTCGTTTTTTTATCAATAGTTCGAAGGTTTATATCGTCACGCAGATTGAGTGAATGTTTCAGTAGCTCTCACGCGCTCATGCGCTGCCAGCAACAGAACTCTGACATCAAATTCTAAAATAGACAATAAAAAAACATTCTGCATCTCATCTCTGACAAACTTCGTGAACCATGGAGTTCACTTGGACGTTGATTCTCACAATAGTCGCCGGAGCGCTCGTGATTTATCGTCTGTTCTTTCGTACTCTCGACAAATTTCAAAAAAATGGAATTTTGCATCTCAAAACGTTGCCGATTTTCGGTAACATGGCACCCGCCCTGTTTCGCCGTTGTCCAGTAGTCCAAGTGATCACCGACGCCTACAATTTAAACGACGAAGCGGCGTACGTGGGTTTTTACGACTTCAGTGATCCGGTTATTGTTGTGCGATCGCCGGAATTGATAAAAAATATCGCCGTCAAGAATTTCGATCACTTCGTCGATCATCGCGGCTTCGTCGACGTCAAGCAGGATCCCCTTTTCGGAAAAAATTTGTTCTCACTTCGAGGTGAAAAATGGAAGGAAATTCGGAGTATCCTAACGCCAGCGTTCACCGGAAGCAAAATGAAGGGAATGTATAAACTGATGTCGAATTGCGGAAAAAATTTTGGTGAATATTTGTCCGAAACATCGACGAACGAACCCAACATTATGGACGTTAAGGACGCCTTCACGAGATACACCAATGACGTTATAGCCTCTTGCGCGTTCGGAATGAGTACCGATTCGATGAGAAATCCGAAAAACGAGTTTTACGTTATGGGAAGAAAAACAACGAAATTGGAGGGAATATTGACTGTGAAGTTTTTCCTCCTAAGCGGCTTTCCGAAGATCTCGAAATTCTTGAAGGTAACGCTGATCGATCCGATTGCAGCGAAATTCTTCGAAGGTATAGTCCGCGAAACGATCGAAGATCGTGACAAAAACGGCGTCAGCAGACCCGACATGTTGCAACTGATGATGGAAACGAGAGGATCAAAGAACGTCAATGTTCCCGAACTGACGGTACAGGATATGGCTGCGCAGGCATTTGGTTTCTTCTTCGCCGGTTTCGATTCTTCGTCGGCATTCATGTGTTTTCTCGCTCACGAACTCGCGGTGAATCCGGAGATTCAGAAGAGGCTTCAGGATGAGATCGATGGTGTTTTGGAAGACTCCGATGGGGGAGAACCGAGCTACGAGGCGATCAACGAGATGGTCTATCTGGACGCGGTTATTCACGAGGGTTTACGAAAATATCCCGGAGCGCCGTTCTTGGATCGTCGATGCGTCAAGGATTTCGAACTTCCTCCGGCATTGCCGGGTGGTAAACCCGTGACAATCGAGGCCGGTACCAGCATATGGTTTCCGGTCTTTGCTATACACAGAGATCCGAAGTATTATCCGGATCCGGATAAATTTGATCCGGAGAGATTTTTGGGTAGCAGGAAAAATGACATTGATCCGTTCACTTATTTTCCCTTTGGTCAGGGTCCGCGTATGTGTATAGGTTATAGATTCGCTCTGTTGGAGTCGAAAGTCGTGTTCTTTCATCTTTTGGCAAAGTGTCATCTCAAACGAAGTCCCAGAACCATCGTCCCGTTGCAGATCAGCAAGGGTAGCTTTGGTCTTGCGGCTGAGGGAGGTTTTTGGCTTCAAATTGAATCTCGTGAGAGCAATTACTTCACCGCAAACGGCGAAACCAATGGAAATACAGCTAATGGCAAAGTCAATGGTACCACAATCAATGGCAAAACAAACGGCTTTGTGAATAATTGAAGACCCGTTTTATTCCGTGCGAAACATCATTAACCCGTTAATCTGTGATGACATAATCCTGTTTTTGTATTTAATTTAATGTTAAGAGATTTCTGTATCAATGAAAAATAAATAGAAACGAAAATAATGAATTAATTCGACCATTTTTCTCCCTTTTTTTGAAAAACCGATTATTCTGCACGACGATCAGTTGTATTGAAGCAAATTTTGAATGCGCTAAATTGATCTCATTGGGGATGTTATCAATTTTTTATTCTACTTTTCAGTAGTGATAAACGAGCGAACGGACGTAGATATCGTAGATACAATAAGCAAAAGCAGGAAAAAAGGGGGAATACCATCGATAAACGGCAGCGGTAGATATTTGTTAATATTGAATGAGATATCGGTATCGAGTGCTATGTTTACACTTATCACTTGCAACGATATCTGATCATATCAAGAATAGATGAGATTATATAATAAATAAAAAGCTTGAACTTTGCAGTTTGACCTCATTTTCGTCACCAATGCCTTATGTTAAAAAATAAACGATCAATAAAGTCTTTCAGCCTTTTTCCCGTGAAAAATAATTTTTTTCTACATTTTTTTTAAACTTTTCAACAAAAATGTTTAAAAAATGTTATTTGTTGAAAAATCCACTTTAGTCGAACATTGACTTCGAAATAAAAGACGATAACCACGCAATTTTGTTCGGTAATCTCGAAAAAGTAATGGCCGATGCTATCCAACGACGTGGCACGTGTACAACCATTTGCGTAATTCGGCCTAAAATCGTTAGATTACACTCTTCAGCCTGCCGAAGGTTGGTAAATATATATATATATATACATGAAAAAATTCTCTAGAGTGCGCGTGTACTCTGTGAATGAGTCACGAGAAATTTGTTAATCAGTCGTCGGTCTGTTTAAAAGATACGACGAAATCTCGATTCACGTATCTTCACGTAACGTCCAAGCAGTTCACGGGGAATCCCTTCGAAATCGATCGAATTTTTATCTATTCTTGAAGCCTTATATCACGATCGGATTTGACCGATTCTCAGTCACTTTCGCGTCGACAAGTAGTAACCATACTTCACCATCGTCTCTCTGAAAAGTCCATTTTTTTTAACGCGTTATTTGTCTCATTACTGATCCGATCGAAGTGTGTGATCAGTAAAAAAAGAACATCATGGCGTGGACCTTGATCCTCACGCTCCTGGCGTTGGCTCTCGGACTCTATTACTATTTTTCTCGTACCGAAAACAAATTCGTGAAACTCGGTCTTCTGCATTTAAAACCGGTGCCGATATTCGGCAATATGGCGCCGGTATTGATGAAACAGTGCGCTTTGATCGACGTGATAAACAAAGCATACAACCTGAATCGCGAGGCTCAATACGTCGGTTTCTACGACTTCAGTGATCCGGTTTACCTGATCAGATCGCCGGAACTGATAAAGGACATTGCCGTTAAATATTTCGATCATTTTATCGATCATCGGAAGATCGTCGACGTCTCGCAGGATCCCCTGTTCGGTACGAATCTCTTCGCTCTGTGCGGCGATAAGTGGAAAGAAATCCGTAATCTCCTCAGTCCCGCCTTCACCAGCAGCAAGATGAAAGTGATGTTCAAACTGATGTCAAATTGCGGTGAAAATTTCGCGGACTATCTTGCCGAACGTTCGGCCGATGGCCCGGCAGTCGTGGACACAAAAGACGCTTTCGCGAGATACACGTGCGACGTGATAGCAACCTGCGCCTTTGGCATCAGCGTTGATTCCATGAGAAATCCGAAAAACGACTTCTACGTTTTGGGCCGTAAAACTACGAGTTTGGACGGTGTATTGGGAGCGAAATTCTTCTTCCTCAAGAGTTTTCCAAGATTATCGAAGCTTCTGAAACTTAAACTCGTAGATCCGATTGCGGAAAAGTTCTTTCACAATGTAGTTAAAGAAACGATCGAGACGCGAGATCGCGAGGGCATCAGCAGACCTGACATGATGCAGCTGATGATGGAGACACGAGGTAACAAGAAAAATGGCGAGGGTCCCGAACTGACCATTCAGGATATGACCGTTCAGGCGTTCAGCTTCTTCTTCGGAGGTTTCGACTCGTCATCAACCTACTTGTGCTTTGCTGCTTACGAGATTGCGGTCAATCCGGACATCCAGAAGAGGTTGCAGGACGAGATTGATGCAGTTTTGGAAGATACCAATGGCGAGGTCACCTATGAAGCCATCAACGAGATGCCGTATTTTGACGCAGTCATCAACGAGGCATTGAGGAAATACCTCGGTGCTTCGTTTCTCGACAGGCTTTGCGTCAAAGAGTTCGAACTTCCGCCAGCGCTGCCGGGTGGTCAACCCATCAAAATCCAACCTGGCGATACCGTATGGTTTCCGGTCTTTTCCATCCACAGAGACCCCAAATATTATCCTGATCCGGACACATTCGATCCCGAAAGATTCATGGGCAGTCGAAAAAACGAAATTGATCCATTTACGTACTTTCCCTTCGGACAAGGACCGCGCATGTGCATCGGCACAAGATTCTCACTTCTCGAGTCGAAAGTCGTGCTGTTTCATCTTCTGGCAAAGTGCCATCTAAAGCCAAGTCACAAAACTCTTGTGCCGCTTGAATTCAACAAAGGAAGCTTCGCTCTCACGGCTAAGGGTGGTTTCTGGCTTCAAGTTGAATCGAGAAACACGACAATCGGAAAGGATACGAGAGAGACTTCGAGCGATGGTCATAAAAATGGCAAAACCAATGGTTCAACAACGGTTTTTTAATGTTTGCCTCTACTTTTAGCTTAATCTGTGATCACATAATTGTATGTCAATGTTTGTATAATAAAAAAAAAAATGAATAAAAAAGTTTCGATATATGTAAAAAAAAAAAAAAAAAAAAAAATACAGCTATCAAAAACATTCCGGTATTTCTCGATTACGCGTTACAGAGCAATTACGTTTCGAAATCAAGCGAAAAATTGTCGGTAAATGTCATAAAAACATTTTTTTTTTTTTTTTTCGGCGTGACGCGAACAGCAGTTGTAGCCTCCAGTTACAACGATGTAAAAATCAACTATTCGTATATTGCATATGAGTACGAAGCGTCGAGGCAAATTTTCCATCGCATCGAGCGCAGGTTATAAAAAAAAAAAAAAAAAAAAAAAAGAAAAAAAAAAAAACTCGAGTATCCGAGAGGAAATAAAGCGTAGAACTTCGGGAATGACGTTCGAGGCAGCGGTAGTGTATTAGCGAGTGCCATCGGTATTTGTGTCACGTGCAACAGAGAGTCGCCCACGCATAGCGGCGCGCGCGATATACGTAGAGCCATAGAGAACCGCAGGATCATACTATGGCCGCATAATATATTCATCCTACCGTAGCTATTCGCTCGTACGTGGTTCAGCTTTCTCCGCGATACACTGCGGTGAATGGTCCTTTAATGAGCGCGAATTCCGACTCCTAAACAAAGACCGAAAGGGGACGAACGGCAGGCATAACTTAACTGCGTCATTGATGCTTCCCGGTGGACCATGAAACGGTTTATTGCAGCCTACATGTCTACGTTTGTATGATTTTGTGTCGATTCCGACGAGATTTGACTTCAAAATATTCTCGGTGAAGCGTCAACATTTTCAGGGCATCGCGCGAGTTCATGCAAATGCATGAAACCCCCGTTTTCGTAGCGTAGTATTGCCGAAAATCAATGTTTTTTTTTTTACACATCGCGGATATAGTTGACATGAAAAAGCCACATTAAGGGGGTTAAAAAAAAGATATTTTGTACAGAAAAAAATTCCAATGAGGCGGAATCGATGAGATCGGTGAGATCTTCGAAATGTGATTCACTGCCTACGCGGAGTAGTAGGGAGGCGAATGCAAGAGAACGAGTAAACTATAAGGGTTCCGCAAGTTGGGGTGAATCTAAGAGAGGACTGAGTGGAAACGTGTATACCCGAGGGGGTGAGGAGGTTCTTCCATCGAAATTGATGAACTTCGGAAAGGGAGAGATCATAGAGGTGAGCGTTAGGTGTATTGTCTCTCCGGTTTCGGTATTCTGTATAAGGTCCGGGGATCAAGAGTGCGTTGTTCTCTTCGTTCTGTATACCTCAAGGCTGTGTTCTATATACCACCGATACAAGTAAACACCAGCAGCGAGACACCACGACCTAAGGGTTTATACCATTATTGGAAACAGAGTCTTATCGCCTTATTCTCTTTCGCGGCAACTCTATTTCCATATACAGCCCTTCCGCGTGTTCTATTCCCTCGATTACTATCGACCGCGTTACACGCATATATATAAGTATCCAACTGAAAAAAAAAAAGAACATTTTCGGGTTTTTACCCCACGAAACTTCAACAAATTTGGGGTTAAAAAAAAAAAAATTTTAAACTGCGCGCGACATTTTTATTTTTTTTTCCCGAAACGAAGCATTTTCTATGAGGAATAAAAATGAAAAAAATACAACCCTTGTAAGGAATTGAGATATATAGGATGATTTAACCAATGAATTGAGTTAAACGTTCGACGGAATGAAAGTTAAGTCCGTGACGGGTATGGAAAAGGATTAAACGGAAGGTATAAACTCTGCCGTAAGAAACAATTCGACAGAACGAAAGTAGATGCGAGTTCGGCATAGGAAAATAGATGGAGACAGAGAAGTAGAAACACCGACGAGACGGTCGAAGTGTCTTCGAAAGCGAGTCAGGGAGAGACCGTCCCCCCCAGACGAATGTACGGGACGCCCTCGGATCTCCTCCGACAAATGGATTAAGCGCAAATTGCTAAACTCTGTTTAATTTGGCCAAATGAATTTTGTCCCCCCATCGGCTGCGTCTCCTAAGCCCAGCTGGTGGTCCCCGACAGTCCAAACGTGACGTATTTGGCCGAAACTTTGGCCGAAAATTTTTATTTTTCCGTCGGAATAACACAATTCGACGGTGAAAACGGCGTTTAAAGATACTCCGAGATGTTTCGAAACTACATACGATCTTTTGCGCCGATCCTTAACCTCTCAAACGCCGAAATACCAAAATGTAAGAAAAATCATTTGAAATTCGCAGGCGTGTTATTTTTTTTTTTTTAACTTCAATTTTCCGTTTCGATCTTATAGACAATCGCATCAATTCTCCGAAAATTTGCGGGCGACTATTGCATTTTATTATTAAAAGAAAAAAAAAGAGATAAATAAACAATTATCAAGCTGATTGATGCGTCTCTCATTTCCGCAGATATTTGTTGTGTTTCGCATTTTTCTTCGGAAACTTTTCCGGCGTTTATTATTATTTTTTTCTTTATTAAACGAAAGGAAAGAATAATGAAAGGCGGGTGCTGGTGATAGCAAGAGCCCCGAGAAAGTCTCGGTGACGACGGTAAACAGCTTTTACTATATGTATATATGTTTTTTCGTTTTTTGTTTTTTGTTTTTTGTTTTTCCTTTTCTTTTCTCAATCATTGGTCGTGTTTCTTCATGTTATTTTATTGTTATTTTTTTTCGAGCTTTTTTTTTTGTTTTGTTTTGTTTTTTTTTTTTTTTCTTATTACTCTTGGCTCTTGTTTTTTATCTCTCTTCCCGCCTTATTGCATCGGCCAGCAGGGCATCGTATCGCTTGTTATCTTTTCTCTCTTTCGATCTTATTATCACAGGATTGTTTCGCCTCGCGAAGTGAGTGCACCCACCCCCCGGGGCCGGTTGGTCAGTTGCCGTAGAGACGAATTCAACTTAAGTGTATTGGCAGTTGAGTTTCAGGTTTTATTCTCATCCAATCGAGTCGGACCTTTAAGATCTCTTCTCTCTTACTATCGCTCCGCCATTAACCTCCCCTGACGCTTTCTTTCCTCCCCTTTAAAAAAGAAAAAAAAAGTCCTTCCTCAACGAAAACCTTCGCCGTTGGTACGAAGTCTTTTTTACAAATTTCACGCGGGTTGCTTCTCTTGTTTTCGCGAAAAAACACGAGAAAATATCGACTAAGCTTCTTAAACAATTGTTCAGCGACGGTGGGGTGAATCCTAATTGAACTTTTGACTGCCGCAAGCTCCGTTCTTTATATTTAATCTTATTTTTTTTCAACTTTCTTCGCACAGACGATGAAATATCACGGCGAAAAAAAAAAAAAAAAAAACCGTATTCTTTCGCGAGCGTTGTAAAAGAAGTTCCGTAGCTATTGATTCAGCCGCTCGGCTGGGATGTAATTTTCATTCGTTTAAAGCCCAAAGTCTATGTTATTGAAACTGAACGTACCGTTTATACGATGCAACTCACCCCCATTGCGTCGCGCAGCGACTTCGAACACTGTATCATCCCTCGTTTCGCGGAAAAAGAATGGCTCTCCTTTCGCTCGATTCCTTCGAATAGTGCGACTCTGCGACATTTCGTAAAAAGAATACCAGCGAAACTCTATACCAACGCGCGTATCAACACTTTTTTCTAAAGCGCACCTTAAAAACTACGATTCACCGTCTATATATTTTTTTTTATTTCTCACTCGCAAAATTTCGAAAGAAATCGCATCGTAAAATGACTTTCCAACGATTGTTATTATTGTTCATTTCCGTCGAAGTAATTGAAAAAAAAAAAAAAAAAATTCTCGATTTATTTCTGATTTGTTGGAAACGCGATTAGGATAAAATGGATTTGCGATGAAAAGTCAAGTATCTGTTTTGGCGGATGTAGAATGTAATAACTCTCGCGGGGAATGGACGAGGAGCACGGAAACGAAACTCGACGAGTTGGGGAAACCGCTAGTGGAGATTACGAGCCAAAGGGCGATAATCATATTTGCTTTTATCCGTGATGTTGGTTCAACTTCCGGCTGTTCCGCTGCTTAGAAATGGTAGTGGTAAATACCCCCTTACCGAGTGAATTCACACACCTATCTTGGTATTCATGTCCACCGGGGATCGTTGAGGGTTTCCACGCGATATTCTCCATTTCTACTTATACCCTCAATGCTCAATGCCTATATAAACCACGACGATTAATCCAACCGGTAGAACCTTAATGATATTCGGTTGTTTGAACTAAACCCCGTTTCGCCTGTAGTTGTAACAAGCGTTGAAATTAACGCTTTGAAAGCTTCGCGTTACCGAAACGTTGAACTTTGGTTGGCTTCGGAGCTTTGAGCCTCAAAAGCGTTCGAATAATTTGCCAACGTGCCAGAATTATCGGATGGAAGCCGCTATGCGTTTAAGTTTCCCCGTTAATTTCCGCATTGAAATTCAATTGACAAGGATTATCGGAATGTTGTTTTTTATAAACATTAAAAGAAAAAATAGGGTGGATAAAGGGGAGCGGTTAAGCGATTCGGAAGTGCATATTATCGATTTACAGGACACATTTAAATTATTTTCAACCGATAAATTCAATAATTACGATAATTTGAAGCGGTTGAATAAGATTTGGAAAAAATGGGGAATATTTATTTGAAATACGATAAGGGAAAAAAAAATTTCGATGTAATACGAAAAAAAGTGATTTTTTTACTTTCTCATTCTATGCGATCGAGAAAACATAACCCTAAAATTATGGACTAAATAACTCTTTTCTATGTCAAAGAATGAGAAAATAAGTATTTTCTCACTTTTGACTTCACATTCGTGAGTAAATCTATCAATTTTCACGCGTCAAATACTTTGTTTAAATATAAAAGTATCTCGGAAAAGCGATTTTCCAAACTCGTCTCTCGGCGTTAACCGCAGCGGATATCGACGATTTTTTTAATCTCCCGTCCTAAAGACGTGTCTATTTATCAATACAGTGCTAATTTCATGGAAAAACCAATTGTAATCGTCAGTAGCAACTGCTTTTTGTGTCCAATTTTTTTTTTTTTTTTTTTTTTCCTACGCATCGTAATATTTTCGTTTATAGTTAGTATCGTTGTTTGCGCGCCCCTCGGAAGAGGGAAACAACGCCATAGGTGATGAAAAATCTTGGCAACAGTGGCAACAACTCGACAACGCCATCACAGCATGAATTTTCCGCCAGTGCCATTAAGTTATTTCATAGAATAAATGGGTCATGATGCTGAGCGTAAAACTAATGGAATACGGGTGTAACGGTAGATGTATTGTTGCCCGTTACCGCAGAGACTGTCGGGAGTCTCCGCGTGTACTTTTGGCGGTGAAGCTCGATGTCAAGCAGCCGTAGATTAACCCTGGAATAGGGTATACATATATTTATGCACCTATTTAACCGTAAATGTCCCCCGCAGGGTCCCGTGAATCCCATTTCTTGAAACAGCAAAATTGAATAGAACAATTCATCTTTCGACATCGAATAAAAACACAATAATGTCGTATTATTGTAACGTTTTTTTTTTTTATTCCTGTTATCCTTCTATTAAAATAACGATTAAAAAATAAAATGACTAGCGGCACAATTCGCAATCGACAATAAATGTTTATCTTGCGGTGAGAATAAGACGAAGAAGAAGAAGCGCTCATTTCATTGGACGATGGATGGCATGAAGATATCTTCAACGATCTACTGAGGCCAGGTTTGCGACGCGTATTCTTGGGGAATTAACACACATTCGCGATGTTATTGCTTAAGAATACACAGTTGTAACTAGGAATCCGACACGTTGCGAATATAAATTATCTTTCTCTCATTCATCAACATCACGAAGATCGTCGCATCGAACGAAAAATCGCGCAAACGAAACTCTTCGCGGAAGACGAACGATGCTCCGAGATGAACGGGAAGCTCCGAAATAACTGAGGCCAGGTTGGCGACGCGTATTCTTGGGAAATTAACACACATTCGCGATGTTATTGCTTGAGAATACACGTATTTGCCTGGCTGATAACACAGGACTCGGCGAAGAAACAGACAGAGAGAGAGCGATAAATACATCGAAACGGCGTACGAAGATTTTGCCGCTTTGATCGATTGGGTCAATTAATCGTAATCAGTGTTAATTGTATGCCGAATAAATTGTAATTAATTGATAAGAAGTGATTTATCGCTTTAAGGGGATGTGAAACACATATGGGTGCGAGAAAGATAGCGTCAGCGGTGTTCTTGGCGCGCGGAGCGAGAGAGAAGCACTGAGAATCTGTTTCACATCGCGTTAAGGCATTAAATATATATGAAATCTGTGTGTATACGATACGAGAAACAATCTTATCGTTATTATCGTAATTTTTTTTAAAAAATCCGTTTTGCTGAATCACGTTGTTGCCGTTACTGAGTCGGCGCAAATTTTTTCTATATATTACGAAAATTTTGTCTGAAGTTCGAGAAAAGTCGAAATATCACGTATCGAAATATATCGCAGATACAAAAAATTCCATTAAAACATATATTGTCGAAGTATTATAATAATAATGATAATAATAATAGTTTATTTAGATCACACGGTACGAGACGCTGTAACGAAAGAGAAATGATAGAAATTCACAAATTTGATGATTACAATTTGTTTTTTTTCTCTGATGCGATCGCGTAAAAAATTTTGTACAGCTTATAATTATATAGACGACATTACTTCCCGAAAAAAAAAAAAAAAAAATTATATGTTTGATAGAATAGCCGAAAGTTGTAATAGACGAATGTAAAAAAAAATATGTTTATTGTTCCAAAGATGAATGGTATCGAATTATATCAATAACAAAAGTTTCCCGTCCAAAAATTTTTCCCGCGTTATATCAACGCGATCTCCGTGTCGTGGCTGACAAATTTTTGATCGAACGCTTCTGGCCGCCAACTCTCGGAATTTCTTTCGATGTTTCTCTTCCTCGCAATTTTTCTTTCTCACCTTTTCTTTTTTTCTTCGTATCCGCTTCTCCTTTTCTTTTTCGTGCTTTTGCCGCAACCATCAATCTTAGATGTGACTGAAACTCGTGCGATTCTTTGTTTTTTTTTTTTTTTCCCTCAACGACGACCACAAGTTGTTGGGTTGAGTTGAGGGGGTGTGAGAGTTTTCTCTCCGTCCCTCCGCCCCGCCGCCTTCGCTGACTGCTGCGGTGCTTTTGCTGCGGTGGAGACTTGGGCCGCAAGTATAAATCACTCTTTAACAGAGCTTTCACGCTTGCGCTTCCACCAGCCGCAGCGGTAGCGGCAAGCTTCGTTGAAAACTTAACAAGCCGAGTAATGAGCCGCTGTGAAGAAGGTTCCGTGCTTCGCGGAGGCGAGAGACTGGAATAACTGTATGCGGAGGGCTTCTTATTCATTTTTTTTTTTTTTTTTTTTTTTTTTTCACGCCTCTTGAGATTCCTCGAGAGGCGTGTTAAATAATCGTCGAGTGGATTTGTTGTTAATACCGTTGGAAATTTCAAACGCTACCGTTCGGAAGGATACGTCGTTTTTAGAAGATTTGCCGATTGCCAAAGAAAAAATTAATTTTTATATACTTCGTCGTCTCTTAACGCCGAATACCATTATCTACATGTAACTCCATTAGATAATAGATCTTTGTACAAACATCCGGCTATATCCCGTCTATATCCGTCCTTTGGACACAGAACAGTACCTCTGCATTATCTCGAAGCTCCATGTGCCCACCTGTGCGCCCTAATGCACGATTGGCGCACATCACAAGGGTGGATTTACCGTTCATTAGCAGAATGAGGAGATGTAATGCAGAGACTATAGTAATTGGAGGAGCTTGTGCACCGTCGTCAAAGGCAAAAGAAAAGAAGCTTAATTTCTCGCTGTTCCATTAAAATTAACTTTTTCTCATCCGTCTCGGAAACTTTACTTTTATGAAAAACAATGAAATTCTGGATATTCATGAAAAACAAATTTTTGTGGGGGTGAAAACCCTTACAAATTGTAAATACTGTCTTAAAAAAAAAAAAAAAAATTCAATAAAAAATTCTGTGTAATTCTGTGTTATCATTAAAATTTTAGGTATTTTTTTTAAATTTAAGTCAAAAATGCCTCTTAATCGAAAAAGTTGCGCGCAAATCGATTTACATCGATCGAGTAGTTTAAATTTTCTTAAATTTTAAACTTCCAAAATTTTACGAAAAATTAATTTAAATTGAACGAATTTTACGAAAATTTTATTTACATTTCGATTTTTCCGAAAAAAAAAAAAAAAAAGTCCGTTTAAAAAAAAATGAAATTATTTTTATTTTTTTTTTCGATCAAAATGTACGAACCGACGGCTCGTTGGTTCCTAATTGTTCGTTTCATCATTCGCAAACTTGTCTTCTCCGTAAATACGAAAAATGAAAGACTACATTTCGTCACAGGATGCAAGGGGTGTTAAACGCGTTGAGAAAGATACGTGAAAATCCTTTTGCAGCCTTATTTTTACGTATTTTTATAAGGCGAGTAGTTTAATTTATCCGGAGAGCTTTCAGTCGAGTCTGCGAAAGTCCCTCTGCACTTTTCCGAAACGTCCGTCGTCGCACTGCCGTCTCTAACCGCTGGTCTCACACATACATACATACGTGTATATAAACATCGTACATATTTATTGCCTGCGCCTCGGTTCATGCCATCTCCGGGGACGCATTGGCCTTAAGCGACTACCTACCGCGCTCGCCTATCTCATATTTACTTTGCAAAACGTTTCGCTGTACGAATAATAGTTCGGTGAGAGAAATTACCCGCAAGAATATGGCGAATGAGAGAGAGAATTCCGTCGTGAATTTAAATAAAAATAATGATACTCTTTTATTACGCCCTCTCATAGTTACGATTTTTTTTTAATTTGCGGGGTTTTCGATGTTTTTGTTTTCAACACCTTAAAAATCCGCTTGGCACTCGTTGATAGCAGAATTAATTGCTTGCAATAAAAATAAATTTAAAAAAAATAATAATAAAAAATAATAATAATTAAAAAAATAATACAAAAAAATTAATTCGAATCAATTTTAACATAATAATAAACAAACAAAAAGATAATAATAATTCGACGAACGAAACGATAAGACATCGAAAACCTAATAAATTAATAATTATAATTCAATCGTCTATAGTGACTGATATTAAAAATCTTCAAATTAAATCGCTTCAGATTTGCAGCGCAAATTAAAATGACTGCAATTTACGGAGACAATATTGTGAGAAAAAAGAATTTTCTTTCCCTGCCGAAAGTACGGTGGACCGAAGGTAGAATGAAGATATATAGCGGATGAAAAGTAAAACGGCTTCCCACGAAATTGCAAAGTTGGAGGGTGTGGGAAAATCAATGAACGTGACAGAGTTGCGTTCGTCTTCCGTTGTTAAGGCTTTTTCCTCGTAGAGAATGGATCGTTAAAGAAACGATCACTGCACCCAACGACGCTTTTGTGGATCGCATGACCCCTTATTCGCAGATTCGCGCTTCCGTTATCGTTCTATACCGAGGTACACTCGGCATTCATAAGTTTCGAGGTAAGCGAAACGTAAAAAAAAAATTCTAAAAATTGTATACGAAAAAAAAAAAAAAAAAAAAAAAACATCGCGTTAAAAATTCAATAAAAAAATAAAAATAAATACGGATAGACCTCTCGTATTTCCGTGTTAAAAATATCCAAAAAACATTATTTTTCGCGATGTTTTTTAAAACTGCTAAAAATTCTAAAAATTTGATACGAAAAAAGAAAACATCGCGTTAAAAATGAAATTAAAAAATAATAAAAATACGGATAGACCTCTCGTATTTCCGCGTTAAAAATGACCAAAAAACACCATTTTTCGCGATGTTTTTTTTAAACTGCTTATGCGTTACCAGTAGCGGAAGAGAATAGCAAACAAGTGAGTTAAAGATTCGACGACGAAAGAAAGAAACGTTGCGGGTTGCGCACGAAATGATCGGCCCCCGGGGGCTGACCAATCGGCGTTCTATGGACCTTCGTTTCTTCCAAGATAAACTCTCGCCGCGTCTTCATTAGACTCTCTTCGGACTATTTGTGGCGCTTCTGGGAGAACACGAGGGCTTAACGGATATATGTACATTCGCACAAATACATTGGTCTCTTATTGCCACATAGAAATAACACACAGTTCATTGTCGTTCTTCTCGAATCGGCTTCTAACCGTCCAGTTTTAGCTCCTCGAGAGTGTGTTGTTCTGTCCCTTTTCCCGTCGTCGTCGTCTTCCGCATCCCCTTTCTACCGGAAGACCACTACTCCCCGCGCTCCCCCGCCCCCCTCCAGGCATTCAACGATTCCTTAGCTTAATGGCACTTGAACCGAATCCATTTCGCGGCAAGGGAAACCGAGAAAATTGGACCAAAATGCGTCGAGCATATAAAAGCACTTTGAGAAATAATGACTTATTCCCTGATTGCCCCTCGATATGTTCGATGCGTCCATCGTATCGATGTAATTGTTATATTTACATCGAAAAGTAAAGCGCAACAGATGATTTAGAAACACGTGAAACCCAAAGATAGATAACAATTTGTATAAAAAATTCGCGAATATTAACTAAAATACCTATTTTTCTAATAAAAAAAAAAAAAAAAAATGTGTAATGTAATAAACAAAAAAAAAATGTCTTATGCAAAATTACGGATTATAATGTCGAGTAGTCTAATCCGGAAGATTCCGTTTCCTCGAGATTCTGAATACGTCACGTTGCCTCGTATGCGCGAAAAAAAAAGCCTGAAAACAGTATCGAAGGATAGATAGCGTAGAAGGGAGAGAAAAAAGACGAAAGAATGGTGAGATAGAAGAAAAGAAGAAGGATAGAAAGATTAAATAGGGGAAAAAATACTTCCTGGAACGGAAATTTCAATATCCTGCCTTAGAACGCTGGATGGACGGTGTACCCGATCTCGCAACACCCCTCTCCCTCCATCGACACTTGAGGCGTGGGGTTGTCCTCCCCTTTAGTTCGTGACTTCGTGAGACATCGAGGGATCACTTCTTCCACTTTTTTTTTTTTTTTTTTTTTTTTCTGTCGGCTCGTTCTCGGTGAGCCTCAGGCCCCGCAGCCTCTCGAAGAGCGGCCGCCCCACTGCCACCAACCCCCCGCGACAAGGGTATCGGCTAATTTAATTCGTAAACCGAGGGAATATAAAAGTGCGGGAGGTCGAGGATACGAGAAGGGAAGGGGGTCGAGAAAACGAGGAATGAGAAGCAACGCTGGCTGAAGCGAAGCTTCTACGGAAAGAAAGAAGTATAAAGCCATTGTCGTGTAAAGACGGCGAACGTGTACCCCACCCCCCCGCGTCACATTCGCTCTTTTTAGTTTTCTTTTTTCTCGACAGCCCGACACGATCTTTAAAAGGGATTCTTTTTTATTTTTTATTTCTTCTCCGTCTTCGTATATATCTATATAACATTTTTGTACTTCAGCTTTTTCACTCGATGAAGCCACCAAACGATACGAAATTATTCGTTTAACCCTTCGCGTACGAAGTACTTGAACGACAATCGACTATAGCTTAGATATCTTCGAAATATTTCAAAAACCCAAAATACGGAGAATTTTCTTCGACTAAAATAAAATCAACTTTTACCTATCGAAATTAGACGAAAAAAAAAAAAAAAAAATGGCGGATTTGATTGGTCATTTTGTGATCGAAACCGGTAGGAAAGTATGCGCCGTTATCGGATATTTGTCGATCGATACTGGTCAGCGCACAGTGGTTGAAGATTCGTCGGAGAGGAGATCGTTTCTCTATGGCGGTCGTATAAAATGACAATAAGGGAAGTACCATCCACCCGCAACCGCCTGGATGCTTGGAAGGGCATCAATAACATTCGTTACCCTTGTTACAACCGTCTTCCCTTTTCTACCGCATATATACATACATAACCTCCCTATATACTCTTCCATAAACACACGCCGGCTATACCTCTTCGGACTTCAACGTTGCGCAGCGAAATGTATGAATGTGTACGTCCGATGAGTCTCGAACCCTGTGAGGCAGTGACACGCTGGGAACCCTAGAGTAGCCCTGTTGTAAAGAATAGAAAGTGCCAAGCGAGTGTACGAGGGCCACTTTACGTAACTTATGTCGCCTTTGTTAGAGGAACAGCCTCGTCGTCTTCGAGCCTTTCGTTCCCTCTATATCTTTTGCCTGCTATGGAAACACGTAGGAGAGATCCAAGACCGGATATCATTGTCAGGCTATTTCTTTGTTCCAACATCCATTGCTTCCTTCCTTTTTACCTCGCATTCTCTCTCTTTCTATTTCAATTATTTTTTTCTTCCGCGGAAGAAATCGTCATGTAAGTCTTCAAGGCGCTACATCTCCTTACATTTTTGTCGGACATTTTTTTTTTTTTTTTTTTTTTCGTAATTTAGAAACTTTCGAGACATTATATCTAACTGGGAATCGATATTTTTTTTTTTCAGATTTTTTATTATCATTAGTAAACATAATTTTCCAACTGCGACAAAGTTAATAAAACTTAACGCAATTTTTTTCGGTAAAAATTAATGAGTATAAAAAATGTTCGCGAATTTTTTTTTTTCGATCGCATTGGAAAATAAGTAATTGTTCTATTTTTTTTTTTTTTTTTTTTTTTTAATTCCTTCCGATCGCACGGTAATTATAGATTATTGAAATGAAAATCTCTCATTGGTGATAATTATAATTAATTTGTATCATTTGTAGCTGCTGATAAAATAGTTTTCCAGTTGTGCGAAATCATTATCTCTATTTCTATTATGGGAAATAGATTAATATAGTTGCTAAATACTTTGAAAACACGTCAAACACCCTGCTGTGCTTCGAGGAAAATATTTATTGACTCAGGTTGCCTTGTGGCGCGCTTAGCGAGATATTATATTCATCATTATTGAGAAGTTGATTACACGGGTCGAGTTCGCACGATAAATGTATACGCGTTGAATCTCAATCTCGTTACGGCGATAGATTAATAATACAAAATTGTGATTTACCGCGAATATTTTTCATAACCGTAAAATCGAATCCTACGTACGAAAAAAAAATCGAAAAAATTTTTTTACTGCATTACTTGCGATGTTCCGGACGTCAACATTTTTTTTCGATCCCATATCACATTTTTTCTTAACATTCCCAACATTTGCGCGATTATTAGGATGCGAAATAAATAGTGTCGCAAAGATTATCGAGTAAAAAGTTTATTATTATTATTTTTCACGCTATAGATTCGGGAATACGATAGATTTATCGATTTATTAAAAATCGGCAAAACGATCGCGATAATTATAAATTGTAATTCACAAATGTACAATCGAATTGGCAGCGGAAAAATGGGGTTATAGTTGTTGGGTCGCTAAATAAAATCGATCGAAAATTACACTGAAGGGACTCCGTCGCAGTCTGTGCCTTTGCCATCGGCAGAGCAGACGCATTTGATGCCCCAAATCAAATATTTAGTTCCAGGTTCGCAAATTTTTGTCCTCTTAGATCTATCGTCAGCCAATGGACCCTCTTGATGAGTATCCGTCGACGGAGCGCTTTCATTCTGAACCCCTTCGCTGGGTGCACCCGCAACCGTGCCGACGTGAGCTTTAAAGTCCATGAAAAAAGATTGATTGATCGGCGTAAGTCGATAGGGCGGTGAATTAAAATGATTATTCATTATAATTATAATAATAACCGCAAATTTCGCCGAGAAATACGTTAAAATATTTTACATAAAATTAAAAAAAAAAATAGAGAACAATGAACGATCTTTGAAATTATTTCCGTTTCTATACGCCGATTTCGCGTTGCCGCTCTCCGATTTCTTATTATTATTATTTTTTTTCTAAATAAATCAGAATTTCGAAAGAAACGATATAATTTCATCACTCACCAGCAACAACGGCGACGAGAAGCAAAGCGAATAGTAATACTCTCATTTTTCTAGCGTTGAATTATTTCTTCTTTATTTCTCGAATGCGATTCTTCCAGTACCGGTAACACGGCTTTGAATGAGTCTACGCCTGGTCTACCAGCGGTTAAAGTAGCGACGAGAAATTTGACGGGGAGGGGAACGTCGACGAGGGAAGGGGTAGAAAAAAATCGGATAGACAAAACTGAGAGGTCAACGATCGGCGATATATTGCTTACGGGAGAAAAGAAGAAATAAAAACATGTGAGCGGAGAACACGTGATAAATAATGTATTTTTAGAATAAAAATTTACATACGATCGCTTCGCGCCCTATCACTCGAAAATAATCGCTTTCGACCGCTCTATCAATTGGCACGTGACGTCGTTATCCCGAGTATTCACCGGTGTACCGTTACTTCGGCTTCCGTCTTTTTCGATCGTAAAAAAAAAATACGGATGTTTTGCACTTTCGAAACCTTAATTTTTTTATTTCATATCGCTGTACGACAAATCTGTTTGATTTTTGAAAAATACTAGACGATTATCGATATCCAAATGCGCAAAAAAAAATGAAATATATATATATAAATATATCGCATCTCGGGCGTATTTTTCCGCTCCGTTTTCTCGGCAAACTGCGCATTTCATGAATCAACTGGCGGTGGATACGTTTGTGGTTTTTCCTGAAGAATATTTTTTTTTGTATTCTGTAAAATCGGAAGAATTCTTCGTTATTCTCAAGAAAGTGATTAGAAGAATCTCTGGGGATAAAAAAAAACTTTTTGGTCTGATTATCGAGGTCGAGGGCACGTCAACCTTATCCACCGGGTCGTGGCTTCGCAGATCGCTTCAATTTCTCTCGTCTTCTCTCAATAATATCTCTCTCTCTCTCTCTCTCTCTTAATTCAGTTCTCATGTATCTACTCATTCAAAGGGGTGAAATAAATGACCTCGAGGGATGATCGAATAAACAATTCATTATAGTAGTTTAGTTCACATAGTCGTGAAGTTGAAAGAGACGAAAAAAACATATCGAACAGAAAACACGTGCGAAATCATTGACTGTGGTAACCGGTCGATAACGTAGAAACGATAACGGTGCATCCCGTAGGCGTCCGTTTCGCTCATTCAAAAAAAAAAAAATTATATTTATTTTATTTTTTTTTTTAATTATTTAACTATAATAATAATTAATAAATTGATTATTAATTTATTTTAATTATTATTTCATATTCTCTATTAAACATTTTATTTAAGTAATTGTTTGCCAAAAATTCAATTTCAATTGTCGTTTTACCCACTAAAGAGAATGGCGACAGTAAACACAGCTAATAGTAAAAAATTCATTTTTATTTTACTGTATTTGCTGTTTTCCGTGAAACGAATTTACGAACACTGAGTATTCGGCTCTTAATGCCGCGTCAATAGCGTTAACAACAACCCGAATGGTAACGCAAAATTCGATCGACATATCTACATGAATACGAATACCAATACAACGGAATAGGGAAAACCGGAAGCCTCTCGAAACATTTTTTTATTTATTTTTTTGGATTACACGGTTTTTCGATACATTTTCTACGTCTACAAAATTTGGCCATTTTGAGAGATAACTTTATTCGTCAGTATTTTCAATGATTTGGTTTAACGATAAATCTTAGCAAAGATCGATATAATGCGCCAAAGCGATCGACTAAAACTACGAAGGATACATCAACATTATTTTTTCATTTTTTTCCGGACTTTTCCTGATGGTTATTTCTTAATAACACATAAAGGTGTCCATGTCGCACCCAATTCGTTGCTCCTTCAAGCTGCCATCCTCGTTGTATACACCTTCCGGGCAATTAGCATTCGTGCAAACGGCTGACATGCGCCGACCGTCGTGTCCGCATCGACAAGTATTGCAGTAGTACTTGAAAGTCGTTCCGAATTCGCAGGATTCCGTATCATCAGTCTGACGTTCGTTTCTTGGAGTCGATGCTTTCGTAGGCTGTTTTCGGCGGCCGTCTTCATTAAAAATGCCCTCTATACAGGCCATTTCTGTGCAAATTGCTGAACTGACCAAACCGTTCGCGGGGCATTCGCAGGTGTTGCAAAATCGCTGGAAAGTCGCGCCGGGTTCGCACGTAGACTCCGGTGCCTGACGTTTATTTCTTGCGATTGTATGACTCGGAAGCTGTTTTACGATAGTTTCCTCGTAAAATGGACCATCCGTACAGTCCATTGATGAGCAAATGTAACCGGAACCATCGGCTGCACAGAAACAGTAGTTGCAGGCGACACGCTTCATGTTTCCGGCTGCACACGGTTCCGTTTTTTTTACCATTGCTTCGATTTTCATGAAAACATACGAAAAAATGTATTGCTTTCCATGAAATTATTTCGTCGATTTAAAGCTCTTTATGCGAGTAAAGTAATCATTTTCCGCAGCGCCTTTTTTGAGAAATGAGACAAAATAAACGGCGAAGTACTTAAATTTTTCACTCACCAGATACACCGGCAATGGCCAATATCACGAATGTAAAACGTAACATGTTGTTTTCCCTATCGCGCAATGCGAACTGTTTCGACGTTAATCACTCGACGCTGAATGATCATCCGATGCCGCGTCGTAGGATTTAAGTATCGGCGAAAAATCTGATAAACAACGAGGATGTTGCGACTCACGCTGCTTTCTGCGATTCGCTGACGACGATTCGAGAAAAATTGTTCGATTATGCATGATGATCACAAATCTCTCGAGTGATTCATTACTGTTTTTGTAATAATTCTAACATCGCGAAATAAAAAGTGTCCCAATGATTATCAAGTAAAAAGTTTATTATTATTTTTTCACGCTATAGATTCGGGAATATAAATTTATTAGAAATCGGCAAGCCGATCGCGATAATTATAAATTATTATAATTCACAAATGAACAATCGAATTCGGAGCGGAAAAATGGGGTTATAATTGTTGGATCGCTAAATAAGATCGATCGAAAATTACGTTGAAGAAATTCCGTCGCAGTCTAAGCCTTTGCCATCGACAGAGCAGACGCACTTGACGCCCCAAATCAAATATTTAGTTCCAGGTTCGCAAATTTTTTCCATCTTCGATCTCTCTTCAGCCCATGGATCCTCTTGATCAGTAACCGTCGACGGAGTGCTTTCATTCTGAACTTCTTGGCTGGGTGCACCCGCAACCGTGCCGACGAGAGCTTTAAAGTCCATGAAAAAAGATTGATTGATCGGCGTAAGTCGATAGGGCGGTGAATTAAAATGATTATTCATTATAATTATAATTATAATAATAGCCGGAAATATTGCTGAGAAATATGTTAAAATATTTTACAAAGAATTCAAAAAAAAAATTGAGAACAATGAACGATCTTTGAAATTATTTCTATTTCTATACGCCGATTTTACGTTGCCGCTCTCCTATTTCTTATTATTATTATTTTTTTTTCCGAATTTATATAAATTTTTTTTTTTTCCGAAAATAAATGCGAATTTCGAAAAAAGACGATATAATTTTATCACTCACCAGCAATAACGACGACGAGGAGCAAAACGAATAGTAATACTCTCATTTTTCTAGCGATTAATTATTTCTTGTCTATTTCTCGAATGTGATCCTTCCACTACCGGTAACACGGCTTTGAATGAGTCTACGACTAGTCTATCAGCGGTCAAAGTAGCGACGAGAAATTTGACGGGGAGGGGGACGTTGACAACGGAAGGGGTAGAAAAAAATCGGATAGACAAAACGTGAAGATCAATGATCAGCGATACTGCTTACGGGAGAAAAGAAGAAACAAAAATACGTGATAAATAATGCACTTTTAGAAAAAAAAAACATGTACATACGACCGCTTCGTACCCTCTATCACTCGCAAATAATCGCTTTCGACCGCTCTATCAATTGGCACGTGACGTCGTTATCCCAAATATTCACAGGTGTACCGGTACTTCAACTTCCGTCTTTTTCGATCGTAAAAAAGAAATACAGATGTTTTGCACGTTCGAAATCTTAATTTTGTTATTTTATATCGCTGTACGACAAATCTATTTGGTTTTTGAAAAATACTAGACGATTATTATATCTAAATGCGCAAAAAAAAATGAAATATATATATAAATATATCGCGTGTCGGGGCGTATTTTTCCGCTCTGTTTGCTCGTGAAACTGCGCATTCCATGAATCAACTGGCAGTCAATACGTTTGTGGTTTTTCCCGAAGAATATTTTTTTTTGTATTCTATAAAATCGGAAGAATTCGTCATTATTCTCAAGAAAGTGATTAGAAGAATCTGTGAGGAGAAAAAAAAAGCTTCTTGATCTGATTATCGAGGTCGAGGGCACGTCAACCTTATCCACCGGGTCGTGGCTTCGCAGATTGCATCAATTTCTTTCGTTTTCTCTCAATAATCTCTCTCTCTCTCTCTCTCTCTCTCTCAATTCACCTCTTACATATCGATTCGTTCAAAGGGGTGAAATAAATAACCTCGACAGATGATCGAATAAACAATTTAATCGGCTGATCGGCTTCAATTGTAGAAAGGAAGTGTTATTATTAGCGTCAGTTAATCCCGAAAAAAAATATTTTTACGATTATAATGACGAATGAATTTAATTTTATTAATTATTACACGAAAAAATCAAAATTAATAAAAATATAAATAAAAAAAAATTATTAATTAATTAAATAATTATATACAATTATATATAATTATGTATACAGTGGAGCCCCTCTTGTCTTAATTTCACATGACTCAACTGCTCGCTTGTCTTAACCCGTTAACATGATTCCCTCATTTTACTTCGACTATTAATTCTGCATTGAGAGATAACATCGTATCGTAATTACTGAAATATACGATAATCTGTAACGAATCGTAACTGCCCTTCCTTTGGCTATGGAGAGCCGATTCTTATCTATTTGCAAAACAGATTTCCACATTTCTAATCAATTCTGCAACTCAACGGGAACGTTGAAAGGTCAAGTGCATCGCATAGCCTCGACCTTCTCTTCACATCGCATAATTACGCATCACCATTCCATCCATCGGCATCTCAGCTTCGAATTACGCGTTCAAAGAAACATCAATAATCGATTAACACGAATTAAGGGATTTGCAAGGCCTGATTTTTTTTTTTTTTTTACGATACATTCGCATAATTTATTGTAATACACAGTACAGCCGGTGTCGAGATGAGTCTCGCGGAGATTTTAATTTGTTTGAAGACTATAACTGGAAGGATTCATCGTGAATTCGAAGGTAAGCGTTTCAGTCGATTTAGATCGCTCCTTCGGATGCTGCGCCATTTGGAAATGGACCACTCAGCGGGCGTAGGCCGCCGCTTGTTGCCGGAGGCTACCATCCTCGTTGTACATACCTTCCGGACAACCGGCTTTCGTACAAGCAGCTGACGCGCGCAAGCCGTCGTTTCCGCATCGGCAGGTGTTGCAGTAATGGTTGAAGGACGTTCCAGACACACAGGTAGCATCAGCTCCTTCAGCCTGACGTTTGTTTCTTGGGATTGGATCACTCGGAGGCTGTTTTAGGCTTCCGTCCTCATTGAACGCACCTTCTGGACATCCTATCAACGTACAAGCTGCCATATCGCGGGAACCGCTTTTCGGACAGTAACAAGTATTGCAATACATTTTGAACGTTGTTCCCGGCGTGCAAGTGGCAGTCTGACGCTTGTCTCTTGCATTTGGTTCGCTCACAGATTCCACCAAAGTACCATCTTCGTTCCACATCCCCGGAACGCATTCCATTCTTGTGCAGGCGGCGCTTTCGGTCAAACCGTCGGCTTCGCAAGTGCACCTGTTGCAGTAGTATTTGAACGACTTGCCAGGTTCGCAAGTAGACTTAGCTGCTTTGGATAGAAGAAAAAATAGCAAATATGCAATCTTCTGTAGGGTAACGGTACCGTTTTTGGCCATTTTAGGTCCGATTGTGGCCATCGCATTAACAGCAATAAATCAAAATATAATCGAATTTAAAAAAAAAAACTTCGAGCAGATCATTCGGTGAATTTATATGAGAACTTTCGAAGAATCAATACATGGTTTTGAAAAAAAAAAAAAATTCGAAGAGTATAATAATAAAAATGGCCGTAAATGGTACATCTACCGTACACTGTCCATTTTAAGCGGAAGTCGGCGAAATTGAGCAAAAAACTGAGACCTTTTTTTTTTAAGTTTACCGGAAATTAAAAAAAAACTTTTTGAAAAATACAAATTGATTTTTCAATTTTTTTGGGTGGCAATTTTGACCGACGATTCTTGATGGATTGTCCATAAAAAAAAAAAAGGAAAAAAATGTGCGGAAAAGTATGTTTATAACTCACCCGACACGGCGGCGATGGACAATATCGCAAATACGAAAAACTTCATTGCGCCTATAACGTTGCGTTCTTTGTGTTTGATTCGCGTATCGTATCGATGTTCTGATTATTACTGATCCGTCTATAAAGACGCGAAGCATTTAAATAATCGGCGAAATAGATAAACGACGGGGGAAAACCAATCGGCGATAGTCAAGATTCAGTGGTATTGACGGGAAACACATGTTTTTTAATACGAATTTTCGATCTCTAAACCTTGAAATACTTATCAGCGTTATTTCAGTACCGCAATGAGTTCGTTTCTTCATCGCGTATTAATATTGCTTCACATCACGAAATTATGTCAATTTTCATCAAATTGCTCTTCGAAATTTCGCCAATTTACGAATTAATACAAATATTACATAAAATAATAAATGGGGCGATTTCTATTTTCTCTTATCGGTGATGTAACCGAATCTAACGATCGCAGTTATGTAGAATTGAATGTACGCGCGTTGTGATAGCGTTTTATCGCGCTGAACTTTATATACCAAAGTTTCGTTTCGATGCAAAGGTCACGATGTCAACTCCTTGGATAGCAGAATTTATTAGATTGTTGAAGTCGTGCGCATTGTTTTGCTGTGTACTCCTGAGATTCCTCTTTATATGCGATTGAATTTCAATCGGCAGACATTGGACCGCCACCGTTATTGAGATTAAACCGCCGAGAAAAAAATCGATGTAAATAATAATTAAATAAATACGGTATACACATATTTTTTTTTAATACAAAAATAGCACTTTCTTTATTACTCTTCTTACGGCAAAATAGAAGCTTTTGCTTTACAAATAACAATATACATAACAGTGTTGCCAATTTCATGTAAAAATGGTACCTTCAAGCCATTTTTTTTTCAAGTTATCGTCCTCGTTGTACATATTTACATCGCAATCCATTATTTCGCACGCAACAGAAAATCCAGAGGGTGAGTCACCCGTAAGGGTTGCGGGATATTGTGAAAAGGTCACCGGCCACGTAGGGTCAGTTGTGTGGCTGACGTGACGTTTCTGTCTCAGCAATGGACCGGTCAGAACCGGTTAGATATCCTTTAAGCCACTGCCCTAGTACAGTGCAATCTCCGTATTCTTAACTCCCCTTAACGTAATCAATCCTTCATTTTAACTCGTTACCATGACAACGAGTTCCCTTAACTGTATTTCCTCTGAATCCGTTTGCCGCACTCCAAGCGGAGCCCATTTCGTAAAATGTAAACTGCGCATGCGCAGCAGGTATAAGGTGGCTTCGTACCTACGGCCGCATACACCCCTCGTTACCCCTATTCACAGCAACTGACCGGAAGTAGGGACAATAGGGGAAATGCAGAAAAGGGAACGAATCCGTTCCCGTCGAGTTAAGAATACGGAGCTTGGACTGTAAAACGAATTTACAAGGCGCGCCTCTGTCTCGGCGAAGCATTGTTCGGAATCTGTTCGGCGTTCTTCAAACTGCCGTCTTCGTTGTATATATTTTTACTGCAACCTTTTCGCGTGCAGGCGACGGAAAATCCATCGGATCCACAGGTACATGTGTTGCAGTAAATCTTGAAGGACTCACCAGGTACGCATTCCCTGTCGTGGCTGACCTGACGCCTGCGTCTCAGCAAAGGATTAGTTGTAATCGGTGCGGCGTTCTTTAAGGTACCGTCTTCATTGTACACATTTTCATCGCAAGCTCTTCTCGTACAGGCGACGGAAAATCCGTCGGATCCACAGGAACAAGTGTTGCAGTAAATCTTGAAGGACTCACCAGGTACGCATTCTCTGTTGTGGCTGACCTGACGCCTCCGTCTCAGCAAAGAGTTGTCCGGAACTTGCTGGACGTTCTTTAAAGTACCATCTTCATTGTAGACGCCTTTGGGACAAGCCATTCTCGTGCAGGCAACGGAAAATCCATCGGATCCGCAGGAACAAGAGTTGCAGTAAATCTTGAAGGTCTCACCAGGTACGCATTCCCTGTTGTGGCTGACCTGACGCCTCTGTCTCAGCGCAGCATTGTTCGGAACCTGTTCGGCGTTCTTTAAGCTGCCATCCTCATTGTAGACGTTTTCATCGCAAGCTCTTCGCGTGCAGACGACGGAAAATCCGTCGGATCCACAGGAACAAGTGTTGCAGTAAATCTTGAAGGTCTCACCAGGTACGCATTTCCTGTTGTGGCTGACCTGACGCCTCTGTCTCAGCGCAGCATTGTTCGGAACCTGTTCGGCGTTCTTCAAACTACCGTCCTCGTTGTACACCTTTTCATCGCAAGCTCTTCTCGTGCAGGCAACGGAAAATCCGTCGGATCCACAGGAACAAGTGTTGCAGTAAATCTTGAAGGTCTCACCAGGTACGCATTCCCTGTTGTGGCTGACCTGACGCCTCTGTCTCAGCGCAGCATTGTTCGGAACCTGTTCGGCGTTCTTCAAGCTGCCATCCTCGTTGTAGACGTTTTCATCGCAAGCTCTTCGCGTGCAGACGACGGAAAATCCATCGGATCCACAGGAACAAGTGTTGCAGTAAATCTTGAAAGTTTCACCAGGTACGCATTTCCTGTTGTGGCTGACCTGACGCCTCTGTCTCAGCAAAGCATTGGATGGAGTGGATTGACCGGCTTCAGAGATAGAAAAAAAATGTCACAAACATCATTAAATATTTGCAAATTAATCACAATCAATGGCAGCGATGATTGACAAAAATGTTACTCACTGATTTCACGGCGGCTTCTGGAAAACGAATCATGATCCGAACGGCACAGCATCAGTGTGCAAAAATGATATTTACCGTCGTCCGAACATCTGCACGTATTGCAGTCCTCTTTCCAGGAACTTCCGGGTTCACATGTCCCATCTAAAGATTGGTCTATAGAAAAAAAGTATCATTAACACCATTAAATATTCCAAAATTAATCCATTAATGCCTATTCCCTTCCTTCCAAAGATATTGTGAAACTTGTTGTGGTCTCGAGGGTTTTTGGGGTCACTGATTACCCATCTGAACTCAGAATTCAGAAATTCAAAATGACGGATCCAATATGGCGGACCAAAATGCAAAAAGTGACTTGATTTTTATGAAAATCGGTACTCGGGGGTTTTTAGGGTCACTGATTATGAATCGGAACTCAGAATTTAGAAATTCAAAATGGCGGATCCAATATGGCGGACCAAAATACAAAAAATGACTTGATTTGCATGAAAATCGGTACTCGGGGGTTTTTAGGGTCACTGATTATGAATCTGAACTCAGAATTCATAAATTCAAAATGGCCGATCCAATATGGCGGACCAAAATGCAAAAAGTGACTTGATTTTTATGAAAATCGGTACTCGGGGGTTTTTGGGGTCACTGATTACGAATCTGAACTCAAAATTCATAAATTGAAAATGGCGGAACAAAATGCCAAAAATGACTTAAATTAAATGAAAATCGATACTAAAAAAATGTTACTCACGAGCCTGACGACGGGTTCTTAAGCTCGAAGTATCTTGTGGCGGACACAGCATCATTGTGCAAACGCGAGATTTACCATCAATCGAACAATGACAATCATTGCAATCCTCTTTGAAACGAGCTCCCGGCTCGCATATTTTCTTTTCTCCTTCGGCTTCATTGACTTCGTCTTTAAAAAAAAAAATGTCTTTAACATTATTAAATATTCCAAATTGAATCGCCATTAATGTGAACAATGATTGGCAAAGAAAATTTTACTCACCGGCTTCACGACGGGTTCTTAAGATCGAAGTATCTTGTGGCGGACACAGCATCATTGTGCAAACGCGAGATTTACCATCAATCGAACAATGACAATCATTGCAATCCTCTTTGAAACGAGCTCCCGGCTCGCATATTTTCTTCTCTCCTTCCGACTGATCGGCTTCAATTGTAGAAAAAAAAGTGTTATCATTAGCGTCAGTTAATCCCGAAAAAAATTATTATTACGATTATAATATCAAATGAATTTAATTTCATTAATTATTATACGAAAAAATCAAAATGAATACAAGTATAAATAAAGAAAATGTCATTATTAATTCATTAAATAGTTATATATAATTATGTAAATATTCCTTTTCTCCCGAAAATAAAAAAATATTTTTTTTTTTTTTTAAATCGAATAAAAAAAATGTACTCACCGGTAACAGCAACCACAGCCAAGTACACGAGAACGAAATAGCGCATTTCGACAATCATCTTTCGTTTTTTTTCTTTTCACACAAATTTCAATTCACTCTTTCCACTTCGGTGTAAATTTTTTGACTGAATAGCGGTATTGCGAACGAGTAAATATATTGGACCGAAAATTGACGATAGCGGGAGTTCGTCGTGAAAACGAAAGAGGTGGGAGAGAATGATCAAAAAATCCCGAAGAATCTTTATCTCTACTGTGTACCAAGAATTATACAGCGTTCGGTCTATCGAGCGTGTCAACGATGACCGTCGGCATTCGTGATACGCACGTTCTTTAACGAGACACAACAAATGACCGTTTTCGTACGAACCGATCTTTAGCGCTGTGGGATTTTACCGCATGTGTCGAATAACAAACAGACGTACGCAGCTGTGAAACGTTGTCATTTCGGCACTTCAGAATGACCCTAATACCGAATAATCAATCGCCGAAGTTCCGATTAGCTTATGTATGAACGGGAAAAACCCACACGTTGAAGTACCATATCATCTCGGCGTTTTGTTTACGCGAGCAATCGTCAGAAACTGAGATTTGTTTTCACTTCCGGTACGGGTTTTTCTAGTAAACATTGGGGTAATAGTGAAATAGCCAGCAAAAATCAGCGGTGAAAAAAACATCGGATATCTCCCCGAAACTACGAGGCCAAATTTTTATTTACTTATATTTTTACATTTTTTTTTTTTTTTTTTTCGCAACTACGTTTTTGCTCACCGGCGGAATTATGGGAAAACCGAATCTCTGACATGTTTAACAGAAAAAAAAAATTTAGGTACTTAGCGCCGTTCGCGAAGCGTTATTTCGAACCGTTAACGACCGATGAAAAAGTCGAAAAATCAACGAATTCCAAAAACACTTCGGAACCACTCGCTTCCACGTATCTTTTTGGGGTTAACATGATTCCGATGGTAATTATAATCCAAAGTTCAAACTACGGATCACCGATCGTAAAAACGGCGCCAAATTCTTTCACGAATTCCATTTAATCGAGAATCCGAAAAATGATTAAAAATTCTTGCGTCATATACGTGATAAATTTGTCGCGTACGTTGTTCATCGTCGAGTAGCAGCGGTCAGACGGGTCACGCAATGCCGAGATATCATTATCGCCATGAAAAATAGTTGAAAAATCGTAACACATAGTGCCATGCGGTAAGCTTAATGTTATTGAATCAATTTGTTTGGCGTCGCGTATTAATGTCATCAGTATTTTTTTACGCCGACGTTAGACGAATTATATGAAATATCACTGAATGTGTTTTTATTATCGAAAAAATATGAAAAAAATAAATATAATCATTCTTATTGTTGTTATTATTATTATTATTACCATAAACATCATCATCTTCTTCTTCATTATTATTATTATTATTATGATTATTAACATGCGAAAACATCGCGTCTCAGGTATACGAAAAGAAAAAACTGATCGAATTTAAATAACATTGTGTTGCTGTCTACTGTGACCTACTTTCGCGCGGAACGAGACTTCGTTCAACGGTAGTGAGAGCCCCTGGCAATATGCGAAGTATGCAAAGATGTCCACGGACTCTCGGAGGGTTGATTAACTTCGTGGGATATAGCGGTAAGAGCACAGGGCAGTTGTGCCGCATACTTGGGCTGTCCGGGACACCGGCTCGTGTATGCCGCGGTATTGAAATGGATTCTGGTTGAAGCTCCCGTGTGCGAGTCGTCAAGCCGCTGTCTGGATTCAACTTTTTTTTAGTGAGCTTTTCGCCTCAAGTTTTGGTACTTGTCTCGCGCGTCATTACGTCAGTTACGTTCGAGTTTCGGATGCCCCAGTAGCCGATTATCCGAAAACTTACGATTTTTTATTTCCTCGAAAAATGGCGTATGATTTTTTTTTTTAATATATACACATTTTTTTTTTTTTTTTTTTTTCAAATTTTATCGAGACATTTTTTTGGCGCTTTTTTGTCGTCAGGACAAAGAAATCGTTCGATATTTTCGATCGACAAACGTTTTCACTGTCGAACGAATTTCATCGAATTAACCGAAAGACAGAGGAGAAAGATCTGTGTTGATATTAGGTCTATATTGACTCAAATCATAAAGCTTATAACTCTCACAGTCTGCGTCTAGCTGAGTGGAGTTCAAATATTGTACGGCCATAGGGAAACCCTTGACCCTCGACTGTTTTACTCAGCGTCGCGCGTCGTAGTCCTTCGACTGCACCTTCGCCTCACCCGACCCGTTCAATCAATTTAATCTTTCATATTTTTGCACCAATTGTCTTCGTCGGGATATTTCTCGGCCCGGGGGTGCAATTTTTGCCATTAGGCCATTTTGCCCCATATTTGTGGCGAAACATACAAATCCCCGCCCCGTTTCCATTTTGCCCCACTATTTCATATATTGATTGTCAATCTCTCGATAATGAGATATTCGTGAAATTCGACGAAAACCCCTCCGGATTCCGTCATCGTTGCGATAGCGAAGCTCGCCGGTACCGATGACCCCGGGGACACTCGGGACTGTATCATAAATTCCATTGGTATATTGCCAGATGTAATTTTGTCATCGATATTCAGCTGAACTTCATTACCGACACTACAACGGCCATTGAATTACCAATTTTACGACCGAACTTCAATCTCCCTTTCGTCAAAGTTTTTTTTTTGTCTCCGTATAAATTGTCCAAAGAAAGAAAATCCTTTGATCGAAAGACGAAAAAAAAAAAAAAAAAAAAATCATAAGTTGACGATTTATCGATGGTAGCTTCTCCCACTCCACTTCTGGAAGCAAATTAGTACGGCTGAATACTGTCTACTGCTATACGCATCCAATACTTCAACTTCCGCCACTGACGCCCCTCTCCCGCAGCGGGGAGCTTACATAGCGCAGAATCTTTCTTTTGTATTACTTTTTATCATCACTTTCGTAAATCAATTATCGGAATTTCTCTTTGATTCTCGTTCTTTATCTTTCCGACTTTCTTAACTCAGACTTTTCTCGGTAATGTAAACTCCGTATAACCTTCGAGAGGAAAGATACGCGCGCGTTGCGACGTCGAAGTCATCGCCGGCACGACGGTCTGATCGAAAAATGATTAATCTACTGAACGACGCGCGGCCTCTCAAGTAGATTCGTCATCGTTCGTTCCAACGACAAAATGGTCGACCGCAGCGCATCGAATTATTCATCGTGTACCTCGGCGAGTTATATCCGTTAACTCTTTTCACCCGGAGACATTGGCACGGGACACAATAAAACAGGACTCGAAGTGTGAAAAGAAAAAGGTCTGAAAGGTGAAATAAGGGGAAGGGTAAGGAAAAGAACGAATGGTACGGAGGCGCGCGCGATCCCGGCGAATTGAGCGGATTCCACCTTTTAGGGTGCGACTTTCCGAACTTATTGGTACTGCCTGAATAAATTTAATTCCGCCATTCTCCGGGGCTTCGAGCAGTTAAAGCTCCGTTGCCTTCGTACAAATGCTCCTTACTTCTTTATTCTCATAGTCTAACCCTTTAGAATTTTCATCTTTCTGCTCCTACAGAATTTTCTTCACCCTTTGACTTCACCGCTTGGAAGCTCAATTTATTGTCTTATAAAAAACGGTTGTTTACTTTTCACGTTATTTCGAAGTAACGCTATGAAAACGTAAAACATCCATATCTTTGCACCCCTTTAACACTATGGTTCTGGATGACGTAATTTCTTCACCCTTACGAAGATCTATCAAAGATCAATTTTTAAAATTTTTATTATAATGAAATCGAAACGCCAGAATGTCGGGATGATGTCTATTAAATCGTATCGATATATTACATATTTCGAAAATTACGAGCTTTTGGAAAATACATATAACGAAATTTTTTTGAAAATTCACAATGCACGATCGGTAAAAAAAAAAAAGAGATATAGGTCTCGGGGTTCGGGCTGAACGTTGACAAGTCTGTCGGTCAATCGGGACATTAGTTTTTTTTTTTTTTTTTTTAATAACGATCGATCGACGTTATCGTTTTTTATAAAGAGTCACATAGATTCACAGGCCATTAGACTGGCGTCTCGTAGGCCAAGTCGTGGATGCGAATGAATGACGAATGGAGGAGCGTTTGGAAGGTTGCGACAACGCACGGTTGACACTTACCGTTCTCACGAAGCTTAGCCCGGTGTACTCGACGCACAATATTGTGGGTTGCAGGTTATAAATAAAGTGTCTCTCTGCCACCTGCTACACACTGATAAACCTCGGAAAGTTCAACGATGCGAGAAAACGAAGGATAAACATTTTTTGACAGGAACACTCGATGTGACCTCGAATGCGTCTTCCGATCGCGAAAATTGATCTAACAATTTTTTTTTTTTTTTCCTTCCCATCGAATTATTTCATAACAATAAAAAAAAAAATACAAACAAAAAAAAAATTATTTTGTTAAATTTTATAAATTATCATCGTATCGATATTTTTTATTGAAATAAATTTAAAAAGAATTTTTTTTTATAAATTTATTTATTTAATAATTTAAAAAATCTACTATGCGAGCTTCAATATCGAATGCATATTTATTTATTTTTTTTCATTATCGTATCTCGACGATTCGTCTTTCATCGCTTTTCAATCGTTCCTCTTTGGCACGTTTTATGCTTATTCAATGCACCTTTTTCGGTTTTTTTTTTTTTTTTTTTATATATAGCTCGTCAGTCTAGTCTTCATCCAATATACTTCATCACTTCCTCATCGATTCCTCGAAGCAATTATTTGCGACTTTTCGATAACGGTCGATGAAATCCTTACTAGCCTTTAGGCGAGAGCTCCTTCTTCCTCGTGCTTCGAACGTTCAAACGGATAAAATTCTTTCACCGGGCGTGTCGGCCCCCGTACCCGACGCCTTAGCGATGTATTGTTGCGTGAAAAGTTAGAGGACGGTCGGGGGGTTCGCGGGGGAGGGGAGGGGGGATATTTCCGTCTGCAAATTGGACATGGAAAATCGTTGCTTCCTGCTCGGCGTTGTCGCACAGTGGCAGAGAGGCGTGTAAGGATTTTTTTTTTATTGAAATATATTCATTTATTGGCCCGAGCGAAAAACGCGTGACGAAGTGAGAAAACGCGATGTATTTCGCGATCGGTATTTTTTTTTTATTATTTTTTATTTATGCAATTCCATACATTTTTCGTTTGATTTCGAAGAATAAATGAGAAGAAAAGATCGATATCTGTTGCGTCTGTAGGCGTAGGAATTGACATTGAAAATCGAAGGGAACGCCAATTTCCGCTGTAAATTACGAACGCAAAACTTATGAAAATATCAAGGAAGCAACTTTCATGCCTTCGGATTACTTCACTCTTGTTTGTCATAACCCAAAACGCCGACAAAGTTTCCTCTCAAGTTTTCCCACGGTAGACGCGCGAAATTGGCGTTCCCCCCGCTGCCGAGTCTCGTTGTACTTTCGGCATACCACGTTTATTCGGGTGTCGCGTGTCGCGTCGAATTGAGCAAAATGTACTTTCGTCACAAAGATATGTAAGCCGAAACCGCGGAAAACTATTTTAATTATACGCTATGGTCGATTACAAGTAAATTTCGCTTCAGCTCTCGGATCTCTTCATAATGCGTTGTTTTTGTCTCAATTTTTGGTTTTCATCGAAAAAACTTTGTTTCCTCGTAAAAAAAAAAAAAAAAAAAAAAAATTACAATTGTTCATAAATTTTATGCAAAATATAAATATGGTGTCGGAATATTGATATGATGATAATAATATTATATCTCGGGTGATAATAAATGTGACGAACGTTAGAGGTCGATAATTGAATATCGGAGACGAGGAAAATTGGATGGGCGAAGGGACAAAAACCCTCGTACTTTCGCCGCAGCGAGATTATTCGTTTATCGAGCTCATTGTGGATTCATTCCTGACTTTTATGAGCATCGTAGGCTTGCTTCGCATGCTAAACCGTTCCCCGTTGGCGTAAACCGCGTGTCTCGAAACTCCGCGAAATGCGTGCTGTCTATTTGAGAAGATAATACTGTTTTTTGTCCCACTGTCGTGGGACACTTGTCGTCTTTTCTAAAATCCATTTATGACGAATCGAAGGAAAACCCGAATTGACTTTCCCTTTGCAATATGTTTTCCGAACTTCGTATTTTCCGAGATACGAGAGCAATCGATAGTTATTAACCAATGAATAAACGTCAATTATAAATGAGTTAAAAATAACTCCGTAACAAGTCGATGTAACTGTAAACAAGTTACATCGCCATAACTGCATTTATATATAACATAACCTTTAATGGTTGCAACTATCGCGATTTTTCCGCGAGCATTTGAATTTCTACGGAAAAGTCGCTTGTCGAAGCTTACGATCGGAAATTCGAATCGATTCGCTTGTTATAGTCTCGCGTTGGAACTCTGCTGATTCTATATCGTGACAAAAAGCAGTCGCATCTGCTTCTGACAACGGATAAATGTTTAATGGCTCCTGAAAAATTGAAGCAATAAAAAAGCAACAGAGCTCCGGGAGAGGGAGGGGAATAGAGAGAGAGATTGTGTAACGGGGAAGGACGACGGGATAACGGAGGGGCCGAAAGCTCTATATACATCGCGGCGTTGGAAGGAAAAAGCTGTTGTCGTCTATGCAAGATGGACCAATCGGTCGTGGGTTGTGTTCTGCAAGCGACAGTCCATTGTTTCCCGGGATAAGCCGTTTCTTATTAAAACCAGATGTTTATATCACGTCGAGGAGAGATCGACTGAGGCCCGTACCTCTTCACATCGGTCGAGACTACAAGGCGCCGGAAATTGATAGAAGCTTCATTATCATTAAAAGCGATTGCCGGACGGGGATATCCGAGGATCGGCGTAATACGCGCGGAAAAAAGACATTGCAAAATTATTATCTACAGTCGGTCTTCTTTGCTGAGCGAGCGAATACACAGAGTAACGAAGTTAATAACAAATGACGACGATATTTTCGTGATGGAAGATTTTGTAAAGAATAAAAAAAAAAGATTGCGACGTAGAATTCTGTAGATTGCCTTATCATTATTTTCCCCTTTGATTTTCGTGTTGTTTTTTCCTTCATAGCTGTCACATACATCGAGAAAGGTGAGTTTTTTAGGTTAGGATTTTCGCTGCATCGTTAAAATCGATTTGACAATCAAATTTTCGTTTTTTTTAATAATTCCGAAAGTTTGAATTCAGCTGAAAACAGTTAGTTTGAGGTTTCGAACGTGGATCGGCGAGAGAAAAGCTCCTCGGGCCGCTGCGTTTGAAGTGTTTAATTTCGTATATTCCTTTCCGCGTGTTCTCGTATCTAGAATCGTTGGCGAACGAGGTGGGAGGGACAGTTCGTTGAAGTCTAGCTGACGGCTACCCTTGGGCAGCCAATCAAATAAAGTAATCCGTGGTTGCGCGTTGCCGGATGCAAATTTGGCCCCTATGGGCCTCCATTTCAAATATATCCCTAGCGACGTATACACCACCTCTACTCAGCAACCCTCACGGGATACTAAATTTACCGTTAATACTAAGAGTAATCTCGCATCATATTGGCCGTCAACACGATCGAATGGAATAAGTCTTTTTCGCAATTTGTTCGTTATGCAATCTCGCGATGTGTGTCGGACGTATAGGGGTGATTGGGGAAAAACGAAACGGCTAAGGGATACCGACTGTTATCGCGATGTCAGATGCATGAATTACCTATATATTACGAAATTAAATTCACAAGAAATATTTCGAACTTCCGAGGCGAAAAATACACGATGGGGCAAAATAGACCATCGTCTTAGAGTAGACAAATTTTCTTGTTATGATTATTATTATTATTATTATCGTATTTCGTATTAAGTACATCGGACGCGGAAAAGCGTTTTTTTTCGATCTGCAAATGTTTTTGTTAATTAAAATTCAGTTTTGCAACAACTCTGTTTAAAAACCAAAGGTATTTGTTTCTCGTTGGTAAAATTCGAAGAAAACTTATTATCGGGAGTAAAATTCGTAAATCCCGAGTTACCGAACGATCGAAGTTACGAGCGACTGAGGTTATGAGTGGATATGCGGCTGTTTGTGAGACGCCTCACTGGTTACGCGGACTATAATCGCTCGAAACTCGAAAACTACGCATCGCAATGGATTTTGCCAAAGGGGAGTATTTGCTCAATTTTCAACGCTGAATACATTTAACCACAGGGTTTTGTTTGTATTCATTTGAAAAACCGTTTATATTACATTTTCACAAGAGAATTTCACGTCTGTACATACGTCCGGATATTCACCGTTCGCCTGTTCATTCACGATTCTCCCGCGATTTTCCGTGCTAATATTAATTAACGAAACGTTAATTTCATGCAAATCTCATCGTTTCCGCCCTCTCGCGTGTATATAACCATCGAAAATTCGAACTTTTGACGACCGGCAGAAGTTTAACTGTTTGCCCCTCCGAAAGTTTATTGCCTCCGGCGATCTTTTATTGGTAATTCAGTTTCACCGGTTTTCACCGCACGCATCACGTCCGAATGCGGAACATCTATATCGGTCAGCGCGGAGTCCCTTTGACCCGTCTGCGAGAGCTTTGGTGTTTGCGCTTCCCTCGAATATTACTTAAACAGGAGAAAGCCGTACCGCGGAAATATCGATGAAACCCTCCAACACGCCTCCAGCATATTTGTACGGTGAAACAACTCGAGGAGCCCATAGAACAGACACTATTAAACAAGTACTTTATGAAAAATACGAAAGCGCGCGGACTTAGCTTCGATATTCGATATACGCGGGAAGACCCCTTGCGATTTCGAGAATTAGATAAAAGAATTAAAAAAAAAAAATAAATGAATTTGTCGTGAGGCTAAAAGTATTGAAAAGAATGTGTAAAACACCGATAGAACGGAGATACGCGGATTGAAAAACGTTGGGATGAGAAACAAAGAGTATATTGGGTTCGACAGTTGACATCCCGGAGTCCCGAGGATTCGCACGGAATTATCCTGTAATTGAAATAAATCGTTGCATTTGTACGTTTACACAAAGTTCTTTCCCACACCTCTCTCTACGGCTTCGTGTTTTCTCATTCCATCTATTCGATACACGCCGCTGCAACCGTCGCTTCTTGATTCCTCGGAGGTCTTGTGCCAAAGCTATTTGTCTATTTCGGCGTCTCGGCAAACCCCCGGATCAAACGTATGCTTCTCCTTTCTTTTACGCGCGGATTACTCGATACCTGTTTTTCCACTTCTGAATTGAAATAAATATCAATCGATATCGCAATATTTAAGGGATCGAATCGATTAAATTATGACGATTTTCGACGAAATATCGTTTTTTTTTTTTTTTTTTTTCATTCGAAATAAAAATCTAAAAAAATTCTATTACGTCAGAAAATGTTTGAAATTTTTTCGACCGGTTGAAAAAAACGATTTTCGCCGAATTATGGGTTTTTTTTTCATTCGAAACAAAAATCTAAAAAAATTCTATTACGTCGGAAAATGTTTTAAAAAAATGTTCGGCCGATTGAAAAAAAATTATTTTCGCCGAATTATGGGTTTTTTTTTCATCCGAAACAAAAATCTAAATATATTCTATTACGTCAGAACATGTTGAAAAATATGTTCGCCGGTTGAAAAAAAATGATTTCCGCAGAATTATATATTTTTTTTCATCCGAAACGAAAATCTAAAAAAATTCTATTACGTCGGTAATTTTTTTTTTTTATTTCCGCCGGAATAAAAAATATTTCGCTAACAGTTTTACTTGAAAATCGAGATTAGGAGTTTTAACTTCACCGCATAAATTCAAATGAAACGATTATCCCTTTTTTTTCTCTATTTGCGACACTAAAATATTCGATCGAAATATAATGAAAAGGTGAAGAAGAGAATAAAATTTAATTTAATTTAATTAGAATCCTTGCGGATGCTTACGGCTCATACTTTAGGTATTGCATTGCGATTCCAATTGCCAATGTAAAGAGATTTCGAAGTGGAGTCGGTAGTTTCATATTCGCCGGAGCATCGAACAAACATTTATTCGCTTCCAACAGCTTCAGCGTTGAGATAAAAGCAATTGTTGTCCGTCAAGTCAAAGGTTTCCTTAATTAGTCGACGGATAGAGCGGCGGAAACATTCAAAGAATACGTAGAAGATCCCTCGTAACGTTCGAGTCTTACAGAATCTATGATTTTCTTTTTTTTTTCAGTGTCGCAACGTATACGGAACGACGAGGGAAATATGTTGAAAGGATTGCAGGAAATTCTGACGATGAAAAGGGCTAACGATACGCGCAGAATGTCGAAACGTTCGTAATTAACATTGAAAACGGAGACACAAACGAACGAGAAGAGGCCGTAAAAAAAAAAAAAAAAAAAAAAAAAAACGCCTCTCATTCGTCGTCTCAAAGACAAATCCCAAAAAAGACATAACGCGTAACGACAATCGAACAAATTCGTGAATTAAAAAACAAATTTCATTGAGAGATTTGCATTTATTGTATAGCATATAATTATAGTATTTAATAATCGTAACAGTTGGTAGAATAAGAAGTCGGTAAGGATAAGTTATTCATTTATGTACAACCGAAGAAAAAAAGAAAATATATAAGAAGAAGAAGAAGAAGAAGAAAAGAATAATCAAATTATCTCTTAGATAGACATATATATATCTATGTATAAATAAAACGTGGAAAATTATTTTACAGGGGGCGAATAAACTATTTTTCTTTAAATATTATTATCGTAAAGTTTCAGCTCAATGACGTTAAAACGGCGATAAGAGGCTCCAAAAAAAATCTCATGAATTCTTTTATCGTTTCTTCAACTTTTTCGATTCGAGTCGTTGCTTTTTTTTTTTTTTTTTTTTTTCACATTCTTAAAGCAATCGCGTTCGGTATTTAAAAAGCCCGATGGGCTCCGTCACTTTTTTTTTGTCTCGGAGTGCAAACGATTTTGCAGTTTTGAGATCAAAATCGATCTTTTTTTTTTTTTTTTTTTTTTTTTTTTTTTTTTCGGTTCAAAGAAAATACAACATTGCTTTGCCATTCTACGGACAAACGGCTATTTTAATCACGTTTTTGCCATCGAATTCAAGAGCGACGAGAAACCCCTCCGCAGATCCATCGTAGAGTACAAAAAACCAACTAATATCTAATCTATCGATGCGACGTACGCGTCTGGATGTTTAATTTTTTTCTTTTTATATAAATATGATCGAAAAATGGCGCGATAGGTTGGTGAATCGGGGACGGCGATCGTTGAAACAGAAGTTAGAATCGCCAATTTTTTTTTTTTTTTTTTTTTTTTCTCTTATTTTTTTGTTTGTTAACTGTCGCTGTTTTTTTTTTTTTTTTTTTTTTTTTTTCGTTCTCCGTTCTTTCTCTCGCAACAACATATACACTAATTACAATGTTACGCTACAACGCCGACAGGATTGCTGAATTACATTCGTCTTTGAAAATTATTATCCATTTTTTTTTTTTTTTTTTGCTTACCAAGCGATCGAAATTTCGGCCTTTTGTCCGACAAAATAACCGGACGCTCCGCTCCATTCCTCCGTCCAATTCCGTAGTTAATTTTCAAAAAAGTTGAGCAACTCAATCGGTTGTTTTTTTTTTTTTTGTTCCTTTCAGTTGTTTTTTTTTCTAAGCCTCCGCGCTATTAGAATTCTCTGCCTGAGGCGCAATTTCCGTCTCGTGTTGCGTCGTCGTTGACGACTCGGACGACGACGACGACGCGGCGTCGATTACCTCGAAACCCTCCGAAGTCGACGCATCTTTTTGCGGACTCGTCGAATCTTTTGTCACCGATGAAACTTCGGCCGACACATCGTTTTCGCCGGTCAACGAGGATGACGACTGTTCCGCATCTCCGAACGAAAAAATCGTCTCCAATGCTACGGCGGCGGTTGCTGCAGGGAAAAAAAAAGAAAAAAAAGAAAAGAAAAATCCTTAATTCAGTTGCAACTATAAAGTTTCGCAAACAATAATTTTTTCTGATTATTTATTTTTTTTAATTTTTTTTTTTCAGAATTTTTTTGTAATTAAACATTTTTTTAATTATCGGAAGACGAACTCTCGTTTTACGTATAAAATACTGAAGGGCACAGTGGACTCAATTATGATGAAAAAAAAATAAAAAATGTTCGGAATAACTTTTTCGAATGAAATCGGACGTCAATCGCGCGGCGTTATCGTCAAAATTTCATCGTCGACTGTACGGGGGATCTGATTATGGAAATTTAGTCACAGAGAAATTTTGTTCAAGTATACGAACGGCGGCAGGTTACTCGATCAATAACGTCAACGATACATCGGTCCATGAAATTTTGCATTGTAAAATTATTCCCCGTGGTGCCTGTGGGTTACAATTGTTCACACGTTTGTTGTCTTTGGACGTTTCCATCAACATTGTCGGCAACTCTCGGGTGTTTATGCATGTAGCTGTGTTGACGTACGTAAATTTCTGTTTGCGCGATTGTAATTGAAAGCAATTTCGCTCATGTCGATTAATTTTAAAAAATCGATAAAAATCGACGAGAATAGATCGATGGGAATCGATAAAATTTCGATTTATTTTTTTTTTTCGTGTTGTTTAGAGATCAATTAATGAAATCGAAAATCTTCGATAGAAGTGCTGCGCGATTGTAATTCAAAGCAATTTCGCTCATGTCGATTAATTTAAAAAATCGATAAAAATCGACGAGAATCGATAAAATTTCGATTTTTTTTTTTTCAAGATTTTTTTTCGTATTGTTTAGAGATTAATTAATGAAATCGAAAACCTTCGATAGATGTGCTGCGCGATTGTAATTCAAAGCAATTTCGCTCATGTCGATTAATAAAAAAAATCGATAAAAATCGATAAAATTTCGATTTTTTTTTTTACGATTTTTTTTTTGTATCGTTTAGAGATAAATTAATGAAATCGAACCTTCGATATTAGTGCTGCGCGATCGTAATTAAAAATAATTTCGCTCATGTCGATTAATAAAAAAAATCGATAAACATCGACGAGAATCGATAAAATTTCGATTTTTTTTTTTCACGATTATTTTTCGTATTGTTTAGAGATAAATTAATGAAATCGAACCTTCGGCAGAAGTGCTGCTCTGTAGTCTCAAAGTTTCCGATGCCGCGCTACCGGAAGTTCCACCGTCGCCAGGATTATCCGGATCCGGATCCAGTTGCGTTAATTCGGTTATGTAATTCTGCTGCGTCTGTTCGGCAGTCGGTGTCGAAGGACTCGGACTACCGGAGGGTGTTGGCGTCGGCGATGGTCCCGGCGTCGACGGCGCTGTACTGGGCGTCGGCGGATGTGCCGCCGGTGGCGCGTGATTTCGCATCAACAATTGTTGCAACTGCGCTTGTTGAAGAATCACCGGTAGTTCGTAGTGATGAAAGAAATAAACCATCGAATGCTGGCGAAACGTAAAAGACACGAAAAACGTGAATAACAAACGAAAAACAATTTTTTTCTACAATAAAATCGTTTCTTCGAGACTTCCAGAATCTCAGAATCTTCAAAATCGTCTAAAACATCGAGAAAAACGATTCTGACAAAAATAGATGAATTTATGTGACGATTTTTTTTAGCAATTTGCCAATTGGGTACCAAATGGCCGAACTGCAAATTTGAATTTTTTTTCATAAATATCTTTTTTTTTAAGATTTCCGGTTCCGAAAACAACGAACGAAATTAAAAGGAATTTGATTTGAGTCTAATTTTCTCTACTTCCGGTTTACTACTTCCGGTTCCTAATACCATCGGAAAGTCATAGCATTGATACGACATATATATATATATATTTTTTTTTTCTATCATTCCAACTTCCGGTTTATTATTCCGACCGGAAGTCGCATTGCGATCGGAAGCAAACATCCTTATATTTTCATCCGCGTTGTGTTGAAATATAAGTAAAAGGTTGAATCCCGTTTTGGATTGGACATTCGCGAAGTCATTCTCACGGATGCCGGACAGTTTGATTGGAAGATTGTCGGGTATGCGCGCCGTTCGAGGGGTGTCACAGGACAGCAAGAGGATCAGTAGCAGTAGGAGTAACAAGCGGTAGCCGATAGAAGCGCAATTCCCTCGGTCACCGAGGTTCGCGTACATGGAACAGACCAGTGGCAACGTACTCTCGCTGGTCTCTCCACGCTGGCAACAAATTTATATGGAAATTCGCCAAATTCGTTTCTGAACCGTAGTACCTTGCAGCACTCTCTCATCCCGCCTATCTTTCTAACACCGGATGCTCGTCGAGTTTCCCTCGTGTGTATCTAACCACCGATCGCACCAGACACTGTCCTGTGATACATCCGATTTTCGCCACAGATAAACAAATAAATAAATAAATAAATAATGAACTTTGACTTTATAAAAAAAAAATTCTCGATAGACGAATACAAATTCGAAATTACGAACTTTTTTTTTTTTTTTTTTTTTTTTCCTCGGGAATGATAATAATACCAAGAATTTTCGAAAAATTTGATTTTTCAAAGATCGAATTATCCTCCGTCGATAATCTATGACGTGAAAATTAATAACCGCGTTGCACGGGATAACGCGGCGAAGCGATGCGATGAGGCTATTCGGGAGAGGAAGATAATCGTTGCCGGAGGCTAAGTGAGAAACGAACTTTAACCTATTATCAGACATCAAAATGACCGGCGAACACCTGTCGGAAGGGGAAAGGGGGAGGGGCTTCATCAACTTTATTACTCTTGATGACATTATTCGATGACGCGCGCCCCGTTACATTGACGTCGTAAATCGGTTTCGGATATCGTCGATAAACTTCCGCGGGGTTAACGAACTTTTATTTTAGATTTTTTTTTTTTTTTTTTTTTAATGGAGGATTTTGTCGCTCGTATCGTTATTCCGAGTAAAATGAACCAAAGAATCCGAAGAACTGGAAAAAACGTCTCCGCGATACATCGCAAGATTTTCGTTACATGAGCATTACTCGGAAATAGGGAGGAAGATGAGGAATAAACACAGAGAAATAATGTGTGTACAACAGTTTGAAGCTATTTGCCCGGTGACTATCGATGCATGTAGAAGCGCAATATCGTCAGCGTGCGGCTGACAGCCCGTGCGTCAGCTACCGAAAGGAAAAGCAGACACCCGTCATACTGATGCCAGAAGGATGGGCGCGAGCGCGCGGACCGTTTCAAAGCTTTGGTTTCGCTCTTCTCCGGCTGTTGGGTAACTCTCTCGTGAATGACACGAACGGCGCCTGACAGCTCGTCATATATAGCGAATAATTCACGAAACACGTGCATCGGTCACGAGATAAAAGAACAATGTTTAAAATAATTCGTCCAGGAAAACGTTAAGTTAACATAAATTTGTACATCGAGCGAATTGTTTTTTTTTTTTTTTTTTTCATTCCATTATATACTTTTACCAATTTAAATAATTATAATTACATATTACGAATGATAATTTAATTAATAAATCGTGTTATTGGCATCGAACAAACATTTTACGAAAATTAATTCGTAAAACAGGGAAAAGTGGAGAAAAAGAGAATAACAATTTTTTTTTTTTTTTTTTTTTTTTTTCAATTCATTTTCATTTTTTGTTCAAAAGGGAAGAAAAAATGGTGTGTATAACTTAAATAAATATATACTTTTTCTTTTCCGATAATTATTGATTATTATTGTTATTCATCATTTTTTTTTCATTGTTAATTATTAATAATAATAATGATAACATTATTATTATTATTATTATTGTTATTGTTTATTAATTATTGATTGTTAATTGTCATGGATTCAAAGGAAAAAAATTGTCTATTGAACAAATGGCCGGAATATGTAAATATATGAGAATATTGAGGAGAGCGTATAGATTCGGTGTATCGGAGATATTTCAGAGTTGAAAGAGAAAAGTTGGCGGGCGGAATAAACTGTCGCACTTGGCCTCCAGCGCTTTGGAAAGAAATAAAAAAGCAGAAAAGAAGGACTCACCTGTATGAACAGCCAGGATGTCACGAGGGCGAGACTGCTGTATTGTCCATTGAAACGGTAGTGATACGCGTAGAAACAAAAGTGATACAGATAGAAGAACCTGAAACGTAAAATACGACATTTTTTTTTCTCAATTTTTTTTTTTTTTTTTTTTTTTTCACTTCAGTTTATTATTTAATTTGGAAACGACGAGAGTTTACGGTCGTTGAGAAATTTACGAGTAATTGTTTTTCTTTTAGGGTTATAGTAGATATATATATATGTTTGTTATAAGACAACATCTTCCCTGCGATGGGGCGATGCAAGGAATAGAATCGATCGTTGGGTTTTCCGTCGAATTCTTAGCTTCGTTTTTATTACCCACAGCCAACTATCGCCCGTTGTGTGTCTCGCGTCCCTTCAATTGCCCAACGATAAACCAGCCGACCGACTCGTAAAACCAAACGATAGATTACATACTTCCACCCAATATTGGTCTCACTGTCAAATAAAAAAAAAAAAAAAAAAAATCTTCCCCGACTAACGATTTATCATGCGGACGTCCGAAGAATGATTTGCTAAAAAACAAATCTCCATTTTTCCGATGTAAATAAGTTTTAACGCTTCGAACAAAGACATTGCCAGTCATCGTTGCACTTATCGTTGCACTTTTGACTTCACGAGAAAATACGATAATGCAAATTTAATTGAATACGAAGATTTCCTGTGATTACGAATTGATTATACAATTTCTTACGCAATATCGCAAAAAATTGAACTTATCACATTGTTTTCTCGTAATTAAAAAAAAATAATAATCGAATATGTAAATTTTTTGAAAAATAAAAAATTTCGTAATAGATTGGTACCCAATCGCTGTTTTTTTTTTATTTTTTTTATTTTCAGAAATACGAGACGTCGGAATGCATTAATTGTATGAAAAAAAAGTGTGATACCATTTTTATCGATCTTCGGAAGCAATAAAAATGAAAAAGAAAAAATGAAATGATAAAATTCATTGTGACGGACTTTAGGTGCAAATATTAGTACGGTACTTAACTGTGCCTCTCGTAAAAATCACTTGATTATAAGAGACGAGAGACCGGGAGTCATCGATTGCGAACAAAAAGGACTCGAGACGAGAAGCGGCGGAGAGAAGAGTCAAAGCGAAGTAAATAAAGGAATTCCAAGATTCCAAAGACTCGAAAGAAAGAATGAGAGAAGGAAAGGAGGAAGAGGTCATGTGACCGGGAGACCGAGAGTCCAATCTTCGGCTCAGCGTGACTTGTTTGATTTACTTTTGCAACGCATTCCTCGTATAGACCGATAAGTCCCGGTCACGTTCCACTAATGCGATTATAGGCCAAAAGAGATATGAAGTTTTATTGCTCGCGGAAACGCATCAAAGAAAAAAGAAAAAAATAAAAAAAAATTTCAGATACTGCAGTCAGTTTTTAGTCAAAAAAATCTTTGAAAAAAAAAAAAATAAACGAAAAAAAAAAAAAAAAAAATTTATTAAAAATGATGTCGTTATATATATATTTGGTTTCCATAGATAAATATATATTAAAAAAAAAAAACAACGAGAAATAAGTTACAAAAAGTCGATCGTAAAAAAAATTATAAATTTTTTCGCGCAATGAAATTTTTTCTTTCGAACAAATACGCGAGTTTCCGAGATTCGAGGAAAAGCCGGAATAGTTACGACAGCGACGGGGGCACTTAGGCAATATATAAATCTCTATCGACATCTATAACTGTCACAGGTGTACGCAGAGATACTTCGATGTTTTGTGCACCAAGTAAGAGACACTGGTCTCCAGAGTTTTGAATATTCATTCATCGTGATTCGTATTTCACACCTTCGCCCCCATAGTGATTGAGATATTTTTTTTTGTCGCTACACTTTAACGAATATTTTTTCGTAATTTATGGAAAAAAAATTATTAAGAATTCGTGATAACATCGCGTATATCGAAATCTAAAAAAAAAAAAAAAAAAAAAAAAGATCGAAAGAAGAATTTTTCGATAAACAACCAAAGAGGCTATTTTTTTTTTTTTTTTGTGTGAAAGATTTCGCGACTCGCAAAGATTTAGAGCTTCAAGATTCGCCGAATGTCCGCGTCACGACAGCGCGAGAATTGCGGCAATTCCGGATGCGTTTGGACGATTCGGGAGATACTTTCTTAAAGCTATTCCTTCCATTTCTTCGCATACAACTCCGACGAAGGTTCTCCACTTTCCTTTCTGTCGTACTTTATTTATTTTTTTTTTATTCCTGTGAGCCAAAAGACGTATGAATCGTATGTGGATGGTTGCGGTTCTTCCGCGGCATAAGGACCGTCGACGAGGCTTTACAGCGCGATGCCCTCGGAATACGTAACGTCGGATTTCACTCGCAGACCCGGAAAAATCTCTATCAACCTCTTCCTCTTTCTCCTTCCTTTCTATCTCCGTGCCTTACTCTCTTCTTTCTTATTCAACGATCTTTTTTTCTTTCTCTCTTCCTTATTTTCGGCACTCAAAGAGAAATAGAGATGTCCTCTTACGTCACAAGAATTGTGAGTTTATTATTTGAAGATTCAACGGGAACGAAAAATTTCATGCATATCGCGGATGTCTGCCGTTAAATCGGAGATTTTTTTTTTTTTTTTTTTTTTTTTCAATATCCGATTTTAATACGAAAAACTGAAAAATCTTTTGAAAATAATGGAAAAAATGACGATAAAAAAAAAAATTCGTGATTATATCATTTTATTTGGTTTTATAGCGCGAATATCAAATCCCCCGGTAATGAGAGATTCCTGCACAGCTATAAATACGTATAGCGAGCAATCGCACGGGGTTGATACTTAGTCGAGTATAGGTATTGGATAGTATTTCTCGCAGCGGTGACGAGTTTCGTGGGTGTAGTATATATATATCTATATATATATGTATAGAAAGCAGTAGGGATGCGGTGGGTATCGATTGCGGTAGTAGTATTGGGCTCCATAACTTCGCTACTCTCCACTCGCCTAACGTAAGTATATTGTCAATCAATCCGCACGGTATAAAAGCAATCTGAGCTCCGGTCGACGGGGTGGCTGCGAGCTCCCGCGGGACTTTGAGTACTAACGTTATCGAGAGAAAGAGAAAGAACCGGTCAACCTGAGGACCGCGTCGGCTACCATAAAGATGAAAATGGAAACGCAAACAATCGAAACTCGATTTTTTTTTTTCGTAAAATTTTTCGAAAAACAAAAATGTTTTCATCGAAAATGAGAAAAAAAAATGATTTTCAAAAATTTTCACGGAAATTTGAAAAAAATTTCGGGTTAATAAAAAACATCGGATATCTTTTTTTATTTATTTTTTTTTTCAACTTGAAAGTATGTGGGATTGTATTTTTATTATCCGAAGAAATGGACAAAGAAATAAGGAAATCCTGTGATCGTATGGTGAGAGCATGAAAAATGGAATTTTCGATCCTACTTTGCTTTTCTCGTCATTCCATCATTGCCTTTGCAACGGTTCGCAAAGATAATCCCGGATACATAGAAAGCTCAGGTGGAATAAGTAATACGCGTTCTTTCTTCGCTGCCTGCGGAGGTCACAATGATTCCGGATTATTGGCCAACAGAATGAACTAATCCCGAGTGCATTGCCGTGTAAAGTTGGATTTAATGGTTCGCGATATTATGAAAAAATAAGTTCTGTTATCGGAAAAAAAAAAAAAAAAAAAAAAAAATGGCGGAATTTTTTTTTAAATTTTTTTATATTCTTTGTTAGTCGAGAGATCGAGCGGAAGGACGTTGACGCTTTTCAAAGCAACGATCTCGGGGGGATGAAAAAAAATGTATAAAAATGAATAAATAAATAAATAAATAAGGTAAAAACGTGTTCAATCTCTGGGTCCGTCCGACCCTGGAAACCCGGTGTGTCCAGTTCCCACGACATATTCTTTCTTTTTATTTTTCTTTATTCCTTTTCCTCTGTTACGGTCGTAAACACGCTTACGTATTTATTTTTCACTCCAACTCGTTGTCGTCCTTAGTGGACTGTACTCTACTCGCTCCTTCTGATCCCCTCCACAGTTTCACGGTGTGCGCGTTCCCCGTACAATATTTAATTTTCCGCCGGTACGAGCCGCACGATAGAGAGGCCGCGTCCCAGGGGCGAGCAATGGGAATACACAACAATCTTATTTTCCGTTGTTCATATCACCGTCAACGTTTGCGATTCGCGATATCAGCTACGATCTTCGGTTACTAACTTCGCGATCCGTAAAAAACGAACGTTTGTTTATTTTTTATTTTTTTTTATCGATCTTATGCATTAAATTTCATAATATATATATTTTTTTTCTCGAAAAAATTAATATTGATAATAAAATAATAATAATACATAGAAATAGAATATCGATTTTTTCGTATAAAATATTGAGTTTTTACACGGATAATTCCCGCGTGTAATATTTTATGGATAATAACGAGAAAAAAAAAAAAAAAAAAAAATTGCAAATTTTCTCAATGTTCCGATGACGTAACACGGAATGAGTATCCCGAGTATCTATAGCGCGTGGCAACTCGACGAAAATCCCAATGGGGCAAAGTTACGGAAATCACAGAACTCGCATTGGAGTCCTTGCGGACTTCGAATGTTCGGATAAACTCGTTTGAAAATTGGTACCCACTGCGATGCTCGTGGACACGACTAACGAGATTCTTAGGTACGGAGTAGAGATACCGATCCTAATCGCATATAACTATGACGCTCCGCAGAGGTTGATGATACGGGCAACGGAATTATATCGTCAACTCCGACTGCAACTCAATGAAGGTTAAGGCAGTCCTCGCGGTATAGTCACGCGAATCGAGTGATAACGTTTCAAAAATCGTTTTTACACATTTTAAACGAAATATCGGGGTGAACTGATGCGTATCTGCATTAAGGAGTAACTAAGATATATTTTTCAAAAAATATAACTTTCACCCTTAAAAAAAACGATAAAGTAGATACCCTTTACTCTGATCAAATTTTTTTCGACATTAAATCATCGAAGTAAAAAAAAAAAAAATTTCAAGAAATTTCGATTTGCGGAATTTTTTTTTTCGATTTTTGAGTTCAAATGCGACGAAAAATTATACAACGATCATACATTTTGTTTTTTTTCGAAGTTTTGTTTCTGCTGTTCGTATTATCCTTTGCGCAACTCGGCTTCGTATTTTTTTGTTCCGTTTGTATTTTTATTTTATTTTTTTTCAAATATTCCCGTGTGCTCGCCGATTTTCATGTTGTGCACAGGGATAGACTTTGCTCACTGAGAGGATTTCTAGTACACGACACGGATAGCACTCCGCTAATTAGCGCATTAGCGCAACAAACAACCTCCGGTAAGGTATCGTCGTCATAAACCCCATCCCATCCGCGTAGCCGCGGGCAACCGTGAGCCAAGCTCTGAGCTCTCGCTTTCCTCTCCTCCGCCCCTCCTTCGAAGCTTTCTATGATCCTCTACCTTCGTCTCTTCTTCGCCGCCCACCTTCGCCACCCCCTTGTCCCCTATCTTCATCTTCCCGTGTCTCTCGCTTCGCCGCCAATGCGCGCCTCGCCCATCCGTTTCTCGCCGTTGCCCGTTTCTCATCTTCTCATTCCACCCCACTGTTCTTTCTTCGCTCGGGAGTATCAACCAAAACAGGATAAAATTGTTTGTGGCGAACGCAGAAACATTTATTGTTTTTTATTTCGTCGATTAACGATAAAATCATCGGCTCCGATGCGTAAAAGAGAAACAATCGAAGATTTTCCCCGTTTCCCCTTAAATTCGTCCTTTTTCTTCGCCATTACAAAATTTTGCTTCCAAAAAAACGTTTTTGTTGAAGAAAAAAGAAAAAAAAAAATGTTCAAGATGTCCTGAAATCCATCCGTATTTTTTTTTTTTTTTTTTTTTTTTTTCTGTATATCTCGAAGTTGTCTCATCCTCGAGTGCCTCTCTTCCCACGTCTCTCGCGCCCCTAACCTGAGACCTCACTCCCCAAGCAGCTCCAACCCCTCGGGAAGTTCATCCGCCCATCCGTTTCTCCGTCGACTCCTCTACCACTTCACTGCCCTCGCGCGGCGCTCTCTACTCTCGCCTGACGAAATGCTCGAGTTACAAATTAACTTGCAGAGATCACCCGTTTCCAGGCCGGTGCTCCAAGCACCACGGATGACCTGGACGACACCCCAACTACGACGAGGAGTACTCGTAAGCGAGAGCAGCAGTGCCGTAACGAGAAATCAAATCCAACTGTGCGAATATTCAAGATTCTCTTTTCTCTTTGCTTTTTTTTTCTCTTTTCACGCTCTCGCCGTTGCATTATCGATGTCTCGTTCTTTCTACAGCTTTTTTCTTCTATTTCGCAGCGATAGAAAGAGTCTTCAAGAACTTATTCAAGACCTTTGCGAAGGATAAAAATCGGTTTTGACGGTATTTTTCATCAACTTCTACTGATATTATTGATTCTAACAAAGAAATCCGTCTTCCCGTCCTATTGGGTTCGTAGATTTCCGATGCCAAAGACTCGCTATGCGTCCGTGCAGTTTATAGTAGTAAACCACTTCTCGAGACTCAATGAGCTCAACAGCGAGGGTAGTGGCTGCCGATAGACAAGGGTTGAGCTGTTCAGAGGAGATGCGAGTTTCGGATGAATTTCTACCGTTATGAGAAATCCTCAACGGTTTCCGTGAAGAGAAATTAGGGATTACAAGGGCGTTCATTAATTTTCCTCGTACCGCTATGATGAACCAAACGAATTGTTGATTTTTAGCCGAAAAAAACGCGGCAATTGATTTGCTACATTCGACTTCAGAATCATTCAAATCCCCTTAAAAAAAAAGATATCGTCGTTTTTTCTCGAATTTCCGATTGGCTCGACGGTATAGAAAGATTAGCTTAATTCGCACTTAAAGGTACCGCACGATCTGCTCTCTTCCCTTCTCTTCGCCTCGTACATCGAACCACCGAACGGTAAGATGGAAGATGGAGCAGCCGAGTACATCGAAGTATCAAAGTACCGATGCAATTAGCAATAATGATCCAGCGCTCTGATACCCGCGCACGTTAATAGACATTCCGGGACAAACAATTTCTCCGGAAGCAGCTGAACCTCTGCCATATGGCTTGGCAGATCAAATGATCTGTTGGCTTCGTGCCGAGTAGGAAACCACAGGGTAGCGAAACTTCGACTGGCGTTGCAACCGACTTATTGGTTTATTTGGCGTCGCATACCGAACTCGAGAATGTTAGATTCCACGGCGAATCCTACGATGCATAGATGTTGCAACTGATTATTATGCTCAACCGCTTCGGAATTTGTCGAGTACACCGACTAATTTCTCAGCCGGCTTATTATATACATTTTAGACAAATTTTCGGTCATTTTGTTTTCCCCTTTCCATGGCTGGCTTCAGACTGCCCGATTTCCCTTCCATATCCAACTTCAGACCGTTTGATTTGCCGTCCAAATCCAGCTTCAGATCGTTTGATTTCCCTTCCATATCCAACTTCAGACCGTTTGATTTGCCGCCCAAATCCAACTTCAGACTGTTTGATTTGCCGTCCAAATCCAACTTCAGACCGTTTGATTCGCCGTCCAAATCCAACTTCAGACCGTTTGATTTGCCGTCCAAATCCAACTTCAGACCGTTTGATTTGCCGTCCAAATCCAACTTCAGACCGTTTGATTTGCCGTCCAAATCTAACTTCATGCCGTTCAATGTCCCTTTCCCAGCCAACTTTAGACCGTTTGATTTGCCGTCCAAATGCAACTTCAGACCGTTTGATTTGCCGTCCAAATCTAACTTCATGCCGTTTAATGTCCCTTTCCCAGCCAACTTTAGACCGTTTGATTTGCCGTCCAAATGCAACTTCAGACCGTTTGATTTGCCGTCCAAATCCAACTTCTTGCCGTTTAATGTCCCTTTCCCAGTCAACTTTAGACCGTTTGATTTGCCGCCCAAATCCAACTTTAGACCGTTTGATTTGCCGTCCAAATGCAACTTCAGGCCGTTTGATTTGCCGTCCAAATCCAACTTCAGGCCGCTTAATTTCCCTTTCCCAGCCAACTTCAGACCGCTTGATTTTCCGTTCCCAGCCAACTTCAGGCCGTCCGTTTTCCTCCTATTCCACTACTTTCAGGATTGTTCGATTTCATTTCCGCAGCTAACTTCACACCGCTCGATTTCCCTTTCATAGCCTGAAAAAACGGGGTGAACATAGCGCCATCGTTTTTATACACCGATATTCAACAAAAAAAACAAAATTCGGAAGAATACTTCGAATGATTTTTCTACCGTTAACGAAGGATGTACCGGTTGAAGTATCGAAAAGTGTGAGATATACTTTCATAGAGTTGCGCCGAAGCCGCCGTCGAACCCTCGACCCTTATAAACCGAAGAGACAGAGACCCCATTACCATGTAAATAGATTCTTGCCTGTTGCAGACACTGGACACGATGGCGAATGGCGCGTTGTCATTTGCTCCTCTTTGTTTCAATCTCTAGCCGACGCTCGACCCGACGCTTTTACACACTACTGCCCGATAGCTTCTGATAGATTGTCAATTTTCAACGGCATTCTTAGCTCCTCTGCATAATCGAATCGTCCGAGCGTACATTTCGTCTTCTTTCGTGTTTTTTATTTTTATATTTTCATCTTTTTTTTTTCCTCCAATTTCTGCGTATTAAGACGATGCGATATCGTTATCCGCGCTCACGCTTGGGCGAAAAACTGACCGACAATCTTTTTCGCAACCCTTTGATGTGACGCAAGAGGGACTCTGATAAATAACGAAGCTGCAGTCGCGCAATCTTATGCTTCGTCTTGATGCTTCGAAAATTCAATAGTTACCAAAGATTTTCTTTAAAGGTCGTTGTCCCATAGTAGAGAAACGATAAAAAAAAAAATCCCCCAACAGAATAAAGAAAACTGTGGTAATTTGACCCACTCGGCGGTTGTGCAAAGTCTCCGATACTCCAGTATGACGAGACGATGGGTCGAACGCGTAAAAAAAAAAACTAAGAAAATCCATACGTCTAAGGAGATAATGGTTTTCGTGCCAACTACAGAATGTCAACTTGCACCGGAGGGGGTGAGGGAGGGGGAGGGGGAGGGGAAGAGGCTCTTTGCCTAACATAAGTGTAGAGAAGAACTATCGATAAGAGAGAAAACATTCAGGCATCGACCAACGGGTAAATAATACCTACCGCGCCCACATCGCGCGTTTGGTATTCAACGACGTTTCCTACCCTCTCCCCGTCGCCTCGCGCACCCACCCGACACAGTGTAACCGACGATTAATAGTCCCGGATAATTATCCTTCGGAGACTAATTTTCCGTCGGTTTCTCCTCGTAGTCGGTTCGCTAATAAAACGTCAAGCGCTTTTGTCATTTACCTCAAACAGTTCGACGGGGTTAAGGAAGAAAGAGGGACACTACCCCTCCATTAAACATTATCCCCGTCCTTCTTGACGGAGTTTCCTAAATTCTTATCGTTTCTTTGCATAAAAATTAAAAAAAAAACCACGTAAACCAATCATTGACACGAAGAATGCCTTTTCTTCGCGTCTTTTTAATATCCAGAAAGATCGAACAGTTTTCTGCGGCTAAACGACACCCTACGCGTGTCTTACACTATTCGTACATTTCTGTGTCTCGATAAGAAGTAAGGAAACCCGTCGGGAAGGCGGACTTACTCTTCCGGCATTATATGTACTCTCTACTGCACGGTGTGTATATATACGTAATAACGTTAGACGGTAGAAAGAGGGCGAATGCGAAATTGAGGAAGCGTGGAAAATGACGTCGTTGTTGGCGTCGTCGGGGTCCTCCGACGTTGGTGAGTACGTCAGCGTCCCGGTAGGCGCGTATAGAAACCCAACCAACCCAACCAACGGCGATGGGGGGGTGCCAACCGTTTTCTCCCGGTCGTCCTGGGGGGTGGGGAGGCGAGGGGGGAGGCGGGGGGGAGGGTTTCTCGCCTGGCGCCTGTCTGACGGCCACTGTCCGGAATATCTCCCGTGGCGCTCAGCGGACACGGATGCCGTGATTAAAGCGCCACGAGAGTATCGGAAATCCCGTTGCTCACGCCGGATCGACTTTCCCCTTTCCATTGCTCTATTCTCATACCTTTCAACCCCCTCCCCCCTCCCCCCTCCCCAATCTCCTCCCTGTTGCCGCACTTTATACATATGACTACACCTTTTACTAAACCCACGAGAGATCTCTTATCCGATGCTGATGCTCAGCTCGCTGACATGCAACGTTACAGAAAAGCCGCTAATGGTTGAAGAGAATGATGCATAACAACCCAAAAAGCTCGCGGAAGAGTCGGGACACGTCGGAACGTCAGGAAAGTTGCACGGCAGTGAAACACGAATACGGATTACGAAAATTCGGGTAGACAAGACCCCTCGGAGGTTATTTGTTTACAAGGAAACAATGGATGATAATACAAACATTTCACTAACTTTTCAACTCAATTGGAATTAATCCATTTGAGGTTTTAATTAATGAGTATTTTTGATTATACGTTTTTTTGAAACGGGACATCGAGAAATAGCGGAAAGGGGAATCGATATCGATGATTTTTTGGTTTTCGGTAAATATTCGGGATGCGCGAATAGTATTCGATTCGAAATGCGAATTCCATTTTTTTTTTTAAATTATTCGAATTGTTTTTTTTTTTTTTTTTTTTTTCTGGTTAAATTGAACTGAATTATTCGTATTTTACTTCCGGACGAATTATACGAAATTTTGAATATTCGCGAATTTATAATACGTAATTGAAAATTGTAATTTTGTGGGAAGTTATTTTGACACGCATCGTAGCGAAAAAAAAGGGGGGAAGTACCGTTGGACTGTGACTCGGAAACCGAGCCGTGTTATTTCGCGTTGATAAATAATCCGGCTTTTGGCGTTTCCAGCGTGTGACGGTACTCTCAATTGCGCTCTTACAATCAGCTGGGTTTGTCCGTAAATATAGCTGAACCGCACACGGTGCTATTACGCGGGTGGGGAAGAGAGGTCAGGTATGGTAGGTGGATTATGATTGAATAAGGTCCCTAATTGAAGCTATTGAGCAATTATATAAACAACACACGCCGACCACCGTCTCTTCGAGGATCGGTATGCGAATGGTGATGTAGGTGAAATGGTGTTATTTTAGCGACAGTTGAAACGGTAACGAAAGGGGGAGGGGAGAGGTGACTAAGAGGCGAACACCGTTTGCCTCGGGCAAAATTACAGTGCAAACACTACCCGGTCGAGCGACTGAGGGACGCCGTTTTCGGTCGATCGTAACAAGTAGATTTTCGTAATTTTTACGAATAACAAAAAATTAAAAAAAAAATTTAAACATTGATATAATCTTTGAGAAAACGAAAAAAAAAAAAAAAAATTCTCGGAATATCTTAAGAATTTTTTTTTTTTTTTATCTACGGAATCAGTGATGAATAAAGGAAACAAAGAAAACGGTGTTACAAATGTGGACGCTGTTTTCGGCCGATCGTAACAAGTAGATTTTCGTAATTTTTACGAATAACAAAAAATTTTTAAAAATCAAACATTGATATAATCTTTGAGAAAACGAAAAAAAAAAAAATCTCGAAATATCTTTAGAATTTTTTTTTTTTTTTTTTTTTTTACTGCGGAATCAGTGATGAATGAAGGAAACAAAGAAAACGGTGTTACAAATGTGGAAATAATATTTTGGGCTCGAGAAGGATTTCCATTTGCCGAAAATCCGACGTTATCTCGATTCGGTATCGACAAGAATTCGGTATCGTCTGATTCTGTGATCTGTAACCACTGAGAATTCGAGACAAATCTTCGCGGTTAAAGGTAACATTAACATTGGGAAACCAATGCGTTCGCACGGTTCGGAAATGTTAGGAATTGTTTTCGATAGTTTCATCACTATCCGCTATTTCAACTCATTCCACACGCCATTGAGCCGTTTACATCGGTTTAATTGTTGTAATCTCTAAATCTCGAATTCCTCTTTCCTTACAGTCAATTGGTCAATTCTTCGAGATATTGATTTAGTAACGAGCATTTCCGCTCCGCAAAGAATATTTTAAAGTAATTTTAGGAAAATTAAAGAACTTCCGAGTGAAAAATAAATATAATAAATAAATAAATAAAAAAAAAATACGAAATCTGAGAAAAAATACGGAATTTCGTAATTTTCCATGACAAAGTTCGCTGCACTATTGAAAGGAGAGACAGAAAAAATGGGCAGTTAATCCTTAGACTATAAATAAAAAAATGTCCCGAAATGTCGCAAATGCATGCAAAAGATTCTGAAAATCGCTGAATTATTTATTGATTTTTTTTTTTTTTTTTTTGGCGCGTATACTTCGAGCGAACGGATTAAAAGCTCTTTTCCTCAAGATACCCGGAAGAGTTCAGCGGAGATCGGTTCTTTGACGTTCAACAAACGATACTTCCGCGACGCGTTATTCTCTTCTTTCTCTCCTCTGTGTGTAGCAGACACTTTGACCGGTTTTGTTCGATCGCAACGTTGAATCCGGCATAAGGAGAGAACGCGAACGGGTTGCAGCCCCCCGAGGCTATCCATAGTTAAGGCTTAACTTTTAATACTTTTTAATTAAAAGCGTTTTTTTTTTTATTATCTCAATTTCAGGACTGATAAATAATAAAGATTTTTTTTTATTTTAATTAATTTGAAACGCTCGCTTTTTAAGGTCCTACAACTACTCGTCTGAATCTCCGCAGAAGCAGCGAGTCAGTTACTTGAATCATATCAAGTATCGAATTGTTCAGTTCACTGCTCAGGGAAATCGTTCTTTTCGCGAAATAATTGGTTGTTCCTTTTTTCAAGATTTCCGGTTCACTATCATGCAATTTTTATCGCTACTTTAAGAAAATTAAAAAGACAACTCACCGAAGCCAATGCTTTCTGGTTATTAGTGTGTGACAACAGATAACATCGTACTGATCGGCAATCCACACGATGAGGATTACGTAAAAGGCTGTCGTACCGTCGTTGAAAAATTCCGACATAATTGCTTCCATTCCTGTAAAAAAAACGAAAAAAAACATCGAAACTATCGAGAAAAATCGAAAATTTGGGAATATTTTTGAAGTCCCCTCGTTCCAAGTTACGTGAATAATTAATAACCTAAACATCGAAATAACATGAAAAATATATTTTTTTTTTATTTGAAATATATTATTATTGTTATTAATATTAATAATTTTTAATTCCGAAACATCGAGAAGTCGAATTGACATGTTGTTGTTGTTATTATTATTATTATTATTATTATTATTATGAATAACTTTTCAATTCCGAAACATCGAGAGGTCGAATTGACCTGTCGGTCGAAGCTTCCGCGGTTCGCATAGATCGAGGGCTTATCCATTAATACGCGCCTAATCACACTGCGGGGAAATTTGATTGCTGGTAGCAATGAATTGCGAAACATCGGTCGAACTAACTAACACACCCCCGGCGCGAAACGCGGCGAGAGGCGAGAGAGCGCGCGGTTTATCACCGTATATTTTTCATACGATCAGCCAGAGAGCGAATCCGTGCAGCGCCGCTCGGTTCTATTAATCGAATAGCTTTCGAACGATTAAACCGATCTCTACGCCGGACTCGATATGGTGGGTCATGGGAACTGCGAGGGGAGGAGTAATGTTTCGGCCCAAATTTGTTCCATCGAAATTTAATACCGTTACAGACCATTATGCTCTTAATGCACGGCCCGCAAGCCCCCTACACCCCCCCACAACCCCCCCCTCCCCCGCCCAACGCAGGTTATCCTATTCGCCTCCCCCTCGTCGCCCATCGGTGGATTATTTTCATCGATTTTCGACTCTGTCGACGCAATGTTGCGAATAGTTGGAAAGATGACCGGATATTTTGGAAATCATAAGATTTAATTCGTAGTGTCGAAAAACGAAAAAAAAAAAAAAAAATTTTTTGTTAAATAATCGATCTTTTTAAGAAATACACGTTTTTTTTTTTTTTTTTACTTTGGAATTCACGATTTTATGGAATTTATCACTAGCAGATGCACTTTGCCGATGACTTTTAGCCCTTCGCGGACGTAGCAGCGTCTCACCCCCTTAAGGGGTTACACGTACCTGATATTTCGAAATGCGAGTCAAATTTTTTATTTTTTTTCTCGATAAATAGTCAGTTTTCCGTTTGGCAATCGGTTTTTTTTTTTTTTTATTTTTTTTTAACCATTTTTTTATACTTTGAATACTTCCGTCGATAAAAAAAATCATTTTATTAATATTGTAGTTTCGTAGTAAAATTTTTTTTTGGTTATTTTTTGTTTATTTTTTAAATTTTTATGTGCCGAAAAATGCTCTCGGGCCGATTGTTGACGAGTTACAACGTTGTAAACGATGTTATTCATTTATAGCAATGTCATCGACATAAACGTCGCGGCATAACAAAACTTCCGGTTCGAAAATGGCCCGATAATCTTCGAAAAGTAACAGTCACGATCCGCTCAATTTCTCGACCCTCTAACCCTCCAGTCATTCATAAACTTCGAGCAAATGTTCGAAAGATTATACGACGAACAAAAGGGTTAAAAGTCACATTCGCGAAATCGCAGATTCACGGGACTGTTACATTAATTCGCACAATGAATTGCGTCAATGCAGGATACATGAACTCACTGCACCCCCTCCCTCCCCGTGTGTCGAATGAATTGTCCGTACAAAGATAAATCGTCCCCTCGACCGCGCTCGATCCCCCGTCCTGACACAGGGCCGCTGGCGCGTTTCTCTAGCGTGTTCGCTAATGAATTGTAACGACAGTAGCAAATCGCGTGGGACTTGTGAAAGGAATAATAAAAAGAGTGTGGAGGGAATAAAAAAAAAGAAGAAAAGAAAAAAAAAAAAAAAAAAAAACACAGTTGAACTGTACAGCAGGGCGTGACCCGCGGACCGGCAGTTCCGCATGTGAGTGCAAATTACCCGCCACCCCCTTCCGGCGAACTGTATTGCTAATCGAAATAAACGAGGGTTTGAAAATTTGCGGCAAGGAATTACACGACCCGGTTTTCGATAGTTCGAACATGAAATCTTTTTTTTTTTTTTTTTTTTTTTTCGTAAATGAACGGAACATAATGAAAAAAATTGGCGCGGAAAGTTGCATTTTAATATTTCGAGACAAATGAGATTTTAATTGGGAATACGAAACAATCGTATACCAGCATGAATAATCGAATAGCTCGCGTCGATGGAATAATAAGGGCAAAGAAACAAAAGACCGGAAACGATGTGTCTACGGGGATAGTTTGGCGGGAGCCGCACACCCACAGAAAATTTTTCACCAATACATTAACGCGTTACTTGCGGATACTGATACACGCGCGGAGACACACATTTGTGTTCTCCTGTCCGGCGAAGTGAATGAATGAGTCCGGGAGTAAGGGTGTGCCAAAGAGTAATTAGTTTGTCGATAGAACAGAAGCTACTCGGCTGAACTACTTTCTACCCTTCTCTCTGCGTGAAACATCGAAAATTTTATTTATTTATTTATTTATTGATAAATTTCGAGTAGTTTCGCTATGTGATAAGAAGACGATTCAGGAAATTTTATCGAAGAAAATGGCGCGTAAACTGGAATTTCAAGAGATCGTAACTTTTCAGTGGAAAAATAAAAAAATGTCGATGTTTAAAAGGCAAAAATTAAATTTCATTTTTTATTTCGAAAAAAAAAAAAAAAAAATAATAATAATCTATGAACCGTACGACTAGATGAGCCGCGTTTTCGTTACGAATAAATTGCCGCGGATTTTGCGGAGCAATTTGCAGTCTCTCGTTTCGGAGGTCACGGGCGCGATAGGTGGTTGGGGGCTGAGGGTTGAAGTCCCCAAGATTACCGGATTTTTTCCCTTCCAACCGGAGCTATTTAAACGTCTTTATAACACAGCCAAGCCGAATGGTCCAAGAGGACGAGAAAATGCAGAAGAAGCCTTCTCTTTCGCGAACGCTTAGTCACTCTTTACCCATCCGGTCTCGTCTACGATCGTTGGCTTAACTCGCGTGAGTGAATGCTAACCGACTAGTATGCATTTAAACGAGTGCATTAACCCGTCGTTTGGTGTTATTATTATATAAACCACGAAAAACGGAGGGCTTTTTGGATCCTTTCGAAAAGCAATAATAACTCATCGATATGAGATCGAAGACGAGGACATTTTTTCGACTCGATACGGAGAATAGTCGATTCAATGAACGCGTAAGGGACGCGTCAATTTTTTTTTCATGAAATCGTAAATCAATTTGATAAAAATGCATAAAACACGTAATATCGATTCAAAAACTAATTAAATGTGATTTTTTTCGCGCCGAAAGTTCGTAAGATCGTTACGAAAAAAATCAACAAATCGCGACTTTTTTTCGACGATTCGGAAAATGTTACGCGGAAGACAGAACGTGGAACGAAGACTTTTTTTTTACTCGATACGAAGAATCGTCGATTCAATAGACACGAAAAGGGACGTGTCAAATTTTTTTGCCTCAAAATCGTAAATCGATTCGAAAAAAACACATAAAACACGTAATATCGATTCAAAAACTAATTAAATGTGATTTTTTTCGCGCCGAAAGTTCGTAAGATCGTTCCGTAAAAAATTAACAAATCGCGACTTTTCTTTCGACGACTCGGAAAATGTTGCGCGAAATAACGATGAGCTTCAAAAACCATCGAATTGAATGATAATAACAACTTTGACTTTCGGGAGAATAGAAAGATCATTAACGATGCGGTTTGCGCGAAACTACCAGTGGCGTCGATGGTTCACTAGCTTGTTCGCTCGAACGATCACGCTGGAGCTTCGACAACTTCCCGCACTGTCGTGTATTGCCAATTTCCCGCATAACACCTCTCTCACGCCGCGGCGTCGAAGCCGAACACGCGTGTGTGCGCTCCGAATCGCACTCGATAGCTGCTCACTCAACCAAATTAATGGACAAAATAATTTCCGCATGTATATAGGAGAGAACCGGCAACTATGCCCGCGCGAGGTGTTTAGGGTTGATTGAGCACACCATAGAGCGATGATCGAAGCTGTAGGTCAAAGCGTATAGAAAAACGGAAAAAAAAAAAAGAAATTGCCGATGTCGATTTTTAAAATTTTTCAAACGTTATCCCATTGATCTTCGATCTTTTGACTCGATAATATCGCTCTTTTTCCATCATAACCTATTTTTCAAACGAACGTTCGAATTGTGTTTTCCGAACTTTTGTTTAACTGATTTTTTTTTTTTTTTCGAGATTTTAATAAAATCGCTTTAAATTTTTTTTCTCACTACGATTTTACGACATTTTTCGAATATTCCGAACACATTATTATAATTATGAATTTTTTTTTTTTTGCATCTTTTTTTTACTCGCGATAAATTAAATATTGAAAAGGGACAATATTATCATTAAACTGGTATACCGGTGGTTTTTTTTTTTTTTTTTTTTTCGTTTTTGAATTCCTGGTGATTCCGTAGTTACTTGCGCTGCGAGTAGCAGAAGGTAAACAAAATGATGACTCGAGGATGTATATAAGGGAGGATCTCGTTACGCAGTGTCGTAACATATCGGAGGAAGAAACGAAGAGAGCAAAAATCAAAAGCAATGCGCGATAGCGGGACAAAGGAAAAACGAATCGACTGTGAGACAAGAACAAGACCAATGGTTGTTATCGTGTTCACTTGGAATTCTTCGATGTTTCTTGGAATGTTGTAAACACGTAACAAGGTATCGTTACACCAATAGAACGATCTTTTTTTTTTTTTTTTCCGGAAAAATTTTAATGGAAATCGGTGCATAAATAAATAAATAAATAAATTCATAAATATACAAGTATCGCTATTATCGTAATGAAATACATTTTTTTTTTTTTCTTTTCGAAAAACGCGTTGAATTGGAGAAATAAAAATAAAAGCATTAAAAAACATTAAATTTGAAAAAAAGTTCTGCCGCTAAAGTCAACAACAAAAAATCGTTTCTGCAGTCTATAGTTCGGTATGATCGCGCGGGCGTTGGAAAATGTGTTTACGGTGTGTTGGGCGTTCGATCAACCGTCACTGATGCGACGAGGGCGCGGCGCAGCCGGCCGACAACGTTCCTTCACATAATATACTAAACTATGTAAAGGTTCAACGTTGTCGCGCGCATGTGTGAGAAGGTTGTCCAACGTTAACCCTCCGCGCGTTGGATCGTTTTCTCTCTCTCGTCTCGTTGCCGGCGACTCCGACTACTCACCCAGTTCTACTCAAATGCGAACGACGTGTGCGCGATTGGACGAAAAGCGGAAACGATTTTACACCCCGAAAGCCTCGTCTAGCAGCTAAAGCATCAACGATCGGGCAAACATCACTTTCCTTTATTGTCCCTCTTTTATCCATCCCCCTCCCTCCCGCACCCCTTCCCCCCCATTTTCGGCCATTATTTTCCGACGAATGATTTCCTTTCGTCCACAGAAAATTCTCCGCAACAATTCGATTTTCCCGAGTCAAATGCACACGATTTATTTCACCGTTTATAGATTCTCGTGATAACAACATTAAAAAGTGCGGCGAGCTGATATTACGAAAAAAAATTGAAGATTCGGAAAAAAAAAAAACATCAATTGAAAAATTTCTTCGTCCGTATTGAAAATCGCGATCGATAAAATTTCAAAGATCGATACGCACTTGTTATTCGATTTGTGAAATTATCTACGATCTTACGATTGCGGGGAAAAATCAACTACCGACTTGTTTTTTTTCGCTTATCGGGAAAGAAATGCGAAAAAAAAAGATAAGAATAGATAAAAAAAAAAAAAAAAGAAAGTTGTGCAAACGGATTAGACGGAGTGGCTTATCTGTGTCGAGGACGGAATGATGGATGGATGGGGATGAGCGGCAAGTAGTGGGATGCGTCGGGCAGGAACCGGTACCCATTAGTCTGGATGTAACAACTCTCCAACAATCTCCTCTCAAGACTTCCGTCTTCAATCCTACTTCCATCGTTCTCTATCATAAATGATTTACCCCGTCCTGAACACGAGGAGCAGTCCTACTTACACAGCAATGATAGCAACTGGTAGCGATATATGCGAAGGGCTTCGGGGATTGCCCTGTCGGCGCCAAGTGAGGAAAACAGGAAATCCGGCGCTTCTACTGTCATGTGTCGCTTTAAACTTTTAGGATCAACTCGAGTATCCAACAGGTAGGGTGCGCGAAAAGATGAAAAAATATAGCCAACGGTATCACCTACTTTCCGGGGTTTGCGATTATTTGGAAAAATGCATATATTTTTCATTGATCAACACGACGAATCGGCAGAATTTGAATAATTCAAATCGTTCGAAAAATCGATCGAAATTATCGAGAAAAAATTGGAATACATCGAAAAAATTGGAATAATGCGAAAAAATTCAAATAATACGAAAAAATTTGAATAATGCGAAAAAATTGGAATAATGCGAAAAAAATTTGAATAATACGAAAAAATTGGAATAATGCGAAAAAATTTGAATAATACGAAAAAATTTGAATAATGCGAAAAAATTCGAACAATACGAAAAAATTCGAACAATACGAAAAAATTCGAACACTACGAAAAAATTCGAACACTACGAAAAAATTCCAACAATACGAAAAAAAATCGAATAATACGAATTTTCGATATAAAAAAAATCCGATAGAATTTCGGGAACTAATTAGCGGGTATTAATGTACTCGACGATTCGCCCGACGTAAAAAAAAAAAGATGAACGATGAGGCGAATACGTTTCGTTCGATACGTTGATATTTAAACGGCAAAGCTGGTAGCGTAAATTTATTTGTAAAACTGTGGGTAAAGTGTTGCCGTATCAATTGGACCGTTAGAGAGTGATGACGGAGAGGCGACAGTGAAACGACAGAACGCGACATGAACGAAGCAGACTGTGGTCCTAAATGGAAATTGGTGTCGCGAGACGGAGAGAGACGGGAGAGGATAGGCTACAGAGGTGGATATGTATAGCGAGCAACTGCTGTTAAATGGACTCGAAGCCCGTCGAGTATTCGCTCAACAAGCTTTGCCCAACTGTTGCGCCTTCATCACAAATTTATGCAAAATCCTCTCGGGTTAACCGTAGTCATATACCCCTGTAGGTCAATGAGCTTCGCGCGTAACCGACCGCTACGAGTCTCCTACCGGCGACAGTCAAACGTTCGTTTAATAAAAAAAAAAAAAAAAACAAAAAAAAAAACGCTCTTACATATTTCATGACAAGCGGAGTACCCGGTCGTCGAGATACTCGAGTTCACGTCTAGTTAAATCACTTTACTGCTGATTTATACCACGAAAAGAATCTCCGATAAAAACCCAAATGGTTTGTCCCCATAAAGTAAAAATATTCCGATTTTTCACGGGTTTTAGCATCGCGAAGAAAAAAAACATCGATTATCATCAATTAAAAAAAAAACAAAAAAAAAAAAAAATATCGATTATCATCAATATTATAAAAATAAAAAAAGTTTTTCAAAGACGAAACTTACCGACTAAAGCGAGAATCACAGTCAGCAGGGAAGCAGCCGGAAATGATGCGGTAACATTGAACTCCAGCATCTGAAAGAGGTCCACTGCAACAAAAAATCCCGCGAACGCAAGATCAGCGAGTGATTCGGCAAATGCCGCGATGTTTTGTTGAAAAAAAAAATAATTTTGATTTTACTATTTTATTTTTCCGATTTTTTTTTTGCTTCGTACGGTCGGTCGATTGAGATGAAAATTTCATTGATGACGAAGAAAAGTTGGTGGCGTCGTTGTGGAGTTCGCGACCGATAGAGGGACAGAGAGGAGTAACGTCGTTGCTATTCTCGCATACATATTATCCTCGCGTGCGCGGATTTAATATTGGACCGGTCCTTAACGGTTCGCGGGGGTGACGTTGCCGGGAGAACGTGTTAGTCCTCCGTAGTAGTCAGGGGATGTTTTCTTCTTTATAGGCCAAGAAGCGAGAGCGGCATCGTCACCTCGGGCTCCATTGCGTGTCGAGTGTCGGTTTAATGAATTTTAGATTTCAAGTTATTACGTACTAACTTCCCGTCCCCGCTAGTTATTAAAACTCTACGGAGTCTTCCTTCCTCACTTCTTCTTCTTCTTCTTCTTCTTTTTCTCCTTCTTCTTCTTATTTTTATACCAGTAGCCTTCTTAACATCCATTCCGAGGCGCTTGGCCCTTGGTCTGTGTAGCTTCGGCTTTTTCCACTTCTTATCCCTTCCCGCAGCTTCTTTTTTCTCTGCGCATCGTTCGCTTCTCTTTTCCGTCTCTCATGTTCTTCATTTTTCCTTCTTTTTTCTCTGATACGCCCTTTGGGGAGAAGCCAACGACTTTCAGAGTTCCCATTGCAAGCGACCGACCAACTTCGCTTGATTACTCCGTTAATGCAACTCCCGGATTTTTATATTAATTTCAATCATTTTGTGATATATTTATAGATATTATTTAGTTTTATGAATCATAAATGCAAGCGATACATAGGTAAAGGCAATAATTACTACGAGAATTGTAACGATGTTAAGATTAACGTTATTTATTCCGCGGTTAGTGCACCTCGTCGATTTTTGGAATTATCTACTTGTTAAAAATTTTCATTTTTTTTTTTTTTTTTTTTTTTCATTTTATTGGTGAAACAAGAGAAATAAATGATAAACCGGAAGTTAGTCAGTAATTATGATTGTAGCAGTGATAAGATTGACCAGTACGCGAAGGTCCGACACTCGGCACGTGACGAGAAACGTGATAAGAAAAATATGATTTTCTTTTTATTTTTTTTTTTGAAGGTAAGGAATAGTAAACACTTGACGCCCCGGTAGATTGGAGTGAAAATTAGATAGAGAGATTAATAGTCGAAGCGAGACTCCAGGAAAAATGATTTATCTCCGCGGAATAACGAAAGAAAAAAAAGAAAAAAAAAAAAAAATTGCTCACCCTTCGTGCATTCTAATTTTTCATCGCTTTCTCGAGCGTCAAAAAATGTGTGAATAATCTTGAAGATTATTTTACGAACAATGAGGAGCTCCAAGGGATAAATGATGCTACGAAGATTGCCGCGATAGAGAAGAAAATTTGAAAAAAAAAAGTGACAAGATTTATATAATTTCATTGATTACCGCGCGAAAAATATATTTTGCTTTCAAAATCAATGCGCTGAAAAAAATTTTGAAAATCTATAATTGACAAAAAAAGATCGATGAGGACGCAGAAAAAAAAAAAAAATTATTTTCTCGCCACCAGAGTCATCCAAAAGCCCTTTTCGTATCCCATTTGAAAAGAATCCCTGCTGAGAGTAGTGACTTCCGTAGTTTTGTCGGAAGGTAAAAAAACAAAATTGCTTCCAGAATCAATACGCTGAGAAAAATGTTGAAAAATTATAATTGACAAAAAAAGATCGATAAAGACGCAAAAAAAAAAAAAAAATTATTTTCTCGCCACCAGAGTCATCCAAAAGCCCTTTTCGGATCCCATTTGAAAAGAATCCTTGCTGAGAGTAATGACTTCCGTAGTTTTGTCGGAAGGTAAAAAAACAAAATTACGCAATAGATTAACCATAAGTATCTTAGTTTCCATGAGAGCGAAGCGTTCGCCGATACATTTTCTCGGTCCAAATCCAAACGGCATGTAGGTATACGGCGTTATGAGTTTCTTATTTTCCTCGCTAAAGCGTTGGGGATCGAACACATCCGGTTCGGGAAAATAATTGGGATCACGATGAAAGCCGAAGGTTGGAATCCAAACGGACGTGTTCGGCTGTACGGTAAACGCCTTGGAGCCTTCCATAGGCGACGGCAGGGTGTAAGCCTTGCGGCAAACTCGATCGATAAGCGGTGTCGGTGGATAGAGCCTTAACGTTTCCTTGAGTACCATATCCAAGTATTCCATTTTTCCTAACGCTTCGTAACTGATATCCCCGTGTTCTTCGCTCAAAACTCTGTCGATTTCGCGTCGAAGTTTATCCTGAATTTCTGAATGATGGGACAGCAGGTGCGACGCGAAGCACATGAGCCGCGAGGATGTATCGAAACCGGCGAGAAAAAATATGAATGCCTGAGCGATAATGTCGTCGGTGGTCATTTTCGCTTGCATCAGGAGATGAATCATATCGGGTCTCACGAGACCGCTTTTTTCTCTCATCTTCACGGTGTCCGTGACGAGCTTTTTGAAGAATTTGTCGGTCTTTCGCGACAGAAATCCGTATCCCAAAAAGCGCATAAATCGCGGAAATAATCGCGCAGCCATTATCTTAACCCATCGGGACCAATGGGTGAAGCTAACGGCGTCTTTGCCACTTTCATAGAAATCGTTTTCGCGATCTTTCATCGAATCGACGCTTATGCCGAAAGCCGCTGTGGCGATAACGTCGTTCGTGTATCTCGTGTACGCGTCTTTAAGATCCAATTCCTTCGTCACATCCGGATGATCCTTCAGATATTGTACGAAGTCCGTGGAACACTGCGCCACGAGATCGAACATGAATTTCATTTTAACAGCCGTGAAAGACGGACTGAGAATCGTTCGCATTTCACGCCAACTTTCGTTCTTCAGTGAGAAAATGTTTCGCGACAGTAACGGATCGAATTCCTCGACTACGAAACTACGATGATTCGGAAAATAATCGAAACTCTTTACGAATATTTCACGAATTATTTCCGGATCTTTGACTACCAACAGAGGAACGCCGAAATTCATTGCGCCGAAATATTTCGCTCCGGGATTCGAGAGATAAAGATCGCGGGATAGTTCTCCCGTTGATTTGCGACGAAACAATATCGTTGACAAGACACCGAATATTGGAAATGTGTTCATGTAGGGGATTCCCCGCCGAGACCAGTAAGTCAGGTTCCGAATTAACATGACGAGAAAACCGAAAAAAAAAATTCCCAGTCCCGTTAACACTGCGAATTTCCAATCCATGGTGAGGATAACGAATTTCTTTTATTGCCGAATTTTTATTATTATTATTATTAATTGAACACCAAATTTTCCGCGAACTATCGAAGCAAAAAAAAAAACGTTTGAATTGCAGCGAAAAGAGAGTTCGTCTGCTACGTTTGGAACAATTGCGCACTCGAGACTTTTCAACGGAATCTGCGAGATAATAAAACATACATTGATTGCATATCTCTGATTCCCTCCCCTCCTTCTTAATATTAAAACTCGTCGAAGTTGAAAAAACATCGAAGACATGAATCGACATTACTCGATGGGTACAAGGGGCACGCGATACCGATGGAAAATCAATCTCAGGTTTACTTTATTCTGTATTGGAATTTATCTATCTATATTCTTATACTTTTTTATCAGTCTGTATAACATTTTCAAATTTAAGGGGATATATCTGCCGAACAGATCGATAAGCAATATATCATAGAGAATTATTGCCTATATATATAATATGCAATAATCGTAGAAAAAACTTTGTTTTCGTGAAAAAAAAATGTCCGCGTCTGAAATTTTTTTTCCGAAACATCGAAGAATCAAATTTAGCAAAATTTTAATGTTTGCAATTTTCGGGAGTTTTTTTTTTTTTTAATTTTAAATAAAATTTTTATTTATTTTGTAACAATTTCCAGAATGCACCGCGAAAAATGAAGAACTCAATTAATATGAAATTTAATATTTAGCAAGAGCTCTGCATTCGGCGCAATAATAAAGATAATAATTGATTACTCATTCGCCGAGATAAAGATAAATTTTATTATCGTTTTGATAAAAACGTATTTAAAAATGAACGAAGAATTTCTTTGTCAACAAATCTATTGATGACCAGCTGCTGAATTCACACGACTTGCCGACGCTTATCAAACATTTCTTTGTTCATTCAGCCAATAAATCGATTTATCTTGAAATTCACTTTTTTTCTCACTGGTAGTCAAGAGAAATGGATGAAAGATAAGATAAATGATTATTTCAGATTTCCTCGAAGCAATCGATTGCCGGGATACGCAATGGTCAATGATTTAAATCTGACGATAGACCCATTCACAGGTTTTTTTTTTTTTTTTTTTTTTTTTTTAGTGGAAAGACGAGATACGAACAATAAGTTTTTTTTTTTTTTTTTTTTTTTTTTTTTTTTTTTTTTTTTTTTTTTTTTTTTACATAATATCTTTGTTTCAAATTCGTGGTAAAAAACATTTTTTTTCTCCGTACAATGTCACAACCTCATCGTTACAAATACCGTGTATAATAGGATAATATAATAACAACAACATCGGTAGATAATGACCGACGAAAAAATATACATATAATAACTGAACGCGTTATGTTACGTATACCGTCAAGCGCTCCATCACTGATTCGTAATGTTTGTCAACAATTATTATTATTATTTTTTTTCTTCGAGATAAAATAATCGAATACATGACACAAGAGTTCAATCTCTCGCGATGACCCGAAAGTGCGTCTCGCGCGAGCGCCGCAGAGGGGAAACAGTTGAAGTAAACGATCGGGTAAAAACAAACTATTGACCTATATATGTGAATATGCGTGCTTCGTTTTCCGACCGACGCGATAATACTTCCCGTAAAACAAAATAGAAATATAGACAAAAAAAAATAAAAAATTTGCGACTACAAAAAATTACAGACGTAGAAACGCGCGGGAGAAAACGGTCACGTGGCCCAACTGTGGTAATACCGGAGAATTGGTAACTTTTTATTTATTGACCTAAAATTCGACAAAAATTGCGACAATTTGATAAAAAATGTATTTTTTAATTTTTTAATTTTTTTTTTTCAGATCGTAACACAATTTTTTCAAATCGGAACGCAATATTTTTTTTTTTTTTTTTAGATCGTAACGCAATTTTTTTCAAATCGGAACTCAATAAATTTTTTTTTTTTTCTTTGAAATTTGTGTCATTTTTTCGCATCGAAATGGGACCTCAAAAGTACTTTGAGAACTTCACTTTCTCGGTTCCAGTTCCATCCAAAATCCATCATCAGGCACCATGTTAAAAGTTTTCTTCGTGAATACAATATCTTTCGGAGTTTTCGGCGAAGTTTTCAGATTAAAATTAATCAATAAACGAATAACGAGAATTTTTGTTTCCATGAGAGCGAAACGATCGCCGATGCATTTTCGCGGTCCCATGCCGAACGGTACGTAGACGTAAGGGTTGATGTTCTTTTTGTTCTCGTCGTTGAAGCGTTCGGGATCAAATTTTTCGGGGTTCTCGAAGTAATTGGGATCGCGATGAAATCCAAAGATCGGAAACCATATGCTGGTGTTGGGCTGCACGGTGAATCCCTCGGTGCCTTCTACCGATGGCGGCAGTGTATACGCCTTTACGCAAACGCGATCGGTAAACGCCATCGGGGGAAAGAGCCTTAAAGTTTCCGAAAGTACCATATCCAAGTATTTCATTTTCACCAATGCTTCGTAACTTATTTCGCCGTTTTCTTGGGCCAAAACTGTTTCTACCTCTTCGCGAAGCCTCTTCTGTACGTCGGGATGATGGGCGATCACGTGCGACACGAAGCACATCAGACGCGCGGACGTTTCGAAACCCGCGAGAAAAAATATAAATGCTTGTGCGACTATGTCGTCAGTTGTCATTTCGAAGCCTTTTTCGTTGTCCTGCGCTTGCATGAGCAGATGAATCATATCGGGTCTAACGATACCCCTTTCCTTGCGCGTCTTTACCGTCTCGTAAACGAGAGACTTAAAGAATTTGTCGGTTTTATGGGTGAGGAATGTGAAGCCCATCATCCGCAGGATTTTTGGAAACATTCGGGCGATTATCATTTTAATTATTCGGAAAAAGCCGTCAAAGCTAACAGCGTCTTTGCCGCTTTCGTAGAATTCGTTCGTTGGATCTGCGAGCGAATTTACGTTTATTCCGAACGCCGCTGTTGCGATTACGTCATTCGTGTATCTCGTGTAAACGTCTTTCATGTCGAGTTCTTTGCTTATTTCCGGATGATCCTTGAGATATTGTACAAAGTCCATAGAGCACTTGGATACCAGTTGAAACATTATTTTCATTTTATTCGCGGTGAACGAAGGCGTTAGCGTCGTTCGCATTTCGCGCCAACGATCGTTCTTCAGTGAGAAAACGTTTCGCGACAGCAATGGATCGAAATCTTCCTCTACGAAGCTTCGATGATTGGGAAAGTAGTCGAAACTTTTGACGGTTATTTCTTTTATGATTTCCGGATCTTTCACTACTATAACCGGTAATCCAAAGTCAAGTGTAGCGTAGTACTTGGCGCCGGGAAAAGATCGATACATGTCGATCATCAATTGAGGAAACGACTTTATACGAAGGAATACCGGAAAGAAAACACCAACTATCGGCATTGTTTTCATGCAAGGAATTCCTTTTCCATTCCAATAGGTTAGCTGACGATAAACCACCGCGAGAACACCGAGGAAACCGATCGCCAAAGTCCAGAATACTAAATACAGCAGATCCATGGCGACTCTCGATTTTTTCAAAGTTCTCCAATTTTTTATCGATGACTTTTTATTGATTATTCATTATTGCGTAATTTTTATTTGCCGAAACATTTGCCGGGTTTTTAGTGAAAAAATTTTGATCGACGCGCTTCGCGATTTTTTTTTTTTTTTTTATTTCGCGATCGGTACAATCGGAATAATTTTATCGCGGTAACGACTTTCCGAAAAATATCGAATTTTATTAAAAATCGACGAAAAATGGCAGCGAGCAAGTCTCGCGACGGCTTTCACGTTACGACTGATTGGTTCAACTTTGTAAGAGTTGCCGACAGATGAGCAATGCGTGGTAAGCGCGTGAGAGGTGGGGAGCAGTCACGGGATCTAATACTCTCGAGTTACACTCACCTATGAAGGTCTTACGTCATAAAGGCGGTTGTTTCGTGCTGTGCGAATTGCTACGTAAATTGCTTGCAATCGTAAATCATTGCATTGGGGTCAAGTTCCGCCGCTCTAAGATTGATTACTACTTAATAACTCTATTTTTCCGTGTAAAACGGTGCGAAGTTTTTGCTAACATTACACCTATTCACTCGTCAATTTTCCTCAACCTGTGAACGTCGTAATATACTGTAATACTAATCACGATAAGATTTTTAATTTTTTGAAATCGCCGAACGAAAAATTATTTCGATCTCATTGCGTTTCGTTCGATTTTCAAAATTTTTTTTATTTTTCAAAAAAAGTCGTGAGAAAAAAATGGAGACAGAGAAACAGAAATTACTGAAAAAAATTACAATAGAATTTTTTTAAAAATTACCATAAAATAAAAAATAAAAAATTGCGATAAAATTTGAAAAAATTGCTACAATCCAAAAAAAAATTTAATCGCAAAAGTATCCGCGATTTTAAATCTTTTTTCCATTTTTTCTACGATACTCCGAATTCTGTCGAAAATATCCAATGCGCAATTGTCTTTTGTTAAATTTGGGAATACGGATTAAATCACAAAAGCAGAAAAACATATTAATTTTTCCATTTCCACGACAAGTTCACAATGCGTTAATCGTCATTTTTTCCATAATTTCTTTATTTAATTATCACAAAGCTTTTGTTACCCAAAAAATCGGGTATTCACATTCCAATACTCGATTATTTCGTATTATAAGTATTTTTCACCCAAAATTTCTAACATAATACTCTTTTTTTCAAATTTGCAATATCAGTCGTATAAAATTTTCGCGAAACATATTAATCGATAAAAATTACGTAATAATCATTTCTGACGCGCAGAAACGCCGATGCGCCATTATTCACGATCCTCCAGTTGCATCCAAAATCCGCAATCGGGAGCAACTTGAAAAGAAACCTTCGAAAAAACGATATCTTTCGTTGTTTTGGCCGAAGGTTTGAATACGAAATTTTGCAAGAGATGCGCCATCAGTATCTTCGTTTCCATGAGCGCGAAGCGTTCCCCGATGCATTTTCGGGGTCCAATTCCAAACGGAAAGTAAGTATAGGGATTTATGTTCTTCTTGTTCTCGTCGTTGAAGCGCTCGGGATCGAATTTTTTCGGTTCGGGAAAGTATTTGGGATCCATATGAAGGGCGTGGATCGGTATCCAAACGGTGCTATTCGGCTGTACGGTGTATTCTTTAGCGCCCTTCATAGCCGGCGGGAGAGTGTAGGGCTTCACGCAAACGCGATCGTTAACCGATACCGGCGAATAAAGCCTCAAAGTTTCCGCAATTACCATATCCATGTACTTCATTTTCACCAATGTCTCGTAACTTATATCGCCGTCATCATCGGCCAAAACGGAGTCAACCTCTTCGCGAAGTTTATCCTGAACTTCGGGATAATGCGACAAAATGTGAGACATGAAGCACATCAGACGCGAGGAGGTATCGAAACCGGCGAGAAAAAAGATGAATGCTTGTGCGATGATATCGTCATTCGTCATTTCAATGCCTTTTTCGTTATCTTTCGCCTGCATAAGCAGATGAATCATATCTGGTCTAACGATTCCCTTTTCCTCGCGTGTTTTCACGGTATCGTAAACGAGACGCTTGAAAAAACTATCGGTTTTCGGGGATAGAAAGCTCAGTCCCATCATCCGCAGTAATCTCGGGAACATTCTCGCGCCAACGAACTTCGCAGTTCGTAAAATACCGCTAAAGTTAACCGCGTCTTTGCCACAAATGTAAAATTCGTTCGTTGGATCTTTCATCGAATTAACGCTGATGCCGAAAGCCGCTGTTGCTATAACGTCATTCGTGTATTTCGTGTAGACGTCCTTCAACTCGAGTTCTTTACGCAGTTCCGGATGTTCCTTAAGCTGCTGAACGAAATCCGACGAACATTTCGACACGAGTTGAAACATGAATTTCATCTTATTGGCGGTGAAAGACGGACTGAGGGTCGTTCGCATTTCGCGCCAACGATCGTCCTTCAGTGAGAATATGTTTCTCGATAGCAACGGATCGAATGCCTCGTCTACGAAGCTTCGATGATTCGGAAAATAATCGAAATTCTTCACTGCTATTTCCTTAACCATTTCTGGATCTTTGATCACTACGACCGGTATATTAAAGTCCATGCAACCGAAGTACGTCGCGCCGGGACACGAGTAGTAGAGGTCTTCAACCAATTTGGGAAATGATTTCGTACGAAAGAACGTCGAACTCAATGCACCGAGGATAGGAAAAGAGTTGATGTAAGGTACACCTTTGTTGTGCCAATACGTCGTGTGGCGATAGATCGCCGCTAGAAGACCGAGGAACCCGATCCCCAAAGTCCAAAGCACCATCGACAGCGTATCCATCGCTTCCGAAGAATTTCAGTTTCCAGAAATTGTCCGCGCAATTAGCATTAAACTTTTTTTTTTTATTTTTTTTATTTTTTTTATCGATTCAGCCGACAATTCTCGAAGAACATAAGTGGGCAGAGATTGCGCCGGAAAATTGATTGAAATTTTTTTTCTACACTTTGTTCAGACGTTCAGCTTAATACTTCGCAAACGCGACGCCAATTGTGATACTATTATGATAGCATCACGCGAACGACTGTTTCACTGTCGCTGAAAGCATCGCCTTTCCTCTTAACTGCTCAATGGTCATCTCTATCTCTCCCACCAACTTCCGCTACACCTATCGACGATACACGCGCCGAGATACTCCGACAATTTTTAACAACACACACGCGCGCGCGGAGATACCGTGATTCACGCGCGGCGTAGAATCGCTTATAGAAAAATTCATTGTATGACATCATTCACCGGACAAACACGGAGCAACTATTATATATTGACTCTCAATGATGCTAATTATTTCGTGAGTTGGCAAATTTTTAATGTGTTTTCTTTTTCATTAAATCCGACGATCTTTTCCTTGAATCGCGAGATTGTGTCGACGGTAACGTGTGATTAACTATTCATCTGTAGTCACTACTTTATCGTTTGTCCTCGAGAAACCGGGGATTCAAGTCGATCAACGAAGATAACTTGTTTGACGAGTTTTTTTTTTTTTTTTTTTTTTTTTTTTTTTTTTTTTTTTTTTTTCGGTGACTATAATTATAGTATATGTATATAATGGTACTATGACCCGATTTCGTTGGTACCGTTTCGCGTCGTATTCTTTACGATACGACGCTACGATTTTATAATGTCTAAAAATACGGTGATATTTTTACGGGTCTGAGATTTTCCGAAAATTACGAGCGCTCGTGACAATTTTTTTGGAATTTATTGTTATTTTGTTTTTATAAATAAATAAAATTGCACTCACCGATAAAGACGAAAATCTGGTGATGAGAGAAACGCAGCAGCATCGAGATCGACACCGTCTGAAAGGAGAGAAAGAACATTTTTATCCAATTAAGATTATTATCGAATTGAACACTTCCATCTTTACGCTTCGAACGCTTTTCTCGATTCACTCTGTCGCGTTAACGCGCGAATGAGCGATTTGAGAAAAATCAACGATCCCGTCGACTCGCGATAGGCACGCGATTTCTTTCTTATTTGTGACACGAATTAACGTCGTTAAATATATATTTCGAAATTTTCGAAAATTTTATTTTAATTTTATTTTATTATGCATTATGTATGAAAAATCACGAATTTTCGAAAAAAAAATTCGTGATTTTTCATTCATAATAAAATAAAATACAAATAAATTTTCCGAATATTTCGAAATATATATTTAATGATAAAAAAAATCAGAATTTTTTTTTTTTTTTTTTTTTTTCGAAAATTAGAAAAAATTCATAAGTATTCAAAAAAATTATCGAATAAATTTCGGCTAAAGAAAAAGTTAGATTACCGAATAATTCGTTAGACAATGATTTTATTTAATAATTTGTTGATAACTTTTTGAATTATTAATAAGAAAAAAAAAAAATGTATTAAATTCGGAAGTATTCGAAATTATCTCTGAATTCCACGCGAATCTCTTTGGTAATACGCAGCGATACACTCTTCTTAAAGTACCAAAAAAAAACAAAAATTCCTTCACTCTCAATAATCTCATTTTGTCTCCGCGGATGATAATACGCTGCAATTTCGTGTTTTCTTTATTTTTATTTTTTTTTATTCTTGAAAATGTTTCGTAGGGCGGAGAGGACAAGAAATGATTTGATGGGAAAACACGAATGGAGAGTCACGACGAGAAATCGAGAAGGAAAACCGTGGCGTCGACAGGATTATAATGTTCCCTCGGGTAATATTCCGTGCGCTTTGTCTCGATGTATATTTTTGTTCCCTTTTTTTTTTCGCGTAGAAGAGTAGTATTTCGGTAAAGACCCTCTTCCTGTTTGTCGGGAAAAATAATGGATTATCCCATGGGTGACGGATGTTGCTACTCCCTCCCATTTGTGTCTCTCTTTCTATCCGTGCCGCTGGGTATCAGGTGCCTCTTCAACGTGCATCACTATTTCACCCATTCAATTCTATTATTCGTTGAAACGCGGAGATTCCCATTCGTTCGCTCGGGACGAGCGAACAGTGTGGATTCCTCTCCGGGTAACCGACAGCGCTCGTCGGGTATGAGTGCGAAACTTCATGCCAATACGCAGCTTTAAGTTCGTCGAAATGAAAATTTGTTTATCACGTTTCACAGCCGCGTACCTCGTTACATCGCTTTCTCGTATTTCCGAGCACCGATTCTTCCACGAAATTCAACTTTCGTCGATTAACGCGAAAAAAAAAAGAAGAAAATCCGTCTCTCGATTTATAAAAAAAAAAAAAAAAATCGTAATTTTTTTTCTCTCAATTCCCTTTTCCGCTATTCTCACATCTAAAAAAAAAATCCGTCTCTCGATTTATAAAAAAAAAAAAAAAAAATCGTAATTTTTTTTTTTTTTCAATTTCTTTTTTCGCTTTTCTCACATCTAAAATTGCTTTATTTTCCTTAGTATCCATACAATTCCGAAGATTCCGAGAACGAAAACTTTTAATGGCGCTCTTTCGGGTCGAAAAAAAAAAAAATAAAAAAAATAACAGATCGCAATGCAATAGAGTGGAAGAGTGGATTGTCCAACGCAATCGCATCCGGAACTGTTACATCGTGAAACTTTGTCGTATAAATGGCAAAGCAATTAACGATATTTTGCCGTCTCTTAGTTCACAAATGCTCCAGAAATTCGACGCTTTCTCATCGTTTATCTATTGCTTTACATCGACAAAGATTTTCACGCGGAGCTTTTTTCTTTGTTTAAGTATTTTTAATACCCTAACAAACTCTCAAAAGATTCGAAGATTTAATGCTTCCGCTAAGTTTCCTCCGCTCTAAAAACTTATGGATCGCGCGATACGATAAAGTAGAAGCGAATTGTGTAACGCAATAGCATTCAAAGTTGTTACATCGCGAAACTTTAATGGATATATCAGTTCGGAATAAACAGACATGTGATCTGTAAACCCGATACTTGTTTTGCGCTTTTCCACGAACCATTCATTGATTACGTGTTGTTTTTTTTTTTTTTTTTTTTTTCTTTTTTTTCTGTTTTTGCGTCTTTTTTGTTGCAACAAAACCGACGGTTAGGTTACAGAGAATGAACGCGAAATATAGGACGATGATGAATAGAGAGGAGATACGGAGTGAGCGACAAGTTGACATTGTTATGTTTGGAGGTACAGAGTGGGTGTCGTGTGTACATGACAGAGACAAAAAAGGTGAGTTTCGCGGGATTGGGTTGAGTTTCTGGGCAGTCGGGGGCTCAGGTTGGCGCCGTCGAAACGTTGCTGCCAGCGGCAACACGCCGGTAGGGAACGACCGGGCGTTGCACGTGACACTCCGGATTGCAATACGTATGACAAGTTTATATATATACCTATATATATATATATGTCTATATAATAGAATGTTATATATATATCTGTATATAGATATATAAGCATAATAAATTTATCGTAAGGTTCGGCGGAGTCACGTGTACCGCCACGGGATAATATCCTCGCCTGACAGGACGAGTCCTACCTGTTACGATTCTATTCGAATTTCGTTATCTTTTCGTTGTCGCGGGATATATTATCGAAAAAAAAAAAAAAAAAAAAAAAGAGATCTTGGATTCTCGGGATACGGATTACTTTATCTTCCACTCGAGTCGATACGACTCATGACTCAGATATTTGGAATCATTTTTTTTTTTTTTTTTTTTTTTTTTTTCTTAGCTGCGGCTTTGAAACGGACTAATAATGTGGACTGCAATTTTCATTGTAGGATTTGGATTAACGAAACAAAATTTCATTTATATTACTTGTTTTTTCATTTTTTTTTTTGTACTTTTTCGGCAATTAATTTGCTGCTGTGTAGTCGAATTTCGTTATTTTTTCGATGTCGCGGGATATATTAGAGAAAAAAAAAAAAAAGATCTTCGATTCTCGGGATACGGATTACTTTATCTTCCACTCGAGTCGATACGACTCATGACTCAGATATTTGGAATCATTTTTTTTTTTTTTTTTTTTTTTTCTTAGCTGCGGCTTTGAAACGGACTAATAATGTGGACTGCAATTTTCATTGTAGGATTTGGATTAACGAAACAAAATTTCATTTATATTACTTGTTTTTTCATTTTTTTTTTTTTTTTTGTACTTTTTCGGCGATTAGTTTGCTGCTGTGTATTCGAATTTCGGTATATTTTCGTTGTCGCGGGAAATATTATCGAAAAAAAAAAAAAAAAGATCTTCGATTCTCGGGATACGGATTACTTTATCTCCCATTCGAGTTGATGTGACTAATGATTCAGATATTTGGAATCTTTTTTTTTTATCTGCGGCTTTGAAAAGAAATAACGTATCGTTGCGCAATTTTCATTGCAGGATTTCGGAGTAACGAAACAAAATTTCATTTATATTACTTGTTTTTTCATTATTTTTGTTACTTATTTAGAAATTATTTTGCTGCCGTGAAAATTTCGTAAAACTAAAAAGAAATTGAGTTGAAAAATATTTTTTCTCCGCGCTGCCAATGACTTTTTTTTACTTAATTTACATAAAATACAAATTCAAAATTACGTGTATACGAAATCTTTTCAACGAGGAATTTCTACAGAAAAAAAAAAAAATAATATAATATTGAAAACATTCGTTTACATTATTCATCATCGCGAAATCGAGTAAAAATATTTTTCCTAAATTTCCTAAATCCCTTAACTTTTCCCTCACAAAGATTCTAAAAAATCGAATATCAAACTTTCTAAATAAAAAATAATTCCAAATAAGTAACTCCGAAATCGAAAAAATTCCCTGAAACGTCTATTTCCATTGTTCGCAAAAAAAAATTGAGTAATCCGCGTATCTTGAAAAATTGATAAGTACTTATAAATGAAATATGCGAGTAGATACGCAGATACGATGCGTGTGACATCGTCTACCGTATGATTATGAAAAAAGATGAATCTCTCGTGTGGTGAGCGGTGGCTGCGGAGAGTTAGACGAGATGCAGGAATGAGGATCGGGGCAAACCGAGTCGCGCATATATCACGATAATTTGATACAAAATGACCGGCTTGGGGAGGAGGATACGGGGCTACAGGGCGACGCGACGACGTGAATATGATGCCCCTAATAACGTTGATTTATACCAACCGGTTCAACGGGAGGAAAGGGAGGAAAGGGAGGAAAGGGAGGAAAGGGAGGAAATGGAGGGAAATGGAGGGAAATGGAGGGAAAGGGAGGGAAAGGGAGGGAAAGGGGTTGAGGGCCCCGAGAGCGCAAGGGGTCGAACGTCCGGGTTACAAACAGAATCCAACGGGGGATGATGCTGATGCTACTTCCACTCCCACTACAACTACGTAACGGCGGTTACTTTGAATTGATTGCCGTATCCCGTTACACGAGTGGTAACACCACAGCGTCGAAACCCATAGATACTCCGGAGAAAGAATCGGATCTGATTAAAGACTGCAACTATCAATCCTCCTAACGGATATTATGCTCAACCGATTATTAGCGACTCGGATGGACATACGAATAATTCGACTGTTCTGGTGACAGAGAATTTCATACCGATTGTGGTAAAATTTTGCGATTCGATCAATTAATCAATCATTCGAGGCGATGCAATGAGACCCTTCAACGCGTTCGCATCGACGTTGTTACGTTTTCTCGGAAGCATTCGAAACTATAGTTTCGAAACGAAACGAAATGCATTTGTTGATTCTATTGGGAAATCCTATTTTCCGTGGAGTTCGAGTTCCTGTATCATTTTACGAAATTTTATATTAGTCTTTGTATCGATTGTGAAAAATATTAGGAATTTTTTTTTTTTTTATATCATATGATAATTTTTTTTTTTTTTTTTTTTTTTTGAGACGATTTTTTTTCTTTAGGCGACAGAAAAAAAAGATTGAAGAATTTTTCTGTCTGTTGAAAAAAAAATTGTTACTAATTTGTTTTACTTGGAAATCAGATTCAGGGGTTTGAAAATATATATATATATTTTTTTTAATATTTTGTGACGGAACTTTTTTTCGTTTTTGTGTCGTATGGAGAAAAAATGATAGTTTGGCGAACGTCGACATAATTTAGTTGACTTGATCCCCTTAAGAGATTATCAGCTAAATGATAGAGTATCGATTGTCAACATGTTGAATATAATTTTAGTTTTACTTACAAACACAAGCATTATGATGAAAGCCGCGAGGTACGAAGTCTTCGCCATCCACATGCTGACAAAACGATAGTGTTCGCCGGTTATCACGTTTCTGAAACAAATATGAGAATAAAAATGGAATTAATAGCAATAACTTTCTTTATATATAAACCGCGCGATATAGATAATTCATATTTTATAAAAAAAAATACTGCTTTTCAATGGAAAAAACAAAACTCGGCGCTCCAAAATCCAAATTTCGATGAGATATGAATCGATTAACGATCCGAGAAATTAATACTGAAACTAATAGCCTTCTAATATCTTTCGTTCAATGATTCAACAAAAATCAATGATCAATGATTAAATTAATGAATTCTAAAGAATTACTGTTTTTTTTTCTGTTTCTACTGAATTACTGTTTCTTTTCTTTTTTTTTTCGATTAATCATCGAGTAGATGTTAAAAAATGTGTGAAAAATTTCCATCAGTAGATAATTCCCATAGCGAAGAAAATTAACGTATCGGAATAATGTCTAAATAATTGTATAATATTGGATTGAAATTGCTCGTTGTTGAACGTAAAAAATTAGACAAAGTTGAAAGATATCCAAGAAGTGAGTATCGAAAGTTATGAAAAAATTATTGCGATACCTTTACGATACGCTTTTTTTTCTTCGCTACGTGGGAAGTGTTCGGTCAATCGGACGATAAAATTCCTCCGAATCCGTACGAGAAAACTAACCGAAGGAAACCTTTGTTGTCCTCATGTTCGGCGAGAGTCTTTATACTCGCCATTAGCAAGTCGTCGTAACCGAGTAATTCGTCGAGTATAAGACGCGAAAATGCATCTCCAAAACACTTGTCATTCAGCGGATCCAGAGTTACAATCTTCACTGGTATATTGAGTCTCTGACGCACGGCGGGAGATAGTCGAAGGAAACCGTATTCCAACGAATATTCAACTATATATTCGTCCTCCGGAAACACTGGAAATCGTTAATAATCGTTAATTCAGAGGGGAAAAAAATTAATAAAGAAATTTACAAATAAAAATATATATATATGCTTCACCTGCTCTGACCAATTTTTCGACCTCAGGAACTTGATCTTTCAACGGTTGAATAACATCACCGTTTGTTTCTTTTTTATCGATTTCTTCGCTAACGTTCGCTCGCGAGTTTGTTGCCGATACGAAAACCCCATCGTCCGGCGGCTGTTAAAAATTTTTCATACGATTATTTTTTTTCATTTTGTTTTTTTTTTGTTTGCAATTTTTTTTTGATTATTTATTTCGTTTCGTTTTTCTTTTTCTTTGACATTTTTTTTTTTTTTTTTAAATTATTTATTTCAGTTTTTTTTTTACTTTTTTCTTTCTTCTGAATTAATAATTTTGTTTGTTAATTGACGATACGTTCGAAGAGAATATTTTACCTCTTTAACTTCGGTATTTATTCCTCCGTTCCACATATTCGTCGACAACGGTGGACTCGCAGTCGTGGAGTTTGCAACGTCGAGTTCCGGACTGTTATTGTCGTCGGTGTTTACTACAGGAGAACTCTGAACAACGCTGTCGCCTAAAGTTGAATTTTGATGAGAACTTTCGCCGGTATCCGGTGGTACTGGTTGCTCCTCGTCCACCGCCGATGGTTCGATATTTATAAACCTGCGAGACATACAAAAAAAAAAATGTTTTTATGCGATTCATCTTACGATAATCGTATTCGAGGAATTTACCAATTTGCAATACACCACAACAATTATTTAATGCGCCGTAATTAGTCGCTTATGAACGATTTTATGTACAAACGATTCCAGCGGATTGCCATGTAACGAAAACTATTCCCGATATATCGCTAATTACTAAAAAAAATTCGGATAATCGAATTCTTACCCGTCTCTCGCTAATATTCCGAGAACGCTACTGATATCGTCGACTTTTTCTTGTCTGAGTTTCGCCTCCTTAGCGTAACTCTTTTCTATACTGTAATCCTCGCCGCCGTTTCGGAGTATCTCCACTCTCAGGATACCGTCCCTCGGCCATTCGTCTCTTATGTGTTCAAGACAATTGGTCGGCGCTCGTGAAAATACAATGTGAATATACGCCATTACGAAAAACGCCATTATCGCCTGAAACATTCAAATATCAATTACCAATTTATCTTACAGTCTGAATTAATTTATTTCAATAATTACTATTCAAATAATTTTATATTACGGATTTAGAAACTATTAAACTGTAAAATATTATCAAAACTGTAAAATTCAGATATATGCGAATATAAAAAAAAAAAAAAAAATTTTAATAATTATTTTTATTTTTTTTTGGAAAGTTACGCGATATATCGCGAGAAAAATATTTTTTTTTTATATCTGAATATATCCGAATTTTACAGTTTTAATTCATTAAAAATATATGTATTGTTATTATTGTTATTATTATTATTATTATTATCGTTATTATCGATTAAAAAATCGGAACGTACCTTCAACAAAACTACAAATTCTATGAATCTTCTGACTGGTCTGGGAAAAGTTCTCGCATACGCCAAAGCGGCTTTTATGAAAAGCGCGTGGAAAAGTCTGTCGCGCATATCATACAATGGACTGTGATTGTTATTTCTCATACGATTAATGACTACCGGTCCTATGGCGGCGGCGAACGCCGCGTTAGTCTCCGCGTTATTGGCCACCGCTCCGCCTCCGCCATTCTGAGCGGAATTTTGTGGCGTAGGCGCGACTTCGGCTTGCGGCATTTTGGATTAATCGTTATATGTAACTTTGAGGGGAAAAAAAAAAAACGGAAAAAAAAATCGAAAAAATTGAAAACCGTCCGCTACGGTTATAATTTTTAAACGAAGATTGTCACGTAAGAACGCTTCGTTCTTTCCATATGGTTTGCTTTATCGACGGACAAAGCGTGTTTTGACATCTCCAGCGGCTCGGGAAAGCACACTCTCTGCCCGAATCTGAAAAAAATGAATTGTCACGGAATCACGAAATTTACGAAATTTAATACGCATTTTTTTTGTTCCTTTGCAATGATGAATGATTTCGGAATGATTGAGAATGAAAGAAAATTCGTTTTTTTAACAATGGGAAACAACTTCGATGGAGTTTTCCGAAGAAAACAAAAATCCTACCAGCTGACTGTCAAACATAACCCCAAACGGTTTCTTTCTACTCAGCGCGCCGATGAATTCCTTCTTTTTCATTATTTCGATGGAATTTTTTTTGTTTCTTGCGAAATAAAAGAAACGGAACCTCACATTGCTGTGAACCCGACGTGAAACATTGTCGAATCTACAAGTGGGCAATGATTGTGCAAAAAATTTGCAACCCCGATGTGTTTTTATTACGCGCGAGGTGGTGGGAACATTGAGAAAAAAACATGCTTGCCAATTACGTAATTCGATTGTGAATGTTAAACAAAAATATATATATATATCGTGGAAATATCGAAGAATTACAAAAAAATGTTCAGTCATTTTTTTCATTGAGTGACGTGCGCATGAAAATTTAAAGAGAAAGATAACAACATGTCGTCGAATCTCGACTGTCCGTTCGACCAAAAAAGATTGTAATAATAACGGCGTCTCCAGACCACTCTCCGGCAGGGACCTGAATTGTGACGTTTCACCGCGCACACGATTTAACCTGGCATTCCGTTTAGCTCTTTTTTTTTTGTTTTTTTGTTCTTTACCGGACACAACGAAATGAGAAAACTCTCGTATGTCAATTCTCCAAATTCTTTATCGTTTGCTAAAGTGTCGAAGTTTTGGCATGTTCTTTTTTACGCATAGACACTCGTATTCGTCGTACTTCGTACCGTTGTAAACGTTTACTTTCGTGTTGCTGCTGCCAAGAAGTGAACGAACGTTCTTTGATCCTTGATAACTCTGTTCACCACAAAACTTTCCTCTCGTTCGAGAAATTTCACGTTGTTTTTTTTTTACGCGTATAATACAAATAAATACACTATTACGATGAATTGATACCGAGCGGTCGAATTTGTCAAGCGGGTTCCCCGCTCCACGCCGCGGACATCTCCACACTGACTGACCGGAGTTTACACGTACGACTTGCGCGATCTTTAGATACACGAAAATTTCGATTTTTATTTAGCACCCGTTATAGAAAACACGGGAAGTTAACTTCACGCGACAGTGTATCAATGAACACTGACAAAGCTAATAGAACAACAAGTCGACAACAAAAACTGTACATGAAAGACTGGACACAAAGATTGGACCTGTTTCAGTGTTATAGACTGGAAACAACGTCATCAACATACTTCAGCCCCCGAAATCAGCGTGTGTCGACTGGGAAAATAGCATTTCTTTTTTTTTTAAATAAAGAACTGCGTTTGTCATTTTTTAAGATTTCTTCGAGACTTTGTCAGAACGTTATGCACCTCAATGCGGAAGTAATCGTGTATTCGGTTTGTACAATCTTAATGTCAAGGTAATGAGTAATGACCGATAATATTTCACCCCCACCAACCGGAAGTTAGATATCTTTGCATTTTAGTTTGCGAGCCGAATATCCCGATTGGCTAAAGACAGGAGCGCCCCCTGCGAGCGTGATACTCAGTACGCGCAATAAATTCTCGCGTTTTCGAACGCAAAGTTTCAAAGCTCGTCGAATTCACACGGCCAGTGTCCGAAAAAACCAGCTGTTGACGGGACCGATCGTTGCGGCGTCTAATAGTTTGTTTTTGTTTTTCTTTGCCATAGCGTTTATTACATTAAAGTATTTGCATTTTTCAATCGCGAAAAAAAAAATTTAGTCTGACAGTACGCGGTGCATAATCTTTAGAATTTCGTAGCTGTGAGATCCGATAAAAATTTGAAATGCGAACGACGCTATTTCGTGGCTCGTATCGGCTCCAGAGTTTCGCTTAATTCTTTTTTTACCCATTTTTCTATTAACGATCAACAAATCTTCGTACGCCGGGATAAATTTAGTTTTCTCCATATTTGTGTCAAAAATAATAATGGCATCCGCCGAACAAATCGGTCTCAACAAAACATGGGAACTGTCGCTTTACGAACTTCATCGGGTGCCACAGGAGGCAATAACCGACAACACGGAGATCGCCGTCAGCCCGAGAAGTTTGCACAGCGAGTTAATGTGCCCAATATGTTTGGACATGTTGAAGAAAACCATGACGACGAAAGAGTGTCTACATCGTTTTTGCTCCGATTGCATCATAACTGCCCTCAGGAGTGGCAACAAGGTGTCAATTTCAACATTGTTTTGTTCACACGTATTACTCGATTTTTTTTCGAATTACTCGGATTTTTTTCAAATTACTCGACTATTTTCGAGTTACTCGATTTTTTCGACTATTTTCGAGTTATTCGATTTTTTCGACTATTCGATTTTTTTTTTAATTCCTCGATTTTTTTCGATTATTTTCGAGTTATTCGATTTTTTTTTAATTCCTCGATCTTTTTCGATTATTTTCGAGTTATTCGATTGTTTTTTTCGTATTCCTCGATTTTTTTCGATTATTTTCGAGTTATACGATATTTTCATCGAATTACTCGATTTTTTTTCAAATTATTCGACGATTTTCGAGTTATTGGATTTCTTTCGATTTTTTTTCAAATGTTTCGATTTAAAAAAAAATTAATCAATTGTTTTCCATTTTTTTTCTTTTTGCATTCCATTTTCTTTCGATTTGTATTTTTTGCTTTTTTTTTTTTTTTCGATTTATTCAAATCTTCTATATTATTAAAAATTTCGAAAATCCCCACATCACTAATAATTTTTTCTTCTTTTTTGCCGATCAAAAAGGAATGTCCAACTTGCCGAAAAAAATTGGTGTCCAAAAGATCGCTGAGACCGGATCCCAACTTCGATCTTTTGATATCGAAGATATATCCATCGCGGGACGAGTACGAAGCTCATCAGGAGCGCGTTATGGCAAATTTGAACAAATCGCATTCGCAAGCGGCTCTCGTAAACTCGATAACCGAAGGTATAAAGCTTCAGAGTCAGAATCGTCCTCAGCGAGCGAGAAAAGCAGCGAACGAAACGGAGGGTTCGAATAGCGTTCCGTCGTACAACAATACGCCGCATCCAAGTGCCCCTTCGACGCCGGTGCCGGTGGCGAGCGCGGCGATGCCGATTGAAAATAACGAAAGCGCAATGGGAATCCCGAATAATTTTTCCAATAGCGCGAGTATCGCTGTGGCGAGCAGTGAGACGGCATCGATATTGGCAAATAGTTCGAATTCCCAAAATTCAAATGGTAAAAAACGATCGATATCGCGATTATCTCAAACGCTTTTTCTCGTAAAATTATACGATTTTTTAAAAAAAAATTTTATTTTATTAGGTTCGACGGCCGAAAGTTCGACGACGCCGTCGCCAAGTCCATCGAATCAAATTCCGAAACCTCCGAAGCGTCAGAAGAGTTTGCAGTCCTCGGAGAACGAGTCGTCGAGCGCCGAAGCTGAGACACCCGGCGGCGAATCGATGGTCGACACCGAAGGCGAAGGACCGAGCGAACCGCTGATGCTAAATGAAATAGAACTCGTCTTCAAACCGCATCCGACGGAAATGGCGGATGATAATTCGCTGATAAAAGCATTAAAAGAGAATAGCATTCGATATATCAAAACGACGGCGAATGCAACGGGTAAATTTTTTTTTTTTTTTTTCGATGCTTTCGCGATGTCTGAAAAAAAATGGCAAAAAAAAAAAAAGATCGTTGCTATATATATTTTCTTGTTATAAATATTAAGAATAAATAATAATAAATATTTTATTATTTTCAGTCGATCACCTGAGCAAATATTTGGCGATGCGACTGACTCTCGATCTCGACACGGAATTATCGGAATCCGATAGACTGCTTAACTTTTGTATTTACATTGCGCCGACTCCCGGACAACTGGTCGTTCTTAGCGGTTCCCAAACGCTTCGGCAAGTCAACGACAAATATTGGCGAGTCAATCGCCCGCTGGAGATATTTTATTCGTGGAAAAAAACGTAGTGCACGCCGACGACATCTTCGAAGCTTGAAATCAGAGACAACGACTGCGAGTTCGAGAGATGAAACATTGCTGACGCCGAAGAAGCGAACGAAAAAAAAAAAAAAAAAAAAAGTTAGGAGACTTTTTGCCTTTTATCGCGATTCCGAGGAAATTTTTAGCTCCGAAGAGAAGACGAAAAATTGGAGCAGAATTTTTTTTTTTTAATTTAATTCAAATTTTATAAAAAAAAAAAAAATGCAAATTACGTTAATTTCAATTGAAAAAATAGTGAATTGAATTTAAATTTCTTCGGAAATTTTTAGCTCCGAAGAGAAGACGAAAAATTGGAACAGAATTTTTTTTTTTTTTCAATTTAATTCAAATTTTATTTAGAAAAAAATGCAAATAACGTTAATTTCAATTGAAAAAATAGTGAATTGAATTTAAATTTCTTCTCTTTTCGGTCGAAAAACGACTGATAACTCTGTACATAACTGTGTGAATGTGATAAATGTAATTTGTTGTGAGATTACCGATCTTGTCATTGACACGTATAAAATTATACGTGAAATTTTTTTTTTTTTTTTTCTTTTTTATGTGTGCAATGTATGTAAAACGCTTACGAAAACGACGAAAATCGATTCTACCGTATAAAACATGAAAATTTTCTATAAAATAGAATTGTAATGCTTAATACTATTGTGAATATTATCGCAGTGAGAATCACAGGGTTTAGACGATTTTACATAATACCGATTCGATAAGAAGATTTTAAATCGAACGAAAAAATAAAACAGCAGTATATGAAACGTAAAAAAACTTTTTTTTAAGTACTTGGCGTCGAGACGCTGCCGCGTCTCTTTATTTAATGCGATTCTCGAGATTTTAGATGAGAACTAAAAAAAAAACGACAATAAAATCGTCTTGTAATGATCGGCCTGAAAATCGTTTCGAGAATCTCACATTTTCGACGAGAACAATTGAATATTGTTATTGGCGATAATATACATCGCGCGACTCCGATTTTCCGATTTTTCTCGAGAGAATTTGTTTTTTTTTTTTATGCGCCGATTTTATAGTGAAACATTGAGATACATTTTAAAAACAATAAGAATAATCCAAACTGAGTCTTTCGTTTTTTTTCCTTGTCTCCCCGCAACTATTTCTTTATTTTTTTCTAGTTTTATCGCAAAAAATTGACGGCGTCACGTTTAATACGATACTTCGTATACAGTATTTTAAAATTCGCGCGCTTTCCACAGCTCGATTACCCAGAATGCCGCGTTGCCAACACAACTAACGAAATTAAAACCCTCGAGACTTTTGTTAGATGACTTCGGACAGTTAAAAATTCTTCAAAGTCCAATCGCGCGTGCTCTCTGTGTAGTCTCCCTCTCATTTTTTTCTTCCCCTCGGCCGCTCGCTAGCCGCGAGATCGGAGCACGATGTGCGATAAGCGATAAGCGAGGCGATTAAATATTGACCGTGCATACGTACCATCAGCTTAGTCGTTCGTGTATCGCTACAGACCTAACGGACTTTTATATCTCGATATACGATTTCTACTTCTTTTAAAAGTTGTTTTTATTTGTTTTTTTTGACAATTTCGGGTGTTCGCGGGACTAAAACGTCGTTATAGGGATTCTTTCGAGTTATTTCTATTCGCGTTGCGTCGCCTGCGCTCCAACTTCCTTGAAGTAGTCGCGTGTTACATCTCTCGAAACCGCACACAGTTGACAGCTGACTGGCTGCGATTCTGACATCTCTCGCTGAAACGTGGTTTTTTTTTCGTATCTTCGAGAAACTGTTCGGATTTTACCTCCTCGTGTGTTTTCATCGAGTATCTTCCTTCATCCCCCTTTGTCTCTTCCTCTCACGTCGAACGCGCGACTCCTTGCTTCGGCTCTTATTCCCGTTTTTTGTCGCTGGTTCGGCGTGTATTTTTGGTCTTTGCACCACACACGGTGGGTAACGACCCGACGAATTTCACGGGGGCGTCGACATCGAAACTCGTGCCGGTTACTATTATATCTCCGATGACAGAATGGCAAGTCTACAGTGTTTTATTTTATTCTTGTGTAATTATAATTTGGTTCTCTGTGATACGACATCGGAAAATAAGGTCGAGATTTTTCGATAATTATCTCGCAACAATAGTTCGCGAATTTTCGAAGTTTTCCGTTTAAGATTAATCGTACTATTGCTGTTGTGTTTTATTTCATCGTAGACTTCGATCTTTGCTCGTTATTGGGTTTTTTTTTTTTTATAATGACGTTTCATTATGTTTGAAAAAGTGATCGTGCCGCCCGAACTCGAGCGGACGGTTTTTTATCAACAGATCGAAAGGACGATAAATTGCGATATAGATAGAGCGTTGATAAATTAAAAAATCAATTCTCCTCGTGGATTTCGTACGAAACTTTGATTTTTTGTTTTTTCAATCCCCATTCACGTTTTATTTCACCGTTCTATTAATAATTTTCCGTTTTATTAACGTTTCATTCGTAAGAGAAACACGTCTAAGAAATATTTTCTTTCGGAAAAAACATCGCGAAAAACGAAAAAAAAAAAATTACGAAATTATATACACTTTTTTATCAATGAAATCAATCAGTACAATAAAAAAAATAATCATATATCTTTAGAAATGCATAATCATAATTTGAAAAAATTCACGCGAACATAACACGATAAATTATAGGTGTTGGAAAACAGATTTTTCTACGAGGTGAAAAAAGAATGTGTGTTTTGGTTGTGTAACAGAGATATGAGGCCACAGATAAGAACCAAACTGTCGAGCTATTCGTCATACAGGCCGTTCTGCTAGCCGCATGCCGGTGTTTTTTTTAACACAAATATCACGATGTTTTTTTTTTACGATTAAATTTAAATTTTTTCTTTTTTTTTTTTTTTTTTTTTTTTCAGAAGACGTGACACACTGGAGTTCTGCAATGCGGAACAGATCGATTGGATTCGTTTTTATATCAGTGTTTGTATGGGGAGTTATAACTTATTTTCTGTTTCTCGATCGCCCAATCGGCAGACAGCAAGATGAAGAGGTTTGCTATATACATATCGCGATGTAAAAAAAAAAAAAAAAAATTCCATAAATAAACGAAATTTGCTTAATTTTTATTACGGTTTCAGCACGTATTGGAGAATCAGATAAATAAACTGAGCAATGAAGTCAGACAACAGATAACAGCCAATCAGCAGTTATTCCAACGGCTCTTAGAGAGGGAATTGAAGAAAAGTAAGTATTTTCATCCGCGAGAGATCGCGATTTCGACGTTAAATATAAAGTTTTAAAAAAATGGTAAAAAAAAAAGTAAAACATCGAAAAAAAAAAAAAAAAAAAAAAAATCGAAAAAATATTAATTTTTTTTCAGAAAAAGAAGAAGAAGCCGCAGCGGCGAAAGAAGTTCTTCCGATAGAGAGAAAGGAGCAAGAAATACCCTCGATAAATGAAATAGAAGAAAACGCCGAGAAAAATGTATTATCGAATACTTCGACGAAAAATAACGAGGAACCGCGCGGCGATCAACTCGATCCCGACGAAGTTCTCAGACAAAAAGTAAAATTCTAATTTTTTTTCGTATCGCGACAAATTTTTTTTTTTTTTTTTTTAATTTTTTTTAATAGTAATTTTTTTTTTTTTTTTTTTTTTTTTCAGGATAAGGAACGCGAGGAAAAATTGCGGGGGATAGCGACTAAGAAGACGTTAGCCGACGGCTCGCCGATAATCGCGATTCTCGTGTTCTCGTGCAATCGACTCACCGTGCAGCGATGTCTCGATCAACTGATAAAACTTCGACCGAACGCCGAACAGTTTCCGATAATAGTTTCGCAGGACTGCGAACACCGACAGACGGCGGAGATAATTAAATCTTATGGCGATCAAGTGGTTCATATACAGGTAATTATTTTTTAAAGACAAAGTACACAAAATCAATTTGCAGATTAATTAAAAACGGCTGAATTAATGGTTACAAAATTTGTACGATATCCTCGAAAGATCGAAGAAATATTTACGAATTTTGCAATTTTTTTTTTTTAACTTCTGTCAGCGCGTAAAACGTAATTTTTCACACTTCGTTTTTTTTTTTTTTTTTTTTTCAGCAACCCGATCAATCCGACATAGAAATTCCATTGAGGGAAAAAAAATTCAAAGGTTATTTCAAAATTGCTCGGCATTACGGTTGGGCGCTGAATCACGTATTCCTGGAATTTGGCTTCGAGACGGCGATCGTCGTTGAGGGTAAATTTTTTTTTTTTTTTTACACTCGAAGTTGCAATGAAACCTCTAAAAACTATGTTTTCGATTGAAGAATCAAAAAGTCTGAAATTAAACTCTGAAAAAATATCTTTAAGATTTAAAAAAAAAAATTTTTTTGAAGGATTTTCGAAGATTCAAATTTTTTAAATATTTTTCAAAAAAGAAATTCCAAAAATTTTGAACACCATCAGTGCAATTATTAAAAAATAGTTGTCGAGGAAACAAAGTTTTCTATATATATTTTTTTTTTCTTGAAAATGTAAAAAAAAAGTAAAAATAATGATTTACAAAATAATATTATCAATTGCAGATGATCTCGACGTAGCGCCGGATTTTTATGAATATTTCCTCGGAACTTATCCCATTCTCGTTGCCGACAAATCATTATGGTGCGTCTCGGCGTGGAACGACAACGGTAAATCCGGTCTCGTCGACGAGAAAGCGTCGAGTAATCTCTACCGAACGGATTTCTTTCCGGGTCTCGGATGGATGTTAACGCGTAAATTATGGATGGAGTTGTCGCCAAAGTGGCCGAAATCGTGAGATTTTTTCCTGCGTCTTCCATTTTTTTTTTTTTTTTTTTTATGCATTTTAATAAAATTTATTTCGAAAAACACAGATATTGGGACGACTGGATACGACAACCGGAACAGAGAAAAAATCGCGCCTGCATCAGGCCGGAATTATCTAGAACTCGAACTTTCGGAAAAATAGGGGTCAGCAAGTGAGTTGTTATTTTTTTTTTTACTATCGACTATCGAATTAAAAATTATTAAAAATTATTATCAAAAATTCGGTATCCGATAATTTTCTTTTTTTTTTTCCAGTGGACTCTTCTACGAGAAACATTTGAAGTTTATTAAACTCAACGAGCAATTTGTGCCTTTCACCAAAATGAATTTAACTTATTTGTTAAAAGTGAGTAAAATTTTTAATTTTTATTTAACATCAAAGAATTATTGAGTTTTGTGCGCTTCTCGTTTTCTCCGCGTATTCAAACAATTTTAAGAGAAAACTGCGCGGAGAAAAATAAATAGATTCCATAATATATTTCATAATCGAAGCCAATAATTTCTTTTTTTTTCTTTTTTTTTTCCCGATTTGCAGGATAATTATGACATAGCGTTCGTGAATGAGGTTTATCAATCGACGGTGATAAGTTACTCGGAATTGAAAAGCGGTAATATTAAATCATCGGGACCCGTTAGGATTCCATACTACACGCGCCAGTCGTACAAAAATACCGCTAAAATGTTGGGTCTCATGGACGACTTTAGGGTGCGTATTGGAGTGAAAAACTTTTTATAGAAATATTAAAAAAATTGTTTCCAGTAATTAAGATATTTCTGTCGCTTCGTCTTAATTTCGCATAAGTTCGAGAAAAATGAGAGAAAATTGCAAATACTTGTCAATGGTATTAAAATCTGAAAAAATTCATGCATATTAAAGGTATTGAAAAAATTAATTTTTCATAATAATAATTCCAAAATATTATTAACAAATCGATGAAAAAATTAATTGGTCAACAAATTTACCGAAAACATAACTTTTTTTTTTTAATAAAAATGATTCGTTAATTTTTCTGAATTCCTATAAATTTTTTTAGATTTTTTAAATTTGCTTTGAATTTCGTGTTTTTCCATATTAAAAAAAAAATAAATTCAAAGCAAATTGAAAAATCTTAAAAAATTCATACGTATTCAGAAAAATGAACGAATTATTTTCATTAAAAAAAACAAAATTGGCTTTCCGGGAAATTTGTCGACGAATTTATTTTTTTATCAATTTGTTATAAATTTTTGACGCCAAGTTTCCTTTTTCTTTTAAAATAATTATAAAAAATTGATAAGACAATGAGATTTCTAATCGTTTCACGTTATTTTGTTTTTTTTCTTTGCAGAGCGGCGTACCGAGAACGGGTTATCGTGGTGTCGTTACGTTTTTCTACAACGGCAGAAGGGTTCATCTCGCCCCGAATGCAAATTGGAACGGTTACGATATAACGTGGAGCTAACACATAATTCGCCACTACAACAGGGATCTCTGAGCGAAAGCCGTTGATGACGTTTTTTATTTCGAAACGTAAAAAAAAAAAAAAAAAAAAAAATCGTCGAATTCATCGCATTTGAAAGACGAATCGAGAATTCGTTCGAGTAAAAGACAAAAAAAAAGGGCAGCATACGTAAATCGCGTCCGTCAACGTGCCTGAGATTTCCACAGTCGGCCCTTTCCTTCGCGAAACAAAACGGAAAAAAAAAAAAAAAAAAAAATACCCACCGAAAAAATGAATTTTTTTTCTTTTTTTATGCAAAACGATGACTAAATATTGTTCCACCGTGTTGTAAATATCCTAGTTGAAGCATTGTACAGAACGAGAGGTTTTTTCTTCGTTGTCTTCGCGGCGATGTTTCGCGCGCTGTGTTTTAACGACGCGGCCGACGCGCTCGATACTACGATAGGGCACTTTTATTTTTCATATTGAAAAACAAAAAGTAGAAAATGAAAAAAAAAAAAAAAAAAAAAGGAAAAAAAAATTATTAATAACTAAGCACCGGGGCATTCCGATTGAATGAACGATTACGATTAATCGTAGAAGCTGAAAATAATACGTATTAATTTTGATTGTGACGATTTTTGGAAATTTTTTTTTTTAAGTTGCACCGCCTTGTGGTATTGAGTTTTGGGATCACCTGTGTGTATGTGTGAAAAATACCTCGACGAGCAAAAAAAGATCGCTGAACAATGATTTTTTTTTTTTTTTTTTTGCTACGAGGATTTTTTTTTAGCGTTTGCTTACGATTTTTTATCTCAGGTTTATATATCAGACGCATCGGATAAATTTCCATGACTGTTTTTGCTACTTTGACGATGTAGTAGATGAATATATAATTATATTACTGTGTGCGAAGAATTAAAAAAAAAAAGAAAAGAGAGAAAGAAAAGATAGACGAAGAAAATAGATTTTGTCTTCCGAAATGATTGAAGCGAATCTTCGATATCGATAGTGCAAAAATTTGCGCAATCGGAATTATCCTCGAGAATCGTTGCGTTAAATTTTTTCATAATTCATAACGGAAGCAATTATCAGCAAAAGAAGAAAAATATACAAAAAGCATTTGAATTTAAAGATTATACTATTATCACGGAATGCTTCGCTTTCCAATGATTGTGTAAATGTACATTATTCAGCTACATTATTATTATAGAGAATGAACTTCCGTAGTTCGCTACGAATCAAATATTATGTAGAAAAGAAAAAAAACAAACAAACAAAAAAAATACAAAAAAATTTATCGATCGATAGACTCTAAAATTCGATGCCTAATAATATTTTGTAAAGAAAAAAAAAAAAAAAAAGAGGATAAATTAAATTGTTTAAATTATTCAAAACTCCGATAAAAACGGAGCGGCAGTCTACAGAAGTGAATAATTTCACGTCGATCGATTAAATGAATTTAATGCGACTGCAGAGATTGAAATGATAAAAAAGAAAAAAAAAAGAATGACGATACCGATGTTACTAATGTGCAATTATAATGAATAAATAAATTATTGAAAGAAATATCTATACGTTCTGTTGTTCCGTAGAATCGACGAATTCCGAATAAAAATTCTCCTTGAAAATGCCGAAGGGATTTGTCCCTCAAATGCGTCGTACGCGATCGCTCGCTTTAATATTTTTTTTTTCTCACGATGAAAGTAATATTCGCAATTAAAAAGGAAGAAATATATTCTTCGATAGTTCGACGAAATAAAAAAAAATTTCATCGTCTTCGTCGGAGAGTAATAATTCCGAAGAACTGTTTTCGAAGGCATGAAATGCTTTAAAAGTTTCGCAATTAATAATCGTCGCAGGTATTTTTTTTTTTTTTTTTTTTCACTCGATATACGATGTTTTCAACAACTTTATTCTCTACATCTCTCGATCGCAATCGTAATTATCAGTTTATTGTACATACCACTGCTTCTTGGTGTATAAACACGAGTTTGCGACTGACGAAGATTCTTCTTTTATATTCAGTTTTCTCTTCTTTCTCTGTACGATTATTTCCTTGCGGTATATTTTTTTTTTTTTTTTTTTTATCGCCTGCCGAAGACCTCGCAGTTACAGACCGTTTCGAACGACAAAAGGGACTAACGAACCGAGTTTTTGACAATCGGACAGTAAATGATTGTTAATTCTTGTAAAGAGAATTTAACTCTGCCACTGGAAACGAGCGCCGAATCTTGCTTCCGGCAACGGCGCGTCGGCCGGCAGACCGGGAGTAGCGTCGGGATATTCGGCGCGCTTTGGCCTCTCGGGTGCCGGTCTTTTCGAATCGTGAATTTTCACCTCGCAGAAGTAACCGTAAGCCGGTCGTTCGATGTTGAAATTATCGAGAACGCATTTGTCGAAAACGCCCTGTGTCTTTCGGCAACTGGAAACAAAAAAATGAATAAAAGGGAATGAAAAAAAAAAAAAAAAAAAAAAAAAAAGACGAAAAAAAAAAAAAAAAACCACAAAATCCAAAAAAAATCGATAAAATGGTTCTTAGGAGATAATTTATATCGTATATCATGTAAAAATCAAAAGACGAAAAAAAAAATTGAAAATCGATATGCAATCGTAAAAAAAAAAAAAAAAAAAAAAATTATTATTATTTGATGAATTGTATTGCGGTATTAAATTTTTTTGGTAAATGATACAACGAAAAAACAATTCTGATTTTTTTTTCTTGGATAATGAGATTCGATGAATAAAAAAATTAATTAAATGTATAAAAAGGCAACAGGGGTCAGTGAACTTACGGTGCGAAAGATCCGGTTCCGCTGGATTTGTCGATACAGTTGTAATACTGCGTAAACTCGTTGTAACAAGATTTCTTAATCTTGCGAAAGAAATCTAAAGCACAAGCGGTAACGTTTTTTCCCTCGTTGAGACATTTACGTGCGTCGCCTGTTTCGTCGCGGCAAAGCATGAATTCCTGGAAGAATAATACTTCGTTGGGAAATGCGCTAACATATTTAACGAAAATGAACATTTTTAATTGATGAATATATCGCGCAACAATGTACGATAAAATTTTCTTCCATTGTTTTTGTCGACATTTTTCTTTTATTTTTAGGTTATAGTACAACAATCGGAATAAAATTACGTAACTATTTGGTATTCGAGACGAACGAATTTACAATAATAAACGAAAAATCAGATTTAACGATTGAAGTTTGTTTTTTCATGAAAATATGGGACGACATTTCGGAGGGTAGGGAAATTTTTACGGGATGTAATATTCACGTTATTGTGATGCTCGCAGTATTTGCCCATATGAAAAGCCGCCGCTTGCAGAACGGGAAAACCGAGGTTGACCTCCTCCACGGTTAGCTCCTCTTCCGTCGGAAGAACCAGATCCTGTGTCACAACCATCTTTTCTAAATTCTTGATGTATTCAACTTTGGGAAGAGTTTTATTATGCACACGTTTCAACAAATAAATGATACTCCGAGGAAGGATCGTGCAATTTCACGAGTCCCGAAGCACGACAGAAGTTAATTATTCTAGCAGTCGACAGACTGCTCCCCGATACGCTCGCGCTTACTCGCCTTCGCTTACTGCCAATAATATCTTACCGACAGTTTTGTCCGAATTTATCGGCCGAACTGTTACGAAGAAGCGTTGTGTCAGTATCACCACTTCGCAATACGAAATTACGTGACACACGATATAAGACGATTCGTTCCCACACCACTAACCCCGTTCGTGTTTTATATAAACACGGCCAGTGTTCATTGTCAATGGCCGGGGGTGTTTCCTAAGCCATAACCTAAAAATACTCAAATATGTCTTATTTGACATTCGTCGATGATTTTCACGTCAGATAGTCAATTGTGTCGATAACTGTCACAATTGTTGTTGTTGTGTTTTTTTGTTGTTACGATTGTCGAAAAAATTCGACGATTCGCTCAAACGTGATGGCGGCAATTCGTCACACACTTCAACGCGAACTTTTCACGCCGAGCGATGAAAAATTGTTGAGCGTTTGTTTCGTAAGCAAAGCTTACAAGAGAAAAAAAACGAGTTTTCTGTGTCTCGCAACTTCGACGGACAGTCCCGGCTCTACGTTGATGTTGCATCAGGTTAAGAAAAACGATAAGAATGTGTACAAAAAAAAGCAATCGTGGCCTCTCACCGACATACAAACCGTCGACGGCGTTCACAACGATTCAACTGACATGGAACTGCATATAGACAAAGTTTACAAATGGACAGCAACGGCGGCACAAGAGAGACGAACTTTTATAAGCAATTTGTATACTTTCTCTTGCGCTCTTCCGCAACGACCGGAATTCAAAAATATCCCTAAGGATTGGCTTGTTGATCCGGCGTCGTTAAAGGAAAGCGACAGTATCACTCTGACACCTGGTAAGCAAAAACGTTCTGCAAACGCCATTACCATTTTTTTTCGAAAAATTTAAGTTTTTCTTATTTTTTTCGAAAATTTTAATTTTTTAAAATTTTTTTCGAAAAATTTAATTTTTTAAAATTTTTTTCGAAAATTTTTATTTTTAAAAATTTTTTTCGAAAAAATTTAATTTTTTCTTTTTTTTTTTTCGAAAAATTTAAGTTTTTTTGTATCTTTTTTCTTTCAGATCTCTTGACGCCAGTTATTACGTCCGATTATCAGCCGATAACTGCCAAAGAAGCTACAGATTTGGCGACATTAATGGCCGGTTGTGAATACGCTATATCCAATGCGGATCTCTTCATGGAAACTCTAGCAAAAGATTTGTCCATTTTAGATGGGGTAATAACTGCAATAAAAAAAATAAAGAAAATAAAGTTTCACTTGAATTTGCGAAAAAAAAAAAAAAAATACTTCCTGTGTGAGGAAATTTTTTTTTTTTATTTTGCAATAATATCATTCGGCTGTTTTTGAATAGGAAAACGTGCAATCAGTTTTGGCATCGGAGCCCCGAGTGTTGCAGTTAATGAACGGAATCGAAGCGGCGATAGAGGAGGCGTCGGTGGTCGAGTCGCGTCTGATAAATATCGACGAGACACTCGGCAAGATACGCGAAGGTATGGCGCAGATACGTCAGAAGAATCACGAGATAAAAACGGCAAACGACAATGTGAAACTTCTTCTGGATCTTCTCGACGATTTAATAGTGAGAGCGCAACAATCGTATTTTTTGTTCGATATAAAAAAATCGATGAATTAATCCACCGACAATCTTTTCGTAATCTTTATATTCCGCGTTCCGCGAATCCCGGGAATTCGCAGGACGCGAACTAATTAGTACTGTGAACTAATAACGAAAAATGTTCATTTCAAGACGCAACTGGATATATCAAACAACGAGCAAAGAATTTTGAACGACGCGGAGTTACCCGGCGGTCGAGCGGATCTGACGATAGCGGGTGCCGCTTTATTGAAAGCTATAGCATCGCCGATACCGTCGGGACTCGATAAAATGGGCGCAGTTAACGAGCAAAAGAGACGACTCGACAAGCTAAGAGCCAAATTTTCGCTCATCGTTGCCCGGCATCTCAACAATTTATTTATTCATTTGGTATGAATTTTACAGTGAAGCGTCAATTATCCGAAATTTCGGATAACCGAACAACAATATTCCATAACACAACGTCTTGTATCCCGAATAGGGAAACGACGTCGGCGAGACAACAGCGGCAACGGGAGATCTATTACTACCGACTCATCAAGCCGTACATCGTGAACTCGAGCCGTATACAGAATTAATGCAATTGCTTCGCGCACTCGACAACAAAGCTTTCCAACAATTGACCAAAGTTTACACGGGTACAATGAGCAAATTGTATCAAAGAGATTTAAAGCTATTCTTCGAAGAAGCGAAGAGCCGACTGATCAACACGCGACCACACGGTACATATTTTTGTAACAAGACTATCGTTATAATTGTATTTTCGGAAAATTGTATTTTCGGAAAAATGTATTTTCGGAAAAATGTATTTTCGGAAAAATGTATTTTCGGAAAATTGTATTTTCGGAAAATTGTATTTTCGAAAAATTGTACTTTCGAAAAATTGTATTCTCGGAAAATTGTATTTCCGGAAAATTTTACTTTCGGAAAATTGTATTTCCGGAAAATTTTACTTTCGGGAAATTGTTTTTTCGGAAAATTGGATTTTCGAAAAAATGTATTTTCGGAAAATTTTATTTTCGAAAAATTGTCTTTCGGGGAATTATCCGGATTCCGCATTCCGGTTAATTGAGGTTTTACTATACATCGATGTAAGTCGATAGATAATAAAATAATCCCTGAAAAATTTGTTCGAACAGCAAATTCCTCGAAATCGAGCGGCCAGAAGGGCGAAGACTTGATAACACCGGCGCCTTTGTGTCTTCTCAGCAGCGAAGTGTGGGCACCTCAAGGCGAAGGGGTTTTGCTTGATTCACTACTCGATAGAGCGCTTTCCCAACTGCAACCGGTTTGTCTCGCCGAACAAGCATTCTGCGTTTCTTTTCTACAGTTGGACATCGTTCTGACGCCTTCAAAGGTCAGTTAATCTCGAGAACTTAAGCGTTAATACGAACTTAAAAGCTCTTCGATGCGATAGCAATGATTTTTTATGCGAAAATATCTTTAGTGAGACTTTGAAGCGCAAATGTCCTCAAAAATTGATTGTTTTGGAAAAACGTATTCGCTACGATTTCTTTTATTGATGAACTTTTTTTTTATTCATTTATTCATATTTCGTTCATTTTTTTTTATTTATTTTTTTTTTATGTAATGTAATGTAAGTTTTTAAGTAATTAATCTTCACGCAGAGCGCGGAGAACGAAGAGTCCGACGGCGTTAGCAATGGAGCTACGAGTCCCGGATCGGCGACTTCGACAGCGAGTAAAAAATTGGAAAGACAAATAAACGAAGAAGTGCGGGCGACGATGGCGGCAATATTTCCATCACTGGAACCTGAATTGAATAATTTCATATCGTTTCTCGACAAAATCGACAGCTTGTAAGCAATTTATTTATTTAAAAAAAAAAATTAAAAAAAAAAAAAAAAAATTGAGAATTTTTTTTTTTTTTTTCGATTTTTTTTATTATACTTTATAGCTAATTGGTATTTCGAATTCTGTGTTTCAGCTGGTGTATGTATGTTCTCGTGCGCTTGTCGCAGCACGTTATGTCCGCTCAGGACACCGGTTCGTTCCTCTCGATGACTTTCGCCTCGGCGCTCGTGCAGGTGAAGCGCGCCTTCGATAAATTTATGCAATCGCAATTACAGTCGATATTACGAGATACAAAGGTGAACAGGAGACACAAATGCGGTATATTACCGTACGTAGAAAATTTTGGGCCGTTCGCCCGAACCGCCGAGAAGATATTCAAGAATTCGGACCGAAAGGTCGATCTTGAAAAGTGTTATACGAAATTGGTAGACGCGATGTTCGAAGCAATTACAATTCACAGCGGTGAACATCACAAAACGCCGCAGGAAGTTATTAAAATGGGTACGTTGCTCGACGTTACGCTTCTGAATCTCAAATTTCGATGGAAATGTAACGATATATCGCTTCTTAATAAATCGTAAAGTAGTATTTTCTCGATAAAATTTATCGTCCATATTTTCACGACGTGCAATTCGTTTTCCAGAAAATTTTCATCATCTTTATGATTTACTGTCGCAATTGAAGATTTCGGTTTTGGATCACGAAAGGAAAGAAGCGAAACAGAAGTATCACGACGCCCTCAAGGCGTATGTTATACAGTATTTCGGTCGTCCGCTGGAAAAATTAAATGTAAGTGTTTTTTTTTTTTTTTTTTTTTTTTTCGCTACAATATTAAACGAAGAAAAGCACTTTGCATTGCTAATTAATTAATAAACGATTTTTTTTTCTTTTTAGTTATTCTTCGAAGGAGTACAAGCGAAAGTCGGCGCGGGAGTCAAAGAATCCGAAATAAGTTATCAAATGGCTTTTAGCAAACAAGAACTTCGAAGAGTCGTGAAGGAATATCCGGCGCGCGAAGTTAAAAAGGGTTTGGAACATTTGTATCGCAAAGTCGAGAAGCATCTCTGCGAGGAAGAGAATTTGCTTCAGGTAATTAAAAAAATTGATTTCGAAAATGAATATTTTTTTTTTCGTATAATACGAAGTGTAAAATTATTTTTAATTTTTTTTCGTATAATACGAAGTGTGAAATTATTTTTGATTTTTTTTTTTTTTTTCGTGTAATACGAAGTGTGAAATTATTTTTGATTTTTTTTTTTTTTTTTTCGTGTAATACGAAGTGTGAAATTATTTTTGATTTGTGTTTGTTTTTCGTATAATACGAAGTGTGAAATTATTTTTTATTTATTTTTTTTCAGGTCGTCTGGAGAGAAATGCAAGGAGAATTCATAGCGCAGTACGTTAATATCCAAGAATTGATTCAACGTTGCTATCCCGACAGCAATGTAACGTTGGAATTTACGATTCAGGATATCTTGGAATTTTTCTCGGAAATCGCGCGATCTCATTGATACGTGAAAAAAAAAAAAAAAAAAAACTTATAAATCCTTCGAACGCGCAATAAACATTGTAAAATATTGAGAGCAAATTGTAAATTTGCGTAACGAATACGCTTTCGCAGAATATATCGTATAATCTTAAGGAACGGAGTATCTCAACGAATAAAAATTAACGAACCTATTTTGCTTCGTATTTTTTTTTTTTTTTTTATGTGAAAAGATCTTTAGCTTTTACTATCGATGTCTGTGAATTATAATAATTTCCCAATGTCGAGCGTAAAAATTGAATTACCGAAGATATTTTCACATACAATTTTCGTGAATTTTTTCGCGACAAGTAGTAATTATTTTTTCATTATATTTTTCTCTCGTAAGGGATGAAAGTTTTTGCAGGATAATGCAAGGAGCGCCGGTATTAGCGTCGTGAAAACGTTTTGTAACTCATCTATTGATCTTCGGTTACAACGAAAGTATTTCAACGTTAAAGTATATTACAGTTTTGTTTATCATTTTCGAATGACACTAAATCCTTAAACGCGAATGGTATTTTTATTTATTCACTTCGTTTCCTCCTTGCGGACGGGTGGCGCCCAGTTGAGGTAAATTGCTCCGGTGTTGATAATCTGCGGAGACGAAAAATGTTACTTTGTATTAAAAAAAAAAAAAAAAAAAAAAAAAAATTTAAGTATTTTAAGATTTGTTTCAATATCAATAAAACAAAGTACCGTAGACGCGAACAATTAACGAAAACTCGTTAACAACGCGAATAGCAACGGAAAAAAAATGGCTTATTGCACTTAATATAAAAAAAAAAAAAAAAATAGCAAACTTTTTTTGCTGAAATATAGAAATATCTCAGTAATTAATCGTTAATTAAAATTTAGTGAAATTCATTGTCACTAAAATCATTGGCAACAGCGTCTCTTGGAAAAAAAAAAAAAAAAAAAAAAAAATGAAAAACGAAAAAATTAACTAATAACAATGAAAATGATAAAAAAAAAAATAAAAAATTGGTTTTGTCTCAAAGGATTAAAATTTATAAGAATTAATCGCCAGAAGAGTCCATCAATTTGTTTCACTGGGAAGCAACCATTTCTTTGCAGCTGAGATGTTTATTTGTAGCGAGTCGATCGGGAAATTGTTCCGTAAATTCCAAATAAATTAAAAAATAATTTGAAAACTTACATAGGCCATAGTTCCCACGAAATACGCGACACCAAAGGCGAGTTGTAAATTGTAAGATTTTTGTTGGGAATCATAGTACTGCTGCCAGGAGCCCTCCGGCACCGGCAACTCATCCATCGTCGCTTTCTTGTAGTGCGCTGGTGCGTGATACGCACGTTCGCCTGTTTTTTAAATCGAATTTATTGCTCCAAAATTTTCATCACTATCGACATTTTTGTATAATTTCGATAATCGTGATTTTTTTTTTCGTCGTAAAAAACATCGCGAAATGAAATTTAATATCCTTTCATATTCTATTAATAAAACGAACGTTTTCCCGAAGCAATTAATTATTAAAACATTTTTAACTAATAAATAATAATTATCAATCAGTAATTCATTATTATTATCATAATTTTTTTATTGTGTACTCGTAATATATGTAATTGTCGCGAGGATTATTACCATTATTTATTAATTCGTCGTTCCAGCGCGATTAATAACGTGAGAATTCGAATTATTTTCTATGTCATGTAAAACGCATTGAAATACGTAGAAAATGCGTTCATGCAAATGGTATAGATGAATTTAGTTGCTCCGTAACAATATCGATACGATAATACCCGAGTCACCCACAAAAATATATTGTTATTAAAGAATAAATCCGTTCGATAAATGTCGTTTTCTATATCAGTTGTTTCCAGTTCAATATTTCAGGTTATACATAGAACGCCCGGACCCAACAATAGCTATTAGAATGTTTCAAATATTTCGAACATAACATTCTCCAAAGTCGTCTACAAAATTCAAAGTAATTGAAACGTAGTATCGATCATTGCGGCGAGTGAACAATTGGGTTATTACATAATGACTGAATATGATGTTTTCTTCGAAATAAAAGCACAGAGAAGAGTTGGAGTACGAAGATTTAGGAAAGAAAATTTGCAGGTGTATCGAACGAGGCGGTCCCGAAATCATTATGTAATGTTTAATATAAACGGAAAATTGATTAAACTCGAAATATTGATTAATTAAAAATGGCATTTACCTCGTTGGGCAACGTTACGAGTGAACGGTCTCAACAATTGACGCAGCATCGTGAACTTCTTCGTGTGTTTTCTCCCTTTCCTGACGGTTTCTGTCGCGAGACAAAATCAATTCTCTCACGATGAAACACCGTATCTGCACAGAACGAACAGAAGGCCCGGAGAGCTTCGACGGTCAACTTCGATCGTGAAACATAAACAGTTCAGTTAGACTCGACAAAACTGTCCCCAACGCAGATCGACAATCTTCTCTACATTTCGTACCAACATCGAGTCATTACATAGATGGCGTTACATTATCATTCTCAGAAATTCAAATCGCTTTGTGGGGTCACGTGACCATCGTCGTTGTGTAGTTAAATGTCCGTTCGGTGTGTCAACGGGGATCAGCCGGCCAATAATAAAATAAGTAGTACGACTCCGGATAAAAATTTGTAACGTGAATTTTCGCCGATTGAACTTTAATTTCTGACTTTTCTCCGATGTGCCCAATGAGTTATCGATTACGATGAATGAGTTAATGTGCGAATTCACAAACATCGAGTGAAGGCAGTGTTTGCGCGTAGCCGACATAACCGTTGTCGTCGACGGGCGTGCGTGTTTTTTGCGGGTCTTCGTCCGCCAATATATTCAAATATGTCAATCGTGCGATAGTTCACAAAATTCGAAAATTGTTTCGATTCCGAAGGAGATAATGAAGATGGACGATTTTAATGACGGGGTCGACGGCAAACGAGCCTCGAGAATGCGCAAAGTCAATCAGGAACAATTTCTCACTCTCGTGAAAATGCACCTGTCCTTCGAATTGGATCTCAACACCGAAGAGTGAGTGAAAAAAAAAAAAAAATTACAGACCGTTCGTTAATTTTTCCCCCGCTATTTGTCATTCATTAAATCGGCATCGATTTTTCAAAGATATCAAAAAAATCGTAAATTTTTTTCGTCAATTTGTTTTGTTGTATTTGCCGTTATTTACCTTCGAAAAAATTATCCGCTATTCGATTTTTCTTTTCTCGTCGATTGAACAAAGCAATTGTAACTGATTTTACGTATTTTCGTAACTTTCAGCAACGACTGCGTAGCTGAGAAGGCAAAGTTGAAAAAATGGGGTTTGCTGAGCTTTTCTAAGAAGCCAAAGTCAACGATGAATCTCCAAAGAAGTACCGACGGCGCATCGCTGACGCCTGAAGGGATAAATCAAGTCAAGCAGCTGATAGAATATTTATCAAAGGAAGAAAGTGCGTAGTAATGATTGCGCAGTGGAGAAGTTAAAAAAAAAAAAAAAAATCGCAAAAATTATTCGTTCATTTATCGCGATATTTTTTGTCGCAAAAATATCGATTTTGTGAGAAAAAAGAAAAAATTTCAAAAATTTTTATCTTCAAACACCAAACTGCTCACTAAGATACTTTTTTTTTTCAAATAAAATAAATTTCATGAAAGCAGCAATCGGTTGGATAGTAATATTAAGTATTTATTAACAATTTAATTCCCACAAAATCCGAATTCCATGAGACGACTTTTATTACGTTTTTTTTACTTCAAAATACTGCTATTTTACCGATCTTCACTTTCGCGAAATTTACGCTTTCGAGGAAAATATCCCGTATTTCGGTGAACAGTCGAATGTTTGATAATAAAATTTACCGAAAATGGTATTTTCACGATCAACGAAACGTTCGTAAAAATGATCGCATATGCCGCAAATTTCGCGAGAATTATTATTTCGTCGCGAAAAGTGGTACTATTGATTTGAATATTTGCAGATATCGTTCAGGAAGGTATATTCAGAAGAACGGGAAAGCTGACGAGGCAACAGGATCTCAAAGCGGCGCTTTATCAGGGAATTCCGTTGGAACTGAACGACGGACCTTACAGCGTTCACGATTGCGCTTCGGTGCTTAAGAGCTTTTTGGCCGAACTTCCGGAGCCTTTATTGACGGATCTCCATTATCCGGCGCATTGTCAGATCGCCGGTAAGATATTAAAATTTTATCGTAATTTTTAGCGATACGATTTTAAGGAGATATGCGTCTAAATCTGTTCCTTCGAGAACAGTGTATCGTTATTCCGGTAGCAAAAGTTGCCGAAGTAAACTTAATAGTTATTGACCGCTTTGGCGATCAAAGTCCGAATACATTGAATGCAAAAATACAAACAAACAAAAAAATTAATTTCAGAACTCTGTACAGTCGACACGATAGCAACGGAATCGAGACTTTTGAGTTCTTTGCAATTGCTACTGCTTCTCCTGCCGCCAATCAACAGAACATTACTCAGGTATCTTCTGAATTTATTGAACAAAACTGCGGCATTCGAGAGCAGCAACAAGATGAATTGCGATACGCTGGCGACACTCTTCACGCCTCACTTGATGTGTCCAAGAAAATTATCGCCGGAAGCTTTGCACATGAATTCGCAGCATCTCTCAGGATTGGTGGCTTTTATGATAAGAAAAGGAGTTGAATTGTTCGAAATTCCACCAAAATTAGCAACGGACATACGCGCTTATTGGGTGGAACAGGAAAGAAAGTTATTGAGTCCTACAAAAAACGACGTGAGTCTCGAATATCCGCAAAGGAAATGTAATTTTCGTATTGCTTCCCAAATTTTTTTTTTTTTTTTTTTAAGTCTTTCGTAATGTTTATTGTGCGAAAAAGTTTCAAACTTTTTCTGTATAATTTGAAATTAATATCTCACTATTATTTTCCTACAATTATTCAATTAATTCAATGTTCGATTAATTGTCTAATAAAATCTTTTTTTTTTAGTCTTTCGTAATGTTTATTGTGCGAAAAAGTTTCAAACTATTTCTGTATAATTTTAAACTAATATTTCACAATTTTTTTCCAACAATTATTCGATTAATTCGATAATTGATTCGATTCGATTAATTGTCTGATAAAATCGTTTTTTTTATCGTCACAGCTAAACGAGTCAATGTCAGACACAACGGGCACCGCGCACACGGTTTTTAGTTTCGTGGATCACAAATTAACGGCAAAAGCGAATTCCACACAGGATACGCAAGCGGCACTCGCGCAGCTCTACGCTCACATCCAAGCGATGCCGGAATCGGCTAAAAAGCGTAGACTCGTGAAGCAATTCAACAAAGAAAATGGTCAGGGAACGCCGAGACACGTGAAGCAATATCGTACGAAAAGTCTCGGCGATTCCATAAAGAAACATATATTCCAAAAGAAATTATTGGGACACAAAAAATTGATAGACATCAATATCGCTTCGAATATCAGCAGATCCAGTAGCGAGGAAAACATACTGTCGACGGTGAGGACGCTGAAACTTATTTGCAAATTTCTAACGCTTTTCACACAAACATTTCTCACAATTTTTCGCCGTAAAGACATTCATTATTCTCTCATCGATTTCAGGAAAAAATTAATACATATAAATATTTAATTTCCCGAAAAAATATAATCATAAAAAAAATTCTATGCTATTGATAGTTTTCCTATTTAAAAATAGTGCAACTTTCGTTGCTTCTCTTCTCTTAAACAATTTAAAAAACGGATTTATATTTTTTGTAATTTTTTTCCTGAAATTACGCAAATGAAAGAATTTACCGTTTCGTTGAGACTGTAATGGCGAATAAATAACTACTAAGCGCTTCGAACTTAAACTTCATACGGGTGAATCCCGAGATGCATGAGAATGCGCCTCCGTGACTAATAAAACTAACGATCGTATGTTTTATTTTTTTTTTTCTGCACGTATACAATAAACAGACGCGATACGGCGATATTGGCGTCGAGAAATCGACACTTCCGTCGAAAGCGTTGTTCAGCAAATCGGACGACGAGCTCAGCACCGATAGTTACAACAATTCACTCGAATCCGACAATATTCTGCAGATTAAGCGTCTCAGCAACAGTACCGGAAATTTGGATACGCCGACGATCGATTCTTACAAATTGAAGAACAGCGTGAAACTCACGAGTTTCGTTAATATCAGCGAAGAACAAAACGACGAGTTATACAATTGTCAGAGAAATTCGGAAGCAACGGAAGCATTGGAACGTTTGGAAAACGACTCTCTGGCGAGCGGATCAAATATCTTCGTGACTTCCGAGTCGCATATACTGTTGACTTCCGGTTCAAGCGTTTCCGCGACGCCGAAAACCTCGCAATCGAGTTTTCGCCGCGTCAACGAGCTCTCGTCGTCGTCGCCGCGACGAGAGCTCATCGATGCAAAACTCGTGCGAACGATAAGCGCAGAATCGCTGGCGAACGATCGTTTTCCGAGACACTGCAGCGAGCCGCCGGATATGTATTCGTCGCGAGGTAAACGCGACGATACCGATCAATCGGCGAACGATTTGGTCCGTCAAAATTCCGATCCGGTGTTCGTCGTCTCTCGGAGACCTAATATCGAAGTTGTCTTCACGCCGCTGACGACAAAAGACGCAACGAACGTCGAGTCGAATTCGCCGCGGATCTTCGTCGATACGAGGGAAAGGGGGCGATCATCGACGAAAAACGATTCCACGTTCGATAGAAGAAACGAACCTACGATCGTTCACGCCTCGCCGGTCGTTAAGAACAAATTTTGGAACGTTTACGCGGCTCACACGTCGACGCCGTCGGACTTGTTGCGACGAAATTTGGCAAACAGCGATTATATGCTTACGCCGATAACCAGCAGCGACAAAAGTATGAGTCCCATCACTCAAAGCACTACTAAGATGAGCAAAGCGATGCAGGTATGCTATGCATGTTTCCGCACGTTTCGACTTCCTTTTTGCACGGCCTCGTGACTCGCATAACGATAACCAATGATCAACTTTATTAATTTCATTTTCGATTAAAATAAATGAATTTTCTTAAAAAAAAAAAAGAATATTGAAAAAAAGTAATAAATAAAAAAAAAACGTAAAAAATAGTAAAATAGTAAAAATTTCAAAAAAGTAAAAAAATCAAAAATGTAAAATCCAAATTTATTCATTCTCTTAATTTTCTATCAATTTCCTTAAAAAAAAAAAAAGTAAAAAATTTGATTTATTAAAAAAGTAAAAAAATCGAAAAAAGTAAAATCAAAATTTATTAATTCTCTTCGTATTTCCGATTTATTTTGATACTATGGATTACAATTCTCTTCGTCAATTTTCCAAAAACTGCCGATCGACGTAGCAATGAATTCCGAAAAAAAAAAAAAAATCAAAAAAATCATTTTTTCCACAGGAAACAATGATGACTCCGCGATCTCGTAAACCTGTGATGATGGTATCGGGTTCGAACCTTTGTAATCTCGCAGCGTTGGACAACAGTTTCGCAGCGGGTACTTCCAGCGCGACAAACGCGCGAGGAGTGCCGATGGATCCGACGAGTCGGAAGAACTGCGCTTCGATACTCGAGGAATCGCACGTACCGGAAGCGATGTCGAGCGACACAATTTTCTTGGGCACCAAGGAGCGTAACGACACGACTCGCGAAAATAAGGAAAATTTTCCGAACCGAACGGCAACTGTGACGAATTTTACCGACTCGATGGACGACGATTGCGGCACGACGACCATCCAGCGGAGTTCCAAATCGATAACGAGCACTTTTAGGGAATATTTACTGTCGCGCAGCGTACTCACCGCGAGTCCCGTCGATCTGAGTTTCACGTCGCGCACTGGCGATTTCGAACAATCGGAATCCGATCTCAATATCCTCAATGAGGAGGAATTGTCCGACAGTTTGTTGCACTGTTTAGACGGCAACACTCCGGGTTCCGATACATCGGGAATCGCTTCCGGTAGCGCTAACAGCGCTAATAATTCGGCAGAGAGGATCGAGACGGCGATAACGTCACCGAGAAAGCGGGGAACCAGTCTTCAGCGACACGATTCCAAACGTTCAGTCAGAAGCAACGTTAGGGTCGTGGAACTCCGACAAAAACAGACCTTGAAGCATAAACAACTCAGCGAATCGACGCTAAATTCTGTTAAAATCAAAGAAAATATTCAGGATACTTCGTTTTAGATTTGTTACTTTTTTTTCAATGATTTTCATTTCGCGAATCGATGCGGAAGCGAAAGGATATTATTATATAAAAAAAAAACAAAAATTACACTAAGTTCCGTGCGAATAATTGCTCGACGCTTAATCACGCGATTCCGAAGGCATCTTTAGCTCCGATCCACTAACTTTTTCGTAGTGCAAAGCTAAGAAAACGCTATAATTTCCTTTTTTTTTTGGAAGCAGTTTAGTCGAACGAATAAACGTTTTGGGCGGAAAGCTATCCGCGTTTTCTTTATTATCGGTGAAAAAGAGTTAACGCCGAAAGCTCTGTACACATATACGATGTTTCGATTTATAATTTTTACTCGTTAATACTTTTTTTTTCTTTTTATTAAAAAAGAATTACGCATATTTGGCTTTTTGATAGGGAAACATCGATAGGAAATTACGAGAGCCGAGAAATCGTGTGAAACTGATTGGCATTGAAATTAATTAGAACTCTAAGTCTTCCGGTAGCAAAATTCGGATTTCAATTAACTGGACGACGAAGTGATCGAGCGAAGTAACGTGTCGAATTCACTTTTTTTTGGCGGAATATCGAATTTACTTAGTTTCGTAAGTAAAAGACGGCGGCGTTTTCGACACGTATAAACATTTTTTTTTTTTTTTTTTTTTTCAATACTTTTATGTCTGTAAAATTATCATTGTGCCTTAAAAAAACAAAGCCACGAACCATGACGATAATCGAGAAAAGTATTTACAATTTCTCGGAAAATTTTTGATTAATAATTAACGCGTTGGCATTAATAATTTACGCGAATCTAATAGTCGATGAAAATTACGAAATTAACGTATAGATTTGTCGTACCGATCTAATGTTTCGATATCATTTTTTTTTAAACATTAACGCTGAAGTATATGTAATTGAGTGGAGCAACAAAAAAAAAAAAAAAAGTGAAAACATTTTTATAAAATTTGTTAAAATTAATGAATGTTTAATGAAATTATTTTCCCTCGTGAGTCACAGAAAAAAGGGAAAAGCAAATTTTTAACGATGAAAAATCCATAATATTGTCCGATTCTCGCTGTGAAAACAAAAATTGTGAATACAATTGCATTTTTCCGAATTTTTTCACTTTTCCAAAAGAATTGTAACGTTTTTGGAAACATTTGCATTCAAGAATTTCCCGAAAGATGTTTCCGCTTAAAAATTTTTTATTTAATGCGATGCGAAACACCGATTCACCGAAACATCAATTTTCGTAAAAAAAAAAAAAAAAACCAAAGTAATTGCGTCTGCGTAATTGTTTCGATGGAAATACTAATAATGCGCGTATCCCACGACGTTCCGGATCTTCGAAAAAAAAGGGAAGAATTTCATTTCACCGTAAAACCTTAAAACGCAAATTTTTTTTTGCACCTTTCAACAAAATACCATCACAGTTTTTATTATTAAATCGTGAAATTTGGCATATTTAGCTTAAACAACGGGCAACAAATGAAAATAAGGATTTTTTTATTTCGTAACTAACATTTCATCAGAAAAAAAAGATTATTATTATTATCGTAATCGGGAAGGTAGAAAAAACCTATATATTTACATACGCTGAAGTTAAGGATTTAAATACTGTAGCGAATTCGCGAAACGTTGAAAGTTTCTCAAGTACGTTGGGGACATCCCTTCCGAGAGATGGAAAGGGATAATTTTTGAGATTCGTACGTTCTGTACACACGAATTTCGTCAAGACGTTCGTTTGATTTCAATTGGCGCAAAAAATACGTCGCCCTCTGATCGACCGATTCATACATCGCGGAAGTCTTTATTTTCCCTTTTTTTTTCTTTTTTTTTTGTTTCATTTTCGTCATTAAACTCGTTCAGAGTTACGTTGAGCGAGTCGAGCGTGAAATCGACGAGGTCGCGCGCAGCGGTTTGTGTCAAAACATATCGTCGTGTCCGAGATCCGGAATGTACGACAAACCTCTCTCCTTCAATGCTTTGTTCATCAATCTTTCCTGATCCTGTTTCAGTTCCTGTTCTCGCCTCTGGGCGTCCAATATATCATCAACCGAAACCTCGGATAACGATAAATCCTTTTCTTTGTCTCTGTCCTGAAAAGGATTAACCATTGCAATGAGAATCCGCGCGATCTTTGGATAATCCGCGCATTTCGCACCGTTTTATCGTAAAAGAAAAATGTCGCAACGATTTTTCTGCGATTCTATATGGATTTTTTTTTTTTTTTTTTTTTCGATTTTTGTCCGTTTGGAAAGTAAAGAAAATTTTCTCTGAATTTTACTTTTTGATATTAATTTAACGATAAATACGAAAAAAAAAAAAGGTTCTCTCAAAAATTGGGGTTTTAGTGCATTTTATATCGCAGAAATCTTTCCTTTGGTAAGTTTATCATTTGATACTGATATTCGGTGAGTTATTTGTAACGTTATACTTACAATTTCACCTAAAAGTACGACATTTTCGCCGCGTATTATGAAAACACCTCTGGGAATGTCTCCGTACTCCTTGCCGACGTGAATCCTCTCGATGGTATGGTGAAGTACCAAATTTGCAAACTGATCAACGCTCCTGAGAAATCCAATAAGCGTTCTCCCGTCCCGCAGTAAAACCATAAGTTTTTCTATATCGATAGGACGTTGAAAAAAAAAAAAAAAAAGTCACGAAATCAATGAAAAAAACATTATTTTTGTTTGGGAAATACAGCAAAACGATTTTTCGTCTTTTTAAAATGATTTTTTATTCTTATTTGTCGTCATTGTTGACGCCAAGCGATCGTTAAAATAATTGACGGTTAATCGATTATTATCGAATATTCGATACGGGGATTTTTTCGGGGTGAATAAAAAACATTGAAAACGGTGAGAAAAGTCGTTGGATAACACGAAAATTACCGAAATACCGTCTCAAAATGATTTATTTAACTATCGGTACGGAATAATTAAAAAAAAACATCGACTTTGCACAGAGATCGCGAGACGAAACATACGTACTGTCAAGTTCGTCGAGAAGTGACGCAGTTCCTGGGACAACATCCATTTTAACTGTTCTCCTTTGTTTATTTATTATTTTCAATTGTTCGTTCGCCCGGTGTCGTCGATAAATTAAAACATAACGAGTTATTTCATGTGGCGAACTTTGACGCACTGATCGACGAGAGCCGGTTGTCCAGTTTGGAGGTTAGGATCCTCCGTGTTGCAGCGGCCGATTTTCCGTTTCTTTTTAACGGATTCGCGATCAAACGAACACTCGAAGCTATGCGGGGACTTCGCACGAAACTTTTGGCTAATATGATTAACAACGAACGACATATAATTATGTTACAAGTTTTTGAATTATTTATTTATTTTCAATGAAAGGGTTATTTTTCTTGTCGGGTAGCCAGCTGATGCGTCAAGTGGCAAACGCTGGCAAATGGCGCAGTCGTCGAATTCGTATTCATTCATGTGAATTCAAATAGCGGTAAAAAAATTTCTCCGACGATAAAACAGATCGATTTTTAAAAAAATTTAATATAAATAAAAATTTAGCGTAGACGGTAAAATTTGTTCACTATAATTTATTGCATCTATTTAAACGAATCAACGTCACCAACAATCTAAGCGTATAATTTTGTAGTAATATTTGGGGGATTCGTTCGACCGAATCCGGCGTTAAATAATCGCTGACGTATATTCAACGAAAAACGTCAACGTATTTGTCTAAATTATCCGCACGTTCTTTGTACTTCGCATAAGTAACGCCGTCGTTGAAAAATAGTTTTCTTTCGTATTTTTTTTTCTCGTTTCTTTATATACAAAATGCGTGTATCCGCGACGGCAGGAGAGCGAATATATGTCCGAAAAGACGTCTTCATTCGTCTTTAATTAAATCAATAAGGATTTTTTTTCACACAGTTACATAAGTTATTATATATGTTTGCTTTGCAGATTGTTCTTTCGGTGTATCGTAGGTATCGTTTCTATGCGGTATTATGATTACTCGTCCGGAGCGTTTTTGCACTTTTTTTAACATATAAATATATTAAGTATAAATAGATTTGGGATTTTTCAGCGGAATCGGTTTCCAGTACAATCAGACGATTTTTTTTTAAATACCTACATATTTCTGTTTCATTTTTTTTTTTTTTTTTTTCGTAATTATTCGTACAATAATTCGAAGGCCTACATTCGTTTCGTCGAAACGACGAAGTCGGGATTTTTCGGAAACGAATCGTCTTGGAAGAGAAAAAAAAAGGAAAATTCAACAACATTATGCGTTTATGTACACTTTTACGATCGATCGTTCGTATATTATTATTATTTACAAAAAAAACCTCTTAACGATTGGGTTATCTATACATTTATAAGGTTTTCATCGTTAATGTTGTGAATTATACGTGCATTTCGCTAAAGGAGCTAATAAATTTGAACGTATCGTAAACAGGTCATTTATTATTGAAATAATCCACGGAATGAACGTCCTTCTCACTGTAGTCTTTGGGCTATTGTTCGATTGATTAGTTTTCCTTCATTTTAAACATCGTACTTATCGTCATTCGGAGTACACGACAGTTCGGTTAACTTTCCAAAGTTTCGCTTTGGATTTCTTTATATTATGTATTCATTTGTAAGGCAAATTTAAAAATACCGACGGAGCTGTTTTGATGATAACAAATCGCGATCGGCAACTGCTTCGTGATGTTTGATTCTACGAATGCAATTTCGCTTTCGCTTCGTATATCTTTTCCGTCGAGAAAACGAATTCGCATTTACCGCAAAATGTTGCAAAACCGATGAAAAAAAAAAAAAAAAAAAAAATGAATTACAGTTTTTGTTATCGACCGATTATTTTCACTCGTTCTCTTCTCAGTCGGTAATAAAAACTGTAATACTATTTTTTTCGCTGAAACTCTGACGTCAAACGTAAAAATTTTTGGAGTGAAAAAATTAAGGATTACAGTTTTCATTACCGACGCGCGGTATGAGGCCTTCGAGACAATACGAAAGAATTCGTCCCAACGAATTGTTTCTCATTTCCGCTTTATTTAAAAATGTGCCGATCATCGGAAACGGTAAGAACCTTTAAAACGATATATTTTTTATGTTGATCTCGATATCTGCGCGTAAAAATTATTAACTCGTTCGCCCGAGTCGTTGAAACGGAGCTAACAGATTGCCTCGAGATAAAACGTTTATTTATCGTCGATTTTTATTTTGTTGTCTCGTCGTCACGATTTTTTATTTACCATCTTATGTAACTCTTGTACTCGTCGTTGATGCTGACGCGTTTAATCGTCTCGTAGCCCAATATTATTGAGAAACTGAAGCACGCGGATTGCACAAGACGCGCGGATAATCCTTTGGAGAACATTTTGATGCCTTCTTCCACCCATAGAATTTTAAAAGCGTTGCACATGCTGTCGAGTCTCTGAACCTGAAGTCTCGCGCGGACGATGTCCAGAGGATTCGTTATTATCGTCGTTGTGAAACCGCCCAACGTCCCCGCGACGGCTTGTATAAATAGATGCGAAACCCAATCGGGTAAAACTCGTATCAATTCGTCTTTTTTTCGAAACAGAGAAAAAAAATTTCATATTTAATTAATCAATTCATTGTGCGATAAACAAAAAAACGCTATCGATCGAAATTTCTCCGACGAAAAATTTCGAACGAAGTTTTCGCGAATTTTTTTCATTAAAGTGTATCTGCCATTTGCATTCATATCGTAAAAAACTTTCGAAAAAAATCGAAAATCGAGTTTTTCGAAAAAATTTTTAAAAAATTCGAAATTCAAACTTTTCGAAAAAATTTCGAAAAGAATTACGATATTTCGGTAATTTTCCGGTCCGAGAGATATATAGCGGTTATTATCGACCTTTAGCCCGAACAGTCAACGTTGCGGAATGCCGACTGCTTATCTTCAAAAGTTTGTGAAATTATCGTGTAAAGGTGAACACACATTTGATATCATTTTTCGACGACGACGTATATCTCAATGTTATATTTCAAATAATTTGAATATGTGTTCTATTCGCAAATTGGGTTTCGATACCCTTTCGATGAGCGATTAAAAAAAACTCAGTCGGTAATAAAAATCATAATGATTAATTTCAATTATAATCGATCGAAAAGTGTCGCCATTAATAACTCAACTTTTTACTTAAAATTTGAATATCATTGAAAAAAGTGGATTACAGATTTTGTTACCGACAGAATTTACCGACAAATTCATTTTTTGAAAATTTAATGTCTAAAAATCAGTCAACAATAGCGGATACACCTGAATAAAATTTCAAATTGTTTTTTTTTTTTTTTTCAAAAAATTGTTCCCAAAAGTTCCAAAATGCATAATAATAATTAAATATTAACATAACTGTACCTTGATATACGGTATAAAGGCCCCACCACAGTGCGCTGTTCGGTACATAAGCGCACAATGACGCAATGTATCCCCTATAAAATCCTTTAACGCCGTCCCTATGATAAATGGATCTAACGATTTCAGCGGAAATATAAGCTCTCGAACAACCGGGTTCCAGACTGAGTCCCAAAGGGTTCATTCCCATCTGAATAAAACAGAAGATTATAAAAAGTCCCAAAAAAAACGATAAATTCAATACGATTTCAAGAGACGTCTCGTAGCGGTAGCATCTCGACGCTAAATACTTAATTTTCTTTTTTCTTTTTTTTTTACCTTGTCGACGGCAAGTTTGCCGTGTTTGGTGCTAACGCCAAGTACCATCAAATGTTGACTCAAAACGTCAAAGGGTACGACTATAGTTTGTCCCACAGCACTGGCGGCGCCACCGCCGATTAGGGCCTTTAATCTCGAGTCGATACTTGCGGTGAACGGATCCTGTCCCAGCAGATGCCGAACGCCTTCGTACGTCGAAACGTAAAATACTCCCGATACTATTTGGATGGAACTTATCCAGAAACCCCGATACAGACCCGAAAAACCTTCTGTTCTGTATATTTTTTTGTACGCATCGACCATTCCTACAATTATATAATTCAATTAAAATCGCTTATAAATCTTTTTGTTTTTTCTCCATTGTTTATTGATTTTGATTTTTTTTTGTGTAATATAAAAAAATTGTTTCGTTTTGAATCGTTTCGAATCGTTTCGCATTGTTTCGAATCATTTCGATTCGTTTCGAATCGTTTGGAATCACTTCGAATCGTTTGGAATCACTTCGAATCGTTTGGAATCGCTTCGAATCGTTTTGAATCGTGTTGAATCGTTTTGAATCACTTCGAATCGTTTGGAATCGCTTCGAATCGTTTTGAATAGTTTTGAATCGTTTTGAATAGTTTTGAATCGTTTTGAATAGTTTTGAATCGTTTTGAATCGTTTTGAATCGTTTTGAATCACTTCGAGTCGTTTGGAATCGCTTCGAATCGTTTTGAATCGTTTTGAATCGTTTTGAATCGTTTTGAATCGTTTTGAATCGTTTTGAATCGTTTTGAATCGTTTTGAATCGTTTCGAATCGCTTCGAATCGTTTGAAATCGTTCCGTTTTCGTCTGTCGGACGGATAAAAACTGCTTTAACAATTATACTGCGTTGGTGAAAGTCTGCACCGCGTTGTTTTTTTTTTTTTTCACGTACCCGTATACATATGATTTCGCCTCTGAATCTGCAGTCGTGTTTTGATGACGGTTAACGGATAGAGGCCGCATCTTATCGTGAATGACGACAGCATGCTTAATGGAAAGAACTTTGTTTTGTCCATCATGTCCCACTCGATAGTGCGAATGTAAGGTGGTGCCTCTACCGCAGACATCTTGTGGACGAGGATTATTATTGTTCACCGTATATACTGTCGCAGTCGTCGTTCCCAGCAATGTTTTGTTGTTTCTTTTACTGGTGTTTACAACGACTTTTGTGTCGTTTAGTTTGCAGAGGCCTTCGTAAAGCCTCGATTGGCACATCTCACAGGCGCTGCCTGGGCATTACTACCCACAACTTTGTATCGACTGTAAAACAAAAGGATGCGAATCCTTATCGTGTTCACCATTAGGTATTGCGTGCTGCTGTACTAAGGACGAAGGCTAAGCACGCGAATCATCGATACACGTGTGAAAAAACGATATATCGACAACCCGCGAACTCGCCGCATAAGGGAACAAGTTAACGTGTTAATATTAATTTCTGTGATCATCGCGACCTTAAATCTTTGATTTAAATATCGTTTTTTTCATCACCCTTATTTCCCGTGAAAAACCATAATAAATCATTAAATATGTAACTTTTCGGCATTTCAAGATTTACTTTTTCGATGTCACGGAAACATGTAAATTTTCTTTTAGATGGCAATTTTTTTATAGAAAGTTTTACTTATTTCCGGTTTTCGCGATTTTCGCGGGGATAAGTGAACCGGAAGTTAACCGTCATTGCCGCAATTATTTCGCGATAGATAGATATTCAAGTTCTTCGAATAACTTTTGTTATCTGAGACTGGAGATAGACGAATTAATATCGATACGATTATCACTCATGTTGAAAGATTGATATGATGCGCACGAGGAGCGATAAGAAAAACATTCCATCAAAGTAATGTTATCGACGAATCTCGTCCATTCACCGTTTAGCCTCGCAAGTAATTTCCATTTGAAATATATATTGCATCATCTTCACGACGTTTTCTTTTTTTTCATCATTCGAAAGGACGCACGCCGTCCACTACTTTCTATTCTGTTACTATATATAAATTCACGTATAAATACGCGGACTATAGATAATGAAGTTTCGAGTTTTAATAATAGATACGAATGGAGCTCAAGATCGCGCCGAGAAGAGAGCAACATAGATCGCGACGATGAAGCGTAGTAAAGCGGCGAAACGAGTCGATAATTGAATAATCAAACGCGGAATATATCGAGAACGTCAATAACTCGCAAAACGCTTGTAATGACAAAAACGATTTGGTAATTCCGTACGATAAAAGAAATTCCTACTCCGCAAATTCGTCGTAAAGTATCGCATCCATTTTTTTTCGTGATTCAACTATTTTCCGTACGAATATTCAATGTCAATAAATAAACAAATAATGATGATAGAAGAAATAAAACTTTTGTATCGAACGCCACGATGACGAAATCAACATAACCTCCAAAGAGCGGGTTTCTCGGAAGCAAATTTTTCGGAGTCGCTTGGCTGAAATAAACATCGAAGAGTGGGGGGCGGGCAGCAGTACTAATTGATAGTTACAGACTTCGAACCCCTCTACACCTGCTTTTCGATTTCACTTTCGTGGATTTGTTTTGGAGTAAAAAAAAAACAGCCACTGGTTTCTTAACTTCCTTTTAAATGATACTTTACGATGGGTGGGTTAATGGATCAAGGTCACCGTCGCGTGCCCGTGCTTTGCCGCGTGGAATCGACGTTCGTTTTTTATTGAATGCAAACTTCGTTTTTCCTACTAACCTTCAAGTGAAAACGTTAAATACTAAAGAATCTTTCGCGATGTTTAATACGCGAAAAAAAAAAAAAAAATGAGCACTTTTACAACTGCATGTAAGCGAATCAAGAATAGTTACAGGCTTACGCGGAATTTAACTCACAATGATGTAATACGTGTCCGTCGTTGTACTACAAGTACTGTTACGATACGATGAAATATCGTCTTCCAGCGACTGAGCGTTCGAAGCTTCTTTGCTGCTGTCGCTGCTGATGGCTAATATTATTATTATTTTTTTTTATTTTCGTTTTTTTTTTTTTTAATTTTCGGACGTTGATCCGCTCACGCGGATTACGCACCAATCCGTCTGTCAATAATATCACACCATTTTACAAAATCACGAGGTGACGGTGGCCGGTATATCGTGTCGCACTGTTTCTCACTTATCGCTCACTTTCAACGATTAGGCACTCGCGTATACACCACTACTAAGCGTTCTCGACGATATATGTATATCTATTGGATCCGACACGCAAATTCGTCACTCGATAATCCGCATTATTGTAAAATAATTTTTTTTCCTCGTTATGCTAAGAATATAATGTCGCGATGTTTTTTTTTCCTTGAAAACAATGATAGTCCAAACAGTTCCGAACGGCATGAAGAGTTTAATCGGAATCAGACGGTTTTTATCATTCTGCGCATGTGACCGCTCATCGTCGTCGATGTCGCAGAATTCGGCGATTGTTTGGCGGTGTTAACGTGTGGATGTACCAGCGACAGAGTGCGCAATCACAAGGAAGAAATTGCTGGTGGGGGTTGGCGGAGGTGCGCCATCTGTGGGTGGAAATTGGAGAATTTTCTTCAAAGCGCTCTGTCGCGGATATCACTCGATCGATGGACGCACACGTAGAGATCTATTTTATTTCCTGCGAGGTTTTTGATGGTTCGTGGCGATTCCGCGATGGAGCAAACATAGTTTTAAGGGGACGTGAAATACCGACGGAGGACATAGAAGCGTGAGAAACGGCCGGAGTGTTTCGCAACATCGTAAGAAACTGCGATAGGTTAATGGACCGTTGATAGATACGACACCCGATAACAGTCCATAATTTTCAAATTCGTGTCAAAATCGATATTAAGGTCTTACATTACGCGAATACATTTTTTTTTCATGAACGCTTCGTAAGTACATATATAAACGCATTTACATTCGAAGAAATAATAAATAAATATGATATTCTCGCACGAGAAAAAACCTGTTATAAAAAAAACCATAATTTGTTTTACATTGGATTATTAAAAGTTTGAGAATATATCGGAAGACAATTTTGTAATAAATTTTACGTGAAATTATCCAGTTGTTAAATATAAGCCGAAAGACAATTTATGAAATTTGTATAACGAAATAAATGAATGCTTATTAAAAAGGCCTTTGATTTCCTCATTCCTCGATCTACAAAAAAGTAATTGTAGAATTGACCCTGAAACGCTCCCGAAACATGATAGAGATACTTAAAATAGAAAATAGAGACTAAAATGGTGAGCATAAACAATTTTTTTCGTCTTTTTTTAAATATCAAATCGAACCGCCATATTTGTCCCCATATAACCAAAAAATGGGAAAATAATTTTCGTAATAATTCCAAATGATAGAAATGATAAGAATTCAACTGACGTAATTTAAAAAATATTTTTCGTTGCCCGGTACTATTTTTATCTTATGCTCGCGTCTGGTACAGAGAAAGTATCGGTTTTCTCTAAGAGGCAAAGCGGAGGTCTTCGCAGAATTTCAATTCTTGTTGAAAAATGGAAGAGTCGCTATATAGGACTGATGCTGCGCGAAGGGGTTTTATTTGAGTTACAAGATACACATAAGCCAAAGAGGTCGAGGGATGCGGTACGATTTGGCGGAGGCTGCGAGAAATCGGAGAAGTTTCGTTCATCCAATGAATTTTGGCTCCACCCCTATTCAGGGGTTGTAGGCAATCCCTGTAGACCCGAAGCTACGGCGAAGCTTGGCGCAGAGTTGTTATAAACGGGACAGGGTGGGCGGCGACTTTCGGAGAAAAGCACAACCCCCATAGTCGTCCGGGGACAACCCCGTGAGCACATTCATCCCTTGAACTCCCCGAGCAGGACGCTGTGACTCTGTCAACCCTCCGCCGAAGATCAAGTCACTCGGTCGTCGACAGTTCCAGTTACGATCGTGTCGAGAGTTGTCAACGAAATCTTTGTGCGTTTGCGTGTGTGTCGACGCGTAATTCGCGTCCATAACGACAGTGATTATTTTTTTTCATTCGTTCTGAACGTCTGACAATTTTCTTTTTTTATCGGTACACATCGTCAGCGAGATCGAGAGGTGCGCGCGATAAGAGAACATTAAGTGACAATAGGCTGTTGGTTTGTTTTTTGTTGTTGTTATTGTTATTGTTATAAGTTTGTGGCACTAATTAACGAAGGGGATGATGAACATAGCGGATCAAGAGGTCCCGGCTGTTAACTCCGATCCAACGAGAATGGTAAGTGTGCTATGGTTTCAGGATATTTATTAAATTACAACGAACTGTCGTTTTTCCTATTTGTATTTCGATTTTTTATGGATCAATACTTCTTTATATAAAAAAAAGTGATATCGAAAATTTATGTCAACTTTCGAAATTAAAAAAAAAAAATTACGAATTGCCATTTCATATTTTTCTTGCAATTTTCTGGGTCTTATTTCGGGTATTATGCCATAAAAAAAGGTGCAAATGAAATTCGCACATCGTTTCCTAATTTTTTTTTTTTATTTCAGTTATAAAGTTTCCTGTAAACAATTGTGTTAATTAAGCTGCTGAAAAAGCGATGTGTACATTTTATTTGCATCGTTTTGAACTTATAGATTTTTTTATTTTCGTAATTTCAATGTGCGGAACAAAAGTCCAAATAAATTCATATGTATACTAATCATCCCTAATACCCGAATTATGATAAATAAATAACAATAAAAATTATATTAACAGTAATAATAATCATATCCAACATCGATAAAAAAGAACATTTTTCGTATTCCTTTAAACTTAATCACCTTTACGATAAAGATGCTGAAGAGGTACAGAGGTTATGTCAGTAAACAAAACGTTCAGACCGCATGATCCTCAAGAGCGCAGTAGTTGAGATGACAATAAGAATACCGGTGTCAACGACCATTATTCTACACAAAGACCATATAATAAACTCTGATGCTCACTCTCTCAGTGACGATGATTTTCGAGTGGCGAATTGCCGTGACACGCGCCTCCGCTACTGGGGCCAACTATATCCCACGGGAACCACCCCTTTTGTGTTCTCTAAACACGTAATTGTCACCCCCCTTGAGCATCCAGCGGTCCCCACGATCCCGTGACGGTGGAAGTAGCATCGTTTCCCCCCCTTGTGCCACTTTATTGCGGGTGGTCGCGAGGGGTCCGGAGAACCCCGGGCACTGCGGAAGCATCGATGAAGGGCTAAAGTTTTGTTCCCAATGATAGTCCGGAACCGCGGGCGACCGAGCTTCTCCTTTTATCTGTTTAAGAGATTCGCTTCTTCTCGCTATTTATTCTACAAATTTGCATTATATTCTGTTCTATGGATTAATTTATGCTATCATTTGTCTTTATCTACTTTGCAAGATGATCAACTCGTCTGACTGCGAGGTTCGGGAACAATTCAAACCGATCGCGCTATCGCAGTCCCTCGTTGCCATCTTTTGGCAAAACAACGCGTTAGAATGCACCCGACTTGGCGATTTAATTATACTGTTTATCTTTTTATTATATTCTGTTCTATGGATCAATTGATGCTATCATTTGTCTTTATCTACTTCGCAAGATGATCAACTCGTCTGACTGCGAAGTTCGGGAACAATTCAAACCGAACGCGCTATCGCAGTCCGTCGTTCCCATCTTTTGGCACAACAACGCGTTAGAATGCACCCGACTTGGCGATATATTAATTATACCGTTTATCTTTTGATTATATTCTGTTCTATGGATTAATTTATGCGATCATTTGTCTTTATCTACTTCGCAAGATGATCAACTCGTCTGACTGCGAGGTTCGGGAACAATTCAAACGGATCGCGGTATCGCAGTCTCTCGTTCTCATCCCCTTCTTGTATTGTCCTTTTTTTCCCTCGCTGGTTCTCACTTACCCCCCGTCTCTTCAATCCCCCACCCACCGTCCTACACACCAGTCGAAACACTTGATTTATGTTTGTTGATTCTAAAAATCACTCGATTCCCACACCGTAGGGGAACCACCGCTATGGATCATAGTTCACCCGCGCGACGCTTAATTGACTCTCTCTGGAGGATCCCAAAAGCATATGCTGCCACTCGACTTTCCCATGATGACGATACGTCAGCGATACATTTATATGTTCCATCCCCAGTATAGTCGATTCAATGAGGAATCACAAGCGAGACTCGTCTATAGCAGACATCCGATCGAAGGGGCGTGTTACACGGATCCGAAATCACCAACAACCCCCAAAACTGGTCCACATATTCATTAGTCATTACGCTATTCCGTCTCGTTACAGCAGCAGATCACCGGCGTTCTAATATTAGTACTACGCGCGTGTGAACGCCAATGTTACGTTCTTGTCAACCCCCGAATACAAGAAATAGTCATAGGAATGTGGAGGCATTTCGTGTTATCAAACACGCAAAACGTAAAAATCGTAATTGCGAGAAAAAATTTAAATTGCTTATCATATCGAGAAAAATAGATAAATAATAATAAAAAATATGTATTTTAAAAATAAAATACATAAATTTAGGATTTAACAGGGGTTTTTGAGAAACGGGTTGTAGCGGAACGCCTTAAACATAATTTTTTGTTTTTACTCGGAAGTTAATTTCGATTCGGTTTGGCTGATGGATGGAAGCATAAAATGATATAAAATAAAGCCGTAGGTATAGCCACGGGTAAGGAATACATATATACCAACAATCGGAGAAGGCTGAGAGGGGTTAACCGGTGGGACGTTAAAGCGCGTGTAACACGAACCGCGTGTGGCCTGCAGAGACCAGCGAGCGAATGACGGTTCGGTGACAGGTCGACACATGATAACACGCGTTGGGTGACGAGGTCGGCATCTCTTATATGCGAGGACAACGAGGACATTGAGAACGCCGTAGAACTACGTAACGTTTGTATACGTATTGATGTGTGGCGAAGGGGCTGTTGCGTCGAGCGGTTCAAACCCCCGCCTTCGGCTCGACCACGAGGGTTGCTTCTTGTATGATCGATTAATTATCGTATAAATAGAGAAAGCTGAAAGTTTGACCTCCACGAAGAAAATTGCAAAACGATAGCCTTTTTCTCAGATATTACGATCGCTCAATCGATAATGATTTCGCATATCATTTTTCGAAGAAAAAATGATTTTCATCATTTGTAGTCTCGAAGGAGCGAAATTTCTTTTTTACGCGATGTTTTGTGAAACCCATTTTGCCAAATTGTAAAGATTTTTGGATTTTTTGAAAATCCATATTAATGGGTTATCAAAAGCATGATAACCTTACAATTTTTTAAATGTTACTGTAGAGAGCGGGTCGTAAGAAAGGCAGAGACTTTCTCATAGAGAGACTATGCAAGTTACAATAAAAACAAAATACGAAAGCGCATTACATTTTTTTGGTAAATATTTTACCGTTTATATCTTTTTTTATTACCATTTCCGAAACGGCTTGGAGGTCTCGAGTCGAGTTGAAACAGTTAATAAATACGCAAAAAAGTACAATGAAAGCCAAGAGACTTTATTCAGCTTGTTAATTCCTCGCGAAAACAAACCAATTAGCGTGATAGATCTTACTTCGACGAGGCGTCGCCCGGAACGTGGCACATCTATATTATTGTGCATCGCTATACAGTGCTGCTACAAGTAGTTACAGAAAATTCTTTGAGTCATTGTGTGTCGTTCTGTTCGTTGAACCTTACGTCTCCATTGTCTTCGCAACCCCTCGTCCAAAAGATCGAGTCAACGGAGTGAGAAGAAAGGAAAGAAAGAAAAGAAAAGAAAAAATTGCGGGGAAAAGCAAGAGTCTCGCCTCGAGTTTCCCCTTTAGTGAAGAAGTGGACAAGTAGTAGTTGACGGCGGACGGCGGTTCACCTTTATCTCTATGGCTAATTACTTAAATGAGAAAAAAAAAGATCACACAACTTCACGATAGAACGAAACTTTTTTTCCTCCAACTATTCGAAACAAATCGTCATATGTACCATCAACTACCTAACTCTTTGAAAATTCAGCTTCTTTCCCCATAAGCCTTCGCCTGACGCGGCCTTATCTCGGTGGAAACTATCACAGCGCTGTCCCGTCGAAAAATCCCCGTCGCGAGAAGTCGACTACTCGTTCCCCTCTGTGTCATCTGCCCAATGACTTTATTATAAACCGAAACGAAGTGCGCAATTACGCGTGTGTGCGCACGGGGTCGAGTGAGCTATAGACACGCGTGTGCGTGTAGATGTGCCCGTTAGGGGGTGCAGAAAGATCCCTCGCCCGGTTTTTTTTCCCCCAAGCGCGACGGCAATCGTGCGGCGCGTCAGTGGCAATGGTCGAGTGACAGGGCGTTCCTCGTTTCAAACGATATATCTATATGTATCTACACTACTACACAAATACATGAAGCATCAATTTCACCGCACTATTCGAACGGTACTGCGTCATGTACGCTCCGTTGTATAGTATACAAGCGGTAGTGTCCTGCATATCACGGAAAATGAAACGTCCCGGTGGGAAAGGGATCACCGAGACTTCGGGAGCGACTCCTCGAACCGGGGATTCCCCGGTTATGTCTCGCAACGCCACGCGACCGTGTTTGCCCTCTCCGCTTACGAGTCATTACCTCGTTAATTCACTCGCGAGATCGAACTCTTTGTAGAACGATAAAGAAGGCTCGAGGGTATGTGTTCAGTGACAGAGCAGACATCGACGAACAGACTGATACGTGATACATAGTATACGGATAATATATTGCGTAGGTTCAGCGCACGATACGGTAGAACGGAGTCAATGGCGCGCGTTAAACGTTTTAGACTCATGATTTTTTGTCAAAATAGTATTATTCAATGCATAAGTCATGTAAAGCATAGATTTTCAGAAACAACTTTGGCGATTCCTGGATGCTTCGAAAGTTTTCGCGCGGAAAACAATTTTTCACGTAAACAAACTTTGTTCCGTGATGATGGACTATATGTGAAAGATAGTAATTTATAATTAATGAATATCGTAGTTGCGAAATCTGACCGCATTGCTGGTTGGATTATTAAAGATTGGGTGGGATTAACGCTGTAATTAGTATTAATTCAGCATCGGACGTCTTATCCTAATTGCGATTCATTGCGAGGATCATTAATAGTTATTATAAAATCGTATAGGATTGCTGAACATGATATCACAGAAGAGACGGAATGAGCTAAAATTTAGCTACAGCATATCTTCGTTAAGCCAAATTTTACAACTACGCAATATTGTTATACGAGATGCCTTAAAAAATTAGAAAAATATTTTTTTTAAATTACTTAAATGATTGAACGATGTTTTATCTGTATTTATATAGCAGCGCAAATGTAGTGACGAAAATCGAGACATCGAGACTTGCGCAACTGGCGGGCGGTTGACGCTGAACCAGTATCCGAGAACGCACACGCTAATAGTCGTGAATTCGCGGGGCCGGTAATCGGGTTTACCACAAGATTGCTCCGCGAGGAGGAAACCTTCCAATCGTTCGCCGGATGTCCTCCACCTCTCGTTTCAATCCTCGTTCCTCCTGCTGCTCCCGTTCTCGTTTCTACCTTCTCCGCAGTCCTTGATCATCACAGACGCGGTTTCCATCGGTTGACCCTCTTTTCAGCCGATGTCTCATACTATTTCGTCGCCTTATCGAATACGGAGAGATACGTCTATCGCACATAGAATCCAATACGTCGTTTTTAGGCAATCGTTCAAAAACATAAAAAGTTCCTATTGAAATCACCTTTCGTCAGCCCTCCTACACCCACAGAGCGCAGACGTGCTTTTGTATTCTTCAATGTTTACGATATTTTTAATCGTTGAAATAGAATATCCAATTTAAAAAAAGTAAATTTTAAAGAGGATGCAGCGTTAGATTGAAGGATCATTCATTTTTATGAACATCTTTCATAAAAACCTTCGTGTAGCCGATTAAATAATATCGCCGCGCCCTAAGTTTCCAAGACATTATTTCGTTCAAATTGTATTGCGATATTATTCTTAATATCTGAGTGCAAAACAATTGTCAGTTTCTGCACAACAGACGCCATGCCAAACCTATTACCTTCTTCCCTCCTTCCCCAAGGCCATCATTGGATCCGCATATTATTAACAATGAAATAAGATGAATGAGTAGAATCTAATAAAACGTATTTTAATAATTTCAGGCCGAGGATAGCTTTGGTCCGTTGGGTGAACCGGTTCTCCCCGTGAGCGCCAGTTACTGTCCAGCATATCCAGTAGATCATTCCAATGGTAATGATAAGAATCAGCATGGTATGTATATGCAAATACAACGTTTACATTTAATGCATATTTCGGCCATTTTACATTTTTACCCTAAATTTTAGTTAAATCTTTAATTTTTTTCATAAATGTTTAAAATTTCAAGCGCAAAGAAATTCAATAATTTATTTACCGATAAATTCGAATTCTCTTCAGAAAAAACTATTACTGTTTTTCACTGTGGGAGCGGTCATCAACAGCTTTACGCTGTTGATGAGAATAGAAAAAAAAATTATGTTTCAGTTCGATTACGACCCGGTCGTAGACCGGGTGCACAAAAAATTGGTTTATAGACTCATCAGTTGTTCCCCTCCACGGAAATCTTTAGTAAAAGGCGAAAGATTTATACGTGTGTTGAAGGGAAACCAGAGTAATGAATGCAACGTTTCTCCGGAACTTTATGTCAACTCTTGTGCTGTTGTGTTTATGAGAAAAACGAGAAAAATATCCATCTAGCGGTCAAAGTCCGAACTACCGTGAGCCGTTACTATTGCAGCCTGGCGGGCTGGAGATACGCGTATACGTTTCGATAGAAATAAAATTTCCTCAAATTTGAAAGTTTTATACAAATGCGAGATATTTTGACACTTTATATCATTACTTTAATTGATCTCTGAGCATTAAAATCATCGAGATAAAATGATTCAAGTGACAAATATTAAAATATTATTGAATATTATTGAATATAATAACAAACGGGAAATAGTTTTTTTTATTTCGGAAAGTTGTTATCAGCTCCGTATATATTTATTGAATAACATATGCCGCAATCTGCATCTGTTAACAATAATATTCTATCGCCGGTTCGTGTCAGAGGAATATGAACTAAAAAATTGCAACGTGTTGCCTTCACCCTTAGTATCCAATAAAACCATCTGCTGATGACAGCAATTCATTCAGAAGATGTTAATAACTTAAAAAATTGTAATAACATAGTTTATTACATGAAGTACACATACTCGTCGAGTAAATGTTACACTACTCAAAATTATATGTAAAAGTAAAGCGAAAGTCTCTCGCCGAGACACACGATCCCGCGACCCTTCAAAGTCTTCCTGTCTTGAGCTCTTCGAAGCTCTTTGATACACAGTATGACGACAAAGCAGACTTCACGGCATACATGAGCGTAAGATCCCAGTTTCTGCTACATCTGCGGGTGGTGGCTGCACGGTAGGGAAGGGGGAGGGGGAAATGGAAACCGTCAACGATGCACTACCACGATGAAAGAGTCGCTACTTCGATGATATATCACGGCAGGACACGCGTATGCGAGTGATTACACGAAGAAGAGATAAAGCAACGACCCCGTACACACGTAAACTGTAGCAAGCGCCATGAACGAGCGTAGAAGAGCGTGACGAGGAAAGAGATAACACGGGTGGAAAAGGAAAACCGACGGCGACTTCATCGCTCGCCCCATGAAGGAACGCTGTCACTCGCAGGACGTCGTGGCCCAGTCGATATCTTTATATCCTCGCATCGTCGACAATATTATTTCGTCGCAAAAGTCTCCGAGAGACCGCACGAACGAGGCGATGAACGGATATTGCAGCAAGGAGAGAACGAACGAAAGATTTAAAAAAATTATATTGGGTTTCATATGGATTTGTCTATTGACAAATTGACAGCCCTTTATTATTTTGTATTTGTGTTCATTTGAAAGAAGTCCACACTTTGGTCGTCGCTTGTGCTGATTGCGCAACAATTAATGTACATGACAATGAATAGGAGTTCAGTTGGGGTCATCTCCGAACCGACTCTGCAAAGTCCGACTCTCAAAAAAAAAAAAAAAAAAAATGATCGGTGTATTTAAAACAACCGTTGATTTCATTTTAATTCGCTCTTCCCCTGACCTGCAATACTTATGAAGTTACTTGTGCGTTCGTTTGAAACGCCGATCTTCAAGCTCCGTGACCTACATAATTTTAGTACGAAATATTGAAAACATCTCAATGGCGAAACGGTAGATGGAAATAAAAAAAAAGTAAAAGAAGTGAGTCAGGAAGCGAAACGCCCAAAAGAAAATTCAATAACCAACGAATTATCGTGCTGCAAAAGACTCCCCCGAAGTCTACGTCAGGATCCCACAAAACGGGTTCCCATTCATTTTCTCGTATCGGAGAGTACAAAACTCCTGGTTTTTAACTCACACTACAGAAGTAGGCTGCAATATTCCTTCGCGGCAATGATTGACACTTTATGTCTAGGATTGCGAGTCGGCATGCCATGAACGAAGCTGTGCTCTGGTTCCCTCTTTTGCAGTAGGGTTTGTGTACATCGAGCATCGGCATCGCGGACTTTTCTCCCCTGCTGTAACTCAATCAGCGCCTATAATGCTGCAATTTCTTCATAGTAATCATGTTACGCCCTCCCGAATTCTCGACGTGGTCTCTCTTTCGCATGGTTACCGAGCAAACAGGCCACAGACTTAAATACCCGATGCCCGACATGGAAAAATATTGAAATTGTTGGTGGTTATGCTCCCGCGCGAGAGAATTCTCGTTGGCAAAGAGACCACGAATGCTTCCAGGAAACTCAATAGCTCCTGATCCTTTTCTAGATCAGCAACTATCTGGAGTGGTTAATGGCAAAGTTGATGATGCGAGGTTCTTCAATAACTCGCAGTATTATCAAGTGACTGTGGATGGCTGAGGTGGGGATTATGTAAGAAGACGAAGCCGGTCTCTGTAGAATACAACAGGTGTATAAGGGACCGGTTTTTTGTCTCCTCAGTTCTTTTGTGTACTGTATCTTTCGAGTGGGCAGTGAGTTAAGTAGGATGTAACAGTAGAATCTAAAAATAGTAGCTGTGAATGGTATTTTTCGTACCTGTCATTGATTGTTTCAAATTTGAATTTCAATGTCTGAGTATTGATTAGTATTGACGGCCATCCAATGAGAATGTCGTTAAGACAGACAAATGAACACGAGCGGTCGTTGATGTGACAAAGAGTCTGCACCTACTTTCCTATTCGCTGGCATTTTCACCCTCATGTTAAGATTCGTGAGGGCGAATTTCGTTGTTCGTGACGGTCCTGCATAGTTATAGTAACGAAGGGTCCATCGCTTGAGTTGGAAGACGATGAACCACAGAGATTGATGCGTGAGGCCGAGTGAGTCATTATCCGTAAGCAATGAGGTGTAATGTTATAGTGGAATTCGATTGGTCGAACGCCAGCGGGATTCTAGGCTATCTATAGCACATCATTGAATAAAATCGAGTTACCGATGAGTGGGTTGCCCGTGGCGAATCTTTGCCATTAAATACGACCCCTACTTCTGAAGAAACAACTCGATAGACATTCTCCTGTGGTATCTCATTACGTATTATATCAATCTTACGAAAAGAGTTGAAAATTGAGGTTTCTTGTAATTGTATTACACCCTGTCAAATTAGTTAGGACTATCTCTATATATATAAATGAGAGTCCCTGAAAAAATATGTCTGTCTGCGCACTCACAGTCACTCTCTGAGTCCCTTAGACTAACACTCCATTCGACAGACTCAAACATTCGACAGACAGGAACACTCCATTCGACAGACTCAGATTACTCAGATCAGTGCCCCTGGATCCCGAAAATAAGACCTGCCAAGGAATATTTGTAGTGATTAATCATTAACCATTAGTTAAAATGGTTGAAAAAGCAATGCGAATGCGCGAGCCACAATAACCTACTAGTCCTTCTATAATTGTAGTTTGAATAAGAAGCGCATTTCGGTTTATTCTCAACGTCTATTCAAGATTAATTGTTTTTAAACAAATAATGTGTTTAATTCTAGGTGCTGAACTATACCCCACACAGGACTATCGACAAGAACCATGGCTCCAAGATGGTAACTTTGCATAATATTTCTAAAAAATTCTATTCTGGTGAAACAATTGACGATTTTAATTTTTTTTTTATAACTTTTTTTTTTTTTTTCATTTATTGATCGCTTTGACGATAAGAACTCCAGCCGGGGTCTAATGGAACATAGTGACCCGGGTACTGCAAGGCCCGGATAGCTCAGTCGGTAGAGCATCAGACTTTTAATCTGAGGGTCCAGGGTTCGAGTCCCTGTTCGGGCGTTATTTTTGCTTTTTTTGCAAATATATTTACGTATTTTTAGTGTCAATGCAGAAAAGTTATAATTATACTTAAAAACTGTTCACCTGGGCGATAATTTCTCAAATAAGAGGCAATCATTGCGACATGCCGCGCTGTATGCTACTGGATACTATATACTGATACCATTATTATGATAGAGCATACAGTCCGTCGTTTCGCTGCCGAGCGATTAGCGGCCGCTCACTGTTGGAGCATTAATTTTAATCATTCCTGCCAACTGTGGATATTACACGCGATGAATATAATAGAAGTGGGATCATCGAGCGGGGGTGCGCCGTAGACAGTATTGTGAAGATAGTATATAGCAACACAGTACGCAGTATGTCTACTACACATACTTAGTAACACATCCCAGTAGATGATACTATAAAAACCTACCAACACGCTTTCCACTCTACAATCTCGCCAGCCCTGCCTGCGTCAGGCCTCACAATCGACAATCTATTTTTATAGAAATAAAGAACAAAATAATGTGTGAGTCCAATTAGAACAATTGTGGGTTATATGTAATCAAATTTGAATTAATAATTCGAAATGTTGATAAAGGTATACATGGAAGATAGGAAATTAATTGAGAAAAGCTAGGGAAAGAATCAAAATAACAACGAACCGAACATAATGTTCTTCTTTGCTGAACGTTACAAATATAAATTTAAAGTTCAGATAAAATAAATAATATTGCATTTTAGAGAAACCCCTGATTAAGACGAAATTATAAAGAAAACATCAGCCGACGTTTGCCGATGAAGCATTCCAAATTGTTTGGATAACGTTAGAGTGACATACAGAAACTCTTGACTAGATTTCATAACAAAAATATGTATTATGTATATTATGTAACAAATCTTCCAATTTTGGATAGTATTCTATGGTGGTTTTATGGGATGGTTTCTGTTGCAGGCAGTAGCTGTGAGACCGAGGACAGCGAACAATTCGTCCCGGAATATCATCACATATCCAGTAAGTGGGAATTTAATCATCAATTCTTTTTTTAATATCGTATATTAAAATAAGTTGCGAGATTACTGCATCGATTTATTCAAGAGTGGTATTCGAAAACGTCTTAAGTAGTTTCGGTTAACGCTTTTGGAGGACATTTTTGGCCATATTACATGATTTATCGCAAAGACGACTTACAAATGTTTTTATAACAGTTTTTCGAATGAAAAGGTGATAAGTTAAGGCGCGAATATCAGTTGTAATATCACTGTACATCACCGTATAAATTCTGAGCAATGATTTGATGTCTATTATTATGTTACACCACGATCACATGAGAGATGAATCTCGTCGAGACTGAAGATTTAGTTATGCTGGATGCTGCATATAAGTTTGTTAGTCAAGGCGGCGCGTTGAGCTCACTTGAGTGCGCCAGCCAGCATTCGAGGGGTTAGAAGAGCAAAGAGGAAGGAGCGAGAACTTTGTTTCCGGATGCGACGAAAATTGTGTCCCGCGTACATCCTCAAACAGGTGCAGCGTTGAGTGTTGATGTAACTCAATGTGTCAAATACTCTCGCACAGGCTTCATATAGCTAAGAGAAAATAGCAAGATTCAAGCCGTCGCAACATCAACGTAGATGTTCTCGCGAGGTTCACGCTCGCGTCTTCGACATTTCCGTCGGGCATCCGTTAACGTGGAAATTGGCTTCCTTGGAATTTACTTTCGTAGGTAACTACTTGAGAGAAACACAATTGGCCTTCGCCCGATGCCCTACGCGGTGTAATCGAACGTGCGATTTCACAATCGCTATACATGTTGTTAGGCCTTGAATAAGCAGAAGGACACAAATTTGCGCCTGTCTATTCGATTAATTTATGTCCATACTTCAACAATAAAATATCGCCTACAATAAAATGTTTTAAGCCACCGGTTACAAAAAAAAACATTCGTTAAATAAATGAGGTATAAACTTTGTAAAAAAAAAAAGAACAACAAAAAGTAGGCGAAGTGTATGTGTACTATGGATTCGGATCAAGAAATCTGGCAAAGCAATCTAGGAAGCTTTATTAAAAACTAAAGCCCCCCGGGGGCTATGATTTTTTTCATTCCCTCTTATCGATACGCTTAAAAAGAAATGAAAAACAACCACTCGAAGCATCGAAGTCGATTTTTCTCGAAGAACTAATACTGATGGCGATTATCGATATCGGATTACATGACCGAGCACTCTAACGCTTATATATACTGTAGTATACATATAAATAAGGCACATCCATGGAGAATTGACATTTACATATATTAAAGAATTTGTTGTCTTTCTTGATCCAATGTGAACGAATGAAATTCAAATTTTTGTACGATGCATAAATCGTAGTAAGGACGATGCCAGAGTCTTTCTGGCGGGGAGGAACGCGGAAAGGCCGAGTGGTGCGCGGGGTACCGGGGACGCAGTGTGCGAGAGAGAGCTCCGTGTCGCGCGAGCTCCGGCGTACATTCTTGTATTTGATTCGAACTGTTTTATTTTTGAGTTTTCTAAACAACCATGCATACGAACTATTTCGCTCTTTGCAGAAGTTCTTCCTAAAGATGCAAGGAATGGTTTGGATCTATTATCATCAAATTCTTGCCATTTTTAATATTCTTTCGAGCGTTGCATTTAAGTTGCGGTTGCTTTTTGCTATGCTGCCTATGTATAAGAATGTATATTCAATAATTAATAACTCCATAAGTAAGCAGATGATCGCCTTGAAACTTGGCATGAGGTCGTAGTTTTCATGGACAAATATTCTCTGCGAGTTTCAACTCATTCTTACCATTTGGCGTTGAATAAGCAACTTCCTTAACTTCTTCATATATTTTCTTCGCTGCAGTGCCGTTTTCCTCATTCCGGTATAGTTTCTAGCGGTATCATCACTAAAAGATTAATTTTAATATGTTATGGGAAGAAGATATATTTAGTCTCCCCATATAATTCAAACGTTCACTTGTTCCTCGATAGCGTCGAGAAACAGCCCTTTCCATCTGAAAATCTCGTCCGTAATCTCCTTCGTGCATTTCGCTCTATAATCCGTTGTTTGAAATACCGCAGGCTATTTACACTCCTCCAACGTGCCGGCTTCATTTCGGTTGCGCACTTCCGGTAGTACCTCGCTTGTTCGATAGTACACAATCGTTTTCATTACATTATGTAATTGGTTGATCCGAATAGAACAAATATATATATACAAACATAAACATGGAACGGAATATACTCGATCCAATATTATAAATCTTCATCCGCGTAATTTGGCCATTGTTTGCAAAACGTTATACACACTTACCAGTCAGAACTTCAAGCGTCACTCAATATGTGTCGCGATTTTTCTCAACTCTTTTCCATTTTTATGCTGTTGGGACTGGAGAAAATGATTCATTGTAAAAGATACTTACGTAGGACATAATATTTAAAATTTCTCTGTTCAGAGACAACACTTATCGAATTTGATGTATGCCGATACCGATCGAATTCATATTCGATGTTTACAAATACAATGATTGGCTTCGAAGCTTCTCAGTTATGCTTCCCACGGCCGTGTAGTCTGCTTGATTTATCGTCGACACGCATAGCGACCCCTCGCCACACGCAGGACTATATAGATGTATATACAACACATATATAGCCAATAGTGTGGAGCGTAGAGAGAGTGTATGGTACCCGAAACAGAGACACTCGGCACCCTCCATTACACCCTCACGTGTCATTGCGACGATGCTCGGCGTCGCTTCCGGTCCGACACGCGTCCTTATGTCCCCGACCCATTTCTGCCTTTTCATTCAACGTTTCAACGCACTACTCCGCTACTAACTTACGTACACGTATACTATTACTTTATCTACTCTCGGGATGTAGAAAAAAACACGGAATCGTTCCACTACCCCTCCGAAGAGCCGTACAAAGAATTCTATTATTTATGCGAGATTTAGCGCCGGACGATACGGCATTCGTAATCTTTTATATATTTTTTCGGTGATCGAGACTTTTTTTGTCGTTGGTTTCTTTTTTGGATGTAAAAACAATACTAAAACACATCTTTGTAACTGATCTTCAAACCTTGACTAACGATAATAACAGTACCGCAAACAATTATTTATTTTCACGAATCTCTTCAACGTATTTGATGAAAGATTTTCTTTTAATTGTCATTGTATGCTGCAATGAAGATCAATAAATCGACCGATGAACCAATCAAAGTATAAATACAACTATTAATTGGAACAAACCGTCAATTGCATACATTTGCATCTTTGCAGGTGGAGACGTTAAACGCGAATCACCAAATTGCAAAAGGAACAACACTGATGCTTTTCACACACAGTATTCAGCGCCGGTACAAGATCCTCACACGCAAGACAACAATTTTCTGGATCTTAGTCCCGCGACTCCGGCAACCTGTTTCGGGTGAGTTTTCCTAATAACAAGGAACATGAGAATCGTAAAATATGAATGTTCTTTTTTTTCTTAACAGAAATAGTCGGATGAGCCCTCAAAACAGCGATGCGACGGAGAGCATAGCCGTGAAGGAAGAGCCGACGGACCGAGGATACATCGAGTCAGCGCCTGTAACCAGTTTGACATCGTCGACGATCCAAGATCCCCCAACGAGTAAGTATTAGTTTTGTTTTTTTTTAATCAAATTTAGGTGAAACTGAAGAAATGAATGATCATTAAAAACCAAATGATCAGTGTAAGAAAGAAGGTAACACCGCTTTTTTTTTTATCATTAGTACTCGTGACTCATGACGAAACAGGGGAATGACTGAAGGAAGACTTTGACGATTCATGATGATCTAATCAATCAAAGCAGTCGCAAACTTTAAAACCATTGTTTTTAATGAAAGAATTAATACAAAGTGAACTTTTCTAATAACTTATTTAAAAAATATGGGAAATACATGTGGGATGTAATACTGCGATACGAGGGGTGTGAATACAATACCAATAAGACGAGTCTATCCAACGCCCTCGAACTAAATTCGCGGCTCTTTCCGTGACAGATTCATTGAACAAAGGATACTACTACACCACTTGACGCCCTCACTAGAATCATATTTTGTCCCATAGAATCGCATGAATTATGGCCCATACCATCATGGTAGAGAAAATGCATGGAACAAATCGATCTATCGCTTCGTTATTATAGCTTTTCTGAAATAAAAATGATCAACCCAATTTTTATGGAGTTTTATTTAATAC